>OX465089.1:101427237-102713184 GCA_949987675.1 Chymomyza fuscimana
TGAAAACGTATCAACTGGTTCGATACACCAAACTAAAGCTAACGCTTTGCAACTTTTTAGCACTACTGATTTCTTCTGAGCATTATAAGTTTTTGAAATATGCAAATTTTTTCAAAAAAGTCAATTTTTGTCATTTTCAAAAATGGTGGGGTAAACCCGACCGCCAATTTTTTTTGGCTAATTTAGCACACTTATGATCTAAATGTAATAGTTTTTCAATTATACATTAAGAGAGCAAGTTATTGTTTTAAAAAACTGCATGTATTTATTAAAAAAAATCTTAATTTTTAGCACATATAAATTTAAATGTAAGTGAAATGAATGCCAATAAAGTATGATTCGATTGAGTAGCTAAATAACAAATCAAAGTTATTTGTTTGGTTGTCCAAATAGCTTACTGGCATATTTTTGGACCAGACGTCCTGGTTGATCCCATCATTTAGAGGTCGGATTTGCCCCACTGTGTCATTTTATCCTGACGACGCGAATAAAAAAATTATGCCAAATTACAAACCAATACTATGTTATGCACTATAAGCCACTAGTAGTTTTTTTCGATCTCTTTATTCAACAAGAAAAAATGTGTAAACAGATATTCACAAAAATTTAATTGAATATCGTAAAAATATACTACTTGTCGTTTGAGCATCTAAATGTAGACTGACAGAACACTGTCATTCTACCAGTTTGATTTTTAATGCTCTACACGAGAAATAGTGGGAGGTCGGGTTTGCCCCATCTAACCCTAAGTACAAAGTAAACACGCCAAAAATGTAAGCCCAAAATAGTGATTATTCCGTTTTATGTAACCATACATATTTTTCTTGATAGTTTCGAAAAGAATCAGTTCAAAAGCAATTTCTTGCTTTTATGCTTCGGCTAATGAATTGGGGTCTTAGTATACTCTTTCTGATTACTATTAAGCTCAACGTTTCATGTTGCCTCTAAAGCTTATAAAGATCTACGCTATATCGTCTCACCTAATAATATTTTTTCAGTCATATTTATTTGGTTTTTTTAAGAAAACTCTAGTTCTTTGGACGTGTTTTACTGTGGGCCAGAGTACAGCTGGCCATAGGGCCTAAGAAATTACCTCCACTCTGAGAACGTACGAGCTGTCATCATTAGCTAAGCTGGACCACTGGCAAAAGCCATTTTCTCAACGGTTCGGGGAATGTATCCTGCGTAGACTATTGCTCCTATTTGAAATTTTTCATTTTCTAAGCAAGTTAGTTGTACTGACTTCTACCGACTACAGTGTATACAATAGTCGTCATGTTACGACTCTAGCCTGCCCACTTGCTTCTGCGTGCCTTATAGCTTGCTGCTTCCGCTTTGAGCGTGTGAATTATGAAAGAGCGGCACACAACTCATTAAGGGGCCGACTTATCAATGAAAAGAGCTCGGGTTATCGCATCAAAAGCTGACGCTAAATCTAAAGTTGTCATACTGTCTCGACGACAACGAAATCCATTTGATATGCTTTTACTTTTGGGGGTTATGCGGGGCCAGTAAAAGTGTCGCAATTTAGACGCTGGTCCAAGTTTTAGCTACTAAGTCGGCCGGCTTTTAAACTGTTGCTAAATTGTCTCAAATTTCAGCTGCTGTCGTCTACGTTGTCTCTCGCTGGATTGCTTTATTGTTGTCGCTTTGTCTGCTCTGTCATTTGAACTGACATTAGCTGGCATTTCTCTTTAGCTACACCCCAAATAACTGTCCGCTTTTAGCTTACTTTCTTTCTACTTGCTATTTATTTATTTTCGCCTTTAAGCACATTTATTTTTATGCAGATTTTGCCAAAGTTTAAGCTCTTCAACAGCAGTGTGACCAGCTTCGCATTGCTAAATAAGCAAATAAAAGTCAATAAAACAAATAATAAAACAAAACAGCTTCATGATCATAAATAATTTTTATGTGCAAAGGTCACAGAACCCTGCCACAGCATTCCACAACAAAAAACAACAAAAACAAAACGAATTAACTCTCGGCCAACTTCAAGAGCCAAAGAAAATAGATAAAAAAAAATTGTGAAATTTATATGCCTGAAAACGATTGATGACATCCCAACCAAAGCAGTCAAGCAGCGAAGCACATAAAATGCACACACACAGTCAAAAACACACACATAGCTATATATATATGTACAACACTTTAAAAGCCGGCTATAAAATGGCGCTGACACGAACAAGCATGGCCGCAATTTAAGCTCTTCGTTTCGGTTTTGATTGGCAAAAAGGCCAAATAAAAATTACATGGAAGAATTGCTGCCTGATTTTCGTAAAATTAATTAACTCAAAGCTAATATATATGTACATACAATATATAACCAAAAAGTTAAGCTAATTTTACAGAGTCTAATTTAAAATACTCTCACTGTTTTG
This sequence comes from Chymomyza fuscimana, assembly GCA_949987675.1. Taxonomy (NCBI): domain Eukaryota; kingdom Metazoa; phylum Arthropoda; class Insecta; order Diptera; family Drosophilidae; genus Chymomyza; species Chymomyza fuscimana. The sequence goes on from OX465089.1 coordinate 101,429,619, forward strand.
GAGGTTTAAATATAAAAATAAATGAGCTGAAAAATTATGTGGGCGTTCCCTTTATAGAGTAAAGAAAGTTATTTCCACTTGACCTTTCTGTCGTTCTGTTTGTTCCACAGCTGCATTTTGGGATAATAATTTTAAAGTGATTTTATAAAATTGAATATATAAAATTCTCATATCTCTTGTGTGAAACCAAATTTTTGTTGACAGCTCGAGAACAGATTTCGATGCATTTTTTTGTTTTAGTATGAAAAAAAAAATGAAATTTCGCATATTTTTTTTAAACGCAGTTAAACGGAACGGAAAATCTTTTTTGATGATATCTGGAGATTTCGATATATTTTTTTTTTATTTTATATTCATGACGTGTTTTCAATAGTAAGAATGCATGCAATCAAATTCAAATTTTCATTCAGTTTTCGACACTTAAAACTACAGCTGTTTAAATTTATCTGCGAAAATTGATTTCAGTGAGGCGAGCTCAGTTTTTTAAAGCGTGGAAATTGAATTTGGGACGTAGAGATTAAATTTTATAAACTCTCAAGAAGATGATCGACGTTTAAATAGTATAGCCCCACGTTGCTTTAAAAATTATGACAGTTTTGAAACACATCACAGATGAGCCACATGGTATAGGGTGGGCCATCTGTTGGTCTGGTTGTGAAACACTCATAATTCCAGTATACCAGTATCAAGACTACTCAATTTTAGTCACGTATCGTACTATGAAAATGGTCGTTCTGTGAAAAAACATACTTGAAGCCAGTGTCGACGAGCCAACATTCGCAAGAATAACACCTTGCTAGGACTACTTTGCGTCGAATTTCGAATGCGGAGCTGTATTTACACGCTAACAAGATTCAAATGAAGCATCAATTGAAGCCCACGGACCATAATAAGCGTCGCTTATTCGTTCACTGGATGGGAGAACAGCTAGATGAGTTTTCGTCAAAAAAAAGTCATCGGAAATTGCCCATTTGCTCGATATTATTTTTCATACATAAATGAGTAGCTTCAAACTTGCATTTGGTGTAAACATTTGCACAATTTTGATGGCAAATATACGATTAAAATGCATTTAACAAACAAACCAACAGATGGCCCACCCTATATTTTGGTATATATGGTTGCCAAATTCTACTCAACAGCTGAACTTACCACATTAGACGGTCAAAAATTAGTTGAGAAAATCAAACCAAAAAATACCAATCATCATTATTAACACAGATTTGGCTGAGCAAAGACGTCTATAGCGATTTTGTACAAAGCTTTGCAACGCATGTTTAAGTTTCTTCTTGCTTGCTTTCTTTATTTTATTTGACAAACCAACCTAAAAAGTTAATCAATACTTTGCAAGCGTATAAAAATGAGTTTAAAAATACCAAAAACAACAATACCAATATTTTCCACTACAACAACAACAAGAAAAACTCATTTTGTAGTACAACCGAATTGATTTGAACAATTTGAAATGTTTGCCAAGTACGCGCACTCACACAACCAAAGACCACACACGCACACACACACACGTACACAAAGCGCCAAAATGTGTGCTGTAAAATGCAATTGCCATTTCCCCAATCCACACGCACACACACACACACATACAGTCACCACCACGCTCACGCACACAGAGCTTGCGTAGACGAGCTAGCCAGTGTTGCAAAATGCCCCAAAAGCAATTTTATCTACATTCGATGCTGAGCTCCATATATTGTAGTTTGTATGGCAATCATTCAAACATTTTGGGTTTTGGCTACTGTTTGGTTTTTGGGGTTTGAGTTGGGTTTTTTTTTTGGAGTGTGCTGTTGTTGTTGTTATGGGTCTACCGTGTCGACAAGTCAATCAAAAGCAAGTTTCCAACACTCACTGCACTCGTGTATGAGTTTTCAAGTGGCCAAAGCGGTTTTTGAGTTTTTTTTTGAGTATTTTACGCTATGCCAAAATATAATTAATTGCTTTTGTTGCGCTGAAGCGTACATTGCATTCATTCAGCACTCATGCTATATTCATTCATTCATTCATTCACACACACATACATATATTTTCGCATTCATTTTAATGAGCGTGTCACGAACTTTGCGCTCTCTCTCAACCAACAAAGACAAAGGCCAAATAAATGCCAAGTCATACACACACAATTTGACGCACTTAAACACACGTGTTTGTGTTTTTGTATTTGTGTGTGTGTGTGTGTCATTCTTTAATTGGCAAAAACAAAAATACATATACAAATATATTTATATATAGAATTAGCAAAAACTTGCTGATAACCTTTTGCTAAGCAGATCTACCCTTTCCCTAGTCCCAGTCCCTCAAACAACAACTAAGCACAAAAGTTTTCGCCTTAATTGCAAAACGTTTGCATGTAAGTGGGCCAACAACAACAACAACAAATGATTCTAACAATGACAACAACAAAAACAACAAAAGTTGCCTGTAGATTAGCATAGTGTTCAGCTGTAGATTGTATTCGCTCTAAGCTCTCCAGAAACTGTGACAAAAAGTTAAGGAGTTAACTTAAGTAGCATATGAAAATTCTCACACAATTAACTCCAAGATGTGAAAAGTTAATAATGATAAATAAAAGGATAAACTAATTCGCTTGAAAATATAAGATGTTCTTGTGACGCAATTTACGAGCCAATCTTTTTCAAATAAATAATAGAAGATTTCTCTAAATTCTTTGTATACATCCAGAGCAGCACGAACTTTCGAAAGATGCTCACGTAAAGGAAACCGAAATGCTAGCCATAGCTTTTCAGTCATGATCCAACAATTAGGAGGTCATGCAAAAAGAGAGCGCAGGTTTAATTTTTGTATGCTAGGTATAAGATATAGTGGAAATTTGTTGAATTTTTTAAAATATCGCAACCAAATTAGTCTCAGTTGCATTTTGTTTAAGACTTAATATTTGTGTGAAGTTTGATTTTAAATTGGTTCACTATTTCATTTAGCTACCATACAAAAATTGAACCCGCGCTCTCTTTTTCAGAGAGACCTGCGCATTGCGTCACCTTCTTCTTATTGTTGAGTCATAAGACAACTTAAGCAAGGTTTTTGTGAAGTTTGATCAAAATTGGTCCACTATTCCATATAGCTACCATACAAAAATTGAACCCGCGCATTGCGTCACCTTCTAATTGTCGAGTCTTAGACAATTTTAGCAAATTTTTTGTGAAATTTCATCAAAATTGGTTTACTATTTCATTTAGCTACTATACAAAAATTGAACCCGCGCTCTCTTTTTCAGAGCGACCTGCTCATTGTTGTTGAGTCATAAGACAACTTTAGCAAAGTTGTTGTAAAGTTTGATCAAAATTGGTCCCCTATATCATTTAGCTACCATACAAAAATTGAACCCTCGCTCTTTTTTTTTAGAGAGACCTGTGCATTGCGTCACCTTCTAATTGTCGAGTCTTAAAACAACTTTAGCAAAGTTTTTGTGAAGTTAGATCAAAATTGGCTTACCATTTCATATAACCACCATACAAAAATTGAACACGCGCCCTCTTTTTCAGAGCGACCTGCGCATTGCGTGATATAAATGTTGAGTCATAAGAAAACTTTAGCAAAGTTTTTGTAAAGTTTGATCAAAATTGGTCCCCTATATCATTAAGCTACCTTATAAAAATTTAACTCTCTTTTCAGAGAGACCTGTGCATTGCGTCACCTTCTTATTGTTGAGTCATAAGACAACTTTAGCAAAAATTTTGTGAAGTTTGATCAAAATTGGTCCACTGTTTCATATAGCTACCATACAAAAATTGAACTTACGCCCTTTTTTTCAGAGAGACCTTCGCATTGCGTGACCTTCTATATGTTGAGTCATAAGAAAATTTTAGCAAAGTTTTTGTGAAGTTAGATCAAAAGTGGCGCGCTATTTCATAAATTGAACCAGTTGTCTGCCTTGCAAAATTCGCGTACTTTGAAAAATGCATTGCATCATGGATTTCAGTTATTACTTATAAGTAAAAGAAGCAGCAGGGAGCTAAAGATCGCTCACTACCATGACACTTTGATCCTGCTCTGGAATTGTCTCGACATTCGCAAAATCACTTTCAGTGTGCAATAAAGTTAGCAAAGAGTTCTTTATAGTACACTAATGGATATATAAATATGTGTATTCAATTAATTACTGCTAATCTTCACTGTACATTTTTTGCAAACCTAAAATGAAATTGTTGAGCTTCCGTTCGATGAACGTTTGTTCGCATTGTTATCAAATAATATATGCTTGGTTTCATTACTCCAAAGCACATACTAATAATTTTTTATCATGTTCCCATCGTGTAGGCCCTATGCTCCTCAAGGAGCAAAAGGAATGAAAGAAGAGAAACCGGACTATGTCCTATAAACGAATACAAAATGTTTTCTCTTTTCTCAAATTTGCACTTTTAGGCAGAGAAACCTTTCAATTAGCTTTAAGATCATTCCCAAATTCGCTTACAATCGTTTTAGATAGAAAAGCTACTATTTACTGAATGTAAGCATTCGATTGTCGGTGATGTATTGTAGTTTATTATTTTTTGGAGACTACGATTTTCAGTGGATTTCATCGGACTGAGAGCATTTCTAACAAAATTTTGAGACCACCTCATTAATATGTCATCTCGGAGCCGAAGCCATTTCACTAAAGATACACGACTCATATAATTTTCATAGTTGATAGTTTATTAAATGTCTTTTATTTTCCACCTTTATTTAAGAAGTGAAAAAATGTATAATCACTATTTAACCAATACCCTCCACGGGCCCTGAGTTTTCAAAACTTTACATAGCACGTCATTTTTGAACAAAAAAATTTTTTTGGGGGATTAAGGCATAGGGGATGTCCATATAAACTGCATAGAAGTACCAAATAACGTTTAAGCTAAAATACGCTTGGAAAAACACCGTTGGATTTCCCACGGGTTCTGGATTTTCAAAATACTTGAGGAAGGAGGCTTACGTTTAGGGCCCGTAATTTTTTCTCGGAGGCCCTGTCTGTATATTTAAATAGTTTTGGTAATGTGCACAATTTCAGAAAAATGAGTTTTGTTCTGCTAACTTTATACACCTATACTATATAATTTGCATAGAAGGCCAAAATAATAGTTAAGGTAAAATGCCCTTATACAAAAAGATCAGCAGAACAGACGAGCTAAATAGCAGAGGTAACGCTGAGATTTGAGGAGAATACCATGAATCTTCAAATGGATTCAGCATCAAGAAGAATGAAAAAGTTAACAAGCTCTAATTCAAAGTTTCCGATTTTTACGCTAATACTTGAAATCAAGTTGCAAAAAGTAAAGAATTTTTGAACTGTAATCTTTTTCTCACCAAGTTTCTACAAGTTTAGTTTCAAAGCTACTCCTAAAGCTAAGCAGTTTTTACCAGTTTCATTTGGTATTGTTCATCGGTTCGTGCCGAATTCATGCAATATTTCATAAACTAATAAATAATAATTTCTTGTACAACTTCTACTTCTTAAAAGTTCTTCTTCCAAGCAGCTCAACTTAATCAGGTAATTTAAATTCAATTCACACATAATCTGCTAATTAAATTCCTAAATTTCCAACTGGCTAACAAAAGAAATGTTTATTAAATTTGAATTTAAATACTTTTTTCGGCGCTTATAAAATCCCCTCAGCAATTCGATCAATGTTTATCATACGAAACAACAAAAACTGGTTTTCTCATTGTCACGCTTTTATTAAATCAAAATAGTTTCAAACTGTTTCGCAAACTTTTATTTATGTAGATAAGATATTAAACAAAAAAACAAGAAAAGATACAACCCGCTTATAGTTATCAACTGCAATCTATAATAATGATATTGTTTAATATTATTAAACTCAAACACTCAGCATAAAAGTAGCTTAATTTAATCAGACTAAAGTATTTTTAAGAGTTGCAATTTTGCTTATCTCAAAAATTGCTCTTGCTATTAATCTTATCTTTAGATAAAATGGAAATTTAATGCTTTCAATAATCAACTTAACTTCAAAGAGACAGACAGATTGAGAGAACGATTACGCTGATTGACCGAATGTCTGGCTGTTATTTTTAGCGCTCCCTTACACACTCCTCTCTCTCTCTCTCTCTCTCTGGCTCTCAATTTCCTGCGCATTTTATCTAAGCAGCTCTGCCCTCCCGCTTAAAAAAATTGGTTAAATTGAATGTCTAAAATATTGAGTTGCTTTACAAAGTGGTGTTTTGATTAAATTGATTGAGTTCTTGGCATATCTTTGAGTTCGAGGCTTACTAATGCTCTCCCTGGCTCTATGCTCTGGCAATCCCTTGAGTATTTTTTCAAAGAATGTCTGACAATAAGCGTTGCCAACTTGCAACATAGTTTTAGAGTTGCTTTTATTTTGTCGTTGTCCCGCTTTTTGGCCAGGTAAATAAAGACGCTTCAAAACTAAAGCTCCCCACATTTTCCACACAAACACACACACACACAGACACACACATGTTGTAAAACTTTGGCCAATGCCACAAGGCAAGTTGTGGTACGGCATGTTCTGTGTTCTAACCACAGATTAACTTGCAACACACTCACAAAAGTTGAAACGCACACACGTGCCGCACACGCCCTTAAACACCCCTACCCCACGCTCCCTGTCACTGTGCCACTTCCCCACCTCATCCAATCTCCTACAGCTTGTCAAGCGACAGACGCGCAATTAAATGCGAAGAGCAAAAACTTTTGTGCCATGTTGGAAAAGGCGAGTAAAAACTGACGCAATGTCTGGCTAGGCAGCAAGCCATGTAAATGTGCGATTGTGCGTACACTTGGAGAAATAACTTGGCAAGATGCATTTGTATTGTAGATCCAAAACTCCTAAGGTGCGACGAGAATCTCTCAGGTTTTGTAAAAATCTACGGGTGGAAGTGAATATGCGGGATTTTTCATGATGACAATATTACTACGGTTCCCGAAATTTTTGCAGGTCCCGAAAATTTTTATTTTTTTAATTCTTGAAATAATAGACCGTGCTCCGGAAAACGAATCCGAACATTTTATTCGGGTGCGTTTTGAAACCGAATGTTTGGTGCATAATTTTTTAAATATTCTTTGATATTCTTAGATTCTATTTATGCCAATTTCAAGTTAAATTGATATTGGTATATATTTTAAATTATTTTTTTTTCTGAATCAACCCAAAAAATATGCTATCAACTCAAACCGAATTTGTATACGGTCCGTGTTCATGTCTTGCTTAAATAGTTCATGTCTTGTATAAAAAAAATTTCCCTTGTAACAGGAACAGCATAGTCGTCGATAATTTCCCTCGAAAAGTGTAGTGCTATGTGAAAGGGAAATATGAGTAGAATCCGCATAAAATTATTCGTTCGGAGCACGGCCGAGTATATTTAATTTTCAGCATATTCTAAACGTGTGCTCTGAGTGCTTGATTTTTGCGCAATGAACCTTTACTTTCTAAAAATATATCTTTTCTAATCGTAATATGGGAATTTCGACTGTACATATAAATTTAAACACTAACCAAAAATTTCAAATTTTTGATGCAAAGATGATAGATTAACCAAAGATCTGCTAATTAAAGCCTTAGATGCTTAATTTACAAGAAAATTTTGAAGTACAATTCAAGGTTCTCCAATTTTAATTCCAAAAAAAAACGATCATTCCCATAGAGAAAAATTGTTGTGAAATGAATGTGTAGCTGCTTAACAAAATTTGATTATAATGGCGAAGAAAAAATTTGATTAAATAAAGTATTGGATGTGTTAACTAATTGTAAATTTATATAGTCATAAATTTAAAATTAATTCTGGAAAAGATGACTCTGATACTTGGCCCTGGCGAATTCTTACAAAAACTGATATCTATGGTTTGTACAGATTTACTACGCCTACTATCGAACTCTCAACCTCCCATCGAAACTTCAATTTTTTCAATATGGGCAAAAATGGAACAAAAAAAATTTTATCGAAAAGCTCGAGACGTGGTACTTATAAAATATTTTAATTTAAATTTTAGGTTATGAAAATTTATCTAGCTTTCTTTTTTTGGCCTACTGCCTTCTTTCGTTTTCTATTTTGATTCAAGTTTTCAAAAGTATTCGCACTACTTAATTTTGCACAGTGTATTTGTGAGTGTTTTCGGGGCGGCTTGGAACGCACTTAATGCATATGTATGCGTGTGTGCTCTTCTTTTTTTTGTGTTCGTATGGGTGCGTGTGTGTGTGTTGTATTGCTTGTTTGGGTGTGTGCATAATTGTAAAGTGGCCCGGCATGTGTCGTAGCTTTTGCATTTAATTGTATGTATGTAAAGGTATGTAAGTACATACATGTACATATATAGGTTTGTCTGCCATTGTGTAGGTTACGCTGTGTGTGTGTGTGTGTGTGTTTGTTATTAACAACTTTAACATCACTTTGGCGTACCCTCAAAACTGTTGTCCTCATTGTCGTTGTTTTTGTTGTTTAATCTTATGGCAAAAATGGCCCGATTCAACTTCCCAAAGGATGCCACAAAACTACCAGTTAACTTGAGTGCGAACCCAAAGCGCCACAAGAGCCAGACCCACCAAGCTCCTTTTGCTCTCACTCTCTCAGTCTCTCTCACTGGCATACATACACAAACATATATATGTACAATGACATTTACATTTACATACAGATGGCTTCATTTTAAACGTCCAGCATATGAATGCTAAGTGACTCAATTGTTTCGTTTGTAGCCGCACTGCTCCCGGAACCATTGTCCTGTACCGCACTGAACCGCTCCACCATGGCCATTGTGTGTCCTGTTGTATTCTTGTGAGCTCTCTCTCTCTCCCTCTCTCTCTCTCTGCCTCTTTGCGTTCCATAGAGCGCGCTTTTACTCTATATAAATTTATTAATTGCCTCGTAAAAATGTTGTTTGCCTGTTGTGTCTTGCCTACAAAATGTTTGCCAACATTTAAGGCACAATACAAAACGTATACTTAATTGCTGCCTTGCATTTTCATTTAATGAAGACATATGCATTTTTTTTTTTCTCCTCAACATTTTCCATTTTCATTTCTTAATGAAAGTGCGTATGAAATAGTATATATATATGTATAAGTATGTACAAAGCCAACGCACTTTTGGCCTCCTGACCATCATGCATGTCAATTAATATCAATTTGCGTGTAACTAGGCAGCGACTTTTTTCGGTTAGTGTGTGTGTGCGGTTTTTTGTGTGTCTGTGTATGTGTGTGTGTGTGTGGTCGCCAATGGGACCTACTATCAAGTGGGGATACAAAACACTAAAAACAGTAGAAGAATGAAACCAGAAAGAATATGTACTGTGAAAGTGAGGAAATTTGAATACGCTTTTTTTTGAGAAGATTTTATGATCTCTTGTGGCTCTTACGTTAGGAACAATAAAAAAATTGCGACTGGACGAAAGGACTTAGAGAGTTTTAGTAAGTGGTTCCTACCTTAATATCACTTTAAAGCTAGGCTTTCGAGCCCAAGAGACCATAAAACCGAAGCTCACAAGAATTTTCGGAAGTTTATAGACCTGATTAAAATAACAAAAATGTTTGAAATTCGGTGAAAACATAGTGAGATCATGATACAAAAAAAATTCAGGAGATTATTTTAGAGCGTGATTTCCAATTAATACCCCGTTTACTTAGAGACTTCCCACTGAATAGCGCCAGGCCTAGCTAATGTAAACCTTTATTTGAACAGAATCGAAAAATTTACAAATGAATTTTATTCCAAGCGTATGAGCTCCGAATATGAATATCCAGGAACTTGTTCCACGTTTCGAACTAACATTGGTTACAGTTTTAGTCAATCTTTGAAGTAAGCTTTTTGGTTCTTTTTTTCTTGCATTAAGATCTCAAGCAAATAAATTAGACTTACTTTAAATATGAACAGGTAACTACATAAGTAGTATGTACTACTGTAAGGATCACCATAGACTTTTGGAATAGGTGAAATCAGGCGCGGATTCAGGATTTGGGAGGGTCCGGACCCGAAAACCCCCACGTGAGTCCGTCACTGGGTAAAATCGTATTAGATGAAAAATATCCAAATTAAAATGGATCTCAAGATTCTCTCTAAGATTCACTTATATGTTGAAATGGACTACACTATTGGAGTGGAAGAAACTTGAATTACTTTTTCAACTTCCGACGCACTATTAGTTAGACCAATAGTTATGTACTCCTTCGTTTTAGGGTATCAAAAATGTTGGTAGTAACAAAAATCAATTTAAAATTTAGCACAATGAGCTCATGCTCGCCTGGCAAATTTTGTCGCCAAGCGCAACGAGAAATTTTGCTACACACACACACACCCACACAAACACACACGGTCACACACACCCACACGTGGATACACACTACAAAAAGAAAGGTCATGGCAGCGACTCATTTCCTTTTTTTTTGCAGTGCAACGCGCCAGAGGAGTCTACCCGTGTCTATGCTCCTGCCTTTGCCTGTTATTGAATCGAGTTACATGTCTGTCAGTAGAATGGACAGACCCCAAACCGTAGCTAGAGCCTGTGACAGAGCCAGAGCCAGAATCAGACCCATACCCAACCCAAGTGGGCGGTCCAAGTAAACAACAATAAAGCAAAGACAAACAAAAGAGTAACAACTGAGCGTATGGGATAGTAAGGCCAAAGAGACAGTGGATATTGTTGGGCCTTATAGCCATGATGATGAATGACGCGTTGCTAGACAATTTTTCAATTGAAATGGCCAAAAACAGCCAAAGCCAAAGTAGAGTGCAATTTAGGAATGAGCCCAGGCAGACGCCAACCTATTGAATGGCTTCCTGCCGCCTGATATTCTGGTGTTGTTTTCAAAGTAATTGCAGGTGAGCAAGTGGACGCCACCCCACAAATCGATGCAAAAAAAAAAAAAAGAAACCAGTAAGACATTAGGGCATGGGAAATGATGGCCATTAAAGCCACAGCTCACTTTAAATATGCAGGATAGTGTAATAAAACTCTTATAACCGATTTTCAACCCGCTTAGAAGGATATTTTACCTTAAGCAAGACTTGGATAAACTCTTCAGTAAACATTTTTTGATCAAGAGATCTTTCAAGACACAATTTTTTAGACATCTCTGACAGAACGTTTTTAATGTTCGAGCTTTCCTATAGCGATATCGTACGGGAGCAGTGAAAAAAATTCGTAATATTGAAAATTCCGCCATAGGAAAATCCACAAATTGTTTTTTTTGGGAAATAACTTAAAAAGTTTTCATCTGAATAATGAAAACTTGGAATTCTAATTAAATATTTTGCTAGTGACGGCATGAACTAAACTAAATCGGGAACAGTGAACAATATTCGTAATATTGAAAATTTCGTCATAGGAAAATACGCAAATGTCTTTATTCTGTTAAATAGCTTAGCAAGTTTTCATTTGATGATATTTAATATAATAATGAATACTTGGAATTCGAATTGAATCTTTTGCATGAACTAAACTGAATCGAAATCAACATCCAAAGTAGTTCCGATATACACACAATAAACGAGCTTAAAAAGTTTAGTTGTACCGGAAGCCAAATTTTAAAGTATTTAAGCCTCTTTCTCTTTAAAATTTTTAAACTACTTAAGATTAGAACACGGTTTAAAAGAAATGGTTTTCTTATAAATTTCCTTAAAAACTGCCTTAAATTGCCCTAAATCAAATTTCGCCTTATTTTTGAGGAAATTACGACCGATCAGACTTACTTAAAATCACTAGCCAACAGTGGGCCCAGATTGTCATATTTTGTCCAAAAATCTGGCATTTTCATAATAATTTTTTAAGAGTGATACAATTTTACACACATATTCTTAAAGGGTTGATATTTTTTCTGGAAAGTTGGAGCCTCCTCAAATTTTTTTTAAGATATAGATAATCCAGACCAAAGTTGACAAATATTTAAAAAAAAACTCTAAATTTTGAAGTATTTAAATGTCTTTCTCTTCAAAATTTTTAAACTAATTAAGATCAGAACACTTTTTAAAAGAAATAATTTTCTTAGAAATTTTCTAAAAAATTGGCTTAAATTGCCCTAAAGCAAATTTCCCCTTAATTTTTGAGCAAATTGAGACTTAAGGTCTATACGCAGAATGCAAAAAAGTTTCGCACGGAATGACTAAACCATATAAAAAAAAAATCCTAATGTGATATACCAAATGGGATTTTTTTTTTTTATATTGTTTTTGTCATTCCGTGCGAAATTTTTTTACATTCTGCGTAGACCCCTTTACTTAAAATTTCTAGCCAATGCGCAGTGGGCCCAGTTTGTCATATTTTGTTCAAAAATCTGGCATTTTCATAATAATTTTTTTAGAGTGATACAATTTTACACACATATTCTTAAAGGATTGATCTTTTTTCTGGAAAGTTTGAGTCTCCTCAGATTTTTTTTAAGATATAAAAAAAAAAAAATTCAATATTTTTTAAGCGATTTGATTGATTTGTAAAAATATGATAGGAAATTATGTATAATATAAAATTTTTTTTTATGTTTTTTTATAATTTAGCTGATTTTTTAAATTTACGTTAAAATTTTGCTAAATAGGAATAGCTTAGTTTCTTCTTAGCTTATTATTTCTTAGGTCCACATCTAACTTAACGAATATAATATTTTTAGATATTTAAATTTTTCGTTTAAATCATTTTTTTTAATGTATATGCAATAAAAGATTTCTAGATCTATTCCCAAAATTAAGGTATTGGAAATCTAGAAATCAAATATAGTACAACAAAAAAAAAAATCAAAAATTCTTGGTTCTCTCAGAGAATAAGAGCCTTAGCCTAGCTAGTTACAAAACCAACACAACCCTTACCCCAAAGTTTATAGTGTATTCAAAAAAAGGACATTTTTAGGCAACCCCTAAAAAAAAGAAAACAAGCAATTGCATGCGATGAACTTGCAACCTGCAATTTGACGCTTGACTGCGCCGCAGGGCAACAAAATCAGCTGCTCCTATTGGTACATAATTGAAAAGTCAGCAGAGTCAAAAAGAAAAAAAAAACAAAACCAAGATTGAGCTCCAACTTACCTTTTGCCTTTAAAGGCGAGCAAATACTTCTTGTTGGCGGGAAAGTTATTGGATTGCACGGAGCCCGTGGCGCCAGCACGTAGTGGAAACTGTTTATGAAAGAGTGGTATGCTGACATCGAAGCCGGGACGCAGCTGCAGCACGCTCATGCTGGCCTTGGCCAAAATAGCCTCGCCCGCATCAAAGCCTAGCGAATGTTCCGCATAATCTGGCCAAGTGCCGGAATATAGATTAAAGATGATGTGATTGCGGCCATTATTCCAGTAGGGCAGACGTGCCAGACGCGACGGCACATTGCGCACATAATCCTCCGACAAAGAGTCACGATCTAGCGTATCAATGCCCAGCACGAAAAGGCAGGCAGCGGCGGGATCTGTGGTATGATAGCGTGACTCTTGTATGGCAGTGAGTATCTTTTGATAGTTGGCCGAGCTGGGCGGCGCAGCGCCCAAGGAATTAAGCGGTTCCGGCGGATAGACATAGACCAGAAATTGCTCATAGCATTTGGTAAAATCAAAGCAGGTTTCCATGCGGCAAGCCGCAGTGCGTGGCGTTTGTGGCTTGTTGTTTAACGCCAGTGCAGTGCTGTCGTTATGCGGCCCAGCGAGCTCCAGTAGACCCAAAAAGCTGGGCAGCTGTGCGTAGGGCAGCTGTGCGCCGCCATCCTTGGCGGATTCATGTTGTGCGCGACGTGGACGATGTGGTGCCACTTTCAGACGATAGCCACCAAAATAACAATAGGCCAGAAACGCGCACGAGACAAAGACGAGTATGTAGCGTTTTTTGGCCTGCATTTTTGTGTGTGTGTAACTTATTTGTTGTTGTTGTTGTTTTTGTGTGTTTGTAGGTAGGCGGGGTGAGGGGGTTAAGTGCGCTTTTTGCTGTTTAGTGGGGTGCACTTTAAAAAGGGGGGGTGGACGCTTTTTTTGTTGTTTTGTTTTGTGGGGTTAGTTATTAGCGTTTATGCAGCCTCTTTTGTGCATCTTGTCGCTGTGGTTGTTGTTGCTGCTGTTGTTAGTGCGGCCGCCGCAGCAGCACCCCGCTCATGCCCTTGCTGCTAGCGCTAGTTGTTATTGTTGTTTTTTTTTTCTGTGCGCACTTGCGCGCCTTTTATACTAAAAGCACATTGCACACACATGTTAAACTATAACTAAAAACACACACACAACAGCGCACAATGTTTATTAATTTGTTAAATTTTGCATTGTTGCTGTTTTTAATAATTTTCATTCTTTTTTTTTATGATTTTTTTATGTGTGCTGCTGGCGGCAGCAGCGCGTTTCCTGGGCCACGGCGACGGCAGCGCGCGCTGCATAGTTGCACATTATTTGCATACAAAACACTTTAACACTTGTCACTAATATATTTTTATATGTTTTATAAACAAATGCTGCTTTTTAAAAGCCAAGCACGAAACATTTTTAATTTGTAAAAATCAGACGGCACAACACAACTGCGGAGAGCGCGAGAGCGCGTTGTGTGTGGCTGCAGCGAGCGAGCTGTCAAAACAAAAGCAGCGCGGCGTTGCCAGCGCGTTGCAAAGTCGCGCGGCAGCCAGCCGTCTTATTTAAATATTTAAATAACAACTAACAACATAAACAAAATATATAAGCGTTATTTATTCGCAACTAGACTGCATAAAATAAATGCATAAAATGCATGCTGTTCTGACAGCGCACGCTTAAATTGTTATGCACTTATGTTTGTGGCAGACACGCGCGCGTTGCGCCTATTATATGGCTGCTGCTTAGCTAACGCTGCGCGTTTCCGTTGTCTACGTTGCGTTTTGATAGCTCGGCTTATACTGCTATGCTACAGTTCCAGCTCCTGCTTATTACTATGCTCAGACTACACTACACACAGCCAACAGCCAAGCTGGAAGTTTACAACATTTGACTCTTGGAAAGCATTGACATGCGCATACGCGTCGCCTCATTGTGCGCGCGCGTCAGGTGGCAACGCTGTCTACACCATACTGCCACTTGGTGTTTCAGCAACAGCTGTTCGACTGTTTGCTTTGTTAATTACGCCCAGTTAAATTCAAATGCACTAACAATTACAATTTGGTTTCTAGAGCATTGCATATTGTCGTTTGTTTTTGCGGCTTACACACACACGCGCACATTTTTGCCCAAACCCGCACCACAGCGCTCACCCCAATAACAAACTCCAATCCCTGGAGCACAGTATGTTTGGCAAATGTAATTACCATTACAACAAAGCCAATGTGGCTGCTGTTCGTCATTACAATTATTGTTTGGCAAAATTAATTACATTTCGGGTCGTTCAAAAAACACGCGCGCATTGATTTAAAGCCGGCTATGTTTGCATACGACAACTGCTCAGTGACGTAGTTGCGCCATGTACCCAGAGGGAAATAGAATTTTATTTAATTTGTGTAATGCACATGGATTTGTGTATATAAGGGGACGGCGGTTATGCATATAATGTAGTGAGGAAGGCTTGCCAGACTATAAGTTACTTTTGAAATATCTAAGTCCATCTGTAAGAGCTAAAGGATCTCGAAGACTATGAGAGCTAGAGAGGCCAGGTTATCCTTAGGGAAAGTATGTCTCAGGTATGTTTGAATGTTAAATTATCCGTTGTTATTATCTATTGATCTCCCAAATGCACCCCCACCAACTATGCCACTGCAACTCCCTATATGCAGTTTTAATTACACATTGGAGATTGTCAGTCTGCACATTTTTATTTCCACTTGTTTGCTCACAAAATATTGCATGTTCTTATTAATTATTTGGTATGCATACAAATACACATAATTAGTGCAGACACTAAGCTCTAAGCTCCCCGTCTTCCCCACACGCTCCTTTAAGCCGCACAAAAACCGCTTCATTTCCGTCACACTTTACCACTTCACCATGCCCCCATGATAAAAGTAATTATAAATAAATGTTCGCCAACAAGAAGCTCGGAAAGGTCGCCCCAATGCCAAAAAAAGGACCATACAAACATTTTTGTTAGCGCATCCGTTTGGACCACCCACTTTTTGGCATTGGGCAGCAACATTTGTTTGGCCACCGCGTAATTTCCTGTCACAAACGCGTTTAGGCTGGAATTTCAATTATGCGCAGGAATTTCGGCGACCCGCAATTATGATATGCTCCTTTAGATAAGACCACAACTTGCTTACCATGTTCTCTGTCGGCAGCTGCTTCTTGTTGGCCTTTGCTTTATGACTTTATAAGTAAACAGTCGGTACTCGACTTTACAAACTAACAAGGGAACTGAGGAGTTGACCAAAAAATGTTCACTTAGCATTATGGCAGCTTGACAAGATTATTAATCTTGAAAGTTTTAGCGATTTTTCGAAGCTTCGTTGATTTCTTCCCAACTCTAGAGTCCTATTTTCCTTTACTCACAACCAGGCCTGACGAGAGGGGGATGGGAAAGCGGGGTTTCCCCCCGGGCCCGGAGTTTTCTCAGGGGCCCGGTGTAATTCCAGTCGTACTATCATGATTCAAGCTAAAGGTGTAATAGAGCGGCCGGTACATATTCCCCCCGGGCCCGGATTTTCTCTCTACGGCCCTGCTCATAACCCACAGACAATAGAAGTGGACAAGTCAATTTAAGTTTCCAATGTTTCCACTTCTTGAATGAAATTTCATTAAGTGGGTATAATGTCCAGTGATGATAGTTTGCTCCGCTATTTGAGTTCTTGTGAAAGTGTTCAGTCGAATTGTCTTCTTCCAGACAGTATCGCCTATGGGTACCATACCCTAACATGTCTTACACCGCGATAGCAAAGAGACCTTCAAATTACCAAATTTTTTAGTTTCATGGCATCCACTGAAGAATTTCCAACGTTACTATAGATTACTCCTGCAAATTGCTACCACACATCATTTCTTCCTATTTCATCAAAAGGGCGTTAAAGAACTGCTTGCACTGCATGCGCCGTAGGTGCGACTAAAGCGCGGCTTACTCTCACGAATGCTACTCTCACCAAGCAGTACAGTAGAATAGGCTATTCCACGAATTCTATCGCACTGAAAAGCAAGCTGAACTGCTTGCACTGCTTTGGCCGTAGTAGCGATTAAAGCGCGGCTTACTTTCACCAAAACTACTCGCGCAAAAAGCAGTACAGTACGCATCTTTATTTTACCCTTTTGTGAATCCCCACTGTATTCTCCATAGAAACTTGTTTGACTAGAAATCAAATCAGTGTGCATAGCCAATAAAGATAAAGAAAAAAAACTCTCAACGTGCCAGCCTTGAAGTATGCTATCATATATGTCAGCCAAAACAAATTGCACATGCTCTAACTCCTGCACCCAGCTCCTGCTCCTGATCTAAGTCCTGGTCTAGCCCTGAATAGTGCATAGAATTTAATTTTGTCAACGTGCTTGTTCTCGTGTGCTCCTTTAATACTCCGGCAGCTTCTAGTTGACGTTGTTGTTGAGCTGCACTTATTCAGGCATTTGAGCCAAGCCTGCGTGTGTGATTATATATGTACACTGAGCGAAAGAACGAGGTACATTGTACTCAGACTACTCAAAACTGACTTGAACAGAATAGCTCGGTTGCATTCGTTCTCAAAAAGGTCGCGTAAAATAAACCCAACTTTTTTTTAGATCCATTTGAACTCACAATGAGAGGGCAACAGTTTTAAAGTTTAAGTTCTAAAACTTGAAGCAGACATCTCGTTTGATATTATCCATGTATATAATTGAAATCAATTGAGAAATGTGGAAGTCATATGGAAAAATGCATCTAAACCAAAAACTAACTAAATACTTGTAAATCTTTTTATAGTCGAAGATAGTATACAAAATCTTTTCATTTTTCTGATCCCAAGAAATTTTTCATTGATTTACGATCAGAAAAAAATTGTTATTTAATCTTGGCGTCAAAATCGGTCCAAATACCAATACACCTAATTCTGTTTTTACACAATAGATACGTTCCAGAAAAAACCGTGCAAAAAAAGATATGACATAAACCTTTAAGCTGCTATGAAAATAAATTATAAAGCGGTATTCCCTAACTAATTTTCTGTTAATAAAAATATTTTTTTGTTTAAAATGGGATTTCCCAAACGGGATGTTTTTTTTTAGATCGTTTTGTCATTCCGTGCAAAATGCCTTAAATTTTCAATCGAATAGTTATTTTTTGATCGAAATAGTGTAAACATTTTTTTTTTAGACCGTTTTATTTTAAAATCGCTTAAAAAAATAGTTTGAAAAAACAGAATTGTTTGTAATTACACAAAAAAAAATTATTTTTTTTAAATTTATTTAGTCTTATTTTTTTCCAAAAAACATTAAGTAATTTTGTTTAACTCTAAATTTTAACCAATATGTGTATGTTCGCACCAAGTTTTTTCTCTCTGTGCATATGCATGTCAGCCATAAGAGCGAGCATCTGGCAACGTCTGCATATGACTGTTTTGCCTGCTTTAGCCTGGCCATGCTCTTCGTTTCCGTTTCCGGCGCTTGTAATTAAGTGTCAGTCGGCAGCGGCTGTTGCTGCGCTGTCCGCCTCTCGTTCCCCTGTTTCCTGTTACAAGTTGCTTTGCATTTTTCATGCAAAAAAATGAAATTACGTACGCGCCACGTTGGCAAATTCCTCGTTATTTTCTATTTATTTTTTTTTTTGTTTTTAGCTAAATCACGGCTACAGAATTTAAGCCAAGTCCAGGATAGCCACCTGTGCTCAAATCAGTAGTGACCCGGACACATTGCCCTTCTATATAGTATATGTAAAGAGCAGTGCACAAGTCAATCAATCATGCCAAGGTTTGATTATCTGTCTGTGACCTGCACTGTGTAGCTTAGTTTTTGGGAGTACTCGTAGAGAGTACAGCTGCAGCTTCTTCTTCTTCTTCTTGCTAACAAACTTTGATGAATTTTGCGTTGTAGCTTTGAATTCTAATGAAATACACACAATTTCCAAAGTGTTTGCACCCGTCTGTGGCTTCTCACCTAACCTAGAGTTATTGCATACAAAATGCGCTCCATCGATTTCCCCTGACAGGAACTCTACTAAAATAACAACAACAACATCTACAACTTCAAACCCCAATGACTGAGTATTAGTTACATCATGGAGCGCACATCTTTTGGCAACTTTGTATAAATAACTGAGCAACGTGCTCGACTACCAGGCCACATAACAATCATTGCTGTTGGTTTAAGTTTAAGCAGGAGCAACCAAAAACAACAACTGCAAAAACGTGAACCAGTGACGTAGACAGCACAAGGGTGCGAAATATTGAAGTTTTATAAATTCTTTAAAAAGCTGATCTTGTATGTAAACTGATACCCCAACTGATTCCACAAACTTTTTTATTAATATATAAACTAGAGGTAACTTAATTGATTTGCAGACTTATGTGAGCCTAATAAACAATGAAATGTTGACTTTACCCTATAATAGCTTTTCTTTTTCGAAAATTGGGTGGGAGATATTCAATTTACTTTCATACAAACTGTATCAAAATAATTCCTAATATAGTTCTTACAACAAGCTGCTTTACATATCAGTAGCAGATCCATGGGATGATTTTCGGGTCCGAAGTGTAAAACCCCCCTATGACTAAATCCTGGATCCGCCTTTTGCATGTCATAGTACCATACAAAAATTCTGCTTCTACCTTTCGGAAACGTCATAAAATTTAAAAAAAAATGTCCTCTTCATTTCATGCCATTTACCCCTTAGATCCCCCTTACGCCACTGACTGCAAGAACATAAATTCATTAGCTGCCAGACAAGGAACGATAGAGCTCAAACTTTGCTCCGGTTTCTGCGTTCGCCATTTAAGTACTTACCAAATTTATGACGTCACTCTTAGTTGGTTACGAGCTTAAGCTCGGGCATTGCACTGCCATAGAGAGAGAGAGAGAGCGGAAAGAGAGAGTGTGTGTATTATGGCTTGTTCACACTTGCAGACTTTATTTCATTTTTATAGCCCAACCAAATTACCCGGCAATGCCTGGACAGAAATTAATTCGAAAATTACCCATAAACGACAAGGAGTTTAGCTTAACTAAGAGCTGGTAATTGAAAAATCTTAACAAAAAGGAATAATTATGTAATAGACGTACTAAACTTTTATGCCAAAATAATTCCAACAAGAAAAATAAAAGTTTAATTGCAGCACAGCGTCTCTCGGAGAGTCTCTCTGAGCGTCTTCAGATGATGCCCATTAATTATTATACATAGTTATTCGAGTCGTAGACTATTGTTGCTAGTTCTCTAGTTTCTTAAGTATATTCAAATTAATAAATAAATAAATGTAATAGTTATTATGTTAGATCACCCTCTACTAGCCTTAAACCTAGCCAGACTGTTCAATTTTCTTATTGTTCTAACCGGCCGTGAGATTTTAAGCCCGCTTTGACGGATGTCTTTTTCTTACCTATGACGTCACACTTAGTAGGCTTGCGAGAATTTCTTATCAATTTTATTGAAATTTCAGGTAATGCTTTGGTTCCAAGGCAAGTCAGGCGATTTTTCAACTTTTTAGACCAACTTTTAAAAAAATGCATGCATGCACCTGCTATGTGAATGCTCTGCACTTCATGAAAAATGCAAGCAGTCTCCGAGAGAGCCTTTTTTTGGAGACCATTTTTGGCAAATCTGCCTATAGCTATTCAGGCTATTATCGAATACTCAAGATGGCTTAGAGTAATTAGCAGTCAACATAAGCTCCCCACCAGCTATCCCACTCAACTGCATCACTGTTCCCCGGCCCCCATCTTTGTTTCTACTTCCTATGTTTTTGTAGTAGGCAACCAAATGGAGCAAACGGTCTCCGCGTGATCTTGACTAAGCTAGCATCTATTATATTCCCTACTCATCGGCTAGTCCAGTTGCCGAATCAATTATAATGGTTCTGGTTGGGTGACATCCAGCAACAAGAATCTATGTTGTGCTAGAGGGTTGTCCTTCTTCATTTAGAATCCGTGATGCTCATTCTAACAAGTACATATGTATGTTTTTATTAACCATATTGCAAATGTGACTACGATGCAGTACAATAATCAAAATACAAAAGAGGAGCGAATATCCCAATAAGTGCAAAATATGTTCACACCAGCACACCCTCACATGCTCCCGCAGCGAGCGTCTGCCACAGCTTGTCAGATTTCCAGAGCTAAGGTGACATGACAGCCGCCTGAAGACGTGCCAAGGATAACGCCAGCCAATGGGTACCAACTTCCAACTGCTCTTGTTGCTGCTGTTGCTGCTCTTTATGGCATTGAGTGTCACACAAAGTTTTTTTGACTTGTTCAAGGACTGGGAGAGAGGGAGTGGCAGTGAGAGTGACAAAGTTGGAATGTGTGAAAGAAGTGAGCGGGTATTGACTGCAGCTGGTCGTGCTGTCTCTTAAATACAAATGATTATGTTGCAGCAGTTCCATTGACCAGTTCAACTTAATCCAATCAACGCTGCGTATGCTTGATATTGAGCAGAGTTGAAAGAAAGCGAGAGAGAGTGAGAGCTGGAGACAAAGCCAGCCAGAGCGCAAACAAATTAAAGTAACACAAGGTAAATTTTATTGTTGCTGTTGTTGTTGTTTTTGGCAGCAAAAGTTTGTGCTCTGACTTTTTAGCTTGCCAATAGGTGGCTGTATGTGTGAGAGTGTCTATGTGAGTGTTAGTGTGTGTATGAGTGTGCTAAATTAGATTTGTAAACATCAAAGCAAAATCTTTGCACAAAAACAAAAACAACAACGACACTCGAAGCACGAACAACAGGAACAACTACAACAACAAACATTGCCAATCAAAGCGAAGCAACAAGCTTCTATATGTAGACGAAGAAGAAGCAAAACCAGCGGCAGAAATTCATCCAAAGCAACAAAAACAAAGAGCAAAAAAAAAAAAAAAAGCAAAATGAATGAATGAAAATTGTTTGCGCTGGCACAACTCAACCATGATATGAAAATAACAAAAAAAAAAAAAGACACTGTCGAGGTGATGACAGAACATGGGATACCCTGCAATTTTTTTTTAGGCTCTTATGGTCTGTGAGATCTTTGCTGTGCAGGAACGCAAAGAAAGGCGCTAAATCTAAGCACTTTACGGATGATCCATCAATTCAATGCTTTCAGCGCTCAAAAACTCTCACGTCTTATCGTGATAAAGAATGATTCGTCTTTGACGGTTCGTTTTTCTAAAGGACTATGGACAAGTTTCACGAAATTCGACGTGAAGACTAAATTCTGCAAGATCTGACACCTTTTTCTAAGAAACCAGCTAATTTCAAGGTAAAAAAAAAATTAAGAAAATAATGAAGCATTAAAACTAAAAAATCTTAAAACAAAATATCAAAAATACATTGATCCTTTTTGCAGGGTATATCATAACGCAAAAGCTTTTATCCAGTTGCACACATAACGCCTGTCGTCGGCATATACAAAATATTGCGCATACGCCACATTGCGCCAGCAGCTGCTCTATCTATACACATATGTATGGCCTGTGTGTGTGTGTGTGTGTGTGTGTGTCTGTGCGTGCGTATAATTCAATTTGTGCTCCAAACCAAAATGCATAAAAAATATAAAACCGTTGTAGCCATGACCATGGCCATGCTCTATGCCGCTTGCTACCAACAATTTTTGGTATGGATTTTGATTCTGGTTCAGGTTCTGGGTTTGATTTTGATTTGGTTTGCTTGACTTGAAGAGGTTTCGGCTCAGCTCAATGCTGCCTACTTAAAAGTTTCGGTTTCAGCGAGCGTTTTATGCATAATTTTTTGCCATATACGAGTATGTATATGTAACAGTGGGATTTTTGTTTTTATATGTATGTACAAATTGTATATACTGACACGTATATGCCTATTTGTATGTCTGTGTAAGTATGTGCTTCATTTTGATTGCTACTGTTATGGTTGTTGTTGTTGGTATAATGCTGCCTAGTGAGCCGGTAAATATGTAATTTTATGTGCAATGATTTCAGTGAAACAAAAGAAAAAATTACAGTGGTTATATATATGTATATGTATTTGGAAAGGGTATGTTCAGGGCTTGGGCTAAGTTGGGGAAAAAAAGTGTAGCCTTTTGCAATTAATTATGAAACCAAACAATATTCAGACATTTTCAAAAAATCTTTTTAGATTGTGAACTTGAATTTAATACTGAAATACATTCTTCAGGATATCGATTGGCTTTAGCCAAGTCATTATTATAAGGACGATATGTATCTTATAATCCTAACGATGTATTTCTATAAACATTCTAAAGTAATTAAAATAACTTCCGCAATATCGTAAATCTCCTTAACTCTGGGACTACTGCTTCAGTTCTAAATAGCGGTTTGGGTTAAGTTTCGTATGGTGTTTATATCTACACCAGAAGTACAATATTTCAGCCAACTATGGTATTGTGTGAGTGAAAAGGAGATGTGGTTACTATTTCTTATTCCCGAGACTTTTTGGCCGACTTTTTGTGGGAAAAGAACAAAGAAACTTTGCTGTCATAGTAGAGCTCAATGCTCGACCGTATTCCGAGCTATTACTGGACACTGGCTGGTGGGAATCCACGCATCCAGGCTAAATGCTCCTCATCCGTATTTCTGCAGAAGCTGCGGCGATAAGGAAGAGCTAGAGACGGTGTAGCATCTTTTCTGTCACTGTCCTGGACTGTGCAGAACAAGATTCCTTTCCTCAAATCGTATTTCCTTACTGACCTATCTGAGCTCTCAGAAAAGAGTCCAAGAAGCCTCTCGAGGTTTCTCCAGGCCTCCAGATGGACGTGACTTTAAGGTCATATAGGGGACCTCCGGAGTGGGGGAAGGGTGGTGTAAGGTCCAATTCCTTGGCCTAAGTGAATTGGGACACAAAAGCCCCAACTACTGCACTAACCTAACCTACTATTTCTGTTATGGATACCACGGTGTTTCCGTCAGTGTCTTCTTAAAGGAAGATCTCGTGGTTTTATTCGCAATAAGCCCCTCTGAGCTACGAATGGCTATCTCTGCCAATTGTTTACAAAATCGTGTCTACATTAAGGTTCGGAGGATCCGATTCTGAAGTGTCTGCACTTGCAGGGAGAGGGACATGACAGCTAGGCTATAGCTTTGACTACCAGAGCAGCACTGCACAAAATTATTCACAAAACTTTTTTTTTTTTTGGTTTCATATTCCAAAATAATTGGAAATCTTTATAGTCAATATGCTTATAGCTGGCACTTAAGCTGTAATCTTTACATAAATTCTATAAGTGTATATGTGTGTATGTGTTTTGGCGCTACTCTTTAAGCTCAGAGATCGCAGCATATTTTAAGTTGTGTTTGTCCAAGCGGCGTATACGCAATATATTTGCCATTTTGTTTACATAGCATTGCATAGTTTGAGGCGCTGCCAAAAATATTCGCCAACTTGGTTTGCATTGCCAAAACAGTTCAATATGTAATGTAATACAGGGGCTGGGGAGTACGCGAAGGCAAAATATGTTGCCATGGCCGCAAGCAGCTGCCATTGCTCCGCCACTGCCCCTTAAGTTGCTTCGCCATTTTGATTTTTGCTGTTGCCATTTTAACGTTACTTTAACTTTTTCAACAAACTGCTCCACGCATATCGCAAATGCTAAACAAATAAAATTTAATATTTTCCAACACTCACTGTGTGCACATACACTTATGCAGACACATACACACACACACACACACACATGGCACTTGAAAGTACTTGCTAGACGCGCATGAAAGTTTGCCTGCAAGCGAATTTGCTTGTAGCACCCCACAACCCCATCAGCTATCTTAACTAGTTGCTGCATTTGGTGGCATGCCCCACCCACTAAGCACTTTTGCCATCCTTTTTGGGATATTTTACCAAAGCTTTTTCAAGTTTTTAAATTGCTTTAAATAAATTGCTAGGTTAAGCAACGTGTAGCAACGATTGAAGTATAAGAAAAGTTGTTTCTAACTTTTGAGTTGGCCTAGAAATAGATATACTTAGCCTTGATACAGATGTGAGCTGCATAGATGCCAAGCAGTTCATTAAGATGGTTTCAAGGAGAAGATGTAATGTGCTGCAAGGAAGGTGCTTTAAGACTTGAAATTTCACTGTACTGCTTAAGACTTTCGCTGTACAAGACTTCTTCATAGCATAAGTTAAGATTAATATCAAAGATTATTTAGCAGATTAATCCAAACTGGTTACCAGCTGATGTACCACGTCTTTGCAGGCGCCTCTGCCTCAAGCAGCTGTTGTAGCCACAAACTGGTTCTTCTAATAGACTCAGAGTCTTCCGAACGTCATCGTTTTGCAACCATAGGCACAACACGACCAGTTAGGTGGAGGCTTGGGAAGAGCATTGGACACCCGGACTTTTTCATGGCTAGCGTTGTATATGTATATGGCCCCTCCATCATTACAGAAAGATGCCTCGGTACTACATCGTTGTGCAAGAGGTTTAATACTTTGTAAAATCTTACTTTTCCGAATTTTGGGATCTACTTAAGGTAGCTTTCTGCACTACAGTGGATTTACGATATTTCCGAACGTACCTTGGCCTCAGCATGCAGCAAGTAGATAATATACTTCCAAACTCCTTCGGTTCTTAATTTAAACTCTAAACCCTTTATGACAGCCCTTAAGCTTAAGCTCCATTTTAAAGTACTTATCCTTTTAATTAAATTTCATATGCTGACCCAACAAATCCACACAAAACCCACACAATAAATGAACTTCTAAACGATTACAAAGCATCAAGTAAAATGCAAGCATTTTGTGGCACTCCTCGCCGTCCACCCCACTCACTTGTCCAGTCTCACAATTTCGGTAGTCATGCTATCAATTACCATGTGCTGTGCCAGCTGCAGCTAAAGTTCATCAACATCTGCAGCAGTTCCTGTTGCATTTCTCTTCTCTGCTCCTGCAATTTTCAAATTGTCAATGTTTATACTACGGACTATATAAACATTGGAGCAGCAAATTAACAGCAGCTTCTTCAGATACTTTAGATACTCGTTTATATGGCCATGTATCTGTATCTGTATCTGCTGCTAACTACAACATATTGCATTTTAATGGGAATTTCAATTTCATTGTCAACACTTTTGAAATATGACTGCAGTTGCCTGGACAAAGCGGCGCCTGCTTGGTTGCTACAATAGATTACCAGGCCATAAAGCAACTCAAGCTGTTCCAGCTTCACATAGAGCTTACAACATTGCTGTTAACGACATGGCAGTCAATTCAATTTTCAACTCATGCAGTGGCTTGCATCCATAGAAAGGGGCACACACACACACACACACAGACAGACAGACACACTTGCACTTGAGATTTGTTACCAAGCATTTGACACTTTTCAGGTTTAATGATGCACCAGGCAACCAGCCGTGCCCATTGTCTTACACCAAGCCGCACATTTGTGGATGACGTGCGTCAACGCATTGTGCGGTGTAAATTGCTTGTGTTGCCAGCGACTACTCATCATCATCATCAACATCATCATCATCATCTGCCACATGATCATCGTCAACTGCATCATCTTCATCATCCTCATCAACAACATCATCAACTGCATTGCCGCTTTGGCTAACCAATGCATCACACCATCACCACCACTTGCTGTACCCCTTAACCCTTGGCTATTATATCACATAAGGCACAGTGGTCGGCACATGTTCATTATTAGTTACTTTTAGCATTTTTTGAAAAACTCGGTCATGCATGCTTAAGTTTTGATACATAAAACTTATATGGAGCAGTTGTTGCGACGATCTGTTCTGAGCCTCCAGAGCGCTGCTATTCTGACTCTATGTATGGTCATATAAGAATTAAAGCTGTTATTACTTCGCTACCAAGTCCAACTTCATTCTTTTTTATAGCACCCGACCCTAATGGTCATTCATGTTGATATCTTGCATTATCATAATCTAACATAACCTAACGTAACATATTATAACCTTGCATAAGCTAATATAAGCTAACATAAACTAACCTAAGCTAACATAGGCTAACATAAGCTAAGATAACCTAACATAAGCTAACATAAGCTCACATAAGCAAACATAAGTTGACATATGGTAACATAAGCTAACATAAGCTAATAAAAGCTAACATAAGCTAACATGAGCTAACATAAGCTAAGATAAGCTAACATAAGCTAACTTAAGCTAACAGAAACTAACATAACTTAACATAACCAAACATAAGATTACATAAGCTAACATAAGCTAACATAACCTAACGTAACCTAATACAACCCAATATAACCTAACATAAGCTAAAATAACCTAACATAACATAAACTAACATAACCTAACATTAACTAACATACATAAGCTAACAAAGCTTACATGAGCTAACATAAGCTAACATAAACTAACATAAGCTAACATAAGCTAACATAAGCTAACATAAGCTAACATAAGCTAACATAAGCTAACTTATGCTAACATAAGCTAACATAAGCTAACATAAGCTAACATAAGCTAACATAAGCTAACATAAGCTGACATAAGATAATATAAGCTAAAACAGAACCTAACATAACGTAACAAAACTTAACTTAACCTAACATAATCTAACATAACTTAAGATAAGCTAACATAAGGTAACATAAGCTAGCAAAAGCTAACATAACTTGACATAAGCTAACATAAGCTAAGATAACCTAACATAAACTAACAAAAGCTGGCATAAGCTAACATAAGCTAACATAAACTAACATAAGCTGGCATAAGCTAACATAAGCTAACATAAGTTGACATAAGCTAACATAAGCTAACATAAGCTTACATAAGCTTACTTAAGCTAACAGAACTTAACATAAACTAACATACTAACTAAAAAAAAAAAACCAATCGGTCAACATTTAGCACAAAAACTTGATGCTAAGAAAAATATTTTAAAATGTGATGTCCCAATAGTAGAACCTTCTTCCCTCCAAACTGCACAAGCTAGAACCACAAGATGTACCATGTGAACTTTGACATTTAAGGGACTACGAAGTAAATCCTAAATTCAACTTGCTTTCACAAAATTTCTCAATAAAATTCGTTTAAAAAAATGTTGACTCGTCGAAGTGAACAAATATCACTCTCCCCAATGACTTTAAATTTTTGTCTCCACATTTAGTTATTTGTACCACTGTGCGCTGCCGCAGTTGCTGCTGTCTTGTCTTGCCGGTTTGCGTGACAAGTTGTGTGCATAAATTTGCAACTAAAGGCTGTTGCCTGCCTGGCCTAGTACTACTCACTGCCCCGCTGCCAGCTTCTCCCCCCCCTTTCAATGTGCACTGTGTTTCTTAAGGGGTGTACAGAAAACACGTGAAGGATGTTGTCGCTGATATGTTGACTATGCATGAGCCGTTGCTGTTGTTGTTTTTGTTGTTGTTGAGGATGTTGCATATACCACGCCTGCCTGCTGCAACGCATCCTTGACGTTTAGATTTTGCTGGCTGCTTAATAAAGGCATCAGACAGTCCAGTCAGGCCATGTGCAGCCTGAAGTTTCAATGCAATGCTGCGCCCAAACCCTGCGCTCTCCTCCTCCTCCTCCTCCTCCTGCTCCTGATGGCTTTCAGGCACTTGTGAACACTCGCTTCCGGTTGGCGCTTTTGTGTATAAAATAGCAGCTTAAATTGCAGCCACTGCCACAATTACACATGTACACAAGTTTATATATATGTATATACAATATATATATGTAGTATATAATATATATGTGTGTGTATAGACGTCGCTGCAGGGTCAATGCTGGCTGCGTGCTGTCAGGCTTTCAACTCAACTTTAATTTGATTTAAAGACAAGCCATTTCTCATATGCAATTTATAGTCATTGCAGGCGTCCATTAGTGCCATAATAATTGCATTAAATTATTTCAGTTTCATGTTTTTGTACACTGTACCCAAAGGGTCAAGGGTATTTTAGATATGTGTAAACAGGAAGCTGAAGGCGTGACAGTATGACCCGAGGTTCCTTTTATAAAATTGATTAGCATTGACTTGAATATCGATAAAGGCATTTCCTTTTGTCACTGTGTTCATCCACAGCACAGAGTTTATAAGAGCTGAGTATTATTTAAGAGCTCCGTAGAAGAGTACTTGAAGTCTGGAACACACTAAATTTTAATCTTAAATAAGAAAATTTCCTATTTTTGATAGCAGCCACTTTTAAGAAGCTAAAAAATACATGAAGATTGCATAATATCTTTAAGGATATAGTTAATTATATATATATATATACTTCCCACCGTCTACGAAGTATTCCCTTTGAACTAGCCCCTCACTTTAACGACATCAAACTTGCAGCAGATCTTACCTTTTTTTTGAGAAAATTTGATGTAGTGCATCCCAAAGTCGGAGCTTCATTTTTTTTTCAGTTTTTGTTGTCGTTTTTGCAGGCTGGTCAGCTTTGTAATTACATTGCCTGCCGGACCGTATGACCCATTAGTAAAAAAGCTTGGAAAAATTCCTTTCTAGGCTTAGAAAGACAGAGCAGCACTTAGCCTAGAAAAAATATGCGCTAGAAAGCAGCAAAATGACTGCGGTTACTCTGTGTGTGTGTTGATAAGCTTTATAATGGCACCATATGCATAGAGTCAACAACAATGCAAACAAACAAACAAACAAATAAACAAACGAACAAACAAATAAACGAGAGAGCAAACAGCTGAACAGATGAAAACCGCGTAAGCCAACAAAAAGTTATCAAAAGTAATTATCAAGGCAACAACAATAGCGCAACAGCAACAACAAAGACGGCTTAAAACAATGTGCAAGCATGTGTGAGTATCTGTGTGTGTGTGTGTGTGTATTTGTGTGTGACAACCAACATGAGTAAGTTAGCGTTAATTAAGTTAGACAACAAATGACTGCACTTAAACATTGAGCATGTGTGTGGTTAAACCAAAAAAAAAAAATGAAGCAGGATAATTGAGTCGGAATAAACGACTAAAAGACACCCTACGGCTTTGAAGGAAAAACAGGAGCTCCAGGAAAGAAAATTAGATTTAAAATTACAAATAAAAAGTAATTCTTGTTTAAAGACTGTTTTCATTTTCAATGTGATTTCTTTGTCAACATAAATATGTGCTCTTGATAAAAACAAATTTTATAAATTTTTTTAATAAGCCAAGTCGAAGGATTCTTTTAATTACCCTTTGCTTTCTTTTACTTCCACTGGTAATTAAAACATGGCTTCTGAGCTCTAAAAATGACTTATCTGGAGGCCTCTTGACTTCAAAGGTGATTGAAAAACTGAAAACTCCTGTAAATCTTAATAAAAAGATGTTAAGATGTCTATGCTAAAAGAAAATATCAAAAAAATTGTAAATTATTGAATCAAAAAAAAAAAAATAAAAAAATAAACAATTATTGTCATAAATCAAATAAAGCATATTCGAAATTGCAAAATATGATTACAAATATAAAAACACCCAAATTAGTGTAGGTAAACGACTTAAAAATGTCTGCATTACAAAGCGAAGAAAACGCACATTTAATAAATCCATGCTCTGCTTAAACCAACTTTGGCGTTGGCAGCTCAAACGATTTGGCCTAAACGCTGCCCAAACCATTTTGCCATTATTCATAGGCTAATATGTATATAAAACTTTTTGGCACTTGGCAACAGACAGAGAGACAGGCACGCACACACACACATACAGAAATAGAAATGAAAAAAAGACAAGCCGCTGACACGCCTATTTCAAGGACATCATGAAGTGTCAACGTTGCGTATGCGTAACCTAGTAACCACAAAGAGAAAAATATCAAAAGAGAATACAATTTGGCAGCTGCTAATATGTAAATAAGCAGCGCCAGTGGCAGAGAGGAGTAACAGCGGCAGCTACTGAGCAACCTTGAAGATGAGTGTTAAGTATTGTGTGCGTGCGAAAAGGAATGCAATAAAAATCCGGCTCTAAAATATGCACAGACACACAACCACACTCACACACGCACCTATATGCAGACACTCACATTACCATATAAAGTGTCACTCACACACGCGCGGACTGAGTCAGTTACTCAGTTGTCCCTCTTTTTTTTTTGGCTCTCTTCTTTTTTTTTTGACACTAACTGGCATTTTGGCACATAATCTGCAGTTGGCTGATAGTGTTGGACATGGACAGCGCTGTCACTGTCAAAAAGTTGCTGTTCTAGTGTTAGAGAGTATGTGAGTGTGTGTGTGTGTGTTTGAGTGAGTGAGTGTGCGAGTGTGGCTGAAAAATGGCAGATTTGTATTTATAAATGTAAGTGCTTATTCAAAATGAGTTATGCGTGTAAAAGAGCTAAAATAAAATAAATATGTATAATGGATATTGCGGTTGCTCTTGACTTTGGCAATGCTTGACAGAAATAATTTTAAAATGTTAAAGGTTGTAGAACATTGCTTTATGAAAGTCATGCATAAGAAATAGAGACGCAAAACCCAAAATAATTGGGTCGTAAAATATGCAGAATTGGGTATATTTTTAAGAGTAATTTAAAGTTGAGAGATTTTTTAATGTAACCAAAAAATTTTAGGTAACGACAGCCCAGTGGTAACATAAAAAATATATAATGAAAGAGCATCACCTTATTCTTCCACCACGACTTAGAAACAGATTTTGAGCTTTTATATCTATGAATGATTTAATTGGGCTTATCTATGGCTCTTATCAGTCTTGCCAATTATTCGCCACAAGAAAAGGATAAGCCCCTCAGAAGAATAAATAATAAATAATAAAAAAATAAAAAAAACTGGATAAATGTACTTTTTTCTTAAACATTTGTTTTTAATAAATATACTTATTATTTTTCGGAAACAATTCGACAATGATAGTGTCATCCAGGGTATCTTCTTCATTGACATATGTCGAATACTACCTTTTTTTAAATTGGTGACACTTTCCTTTACATCAAATTTCACGTCGAAATATTCATTATTGTCTGACTTATGCTTGGCTTTGTCAGACGCTGAAAAAAAAAATCCGGCGATTTTTGAAATGTCTAAATTAATTTAGCAAAGAATTTGCGAAAAATGTTGTTTCCAGAATGAATATTCATGTGCAGAATGTTGCATGAGTTATTTGTTGAGCAAACTATATCTGAAAGAAGAGAAGAGCGCTCTGGTGGATTTTCAATAAGAGATCTTGGTGATGATGTTTGAATTTCGACAGGATCCGTCAATTTTATTTTGCAAGACGTTTTGGGCCTCAAACGCGTCAAATCTCGATTGGTACCGAAAACAGAGAATTTTTTGAAAATTCATGGAAACACACTGCATTCATTCTGTGGGAATTATTCGTCTGAAACGGAACCTTTATCCGTATTCACCTGATATATCACAGCGCGACTTCTAGCTATTCCCTAAACTCAAAAGGCCACTCCGGGGAGAAAGCTTTGAGTAGATTAAAGAGATTTAATGTAAATCGACGCGCGCTAAGTGGCCATCCCGGCCAATGACTTTTTAGCCTGCAAGAAGGGTTGGGAAAAACTTTGGAACACGATCATTGTGTTCGGAGGGGATTACTTTGAAGGTGACAAAATACATTTGCATAAATAAATGAAGAGTTTCTGAAAAAAATCAGATCGAAGGCTTCGAAATTTTTGAAGATATTATATTGGCATTTTGATTAATAGACAACAGCAATTCCCACACCTTTGTTTCAGCGGCTCAATTAGTTTGGCAACAAATCCGGTGTAATTCAGGAGCAGGCCTGATGAGAGGGGTTGTGGGAAAAGGGGGATTAGTGGGTCCGGTAAATTTTTCCCCTGGGCCCGAATTTTTTCTCTACGGCACTGTTATTGAAACGAAAGTTTACATCAATTCAATAATTACTTACAAAAATTAAAGAAATAAAAACAATAAAAAATCCTTAAACAGAATGGAATTACGAATAGAGGATGTTCAACATTTTTTCCTGTTAAAGTAGTTTTAAAAATGTAAAATGTATCCATAAATAATGTAATTGTCAACAGTGGTCCTAATGAATTTTGATCATACAGAAATCCTATATCGGAATTCTGGAAGAAGTTGCATCATATGCACCTATATGTGTAGAGTGGTCAACACCTGAAGCGAACTTAAGGAATTCCCGCACTTGGGCCCAGTATCAAAAACTTTTTTGTATTACATTAAACACTCAAGGTACTGAGCCTCAGATAGCTTGGATGATAATAAAGTATGCTGTAAATATTCTATAGAATAAGTTAGAATAAATAAATACACATTTCAATCAGAAGTATTTGTTTCTGGGTATATGTGTGCCAAAGTTGTTGAGTAACTTATAAAATAAGTCAGAATCCGCTAAGACCTTTCATTATTGGTAATGTACGGCCCATTTGATTCTGAAATATTTTTATGTGCGCCAAAGCTGTTAATTTAAGCCAATAATTAAAATTTTGTATATTTATTTTGACAACTAAGCTCATATCTTTCCACTGTTTATTCCAAAGAGATTTTGCTTTAGGACAAGTCAAACCAGAAATTTTTTGCACTTGCCCATTGCCAATAAATAAAGTACTTTTGGCCAATAAAAAGTAAGCAGAAAATATAAAGATCTGCAAACAAGTATAAAAAATGCTGCTTAAGTTATTTTTTGTTTGCCAGGCCCAGAGCTTATAATAATCTTATTAACGAGTAGCGAACTTCTCCGAAAATGTTGCTCATAAAATGTTGCTTTTAAAATGTTTCTTATAAATGTCAAACGAAAACGGCGCCGTCAAAGAAATAAACGCAAAAGATAAAAAATCGAAAAAAATGCAAATGAAAAAGGTCATTGAATTACAAGTAAAAAAAATATAAATGGTAAATATGTAAAGCTTTAGCCAAAAACCAAACTATATCCATAAGCTTAAATAAATATATATATGTGTTTTATGCAGTCTTTTATGTTTTATTTTGTATTATTGTGTTTATTATTTTGTTTATTGACAATGTCAAATTGGTTTAGCCCTGAACCAAATCGCAGCAGACTCATACAAAACAAAAAAAAAAAAATTTACATAAAAAAAATATGTACATAAAGAGCGTGCCAAACAATTTGTCAACGTAACGCCCAGCGGCAGGGTGGGGCATGCAGCGTTTGCGCAAAAAAAAAAAAAGATGCGACAACATGCAAATTAGACCGGCCTAAAGCCCCGTGCTAATTTGTGAAGGTGGCCCAAAGCAGAGCCATAAATAAATATCTATTGAAAGTGATTTTTATGATTTGCTTATCAATGAGTTAAGAGTTCAAAAGCAGTCAAAAAAAAAAAAAAAGAAAAGAAACTGGGTGTGAAAAAGTAGCGCATAATAAACAAACGCTATAGACCATAATACCCGCAAAATAATCAATCAAAAAATATTTCGAGAAAAAATGGTTTTTGTTGCTTTTGTTGTTAGCGGGCGTTAACTCGAAATTTGTTGATTGTTTTAGCCTTTTGCCGGTTGCTGCCATCATCATCATTAATACGAAATTATAATTATAAAATTAAAGAAAACAACAGCTACAGCAACAGCAACAACAACAACAACAATATCTACTGCGGTCTGGGGCGTTGCGTGTGCAAAGACTTGGCGCGGTCTCTCACCTTGAGCGCTTTATATTGATTTCAACAAAATTTTTACAAAACTTGTCTTTATGGGTTTCATTTTTCTGTTTTTTTTTCTTTTGTGATAATAAACGCAATCATGCCAAATGAACTACATACAATAGTTACTATTATGCAGCTGGAGGTAGCTTCAGTTACAGTTACATATAAGCCCAATATACGAAAATTGGTAAGAGCCTCAGTCGCTGAGTAAGGCGTTAGGCCGTTAACCGGACGACAATGACGACGATCAGGCAGGAAACTACTATATAGAAAGCCAGGTGAATGTTCATAAACAAAAATAAATAAATAGAGTGTGGAGTCGAAAGTGGAACGAGCGTACCATACGGATGCATTAACACTGACTGCAAATTGTTTGCTGACCGAAGAAAATAATTGTATAATAGAGTATCAGGATTTTTTTAGGCAATGGTAATTTAAAGTCAGAATTCCCTTTTCGATTTACACAGATTTCCTTAAATTTTCTTTTTCATTTTGCCAAAATTCAAATTCAATGATTGTAGACACCGTTTCTCAAACATGTCAAAACACTTACAATACTTAGTTACACTAGGATCAGAAATTTTTCGCATGCATCAAAATTTATAGTCATCAAAAATTATTTGTTTGTTTTTTATTTTTTTTCCGATCATCGATATTTTTATTTTCGATTATCGACCAAATCCTATTACGGACATAATATGGGCAATCAACGGCATCCACGTCGCAGACACTTTTCGCTTTTTTAGAAAATATTAAATCTCAAAAGATCCGAAATAGCAGGGCTGACTCAATTTTGCCACTTCGATAATATTTTAATGTCGAAAACTTAGATTCAAGTATGTGCCCGTTGAATTACTGGAAGGTAATACTTTTTAAAGTTTAGCAAGGCTGGCAATCTAGTGAGCGACAAGCGCAGTTTGCTTAAATCAAAAAACGTTGACATGATTTTATTTAATAACCATAATGAATGGATCTCAAATTAGTTTAAAGATTATGAGACTGCAATTCCGGCTGGAAGCGAACAAAAAAAAATGGTGTAAACTTTACGTGTGACAGAGGCACCCCTTATGGACTTTGGGCAGCTGAATCCGAAGTCCAAACATTAGGATGGCCATTTTTGCAACATCACACGATATCAATAACGGAACCGTTTAAGGACGACCCGAAAGTATTTGATGGACGCGAAAATAGGGTAAAGGTCAAAATTTTCACTTTTTCCGTTTTTAGCTGTATTGTTCTACATAAACTTTAAAAACAATTTATGGTTCAAAAAGTCTCATATCTATCTAAACATAATTTTAAAAAAATATAGAGTTGGCCTAAATAAATTAATTAATTAATTAGTTTACAAATTTTTAAAAATTTTGTATCTTCAACATGTTTTAGTCGTTTCCGTAGTAAAGTTACATGCTTAAACCGAAAATGCAGTCAATAAATTTTTTCATGAAACGTGTTTCGAGATATTGCGAAAAAAACGTTTTTCGAAATTAGAAAAAAAAGTGATTTCAATAATTTACTTGACTGTAGATAACACTAGTTTACACGAAAAATGCATCGTGCTTAAGAAAAAAAAAAAGGTTGCCATTTTCGTGTTTCTCGAACCCAAACTACCCTAAAAAACACTTTTATAGGAAGGTTCACTCGATGACCCTTAAATTTGTAAACTAGTGTAATTGATCATCATCACCCATCGATTTTATTTGGAACATATTTTTGTCAAAATTATGTTATTGATATTATCGGTTTAAAAATTTGCCATACCAGCGGCGGCCACCCTAATGTACATCTGTTCTTTCGTAACTTCTAAGCTGCTTATCAAAATTGTACAAATGAAATATCGTTGAAAGCGTCTTGATTGGCGTCAAGTTATAGGCTATATAAGTTCATATTAAAAAAATGTGGTACAGTCGAGGCGGTGCCCGACAGTGGAATACCCTGTACCTTTTGTGTCAAAAAAATTTTTCCTGCATATTCCATCTAAGAACTTTCCAATTGGAATTTATTTTTTTTTGGTGCAAAACGATATTTATACCTATAAGTTCCGTAAATTTGTACCGATTTTGATGAAAATCGAAAGTTACGTCAAAGAAGCTATTTTAATTATATTGGGTAAGTTTCAAGTTGATATGTTAAGGGGTGTGGGAGAAAACACGGTAAATCGATTGCGGGGGGTGGGGGACCGCATCGATAAAATTTGGATGTGGATTTGTTCATTAGAGCCACATGAATGAGCTTACCAAAAATTGTGATTCTAGGTCACTTGTAGCCATAATTGCGTAGAGTCAAATATTGACGCAGTTTATTGGCAAGGGGAGGTGAAATTTGCACATTTTTGACTATAATTTCTGTTGTATTTGTCCGATTTTGTTCATTTTTTACACATAGATGCATGTATCCACAACGCATCGCTCTGTTAAATTTCAAATGAAAATATTAAACGGTGTGGCTAAAAACCGCGAAAATCTACAGCGGGGGAACGGGGAAAGATATTGACATGATTCAACAAACTTCATCTGCTTACGAAATATGCGCACCAGCAGGAAAAGTTCCGTGTCTCTAGCTCTTATAGTCTCCGAGATCTAGGCGTTCATACGGACGGACAGACGGACAGACGGACGGACGGACATGGCTCAATCGCTACCCGAGGTTATGATAAGCATTTTGGTATAAAGGACTTGGGGTCTGCCATAGATGTATTTGACCTATATTTATATACGTAGGTATGTTCATCTGTTTCTTCGTAACTTCTAAGCCATTTATCATAATTTGACAAATAAAGTGTCGCTGCAAGTGTCTTGTTCGTCCGCTGGTTATAGGCTGTATAACGTTTAAATATGACGCCTGCAATATTAAGTTTCATTTCGTTCAGTGTGCTGTTTTTTTTTATATTTTATATTACTTAACTAGCTTTTTGGCTTTAACTTAAAATAATAAAATCGAAAAATGTTTAAAGCGACTCATTAAATGCTTTATAATGAAATTATTTAATCAAAATAATTTAAATAAAAAAATAAGTTCAAAAAAGTAGTCGGGTACTGCTAAAAAAATACGCTCTGAAATGTATAAAACAAGAAAATATACCCACATGCAATTTTATATACAAACTATTCAATATTTATAATTTTTTATATACATAAAAACTTGTTTTTTCGCTAACTAGCAAAGCCATACAATTAAAAAGTCTTCGAAAATTATATCTAGTCTAAGTGTTTACTCAAATGAGTAGATTATTCACCGGGGAATTACCCCAAAGAATATCAAAAGCCAGCTGACAAGAAACAGCGAAAGTTCGTTAACTCAGATTGGCTCGAAGACTCCGAAGAGTAGTTCAATATTGTTGTTGTTTCAAAATTCACCTTTATTAACAATTTTTCGCTTTAGAACCAGTGTTTGAATGAAGATATGTTTAGGAGCAAGCAGCTAGATATTCGTTAATATAAACATGCTTAAGGAGTTACAATACATAAACATACTGAGATATGCTGAGGGTTTGCTATAAATCTTTGCCCTATTTTTTATAATCTCTGGAAAGTTTTGTCCTCGAAAAACATTCACAATAAGCTTGCAATGCTCTCAACAAAGCGTGGTTGAAAGAGATACCTAGAATTAAAATTCGGTTTAAGAAGATTTTTACCACAGCCCCCATTAATCATATTTCACCTAAATTCGACTAAAAATCTTAAATGTAGCATACAATTGAACTCTGAAATAGCTTTCGAAGATGCATAAAAGTCTTCAAACACAGAGTACAAAAACTTTATAGCCATTTGTCCTCCAGTCTTCCCTTATATCATCTATGCATCTAAGCATTAACTTCATTACAACACAAACCCAACTGTGCACTTGCTTCTTGCACTCACTGTACGCCAAACATTTGCCCATATGTGTATTTATATAGCACACACATAAAAAAGTATTGCCACAGCGCATAGTTATTGTTATTGTAAGTCATTATTGGCGTCGTCTCTTGGCAAAGGGTGCCCCAGAGACAATGCAACACACTTACTTCCTCGAAAGCAACAAAGCTTTCAATTTGCAGAAAACTCCACGTAAATTACATAATGCAGGCAATATCCAAAAAAAATAAAACACAAGAAAAAAGAAGGTAACCAAAAACAATAATCAAAAAACACAAAAAAAAAAAAGAGAAGCAGCAGCAACGGGGGAGTACAGAGCTGGATGCGAAAGAGAAGTGCAACGCAACGCAGCCAATGCCACAAGAGTCGTGCACCTTTATCACCGGTTTTTGTTGTTGTTGTAGTCGTTTATAGGGCCAGGCATTCACCGGAAACTGGTTGGACTGACCAACTGACCTTGAGTGAGCGGCAAGTCTCAGGTCTCAGCTCTGAAGTCTCCGCAACGCTCTTACGCAATACACTAGAGACCAACAACTTGCAGTTGCTCCTCTGCAGCTAAAAGCTACACTGGACAACAAAAATGATAACATGGCGCATACGCAATATTAAGATAAACAAATTGCATTCGTCGCGTTGCCAAGTGATTGCAAAATTATATTTGAAATTCGAGCCCAACAAGTGGACCGGTTGCAGTCGAGCCATACCGACTAATAAATACCCTTCGATTTTTTAGTTTGCAACAAGTTTTAATTTTCTACATAAAATGATTGGGTTGTTAATTTTAAAAGTCTGCTTACTTTTATTGGAATTATACTCAAACTTAAATACAGAATTTAATTGTGTTCCCTCAGGGTTGAATTTTATGCAAAGATCATGTGATTTTAATTGTGTTGTTAGACTTAAGTCAATTAAGAGGGAACACCTGTATGCACATGGTCAATATAGTTTTAATATATTATTAATTCTAAAAATGTAAATTTTATATGCCAAATAAATAAACATCTTTTTAAAAAAAAAAAAAGGCTGTAACACCCGTGTGGAATCTTCACAAAATCGTTTTTTTTTTTTTTTGGTAAATTGGTAGACAATTATATTAGAAATGAAGTCCCGAAGTGATTTTTCAAAAAAACAATTTTTTTTCCCACTTACAAGCGTCGGGCACATGGCACCCCGCCGCGTGTTCGGTTTTTTTTAAAACTTTTAAAACCACTTTTTTTCGAATAGTTTCACGAATAACTCAGTCCATTTGTATCTGATCGATTTGAAATTTTGACACAATCTTCATAATACAATTTTCTAGTGAGCCAGGTAGAATTTTGTGAAAATAATAGAACTTTTTATTTAAAAACTCATTTTTCATGATTTTTTTTGACGAAAAACATTATTTTTTAAAACTTATGGCATTTTTTTAAAATGGATATTTTTGAAAACCCCTACTTGCTTTTGGTTCATAGATTAGGAAGAAAACATTTTTTTTATGTTTTAGATCAATGGCGACGTCAAAAGCTGCAGCCGTAGAGGGCTCTTCGAAAATTTGTCATGTACTCGTTGCTCTCTACAGGCGCCATTTTGTATTTTATTACTTTGAAAAAATTAATTTTTGTAGCTCAAAATATGTTTAATATCGTCATCAAATTAGATTTTGAATATAAAATAAAGTTTCTTTAAAAAAAAATCAAAAAATTACCTTAGAAAACCATGCTCCACACAGGTGTTACCCCTTAATAAGCTCAATTTTAGTTTTTTTTTTTTGCATATAAATTCCACGCTTCTTAAACGATTTTAATGAAATTTTGATTTTTTTTAGGGGTCTACGCAGTATCCCAAATGGGATTTTTTTTTATATGAAGTTTTGCGATTCCGTGCGAAATATTTCGAGCTGCGTATAGGCCTTAAAGGGCCATACGCAGTATGCAAAAATTCCACACGAAATGTCAAATCTTCATATAAAAAAAATTCCCTTTTTTTTTGCATGCTACGTATGGGCCTTAAAGAAAAAGGAAGAGCTCTGCTCCATTCATAATAAATTCTATTCTGAGGATGAAGGAGCCTTTCTGAAAAAAAAAATCTTTACGCTTCGTATTTTTCAAGTCTAGAATATATATATACATGATCAAATCGATTTCTTTTATCATGCTTATCACTTTGGCATATACTTTTTTGTTCCTTCCGCTTTCATTACCTTCCTTAATTAGCCAATTTTGTTGCACCAACTTAATATGCTTCTTAGCCTCAAAATGTAGTGTATGAAAACTAAAGTGCAAAGCTAAAGAAGACGACGCCGACGTCGACGCTAACGCTGCAGATCGACTTGTCAAATGTAAGCAACAAATTCAATCAACTAAAGCAGCGACGTCGACAGCGCGATCGCACGTCTCATTTTTTTTTTTTTTTGGCTAAGAGCCGGCGTCGCTGCCGCAGCCGATGTCGCTGCCAACGCTGAGCCGCTTTGGCTTTCAAGTGCGATATAAAAGCGGGACTGAAGCGCAGCCAACGAGCCACAGTACAAAGTCGACTTACAGCGCGCAGACAAAGTTACGAGCGTTGTGAAAAAAAAGAGTTAACAGAGTTAACCCGAACACACACATACATAAGCCACGCACACACATACACATAGATACATAATACATAATGTACAAATTCGTGTTGATTGCCAGCCTTTTGGCCACCGTTGCCTTTGCGGCGTCTCTAGTGAGTGTCCAAAAAAAAGAAATACAAAAAAAAAAACAAAATACTTAACAGTTAACAGTTAATAGTTTAACGGTATAAAGAAAGTGTAGTTTATTGTTGGGTCGTGTCTGGAGTACTTAATTCCTAAGAACGCACGCATTTGGGTCTCTTGGTGGAACGATCTGATTCGCATTTCTCAAAGTTGCTGCATTTTACATTGCCACAGTAGCTGCCGGAAGAGCTTGCTGCAAATGGAAATTGGAAATATTAACAAAAAAAAAAAAAGAAAATTTCAAAACAGTGTTATCTACGTGTACAGTAACTAGCTTTTTTTTTGTTAGAACTAAAACAAACTGTATACCTCATACCTGATCTTAGAGAGTTTGTCTCAAAAAAAGGATTAAAAAAATCACTCAGGGAGATGCCCAAAAAAAGTTCACATCCTTTTTGTGATGTTTTGTTCTTTATATTCTTTTAATAGAGATTATGATCCAGCTCTTTATAAAAACTCTTCCATGTATCTGAATGGTATTTTATATTTCACTTCAGTGCTGGAAAAACTTTGATATTTTCACTGCTTTTAACTGAAAAAGATCGATGCATCGATATATCGCAGTTTAAATTAAGATAATATAAGGTATGAATATTCTGTTCCGGCCAGAATTTTGTTTCGTATTTTTAAATTGTCAGACGAATATTGTGGTGGCTACAGAATATTTATTGCTATATTATGTTTATATAAACTTCGACGTATCGATATATCGATGTTTTCCAGTTAAAAGCATCAAAACATCGATGTTTTTTCAGCACTGTTTCACTTATCTCTTATCTAATTTGAAATTCGTATCCCGCAAAAAATGATAAATTAGACTCAAAAAAATTTCTCTAATTTCCAAAATTTGTTCGTAACTTTTAGTACAGTAAGATTAAATAAGAGATTGACCTGGAAAAAATTGCACACTGGAATTTCGCTTGCTTAATGTTTTAAGGAACATCCAAAAAGTCTAAAACCAAAAAGGTGACCTCCCCCTCCCGTAGTTTAAGCGTTATTTGGATAAATGTGTACGACCATTTATCTCGAATTTTATCAGTCGTACAAAAATCTTTCTCGTCAAAAAATTTTCAAAACTGATTTTCGAGTTCTATTTGTAATGGAAGGAATACTCAGAAGTTCTTTTTTTTTTGAGGTAGAGGGCGCCAGAGTTACCACAAATCAGTTTTTCGTCATTAAGCAAGAGAAATTCCAGTGTGAAATTTTTTCCAGGTCAAGCGCTTATTTGGTTTATTCTTGCTGTACTATTTAGGGATTAATCCATTTTTATGTTTTTCTTCAAACTACGTGTATTGGCAATGTAAATATGTCCGCACTATATATTTTTCTAACCTGGCTTATGAGCAGATTAATTTGTATTCATGGTAGATAGCTCAACTATAAAAGAAGATGACCTAGTCCAATATCAAGATTGTTTCAATCTCAAAAATGATTTCATTTTAACCTTCTTCAAGCATTTTTTTTGAGCTTAACTCGCTGTCAATGCCAAATGTCATAAT
Organism: Chymomyza fuscimana; assembly: GCA_949987675.1. NCBI lineage: Eukaryota > Metazoa > Arthropoda > Insecta > Diptera > Drosophilidae > Chymomyza > Chymomyza fuscimana. The sequence continues at coordinate 101,472,176 of OX465089.1, forward strand.
CTTTGGCGTTTAGTCTTGACTTGATTCCGCTTGTTTAGAGTTTAGAGCGTAGTCGTAGACCATCAACCACTTCTGTCTAAACTGGTAGAAACTAAGCTGCTTCTGTCATCTATTCCTCACACAACCCAACCACAACAAGTGTTTCCTCCCCATTCATACTCACAATCCTTGCTGCTAAATGGCGAACCGCCTGCACCCGAGCTTCCCAGCACATTGGAATCCGCACAGCTACGTCCATTACAAATATTGGAACAACATTTGCCTCCCTTGGCGCTGCACTCGCTGTCATGCAAACACTTGGGTGTGCAGTTCAACACCTTGTTCGAAGAGGGGCAATCTGTCGGTTGCAAAATATTCACTCATCATAGTCATTGCCAGTCAAAGACCTTTCCCGGTACTTACCGCCAGCGGCCATAACTGCAGTGACCACAATCAACATCATCATCAACAACACGAAGAGTTTCTTGGCTATAAGCAAAAAAACAATTTTTGATTGATATTGGCAAAAACAATAAGACAAATTTCTTTCCGCATTTGTCAGTGGTTGGTTACCTACCCATATTTATAAAGTCGGGTTTTGTCTGCTGCTACTACCTTCTACGTGTGTTGGTTGCGGTGCGTCCGTTCAGTTGGTTCAGTTAGTGGCGACTGGCTTTATATGCCAGCTGGCAGTGCTTCGAGATGATGTTTACACTCGGGCTACAAACAACTAGTTTTCTGGTTTTTGCTTTATTTTTTTTTTTTTGCCTTGCCTTGCCGCTTGATTAAAAAACAAAAACATTAAATGCCGCCGACACTTATCAATTTGACTTTGCATTTACATGTGCGGAAAGGTCTTAGGGGAACTACAGATGCGCTACAAGCTGTGCTGAAATAGATGAATTACGTGCGTAACCATAATAAAAATCACCTATTTATGGGGATTTTGGAAGTCGCAATAAATTTAGCTGATGATTTGATCGTTGGACTTCTCTTAAAATAAATTATGACAGGAGTTGTAACAGATGAGAGCATGCATGTTCCCGACAATGATTTCTGTCGCAGCTGCACGGACAAGGAAGAAATAGAAAGCAGCCAACACCTGTTGTGCGACTGTCCTGTACTTCCAAAGAAACACACCCAGTATCTGGGAAAGGCCTTCTTTGAAAACCTGATCAGTCTGGCAAATCTACCCATAACGTACTTGACTCTTTTTATCAAATCCTCAAATTGGTTTAGCAAGCAGGATGATTAGGCGGACTTGGGCACCCACTGGCTATTTTACCTGCCCTACTCCCAGCATTTATACTCTCCTTCCCCTACCTGACCATCCTCTTTTACTCCTCCGCTCTCTTAGGCATCACAATGGGCCGTCAGGTCTCTGGGTGATCTCGGCCTCTCGAGCTGCCTAGCCAACCTAAACTATGACCAACTCACTTGTCAACTCTTTACCGCTGTACCCACTTTAGTTCCGAAATAATATTAATTATACTCGACCCGCTTCAAAAAAAGGTTGTCGACTCCTGGTTTCAATCAAACCCATTTCAGTAGTTGGGCATGCAAATTTTTAATGGGTTTGACTACCTAAACAATTTATCAAACAACTAATCTACCAACGTTAAATTTACTTACTAGTCATTATTTTGCGCCTCTTTTATAAGAGATAAACTTTAGTTTGCATTAATTTGCTTGCGCCATCTAGCGACAAAAACTTTGCTAGTAAAAGTGGTTCGCGCCCCCTATCGGCCGCCTAAAATAAATGATGATGGATGGGGTTGAAAAACTTTTTTATCTACAAAATATCTTATATACAAAAAAATATAAAGTAGCATACAAAAAGCAGACTACAAAATATTAAACTGAATACTGAATAGCTGTAGCGCCTTAAGAGTATCTGTCAAATCCATAAATTTGCCTAAGTAAATAAGTTGGAGACATGTTTGACGTTCAATTACCATTTAAACTTTAATTTGCGTCAATTTGCGTCAATTTGCTTGCGCCATCTAGCGACAAAAACTTTGCTAGTAAAAGTGGTTCGCGCCACCTATCGGACGCATAAAATAAATGATAATGTGGTCGACGGGGTGTTGAAAAACTTTTTAATATACAAAAAAAGTCTCATATACATACAAATATGGTGTAGCATACAAAAAGAAAAATATAAAATATTAAACTGAGTACCGACATGCTGTAGCGCCTTAAGAGTATCTGTTAGATCCATAAATTTGCCTAAGTAAATAAGTTGGAGACATACTCGGCGCTCAACTACAATATAAACTATAATTTGCATCAATTTGCTTGCGCCACCTAGCGACAAAAAATTGTAGCGAGTAATAGTAGTTCGCGCCACCTATCGGCCGTATAAAATAAATGATAATGTTGTCGTTGAAAAACTTTTTAATCTACAAAAAAGTCTTAAATACAAAAAAATATGAAGTAGTACCCAAAAAGCAAAATATAAAATATTAAACTGAGTACCGACATGCTGTAGCGTCTTAAGAGTATCTGTTAGATCCATAAATTTGCCTAAGTAAATAAGTTGGAGACATACTCGGCGCTCAATTACCATTTCCGTTGAAGCGTTTTAGGAGGCAATGAGTAAAATATATAATTTAAAGTAAACTCACATAAATTTAAAGAGCTACGTGCGACTTACTTACCTAGTTGTATTGTGCTGGGAGTGCGCTGCAGGTATATACTTAGATACCCATATTGAGTCATGGACAAAGTGGGTAGGTAGTCTTGGAACTGATAGCTAAAGATGCAAATGCGTCACATAAACAAACGCAACTGTTTCTGACAGCTGTCTTTAGATATTAAAATAATCATTGTAGTAGTCAGGTATTGATTGTAAACTTGGTTGTTAGGATGTTGTAACCAAATAGCAGTTCAACAGGTAGCGCATCTTTGTAGCTTTAAATGACTGCATTAAGACTTAACTAAAATAAGCTGAAAAACTACAAAGTTTTAAAAAAGTATTAAGGTTAAATGGTAGAGACGCATATTAATTTAAGGGGCGTGTCACCTTGATCTCGCGCTTGACTTGTTTATGCATGCAAAAACAGCAGTTTGTTATTAACGCTATTTTTTTTTTTTGACTCTTTTTAGAGCCGCGAAGAGGAGGAGGAACGCGCAGAGATCGAGAGACAGCAGAATCTGAATGCTCAGTACTCCTTCAATGCTGATGTACAAGATGATATCAACGATGGCGCCATACATCGTCAGGAGACACGCGATGGCACCAAGGTCACTGGCAGCTATAGCTACAGTGATGGCTATGTTAAGCGCACCGTGCACTATGAAGCCGATGAGAACGGCTATCGTGTGGTCAAGGAGGATACCCAGGATATTGGCGAGGGACCTCAGTTCAATCCCGAGGGTCAGGCTGATGTTGAGGGCTCGCTGATAGGCAAATACTCAATTAAGCTGGACAAGGATGATGAGGAGAAGCATTATAAGGATATACGCGCTTAGGCGTGCCTAGCATATTTCTAGCTTTTAGAAATGGACTGAATATGAGTATAACATAAAAAATTTAAAAAAAAAGAACACACTCACCATGTTGTATTTTTCATAAATCTAAAAAATAAATCAAAAAAAGTTAAACGTAATAAATAGTCGTATTTTAATAATAGTCCCAGTTTGGACAGCACTTGGATTTTCCTAATCAAAAATATTCGATAGAGTTCCCAGAGTTCGCAATTCGAGCTTCATTTTCGTTTTTATTTTGTTAAACAAATCTATTTATAAAGCACACAAATACTTATAAACATTTAAAATACAGTTATCGCAGCATATATGTAAATATATATAATAGTTAAGTTATATAGTTAGTTTAGGCCTTGCCTGGTTATCTCTAAACATCTTGTTGCACACACTCCATGGAGTTATTAGCTGATTGTGTTATAATCAAAGCCTTTTCAGAATCGGTTAAATTTATACATTTGTGCTGTGACTTGAGCTCTTGCTGTATGGAGGACAACAAATCCGGTGAACAACGACCTTGCTGCATATGAAAACTGTCCCTAGGATCGCGGCCAGCTGTCACATCCATATTTAAAGCCGGTTCAGCTATAGTTTCCATTTGTAGGGACTGTCGCTTGCGTCGCATGCGCTTGGAACCGCGTGTTATGAGCATTACCGCCGGCGACTCATAGGGCAAAGCTTGTATGACAGTTTGCAGCAGTTTTGGCGGCGTTTCGGGTGTCTTGGGATTGCCTATAACCACATCGGCTTTTATGGCACTGCGCGCACGCTCGCGCTCTTCCTCACGCTCGCGTGCTGCATTTTTACGCATAAGCTGACGCGCACGCTTCTTGAGTAGCGCTTGTGCGCTGGGATAGTAGGCTATGACTTCGTTTAAATCCGACTTGGAGAGCACAAAAAGATTGGAGTAGCCCCTGGAGCGCACATCGGCTGTGCGTCGATCAGCGCCATTAATGCCCAGCAAACTGATCTCACCAAAAACGGAGCCTTCGCTGAGCTTGGCCAATACTACATCGCTATATGGACCGCCCATGACTTGCACTTGACCCAGCTTGACAATGTACATCTCGCGGCCCACCTCGCCTTTGCGGCATACAAAATCTCCTGGGAGAAAAGTTACAGCGCGTAGTTTAAGCACCAGATCGCGCAGTAAGGCCTCTTCACAATCCGCAAATAGTTGCACCTTGGAGAGTGTTTGTATGTGCACCGATATGGCAATGTCCGTCTTTAGATTAATCGGCAAGGCGTCCAATATGTTGGCCTCATCTGCAAAATTAAAGTTATGGGAATTTAAAAATGTTGAACGTCAAAAACATGATCTCTGGCTTTAAAACCTACCTAGCGTGCGCTGTTGCTCCCAGGTGAACTGAAACCACATCTTCACACGCGATTGCACTTCCTTCGATAGATTCAAGCGTCGCATATATTCCAAGGTTTCATCTTCCAGCTGTCTGTACTCATGCCTATTACGCGTAGCCGTGGAAATAATGTCACGTATTTGACCAATCAGCAGCGCAAAGACAAACACACCCATAAGCCAGGCCACGGTCATGAAGACATATTCTCCCTGCCGCTCGGGTTTGGGATTTTTGCCAATAGAAGTAGCCGTCTTTGTAGCAAAGGCAAAGCAGCGCACATAGGGATGCCCCTTGCCGCTAAAAACCCAGCGATTTTGACCCAAACCTTGATAGTCGCTGTAGGCATAGTAAAGAGCAGCGGTGATGTGTATCATATAGAGCATATAGGTGAGGGTCTTGGCCACGCGCACCTACATATAAGAAAAGTACAGATTAGCCAGGCAATTTTTGCTAACAAGGCTTACTCACAAAATGCGGCGAGGATATAACACGATCCAGTAGACGAAATACTTCCCAGAAGCTTTGTATCTTAAAGAAACGTGGGAATCTTAGCCAGACAGCGTTTGTGCCATACTTCAGATAGAACAGCTCCAGCGGCAACAAAGCCAGCAGATCCAGCTACAAAGAGTGTCAAGTGTAAGCGGTTTTCGCAGACTTATGTAGTGTTCCAACTCACCTTAAATTGCAGCTTACGCATATAGTTTTTCCTGGTTAAATTCTTGTCCTTTACCCAAAAGCCTTCAAAGAGATACATGACTCTGTGTTTGAAGAAAACCACATCGAGTAAATAGATTATATCAGCACAGAAATCACAAGCCAGCCAAATATTAGTGTTCTCCTTTGTTTGAAAGGGAAAAGCAGCGCGTAGTGGTATAACCCAAGCATTGTAGAGAAACGAAAGCGAGACCACGCACAGCCAGGATATATAGATCTTGCCCTGTGGATCCAAGGTGCGTTCAGCATTGTTGGCGCCACACAAACTGGAACATAGCCATACATTAGAACGTGATGTATCGGCTTCGAAGAGACGTCCGCGGTGTGGTGACTGTCCTGCGGGCACTAGACGCACCTTATGCTCCGGCGAGGGATGCAAGCTCTTAGTGCTGGCATGCAGCGTGCCGCCTGTGGGCGGTGGCGACGGAGAGCTTGCGCTGCTCGAAGGCGTCGGTGGCATCTCTATTCTCGATTTGACCTTGTTAGCGCGAGCCGTAAAACGTCTGACCAGATGACGCACCTGATCGCGCAAAAACTGCTGTCCTTGCGAATCCAAGCTGCCAGCACTGCTAAGACGCTGACTGTGAGCCGTGGGCGTAGCCGTGGCATTGTCTGCTTCCACCACAGCCACAATTTCGCTGTCATTGAGCGAGGGTGAACGCGCCGCACGCGTATTATGATCCTCATTTTGTAACTCCGGTGATTCGTTATAGCATATCTGCACATCCTGCTCATCTTCATCTTCGAAAATTGGCTGGGAAACGCTATCATAGCAATCCTGCTGCGCTAAGCTGGTAGTTAGCACAACTTGACCTGTGGCTGCAGCCAACTCAGCTTTGCGTTGCTCTTCCAGTGGCACGGCACCGGGCAGTTCGGTGAGCTCAAAAACATCATCTTCTAGCGTGGCTGTAGAGGGCGGCGAGCGACTAGAACTGCCGCTTAGCACACGGCGCACGCTCTCCGGACTAACCAGCGGCTTCTCATGCTCATAACGTAAAATGTGCTTAACCAGCGCATGTGTGCTCTCTATGTGATTGGCATGCTTCTCGGCCTCAACGCAGCCAATGCGTCCATTGCGAAAGTAGAGCCGCGAGTAGTGAAAACGCGGACTAGTTGGACGCTGCCGTCGCTGTGGCGGCTTATAGGCATTAATCTTGTAGTTTATTTTCTTGACAGGACTGGGCGTCTTGTTCTCCTTGTTGGGTCTGTCGCGTTTGCGTTTAGCAAGCGATGCCAATTGCTCTGCTTCGCGTTCGTGCTGCAGCACCTGCTCCGTGGCTGTCAAAAAGTGTTCAATCTCTTTAATGTCCTTGGAGATTTCCTCTAAACTGCGTCGCACTTGTGCCTCCTTCTCACCGGGCGTGGAATAACGTCGTTCTGCAGAGCTGGTCGAACCACTTGGCTGCGTATTGATGACATTGCGCATAAAGGCATGCCGTTCCAGGGTTTCACAGAAGCGTGGCTCCTTGGGTGGCGGCGAGGTGGCCATGCGCTTCAGCTGCGCGTGCTGCACTTGAAAATCGTCGTAGGGAAAGTTCTCCAAAATATTCGGTGATGACTTCAACAACAACGCTTGACTGGCAGCCAGCTCATCCGTTGGCTTATGGAGCTGCAAAATGAATGAGCATACAACTCGGTAAGTAATATGAAAAACGCGCTGGCGGTCAGCTAGCTACAGCGGTTCGAGGCAAGCTGGACGGCCAAGTGAACACGCAATTGCAATAAACCGACTGATTGACTGACTGACTGATTGACTAACTGACGCTGCCATGTGCCTTGCATGCTAATTGCCTTGACTTTGTGTCTCTGCTGTAGAGTGGTCCGTACACTACACTTTAATCGATTGCGGGCGCCCCATTCATCAGTCGGAGCCAAACAATTGCGTGCGCAGGTACATTCAACCTGCGCCCAAAACAATCCAATCTTTTAATCAACTTACCTTACGCGAACGACCCATGTTGGCCATTTTGTTGGCAAAAGTTCAGCAAAGTTCAAAGTTCAGGGTCAACGGCGTAAAATTTGGCACGTTTTGTACTTGATTGATTAATGGAATGAATGCACTTGAAATGCTCAGGACATTTCAATTGTGGCGTGTACTACGCGAATCCCGTCTTATCAGTGCGAACATATGTTTGGAATTATTGATTTTTCACTGCATTTTTTTGGAGGCCAACAAAGTCGCAAGTTTTTTTCAAAATAAAAAGGCTCAACAGGTGTATGAAATTGTGAATGAATTTGATTTTGTGCCAGTGCTGTAAAAGATGTTACAATCCTTATTTTATGACACGGTTTTTCTTTTGGGAGTCTGCACTTTATATATAACTTTTTAAAAACAAATTACGCAGCATTCTGTACTTAAGCCGAAACAATAACGAAGACTGCCATGATGACTCGCCTGCTGCCTATGTGGGAACTTGATTACAACGCCAGTTGCACAGCTGTTGGCCAAGTTATGGCGCAGGCGCTATGTAAGCCATGCATAGTGGGGTCAAAATAATTTGTAACACTTTGAATTCAGTTGGATTACAACAAAGAGCAGCTTTGCAGAAATGTTCGCATTTTACGCTCGATTAGATCGATCAACTTTTGTCATACATATTTTCATATCTTTTACCAAATATTTAAGTATGTTTTCCACAAAAGTGGATCAGAGTACGAAAACCAGGCCCGCAGTTGAACGCATTTTAAAATTTTTCATGGTTTAAGGCCCATACGCAGCAAAAATTCCGTACCAAACGTCAAAACTTCATATAAAAAAAAAATTCCCTTTTTTGGCCCTTTAAAATCATATTTTCTGTCTCAAGTAAACCCCCCTAAATCATAAAAAAATTTTTTTGTGAGCAATTTTTCTGAATGTTTTTTGTATTTCGTCCTCTCTTAAGGAGGAAATTCCATTTGGGATATTTTTTTTTACATGAAGTTTTGCGATTCCGTGCGAAATATTTCGTACTGCGTATAGGCCTTTAAGGCCTAGAGAGTTTTGTATTTAAAGGCCCATACGCAGTTCGATAATTTTCGAACGGAATGACAAAACTTCATATAAAAAAAAATCCCGAATGGGATATCTCCTTAACGACAAAAAATCCCGAATGGGATATCCCCTTAACGACAAAAAATGTCGGACCATCTGGTAACCCTAAGGGGCCATACCCAAATTACGTGACCCGTTTAGGGGTTCTAAAAGTCCAAAAATTGTGTCACGTAATTTGGGTACGGCCCCTAATCGCTGTTGATATTTCTGAATGTATCTTAAGATAAAGAATATAAAGAAAGTATACAACGCTACTATGTATTTGTTCTCAAGTCAACTTGTTGGACTCCTGTTACACTGCGCATCTACAAGATTTGTATTGAAAAGACAAAGGAAGCGCGGCAGAGTAGAGTCTGTCTAAAACGTGTAACAGGACGATAATAATGCTTCACTAATAAAAGGTAGTTATATAGAAATAGTTAGTATCCCAGAGTAGGTTCCTAGTTGGCCTCAGTTGTAGAGAAGAACGATCTCCCAAGCCGGTAAGGTCGAGGGAGATCATCGAAGCTAACAACAATTCACAACACTAGCAGCATCTGTTTGGTTTTTTTGGTTACTAGTAACATTTAATTCTCTGACAGTGAGCGGCTGCAACAGCATCTGTGCTCAATGTTAGGAGCGGCTTTCTGGTCTATGTGTCTGGCATTCCAAAGGGCTTAATAGAGCAGAGCCTGTCAGACCTGTCCTGAAGGTTACAACTTACTGTTCGCTAAATCTGCTAAACAACAACATTAACAAAAGATGGCGTACGTTAAAATCGGGCGCGGACGAATTTGGGATACCCCAACACAGAAATACATTTGATTGCCAAATAAGGTTACGATACCTTTAAAAACCATAAAAAACTGACGAATTTTTAACCAAAAATGTTTTTTTGACCGATTGGTCCTATGGGAGCTATATGATATAGTCAACCGATTTTGTTAAAATTCGGTACAGTGCTTGGTAGCCCTAAAAAACTGTCAACGATATCTTCATAAACAAACGAATTATCCATCTAAAACTTTTGGTTTTTTTTCGAGGTCCTCAAAAACACCCCTATGGGAGCTACATATATGTATAACATAACCCCGAAATCGAAAAAATAAAATAAACTTGCATCCCCTGACATAATAACGCATCTAATCTGAAAATTTGGTTGCTCTAGCTCTTACCATCTCTAAGATCTAGGCGTTCATACAGACAGACAGACGGACGGACGGACAGACGGACATGTCACCCTGATCATACTTTAGGTAACTTTGGGGGTCTCCGACGTTTCCTTCTGTATGTAACATACATTTTGGGCTTGCGCAAACTTAATATACCCTTTGTACCGTGCGGTACAGGGCATAAAAAAAGATGGCGAACGATCACATTGCAATCAAATCCGATATATTGCTAACGAACTCCAAAAGAAATTTATTTGCCATTGGTTACGATATTTTTGTAGACAAACCCAAATTTTGCAAGAAACTAGTTTTTTTGATCGATTGGTCCTATGGGGGCTATATGATATAATCAACCGATTTTGATCAAATTTGGTACAGTAATGGGAAACACTAAAAGACTTCCGAATTCTATATTTCGTGCAATCTGTCAGATGAGACAATCAGCAAATTTGTTAATATGTACTACAGGCAGGATGGCAGGATGGATTGTGCTCCAGTGAGTGCAATCTACTTATATAAAACAAAACTTTTTGCTAAAAGTTTAAATTATATAAATCGATCTGGAAGGTCCAAAATATGAGATCTTTTCTGACGTCTAATGTCCATACAATTGTCTAGCAGGTTGATTGCCAGTGAATTTTAATAGTTAGATAGTTTCTCTTAATATCTGCGAGAGGTTTTGCTTATTTCATCTTTGATGGAAGCAACAGCGGCAGGAGCGCCTGCAATGCTTCTTAGAGTTTTAGATTGAAATCTTTGAAGGATTTCGATGTCGGAGGCATGGCATACGTCCAGACTGGCTTAAGGACTGCTTTGTAAAGCCGTTCATTATTTTCTAGCCTGGTAAAATAATCATGGATAATAATTGTCATATGGCTAGAGTACGCGTCAAAATATCTATTGACTCATTCCTAAAAGCTACGATCTGCACGCTAAAAAATAAAACGAGTTTCCTTCAAATAAAATAATCCAAGCCGTTACTTTTAACATAACCAATGCACCATGAGATACTGACTTTGCTTTACTCTTTGTTTTCAAATCATTACTAAACACTCCGGGTACTTGGAAATTTATTTTCTAAGGTATCTCTATAGTGTTTTTGTTGCTTATGAAATCGAAAAATTTTCAAATTTAAATTTCAATGCGCACAAATTTTAAAAATTGACTAACGTGCTTATTCCATTGTCTTCCAGCACAGCCATAACTTCTGAGAAAGCCTTGGCGGGTTTCAGTTTAAAAAATAACCTTCCTTTTTCGTTGATCCAGCTTCAGAAGCAACAACATATACATGTTTCCTTGTTAATTTTGACCCAAAAAACCTAATCCTCTTCCGAAAGTCTGCTTTCAACACAAACAACACGCGTTATTTAAAATTATTTGAATTTTAATTACATCAACTTGCAGTTTTTTTTGTTTTGTTAATAAGTAGCGTATTTAGCGAAATAATAAACGGATTTATATATATGTTTATGTGTTACTTATATGAAAAAGTATGCAAAAGTTCGCTGAAGTTGTGGGAGGATGATTCGCGCATATCTCACAGTTCCATGCGGCCGCTTTGTTGTAAGAATTCCATTATAGTTGTTGTTGTTGTTGCTGCTGTTATGGAGTTCTGGCTGATGAACATTATAATAACGTTTATGGCAATCCCTACTGCTGTTGTTGTTGTTGTTGTGTTTCTGGCGGCTGCTTCTTGCGTTTGCGACGAGGTTTGCGTTTTTTCTTTCGTTCCTATTTCTTGCTGCTCTTACTGCCCTCATCCTTGCTCTTGTCGGATTTCTCATCAGTTTTCTTGTCCTTGGCAGCATCCTTATCTTTTGTATCTTTGTTATCTTTATCTTTGCTATCCTTGTTCTTATCCTTGGCATCCTTGTCAGCATCACCGGACTTTTTGCCCTCCTCAGCATCACGATTCGCCAGTTTGTTGTTAATTAAATTATGCAGTGCAATAATTGAACGCACCATGGAGGCCAGATAGACAACCAACATTTGATCATTGGTTTTAACATACATGGTGCCTGTGAACTGATCATTTGTTATATCCGGCAGCAGATTGAATATGTCTTGTAGCTGGTAAACGATCTGGTGATTTATGGGCATATTGCCACCGCCCACGCGCTGCAGATACTGTTTGATTTCGCGCAGCTGCGCATTGAGTCCCTTAAGGCCCATAAGCTGGTTGGTAATCTTTTGCGAGAGACTGCCTACGGTGGTGTCTTTAATATCGCGCAGCAAATGCTCTACGCCCACTTCTTCCGCCTCCTCGGCGCCAATTTCGCTGGGCACATGTTCAAAGGTTTTGCTAGTGGGTGAGCCATCATCGTGCACTTCCTCTACAGATATATAGGCTTCCGTGGGCAGGCCCAAGTCTTTGGGCTTGGCGTCTATGATGACCAGCACAGAGTTGGGACAATAGCGCCTAACCAGCTCGTTTATAGCTATGTCGTTTTGATGCAATTTGGGGCCAGTGTGGTACCAGCCCACAACACGCTCACGCGCATTGACCTTTTTGAACATGCCGTACATGTTTTCCAAATAATCGTGATCCAAAAACCAAACAGACTTTTCCTTGTCATCCTCATCGAAGGGCACTGCAAGAGAAAGGCGGTCAAACTAATGATGTTGCATTTTTTCTAGCCTGTTATATGGTATATACTAACCTGCAAAACTGTTGGATACATCCAGCACACCCTTGGAGCGCCAGCAGCCCAGTAAAACGCCCACAACACGCTTTTGATTGCCAATTTTGCCCATGCGATTAAAATGATCCACCACGGACAGCAAGACCAGCGGATGCACAATGACTTTGTTTACACTAACCTCCAGCGAAGGCATTTTGACAATGTTTATGTTTTTGTGTGGATATTAGCTAAGAACAAACTGTTTAGCACAGCGTACTATGCTTTAAACACGTTATTTATTTATTTGTTTAAACTGAGTTGGGCAACAAAAATGAATTGTTGCGGCTAAAATTGAGCGACACGAATGACAAGCAAATTCTACTTCTTGCAAAATTGCCATTCACGGCGCAGAGTTGACAGTTGAGCTGCCAACTTGTGTTAGACTGCCACTTTACAGCACTGGTCGTTAAGCAGCACTGTCCACACGTTTTGTGCAACCCTAAACGATAGTTTTTTTAGTTTGCTCCAGACCAGACCAAATAGCAAATAATGTAATTAATCATACAAAATTAACAAGTGCTGCGCGTTAAAAATCTTAAAGTTAAACTAAAGTGTACGCTGCTACGTTAGTACACGCTACAAGCTATTGTTTTTAGCTTGCTGTGATGTAATAAAAAATGTAAATATATAGTATGTGCTAGATATATGCTATGCGCATATATATGTAAATGTGTCTATGCCATGAACTGAAACTACAACTAGAATGTACAACAAACACAAATTAAGCATAATTTGCACAGCAGTGAACTAATTGTGTGCGCAATTAAGCCATCGAACGTTATGCTAAAAACTACACACATTCTCTGCATAATTAAAAAGAAACAAGTTGGTGGTCAGTGCTGAATGAATTGTGAGACTGAGACTCTATTGAACGTACGTTGTTGCTGCGCTGCTGCTACGTTGCACATTTGCGTGTTGCGCTCTCGAAACAGCGCAAATAAGCGAGAAATGTTGGCAGCATAAATATCAAAGTGGCAAATTGTTTAAAAATATCTTGCAAAACATAATATAAACGTACAACTCATGTTTTTCGTAAGCATTTTTGGCTGCTGATAAAATGTATTTTATTTATTTTTTTCTCGTGTGCGTGCGTGTGTTTTGTGCTGGCTAGTTCTGTTTCTTTTGCTCCTTTGGCGGCGCGCCTTAAACGCCGCCTGTATTGTTGTGCTACTCTAGCACAGATGACTAAACGCCATTTTTTGCGCTCAGCGCCCCGACACATGCGTCGTTGCCAGACCAGCGCGGCTTGAAGTAAATTGCATTGAAATTCCTATGACATCAAAATTTAATTATGCTTAATTTATTAGTTATAATAAAGCGCTGCTTTAATGACTAATAATGTTTACTCGCAGTTAGTAAAACGTGTTTAAATAAGGTCGGCTTAACAGCACGCTGCAGCTGCTTGCAGTCTGGCCACGCCAATAAGCATTGCGCGAGAGAAATTACAATACAAATAAAATATCCATAGCAATTTGTGTGTGCGCTAAATGCTTTTGTATTTTTTTTTTTTATCTGCCCAAAAAGTTAGTAATGCTATGGAAATTGTCTAAATAATCAATGTTAAGTTAACTGATATGAATGTATGTTCAATGCGACTGCGACGGCAGCGGCGGCGGCATCGATGAGGTAATTGTTTTGTCAGAAACGCGTTTTGTTCTGTGTCTAAGGTTTCACGCCCAGTCGGCAGCGGCGGCGTCGTAATCTTCAATGAAAACGCTCCATGCGACAAGTGTAAAATGAAACGCATTTTGTTTACTTAAAGTGCTTTTGAATAAACCAAAGTGTTATCAATGACATAGTCGTGCGGATTTTCGCTATAATTTGCTAAACCAACGCCAAAGAGCAGCTCAGCGCACTCTTCTACAAACACACGCACACAGACACACATGTATGCACATACATACGCAGCCAGACATTGCGCTACGCTCTTTTGTCTACGTCTTTTTACTTTTCTCGTTTGTAATCATTTTCCTCCCATTCGTATGTGTTTTTTTTTCTTCCATTCCGTCCTCTATGCGATGTACAAATATTAGAGCTCAAGCTGCTAATTAAATTATAAAACATACAGCAGCAGCAGAAGCGTTAAAAGACCCAACACCCAAGAGCAGAGCACAGCGTTGACGACGACGACGACTACGACCCAAACCCACAAATCGTTGTTGGCCCATTTAGCTGGAACAGCGTAAAGTTAAAACCCCATATAGCAGGTGAGTACATGCTCAGTTTAAGTTTAAGTTTTTTTTTTCGAAAAAACACAATCAATCAATGAACGACGACGACCAAACGCATTTGGCTCAATCAATGGGCTATGCATGTGTTTGTGCGTGTTCAACAACAGCTTTCACCAAATCTAGTTTTCCGACCGATTCGCCAAACGAAGATCTGCTGCGTTCCGGTCTACCTGTATGTGTGTGTGTACGCGCTCCTGCAGCATGTAGGCAAATAAATATTGCGTAGCCAAAAACAACAACAAAGCAAGGAAAGTAGTAAGATTTGGGCACAAGTGCACCCCGTAGTAAGCGCAGCTGCAGCAGTAGCAGCAAACGACCAAGATGTCGTTCATAACTAACCTTAAAAAGGTCTTTCACCTGGGCGGTGGAGAGGCCAAAAAGAAACGGCTGTATAATAACATTAAAATGGATACCGATCCGGCGGAGTTTTGGGAAATGGTGGGTGAACTGGGCGATGGCGCCTTTGGCAAGGTGTACAAGGCACATCACAAGGAACAAAAACGCTTTGCAGCGGCCAAAATGTGCACGCTGGAGGATGAGGAAAATCTAAGTGATCATATGGTCGAAATTGATATACTTTCTGAGATAAAGCATCCAAATATTGTGGAGCTATACGAGGCCTTCTCCATAGACGACAAGTTGTGGGTAAGTGACATAAAAGCTGCCTTAATTGCTACTCTTTTTGCTAAATAAACACTCTACTACTAAATTAGATGCTCATTGAGTACTGCGATGGCGGCGCCTTAGACGGCATTATGGTAGAGCTGGAGAAACCATTGACTGAGCCACAAATTGCCTATGTATGCAAGCACATGACTGAGGGCCTGACTTTTTTGCATAAAAACAAGGTCATACATCGTGATCTAAAAGCCGGCAATGTGCTGCTTACCATGGAAGGTGGCGTCAAGCTGGGTAGATATTCAAAGCCTGCTATACATACTACATAACAACTAATGGTAACTTTTACAATACTTCTAGCGGACTTTGGCGTTTCGGCCAAGAACAAACACACCATGCAAAAGCATGACACCTTTATTGGCACGCCCTATTGGATGGCACCCGAGCTGGTGCTATGCGAAACCTTTCGCGATAATCCCTATGATCACAAAGTGGATATCTGGTCGTTGGGCATTACACTCATAGAGTTGGCACAAATGGAACCGCCCAATAGCGAAATGTCGCCCATGCGCGTGCTTTTGAAAATACAAAAAAGTGAACCACCCAAACTGGAACAGCCCAGCAGGTGGAGCAAAGCTTTCAATGACTTTCTGAAAAAATCGTTAGTTAAGGTAAATATGCGTCGTTAAAGCTGCATATATTCTATCTGACGTTTTGCTTTTGTGTTTGTAGGATCCACAACAACGTCCCTCAACAGAAATGTTGCTGCAGCATGCTTTTATTAGCAGCAACTTAGATGCCAAACCTATTAAAGACTTGCTGCTGGAATACAAGGCCGAAGTGGTTGAGGAGGTGGTCGATGATGAGGCTGAGGTAAGCAACTTTAAGCTATTGTTGTACGCCTTTTCTTGTGTGTTGCTTTTAGCTGCCAGTGCACAGACTAGAGCCCACCCAGAAACGTAGTGATAAGCTTTGCTCTAGTTACACGCACTAATATTTACTTTTTACCTCTCTCTCTTGACACGCTGCTAAATGCCAAAACCAAAACCAAAAACGTAAAACAAAACTAAAACACTCGCACTTTTGTGATAACGATAAACTCTCTTGCTCAATGTCGTTATGTCCGTCTTCGTTATCGTTTCTTTATTTTATTTTTTGTTATTCTTATATAATGAACTTAGAAGTTTAAACGCCAAGTGAAGAGGCGCTCGCTCTATCAGAGGGTTGGTAAGTCGTTCTATAACACCCCGCCTCCCAAGCGCCCTGCTCTGGTTCCGATAACGAAGCAAACTTATTTTTTTTTATCAACATTGCGAGGTGTTATTTTTTTTTATCACATGTCATTAAGTTTTTATGATTATTATTAGTAAATTCTTTGTCTCATTTATAGTGTTGGCTTATAAACACTATACTGCTTCACAAATAGAGTGTTAATGTGAAGTGATTAATTTGCAAAGGCTCGGATTTTTTGAGTCATGGGCTTTTGACACTTATTGTCTTTTTCATTTTATTCTACTTAGTTCAATTTATTAATTTCCGATGAATCCTCTTAACGCTTTTGAATGACTCAATTTACAGCTGATTCTAGAAAACTGAATAAAAACTCGGATGAGTCATCAACTATTATCTCACTTAGAAAAGGGTTGTGATTCTTGATCATTAAAATAATGAGCGTTAAGAATAAGAGTAATTATCTCAAATTTGAACAACTCGAACATACATTGAGCGAAACATTAGTAGTTTAAATTGCGAATTTTTTTGTTCTACCATCTTTTGATTACTTTTCATGTGTTTGACCACTTAAACAGAATCATGCATTGAGTTGATTTTTGTTTTGTTTGTTGTTTTACATTACGTTTTTATGCTAGTTATTCACCATAGGCAACTCTTTTAGCAACCAAATAATTAACCAAAATCTCTTATCTTCATATAGGAACCCCGCAACTCGGCGCTCCAGCTCGACCTGGACGATGACTCTGCTTCGCTGCAGAGCCAAGACATTGATAAACGTATGCTGCAAAACAATGATACACATAAAACAAATCTAATTTCATTGAAACTTTCGCAGTTCCAGGTACACCTACTTCCATTTCGCGGGATTCCAAAGAGCAATCCCAACCAAGTAGCAGTCTACCAGCAACAAAAGCAACCACGCCAGATAAACCAAACAACAAGCAGTTGGCTGAGGACAATGCGGTGGCTGAGCCAGCGGCAGCTGCAGCGGTGCCGCACACTAAAGTGCCTGCTCCTGCGCCGCCGCAGCAGCCACAAAGCCAACAGCCAACTCAGCCACAACAACAACAACAACCAGCAGCAAACACTGCTCTGCAAAAGATATCCGAAGATGTTGTCGCAGCCGAAGCAGCCGAAAAGTCAGAAATGGACAAAAAGGTAGTTTCTCAACCGGCTATAAACCATTTAAAGTTGTTTTAATACCTTTTTTTTTTTGTATATTTTAGCATTTTGTCAAAAAAGAAAAAGGCAAGGCGCCACCACCGCCACCCGCTGTCATTGCGAAGCAGGCGCAACCCTCTACGCCACCGGCAGAGACAGCGGCCGAGACTAACAAGAAGCGATTGGGCACACCAGAGCCTACTACTGCGATTGAAGTCAGCATTAGCAGTCATGAGGTTGAGCCCAAACCACAGCCGCCATCGCCCACAGCGTCATCGGTGGTTTCCGTACAATCGGTGACTTCTTCGAGTTCTGGCAGCGCATCAGGAGCTGTGCTTAGTTCAAGTACATCGCTTATAACCATCAATAGCGATGCATCGCCTGCAGCGCGACCATTACAACAGCCACAGCCAGCTTTGGTGTTGCCTAATAGTCTAGAGTCTGTGAGTCAGATAACGGTGGTGACAAGTACTCATCCACCAGTAATTATTGATAACTCAATGCCGCCTTCGACGTCACCGCCACAGAGTGAGGTCATCATTGTTTCAAATGATATGAACAAGAGCACGCATCTGAATGAATCATCCACGGATGATGATTTCCCATCTCTTGATGACAGTCTAGGAGATAGAACACCTCCTCATAAACAGTCCTCCATGATACTTACTGTCAATGAGGGCCGGCAGCCTCCAACGTGCTCAACCAATGATACGGCAGCTGCTCATGCTGTGCATGCGCGCAAGCTGGACGAGAGCGAGGTTTTGATTGTAAGTCCTTCTTATGATGATGATTCCGCCTATAATACAGCCTCAGGCAGTCATGATCATAGTGATCATTTGATGGACACAAGCCATGTTTCGGTGGTTACTGTGGGCGATGAAATCAAGGTCAAGGACAGCAGTCACGAGGCCAGACGCCAGCCCAACGGCATTGTGCCCGAGGATGTCAATATAATTGTAAATCGCTTCAAGCCGCAGCCCGCCGAGAAGGACAAACGCGTCTCACCCGATAGCAGCGTGGGCTCGCTGAGCGAGAATGGCTCAGTACGTGGACGCCGCGGCATTGAGGTGCAAATCACTGGAGCAGCGCATGATCGCAGCGACGTGGACAGCATTGGAACCACAACTAGTCAGGACAGTCGCAATGAGGTCGATCATAAGCAGCCACCGACGGCGCTGGCCCTGAACAACAATCACCATGCCAAGGGAGAGCCCATTGACGAGGATGAGGTGGTCATCAGGCACAAGACGCGAGTGCCGCCAGTGGTCAAGACTGCACCTAATAGCGGTTTGACCAAGGAAGAGATTGAGTTGCGTAACTTAAGAAAGAAAACACGCAAGCGTACGAGAAAGTTTGAGATAGATGGCGTACAAATGACTACAACAACCAGTCGTGTTATTTATGGCGATGAAGAAAGTGGTCGCATATACGATGATCATGTGTTCCGCAAGCAGGAGCTGCGCGAACTGAAACTGCTGCAAAAACAAGAGAAGAAACAACAAAATGAGCTGCATGTTAAGGAACAATTTGCCAAGGAGCAGCAGGACCGACGGTTTGAGCAGGAACGCGTATCGCTGGAAAAGACGTATGACGCCGACATGGATACGCTGACGCGCCAGCATAAGCAGCTTATTGAAAAGACAGAGCAATCGCAAGAGAACGAGCTGCGCTCCTCATCCAAACGCATACGATCTGAACAGGAGCAGGAGCTAAAGATATTCCGTGAGAACCTAAAACAGGAGTTACGGCTACTTAAGCAGGAGGTGGATCTGCTTCCCAAAGACAAACGCAAAGATGAGTTTAAGCAGCGGCGCTCAGCTATGGACCTAGATCATGAGGAAAAAGAGCGCGCCTTTCTCGATTCGCTCAAGGAGCGTCACGAGCTGTTGTTACGTCGCCTCAGCGAGAAGCATCGTGATCATTCGGCTACTATAAACCGTAACTTCTTGCAACAAAAACAAAATGCAATGCGCACGCGTGAGGCACTGCTCTGGGAGTTGGAGGAAAAACAACTACACGAGCGTCATCAGCTTTCCAAGCGGCATGTAAAGGAACTTTGCTTCATGCAACGTCATCAGATGATTGTAAGGCATGAAAAAGAGCTGGATCAGGTTAAACGCATGCTGCAGCGTAAAGAAGAGGATCTTGTCAAAAAGCAAACCCTTGAAAAACGTGCGCTACCCAAGCGTATACGAGCGGAGCGCAAGGCTCGTGATCTTATGTTCCGCGAATCGTTGCGCATATCAACGAATCTAGATCCGGAGATCGAGCGCGATCGCCTGAAGAAGGTGAGTAGTTGTTTAGGGTTTTTCTAAAAAAATGGTGACCGACTGTCATTTGTTTTTGCAGTTCCAAGAGCAGGAAAAGAAACGCTATATGCAAGAAGAGCGTCGCTTTGAGGTCAAACATCAAAAGCAATTGGAGGAACTGCGTGCCACGCGCGAGAGCGCTATTAGGTATGTGGCAAATTTATTTACTTTATTACAAGCATCACTAACTTTCTCCAATAACTTTGCTAACAGAGAGCTTGAACAGCTGCAAAATGAGAAACGCAAGGCTTTGGTGGAGCATGAACATGCCAAGCTATCGGAGATTGATGAACGTCTTAAGGCCGAGCTACGCGAATGGCGCGAGCAATTGGTTCCGCGCAAGCAGGTGTGTATAAGATAGTCTTTCAAAATTTTTATTTCTTACCCTATGCTCTTATCCCTGATTGGTGTTTTATGTTGTATTGTTGTAGCCATCTGTATATACATTTAGAGATTGACTAAGTTTATATCTATATCGATTTGTATATGTATATATCTTTTAAGTTCTATTGGTTTTGGTGAAATTGGCGTTGTTAGCTGTCAAATTCATTTGCAGTTTGAACAACGTCAACTTGATGGATTTTTAAAATTTGATAACTTTTTCTCTCTCTTTACACCCACGCAAATGCATACACTCTTTGGTGGCCTACTACTACCTACTACTACTACAAAAATAACAAACCAAAAATGAAATCAAAAACCAAAAAAAAAAAATAAATATATATATAAAAACCGCTTACTGCTGTGCTTCCAAACTACTAACCAACAAACCAACCGACCCACAAAACGCCGGGCGGCCTTTTGCATGTTAACATCAAGCAGAAACTAAATGCCCAAATCAGCGCACTCATCGACCAGTTTGAGAAACGTCATGGTCTGGTGGCAAATCGTGCCGAATTCGAAGATCAGGAGGTAGAGCTACCCGTGCGTCTACGCGGTATTTTCAATGAACGCACGACGCGCCAGCTGCCACGTAATACCTTCATCGATGTGCAGCAGCTACCGCGTTCGCGCTCCTCGTTGCTAATGTTGGGCAGCAGTTCCGGCTACAATCGCGTCAACTTTCGCGGCTCGGCGCCCGATCTAAGCCGCAGCGTGCCCAACACACCCATATTTCATAAACAGCAACGCACGCAAATGATAAACGAGCAGGTGTTAGAGGAGGACGATGCAGAGTTGGCGCCACACACAAAATATAGCCGTGCCAGCGTGGCCACCATGCCGGGTGAGCTGCGTCTGAAGACCAATACGCAGCCACAAAATGAAATTGTTCAAGTTGTTACTATGACGCCTACACTAAATAGCGCCGACTCGGATAAGAAACCGGAGCTTAGCACGTTCCGCCAGAGTGTGGTTGGCAAGCCACCAACGCCGCCCAAGACACCAGATGAGATGGGTTATGTGGCGCAACGCTTTGCGAGCCCAGAAAATGTAGAGTTGCGCATACAGGAAGGACCGATGCTTACGGCACATACGCAGCGCCTGCTGCATTCAACCAGCTTTGCTATTAAACGTCCCTCACTGGCCAGTCGTAGCAGTGGACGCTCCTCGCTAAGTAGTGCACAGTCCATGTACAACATGCACGAGTTGAGCACACACTTGAGCGATGCGGAACTGATCTTTGATGCCGGACGCAAAGCGGCCGCATTGCTAGATGAGGTGCAACCAGAGCTGCGCAGTTCCACAAAGCCCACACTGCTGCCGGATGCGTCCACAGTCGATGATTTCTATTATAATTTGTATGCGCCAAAGTATACACTGCCACGTGTTAGTCGACGGCAGCATAGCCTGGACGAAGAATCAACAGCTACCTGAGTGAACTTCAAAAGGATTCTGCGATCTAATAAAACATTCCAAATTTCGTCTTGCATTGATTGCATTTCAAACTTAACTCTTTAACACTGTCATTGCTCGCTTTCATCTCTGGCTTTTAACTGTCTAAAACTTGAGTTTATGCGACAGCAACTAGTTAATTAATTAAAATGGGATTTGCGCATGGCTTAATTGGGTGCAAGTGAGTTTAAGTATAACAGTAGCTTAATTAAGTTTTGTGTACTTGGTGTTAGATAAAAGCTTAATTATTTTAATTGAACTTTCAATGAGCGGTCAACGCCAATGTTTAGAACTTTTAGTATGTTCATTAATTCTCATCATAAATTGCCATTTAAAGTAGCTTCAAAGATGAATTAGAATTTTGTCAAATTTTTTAATTATATTTTAACTGTGTTCGTCTATCGCAGAATTGATAAAAATTGTAACATGTTTTTAACATTCTTTTCTACTCAAATCATTTAAGAAATCAATCAAATATCTCAAATATTGTCCCTTGTATTGCCAAATGTTATCTGCAAATGGGGCACTGCCTTGTATTATCGGAACAACCGACAGTTGCAAAAAGCAAAAACTATGTGCCAAATAACTAATGTTTTTAATTTAAAAAAAAACTGCTAGTCTCGCTCGTCGCATAAACTAAGTATTACTTATTGCTAATTACTCTCAAATCCTATCTACTTCATGTTGTTTGCTTGCTATTAGCATTCCCCTGTAACTGGTGCTGGCTAACTGCACATATCATACTTATAACTATCTATAACTATTTACTATATAAACTGAAAACTGTCTGGAGCAGTTTTTATTTATCAGCTCTTTTTTTCTGCCTATGTCTTTTTCTATGGAGAATTGCCATAAATTAGTTGCCAAAGCATTATTAAGCAAAGAAAGTTAAAAATATATATAAATATTTTCTTTTTTAAATAAATATGTTTGCTTATTTATTATTGTTAATGTTTTGCCTTTTGGTTTTAATTTAAATGGCCACGCCCCTGCTTGCCCGCCCCTTAAACATATAGCAGTATTATTTACGCAACGTACTTAGCTAGGCATTTCAAAAAAAACAAAAAAAACAAATACAACATTTTATACATATAAACAATACATTTTATATGAGCAAACAACTTTAAAAAAGCATTTACTACTTATACATATATATACACACCATATACTATATGCTATTATATACATGCCAAAACTTATATACCAAACCAATTTTCATTATGCTTCACTGTACACAAAAAAACAAAAATAAAATATCAACGCGCTGCTCTCTCATCAACAAATATCATCAAATTCGAAAACAAAATCAAAATTAAAATCAAAATTATTTGAAAAAAATATAAAAAAAAACTTTTCGATACCAAAATCTAAAAACGCCCGAAACAATTTTGCTGGCTCTTCTGTACTATGTGTTACTGTACAGCTACTACAGCAGCGGCTGCAACAAGAGGTTAGTCCGAGCTTTCTACATAACTTACATAACCACAAAAAAACTATCACTATCACTATCCACTACTAAACTAGGCTATGCATGTGCTATATCTTTAAATCTATACATAAATATACACATCTCTGGTACAAAGAATTTATGTTATATTTTTTGAGACATATTTTGTTGCATTTTGTAAATTTATATAATTTTTTATACTTGAATCTTTTACCACCTAGCGCCTGGAGGAGACATTTGCGCAGCAGCTGGACGATATGGAAACTTTATATGGTGGCGCTTTGATAGTTTCCATGCCCTCGGATACATTGCAGCGCGATCATTTTATGGGCTCTACGCGCAGCAGTCTCAGCTCCTACTCCGAGAGCTAAGCAGATTATGGTATATAGAAAAAGCTGAAAAGTAATGGAACTGGACTTCGGAATGCTTTAGGCAGCAGACAAAGCGTACTCCTGATCAAGCTTAGGATTGTGCTTAATGTCAGCCATTAATCAACAAGGCTTCCGCTATATGCTTATAGCACTATATATATATATATAGAAATACATATATGTTATATTATATAAACTATATAAGGTCTAGTGGCAAGCAGCAGCGTGTCGGTTTGGTAAAGTTTATTTTGTGTCGTAAATTAATGCATAAGTTTAATTTTATTTTTGCATTGTATTTTAGCTTATTATTATTATTATTATTGTCATTATAATTACTGTAAATGTCTATAATTATGCAGCACATATTGCGTTACATATATACAAATAACTATATATATAGCATATAGTAATATGTATACAAGAACCGTCAAGAGCAACATAAAACTTACTTAATATTTAAATATGTATACAACAAATAAATAGACAAACAATACAACAACCACACACACACACACACACACACACATTTATAGCTAACCTATATACCTATATCAAGGAATCTTTTTGTTGACTTTTACTGCTATTGTAAATATATACATACTATATAAAAAATATAAACAGCAACTATGCATATACAAACATAAACAAAACACACACACACTAACACTTATAAAAATACGACTTATGTATAGAGAGCTATGCGAAAGTTTAGTAAAAGTTTGTAATTTGAGCAGAAGTAAGAATTATGTCGGGTTCCAAAAACAAAAAGCAAATAAGCAAAATTGCTGTATCAAAATAAAAGATATTTATATTTGTAAAAGTTTATGCCTATATATTTTATATATACGTATATACCACATATGCTATATTTAAATTGAATGAACGAAACCAACAACCAACAAAAAAAATAAAAATAAAATTTTAAACAACATTTTTGTTATACATAGTATGATTTTTACTTAGGAATAAAAGAAATAATTTCTTAAAACATTTCAAGCCCTAATGATGAAATGCTTTTAATAAACCCATTGAAATTCCGCCTTTATTAAGCCAATTTTGCAGCTTATAATCCCATCATAGAGAGCAAGAAGAGAAATGGGCGGTAAGAAAACGTTTACAACTACATAAAGTACCCGTATAAAATGTTCACCTTGGCTACTCGAAGACTACATACCCTAACAAGTGAAGCAGTTTGCCATAGTCGTCATATGTTCGAAATATCCGAAGAAATATTTAAAATTTTTGCTACTTTTCTAACTGCTTGTTCGGTTTAAAAATACCAGGCAAATCCAGCAAAGTCAAATCAGAAGCGACCGTTTGACGAATTCCTGCATCAAAGTATCAGGCGAATAGAAAATGCTTTTCAAGAATTCAAAATTTAAACTCAGCACTGACCGTTTAGTTCAAATTTTTGCATACTTTAGTTTTTTTGTTTTAACAATTTCACAGCCGAACAAATGGAATTAACTTAGTAACTAAAAGTATGCTACAAATATTTTTCTGCAAAAACAACGAGTGCAGTTGAGTTAACAACTAAAAGTATGCAACAATTTTTTAAGTTTAAACCATATTTTAAATTAAAGTCAGATTTTTAAACTTTTTGACAATGCTGAACCAGAATAAATCGGGTTGTCAATTTTTCAATCATTTTGGCACATAATTTTTTGTATAATCAATACATATTAGCTCAACTTATAAGGAACACATTATTTAATCATTTAAATCAAACAATTCCAATTTTCATATATTTAAATTTTTTTTTCAAAAACCTTTTTTTAAATTAATTAATAAGACAAAGAATAATTTATTTTGGTTGGCTTTTAGGTATGGGCCACAACTATACGAACGGTTCTGACGGTTCGTATCTCTGAATTATTTAAGTATCGCTGTTTTAATCCATTAGTTGTGTCCTGACTAAATATGTGTAATATATTTAGAAGATAAGGTTGTATCTCAAGTGTTGGCTCTTCATGTTGGTGTTGCACCGATAATTAGTAGTGGAATCATAAATCTTTAGTTGTGATACTATTTTAACAAGGAAAAATATTTGTGATTACCAACGCTTAAAAAAATATTTTTACCATGTGTTAATCGAACAAAGTTGTGTTACTAATAACCATAAAAAAATTTAATTACCAACAAACATTTATATGACATTTCACAAATCTGTTACAAATCCATGACCCAAAAGCTTTTATGTTAAATAACCTTTCTGACATAATGCCATATTGCTATTTTGCTAAGAAAGAGAGAACTTCAGAAAGCTAAAACTGGTATCGCAGTGGAAGTGTAATTCTTCCACTTATTTTCAATTATTCATACCAGCTCATAAAAGGGTATGAAAACAAATACTGTGAGGGTTGCTAAAATTCTTTCAAAGGTCACCACTCATCATCCCCAAACATATGTATTCGCTATAAGAGTATAATAAAAAGCTACTGAGAAAAAGTGTAGCATACTTTTTCGGGTTGGCGTATGAGTAATGTGAATTTAAAGCAACTTTGCCGCTAAAAAAGAAAGTAAAAATAAGTTAGCTGACCAACAGAAGGCACGCAGCATGCCATCAAAGCATTTTGCCATTGTACATGTTGCCCTTGGCAAACCGCTAGAGAAATTCTTAACCATGTAGCGCAGTGTTGGCAGCTGCTGTGCCTTTTTATGTGCGAGTATGTCTAGCTTGGCGTGAATGTACATATACATAGATACACAGTGCGAAAAATTACCGAGTGAAAAAATGGAACAACGTCTTATTTCTATAAAATTTTGGTACTTAAATCAAGCATTCATAATTTTAAAATCCAAAATTGAAACTTGAATTTCTAAATTTTTTAAATTTTTTTATTAGCGCACAGAAACTTAATTTGTATGCCTCTTTTCTCTTTGTGTATATAGGTACATACGTGTGCGTGTGCGCGTGTGTGTGTGTGTGTGGGCAACCTTTTTTACAATTTCTTTTTTTGCATTGGCCATTTTGCTAAAAATACCTATGTATGTATTTATGTTCATATACATATTTCTAAAATGTTACACATACGCCTCATGGGCTTGCTTGACTTGTTAGCTGCCATTGTTGTTGTCCCCCTGCTATTGTTGTTGTTGCGGCTCCCTGTTGTCATGTCTATACTTTGTTCATTTTAAGCGAAACACAGCAATGCATCTATAAATAAAGTAAAGTGCAGAATAAAAAGTATATATAAAGAATTCTGCTTGTGGTGTTATTTAATTGAAATGTGAGCTGTTGATGAGAATGCGCTTTTTACCAGTGTTACTGTTATTGTTGTTGTGCTGCTTCTGATGAAGAGCACAAACACAGTCAGAGAGACAACAACAAAAATCACTACTAAAACCACTATGACTATAATAAAAGGAGCGGGTTGATTTAGGGAAAACTAAGTTTGTATACTCTATAAGCTAGAATGTGTTTACGGAAGACTTTGATTGTAGGAGACTTTTGAGAGATTAGTTAAAGCTTCATTTTTTTTCATGGCAATTTCGTATATAATTTTGGAAAAATTAATCAAAATATAATGTATTAAAACTTGACAGCGTTGATTCCTTTTATTTTTAATCGAAACTCTGTAACAAATATATATTTTTTAAATTACTCTACAAATTATGAAGACAATTAGTAAATTTACTTTGTGTACAAAATATTGTCAAAAATTTAAAAACTTTAAATGTTGAATATGGCAACTTGAAACCAGCAATTTACAAAAATTAGCTAGACTCGAGATTTCTTGACCTCAAATTATAGTGCAAGACAGTTTCAAAGCTGCTTGGTAAATTATAGGTACATAAATATTAAAAAAAAATAAAATATAGGATAGAAAATGTTCAATAATTGCTAGCATTAAGTGTTGACTTTAGTGCTGCTTCTGACAATTTGAAATTTTCGGTATACTAACTACTTGAAAGCAAACGCTTAGCGTACAAAGTGTTACAAACTATTTAAAAAAACTGAAAATACCATTTTCATAATGTGTAGTGCATAACAAGCAGTACAACTTAGTAGAAGAATGCTTGAGCCAATGCCCCGCGGGTTTTATTGTTGGGGTCGGTCGTTGGTCGTTCAGTCGGTCGTTCATTCGTTTAGTTCGTTTGAGTTTCTTTGCTGTTGGGTCTGCAGCACTTGGGTCTCTGCGTCTGTTGTTTCATTCATCCATTTAGTTTTGTGTTGCAGAACACACACACATATACACTTTAACACACACACACACACACACACACACAGAGACATTGTAACAGTTTTTCCGCTTTTACTTTGTATGGCCAGAGCGACCCGCATACACATACACGCGCACACACACACACACACGCGCGCGAGTTTGTTGGCACCCACGCATTAGCCCGATGTCGTGCTTTATTGAGGGTGTTGCTGAGGATGCTCGCCATGTTGCCCAACAAACACAAATTCCAGCACAAAGCACAGATAACAGCTTTGACACACATACACATAGAAACGCACACACACACACACACACGTGCACAGCTTCTTACCGAAGCCACAGCATCGTTTGTTTTTGCTGCTTCGTGCTTTTGAGCGCGTGCAGTTACAGAGAGGCGAGAGAGAGAGAGAGAGCGCGCGCCAAAGTGCCGTTAAGGTATATGCTTGAAATTTTCAGTTCAGTCCCGGACGAGATTTTGCAACGTGCGTTTGGGCCTATAAAGCGCGTGTTTCCACGCAAGCTTCGTCTAACGTTCGACTGCGTTGAATAAGACAAGCCAGAAAAAACAATAAAAATAAGAAATAAAAAAGAAAATAATACAAAAAAAAAAAACAGTGCTTGTTTCTGGTTTAATAATAAAAGAGCAAATTCAAAACAAAGTTTTAAATTAATTAATATAATACAAATAAATAACACAAATTTTTGTAAGCAAATAAAATAAAAAAGTTACAGCAAAAAAGTATTGCCTGGTGTTAAGTTATTGTGTGCATAGCGTGCTTAAGATACCATCTTTATAATGCTGTATATCTAACAAAAAATGCAATAAAATAAAATAAAATAAAATAAAAAACCAAAAAAAATATAGCAAATCTAATGCTGGGCACGCAAAGCGTCCAAGCGTAGACGTCGGCGGCATTGTGTATAATAAAATTTGCAAAAGCGAACAAACGCGCGTTAAGAGGGGGCGGCGTTGAGCTTAGAGGCCGTGGCAGGGCGTAGGCAGTGGGGTTTTTGGCGTTGGCGGCCAGGCTGCTTAGCCTAAGACAGCAGCAAGTGATGGACGACGGGCTGACAGCTGCGGGGGCGTGCCAGGATATAGCCAAACAGCCAGACACATAGTAGAGTCCACAGTCACAGTAAATGAATTGAGTGCTGCTGCTGCAGCGCTGCTTACTGCGAAGATGTGCGCGCACAATGAAAAGAATTATAAAGCATACTTTTGGGAGCGGCAAATGGCCAAAAAAATCAACAGCAGAGGCAGCAACAACAAAAGCAACAACAACAACAAAAGCAAGCAACAACAATGTCAACGTTACAACTGGCTTGGATGCTGCTGAGCGACAAATAAAAGCAAGCAGCAAAAGAGAGCACGAGCGCAAGCAGCGAGAGTGAGCGAGTAAAAGAGCGCGCAAAGCAAAGCCGAAAGCCAAGCCGAACGCACACATGTAAGTAGGTAATCTATGCGTGTCTATGTGCGTAATGCTATGTTTACACTGACAAGCAATCTTTGTCATATTGTTCTGCACTTTTAACGAAGTGATGAAGATGTTGAGTTGTAATAATTTTGTATACTAAATAAATTAGGGTCATATTTAGAATTACTATTTAAGACGCTAATTGCCCAAGAAAACAGTTATTAATAGAGATGCCCATGTTTCGCCCAGGGGCGACTGACAACATAGTCAGTCAATGAAATTATTATGTATTACTATTTAAGGTATACCAAAATTATTGTAGATCAAATTGTTACAAATATAGAGCGTTCATGCATTTAATAAGCAAAGTTTCGCATACTTGAAATCCGAATGTTATTAAATATTAGTTTGATACTAATACTAATACTTACTCAGCCTAATATTTATGCATCGGTTAGCATATATAAAATTTAAAGAGTTTAGCTTATAAGACAAGCTTTACAACTACGCTGTCAAAGTATATACGCATTAAGCAATAAAGAAGTTCGTGAAACTAAGCGTGAACTCACGCGAACGAAAGTGATTTTGTTATTTTCCAAGCAAAATGCATTCTAGAAGATACTCGCAATAAAAACCGACGACTTGCCTAATACGACCTGAAATTAGCAACCAAAATTTGGCCAAGTTTACGCAAGTGAAAAGAGCGTCCAAGCACATCAAATAAAAAAAACAAAATAGGTTTTTTTTAATTTAATTTTAATTTATTAGCAATCAGCCTACTTAGAAGTAAGGCTTTAATCCAATAGATAGTCACTACACACTCTATAACAAAATAGTAAAGACAAAAAAGAACGTACAATGTATATAAAGGCTGAACTATAAAACACTTCTTCACAAATCGGAGTAGCTCTGGCACAATGCTTATTAGACAACAAACGATTACGTGCTTTTATACCGAAAAACTTTTTATTCTTCTAACATTTCTCTACTAAAGTGTGATGCTGTGAACGTATGTTTATGCAGTGCAAACCCAGCATAACTTAGCCTAGGCTGTGCTCTTGAGTGTTGTGTTTGTCTGCGCCTGTCTGTGTGTGTGCGTTTCCAGTGCTCTCGTTTTGATTAAACTAGCGACACACACACACACATACACTTAGACTTGGCCAAACTTGGCCACTCGGCTGAGTGTTGAGCGTTTTGGCCATGTGGGTGTGTGGGGCGCGGCGCTAACTTGGCAATATGTTGGCAGCAGCCAGAGCATAAGGTAAGGCGCACAAAACCAGCAGCAGCAGCAGAGCAGCAGCAGCAATTTAATTTCCGCAAACAAGAGGCAGCAAATGGCAGTCATCACTGGGCCATGTGGCAGCCACATGCTTACCAAAAAAAAAAGAAAGAAAAATAAAGCCAACATGAAAACTGTGGGCCAACTACCAACTACCAAATTGGGGGCACATTAAGCCCATGGCATGTGTTTGTCTATGTATGTGTATGAGTGTGTGTGTCTTTGTGTGCGCTCAAGTGCAGCCAAAACTAACAATTAAAAGCCGCTTAATGTAAAACTCATACACACATAAAGCTGGCTGCTACAAAAAGCCAAAAAAGGTTTGTTGCAGGGCTGCGCCTAAAAGCATGCAGCAGTTAGTTAGTGTTAAAAGCGCGCGTCGCGGCCGTTTGTCAAAGCGTTAAGCATGTGTGTGTGTGTGCGCGTGTGTGAGTGTGTGTACAAGTAGGTGTGTCTGGCTTTGTGTCATGTGGCATACAAAAAATGTTGCGAAAAAAGTTTAACATAATAAAATATACTATAAAATTGCTGGCGAAACAGATGTGAGCCAACAGGCAGCTGTTGTGTGAGTGTGTGTGAGTGTATCTGTATGCATTAGCGTGTGTGTACGTGTGTGCGTGTCATAAAAATAGCTTAATAAATGGCAAACAAATCCTTGCGCTTTGTGACTTTGGCAAGGCTGCTGGGCATATGCCAAAAATAAGCAAAAGTAAGCCAAAGTAAACGAAAGCGAAAGCAACAAACTTGGCTAATAAGCAGCAGGTTACCACTACATTTAACAAAAGTGTGTTTGTGTTTTTTCGTGCGTGTGTGTGCGAGTGTGTGTGACCGTAAGTGTCTGCGTCAAAAGCGATGCTTTTCATGTCCCTTGCTCATAGACTTAAAGTGTATAGTAGGCTCGCTTAAATGTTTGTAACAGGCAGAAGAAAGTTTGTTAGAAAAATTACAAAAGAGTTTGTTTGCGTCGGTCTCTTACCAAAACAAAAAAAATAAATTCATTCATAAATGCATACGTTTTAAGAGAATTAAGTGCACTCCGATAAAGATCTCAAGAGCTATAATTTAAAAGTTACTCTTTGCTGCAAATTTCATGCATAAATATGGCTATGAGCTGAAGTCTTAATGAGAGCCTAACAAGCCAATCCTAGTTGACGCTCTGCCGCTTGATTTGCAGTGTTTACTTTCTAAAGATTTTTTGCTCTGAGCTTGGAGCATCAGGCCCTTTAGATTTACTGAAGTTATGTTTATGTATATAAATATATGCCTTTTTGACTATATAAATTAAGTATACGACTAAAGTACGCTAGTAGGACTAGCAGTAGGTACACAAGCTGTCAGTTTAGTCAATTTTTTACCAAGACAAGGGGTGCAGTGTATTCCAATGTCGGCCAGCGCCCTAAGTAGGTGCGCAATTTTTTTTTTCATAATAAATCCATAAATCCTTTTTTATGGCATTGCGCGGGTGCGTTCGATTATTTGTTGTCCTTGTTGTTTGAGGAGCGGCTTGTCTAACATATTTGAATGTTATGGGCAAGGCGACAGGCAGACATACCATACCATACAGCACTACAACAACTAGCCTACAAAATCCACGACAACAACCAGCACAACCAGGACAACAACAACAACAACGGCCTTAACAACCTTAACTTAGACCCGCAAAAGCGCACATTTCAATTTCACTAAATGCTTAGCTTGATTGGCTGCTCATGTGTAAGTCTTAGTGTATTTTTGTGTGTATGTGAGTGTTTGTAACTGTATGCGTGTGTATCTATTTGTTTGTATCTGTGTGTATCTGTATGCCTTGCTCAATATAAGCTGACGTGGCCATGTTGCCGGCACGTAGCAAGATTTTAAGCATCCAATTGAAGTTGCAGCCACTTAGAAGTCGAAGGGATTTCAACGCCTGCTAGGAGCTCCATTTCTGCTAAAGCGACTCCCACTGCTGCTTTGGCTTCCAGAACATTGCGCTGTTTTATACTTGTTTTTCACTTAGTTGTCTTTATTTCTTTTACCAACTTTCTTCTTGTTGCTGCTGTTGTTGTTGTCATCATTGCGATATGGCGCCCCATTGGGCGCGCCTGACTGCTTGCTCACTTGATTTATGCGTCTGTGTTTGTAGCAGCAGCAACAACAACAACACATACAACATCAGCAACAGAAGAGAATGAGATAAATCCTGGAAGTACATAGAATTTGATTGATTTATGACTTGGCGCGCTTTAATTGGGACTTGCTTTCAATTTGCCAAAAAAGCAAGAAAATATGCAAAGTAAAAACAAATTAAGATGATAATTATGATAATTAATTAGGCAATTTTATTAGTCAACCAGAATGATACAGTTGACAATTTGCGGAAAAACCCAGCTGGCAAATCACCCGCTCTTAAATAAGAGCAGCAGCTGTAATTACAATTCACAAATTAGTTTCCAAATGACTTTGAGGCGCCACTGAAAATCCAACGTCAATTAATGGAGCAGACATTAAAGTTGGAAATAGTTTGAGTGTATATAAAATTTGAAAATTGGTTCAAAAGTTAGTTAGTTTTCCCATTATTAAACGAGGGAAAAATTTTGCGATAAACTAGAAAAATTTTTAGCGAATTTTTTTTTTTTTGTTTGAATTCTTTGATACAAATTACAAAACGAAAATTGTTGAAATTTGTATCGCTCCTAGCTGGAGCACAGGGCGGAAACAAAAGACCGCCAACGGTTCCTATCTTGAGCCAAAGACCCGATCGACATCTTCCCTGTGGGTTCCACTGAAACGCCATTTTCGCCATGTTATTGTCCATTTCCGTGTGACCGATCCAGTTCCATTTAGTTTTTTTGTAAGTTAGTTTCAGAAAATTCTTCTGGGAATTATTCTGGCCATTTTTTGGGTACCTTTTTAAGAAAGCTACGTTGTTAACTTTATATATTTTTAGTATATTAAAAAATGCTTATACATTTTTATAAGTTCGCTTCATTTAACATAAGGAGCTCCAAAACAGCAATAGACTGGAAACTTATATAGTTTTTGTTATTTATTATGTAAACTTTGAATGAATATTATCAGCCGTGCAACGGAAAATGAAAAAACCAAACCGAACAATTTTAATCGGATTCGTTTTTGCGTGCTTCGGAAAACGATTTTTTTTGCCGATAACTTTCCTTTTTATTTTCGATAAATTCGTATATTTCCCTTATTTTTCCGATAAATTCTCATATTTTGTTGGCGCGAAATTATTTGTGTTTGATACAAAACAGCTGACATAGTTGCCGCAGCTCTGGACCATTCTTTTATTATATGTTGTTTACATATCATTTTCATTAAAATATTGCTAGTTCTTTATTATTCTTTTTTTTAAATAAAATTACACAAAAATATTACTTCAGCAACAATATTTATTGAAATTAAACACGACTTAGCTATTTTTGTTACAAGGAAAATTATCTATGTGTAACGCGGGAACCCTGTCGCACTTATCGTCAAAAAAAAAACGTTTGGCTGTGCATGCTATTTATTTGGTTGAGTCAGAAAAAAAAAAATAAAAAAAATATTAATTGTCAATAAATATAGTATAACTTTAAGTTGTCATAAATATAATATAAGAATATCAAAGAATGTGAGTCGCTTTAATTCCTCTTACAACAACTCATTCGGTTTCAAACCACATGAAAAATTTGTTCGAAAAATCCGACTAAAATGTTCGGATTCGTTTTCAGGAGCACGGCCGTATAATATATATCTGTAAATGCTTAAATCTGGATTAAAAGAAAACACATTTCTAAACTATGACATTTTGCATCACGGATTTTGTTTATCATCAATTTCTTGATGACCCTAAGAACAGGGCAACGAAGATATAGGAAAAAACAAAATTTTTTTTTGAATAAATATAATAGATAGTTTATGGTGAAGGAATGGTACACTCTACCCTCATAGCAACAAACCAAACAAAATAATCAGTTTATTTTAAAAAAATTTGGTATAGAACCTGAGTACTTTGATAACTTTTCCATACCAAGTATTGTTACGATATCTTCATAAACAAACCAATTATGCCTTGAAAACTTTTTTGAAAGGTTGTTGCTTTGGTGTCTATATGGTCCGGAGTGCGTAAAATTTGGCCAAGGCTTGGGAGGGGAGCACTAAAATATGGTTAAAACTTTTAATTTGTAGCTCTTAGATCTAGATGGTCATACTGACGCACAGCCGGATATGTCTTTATCGACTGCTCTAGTCACCCTGATCATACTTCAGATAACTATGGGAGTCTCCGACGTCTCCATCTCCAAGTTATATACATTCGTCTTGCCTCAACTTAATACAAAAAAATATTTAATTAGCCAGGGCTTAAAGAAGATAAAATTACTTTAAAGTTGGAGAGCATGCCAAACAGTCTTCCAATGTTATATGATATTTTTCTATAGGGGCTTCAAAACTTCTTTGTAACTTTGTAGGATCAAGGCTCCGAGTGTCTTACATTTTTTTAAAATAACCTTTCTGCAAAGGGCACGTTTAAAAGACAGCTGCACACCAGGAGGAAAGAGCACCCCACTACATTAACAACTTACACATATAGGGTGGGCCATCTGCTGGTTTGTTTGTTAATTGCATTTTATTCGTATATTTTCCAAAAAAAAACTATGAGTGTTTAACAACAAAATCAACAAATGACCCGCCCTAAATAAGGGATTTTTTGTGATCGTGCTGCGGCATCAATACATTAGTTATGGTTGTTGTGAAATATTCTTTTTTCTGTTTGTCTGTACCAATATATATTGTATTTTGTAAATTTCTTAGATTTTCTTGAACTCGTCATGTAATATAATAAAGGATTTCACTCCATTGGCTACTCACCCAGTTACCAAACTTCCTAATGGCAACTTTAAAGGCTTGACTATAAAATCAATCAATGCTAACCATGCACAATGTATTACCAATTGCAACAGTATCGTTTCATATCAATCAAGCGTATATAGTCACAGTCAACATGGCGTATGCGCAACTTTTACACAATTTTGTATTGAAAAAAAATGTGGTGTAATGATAAAAGAAAACTTTCCAAATCAAAATACAATGGCTGCCAAATGAACATACACACGCACACACACTAATACACACGTTTGAGTGTATTGAGTGTAAGGACGACATCAATAGTTTTGAAAAGTGTCAGGAAACCGACTTGAACATTTCCGTGCCAAGTCGTATAGTGAGTAGTGAGTGAGTCGAGTTGAGCTGAGTCCCGAGTGCCTCTGGGATGAGATGGGTTTAGTTGAGTTGCGTCAAGCAAAGTTCTGCGGCTGCCACTGTTGCATGCCCATTGTATTGGCCACAAAAACAACAACAACAACAGCAACATTGCCAAGTAGAAGAAGCACAAACATAACAAATATAGGGAATGTTTCCCTTTTTGTTGGATGATTGTGCTGCTGCTTTGTTGGCTTCAGGCAACATTGGGCGTGTCGTGTCCTGGCCATGTTTATCATTTTCATTTTTCCATTTGATTTTCTTGTTGTGTGTGCTTTTTTTTTTTGTTGCCGTCAAACGAAGGAAACGCATTCAAGCAGTTTTCATTAAAACAAATCACACAGAAAATGTCATTTACACAAAATGCAAAAAGTCCACACAGAACACAGAGGGAGCAGAGAAGCGCGGTTACAGAGCAGCAACCGGGAGCAGTTGGATGACAGGAGACAAGAGACAGCAAACAAGGCAAGGCAAGGCCATGAGTGATGATGCGATGGGAAAAATGTTTACAGCTGCCGCCGGCAAAGCATTTGGGTTTTTACTATGGTTTGGGTTTGGCTTTTCGGTTCGGGGCTATCGTGTGATATATCAAAGGCTTGGCTTGGCAGGGACAGCTCATAATTTTCACCAGCATTTACAGCTCATGCTTATAGAGTAAAAGGGTATATGAAGTTTGTCTAAATGTATGTAACAGGCAGAAGGAGGTAGGTCCGATTCAAAGTGATCAGCATAAGCAAAGTATCAATTAAGACTGTCTGTCTATAGTGGCTCTTAAAGCTAGGAACTTCACTTTTTACAAAAAGATGCGTCTCATCTCTGAGAAGAAGTTTGATGAAGATTATATGAAGTTTCCAAATTTATAGTTGAAAATTGGCTAATTTCGACTTCCCTATTTCAAAATTGACAAAACCAACTTAGCTCTCACAACTCCAAAACTTTTCTCTTGCCGCTCTCTTGTTAGTGCTGCCAACTCATCCTCATTAGCAAAATACCTAACCGCCATCTTATTGATTAGCCGATGGCCTGCCCACAGCCTACCCTACATATTGTTATATGCTCTAGTTAGCTAAGAAATCGTGAGAAACAAAACGATGTAGATCTTTAATCGATCATAAAGGGAGTGTGGATGATTCGATTTGCCTCGTAGTCCCCAATAGGAATTATGGTTCCAGGGCCCGATTAAGGCATGGGCCAACGGGGCACGGACCGGAAACATGTTGTTTTTGAAGGAATTAATGTGGTATTACGAACTATACAAATTTTTATACCAAATTCCTGAAGAAGCAATGGAGTAGCGATAAAAATATTCATATAATATAAAAACAATCTGTGGGTAACAGATTTAATTCATATGTTTCAATCCGGCCCTGACATTCCAATTAAAAAGTGATTATAATGGAAAAAAGAGTAAAGGGTATCCAAATGTTTTAAACCATCTCGATTTACGAATACATCAAAGTCGGTCATGCCCAGCTTTAAGTGCTCAATTTTTTATTTATTGTTGCTTTATGATGGTTTTTGTTTCATTGCAGTGTGGCCAGTGAAAGATGCACCCCTTAAACAGAACTTGCAGCAGAACAACAACAACGAAGGCGGCTGAGCGGCGTGGGTTGGTTGCAGCAACAACAACAACAAAAACTTACACAAAAATCTTGCAATAATACAATAAAAAAAAAACGCATAAAAACGCAGCAGATATCATCAAAATCAAATATTAAGCATACGACATGGAGCCGGTTATGAGTTTAGCCTTGGCCGCTCATGGACCGCCCAGCATATTGGAGCCATTATTTCGTACGGTCACCACAAGCAGCACCACCACTACA
Organism: Chymomyza fuscimana; assembly: GCA_949987675.1. Classification (NCBI taxonomy): domain Eukaryota; kingdom Metazoa; phylum Arthropoda; class Insecta; order Diptera; family Drosophilidae; genus Chymomyza; species Chymomyza fuscimana. The sequence goes on from OX465089.1 coordinate 101,509,700, forward strand.
ACCACAACAACGACCAGCACCACAACGACGTTGGCGCCCAGCACCACGCTGCTAACGGCGCTGCTCGAGAATCTTACCACAACAACAACAAATGCGGGTGGCGGACTCTATGATCTGTATGGCAATCATAGCATCAATGGCTCGCTGCCCTTTGAGAACAAGGGACCACGTTATTCGGTTGCCTCCATGCTGGTCATGGGCTTTGTAGCCGCCATTTTGAGCACTGTCACAGTGGCGGGCAATGTCATGGTGATGATCTCCTTTAAAATCGACAAACAGCTGCAAACGATTAGCAACTATTTTCTATTTTCACTGGCCATGGCGGATTTTGCCATTGGTGCCATATCGATGCCGCTTTTTTCAGTCACCACAATACTGGGCTATTGGCCACTGGGTCCACATGTATGCGACGCCTGGCTGGCGCTGGACTATCTAGCCTCGAATGCATCGGTGCTGAATCTATTGATCATTAGTTTTGATCGTTATTTTAGTGTGACGCGACCGTTGACCTATCGCGCCAAGCGCACGACCAACAAAGCGGCGGTCATGATAGGTGCCGCCTGGGGTGTTAGCTTATTGCTCTGGCCACCCTGGATCTACAGCTGGCCTTATATAGAGGGCAAGCGCACAGTGCCGCAGGATGAATGTTATATACAATTCATAGAGACGAATCAGTATATTACATTTGGCACGGCTTTGGCGGCGTTTTATTTTCCGGTGACGATTATGTGTTTTCTATATTATCGTATTTGGCGTGAGACAAAGAAGCGGCAAAAGGATTTGCCCAATCTACAGGCGGGCAAGAAGGATTCATCGAAAAGATCGAATTCAAGGTAAGTGCAAGCAGAGCGGGCACAGGGAGAAATTTTATAACTCACTCATACTCTACAATTTCTCGTGCTTGCAGCGATGAAAACACTGTGGTTAATCACGCAACTGGAGTGCTGGCTTTTGCGCAGCTGGGAGCAAATGATCATGATAACTGGCGCAGGCCACGCTCGGAGAGCTCGGCCGATGCAGAGAGTGTCTATATGACAAACATGGTCATCGATTCGGGTTATCATGGCATGCACTCACGCAAGTCAAGCGTAAGTAGCTGAGCTCCTAAAGAAGCAGACAAATCTCTATAGAACACAAACAACTTCTCTCTCCACTAATCCTTTGCAGATAAAAAGCACGAATACAATCAAAAAGCCATATTCCTGCTTTGGCAGCATCAAGGAATGGTGCATCGCGTGGTGGCATTCGGGACGCGAGGATTCCGATGATTTTGCCTATGAGCAGGAGGAGCCATCTGATTTAGGGTATGCAACACCTGTAACAATTGAAACTCCTTTACAAAGCTCCGTCTCCAGGTAGTACAAAAGCAGCGCTTTATCTTCTTTCTAATGACTAATACTATATATGTGTAAGAGATATAATACACACATACTACAACACCGACGCACACACATGCCTATGTATGTGTGTGTGTCAGCATCAGCATCAACTGCACTAGACCAGCACCAAAATTCGAGATTTGCGATGAAATTGTAAACGATTGGATGTTAAATGTTTTGTCCCAAAAACAAATATACATATATATACTATACTATATACTATACTTATATACTGCAGCAGAAATCATTTTGCACCGTCATCAAGCAAGTAACAGTGCACCCAAAAAGTACTCAACCTAAGTGTATGCAGTGTGTTTACTCAGGCAGCGCATGTCCAAGATGTCCAAGTCGTTACGAGGGTGGTTTGATAAGTTATCGCAAGTGTAGATAGTTTATGGCAATATGCAGCACATTAGCATTTATTTGTATACGATATTTTCATTTTAAAGCAATTTTCCGGCGGAACAGAGATAAAATATTCTAAGGAGTTTGGGTCACCAAAAATTTAAGCTTTTTCTTTTATTTGTTAAGTTTTATTGAATGGTAGACTCAGCTATGACTAAAGTCCTAAGATAGTGTACGTTATTTTGTGGTTAGGAAGAACAAGAATACGAACTCGGATTCGATATTCATTGGATGTAACCACACTGTTCCGCCGGGCAACCATTTTCTTTATTTTTTTTTTTTGTATAGTCATTACGTTGTACGTTGCAATAAATTATTAAATCCGATTACTTATCAAACCACGCCCGCATCTCTGTCTATGTCTTTGTCCATGTCCCAGCTCGTGCTCGTTGTTGTCTATGTACTTACTTATTTTTATATATACATATATATTTAGCTTGTCACTCTTTGCACTTGTCAAAGCCAATACAAGCAACCCACTTACTCATTCTTTCTCTATCTCTATTTCTTGCTCTGCTTTTGTTTGCGCTTTTTCTTTCCGCTTTGTGAACGCCGTTGCCCCGTAGATGCACCTCGATGAACGTGATGCGTGACAACTATTCCATGGGCGGCAGTGTCAGTGGCGTGCGCCCGCCCAGCATCATGCTACCGGATGTCTCACCCACGCCGCTGCGTCCGCCGCTCAATTCCATTTCACAAATGCAGGAAATGAACACGGCGGCAGTTGGTGCCAGTTCCACTGGCAATAGCACTACCAGCAGCCACACCCATGCGCCCAGCAATGCCAACCTTAGCCTCAATGCGAATGTGAGCAGCAGCAATAACAACAATAGCAGCAGCGCTGTGCCCAACAATGCGCGTGACTCACGCACGCTGCCCATCAATAATCGCATAGGCTCACGTTCGGTCAGTCAGGACTCGGTGTATACCATACTCATAAGGCTGCCCTCGGATGGCGCCAGTGCGGCCAATGGCGGCAGCGCTGCCAGCCATGCTGATACGGGGCCTTCCATTAAGATGATACACGAGGATGTGGCGGCTGCCGCTGGTGCAGCTGTGGCAGCGCCCAGCACACGCCGCCCGCTGGCCTCACGCGATTCTGAGTATAGTCTGCCGTTGGGACGACGCATGTCGCATGCACCACATGATGTGCGTATACCGCTCAATGCCAAGGTTATACCCAAGCAGCTGGGCAAGCAAGGACATGCGCTGCTCAATGCACGCAATGCGGCCAAGAAAAAGAAAAAGTCCCAGGAGAAACGACAGGAGTCTAAGGCGGCCAAAACATTGTCGGCCATATTGCTGAGCTTTATCATAACGTGGACGCCCTATAATATACTGGTGCTGATCAAGCCGCTGACCACTTGCTCCGACTGCATACCCACCGAACTGTGGGACTTTTTCTATGCGCTGTGCTACATCAACTCCACAATCAATCCGATGTGCTATGCACTGTGTAATGCCTCCTTTAGGCGCACCTATATACGCATCTTGACCTGCAAGTGGCATACACGTAATCGCGAGGGCATGGTCAGGGGCGTCTATAACTAGGGAAGAGGTTAGGCCGCCCCGCCAACTTTTCACTCACAAATGCAATAAATGTTGTGCACTGTTGAGGTCAGTATTTAGTTCAAGAGAAATGATACAGAAAAAGAAAATGGCGAAAGTGTACAAGTAATACTAGATGCAGTATTTTAATACTAACAGCAGTTTTGTGAATGATGGCAAACTGTGTTTAATGGTACTGTGAATAACAATATTGTAAAAACGGGTTTCAGTATGTTTTTTAATATGAAATTTTCAGTATTTAATCTAGTATTTTTATAAATATTTCCTATGATTTTTTGGTTTTTTAAGAATTTTCTTAAGGAATTAAGTTATTCAGAAAAAGAAAATGGTTAACATGTATAAGTAATACTAGATGTAGTATTTTAATACTAATATCAGTGTTTTGGATGATGGCAAGCTGGAGCTAATGGTACTGGGAATAAAAATATTGTAAAAATGCGCTTCAGTATGTTTTTTAATATAAAATTTTCAGTTTTTTTTTTTTAAATATTTTTTGACTTTTTGGTTTTTTAAGAATTTTCTTAAGGAATTAAGTTATTCAAAAAAAGAAAATGGCGAAAATGTATAAGTAATACTAGATGTAGTATTTTAATATTTATAGTACTTTTTTGGATGATGGCAAACTGGGATCAACGGGTAATAATAATATTGTAAAAACGGATTTCAGTATGAACGTATTATTTGTAAAACGCTGGTAAATTTTTAATTGAATCTAGTATTTTTTAAATAATTTTTGGTTTTTTCAGAATTTTCTAAAAGAATTAAGTTATTTCGAGACGGTTTAATTTTCATTGAGGTATTTATCTACTTAAAGCAATTTTATAGAGAATGTTTTAGAAAAAATTAATGTTGGTTAAAAAATTTATTTTTCTAATCATTTCCTTTGAACTAAGTACTGAGTTTCATAAGAAATACATATATATATATTAACAAAAAAAAAATAAATTAAAAACAAAATCTAGGCTTAGTTACACTTTAAAAGCAGTACTGATTTTTGATGTCTAGCCCCCATATATAAGTATATAGTTATTATATAATATTAAACCAATATGCTATATATATATTGTATGTGTTTGTGTATATGTAATAGGCTTTAAGTGAACGGGTTATTGTGAGCATTACTTTTAGAAATATATGTAATTGAAAGACCCCAAAGAGCCAGGCATTTTGTTGGGGCATTTACTGCTAGGTAGGCAAATGCTCGCTTCTCAAAACATAGAGCGTACCAAAAGAATTTAATAAATATACTTAATATTATTGTATAATTAAAAGGCAAAAAAAAAACCAAAACAAAATACACTTTGTAATACATATATATATACCTATACATATATTAAACAAAATATACCTATATTAAGCTTAAGTTGTTGGCATACATTGTATTTAGTGGCAAAAAACCAGAAATAACAAAAAAAATAAATTAAAGCTTTAATAAAGTTCAAAGTAAAGAGACATAAGTTCCGCAGGGCAACGAATTTCAGCGGCACTTGGCTAGAACGTTGCATATTTGAATACACATTTAAAATAGTTATGAATTATGTTAAAACAATTTTTGTTAATAAGCTAAAAATAATAAATATATAAAAGTCAAATGTGATTGTATTGCGCTTTTTTGATAATTTTTTCATTTTATTTTTTGGTTTTTTTCTTTATGTAAAGCCCAAGAGAGAGAATAAATAATATATTATATTTCAAATGCAGCACAAAATAAAAACGCAACAAAAACAACAACTGTACGTATATGTAAAAACCAAACAAATTTGTAGAAATATACTCAAAAAAATATATATATATGCATACATATAGTATATGTATGAGTTAAGAACGTAACCCACCATAGTTCAACTACTGCGAACAAACCAAAAAAAAATAAAAAAGAAAAGAGCAGAGAAGAGAGTATAACATAAAAGAGAAACTTTTTTGCAACTGTTGATTAAATTTTGATAAAAACTCTCTCTCTCTCAAAAACACACACATTCACAAACAGAGTACGTTAAAGTTGACAGATGAACAGCACAGCAGGCAGCAGCAACAGACACACACACACACATATAAATACATATACATATGAAGCTACACTGAGAAAAAAATTCAAGAATTTTGACCCAATATTGGGAGTTCTTTGCAGCTTGCCATGAGCTGGCACTTCGAAAGTTAGCGCTCCTTAATAATTAATTAAAACACAGTCGAACTTTCCTATACAAAAATATGCTTCATTTTCAAAGAAGTTCTAGTGTGTTTTGATGATAACGAATTCTTAAGTACATAGAGTTTTTTTTGTATAATGAAAGAACAAAACTCAAGGGTTTGTACTGTTCTTATAACGAGCTTTTTCCCTAACTCATTTGTATCTAATAACGAGAAAACAAGCAAGTTTCAGTAAGGAATGAAAAAAATACCAAAGCTAATATGATTTTGAGGTGTCATTGCTAAAGACTTCGAAACTGTATCTTTGATTAATTTAGGTTTTTTGAAAATTTCCAGAGACGAGTAGCCAAGTTCCATATAATGCGTTTGAATCCCTAAGCGTTTTGTAACTTTTGAAGAGGAGAAGTATGACCTAAACAAAAGTTAATGATTTCTATAAAAACGAATTCAATCCCTTTTGCAAATTTTCTGTATAACGAACCACTGTTCTGCTTCCTTGCGAATTTTCTAAAGCGAAGTTGGAGTTTAAAAATTTCCAAAATTTTTAAAAAAATTTTTTAGAGCTATTTGATAAAGTACTAACGAACCACTATTCTGCTTTTCATAAAGGGAAGTTCGAGTGTAAAAATTTCCCATATACTTAAATACTGTTTTCCCAAAAGGAAGTTCGATTGTTTTCCCAAATTCTTGAAAAGTGTATTGGCAGCTATGTGATAAAGTACTAACGAACCACTATTCTGCTTCCATGCGATTTTCTTAAAGGGAAATTCGAGTGTAAAAATATCCAAAATTTGAAAAAAATTTTTTGGCAGCTATATAATAAAGTACTCGAGTTCGACTAAGATAACAATGACGATAATATACCAGCCTTAAACCAAATACCATTTTAATTAACAGGCTTAGTAGCCAAAAGAAAAAATGGACGTCTAAAACTAGAACTTTTTGTTTGAGTACTTAAAAGAGACTTTCACTCGCTTTTTTTATTAAAAGTTGAAATTTCGAGTTTTTTTTTAAAAAAGAGCCAAAATTTAATGAGTGACAAGCAGCAAAGAAATGCTGCTATGAATTTTCCAAAATTCAATACCAATACTTTTGATTAAAGATTGCCAAGAAGTACAATACAATTCAGTACAAAAAAACTATTTTCTTTTTTCTCAGTGTACAATACACACCTACATACAGAAAGCCAACCGAGCGTTGGGGAGTTGAGCAATGGCCTGCAATTGAGCCAGTCGTTGGGAGTTCAGTTCATTTAAAGCTTGTAAGCTGATTAAACCAGGCCAGAATGACAGCAAAAGTTCTGAAAAATATGCAAAATACTTTATTGTCCGTTTTTTTTTTTTTGATTTTTGCTTCAAGCTGCACAGCAGCAGATTAAAACAATGGCTGTGCAAAAAGTGATGTGCAACTATGTACTGCATTATATGAGAGTTTTTGCAAAATTCTGTTGCATACTTTTAGGTGTTATCTAAGCTGGCATGCATTTTGCATTTGTTTCCAGGCTTAAAGACTCTCATATATGAACAAAAAAGCATTTGCAATGAAACAACACGTCATGTGCAAAGTATTTTCAGAGTTTATTTTGAAATTTATGACCTCTAAAATGGCTGCACTGCAAACTTAGTCACATAAATTCTCTAATCTATGGCAGTCATGTTTATGCGAAATTTAACTTGAATGAATAGAGAGCACTTAAATGCAAAATACTTTTATAGTTTTGAAGCTGAAGGATAGCTCTTATACACTGTAGCTTAAAAGATTTTGGACATTTAATAATATAAAAAAAATCAAATTGGTCGCGGAGTAGCTTGACTTTTAAGGAGATTTTGTTGAAAAAGATTTGGAACTAATAATAACGTGTGCTAATAGTGAAAAAGTCTTGGTACCCAAAAACTGCGTAAAATTTTTGTATTTTAGCACAAAGGAGTCCAGCTACCAATATGTAGCTTATTCATAGACTTCTAGGTAAAGGGGTTCTTTCAACAGAACCGAATTCTTAACTATTTCTGGTAGCTGGAATTTTTCCACTGCGAAAATGGAAATTCTGAAAGATTGTTTCGCACATGACGAGCCTTCTATTGGATATGTACCTTTCTAGAACCAAATCATTTGAATGGCAGCCATTTTTTCATTGAGAAAAATCAAAAATAAAGTTCAATCATATAAAAAAGCATATGGGCCAAAATAAGTGAAGCGGGACACTTTTTTGGAGGACCTCTTCGATTTTGAGGATTTTTACATATGGGATAGAGTTACTAGAGTATAGTAACCAAGAAAATTTTTGTTACGAAATTCCGATTATTTATCGAGTTATCGATAACTGAAAATTGGATTTTTCATTTTGAGACTTTTCTTTAACAAGCCATAAAAAGATATTGATGCAAATTTTTTTTCATGATAGATAAAATATTGATTAAAAAAAATTTATTTTTTTTTTTACATTTTTTTTACGACTTTTTTAATATTTTAATTTTAAAATTCAAAGTGAAGTGAAAATTTACTCTGGAAAACATAAAAATAAAAAGTTAGTCAAAAGTCACAAAAATTTTTCCACTGTTCTAAAAAGTTGTTGGGCGTGAAATGCACTACAACTCTTTAATTCAATATTTTATCTATCAAGGAAAAAAAATTTGCTTTAATATCATTATTCATTTTAAAGAAAAGTCTAAAAATGAAAAATGCAATATTCAGTTATCGATAACTCGATAAATAATCAGAATTTTGCAACAAAAATGTAAGTGTTTTTTATTCTCTAGTAGCTATATCACATTTGTAAAAATCCTCAAAATCGTAGAGGTCGACCAAAAAAGTGGTCCGCTTCACTTATTTTCGCCCATACAAAAATCCTTTGTGAAATTGAGCTGAAAATTACAAAATTAAGAGAAAATAGTTAAAAAAAATTTCAAAATCCATTCCATCTACTAGCATAAAGTTAATATACACTGCAAAATACAGACATAAAGCAACTTTTGCATATTTTTTTGTTGCTAAGTATTCGCCTGGCATTTAAATTATTTATTAGGCAACTTTTTTTCATACGCACTGTATGCCAAATGGGTTTCAATTAGTTTTTTAATGGATCGTTGGCAATTGTCTCAGGATTAATCAGTTATTTAAAAGATGCTTTCAACGACGGTCTTAAATTGCTGGCAAACAATTTGTTTTAGCAAATACAAAAAAATTCAATCAACATTTATATATATATAGAAAGAACCATTTGTCATAGTTAAATAATAAATGCAATTTTTGTAAATGCACCAAAATCAAGTAAATCCACTTAAACTAAAAGCATATGAGAAACACATACAAACAAATACAAGTATATAAGCAATGAGATACAAAATAGTATATAAAAATCAAGTAAAAGCAAAACTTTTTATCAATATGTAGCTAAAAAATATAAACAAATGAAATGCAACAACAGTAACAACAACAACAACTAATTGAAATATATCTAACATAGTATTAACTAATTTGAAACTATTTGTACTAACTTGGTCTAAATAACAAACAAATTGGTTTGTAGAAACTAACAAACAAACAAGCAAACAAACAAGCAACAAAACTGAAATCAAATCAACATTTTTTAGTCTATATGGCACCGGGTTTATATAAACGATAATTACGAGTACATAGTTTATACTAAACATATATTATATATATAAAGTACATATAAAGTTGGAACCCAAAACAAACCAAACCAAAGCAAAGCAAAGCAAAGCAAAGTTGTTTGTAACTAACAATCCAAAAGACATGATTTACAACCACGCACACATCCAAATGAAGCATATAGTATATATGTATATCTGCAGATAACAACTACTTATATATATATATATACTTATAGTACGCAAATGAACGGGCCAAGGCGCAGCAAATTCAAATACAAACCTTACAAATGTTGTAGCTGCTAGACTATATACTACATGGGTATATAGTCAGTATCATATACATAATAGGTGAGAAAGTATGCAGCAAATTGTTAGGAAATGAATGAGATTTAATTGCATACAATCTAATTGTTTGGAAATATACTACGATTTATGTAATAATTATAATATAAATAATAACGATACATATATGAATTACAGCTAATAATAAAGACATGACAAGAAAGAAACTGTATAAAGTCGGAGTTATGTTTTATGAATTTTTCATCTCTTTCAATTACCAAGATATGACTATTTCAAATGTAGCTTATCTTTATTCACTTTATAAACAATTTGGAATTTCCCAAGAACTCATTAGAATTTACGAAAAAGTAGTTCTCATACAATATGTATGGGCGATAAATAAGTGAAGCGGTCGACTTTTTCGATTTTGATGATTTTTATATTTATATACATATGTAGAATAGTAACCACGTAAAAAGTTACAATTTTTTATCGAGTTATCGATAACTAAATATTGGATGTCTCATTTTTAGACTTGTCTTTGACATGCCATATCTCCTAAAGAGATAAAATTTTGAATTTGAAAAAAAACTTTTAAATTTTTTGATGGAAATTTTTATATTTTTTTTTTGAAATTTATTTTAACAATTTTTTAACAATTTTTTTTTTCTAAATTTTCAAATTCAAAGTGATCTACTTAAAAAAAAAAGTGTGTATCGAGTTATCGATAACTAAATATTGGATTTCTCATTTTTAGAGTTGTCTTTGACATGCCATATCTCCTAAAATGATACAATTTTGAATAAAAAACAAAAAAAACATTTTTTTTTTAAATTTTTTTATATATATTTTTTTTAAATTTATTTATATATTTTTTAAAAAATTTTTTTATTAATTTTAAAATTCAAAAGTGATCTCCTACTTAACAAAAAAGTAATTATGCGTGTAAAAAAAATCAACAAAACAAAAAGTGAATAATTCCTAGAATTGTGGAAGTTATTCTTATGGGAATTCACTTTTGAATTTTAAAATTAAAAAAATAATTTTTAGAAATGTTATAAAAAAAATATACATACATACTATGTAAAATTTTATCTTTTATGGAAAAAAATTAGCGTCGATATATTTATTCGTTTAGGAGATATTGCTCTTCAAAGAATAGTCTAAATATTAAAAATCGAATATTCAGTTATCGATAACTCGATAAGTAATCTGAATTTTTCAATAATGATAAATAATAATAATTTACGTGGCTACTATTCTCTAGTAGCTCTATAACATATGTAAAAATCTACAAAATCGAAGAGGTCCACCAAAAAAGTGCTCCACTTCACTTATTTTCACCCGTATATAATTACTCCCGTCGTTCCGGTGTGGAACAGAGGGCCATAGTTCCCATCCAATGCGAACCACTTAAACTAACTCTTAAAGGCGCTAGTGTATTTGAGCTGAGCCTGTATGTGTCCAATAAAGTGTAAGTCTTCTCTGGGGCTTGGGAACCTTTTTGGAACCAAGGCACTCTAAAATTTCAGTAAGTCAATGTTTTGGAACTTTCGCGTAATTCTTGCAATTGGAACCGGAAAACGAATATAGCCTGAATCGAAGAACATTTTATTCCGAAAACAATATTATGAGTAGATCGAGGAATTATGGGACAAGGGCTTAAAGAACGTTCGTTTCTATCATTAATGAAAATCATCACAGAAAAGAGTGCTATTCTAGTCTTTCGGGGTTGTACTATAAGACTCCGGAGCCAATCAACTCGAATCGCTCATTCTTTTATCGCTAATATGACTCTAATAAAATTTCTTCTTAATATTTTATTTTTTAACTTTATTTTACAACTAATTATAACCTGTACCGTATGGTACAGAGGGTATATTAAGTTTGTGCAAGCCTAAAATGTATGTAACATATAGAAGGAGACGTCGGAGACCCCCCAAAGTTACCTAAAGTATAATCAGGATGACTAAAGAAGTCGATGTCCGTCTGTCTGTCTGTCCGTCCGTATGAACGGAGATGGTAAGAGCTAGAGTTTTGATCGAAATCGGTTGACTGTATCATATAGCCCCCCATAGGAGGGATCGGTCGAAAAAAATTGTTTGGTGCAAAATTCGACTGTTTTTTTTCGGATTTAAATGCAATGTGGTGGTACAGGGTATCCCAAAGTCGTCCGCGCCCGACTTTAACGTACACCATCTTTTTTCATAATTTTTGAAGAAAAAATCATCTCCGAAAATTAGTCATGTACTCGTAGTGCTCTGCAGGCGCCATTTTGTTTTTTATTATTTTGGAAAAATTTATTTTTGTAGCTCAAAACATGTTTAATATCGTCAGCTATTGGGATTTTGAGTATAAAATAAAGTTTCTTTGAACAAAAATCGAAAAATTACCTTACAGGTGTTACCCCTTAAAAGTTTATAAAATTCGTTTAAAAAATATTTTTATTGAAATACTAATATTATAGTTGCGCAAAAAAGTTTTAATTATTGGTGATAACTTTTTAATAAATTGTTTCAAGAGTTTGTTGGTTCAAAACCCGAGCTTAACTTAAAATCGGTTCTGGAAACTGAGTCCAAGCAAGCCCTTGATTCGAATTCGCAAGAAAGTTCGAATCTTCACCTACATTACTTTATCAAAATCTGTCACGTAATTTGGGAACCGCGGAACTAGTTCCAATATCTTGGTATTCTTAAACAAATACTCTACTCCGCGCACTTCTTCAATATCCTTGTTACCCACTATATTCTACTCCGGCAATTGCAGTTGACTCTCTTCACCCCGCTCTCGCTCTCCACCCATAAGCATTTGTGTGTTCTTTTGTATCTGTTCCACCTTCTGCTGCATTAGTTCCTGACGTCGCTGCTCTGCGCGTTGCTGCTTCTCCTCCAGCTCCTCCAAGGACAATGGTTCAGTATCAGCTGCCTGCTGCATGAGCTGCTGTATGCGCTTTGGCGGCTGACGCAGTGTCTCGCCCAGCTGTTGGCTCTCATCGTTGTCCAGCGGTATGGTATAAGCCTCAGAAGCCGCTGAGCATAAGATGTATGCTGTTACATAAGTCTAGCCACACTTATATACTTACGATATTCCTGCGTAGCCTTTGGTGTCTCCATTGGCTTTGGCTTGACTGGCGCTTGGCTGTCTTCTATAACTGTGCTGGACTTTGTATTAGAGCAGCCCATGCTCAGGCACTATGGCTCATGGCGTTTCCTGGCACTTCCGTTAACGGGGCGTATGCTTTACTTTCAATACAAATTGAAACAAGATGGCGTTGCGATTTCCTGTTGTGCGTCCGTTTCGGCTGACTTAATATTCAATATCCGTTAAAGAGGCTAATGCCAATGCAGCACATTAGGCATAAAGATGACAAGTTTGATGGCTCATTAGTATCGATTTTTGTACCTAGTTAATAGTATCAGAAATTTGCCTTGTGCTCTGGTGCAAAGTTCTGGCCGTTTTCCAGCGCAACGCGATTTCAACTGAAATATTGAAATAATGAAATTGCAATGACCGGACACTGCGGTTGCGGTTACCATACGAAGTACAAAGTACGGTACGCGCGTGTGTCCAACCACCATTAATAATAATCGCAAGGCTCTGTCGTCTGACAGACACGAAAAAGAGTATGGTAGGATTTAGTCACAGCAGTCGACATTTTTATACACTGCAGCAGCGTATGACGCAAGACTGGGAGTGTCTGGCAAATCTGACTATAGCGGACTTGGGTTTTTCTATCGGATCCTTAAAATGGTGAGCGGAAAACTGCATCACCTTTCCGCACCTTTCAAATATAAACCTCTTTAGTGGTAAGCTCCGAGCAGACTGTACTCTGCCTTCTGTCTATTCCCTTTTGGGTTAGGCAAAAAAGTTGCAAATACCCGGATAGAACTATCGCTTGGGATTCGATCCAAGCTTATACACACTCTCTGTAAGGGTATATACGTTTCAGTTGTACCTGCCGCAGGATCAATACTCATATGCATGAGTAAATGTTTGTTTGTGCATTTGTGTGCTTGTGCTTGTGGTCTGCTTGAGGTGGGCGTCATTTAATAAGCAGACAAAGAGACACTGCACCCACAATGGATAGTTAGCACCCCCCAAGTAAGTATACGCGAATGTCAATCAACTCGGAACACAATCAACGCTAATTGCGGTTTCATTTCCACACAACTCCATTAGGACATGGCCATAGTCAGTGGCAAGTACAACTGCGGGACACCATGGAGTTTAGTGACCCACTCAACTTTGACCACGTGTGGCAGGCAACTTGCTGGCTTTATTGTTGCTTTTGTTTGTTTGTTGTTGTTTTTGTTTTTTTTGTACAGTTACTCTGTCATCGCCTGGCCATAAAAGCCAAGAACTACAACTACTACTTACGGCTTCCGGCTTGAAAGCTGGCCAGCTTTGTTTTTGTAGCTGCAAGAAACTCCACGGAAGTTGAGGCGCGTGCCAACAATAAGCAGACAACGACTTTCAATGCTCAGCGCCCATTACTATGTGCAACACGTCGCAAGGGGCACACTCTAAACACACACACACTCATCCATAGAACCCTTGCCCATGTCCACGCCCAGACCGCTTGAGCATGCAAAGTGCTTGGGCGTCAACGGAAGCGCAGACGTCAGCGTTGACGTCGTCGTCGGCGTTGGTACCCTTCCTTCTACAGCTCACACTACTACAACAGGTGCGCTGTACTTGAGACTAGCAGGTAATGAGTGTCGTTTAATTGGGTTAAGTGTCAATAAGATTATGTCGTCAATCAATCAGCACTGCAAATACAGCAAACATCAATCAAAATGCTAAATATCAAATGTCATGCATTGTAAACTTGTTACGGTTGAAAGCTGAGTGATACGAATAATACGAGTATTTAGAAATATGAATAAGTAATCGCAGGGTATCACACATCAATCTTGGCGATACTTTCTAGGCACATAGAAATTGGTCAAAATAAATTGTTTGACAAAATGAGAGTACACCAGGCTTTGGGTTATTTTTCCATTCGTGGACCATTGTCGTCATTTTTAGTGGCTATCAGTATTAAAAAAAAAAAAAAAAAATGGCGTATGTCAAAGTCGTGCGAGAACGACTTTGGGATACCCTGAACCATTCCATAGCGACAAAATCTGGTATATTGCTTAAGAACTCCAAAAGATATTTGTTTACCAAATCTAGTTACGATATTTTCATAAACAAACAAAATACAGACGAATTTTGCACCAAAACAGTTTTTTTGAACGATCGGTCCTTTAGACATCCGATCATCATCAAATTTGGAACAGTGCGCGGAAACTCTAAAAAACTTCTGAATGCTAAATTTGGTTTCAAAATCTTTAAAAAGAAACGAATTAAGCCCTAAAAACCTTTTTTGACCGATCGATTCCTATATGATATAGTAAACCGATTTTGATCAAATTTGATTACGATATCTTCATTCATACAGGGAACACAACGAATTTTGCACCAAAAACTTATTTTCAACAGATCGGTTCTATGAGAGCTATATATATGATAAAGTCAACCGATATTGATAAAATTTGGTACAGTGCTTGGTTACTCTAATAAATTTGATTACGATATCTTTATAAACAAACGAATTATACATCAAAAACTTTTGTTTTTTTCGAGGTCCTCTAAAACACACCTAATATATCCACGATATCAAAAATAATAAAATAAACTTGTCTCCTATGGAATAATAAGCAATCTATTCCGAAAGTTTGGTTGCTTCAGCTCTTACCATCTCTGAGAACTAGGCGTTCATACCGACGGACAGACAGTCAGACGGACATGGGTATATTGACTTCTCTAGTTCCCTGATCATACTTTAGGTAACTATGGGGGGCCTACGACGTCTGCTTCTATATTTTACATACATTTTCGGCTTGCATAAACTTATTATAACCGCTTAAAATAGATAAAAAGGAAAAATTTTAAATTTGTCTTGACTGGGAATATAAACTGGGTCTTGAGAAGACTTTGAGTTATGAGGTTAACACTCCTACCAGTTCAGGTAAGCTTATGCAGAACTTCTAAAATAAATTTTAAAATTAATGCAAATATAACGCATTGAAATTTTTCGGTTGTGGAAGGGGGCTTAGCAAAAGAAATATATAATCTTGATCTGCCGGCATATATAAGTAGTCCAAGTCCCCAGTTTGGTTCTCCTGGCTTTAATAGTCTCTAAGCTCTCGGCGTTCATAGAGACAGACAAAATTTTCTATATAGATTTATTTTGCCACCCTGACCTTGTTCTCTACATTACATGGCATACTCTAACCTTAAGGTACAGTTTTCATAATCTTTGGAAATGCCTGGATAAATTTAAAATTTCGGACTTCATGAGAAAAGTCAAAAAATTAATGAAACTTCGTCAAAAATCATACTTTTCTATAGGAGATGATACTAAAATGTATTATTTTGGGATTTAGTTATAAAGGCAACTTATATGTATTTTTTGCGAAAATAGGTACTTCCCTTATAGACAAAAAATTTTATGTTTGAATGAGATGGGTATCCTTAAATTTTATTGTAATACGTATTGTAAATTTATTATTAGAGAGTTATCATTTTTTTTTTTTTGGAAACAAAGAGTTCTCAAGCCACATAGCCCTTAGTTACCTAATTTCATTTGGGATCACGAATTCTATTCTAGTTTTCAACAGAAAATGGCTAGACTAGTATTTTATAGGAAAAATATATGGCACCGCATATTCTTTAGCTTGACTATAAGAGATGGATCCGTCATCCATTTAGCATTTAGAGATTAGTTAAGATTTTAGAAAGATGCCAAAATCATTATTTCTAAAATTTTGGTCGAAATGGAAGATTTTTTTATAAGATTCTCAATATACATAGCATATAGTATGTATATGATTATTTTTTTTTATTTAAAATGACTCTGATTTCTTTACGTACCTTATAAAAGCCCTTAGTTCAAAAGCACCAGCCCAATAAAAACTAACTTCATTTGTTGTATGCAAAAAAAAAGTTTTCTTTTTATATGTATCATAAAACAATATAAACTATTAACAAAGCAACTTTATCTCTGCAGCTTAGGAACATCATAATCATTATATCATCATCATCATTATGATCATAATCAATTTAATAATCTTTATATTTTTTCATTGAAGCTTAAATATCGTAACTTGCAAAACTTTATAACTTACAATATCAGCTTGTCAGCTTTTAGCCAGATTAGACAAGCGCCATTTCCCGGGGCTTAAATAGGTATAAAAATAGTTATATATGCTTGTTATATAAGTATTAGATATATGACTTAGTGTGGACATGTGTGTGTTTGTGTGTGTGTTTAATATGTGTCTCTATGTGTGCACAACTTGGTTTACATGGCTAAGTACAATTTTGATACGTAAGTGACAAAGTATAAAAAACCTATTGATAGAAAAATGTGTGTGTGTGTGTGTGTGTTTTTTTTTTGGGGGTGGGGGTGGGTCAAGTGTGTGTATTTCTTTTTTTCTTATTTTTTTTTTTTTCATTCTTATAAAAGCATTTTCCAATTACATAGAGCGAAAAGTCACAGTTAATCGTATTCCTGCTTGATGTTTAAAATTTTCTCTGCGATCTGCTCGCTTTTCTCTGCTGACGCAGCCGCTGCCTGCGCACTGGTGCTGGCGGCCATTTTGTTGCCCTTGATAAGATTGGCCGCTGTGGAGCTCAAAGGTATGGTCACATACTGATTGCCATCTGTAAAGTAGACAACATTTGTTATATAAAACTCTAGGTATTAGGTACTGCGAGGGTTGCCTTTGCTATTTGCCATGATGTTTGCTATTGTTTTTTTTTTTTGTTTTTTTTTGATACAAAGAAAATTCAGACTCATAAAATATTTTTTTTACTGCCAATTGACATGCCCGTCAGACTGCGAAATCGCAAAAATATTGAAGGTTTCAAAGAGTGGTATTTAGAAAACGTGACAAAAATACTTAAACAGGAAGTAAAAGGTACCGACCTGGACATGGACGGCCGAGAACAACATCCCAAACAGATAAAAGACACTTATTAAAGATCTTCAAGACACACCGATCAAAATCCGCCGCCGAAGTAAATTAGAATTCTGCGCCGAATTTATTTGAATATGGATTGTTGCAAAGAAAACCCTTGCTACTGGCATTTGCCAAAAAATATGAAGTTTGGTCGATTGTTAAATAAAAATCAGTGCTGTGGTCCGACGAGTCAAAATTTCACTGTTGATGAGTGGCTCAAGTCCAAATGTATCGCGGCATTATCAAACACGTTGGTGGTTCTGTGAAAATGAAAATTGATAGTAAACTGACAAAAGATTCATATCATAGAATACTTCAGCGACAATTTATTCCATCGGGAAATAATTTGCTTGGTCAAGAATTCATTCTCCAATAAGATAATAAAACATACATCGGGATTATGTACCAGCGATTGGAAAAAGAAAAAGACCTTGTTGTGCCCAAGATCATCTATTGGTCGCCACAATCGCCTAACTTCAATCCAATAGAGCTGAGAGGAGCTCGATCGCCATGTGAGAGATCTGCGAGCATTCAGCCTACCTCAGATATGAGTATGTCTGGGATACGTGGCAAGACATACTAGTGGAAACACTTCAAAAACTCGTCCAAAGAATGCTAAAAATGCCCATTTTCAAGAAAATCACCTTAGTTCATATTACTATATTTTTTTTTTAATATACCATTGTTCCAATTTGTCATAAATGCATGGAAACTGGTAAGTAGAGAGAGTTGAGGCGCTATGCTCTACTGGGAGACAAGGAAAGCAGAAGAAGAAGTCAGTAGAAGTGAATTCGCCATAATATGCCAAGAAAAAGCTGATAAAGTGATTTTCAATAAAACATTATTTTTGAAGGGATATTCATACTTTTAGCAGGAGCTGTAGCTTAAAACGATGCAAAACTTATTTTCGTAAATCCCGACATTATCGAAAGCATAAAACCAAGCAGTACCTCCAAATCCTCACTACCACTCTTAGTGGCTGAGTTACCAAAATGCTGAAAAGTCTTTTCTGGAATCCCCGTTTACTTAAGGTTCAGGCTACAAGTATTTATTGTTTTGCCCTCTTTGGCTTTATCATCCCATCGAGGTATAGCAACATTTTCTCTTTTATTGCAAAGCTCCAGATAAACCGAGTAACATATACCCTCCAGTCATTCCCAACTGACTTTGATCTAAGCAATTTCTAGGCTTTAAAGCATAAATTCAGTTTTTTTTCTCCATTTTCGAAATATTCAAGACAACCCTCTCGCTTGCTACTCACCCTCCTCCGCATGTAGCTGCAGTCGTCCTGTCTGTATCAGCTGACGCAGCATTTCCGGCGGTATGTTGGCAAAAGAGGCAGCGGGGTAGACATATTTGCTATCAGTCGTGGCCGCAGCGGCGTTTGCTGCGCTGCTGCTGGCCGCTGTAGAAGCGGCGGCGACGGCGGCAGCTGTGCTGCTACCGCTGCCACTGCCACTGGGGCGCTCAGTCTGAAGATGATGCTGCTGCAGCTGCTGATAGCTTAAAGCTGGCGTTGGTCTGCTGCTGCTGCTGCTGTTCGAGCATGACGCTGGCTCTGTCTTGGCTTCCAGCAGCAAAGTAGACTGCTGCGTTGACTTGGCCGTCTCGCCGTTGGCCAGCGCTGGCATGTCCACATCCGAAGAATCATCCGATTCATTGCCTGACGACGTGGGCGAGCGCTCATCCTGTAAAGACAACAAGAAATCCCAGATTAGTAGCTGTGCAGCCAAACAGTCTGGTTAGGTGTTTGAAGTCTTAAAGGTCTGCGGCTCAGACAATGTCTGGATCTGGTCTATTCTATATGCCAGCCAAGTAAATCGCAAAGAAAAACAAAAAAAAACTAAAGGCATAAAAACAGCAAAATGTTTGAACCAAATAAGGCGCGAAATTGCGTATAAGTGCCGACGGCTCTGCCGGCAGCTGCGCGTCTGCGCCGCATTTCAATGAGCCTGGCGTTGCCTTAAATGTGCACACGCGTTAAAGAATTTAGAATATTGATTTCTGATTTCTGACTGTGACAGCGCCCGTGTGTGCCTCTGCCCGCCGCAGCACGTCATTTTAATTTTGATTAGTGCCAGGCGAAATAATTGCAAATTGTAGCAACTTGGCCGCCATTTTGCTGCGCATTGCGTATACGCCATGGCAGCAGCAGCCGCGTCTTGGCAACTTCCAATGAAATTGTAGCACTCGGGCGTCTGGCCGGCTGTGTCTGACCATTTTATAAATAAAAAATAAAAAAAAGGCAAAATCACATTGTTGCATGTTGCATGTGGCCCCTGCCTGCTGCAGTCTCTGCTGATGACGACTACGACTAACACGACGACCAAAATGGGCGTCTGTTTGGTTACGCTAAGACGAGCTCAGACAGTCGGTCTCTTGGACGACGCTACGAGCGATGCGATCCACTGGCCCCGGCCAACAACCAACCACAAGTTGAGTGACAGCACCAAGACATTTTAATTAGCAAAAGAAGCAAAGACAAACTGTCTCTAAGTCGGACATGATACTCTGACTGCAACTTAGCTACTCCTCGAGCTCAAGTTGTTATTGCTGTTGGAGTTCTGGTTGTTGCTCTTGTTGTTACGCTCAGGGGAGCTGCACGCTACAGTTCAAGTCGAAAAGAAGCTTAAGAACCAGCTGGGTTAGTTGGTCAGAGCACCTGCAGAGATTTATGAGTTGTCTCCAACTAGCGTAGTTTTGGTTTTGGAAATATCAAATTTTTGAGACAAGCTGAAAATGGTGAGTCCCAAAAAATGAAAGCCTTGTACACTTTGGGTAGCGATTTCTCTTATGCTGTTCAGGTTCAAGATTTGCTTGAAGATGGCTTCACCAATCGAGTTTCTTGTAAAATTTATTTCCCATACTTTTTTTGTTAAAATTTAAGTTCTAGTTTATACTCTAGTCCAAGGCCAATTGGGCTGTAAAATAGGGGGCTTCGCCACCTGAATGCTGCGCTAATACGAAAAAAAATTGGTTTATTTTAGTTTGATTTATGTAACTTTAATTGTATTTAAATAATATTACTATTATTGTGACTATAAACATGGCGCCATCTAGCGATAACAACTTGCTTGCGCCATCTACTAAATAAACATATTAATGTTGACGAAGATAACGACGTGTTGTATAATTAAATAAAGTAAATTAAAAGGAATCTTTTTTTTAAGTTTTAGTGTTGCTTTATGATAAATGCATTATATAAAAATACATGAATTTTTGAGTTTCTGCAATAAATAAATATAAAAAAAAAAAAAAAAATGTGCTGCTTTTTTTAACTTATGGAAAAGAAAAAATAAAGAGACTGCATAAAAAATCAAAAATTCCAGCATATTTATCGTATCTCAAACATATGATTCACGTCCAGTGGTGGATTCACGAGGGGTTTCGGATCCGAATCCCGCCCCAAAAGTATGAAAAAATGAGTTGACGAAGTTTTGCGAGCTCTGATACATATACACTTCCAAGCGAAGAACTCCCCCTAAGACCAAACCCTGGATCTGCACTTGTTTACATCCAATGAGCTATATAACACCCAACTGCAAGCGCCCATTCACTTTTCAACTGCATCCTTTCCCAAAAAGCTGTTCTGTAGAACCGAACCCAACCAAGCAGCATTTAGAAAAGGATCTACATCCAAAGCAAAGTCAAAGCTCGCAAATTGATAGTCGTGTGTCGTGCGCAAATACCGAGCGTGTCTCATTAAATGACAATTAGAGTTGAGCTTGGAACGCAACAGTTGCGGTCACCAAAAAAAAAAAAAAAAAAAAAAGAAACAACAACTACAACAAACACAATAACAACAAAAAGTCGACCAACCCAAGTCCATGAGCTGTGGAATGCCACATGCAGTGGCATGCAATTTATATAAAAATAAAAATAATGCTGCATTGTTTTAAGCTGGTCGAGAGGTAAAGGGGCTAGAGAACTGGGCTGGGCTGAGGATTCGAAGTGGGCCTGGACTGAACTCAACTGCAGAATCCATACGGCACGCTGGGCTCTTGGTAACTTTGCTTGAATCAAAGCGACGGGTTCGTTCTCTCAATGCAATTATATAGAAATTTGTCTTGCTGTGATATGTGCGGCATGGTGGCATGTTGTTGTTGCAGCTTGCAGTTGTTGTTGTCGTTGTTGTTGCATACGTGTGGCCATCAGCAGTGCCAAAAATAGTCAATTTGGGAAAGGCTAATAATAAATGCTAACAACACAACAACGACAACAACGACAACAATTACAACGACGGCATTCAGTCAGACTTCATCAAATGCTTTGGTGACAACACTGAGAAAAATAATCGAGTACCAGAGCTGGATTTAGCTGAGCACTCACGAGAACTATTAGCTTTGTGATCAATATTAATCTTTTGTGGACCAAGAATGATAGATGTAGAGAATCTACCAACAATGATCAAAAGTTAATATCGGTCTAGCTTGGGCCGAAATCAACCAGAGACCATGGCGGACGGTAAGGGATTGGTACCGATTCCGGTATTACGTTACCATAATTTTAAAAAAAATATTTTCCAATTATGCCTATCCACCAAATAGCAATAATTTTTGTGCTTTCCTAACCATCTTCATTAATCATTTTTATAATGAACTAAAAAAGGGTTGCCGAAAGATTTTTTTTCCACTCAAATTTTAAAATATTTTGGTAACTTTTTGTATCATATTAGGGAGTCATTCTATTTCGGCACTGGTGGGACGGTATCGAAATTGCGAAATTCCATCTCTAGTGAAAAGCTTATGTTGAGAGCATCTCAAGAATATATTTTGGAGCACCGAAGAAACTTAGTATGGAATTTATCCCAAAAAAATATTATCGAATTAGTGTAGATCTAACTCAAAGATTTGAATTAAAAAACCCCAATAATATATTGACAAGAAAAATCTACGTCTTTTATGCCACCAGAATTGATTGGAGAGGGGTATCCTCAACGCTAGTTCCATAAGAAAGCAAAAAAGTTATCTCCACGCAGACGAAGTGCCTGACAAAGATAGATCTTTTATTGTCCTTCTATCTGTTCTGGGCAGACTCTACTCTGACCGCTATTTATTCCCTTCCCAGCAAGGAAAAAATTTCTCTTCTTATTTTATCAGATGAATTGAACTCATCGAGCAAAAGGTGAAAGGAGTTGTAATGGGGCACTGCGCCATAGGCCTTTCGGCTGAGAGCATGCATGTTCCCCACAACGATATCTGTCGCAGCTGCGGGGTTGGGGAGGAGATAGAAAGCATCCAACACCTGTTGTGTGACTGCACTGCATTTCTAAAGACGCACCCAGTGTCTGGGAAGGCCATTCTTTGACCTGGGCAATCTGGCAGAACTGCACATAACGTACTTGTCTCGGTTTATCGAATCCTCAAAATGGTTCAGCAAGCAGGATGATTAGGCGAAATTGGGCACTCTCTGGCTATTTTAACCCCCTCGCCACCCCCTCCACACACCAAGCATTTATACCCTCCTACTCCTACCATTCCCTTCGCTTTACTCCTCCTGTCTCTTAAATGGGCCGCAAGGTCTCCGGGTGATCTCGGCCTTGTGCTGAGCTGCCTATCTAACCTAACCTGTAAACAAGAACCCTTAGGTCTACCTTATATTCATAGAAGTACAAATTTGGATTTTTTTTGTCCAATCTTTCATCTTTCAAAATCTTGTGTAGAAAGTTTTTCCAGCAAAGCTCATGAGGACAGAAGTGATCAGAAGGGATCACTGATAAAAGCAGCTTTATGATACACGTCTCTTTTGGAATGTCAATTTATTGTTCTTTAGTTATTGAGATACTAGAGCTAGGAATATCGAATCTTCGAAGACTCTCTACACCAATCTCTTTCGGTTATATACAATTGATCCAACTGGCGAAGATCACCGAATACTGTAGTGAATATGTTAACTGGGCACTATATGGATCTCTTGAGATGTGACGGTTTGTAAAGATAGAAATCATTATATGTTAAAGATCCAATTCCACAGAGCTTTTAGGAAAATGTGTTGCCAGGAAGCACTAGGAATCCTACTAAGTGTTAAGGAAAATAAGCTTAAATTTTTATAGGAAGCACTAGACAGCATAGTGTAGGTTAGGGATACACAAGATATACATATTTAGCAGATTTGAAAACCGACAGCACTATCTTTGCTATTAATCCAGTATAATAAAGCCAAGTTTTCTACAATGTCCTTTAAGCCAAGAGCTTGTCCACTCAAAACAGCTAAACGTTTTGCTTTGGAAATAATTGCCACATTGTGTTCAAGATATTCAAAAAAATCTCAGCTTTCAGTTCATTTGACAAGATTTGTCAGAGCTGTGTCTTCGAAAATCCCCCGTTCTATTGTGACATTGGAATCCTCTAAATTATCTCACAGTGCATTGCAGCAATGAATGAATTTTCAAATTGGAATGGTGACATTCAATGTGACCAGTCGAGGCATCGAGGTGGCATTTTGCTGGTGGTGAATGCAAGTCAATCTGGCGCTGGTTGGCGGCGGCGGTGGCGGCGTCGCTGGTGTCGTGGTTGACCTACACCAGAGCTCAGAGTGCTTTGGCCAGTCGACGTCGCCGCCGCTCCATGTTGTATGTAACAATGATTGACGGATGGCACATTTGCGGATTGATTAGTTGTTTTTACCAAAATGGCCACATCATGTAGCAACCAACGGTGGCGGTGGCGGCAACAACTGTTGTTTGCCAGTCATCACCTGAGTTTGGATTTGGCGAAAAAAAGCAAAAAAAAAAAAAAAATGCCACCTCCAACGCCAGCATTAGCTACACTGAACCACAGCTGCTCCCAAGTCTCAAGGAGCTCACATTTGGGCCATAAACATTTGCATTTGTTGTTGCTACTGTTCTGATGTTGTATGCATCTACCGCCACTGATAGGAGGAGCCGCAACAAAGCAACAGTCAAGCAACCAAAATGTGACCAAAGCCGAAGCAACGATCATTGCATGTTTGTCCGTTTGCCCGTTGGTTGCACGGTTAACCATGGTGCAACACGGTGCCCATTGATGATGGCGCTTTCAATGAAAACATAAAAATAAAAATGCAAATTAAGCCAGCCACGAAAGCACTTAAATCTAACGCACAATTGCACGAAACGGGCCGGGAATCACAACAACCGGCAAATGGCAATGATGCCGCCAACGCCGCTGCACAGTGGTCAAAATATGACAAACGGCGAGCACATGCTATTTGTTCGTTGATAGCCCTTTCACGTTTTGACAATTAGCTAGTCGAGCTGTTCGCTTAATTGCTCGCATTTCCGGGATTTGCTATAAAAATATTTATAACAATAAATCATTCAATAATGTTAAGTTAATTTTTTATGGCCAAGAGCTATATAATATAATGGAATTTTTTTTCAAATGCCTTGATAAAAAAAAGCTAAGTTTAAGGAAATCTAGAGCTCATTATTAAAATTAAATTAATCAATTAAAAATTAATTAAAATTTTTGTTACAATTAATATTATTAAAACTTTATTTTTTTACCTTTACTTTTATTACGAAATCTTTCTTTAACACATGTAAAATGGAAGGAAGTAGGGGTGGAAACTGGATCATCGCCCCGCATTTCCCTCCACTGGCTATGCACAATGATAATAACAACAAGTGAGCAAGAAAAAAAAGTATGCGGCTTAAAGAGGAATGCACAATAGAGAATAACTGTGCAAATACGTTTTAGGGTTATTTTATTGTTTTCTGTAATAACAAGTGGGAAGGGGACAGTCTGGACATACCAACTATAATATACCCTTAATTTCTAGTGTTTCGATTTTGAAGCGCCTCAAGCCATATGTATACCGATTTAGTGACTATGGGTTCTTCACAAACAATTTTTAAACTATTCTAAAGATATTTAAAATTTATTTTGAAAGATCCTTAATATTGATCCTTCAAGGACATGTAAGGCCTCTATGAAATGGTGTTAAAGTGTACGTCACATAAATGCAGCAATTATTGCAATACGCCTGTGGGCTCAAACGATGTTTAAAATTAATTTTTTATATTTTGGGATCCTTAATATTGATCCTTTAAGGACTTGTAAGCCATCGACGGAAAGATCTTGAAGTGTGCATCACATAAATGCGTTAACCATTATTGTGCGCTTCTTGGTTCAAAAGATATTTCCATTCCATTTTTATTTAAAATTTTTTTAATAAAAATTACGCCATAACTTTTATTTTTGATTTTTATAATAAAAATTGCAGCGTAACTCTTATTTTAAATTTTTAGAACAAAAATTGGCCAAAAATTTGTATTTTTATAATAAAAATGGAAAAGAAGAATTATTTCGCGATTTTTTAATACAAATTTATATATAAATATTATTTCATTATTTTTATGTGAAAAAATTTTGATTTTTTTCTATAAATTCAAAATAAAAATTTATCCTTTTTTCGGAAGGTCCTTTCAAAAAAATTATATCTTGCTGTTTGCACTTTCATATAAAATACTTTTATCTAGCTTTGATTTTTTTCATCTCCATAAATCTTATTTGCAGTCCCTGCTTTATCCTCAAAAATTTAGTTCTTGAAATTTTTTTCAAGCTACGAAAACGTTTTCATAAATTTAATAATTAACCAATTAATTAATTATTCTTTATTCGTCATAATATGAAAAATCAGTTATATATATGTAAATATTTATAATAAATTTAGAATTTTTACAAAATGCTTTTAAATATTTCTTATTTATTTTAACTTGTCTCTGTTTTATACTGTCACATTTGTATGTGGTTTATATGTTTTTAATAATCATTTTAAAAAATTCTTCAATAAAAATTAAAAAAAAAAATGTTTTCTTTCGATTTTGGAAAGACTTTATCTAAAAAGTATACCAGAAACTCTGCATGAAAAATGTTGTAACCTAGAGTAATTGAGTCAACACCAAATAGTTTCTTCAAACTCTCATTCAGTTCTACACTGCTGGTCGAAAGTTAGCGGGCACTTGAACCATCGTTGCCTATTTTGTGAGAAAAATATTTTAAACACTTATCGTCAACAAGACGTCTCTGCGTCTAAGAACTTAACGCCCTGGAATTTAAAATTTAAATACTGTTTATTAAATAAAAAAATAAAAGTTAGTCGAAAAATCAATCAATATATCCGCTGATTGTTTGTGGAACTTCTTTGAGTCTTGATCTTTAAGTTCACTTTTGAAGCTGGAATAATCTAATTTATGACTTATGGCTCCCGTACCACACGCCCAAACTCCATCTTCTACATAACTAACCCAAAGCAATGTCAATCAAATAATCCGCTTGGTGTTTTTGCTGTTTTGTCCCACTGTGCTCTCCTTGCCGCCGGCAACGGGGATGTTGCTGTTGTTCAAGCAACATTCAAACAGAAGCTCAACAGGAAACGTTAAACAAATGTTATGGCTGTGCTCAAGAGTAAAATGGGGCGGTTGGTTTGGTTTGGTTTTTAGTATGGGTTGGGTTGGGTTGGTTTGGTTCGGTTTGGTTGCTCGGTTGTACTAAGTCGGCTTGGAAACAAAGCCAAAGCCAAAGCGAGTTGACACGAAACAGCAACAGAACAGAGCAAAGAGAAGATCCAACAACAACAACAACAACAGCAACAACTTGGCAGCCACTGCGTAGACATTGCATCCGGGCAACAACATGAGCTCGAGAGCCCAAAACGTTTATATCCGCAAACTTGGAAACTGTCGCCGTCGCTGCCGACATCGACGTCGACGCCTCCGTCAATGAGCTGTTTTTGGTCAAATCACAGTACTACAAACACACATGGAGTTAGACACGGATTCACGCGGTCAAAGAAAGCGACCGCCAGCAGCAGGAAATGCAGCGATCTTTGAGTTCAAGTAAAAAAAAAAAATGAAAATGGGAAAATAGAAAATTCATTAGGCCAGTTTGCAGTTATGATGAAAATTAGCATCTATTTAAATGTCAGCGTTGCATTAAGATGCCACGATTGCGAAGAGGCCAAGACCAAGACCAAGACCAAGACCAGGAGCAGGACCCAGGCCTAAAACCATTGGAAACTTAGCTTTATTGTTTCGATGGCCAAGTCATGTAACAACAACAACAACAGCAGCAACAACAACAACAACAACTAGCATGCATGCAACAATTATTTGGCTAAATTGTATGGCCAACAATAACAACAAGAGCGAGCAACTTGATCTAGAGAGCAGGGCGGAGCAGCAGTACCCTTTTTTCTTGTACCCTGTATCTGTAGGGCTAGGAGTATTCTAGATTTTAGCATGGTATGCAACGGGAACAAGCAGGCGTGGCACACCATAAGTTCTAAATAACAAAATGTTTTACATAACCTTGGGTTATGATTGGGATACGTCAGTATGAACACCTTGATTTCGGAAATGATAAGATCTAGAGTCAAAATTTAGACTTAGAACCAAGTCACTTGGGTCAGCTATGTGGTCGAGCCATGAATAAGACAAATCAAGGAGCGGATAACACCGGCCCAGATAAAGTTCCATTAATTTTTTCCAATTGATATGCTTCAGAAGATGTGGCACCTTAAAAAATTTTTAATAAATTTTTTTTTTGGATCTTAAGCCATTGACCAGACAGAGGAAGCGGCCAGTATCGAAGTCCCAGAAATATATTTTCGGCGCCCATCGGCCTAATAGAGCATTGCTATGGAGTCAACCCGGTATTAGATTGCTAACGAAAGAATTGAACCCGGAAGATTACTGACAATGCAGTGAGTTTAGTAATTGGGTGCTGAAAATGTTGAACAAAGATACAGAATTTGGATAATTTTTTGGCAGCGAAGACTAGGCGGCCATTTGAATAATGCGCTATTCTATACATGAAATATCTGCAAAACTGATTTAGAATCAATTTGAAATCTCAAATTTTTCCACTTATCACCTTTGCCAATACATTATATTAAAATTCGACCAAATATTTATAGAGAGACACCAAAGTTGGAATGTGAACTTGATAAGCAAAACAATGTTAACCTTTGGTCGACTCGGACTTTCTAACCGCTCACAAAAGGCTCTCAAGAATTAGCTAAAACATAAATATTTTACGTATTTCGAAACCCAACAAAATTGGCTCAAATTATGGAATTGGGTTTCACAAAAAATTTGTGCATCTATAATGGGAGCTGAAAACTGCTTGTTAGACTGACATAATCGGATCGTATTTTCGAATGGAGACACAGGCATTACGCTTGTGTTAAAAAACCTACCTAATAACTACACCTAATACCTACTAGTACATATTCAAGTCCTCATTAGCACTACGAATTATTTATTTGCAGCCATAAAGGACGCAGAGTATCCCACTGTCGTGCACGGCCAAATTTTATTTTTTTTTTACCTTTTTAATGTCAGGCCTAATTATGCGTATGCTTGCGGCTTTGTATTGTAAGACGACGACAGCAACAACAACTACAACAACAATAACAAGAGGGGGCAGAACAACAACCACAACAACAACAAGGCACATTCAGTAGAACCGACAACTTATCGCCAAGTTAAGGCGGCTTGTTTAGCTCCTGAAACAAGCTGGAACCTGCTGCCAGATGAAACGCCACCGATTAGCTTAGTCTAGGCAGCTGCCTCCGCACTTTGGCAATTTATGATAGGCACTAACAACAACAACAACAACAACGCGAGACACAAAAACAACAACCCCAACGAACCAACTACAAATGAAACCAAGTTCAAGTTAGTCCAACAACAACAATAACAACAACGACAACAAACAAACAGTTGAATGGAAATTGCAATTATACGAAACCACAAAGCTTATCCATGTGTGATTGTGCCTGTGGTGTGTGTCTGTCCATGTCCCTGTGTGGAGGTGGATATGGTCTCTGGTCTATGGTTTGGACACCAATTTAACTTGTTGTTAACTAGATGTAGAGCCAACTATATGCAAACTAACTGAACATGTTATCGGACGACTTAAGACACATATTGATGAAAAGCATAAGCTCAAGGATTATTTCGAAGCATGAGATAAGTTATTGGAACGGGGGAAATTGGGCATTACAATTAAATCTTATGGGCAAGTGTGTAAGCTGTCAATACTTATCACTCGGCAGTGCTCCGGGAAACGTATCCAAATATTTAAATCATATTCGTTTTGAAACCGAATGTTTGGTGCGCCCAATTTCACCAAAATGAATTTATTATGTGGTTTCCAAATAGGATCAAAATCGTACAAAATTTTATATTGAAAGAATTTTTTTAAAATTTGTTTTGATATTTTTGATTCTGTTTATGTCAATTTCAAGATAGATATTTATTGACAATTATTTAAAAAAATTTTTTTTCTGACTCAACCCAAAAAATAGCATGCAGAACCTAAAACGAATTTTTTGCATAAGTGCACATACACAAACACATTGCTTTATCGATGATTTATGGGAAATAGAAAGGGAAATAAGCGAAGTTATCGACAAAAAAATTCGTTTTCCGAAGCACTCAAAAACGAATCCGAATAAAATTATTCGTTTTGGATTTTTTGTTTTGCAGATCACGGCCTATAAATTTATTTCTAAAAATAATATGCATTTTCATGGGTTTTTTTACATGCAGAAGCCATCTTGATTTAATTTTCCAAATTCTTATTCTTACAAAAAAGACAACGATGACGAAATAAAATGATTAAGATAAACATGATTTAGAAACGTTTATATAAGAATCACCTTGTGAATAAGAAGATAGCCTGTTTTTTATGGGATTGCGTGAAAATTGCAAGCGGATTCCCATACAAATCAATTTTAAGCTGATGTGGAAGAAATTGTGCTGAATTTTATAGGCCTTCAAAGTGTACTAAGATACGAGGCTCCGACCACTGCGGTCTGCCCACACCAACATTCGTTTGACTCTTGCACGAATGTACTTAGTATTTAAGTCTATCGGCCATTAAGGCGGAAGATTCTGTTTGGTTTTCCCGCTTTTCTTCAGTTCCCATAAAGCACAGATGTACCCAGTTGTAAGCAAACACAATGGAAAAAGTTCTCCCCAAATAAATTTAAGCCCGCTTATTCTTCCACTACTAGGAAAATCTTTTCTAAATCGATAAAAGAAACTCCAAGCTAAACTTTAGGTCTCTAGCTACCACTCTGTAGCTTGTGCGTTGATTGATTGCCAGTCAGTCTGTCAGTCAGCCTTCATGTTAGACAGTTCCAATAATCCACGAAATCGAAATCAAACTGAATTGCCGATTTTGCTTTCGACTAGATTTTCAGTTCCAATTTAAGCTTAAAATATGAAAGAAAATTTGAGAATTTTATGCTTCACCAGAATACACCTTATTCTGTTTTTACACGGTAGATACGTTCCAGAAAAAACCTTCTAAAAAAAGACATGTAGCAAATTCTTAAGATGATATAAAAATAACTTAAAAAAGGGAAACTAACTAAATTTCTAAAAGATTACATTAATAAAAATATTTTTCTTTAAAATTTCAATTAAGTAACTATTTTGAATCGTGCTAAATCGAATGAAATTGTATAAACAATTTTTTTCTTCACGTGTTATTTCAAAACCGTATAAAAACAGAACTGGCTGTATTTTAATTATCCAAGAAATCGAAATTTAATTAAAATAACGTTTTTGCTTATGATAAGATTTCCGGATTTAAGATGATAATTAAATTATTTCTTATAAATGATAGAATCTGGCCAATCACCGGATTGAATGAAAATAAAATCGTTTACCGAAACCGACACAAGAGAAAGAGGCTCTAAGCTCCCAAGAGATGTAACAAAGGGAAAAAAAAAATTCTAAATGATAGAATTTTATTTCCTCAAGCTGTAATGAGATCATTGTTTGGCAACACAACACGAAATAATTTTTTTACTCTTGCAACTCGAAACGAATCCACGATTCTAATGAGACTTCGATGCCACGGTACACAAAAAAATAATTTAAGTATCTACCATGTTTATAATTGCTACCAAATATTTTTATGCTTTGTAAACTTATCCTTAAACAATTATGTCTATAACATTCCAAAGCCAGTTTGGTTCAACGAACAAATTCCTTGCCTAAATTTAGTTGCAGTTGGTCGTTGCACTCATTGAGATTAATGAAAACCAGAAATCTAAATCTTTGTATTGAATCGAACCAAAATTTGATATAATAAAAAGTAGATAAAGAATTCTTCACTATAACAATAACTCAAATACGTATTTTCAGGTAATTCATGATTTTAATTGTGATTTCTTCAATTCTTTCGATATATAGACCTACAGGATCTTGACTTACAAAATGGAGTTTCTTCACCATTTTAAGAAAAACTTTCAACAGCTGCTACGCACTAAAATCTCACAAAAAGTATACGAAAAAGAAAGTGCATACAAATTTGTGAAATTCGAAAGAACAGCTCAAGCTTAACAGACACACATGTATATTTAGAACATGTTCGTCAGCTGTTGCTCTCATCATTAGCGAAATATGCAGATAAATTTTCAAAGATTTAATTTTAATTTTTATTGTATCATATATTTTGGATTTTTGCCTTCATTTGACAAAAAAAGCGCAAAACTCGTGCCACAAACTCACGCCCACTAAAAAAAAGCTGATTTCATATTTTGTGCAAACAGATTTCACAAGCTAAATGACAAACAGGTTACACCCATCAACTGTAACTATATATATATTTTTAGTATATATATAACTTTGTGTTGTGAATTAATTAATACGAATTTATGTACGAGAAAAAATTCGTGTAAAATTAATTTTCATATGCGATAAAACAAAGCGCATAAATTGCCGCTCATTTGTCGTGACGGCCAACGCAAAGTCATTGCAAAAGCAGCAATAGTATATAGCCAAATACATAAGCTATGCTTGTATATAAGAGCCGGCCCAAAATGGACATGCCTAGCAAGTCAAAAAACAGTCTATAAAATCTAATGCGCATAAGAGCGACTATAAGTCACGCCCACAGATCGTTGTACATAAGTGCCAGCTAATAAAATATAACTGACAAACGAAGAGCGCCAGCTTAAAGAGAAATCACAACTGAGCGCTAGGCGCGCTCTTAAATGCCAGCAAACGAGTTCGCTCACCAGCCTGAGCGCGCTTTGAAGCTTGAGCCGCGGCTGCGCCTGCTCTGCGCTTTCAGTCTGTGAGCAACTGTTTAAGCTGCACGACGAGAAGTACGTCTGTGAGAATTTTAAAGCGTGAAAATTGTGTGTAATAAAAGAACGTTAAAAAGTGACCAACAAAATGGACGAAAAGTGTTTAAAAGTTATAAAGAAGACTTGTAGCAAAATAAAAAGTTTAACAACTTAAGGCGAAAACTTAATCTGAGCTATAAAATGGTGCAAATGGAAGTGCAGTAGGCGATCTTAAGCGGGTAAGTTAACTTAAAGACTAATGTATCTTAAGTTTGTATTTGATAACGTTTTTATGACTCTATCTTGTAGATCTCTATATTGTAAAGAGTAGTATTATAATTAGAAGAAGCTCTGTTGCAATAGCACTTTTTTACATTTGTGGGGCATAAAGTTTGGGTATGTTAATAGTTTTGTTTGTGAAAGCATTTTCTTTTTATAAACTGTTGAATTATTGTCATTTTGAGCAGTCGTAATCGGCAACAACGAGAAACTAAGCGCATAATGTAGATATGTGTAGTAAGGTACTTAGAATCTAGTTGCAACGATAAGAATTAAAATTATGCGCAATCTTTCTTGGCACAAAGTTAACTGGTGATCGCCATAAGAAAACAAAGTTAAAAATTTTTAAATTTGTTGTAAGGCATTTTCTGCTAGAAATTCGTTAAGCACATTTTGAGATTTAATTTGGAAAAATATTTTCTTCTTCTGCTGGGCACAAGCTTCAGATCACTTAAAAAAAATGTAAATTAGATTAGTTAAAGAACTAGTTTGCTCGAAAAAGAAGAACAAACGCTAAAAATGATAAGCGTACCTGGCTTCTGATCTTAGCCATAACAACTTGGTGACAATGTTGTTTCGGCAACAGTATTCAGTATTCTGGAAGAACCTTAAACTCTCTTTGAAGAAAATGTGTACTATTCAAGTATACTTATGCATAACATAAACGAAAAACTTTTGAACGAAATTGGCCACATGTCCATCATATGGGAAAGGCTTCATCCCATGATTTTTTAGTTGCAACAACTAACTAAATAAAGAAAGAAATCGAAAATGTATCTCTGTAATAACAATAATAAAACTTTATAGATGCTAATGAACCTCAGTGTCCTTATGACCTTTCGTGTCCTTATGAACTTTCGTGCCTTATAGCACTTGGGCCAAATCTTAGCATTCTACACATACTAAAAATTTCTAATGACCTAGAGTATGTGCTGCCGCCATATAATGGTAATCCAACTCAAGCTAATCTTAACATATTATGAGCCAAGTCCAGTCTGCTGTTGCCTTTCAAAAAAAAACAGTAGCCTCAGTCACAATTGTTGAACAACTCAATCAAAGCCACATGCAACAATCACACAAGCCCACAAAATAGACATAAACATAAGCCAAGCCAACTTTACGACGACTCCAAGCTGGGTCTGGGTTAGGCCAGAACCGAACAGACGCGACCCGACCAGACCAGACCGGACCCCAGACCAGGCCACTTGAGCCGCCAAAGTAGCAAGCACATTTCATAAATCAGCATGTGTTTTGGAGTCTATCTATGTTACTGTTGGATAACATAAACCGCCTGCTGCGAGTCCTGGCTATTTATTGTATTTTAACAACATTATAAACGATCATTTAATCGGCCATAGAGCCGCCATAGAGTGTTGACTGTTCCAAACGGTTTGCTTAGTTTTGGCCAACTAGCTGTTTGATTTGTGTTAGAATGCAAATTCAAATGCAGCCGGGCCTAAAAACAACAATGCCGACATAAAAGCCACGCAGCGGTTTCATAATCAGCCAACTCCAGCTAGCTCCAAGCTCGGAGCTCTCTACGTTGTCGCTGTCTTAGGGTCAAATGTCAAGCACATTATTTTTGTGTTTACGTATAATAAATATAAATAAATGCATGATGCATTTTTGATAGATTTTCATGCCAATAAACAACCGCTAGAACGGTGTTGGCCAACACTTGCCCATTATCCCAGCCAAAGTGTGGGTACATAAATTCCGCAGCGGCGCCCCCGTGCCCCACTCAGCCGCTCTGCTATAATTTTATGTCTATGCAAATTTACGCGCTGCGCTGTGTTCCGCATTTTGGCCAATGTTGAAAAATCGTCGCTAAGCAAGACAATCAAGCGCATAAGCGACCGACCAGACTCACATCCAGACCCGTGCAGTCGTCCAGCCCAGACCAGCTTGGCCTGACATGCAGTCTGTCAGTACGTCAACGTTGGGGACCAACCACGTTGACGTCTGAAAACAATGCCTTGTTGACACTGATGGAAAATCTGCGTGTCACAAATATCAAAATTCAATCGTTAGAAAGCGCAACGTACGATACGGACTACTATGATACAGCTGCGGGTGCACAACAGCCACATCCTTTTTGATGGCCATTTGAATTGTTAGTGTGTGTGTGTGTGTTGGCCAACAAAGTTATAGATTTGCGTTCCGATATGCAAATGTATCAAACTGTACTTAGCATAGTATTCAAATGTGAAATGCTGAACTCTGATTAGATTGAAATTTTTGTGTTTCCTGGAACTGGGCTTTGGGTAAGATATCAAGATAACTTTAGCACAATATTGATAATCAATTTAATAGATTGCGAAAGGAAAATTTAATACTAGAGCAGACGTTGTGGTACATCGAATGTTCAAATTGATCTATCGAACGATAGTTATTTAGATTTTAAGCCATGAGATTGAGAAAATCAAGTGTTCTTTTTAAAAGTTTTATGATTAAATCTCAAACAATCGAGATATAATTAAAAAAGATAAATGTTGGATTATCCTCTGTTAAAGTTTTTATTATGGTTGACCTCACAAAGAAGAAAGATTCTTAAACAAATGCCTAAGGATTAGATGCGGTATATTCTGGCCAAACAGGATATCAAACGCATATCTCTGGCTTTGTACAAATGAGTTCCCAATCCACTTACAAATTAGAAGATGAAAAAGGATGTGAACACAGCATAGACAGAATGGCTTTGAAATGGAACCCCCAAGGAAGCAGGCGAGTTGGGCCGCACTCCAGGAACTGTCCCAAAACAATACCAGATGGGACATTGGAAAACAAACTGCGGCCTTAAGCTTCCAAGAGGAGTTACAAATGGGAAAAAAAGAGTTTTAATTGTCAACTATCAAACCAAAAGAATCGAACCATATCGTTTAGTTGAAAGTTGAATCTCGTTTAAGATTAGTATTTATTTAAATCAATTCCGAAATTTTTTTGATTCGATTTAAGAATTTAAAGATGGGACACTGCAAAACAAACTGCGCCAAATAGAGGAAGGCTCTTGTAAAGGCCCTAAGCTTCCAAGAGGAGTAACAAAGGGGAAAACAAAAAATTTTTATTCTCATCTTCCAAACGAAAGAATCGAACCGTATCCATTAGTTGAAAGTTGAATCTCTCTTAAGATTATTGTAACTTAAAATCAAAGTCAAGATTTTTTTAATTTGATTTAAACTT
The DNA here is from genome assembly GCA_949987675.1 of Chymomyza fuscimana. NCBI lineage: Eukaryota > Metazoa > Arthropoda > Insecta > Diptera > Drosophilidae > Chymomyza > Chymomyza fuscimana. The sequence continues at coordinate 101,545,634 of OX465089.1, forward strand.
TCAAAGATCATTGCTAATAGTTTAAAACACAATTGATCGCTGAGTAGAATAGAGTCTCTAATAAGAGATGATGAGAATCTAATTTATGCCAAACCATCTTTTTTTTGCCTCTTTTATAAATTTTTAACATATTTGTGAATTACAATAATAAATGATCATGCATAATAAATGCACTTGTTTGAATTATGAATTGATCAATAAGTGATAAAAATGATCGTGTCATAAGAGATGACAACAAGTGTGATAGAAATCATGTTTACAATCTTGATGTGATCGGAAACGATCATTAAAGAATTTGCTCTTGAATTAAAGATGAGTTTTTCCAATGTACTGTTTAGGTATTCAAGAAGTTTTTTAGTGCAAATACAAAAAAATATACTAGGTGATCCAATTTGAAAAGAGGGCAGAAACAAGAAAAGATAATTTAAAAGCAGAAAGAAAAAATATTGGAGAATTTTTAGAGGAAATTTTCCAGCAACTTTTAAACTAAGTGCATTAAAATTTTTGGGACTTGATGTGGGCATACGACAGTTAGTCATAAGATTTGACTGCGATATTAAAAATTCTCTTGCAGTTAGAAATGAAGTTAATCAAAAATGAGTTATGTAGACTCGAAATAGTAATAGTAATAATAGGAATCTTAAATAACCTGATAAAACAACCGATTCTTAAACCAACATCAATCTATTTGTGCGGTTCCACGCAGGGTTTTCGGGTACGGAAAACAAATTGGTAAAATGGGTTGACATTATTTGCGACCTCTATATACACTTTGAAGTGAAAAACCCCCTCTAAGATCAAATCCTGGATTCCCACCTAGACAGCTACTTTTTTTAACTGAATTTTTTAGCCATATTTTCCACAAATATTTTTTAATCCGCTTCAGTTTGTGATTGTTCGACTTTTCGAGATGTATCCATTGTACCTAAGTATCCAAAAATACTTTTCACTCCCTGTTTGTGAACCCTGCCAAATTGTTTCTGTGACACATGCTCGGAAATCTATAAAAATTTCACCAAAATTTAAAATACATAGAAACAACTTGCGGTTGAAGTTTTGCAAAATTTTTTTTATATATTTAATTTTTTTAGAATTTTCAAATATTTAGCAAATAAACATTTTTCAAATAGGAACACTTCAAAGCAAACTTTTGACAGACTGATTTTTTAAATGACTAAACTTAAATTAAAGAATAACAAAATTCTGGCGCATCCCTGGTTTTGTATACATGAAAATTACAAATGTATAGAAACATACAGAATTGTAAAATAATGCAAGAGATTTGGAAGAATTGCTCAATCGATATTGGAAACTATTAAAATTCAAATTCCAAGAAATTCCGGATACCCGAGTTTGAATCAGTTTTTCAACAGAGACAAAAACTACTTTTCGAATAATAGTACAGAAAACGAAGGCTCAAAAACGACGTCTGTTGGAAAAAATACTTAGTTGATGAAACTTTCAGGGATTGTTTGGAACCCTGTTTTCTAAGTCTAAAACCGAGTTTTCGTCTTTGTGGGGGAGGGGCAATATATTTTAACCAAGTAACAAGCTATACAATAGCTAATTTTTTGACAATTTCGATAGATATGCTTCAAATGTTTTTCAACCCACACGCTTGACAAAATGTAGCCACTTGAGTAGCTGCCAGTTCCAGCCACAAAATAGCTATGGACACCGCCTAATTGAAAACCAATTTATTGCATATAAACAATAACAAATGCAATGCTCAATACTTAAAACAAACAAGCACAAACTCATTGTAAAAAACCATATATTGTATGGTACATACAATATATACAAAAAATAAATAAATAAAAATGGAGAAAATGTGCAGAACGAATGAAAAAGAAGGAAAAACCAACTAAATTACTTAACAAGCCGTTTGACTACACATCGTCGATGATTTACTTGTGCGTAATAATGCAACGCCCGCAACGTTGGACACGCCACAGCGAGGAGCAAGCTACTCTACGCTATGCGAGTCGCCTCCACCGAAAAGCAATAACAACAACAGCAACAACTGTGGCAGCACTACCTGAAGGATGCCTACGCAGCATGGTCCGGTCCGGTCCGGACCGGGTAAATGCATGTGAGAAGAAGTATAACTGAGAATGCGCCTCAATTTAAAATGCGAATTACATTATCTGATCAAATGCATTCTTTTGTGCGTCCAGACCAGGGTTGCTGCCACTGTGGCAGAGAGGTGGGAGCCTGGTGTGGATGCTGCACAAATAAATAAATTTTAAAATACAAACAAGTAGCGCGCGCACAAAAAGCGCTGAGTGGAAAATTCGTGACAGCAATTGTTGATGAGCAGCGTGTGAACAGAACAGAACAGAACAGAACCGAACCGAACCAAGCAGTACAGAATGGAACAGCAGCAGCAGCAGCAGCAAGGCCAAGTCGGAGACAGACCCAGTCCCACTGCCGCTCCAGCTTCACTAAACCAAGCATCGATTGACAAGAAATTATATCAGCTTGTACAGATACACGTAATATTAAACGACTAATAGCTTCAACTTGACTTGAAAGCAAAAACGAACGCCTGGGACGCAGCGAGTGCAAGCGAGAGAGCAGCAGTGCGGTGTTTGGTGCGCGACAAAGACAGCAGATACACCTCCGCAGTCTAATTAACTCCTACGAGCGCACAATTTTTAATTAAGGCGTATAAATGTGTTTTTTCTTCTTCTTATAAAACACAATAAAACACGTACTCTATATACAAACTATATACATATATAGCTGCTATATACCATATATACATATATTAAAGCACAAAACTGAACAACAGAAAAAACAATCAACAATCAAGTCAGCACCAAGCCGCCAAAGTTGCCAGTTCTTTTAAACTTACAAGTGGGTTGCAGTTCGCAGCATGCCATTACACAGTAAAAAATTAATGTAAAATAAATACAAAAATAAAATAAATGTGAGTCAGAGGGGTTGTGAACGACACTGGGATGCACTGCAAACACTTTACCCAAAAGAAAAAGAACATTTTGCAGTGACTGTAGGAAGAGTTTACGGCATAAGCGGATAGGCAATGTTTTATGCAAATGTCAACGTTTACTTTTTTATTAGGCTCACATAGGTGTAGATACAAAACCTGATGACACTAGTTTATTTCTAAGGAATTGGTTATGTTTAGAGGCATTTGATACATTTTTGACTATATTTTTGATTATATTTATACTGATGGTTCGAAGACGGAAGAAGGCACAGGAGCAGGCGTTTTCTCTAAAGCGCTTTCGACGAAGAATTCTTTACGCCTTCCCGGCAAGACTTATTGACATCCTGGATGAAAGTCCAAGGAACGTTACAATTCTTGTGAACACGGTGACAGAGCTTAACCATATCCACTACCACTCAATCACCCTCTCTTGGGTACAGGGGCACTCCGGTATCCCTGGTAACGAGGAGGCGGATGAGTGTGTCAGGATGAGCATTGGCAGGCAACCTGGCGGTTACTGGTATAGAAAGTCAACCGCACACAATCTTGTCCTTTTTTCGACATGTTTTCTCTTCTCTTTTCTTTATTTGATATTGTTCTACGCTGATTGAAGACAGTTCCAGAAATCGGATTGATTTGTTTGTCGAAGTTTTCTGACTTCTTCTTCCCAAAACAATTCAATCAGGTGATTGTGCTGCTTTTTCTCAATTTGGAAATATATTGAAAAAAAATCGTAAATTGTACATGGAGTAAAAAGTCAAAGAATTAATTTTTTCAGCATCGGTCAAGTTTTTTTTTGCTGGCACTGTACATATAGAAACAAGATACATATATGGCTCAGCCAAATTCCGACTAGTTTTCTTTATATTGTTGGTATACTTCGGTATACCTGGTTCATCTGACAGCAAATAAAGCAAATTTTTTTTCTAAAATTTGGGTTCTGTAGCTCTTAAGGTTCACGAGATCCTTTAGTTCATAAGTACAGGCGGTCGGACAGACTAACATAGCTCTTCGAATGAGCTGTTCTTCTTATACCTGTATACTTTATACGGTTGGAGATCTTTAAATATAAAGTATATAGGGTATTGTATATACTTGTCGGAGTAGACTAAGTAAAAGGCCTGTGTTTAGTCAGACTTCGTGTGACTTTCGAAAATTTGTAGCACTCCAACCGTTCGTTTTTGAGGAAAAAAACCTTTTGCATCATTTTTCAGTTTCTAATGAAGCTGGTTCGAAATTTGAATTTATTTAGAAAATCAAATCCTCTAATCGTAAAGATTTAGAAATTAAGTCATATAGGTGAAACAAAATGAAAAAATTTTCTTTATTTCTTCTTTCTTGCAAGCCATGTATTGAACATTAAGTACTTTTACATATCGATGGATCGAACTAGTATAGCCTTTTATGGGTACAGGATATAAAACAGTAAAAAATTTATAGACTTTTTCGTAAATAGGAAAAAAATGAAAATTTCATAAATTTTGTAATGAAAGAGCAGGGCTGCAAGTTGATGAGACTTCTTTGGTTTGCGGGATCGAGTTCTTTAGTTCAGGTTCTTTTACATACTTATATATCCTAGAGTTCCAAGGTGGAACATAAAAGGGTCCCGTAGAATATATAAAATATAAATTCTTTGGAAAAACGAATAGTCATCTTCTATAGTTACTATCATGCAACTAATTTTCTGCCGACAGCTCTGCTTCCACGCAGTCCCTTCGCATATGTTACCAACTTCCTAAAAAATGTTGCAAAACTTTTAAAAACGTGTAGAGTATAAAACTAAAATTCACAACAAAAAAATAAAACAAGCCAAACTGTGCCAAGCTGGCCCAATGCTGAGACATCAATCTGTAGCCCGGGACAGACAGTCAGCAGCCAAATGATTGCCAACTTGGCGAGTTGACAATAATGACGAAGCGCAGAGAAGTAGCAGCAACATAGTTGGCGAAGCTGTGGACGATGGCGACAACGATGAAAAGCAGCAAAAGAAAGTAAAAGAACAGCATGAGTCTGGCAAGAGACGTACGAACGAACGAACGATCGATGCATCGATCGAGACTGCATTTTAACTGCAATTTTAATGAGATGTGGGAAAATTTAAAAGCCAGCTAAAAATTCCAGATATAATTTGTACAACTCGCACGTTCCAATATTAAATGTTATAGCATTATAGAGTGCAGTGGCCAGTTGCAAAATGTTTTAAGGACATGCAGATTTTTATGGACTAGACTAGATATATTTATGGCTTTATTTGTAGGTACAAACAGTCAAAGCCCCATAACAATTCTCAGTAGCTGCAACAAACAGTTGCACAACAAATTAGCGCTGACAGCGGTGCGCACACGACTGACAAAGGACCACCATCATTGTCCAGCAGTAGCAGTTGCAGTGCAGCCTTAGCGGCAGCGCACAGTGGTTTTTGGCATGAAAGTTAGAGTCAATATTTTCTAATCAAAATTGTTTAAGGAAAATGTCAAAATGTATTTTTACATTAAAAATTTCCAACGTTAATTCACGAATGCTTCCACATTTTATCCGAAATTTTTTTTTTTTATGTATTCTATAATGCAAATAATCAACAATACATAAATTTTTATGACTCGCAGTTTTCTAATTTTTGATCGCCAATCCAGTCTGATCAGCTGGAGATATTTTAAAAGGGGCCACGGCAGTGCACCCCTCTGAGGGCCATAAATTGATCTGTTTCCGATTTCGTTAAATTGTTGTGAAAATAAATTTCTCTTAAAAGTCCCAAATTCGCATATCTATTCTTTTTTTTTAAATTTTTTGAAATTAATGAAATTTTTTTTTTTTTAATATTTAATTTTTCAAAATTTTTTTGAAAGTGACCTTAAATTTCGTGACTGGCGCTGTAACTTAGTAACGGACTAACTTTACTAGTTGTACTTTTTGATCTCTGTCTCCATGCAAGTGCAACCACTGTGCAGCGGCAGCGTTAGCCAAGTTAACACACACACACAGACAGTACAGGCCCAGTCCTTGTACGTTAGCCAATTGGACGCCTAGCGTGCTGGCTAGGTGGCTTAGTGCCATCTATTGGACAGCTGGCGACTTGTTAAATGTTTGCCGCCAAAGAATTGACCGACGACGAGGACGCTGTCGACGACATGTGTGATCCAGCTAGTTGCAAGTAGCATGCAACTGCCCCACGTTTGGGGCACACAAAAAAAAGGAGAAAAAAAAAAAAAACACACACGTTGCAATTGTGAGCGTCATTTGAATGGTGTGATAATTTTTGCGCCTTGCCAGCCAACTTGGCAGTGAATTAATTTGGTGGCACATTATAAATTTTCGATCTGTTCAACATGACGCAGGCTTGCTGGCTGCGGAGGGGTCACATCGACCGCATATTTGGCATTGCCTTTGGCTTATTAAAAAGCCAAAACTAAACACGCATACATTGCATTTCAAAAGAAATTCTCACACGCCGACGAAAAACCTTTAACACACAAAAAAAAAAATCCAACAGCAACAACACACAAATTCCACAAAAACAAACTTTTCGTGGCATGTTGCAAAGTTGTGTGTTGTGCCTCTTGTTCAGTGTGGTTGTTGTTTTATACGTGTGGGCATGTCAAGGCGTCGCGTAAGTGGCAGCAGTCGCGCCTTTTGCCTGACTTTGTTGCTAAATATTGCGCATACGCCATGTGGTAATGTCACTCATACAGCTTTGCTGGTTAATTTTCGTTGCTCTTGAGAGTCAATCAAATTTTGGGCAGCGGGGGGATGAGAAAAATGACTTTAATGAACTGCATAAAATGCAAAGCACGTGAAATGGATTTGTTATTTAGCTTGAAAACTTTCGACATAATGAGGATAGTAAATGAGAGGGTAGCGATTATGTTATGTAAAAAGTTCCAAAACTATTTGGAGTTGGTAAACATGTTTTGGCTGAATGCATTAAAGTTATAAAACTCGAATTTGGGAAGTTTAGGGAATAAATGATAATTGAAGGAGAGAAAAAATGGGGATGTTCTGGGTTGGTTGATGTGGGTACATTCAGCATGTAAGGGGTGTAATAGCTTGGGGAATGTGTGCATTATGGTGAATGGCGGGTGTCGCTTTATATTATATGAGCAAGAGATACTTAATTTGATACAGAGTCTGTGTGGATAATAAATGCAAAAAGTTGGCTTTTTCTCAAATCAGCCATTTTCATCATAATTTTTATTAAAAATGTCTACTGGTCACACATGGTTATGAGTTTACATGGAACACTTACCTACGGGGCTTACCAATAGGGATGATAGGATTTTGATAGCTCTTGGCGGCCATCTTTATGGATGGATTTTTGACATCCTATGTCAGTTGTTTTTAGTAGGGTTTGCAATTTCACCATGAAATTGTCCGAATTTTCTATCAAAATTCGAGAAGTTTTGTTGCTACCCAAAGAGCTTCATCATCTATTCCGTTGAGGCTCATTTTTGTCTGAATGGCTTTGTTAAAAACAAAATTTTCATTATTGGTGCAAATCAAATCCCAAGTGATTCATGAATCACCATTACTTCACAAAAAAAAAACACTTTTTGGTGCGGTTTATGGTTTGGTGGGATTATCGGGCCGTACATCTTCAAAAATGAAGCAGGATGCGATGTTGACCGATTTTTTATTCGGGAATTTGATGATATTAAGACTGACGACATTTACTTCCAACAAGACAATGAACTTATTACGATTCGGTGAAAATTTTACGAAATGAACCTAACAATCGGCCGCCATGCTCAAGAGATTTAACGCCATTGCACTACTTTTTGTGGGGCCATGTTAAATCTAAGGTTTATGCCAACCAACCCAAGACTCTTCATGAATTGGAAGCCAACATTCGAGCCACCATTGAAGCCATACCAACCGAAATACTGCGTCATTCGAAATTGGTTTGACCGCATCAACCAGCGCCAGAGGAGCTGGGGTGGTCCTTTGAAATGGCTTAGAATATACCATCCAATAAAAATAATACACACCATATTTGAGCAAAGTTAATGTTTCTTATTTAAATTTAAAATCCTATCGTTTTTATTGGTAAACCCTGGCCCGTCGAGAGGGAGGAAAGGGGGAGGGGGATTCCCCCTGGGCACGTAGCTTTCTTAGGGGCGCGGCGTTATTACTGTCGTACTTATAGAACACAATGATTCAAGCTAAAGGTGCAAAAGAGGGGCCGGTACGTTGTCCCCCCGGGCTTGGATTTTCTGGGTAAAACTTTTATATAATCAGGGGGCAGCTGCATCTAACCAGAACTGCTTAGGCATAAACATAAAGCTTTTCAGCTCGGGAAACGCACAGATCGGGTTAAGAGGAATAAAAAGGGACTAGTTTAGATACTAGTAGGGGAAAGGCTTGTAAGTTGGCACAGCTTGTAAGTTGGCACACCTGGTCGATTTTGATGTTCCAGCAATGAAAATACCAAAATTCCACCTGTCTTCGATGGCAAATACGCCGTAAACAATTTTAATGTGTTTTTGATGCGAACAGACTCAAAAACGCAGTGTGTTTGTGATAAAATATAAAAATTGTTTTTAAAGAAATCGGAAAATAAAAAACATTATTTTTGATTGCGCTCTAAAAGTGATCAAATCAAAATAAAAAATCAAGGGAAATATTATGAACTTTCATAATCAAAAAAGGTTTTCGGACTTACAGTGAATAGACAAATTTTTTTCAATGCATTCCAAAATGGCTTCAAAAATGTAAGTTGTCACACCTTTTGGCGTGAAGTTGTCACACATCTATTTTCATTTTTTTACATTGCTATGTTACTTATATGACTGTTTTATTGTGTGGAATTATCATTTTAAATTGTTTTTAGTGCATTTTTCTGCCAACTTCGGATATATTTTTTCAATATTTTCCATAACAATTCATTTTTAGTATGGCGACCAAGAAAAACCGATCACAAAAAACCACAATTTTGACTTCTCTGGAAAATTAAATTTTTCTTGTGTTTTTAATTTCAATTTAATGCTCAGTTATATTTAAAATCAATAAATTTTAGCAATCATGCGTTTTTATTTCCGTTTTCTCAAATTTTCAGCGATTTATGCAGGTGTGACAACTTACAAGCCTTTTTTTTTGTGGTCGTTTTCAAGCTCTTTTGAAAATTGTCTGTAAAATGATTACTTTTATAAACCTCAAATGATTTGCTTATTGTGGATTATAGCTCTTTCTTTTCTCTTTACAACGGTATATTAAAAATAAAAAATATATACTCCTCATACTAAATCAAAAATGTGTATTTATTTCCTACAACTACAATCCACGCAAAAACGAAGTAAATCAGCAGAAAATTCAGGACGTCATATCGAAACAAAAAAAATATCCAACATAGATCGAAAGAAGTGCAGCTTCTCTGAAACCTTTCTCAATGTACCAACTAAGCGCATATCAATTTCTTCAACACCTTCACACAGCCCCAACTTAAAAATTCATAAAATCAATGCCACGAAAGCCCACCCAAGTCTTAGCCAGCAAATTTAAGTGCTGTTTATTGTCTCTTAACTATACTGCAATTTTCGACTACAAAAATCTCTACCAAACCAATTGAAACTATAAAGTAAGAAAAAAAAAAATATATAAAAAAAATACTCGTATGCGCAATATCTATAATTTCCATGTGTAAAGTTGCCGCAGCCGATGGCGTTTGTTGATTTTCTATGTCTACCTTTGAGCAAATAACAAAATTTGCATATCAAACGCACCAACACAGTGCACAGATACAATAACTACAACAACAACGATAACAACAACAACAACAAGTACGACAACTTGTAGTCGACTAATGTATAGACAATGTTTATATAAATTTGCGTATTCGAACGTTACGAACGACGCTCGAATTAACTAAATTACAATATGGTGAAATTGAGTGAGTCTTGAGAGGATTGAAAACGAAACGCGCTATATTAGCGCCAAGTTATTATGCCAATCGATTTTGTAGTACGCGTAGAAGAAATGCGTCGTCGTTCTAAGACCGACCACCCAAATAACTAGGCGATAAAAATTAATATTGATTACGCATACGCCAGGCGGTACAGCTTGGATGAGCCTCTACATGCAGGCTTAGAGAGCGAACGACGCTGACGATGACGCGATCGATTGCTCGCTACGATAGTTGCAATTATTTTCATCATAAGTCAGCCAATGTGGCGACGATTCCGATGCCGATTCCGACGATGGCGACGACAACTCATTGCAAGCGTTGCGCATGCGAGCGCATAGAAGAGCGTGCAAGAGACGAGAGAGAGCGGACAACGACTAAACGCTGCGCTTGTGTGTGTCTGTGTGTGTGTGTATCTGTGTGCTACACTGTTGCTGTGTTGGTGTCTCGCTTTGCTTTTTGCGCACTGCGCAAGCTTCCAAATAAGGGACGCCGCACATGTGAAGTGAGGAAGCTATAACTAGCGCTGGAGGCTACGCAAATCGCTGGCTCTTCCACTTTCGCATTGATTTCAATAGAAATCTCAGCCTGCTGACAAACTGCAGCTCAGCAAACTGATGGATAGCACACAAAATTGGATTAGTTGTAACATGTGGCATGGTTTACTGCCTTGTTGCATGGCACAAAACACACACTCTATCCCCAATGCCAAAATGGAAAACTCAAAACGCTGCTAAATAAAAATTGAAAAACTGTCGTCTGTGTTGTGGCGCTGGCGCTGATGGTGATGGCGGTGGCGGTGGCGGCGGCTGCAACGGCGACACTGCTTATATGTGTGTGGCAGGAGTCATGCGCCACGGCTTGATACGGCGGTTCGGTTCGTGCAACATATGGCAGCGATGACAACGCATGTTAACAGCTTTTTAAAGGCAATTGCAACATGCAACAGCGACAGTCAACAGCGGCACAAACAAACTCCAAGAGAGGGACAACACACACACACACACACACACACATACACAAACACAATTCCCAGGCAGATAAGCCATCAATAAAATATATGTATATTGTATACACTTGCTGAGTGCATATAGGGTTCGAATTGCGGCAATAGAAAGGATACAGGGGAATTCATGTAAAAGTCGGAAATCAAATGAACGACGGCATGAGTACTGTATGCATGAGTACTGTACTTTATCTGAATTATACTGAATACTGCAATAGAAAAGAAAGAACTGACAGCTGAAACCGAGTTTCACCAGTTACTTAGAAATAGATGTGAATAACGAGGAAAGTAATAGCTTTATTACAACCTTTTATAAAGAAATTACTTTTTAAATGGTTTGAAATGCGAGAAGCGTTTTTAAAATGGAAAAAAAATCCAATGTAGAAAAAAATTTAGCTAACTCCCAAACAGTCTTTGAACGTTTTTTATTAAAAGATACGAAATTAGAAATGGCTTTATTAAAACCATTTAAATATCCGAAGGATTTAGTTACAAATGAAATCAAGAAAGTACTACATCGAAACCACTTAATAGACCTGTATTAATTTAAGATAAAGAAATTCATCTATCAAAACTATCAAATTCTTCTTAAAAGTTGATTCAAATATTTCAACTGAGAAAAGCTGCAAATTTACTAAGCCCAATGCTGCCGCTAATATTAAACATAATTCTTCTGAGAAAGTATGAAAAATCAAAATCTATTAATAGTACAGTAAAAATAGGTTTTGAGCAGGAAAAAATTGCACACTGGAATTTCTCTTGCTTAATGTTTTAAAGACCTCCCAAAAAGTCTAAAACCAAAAAGCTGACGCCCCCCTCTATTTATCTCGAATTCTATAAGTCGTACAAAAAAACTTTCAAGGCAAAAAATTTTCAAAATTGAAAAAGCATCTATGAACTTATGGTTATACCTTCCAATACAAATAAAACTCGAAATTCAATTTTTAATTTTGGGAGTTCTTTAAAACATTAAGCAAGAGAAATTCCAATGTGCAATTTTTTTCAGGTTACTGTACTATCAGTTGCGATTCTTCACATGTTCTATGACTCGCTTAAGGTAAAATTCATCATAATCAGAACTAAATATCTTTAAGAAATAGTCAAAATTAGTCAAAGCTTAAGGGTTTTGAAAGTCTCATTATAAAAATTAGTTGAGAAATATTTTAATTACAACTTGAGAAAGAAATATTTAAGTCGCTTTTATAAGGAGCTGATAAGTAAACGGCCATTTGTAAAATAGTTGAACAGGACTGCAAACCTCAGAGCTGCATAGATCCGAACGACTTAAAAGAAAGTTTGGCTATAAAATTATTAGGACTTAGACTGATTCTCGTAAAATGCTTCTAGAAGCATGTCAAGGTTTTACATCAACGTGGAATTGGGTCTAGGAAAAATTATTAAAGAGCTAGAGCGCTTATGAGCAATAAATTGTCGATATTTAAAACTAATTATGCAGCTTAATTTAAAGGTAAAAAATTGTTCAGAAAATTTAAGTTTTTAAACTTAACGCGTTACGGCTTAATTTAGAAAAAAAACGTAATTTTCATCTTTTGTTACTGAATATTTTAGAAAACATTTTTTTTTATTAATCTGAGTACTCAATAAGCTCTTTAACAATTTTTTTACCTTTGACATTTCCTAAAAATAAAGAAATTTTCTATTTTTTTTTAAATTTATTGTTTGTAATTTTCATTTATTTTTTTTGTATATTTGTTATATATTTTTTTGTCGCCATTTTTTTAAAACACTTATTTTAATCTCTTCTTTATATGGTGTAAATATGAATCAAATCGTTTAGGTGCAACAATGTTAAAAAATTAAAAACTTTTTTTTTAATTTTTGAAAGACGTCAAAAGAACAAATATAATTGATCAATTCCCTATGTAAATATTCAAAAGTTAACATTGCTCAAAAAATTATTTTTTTCCATTATGTGCATCGAATAATAATTTTGAATAAAAATGGATTGGGTTACCTTTACACAAAAAATTATACATTAAAAAATTTTACACACAGCTACATACTTTTAGAAAATCTTTTTTGACAAGTTTGCTTAAAAGAATTTTTGATAATTGTTTTGGAAGGACACCCAATTCTGTTTTTCAACGGTTTTGAAATAACACGGTCAAAAAAAACACGATTAAAAAAGCAATTCGATCGAAATTTTAAAGAAAAATATTTAGAAATTTAGGTAGGGAATTCCAATTTTTTATTTATTTTCATAGCAACCTAAGGATTTACTTTGTGTCTTTTTTTACAAGTTTTATTTATTTACTGCGTAAAAACAGGATGAGGTGTACTCTGAAGCTTATATAGTATGATCCCCTCTGAGATGTCCAAAAGAAATTTTTTATGTTAAAATACTTAAATTTCAGAAGAACAATTTTGAATTTTTTGAAAATATTAATGAAAAAGAATTCGAGTACTCATCTAAGGCAGAACTATAACGGCTCCAACTACGCGTCCTTGCACTAATTCAGAGTACTTGAAGAGTATAAAAACTTTGCCACTCAAAAGCCACCATTTTTTGTGGCATACATTTTTTTAAAGTTAGTTGGATATTTTGGTGGGGAAGTTCAACGGAAGCAACCAAAAAATTGCGGCACATTGCAATATGATATGGAAACTTTTTTTTTTATTTCTTTTATATGAGAATTTGGGATTTTATTTTGTTTTTGATTTGTTTTTGGTTGCATGCTTTTTGGCAACGGCTGCTGCGCTTCAGTTGTTGCTGCTCTTGTTGGCTGGTGTGGCCGGCTGGACACAGAACAACAGGAAATCTCGCGCGTGCCAAGTGCCAAACGAGTGCCACAAAATGAATGAGAACGGACATTGCCATACTCAATTGTTAAGTATATTATCCAAAAATGCGGTTTCACTTAATGCCGCTCGAGCATTTTGCGTGCCTTTGAATTAAGGTATCGATTTAGCCAACAACTACTTGCTCCAAGAGACGAGGAGGAGACGCAGAGACTTGGACGTGCATTCATCAGGTGGCTCTCGGTGGTACGTCAGTCATTTTCATTGTGGCGCGCGCTCATTGTTGGTGTGAAATTTAGCACAACAAGAGTTGCAACTGCAACAGCAACAACAACAACAACAACAACTAGTGCTTGCGGTTTAGAGGTCTGCAATGAATCCGCATAACAGACAAATAGTCAGCACAGAAGACACTGGACAGCGTGGTACACACACTAAAGTTGCAACATACTTGTTGCTGTTGTTGCTGCTTTTGAAAATGGTGGAAAATATTTCTTGCTGCTGTTATTGTTGTTGTTGTTGCTTACAATACGTGTAAAATAAACAACATGCGCTGGGTATAAAATACTTTTTAAATGCGCTGGAGCGCGTCAAGGCAGCCGAAGCCGCTTTCTATCCAACGGATACGCACAGGATCAAGTGTTATAAATGTTAATTCACAAATAATTGCAGCGCTTCGGATTCCGCTGACTGCTAAAAAAAAAAACACAACCAAAACTGCTGCAGCTCACAAAAAAAAAATGAATTGCTTAATCGGCGCCAATCAGACGATGACAACAGCAGCTCCAAACTAAGGTTGGGTACAAAGTGACTCCAAATTGCCTGAAAAGTCTAGACTGGGGCTCTTTTTTTTTTGTTTGTATGTGCTCGTTGCTCATAGAGTAAACGGGTATATTGGATTTGTGTGAAGGTATGTAACAGTGAGAAGAAAAAGATTCCGACAATAAAAAGTATGAATTTTCTTGATCAGCATGAGAAGTGCGGAACTTTATTTAGTCATCAAAATTGTTTCCAAATCCGACGACTAAGCGAATTATGCTGCTGCTTGGACAAATCTAAGACTAAAATGACATGTAGAACATCAAATAGTGTGACCATATCATTAATACGACGTACGTGTAGATTCTGTGAAAATCGGGGAACTCGGGGGCACAAATTCACTAACATTTTTGGCAAAAAAAGTGAATTCGTGGACATGTTTTGATGCCTAAGAGAATGAGAACCAGTAGCTTACTGAATGAAAATTCCTTAAAATACAGCTTATATGTAGATGGAGCTTGGTTCTACAACCTTTTTTTGCATGTTGGTAATATCTATTGCCAAAAGCAATCGTTATGAACATTTTTGAAATTCTTAGAAGTGAACAAATTCTATACAGCCCATACAGCTGTTTTTCATGATTCATTTCCAGAAAATGAAGTTTTTTTTTTTTATTTGTACAAATTCGGTTGATGATCGAATTCTTTATTAATTAGTTTGATTCTTGGACTACTTACTGTACAAGTACAACATGGTCCAAGTAAATGGGATAGATGGTATTTTTTTTATGTATGATGATGACGAATAACCAAAATTTTGCTACAAGTTTTTTGAACTAGTGTGCAGCAGGGTACATGCTGAAAATGCAAACGAACTATATATTTATAATGGGAACTAGTGGTTCCTAAACGACAATGAAATTAAGAAAACAAGTTCATAGTTTCAAAGTCAGTCCTAATTAAAATGGAACTAAAAAATCGACTAGTTCCTAAATAAAAACAGCTAAAGCTCAAGTTCTCAAGTGAAATGAAACTAAAAACGACTGGTTCCTAAGAAAAAAAGTACCTTTAGATACGTTTGATTCGGGACTAGTGTACTACTATGACATGGTCCAAGTAAAAGGGTAGATGGTGCTTCTATATATGATGATGACGAGTAACTAAAATTTCGCTTCACGCTTTTTTTTTATCCTAGTGTGGATTAGGGAACATGCTGAACATGCAAACGAACTACATATATATTTGTAGTGGAACTATTGGTTCCTAAACGAAAATGAACTTAAGAAAACAAGTAGTTTCAAAGTGCGTCCGAAGAAAAAAGGAACTAAAAAATCGACTAGTTTTTAAATAAAAAACAGCTTCCCAAGTGAAATGAAACTAAAAACGACTGTTAAGTAAAAAAGTACTTTACGATAGGAGCTGTGAAAAGAATTAAAACAATAAGTTGTTGCCGAAAATAACTCAAGAAATAAATTTCTCATATTTTGAAAATAACTAAAGAAACAAATAGTTCTTTAGTTCAAAGGAACTAACGAGTACTTCCAACTCCATTATCCAGTACCTCAGTTTTAAGAGTATATGAATAAAATTTTTCACAAAGGTTTGATTTCCTTGTTCTATATGAATAGATTCTTAGAAAAAGGAACTACAAAACGTTTGGTTCCTAAGTAAAAAACAACTTACGATAGGAGCTGTAAAAAGAATTGAAACAATAAGTTTTTGCTAAATAACAAGGAACTAAAGATACCAAATGCTCGTCAGTGAAAAGAACTAAGTCCTTAGTTCAAAGGAACTAAATGAATATGTAATTCTAACTTTACTATTTATTTGCTAAGTTTTAACTTTATAAGCACAAAATTTGACGCAAAAGGTTTGTTTTCTATTATCTATACGAATAGTTTCTTGGCAAAAAGGAACTAAGTAAAAGAGTAAAAGGCACTTAAGATACGAGTTGTGAAAAGAACTTAAACAAAGTATTTATTTTCAATTAAACTGGAACTAAAGATACGGGTTGTTCCAAAGTGATAAGAACTAAATCAATAAGTTGCTCGCAGAAACAAATAGTACCATAGTTCGAATAAATTTCATAAGCGGGTAGTTCTAACGCTGTTACCCAATGCCTCAGTTTGAAGAGTATTTGTTGTTAGTTCCTATCTCCTTGAGGAGCATAGGGCCGCAGTTTTAAGTGTATGTAAACCAAATTTTGGCAAATTTATTTTTCATTATTTGAATATTTTCTTGGCAAAAAGGAAATATAAGAACGAATGATTGCTAAGAAAAAAATGAACTGTAGAAAGGAGTTGTGAAAAGCACTTAAAAAATTAGTTATTTCTAAGAAAAAGCTGCAAAAGTTCCACTTAAGAAATAAGTTGCTTCTAAGTTAAAAAGAAATGAATATTTTCTTAGTTCAAATGAAGCTAATAAACGAGTAGTTCCAACTTTACTATTCAATTTAGTTTTAAGAGTATATAAAGGCCATAGGGCCTTTTGCCATTTCCCAAATCAAATATTTGCTGGAACTAGTTGGAAACGGAACCAAGTTCTTCAGGAACAGCTGGTCAAGGAAAAGTTTTTATAAGATTGGTAAGGGTTTAAACAAAGTCGGTCACGTCAAACTTTTTCACTTTTATTGCTTTGAGGATTGTGAAATTTAAATTGAGAATTTCTGTATCGTTTTGTGTTGTACAAATTAAATTAAAATTTCTTATAATATATAAACTGTTGATTTTTTATTTACTATATAAAATTGCGGTTTTTTTTTAAGCATTTGAAGCATGTTTTTTTTTTATTGTGGGCAGGAAATGAGTTAAGCTAAGTTAAGCATCGATTGATATTGTTGTTGTAGTATACGATGTTGTTGTTGTTGTTGTTGTTGGAGCAGTGCGTCTGTGGGCAGTTGTAGTATGGCTTTTAGAGAGTGTGGGACGCTCCGCGCGCTTCATTATATAATGGCACAAGTGTGCAGCGTGGTACGCTTAGAATTTATTACTGAAGATGTTGTATTTTATTTTATTTTTTTCCAGCTTCTTTTAGTTTTATTATAAACATTTTGTCGCTTAGTAAAATACAAAAAAAAAAAAAAATCACATGAGCTTTTAAGAGTCTCAGTTTTTATTGTAATGCTCTAACAAAAGTAAACAAAACTAAATGATTCAATGATTTGAAAAGTGCGACTTGCCAGCAGCTCATTTAATGGTTTTGAATCAACTCGTCGTGGGTTGTAAGTAGCTACATTTTTCTTTGTTATTTCGT
Source organism: Chymomyza fuscimana (assembly GCA_949987675.1). Classification (NCBI taxonomy): domain Eukaryota; kingdom Metazoa; phylum Arthropoda; class Insecta; order Diptera; family Drosophilidae; genus Chymomyza; species Chymomyza fuscimana. Next base: position 101,563,255 of record OX465089.1, read on the forward strand.
TGGGTGACGAAATGGAAATGATTTTAAGTATATTTCCATAGAAAAAGTTTTTCAGTGGTATTTTGGCGCCAAATTGTGAGCTAATTGGTCAGACTTGGCAACAGATATCGTAACACAAAATGACAAAATTTTAATTTCTAAGTAAGCCTCAAAAAAGCTATAAAAAAATCATGTAGGAGGCTACATGATGTGTGTAGATACCTATACAAGTACTTACAATTTTGCCAAGTCTTTAAGTCAAATAGGAAAAAATTTAAGATGTTTGCAATAAATATTTTGTTTGTATATGAAGATTCTAAGTCTCTGTGTCACTCTTTAAATTCAATCTTTAAAAGCAAAACAAGACTTTAGTTCAGACAGATGCTTGTGACGTCATCGGATACTGAGCAGTTACCTTACACAAATTGTAATCGGAACTGAAATCCGGAGCAGTCATGAACTCCATGGAAATAACCATTATGGCTCTCAGCTCATTAGCAGATTTCGTATTTGGGTCTGATACTTCGCTTTCCAGATGATGCGCAAATAGTTAACTTCTTTACACTTCTTATACCTTTCAATTAAGAGAACTCCCTTCTCATCCAAAACTCTTTCTTCCAGAACCTGCCTTTAAAGTAGTTAGCAGCTTGCTAGCTTTAAGTTGCCACCCACAAGACACTTGCCCCAACTCTACAGCTGGTCATAAAACTTATCTCAAAGACTTAAAAAGCCTTAAAGACATAATAAAATCTATTGCTTAATAAATATAAGCATTGTGAGGTAATAGTTGGGAAAATTCCAAATATTAAATGCGCAGTCAAGCGCATTGTGAGGCCCCCAAGAAGAGCAGGCTCTGATGTGGTTGAGAAAACCGTAAACCGTCGTTGTTTGTTGGTGGCAGTTGCTACGCTTCAGTAGTGGCGCTTGGGCGTGGCCGGTGCCGCATGGCGCTAGTGCCAGCCATGCTGGGAGGGGTATAAGGTAAGGTCGTTGAGATTTCATAGCGGATAGCAAAGAATTTTGATTAACTTGAAAATCACTGAGGGAAGTCAAAAGCAAATGCGATGGCGCAACAAAATGTCTATAGCGAATGCTATGATAGCAGGCGGGGGGGCTGGATGTAGCTGGTGGGGCAGACACATGGGTTTAGACAGTTGAACAGAGGCATACAATGTACGCATTATTTGTTTGCATTGCAACAATAATTGCTTAACTAAATGTGAATCCTGAAGTCCAGAGAGAAGAAGCGCCTCGTTAAGGCGGCGTTCGGTCCGGCACAGGTCTGGTCAGAGCTGCGATGTCCGACTGTCGGACTGTCGGACTGTGCTGCTGCAGCTTTCATTGTGATTATTTAAAAGCGGCAGCAAAAACAATACACAAACAAAAACTTGCGAAAAATAAAAAAAGAAGACTCCAGTGCTGGAGATGAGTTAAGAAAACCAAAAACAAAAAAAAAAAAAAAGCTCACAAATTGTCATTTCTTAACCTTTTCAGATTGCGAAGGCGGCACAAGGCACATGGCAAACTGCAGCCACTACAAGAAGTTGCCGACGACGAGGACGGAGACAAGCTGGACGTGGAAGTGGACGCGGATGAGTACAATGCGCCGCGCGCTCTGTACGAAATGCTTTAAGAAATGCCGAATTCCAGAAGCTACAGTACAATCAGTTGAATTAAAAAACGAGCGCAGCGCTGCGCACAGACAGCCGCTGCTGCAGTCGCTGTCGACGTTGACGTCGACGACGCATCACAGACGATATCATCGCTGCTTAAACGCAGCTGGCTGGCTAGCTGGCTGACTATGTCTGCTATTGGATTTGGCATTGCGGCTTGGCTAGTCGGAAATTAAGAGGACATTGTGGCGGCATGCGGTTAAGAACTCCATGCCAGCTTGGCTTAAATACAAATCCAGCTTGGCTTTTGGGGTATACATAGTAGGTACTTATGTATATGTTTGGACTAAACTGGCTGCAAGGGGACACTGCAAGATTCTTTACGTGCATGGCGCGCATTTGCGTTGTTGGTGGCTGACGTTGTGGCTGCCGCCATGACAGAGGTCGCCCTCGTACGTAATCGGCGCATTGCAAATGCTTTGCCTTTGTAGTGTGTGAGGCAGGAGCTGCGCACGTGGCCAACAGTTACTGCAGCAACAACAACAACAAAAATCATTGAAATGTCGTTAGGAACGTGTGGCAGCGGGCGGAAGGCGGCGGGCTAAGACTTTGGCGTTATTTCTGTACGATAAGTACGAAAACCGCAAAATGCTTTTAATTTCTCAAACTGATACAAGTTGGCTACAAATTGCAAGGCCTAAAGGCTGCGGCTTGAAACTTTGCGCACTAGAACAAAATGTCTAGGCAGCGGGGGTGTCCGCTCTTTTGTGTACCAGGCTTACTAAAAAATTAAAACGTGTAAACATGTACCAAGGTGTAATCCAGCGTTTTCATTGACGTCATATGGGACTTGGTGCCCAAACTATCTGGCTTTATGATTTTGGTCACCAAAGAATGGTAGCATTATTTTAAGCTCCTGCATAATTCGGCTATATAGAAGTGACTGACGATAGTTCTTGGTATTCCCTAATACGAGACCGCAATAGTGACGTAGAGTTTAGATAGACGGATATTTATCGCTACAATCGTCTGACAAGATTTTGTATTCCGGGACGGAAAGACGATATTCACTTTTTGCCAATTGTTGAAAACAAAAATTTTGCTAGAATTTCTCAAAATAAAAACTGGCTGCAGGAAATAAAATTCGAAGGACCTTCTTTAAGAAGAGGAATTATCAGCTTGAAAATGTACTACTTTTTAAAGATACTTTTGAAAGATATGAAGTTGTGAACCAATGGCGGACACCCTTACCGCCTAGGTAGTCCACACAATTTGTGGACCGGCAGAAGTGGCCGTGGTAAAAAAAAAACTCATTCCCTTCCAACTGAATCGCTTTGCATTTTTGCACAACAGATTTATTGTGTCAAGTGAAAGCACCTTAACTGCGATACTTAGTGGCGCCCTCTGCAGTTTTAACTCCAAAACTCTTTTTTTAGGTGCTGTAAAGTGCACAACAACAAAAATCTAATAATGATGTAAAATCTATCGATGATAAAACCGATCATCAAACTGCAACTCATTGTTAAAACTAAAACTTTTATTAAAGAATAAAACTATATGTAAACCAACGTTGACAAAAACGCCTGCTTTTTTATTTTTTTTTTTATTTATTATTTGCCAAGATGAGCCAATGATGAGCTTTGCGCTTTAGGTGGAGGCGTGCGCTGCGCAGGTGAGTCTCGGGCCAAACAAGGTAAGACCCATACACTTGGTATAGCCAAAAAACACCCGCACAGTGCGATACATATATTATAAAGTCAAAGAGTTGAAGAACAACAACAACCACACCAACAGCAACAACAACAATAACAACAACTACCACATTTGCTGCCCACTGCAAAAAATCAACGGCGCACGCTGACAATTAACCTTGGCCATATGACAAAGAGTTGGCGTCAGGCAGCAGCGCAGTCAGCGTCGACGTCGGCGTCAACTGCAACAACGGCTACGCTACGACCTACAACATGAGAGATTTATCAGTCAGCTGTACTGACCCGTGGTCGCAGCTTGACGAAAGAGTGTAGAAATATAAAAACAAAACTAAAAACAACAACAAATAGTGCGCGGGTGTTGTCGTTACACCCACAACTGTTAGCAACAACAACTAAAATTTGTGTGTCTGCTTGTGCGTGGCTTTCATTCATCGTCTTCGTCTGCGGCTCATTGAGTAAAATGTGGAAATGTGCATAAGACCGACAGTGGGATACACTGCACACACTTTGGGGTTAGGGGTTTCCAAATTTTATCTCTTTAGAAGTTTTATCCGAACAATGTAATTCGTGCATAATTTGGTGTCTTCAGCTTGTAAGCTCTTTGATATGGATATGGCTCAATCGTTACCCAAGGCATTGGCAAGTAAGAGAAGAAAACTCATGGCTCTGACGCGTCTGCTGCTGCCTGTTGCATACATTGAAGAAAGGGTATAAAAAAATATAACAGCTGCGCTTGCGCTCTGCTCAAGAGTGTTGTCGGCTGGCGCTGCCGCTGGCGTCGCGTCGCGTCGGGCACACGTCATCAGCAACATCAACAACAACAGCACAAACAAAATGTGTGTGTGTGTGTGTAGCCTACGCGTCGCACAACTTAGCTCAACGTTGACAGCGACAGCGACGTCGACGTCGACGACTATGGCATTGAAAAGCGCCGCGATTTGCATGCCAAGCAATCCCATTGCGCTCTCTTGTGCGCTGCGCTGCGCTGCTTGTTGTTGCATGACATGCGTCCGTCGGACGGGACGAGCCGAGCCAAGCCAAGCCAAGCCAAGCCAAGCCAATTGCTGCTGATCGATTTATGAACTCGTCGCAGTCACAGTTGCTGTCGCTGTTCGTGGTGGTCGTCAACATGACGTCACAGCGTCAACAAGCCCACGTTTAATTTTCATTTCAAGCATTGTTTGCAGCACTGTAGCACGCCGCAGGGCGAAGCAGTGGATCTATCTACTAGTATAAGCGGGAACCCCTTCAGCATTCAGCATACGAGAAGCGGAAGCTTTTAGAGGCAACAACGCAATGATGAAACTTATAGATACAAAATAAAAAAAAAATTCATTCACAGTCAGCTGTGTGGCAACCCACTCGCCAAATTTGTTGTTCGTTATTGTTGTTGTTATTGTCGTGTAGGTTAACAAGAAATTTAGCCAACAGTAGTGAGCGTTATGTAAAGTTATTGAATTTTTTTTTTTTTTTTTGGTTAACCTTGCTCTTGAAAATAGTCAAACTATTACACATGACAATTTATTTTTGGCAAAATTGAACTAGTTAAAGTGAAGCAAAAACTGCAACAAGAACTTGTATTCGGAGCTGTGATAGAAATCTCCGGAGAGTAATGTAATTCATTTTCTCACGATAGATTAACGCAAAGTACGACGGTACGACGATAGAATTGATGTTAAGTTCAAATTCGTTTAAAAGATTTTGAGTTACTACTGATTTTATAAGTTTAAGCTAACCCTTAAACAGTGAAAGAAAGATTTAGAACTGTGAACTTATTGAAAGCAGAAGAAGATTCTCTTCACAAATAGTCAATAAACTTCTGCTAAAATTTAAGAAATCTTAACTTTTAGTATTTAAAATTGATAGCATATTACTATCGCAGCCTAAGAAGAGAATTCAAGAAAGTTAGACTAAAGTAGACACAAATCTTGAAATAGGCTTATAATGCGTAGAAAAATGTTATATTAGGGTAACCTTGCTCTCTCATGACCATTTATTTTTAGCAAAATATATCAAGACAAACAAGAGCTGGAGCAGAAACATGAAAAAAACCTTCGAATTTAATTTTAAAATCAATTAAGTCGGAATCAAAAGTAAGGTAAGTATGGATTTCCTAAACGGAAGAGCGAAAATTCTTGTCATAGAAGAAAATTTATATGCTAAGAACATATCAAATTCGTATGTTTTAAATTTAAGAGGCAGATATTTATACGTTTTTAAGAGCATCCTCCGAATTTAAGAAGGGTATTATTTTCAGTGAAATTATATACTCTCGTTAAACCTTGACAAAGCGTAATAAAAGGATTCCACCGGGTCCAAAGTTATCTAATGGCGTAGTAGAATTAAAAAAAAATATTGAATATTGGGACTTTAGTACCAGGCAAAACCTTTGAATAAATTTGGATTATACCTATTTATTGAACAAAGAACCAAAAAAATCTAGTAAAATTCGTAGTTAAAAAAATACCAACAATTTCAGTATAGAGCAACTAAAAGTGGACATTAGTTAAAAAGTTTGATTTTCTCAGGCAAAAGTATCTGAAAAGTTGATGTCGATAGTCACCGTTGATTCGTAGCTGTAACAGAAACTAATGTCTATATAAGGCAGCTGGAACTTGGCTTTTTACTCGCTGTTGAACTCTGTTTCTATTTTTTTATATATAATATTGTTTGTTTGTTTTTATTATTTTATAATATTGCGCTAAATAATAAATACGATATTATTATATTTTTATATATGTATGTAAATAGTACTAAATTGTTTATGTTTTAGAAACACATTTAACTGCACTTAGGTGTAATTGCTTTTTGTTAGATTCATTTAAAAGTATTTTGTTGTTGTATATATCCTTTGCAAATTGCACTTGTTTTTAAAAATTAAAATTGTTTTAACTAAATATTAAATAAATGTTTTGATTTGTTTTCTTTTTTTAATTTCTGTTTGACAGAAATAATATTAAGTGTTGAGAACTAAATTAAGTTTTGTAGCAATATTAATTTAAATGTCTTTTTTTGTTTTTGATTTAAATAATAAATTAAGTAGTGTGCCAAATGTTTTTGAAAATAAGGCAAATAGTTAAGCTTTGAGCTGCTTTAAAATTTGGTATTTTTTTTTTTTTTAATTTAATTTACAATAAATATTAGTAGAGCAACATGCAGCTCAAAGTGTCAGTATAATTTTGATGGAAATTTGCTTGCCACATTGTTTTCGTCTAAAATGATGCATATAAAGTCTTGGAATGATAATATTATGTTTTTCGGCTTCATTTCAAAAAGATCAAAAGAGTTGAACACCCTATGGTTAAATCCTGCTTCTGGATCTGCTATAGACTTCAAAACTAACAAGAAAATCCAAATGAAAAATATTGTGATTATTTTTTCGTTATAAATACAATATTCTACAATACCGTCTATATAGCTCTCTCATAAGATAGAATAAATCTCGAACCTATTAGGTTTTGTATTTACCGAAAAATCTCTAAAATCTGTCTTATCTGATCTCTAGAAGAAAAGAAAAAAAACTTTTCTGTACTTCTTAATGGGTCTACACCAGTGGTGGTTCTACGGGGGATTTTCGGATCCGGACTCCTCTAAAAGTTGGAAAAATCGAAACTCTTAATGATATTGATGGAATTTTTTCGATTTTTATAAGAACTTCCATGAAATCACTATAAAGTACTTTCTATAAAAAATTATTAAGTTGTGGTTGGGTGGAAAACTAAATTCCAAATCTATTAAAAAATTCTTGGGCGAAAGGCAGATTGACGTTAGATTTTTTTGGGACTGTACTGACGAGAGACAGATTTTTAAACTCTTAATGATATTGATGGACTTTTTTTGGAATAACTTTCTTAAAGTCATTTGTCAAGAAATATATAATTTTTCGCTTTTTATAAGAATTTTCATGAAATGACTTTAAAGTGCTTTCTATAAAAAATTATTCAGATCTGTTTTGGTGGAAAACTTTGTTCTAAATCTATTAAAAAAAAGTCAGATTGATGTTAGATTTCTTTGGGACTGCATTGAAAAATCCATTGGCGAGAGGCAGATTTCGAAACTCTTAGTGATATTAAAGGACTTTTTACGGATAAACTTTTTTTGAGTCATTTTTTAAAAAAATATATCATTTTTAGATTTTTAAAAATTTCTATGAAATCACTTTCTATAAGAAATTATTTAGGTGTGTTTTGGTGGAAAACTAAATTCTAAACCTATTAAAAAATTCTTGCGCTAGAGGCATATTGATGTTAGATTTTGTTGGGACTGCACTAAAAAATTCATTGACGAGAGAGAGCTTGCAAAATTCTAAATAATATTGATGGACTTTTTTCGGAATAGCTAACTTAAAGTCATTTCTTAAAAATTTTTAGATTTTTATAAGAATTTCCATGAAATCACTTTTTATTACTATCTATAAGAAATTATTCAGTTGTGTTTTGATGGAAAACTAAATTCTAAAGCTATTCTTGGGCGAAAGGCAGATGGATGTTAGATTTCTCTAGGACTGCAACTACATTAAAAAGTTTAAAAGTTACGAAATAATATTTTTTACTCCTAAAATAAATGAATACCGTTTCCTCAACTTTATATGCAGCGATTTGTTCGAAGCGCAGAGCAAACTCTTTTATAGAGTATATTAGCAGGTAGCTAGGCCAACGCTTGTTAAAGCCATAAAATAAAAAGTAACTAGTAATTGATCAAATGAACATAACTATTAATTATAAATAGCGCTAACATTAAGCTAAACGATTTTTAAATAGTTTTTAGAAAAATCCTTAAGATTTGTTTTTTATTTATTTATTTTTTTTTGTTTTGTCGAGCACGCTCATCACGCTCTATAAAGCCGACGCGCCCCTAACTAAAGTTTCTATTTTAGCTAAACCACTTTTTATAAAATATTTGATATATTTTTTTTTTAAAACTTTTAGACTCTGCGCAGCAAATCTTTTTTTTATATATATATATTAATTTTATGTTTTATGTTGTCAGCTATTTCTACTACATATGTAAGTGTCTATTTTGCCTTGGTTGATGTATATATGTATGTATATAGTATATATACATGTATAATATATAACTATTTTTTGTGTTGAGTTAATGGCAACTTATTGCACTTATTATAACGACTAACTAAGAGCAGTCTCGGCTGTATGTAGCTATGTGTGTGCGTGTCTGTGTGTGTCAAGTCTCTAGTGAACTGATCTTGATTTTGTATCTTGTAGATACTGCATGTATCTTGTAGCATGGCACTAGTTGAATTTGTGTTTTTGTTGTTGTTGCCGTTTTTTGCCTGGGCTCTGACATGGATTGGCTATGGGCTTTATGGCTAAATATCGTACTTATAAGTATGAGTGCAAGCCCCGCCTGCTGTAACTGTACTCTATATAGCTCGGGTTTTTTTTAATGATTTTTTCACTTTTTTTTCTTGTTTTATTTCGCTATGGCACAGTGCAAGTCAAAGTTTGTTTTTTTTGTTTTTATATGGTATTTAATGTTAAGTAAGAGTTTTGACTAGTATAACAAAATAAATATAAGATATACGTACATCAGCCGCCCGAAACTTTATACCAATGTAGAAAACTAACGTAAATAGAGCGGCGAGGAGATCATGTGATCGATCATGCAACTGGTCATGAAGTCACGTGCTGCACTTTGGATCTGCTAAACATGGAATGCTGCCTAAACTCTCTGTTCTAACCTCTTCTCTCTCTCTCTATATGTATATTGTCTAACTAATCAACGTCATCTTGTTGCCAACCTATGATCATCATCATCGTCACCTTTAACGCTGCGCATGCGTATGCGACATATGCGAGTGCGTCGAGTGTGGCGGTGGCACGTGCGGCACATGCGCATGATGCGCATGTCCACCATACGCCTGTGCATGCGATAAAGGTGACGCCTGACCTCCACTATAGCCGGACTGCATTAGACTCTGCTCTAAACTGTAATGTGAGGGCGGCGCCTGCGGATGTCCTAGATGAGCGTGCCCATGATGACCATAAATTAATTGTCTTACTTTTGAATCCTCATCGGCGATATTGTAGCTAAGCTCGGTCTCCTCGAATCCAGTGGCGGACATGCGCTGATCTCCACCGCCCACACTGGGCGGATCTGGTGAATTCAGGCAGGTCTGTATGAGCTGCTTGCCCGCCTCTGAGGTAATCATCGGCTGCAGCTTGCGCGTGGCAAATGTATAGACGTGACCCGTCTCGGAGGCAACTAGCAGCATTACCTGAGTTCCAGTCAGCGTCGACAGCTCGTAGGCCTGCAAAGAGTAGCAGAGAGAAATCAAGTAAGTACACAGAGAGAAAAGATGGATACAGTTTAGACTGAACTTGTTTCAAGTTAAGCGTATAAGTTTATATTATTTAGAAATGCCAACCTATGTACTAAAAGGCACCAATAACGATTAGTGGATCTGAATTTGAACTAAGAAAGCTTCTAATTCAAGGGGTTTCCTAGACATCTATAGCGCATTTTGAGCTACTAAAGATTAACGATTCGTATCCCAGATCCGATAAGAATTAATTTAATTTAATTTTAGTTTCAGTAACATTTTGTTTGCTAATGAAGATACATTTTTGTCAGTGGAAATCAGGTGCGGATCTAGGATTTGGTGTTGGGGATTTTCACTTCAAAGTGTATATATATCAAAAATAAATCTGTCAACACATTTTTTCACCTTTTGGGGGGCGATTTCCAGACCCGAAAATCCCCCGTGGAACCGGCACTGGTGTAAACCCTTTAAGAAGTACAGAAAAGTTTTTTTTTTCATTTCTTCTAGAGATCAGAAAAGGCAGATGTTTGAGATTTTTCGGTGAATGTAAAACCTGATAGGTTCAAGACTGATTTTATCTTGTGACAGAGGTATATAGACGGTATTGTAGAATATTGTATTTATAACGAAAAAACAATCACAATATTTTTCATTTGGGTAACTTGTTAGAATGAAGATATTCCATCCTAGCTATTCAACATCGAGAGCTAATCATGGGATGCCAGAAATGAATTTCACCCAAAAATCTAATTCAGTTTAATTCTAACTCAGAAAAAAATTTGTTTAATTGCCAGAAATATCTCGTATGTATTGAAAAACAAATGAATGATTGAATCAATTCTCAGCTTCAAATACCAGTACTGAGATAATAATAATATTTGTTATGATAAATAAATAATCGAATTATTTCTATTACCGAACTTTTTATACTATAAAATATTCTTTAATTGTTTCTTCAAGGAATACTTAGGAGATCTTATGCTACCAAAAGCTTTGTAGACGAACTTCGTTATAACGAACTCTTCCGCAAGAAATTTTTAATATTAAGAATTTTTTTTTAACTACACTGCTCTAATGAACTCCTCAAAAACATTTTTTTGTGGCAAGATTTTTTTTCTATACCAATATTCTGCTCCTGTGGCAAATCACTATCCAGATGTTTAGCTATATTTAGATTTGATTATTATCTTTACGATCTATTTATTCCTTTTCAAATCTTTATAAAATTTAGACAAATTGAAAATGATTGCAAACTAATTGATTGCAGCTATTTCTCTCAGTGTAATTAAACAAAAAAATAAAAACACTATAGTTAGTCGTGTTAAAGTGTAAAGCTTTTGAAGGCGCGTTCACTGCTTAATCGCCACATAAATTTTGGATCCAAACTATTCGATTATGTAGCCGATAACATGGAAAACAAACGCTGACATGCCGCTCCAGGCGAGCAGTAATAACAACAACAACAGCTTGCAACAAGACAGTAGCCTAAGCTATCAACAGCTCGTAATTACTATAAATTGTTGCAGCGGGTGCTGCTGCCACAACATGCACGTCGACGTTGACGCTGACTGCGGTAGCAACGTGCATAAATAACTCGCGCGTAAAACGCGCGCAAAACGCGCCGTGACCATTTATTAATATTAATGAAATTGTTGGGCAGCAGCAGCAGCAACTAACTTGGCTGGGCCCCCATCGATCTATAGGCCAAGTTAGCTACGTTCTTGTTGTTGTTGCTGTTGTTGGTTTGTTGCCTGTTTCTGTGCTGCTGCCAATTTTATGTGTAACATGTGTAAATGCAAACAATTGACACGCCGTGCGGACATGGCGAGTAGGTGTCGGATGTGGTAGCTGCTGTGGAAGCAATGTTGCAAGTTGGTTTGGCTGCCTAGGCAGCAACAATTCATGTCAATTTGAATTTCGAACAAAGACAAAGGACACGACACGCAGCAGCAGCAGCAGCCAGTCCAATATGTTGACAGGACAAGGCAGAGCCCCAGAGACCGGCGCAGAGTCATTTGTTAGAACGCGATTGTAGCTGGTGTTGCATGTGGCCAAAAAGCGCGCCGCCGCCAACTGCAACAACACAAATGGCTAGAAAGCCAAGTCCAGGCAGCCAAGCTGGCGCGACCGGGCCATGCCCCAAGGTACACACAGACACACTGTGTGCTTATCGTACAATCTGCCGATCGTCGCGTATCAATACGCTTCCGTGCTGCTGCTGCTGCTACTGCTGTTGCAAACAATTCCCAAGCTTAAGGCCAAGAACGGTTTGGCCTTATAGCAGCACTCTCTTCCCTTCGTGATTTCAATTTAACACCTTTTGGCGGCATTTTGCGCCTGCCACTTTGGTGTAGGCAGCCAACAATGGGCTTTTACATGCCACAACATGGTAGCATGTGTGTGTGTGTGTGTGTGTGTGTGTTTGTGTGTGCCACTGTGCGTGTATGCATTATGCAGCTAGCAAGAGCTTTAACTCTTGTTGCCTACCTACACAATTAGGCCAATGAGATCACTAGCCAGACCATTGATATTAGCTCACTTTCCACCAAGTTTCTTGGCCAATCTCAGTTGGCAAATGACCATTTTAAATGACGCACACGCCCACGCATACGCCCTGCTTAGTTGTAGCTACTAACGCTTTTACCAAATTTGGTAAGGAAAGTATAAGCCAGCAGGTTGGTACGTTCCAAAAGTTCATTGGCCGCAATTTGTAGACGCCAAGCGATAACTCTGCAAATTTTGAAAAACCTGGACAACAGCGACTGACTGGACTGTAGCGCCGTCGTCCATTGTGTGCCTGTCAACTGTCGCCACTGACAACAGATCCCTGCAACAACAACAACCAAGTCAATGCTGACGACAAGGGCCACATCAAAGTCACAAAAAATATATATAACAAAACTTTACGTTAAACCCACATTGCAGTCAACTCTGTCATAAGTAGCTTTAAGTTACTAAACCAAAAAAAAAATCAAAAAAATCCAAAGATACATATATCTCCCTTCTTTTTTTTTGTTGTTGCTTGTCTCTGGGGTCAAATATTTTATAAGATTTTTTGTCATCATATATGTGCTGTGTGTGCCAGATCGTGCTGAGATCGTGATTTGGCTGTTGAACAGGCGATTTTGCGAAAAACGCGCGCGCCGAGTTTAGGGGTCAGACAAGAAGTCTATTTAAAAATGTTAAACATTCAGCCATATGAATTATGTAAGTTTGCGTGTGAAAATTGGTCATTTGAAAATGCCTTTAGGCCGGGCCCAAATGCAGATCATGACAATAACAGTAGCCACTGGAACACGCAATGCCAAGGCGACTTGGCTGCATCTTGACTCTGCTCTTTCTGTGCAACTCGCTTGCAAGTCGCTTTGAATGCAATTGCGGCGGCAAATTAACATTTTATGAAGACCCAAAACAAAAGGAAACGCGAATCGTGGCTACCGCGCTTACACAGATCCCGAAAAAAAACCAATCCCAAACCAAACCAATAAAAGCAGTCAGCTCGGGAATGGTAAGTTTCAAGAGCCAAATTTTAGATACTCTAAGTTTGAGGTGGGTCAGATGCTGAGCTACAGAACATCCAAGCATAGAGTGGTATGGTTTATAGCGCGGGGTTTTCTTAAGGTTCCCGTTCTTTGGGAAAATTTATGGACCAATCGTAACTGGGCCCGTACTTTTGTCTCTATACGCGGCCTAAGTATATGTAGTATCTTTCAATCGATAAAAATTCGTCCAAAAGCAACAAATCGCCTTTATGGCTGTGGAAGTGTTAGGCGTACTTCCAAAGATAACTCCAATGACCATGACTAACGAGACTTCTGGCGCACCCCTGATTAGATTAGAACTATATCTAAAGTTGTTGATGGGAGTAAGACAATGTTTTTATTAATATGTGAGGCTATACAAATTTTTGGATATACCACTGCATAGCTTTTAAAAAAGCGCCTAGCGTTCTATCCATTATTCCAGTTAACTACTTCTGCGATTCACCATCATTGAGATAGGATAGTTAGATTAGAACTATATGGTCGAAGTTTTTTAATATTTTTATAAATCCAAAACTTCACTATGCTAGCAAAGAACTGCTTATAAAAAAACTCCAAGCAAAAGTCTTCAAGGCTGGCCCACTTCGAATTTTCTGTGCAAAAGATTTGGGCATACTGAGTTAAACTATAAGATGGTGGTTCAAAATGACGGAAATACTAGATGAAGGTCCAACCCTAAAGGGAGTTGACACAGTTCTAACTAATAAAAGTTTTTTGTTTGGTTCCTTTATTTATTTTTATATTAGCATTAGGTTGGAATCTTTATGGGGTTAAACTTTTAAAAATGTTTAGAGCAGTGGCGAATCCACAGGGGGTTTTCAGGTACGGACCTTCCCAAAAGGCGCCCAAAATGGGTTCACAGTCTTTTGTTAGTTCTGATATATATACATTTTGAAGTGAAAAACTCCCCTAAGATCAAATCCTGGATCCGCAACTGATTATAGAAATAGGAAAAACATAAAAATTTCAAAGAGTTTAGATTGTCCATTTTATATGGATGTCTGGAAAAGGTTTTGGTTTTTTTTCTTTATTTATTTTTAAATTAGTATTAGGTTGGAATCTTTATGCGGTTAAACTTTTAAGAATGTCTAGATTCAGGACCGGACCTCCCCAAAAGTTGCAAAATTGGGCTCGCAGTCTTTTGCGAGAACCCCACTAAGATCAAATCCAGGATCCGCAACTGATTATAGCAATAGGAAAAACATAAAAGCTTCAAAGAGCTTAGGTTGTCCGTTTTGAATGGATCCCAAGAAAAGGTTTTTGTTCGGTTCTTTATATATTGACTATTAGTATTAGGTTGGATCTTGAATGGATCTCTAGAAAGGGTTTTTGTTCCGTTCTTTATATGTTTTATATTAGTGTTAGGTTGGAATCTTTAAATGGTTAAACTTTTCAAAAATTCTAGACAAAGGAAGGAATAAAAAAGTGTTTCTAGTAAAATAGTTTCTTGGATAATTGTTTTTGTTGTAATTTTGCAAGGTTATGAACCATTAATTGAAGAATTGAAGAAGAAATGCGAAAACCCAATTATACCTGGAACGACGTCACTGTTAACGCAAAGTTAGTTAGATTAAAGTTAATTGTTAAGGCTCTATGCTCCACTTAGGAGTCGAGAATACATAGTAGTAATAGTAGAACCGTTAATCACCACTACAGAAGAAAATACATATTCGATATATCGCCAAAATCTGTTAAGTTCGTCCTTGCATCATACGAAAGCATCTTTGCTCTAGAAAAAGCTCAGAAACCGCTTTTGAGCTAAAATTCGGTTGAAAAAGCTATTTTTTTTTACATCCATTATGTAGTAACGAAATATCTACGACTTCAAACTTGACTGCATAATCAAGAGACTCTCTGCCAGCGCATTACAGTAACCGACAAGGAGTCGGCGGCTCTGCCGTCTGTGCAGGCAGATTGCAGACTACGGCAGAATGCCGCCAAAGCAACAGTTGGTCGTTTGGTCTGTTCGGCCGGGGCACGATGGCCGGGCAACGATAATGCACAGCCGAGCAGAGTTGGCATTGTTAGAGGCGCACAATGAGCACAAAGTAATGCAGGGTGGTGCATGGGTGGAGGCTACACACACAAGACCCCAGCCAGCGAGAGAGAGCGGGGAGTGGGCAGAAGCATACATTCAAGCATTTATTAATTGCACATGAGCTGCAACTGCCGCAAAATTATGCCAAAAACGTGCAGTACACACAGGTTGCTGTGTGTGGGCACTGCTCAGGGGGAATCTTTGCAGCTACTTACCTTTTTCATGATGCCCGTTTTGCGTTTGGAGAAGGTCGTATAACGACGCAGCTTATTGTCAATGTACTCCATTTTGATTTTAACGCGTCCCTTTGTCTTTTTGCCATTGGCGGGCGGTGATTTCTTATTGGGCAGCGGATTGTAGCTATCGACGCCATCGTCAACGCCGCCAGCGCCGCTGTTGCCACTGCCTGCAGCGCAGCTATCCAGTGCCTGCAGCGATAAGCTGCCCGGTACGGCGCGATGATCCTCATAGCAATCGGAGCCGGCACGTTTGAGTCCGCGCGGCTGTTGTTGTTGTTGCTGCTGCTGTTGTTGTTGCTGTTGTTGCTGCTGCTGCTGCTGTTGCGCTGCGGCCGCATGCTGTGGACTGTGGGTTTGGCTATTGCCCAGCGTTTGACATTGAGCCGCTGTGGTGGCATTTTGACGCTGCATAGGCAGGCCGCCGCCCATGCTCTGCAAGAGGCCGCCACTGGGCGGACGTCCACCCAGAGCGGCCACTGCCGGATTGCCATACATGTCGGCCTGTTCGGCCAGGCTAAGACCTATACTACTCATAGAGTAGTTTAGGTTATAGCGCGAGTCACCGCGCGTTGGATCCATTCTAAGATAAAAGTTCTCCACCGCGGAGCCGTTTAGTTCGCCGTTGCACGTTGTGGACGTGCTCGGCGTCAGCGGCACTGCGTACAAATCCAAGGCACCACGCGCAGCTATTATTGCGTTCAAGTTGGCTGCGGCGCCCCAAAACGGCGGGACGACTGCGACGCTGCTGTTGATGATACTCTATGCGGCGAAATCCGAAATCTGAAATCCGGCCGCGGCACACTTTTGCGTCGTGGTCTCGTGGCTATTAGCTTGCTTTTAGCTTTGCTTGCTCACTTGCCGCCGTCTTTAGCTTTTTATTCCAAAAATAAACACAAAACACACACTACACACAACACACAACGTAACGCGCGGCCTCTGCTTTGGCAAATTCTTTTTGCTTTTCTTACGTTTTGTTGTTGCTGCTGCCAGCTGTTTACACGCTGCAGTCTTACACGCACTGCTTGGGGCAGTTGAGAATGCCACGCGACGCCTAGACGCTGTTGCAGCTAAAACGCTTGCAGTTTTTTTAATATTTATTAAATTTAAAACACATAAAAATGCACGAATTTTGTTGCAACGCCGTCGCGGCCGCAACAAAAAAAAAAAACTAAGCAGCTGACAGCGTTTTGACAGCTAGGCGGTGTTGCCAATCAGGCTAGTTGCAAAAGTCTGGCAAGGCTGTGCTGTGTTAATGCTGTGTTTAGCGCGCGCTCAATTTGAATTTGCCTGCAGCTTGTGGTAAATATTTCAAAAACGTTGCTTTAATTGTTGTTATAACTGTTTATAGTTGTTGTTGCTTGTAGATTTAATAAAATTGTTTGGTTTTGTGCTTATTTGTCGTTGTTGCACTTGTTTGGCGTTTTTGACTTTATTTGTTTTTGTTTTATGTTGCAAGACCAAAAATTGAAACGTCTATGTTTGTGTGTTTTTGTTTGTATATACGTATATAACGCGTCGTATTGTTATTTGTAGAGCTTTGTATTTTTTTTTTTCTTTCTTTCTGTTTTGTTGTTATATATTTGGTGCGCTCGAACTGACTTTTGCGATCGATTGTTGCCTTCGTTGTGCTTCAGATGGCGTGCAAATACCTAATAACAAAGCACCGCGTATGGTGGCAAGCGACAGCAGCGTCAATGCTGCTTCGGCCAAACTTGGACCGAACCGGTTGCGCTGTCAAGAGCGCGCACAAAGAGCAAAGAGCGCCTAGGCGAGCGCTTTAAGAGAGTGCTTAAGCTGAGTATATAAGCAAGCAACGCAGCTGTGTGTGTTTTGTGTGTGTGTGCGTGTTTGTATTGTTTATGGCTTAATTAGCTAAATGGAGCAGTGCTCATTAAACACTAGTGTAAGTATATAATATATGCACATATATAAGTTAAGCGCTCACCACGCCCAAGCTTATTGTTGCCTAATTAACGAACAGCTCATTTGTTAAACGGCTGCCATTTGCAGCGCGCTCATTGGCTAAGTTGCGCCTGCGCATAGATCAGCCGTAATGCTCCTCCGCCAATCACAACTTGACTAACAGCTTTGTTGTTGTTATCGTTGTTGTTGTTGGTTTCATTGGTGGTCGCTGTGGCTGCGTGATTGAGTTTTTAAATGTGCAACTAATGAGCACGCATGTTAATTATTGCGCCATTTTGGTTGTTGCTGCTTGCTGCTGCTGCTTATCAGCAGTCGCTGATTAAGTTGAAGGAAGACTTGCGCCCCTGGAGGCACTAACTGCAGCAGCAGCAGCAGCAGCTTGGCCACAAAATCGATACACTTAAACTATGCCAGGAATTTGTGCTGTGCTTTAACCAATATGGTCACAGCCAAGAACATGCCAACGCATATGCGCTCCAAGCAAAAGCTCTAGAGGATTTGCGTAACATAAGACACTGACTGACTGTTGTTGTTGTTGTTGCTGCTGCTGCTGTGATTGTGGTGGGCCAAGTAGCAAGTATTTCACAGACGCAGAAGATGGCATACCGCTCATGTCCTTAAATAGCTGTTCACAAGAAAATGCTGCTGCTGCTGCTGCCTGCTGCCTGTTGCCTGCTGGCCACGTGCAATGACTAACAGATACACAGATGCAGCCAGAGCAGCTACAGATACACTAACCTGTAGTTATTGCTCCCAGTTGATAATCGAAACACAGCAAATTCTTCAGTCGTTTGGATCGATCGTCTCGATCGCCTGCAGATCCAGCGATTGCAGCTACAAATGGTTATGCTGCCTTTTCCAGACATATGATGACGACGTCGACTACGACGACGACAAAGAAAACAAACTTGCAGCCTTGTAGTCGTCTGCTAACTGCGCTTGTCGCCAGCTTGTCTCTTCCGCGAATAGTCAGCACTCTGCCACGTTTTGTGCCTGCAACTCCCCGCACATTTAATTAAAATGCTGCATCTAAGCTGGAGCTGGAGCTCAGCCTGTGTCCAGTCTACCTAATGATTTAAATTAATCATAATGACTGTCAAAATAGAACGTTGCTAGCTGCTCTATAAGGTCTTGGACACAGCGTGCTGGGGCTGCATGTTGTGCGCTTTATGAGCTCATGCTGCCAGTTGACATTTCATCATACTCACACGCTGAAGATGATGACGACGACGACGACGACTACGACGATCTCTAGCTTCTCTAGCTGGTTCTCACAATTGTAGCGCGCGTTTTGTGCAGCGCTTACTAATTGGTAGCAGCTTCAGCTTGGAGGCCTTGCAGCCAGCAGCCATGGCTATAGGCTCCAGAGCGGCTGTCTTACTAAGAAGCACGTCAGCTAGTCTGGTCTGCTCGGGTCTGGTCCGAGCTCAGCTGGGAACGTCAACATGTACAACATTAGATTGATTTTTTGTTTTTTTTTGTGCTTGGACTGTTTTCATGCATTTTCCTAGGAATTTTCCTTAACATTTCTAATACTTAATTATTAGTGCGCGTTTTGCTAGCGTTTTACGTGCGTTTATTTCAGCTATGCCTGGGGCATGGACACTTATGTAATCCACTGCTCAGAGTTCACCTTCAAAACTGCATAGTATATGCTCATATGGTTTTATATGTACATATTGTAGATGTATATAGTACAACTATATGCTCATATATGTATCTGAACAATTTGGCTTTATTTTTAGTTGGGGCCTAAAAGTGTTTGTTCCATTTCCATTTCGAATTTATTTTTTTTGATTTGGTTTTTGTGCCCATGTAGTAGTAGTAGCTTTTTTTTGTAGCTTCTTTAGGCATCCTATTTATAGGCCTGCTGCAACATTAGTAAATCGCTAAAGATTATATCTAAAGTATTTTTACATATTTTGTCTAAATAAATATGAAATGAAAATGTTCCCTCAACATATAGATACATATGTTGCTGGCATATAGTAGATGGGTCTTTAACTTGTTGATCTGATGATATGATAAATAAGGTGCGTAAATGGCAGATGATTGGGTTGGTTTAGTGAACATGCATGTATATAAAGAGCTTTAAAGTTTTGTGGAATTTTATAGGGGAGAAGGTCAATTAATATGCTATCAATTATTGAGCTAAAAAATGTGATTTAAATAGATTAGTTTATGGTACTGGGCATCGGGTAGCTCTATCCTTAGGCCTACTACTGTTTATTAAAATATATATAATACATCGAATCTTTAACTATCTAGCCATACAGTAAGAGTTAAACATAAAAACCATCATGAATAATATTAAAGACGAAATTCTCAAAGTCTACCGATAGGTGGAGTTTTGAGCAAGTTGAAGTAACAATTGGCCTTTAGGGTACGTACCCATACCCCTCCCTCGGTGAATATCCATGTATATACCAAGACCCCTTCCATCTCTAGGTTTCAAGTACTCAACCCGCTACCTAATTATTAGAGATCTTTTTTTCTGTTTTGTACAACTCGAGTTTTATGAAATTCGAAATTTCGGAAGCCAAAGTCGTCTACTATCCAGAAATGCTGGACGTCTGTGGCAATCATTAAGGCTGATGCGGCATCGATTTTTGGTTTTTTAAGCGAACAATTTTTATAAAAATTTGACTTACTTAAATAATTTTTTATGGTCCGTATCGAATTTGGTGACTCTAAAAGCGTCGGATGGTCAAAAAGGTTCGAAGTGATATCACTGCTTTTGTATTCTTTTTGACATGTTGAAAATTTTTTGTCGATCCGTAAAATGAAACTATCGATACTATCGTGCCACCGATAGTATCCCACCTCTGGGTACGTTCCCATACTTATCCCAACCAATATTAAGACCTGGTAGCCCTTAAAACGATATAAACCAAAAGCTAAGGGACATCCTTTTCATAAGCTGGATGAATAAATGTTGGTTAATGTTTTTAAGGGGTGCTTGGCACGGAACGGAAGAAGAATTTAAATCCTTTTAACAGAAAAGTTACGATAAAATGACTCTTGTGATGAAAAAAAAATTAAAATGACACGGTATGATACGGTATTGAATGAGGAACAACTTTTTCGCATATTTTCAATTTTGAACCGAAACGGTTCCGAAATCATTTGTAAAGTGAATATGAACGACTTTCAAATTGATTTTGATATCTTCAAATATAGACAAAACACAGAAGTATATCTCCAGATTTTTCATTTCATAACGTTGAATTTAGATCTATTTAAAATTTATATTATTTTAGCAAGTTCTACTCCAGCACAGTTCAAGCTTGTATTTTTTCAACTTTTTTAACATACCAGAAAATTACTAATATTTTTTATTCTAATCAGTTACGAAAGTTTCAGCAAAAGTTTTCAAAAATTAAAGAAATTTAAAAATTATGTTAAAATTTTAATGAACCCAGAGTCAATTTAGAAATAATTATTATCTTGTCTTATATGCAGTGAAGAAAGACTTTTTATCAATTTAATAAAAGGTTCCATCGAAGGAGAAGCTATTCGTGAACTTCAAGTACAGGATTCGGTAAAAGATTTTGCTTCCAAAGAACCAAGAAAACATTTCAATTAGAATATACAAAAAGTCATATTGATGGGCAAGAAATATGAGTAATTTAGAAAAATAGGTAATCCTTATTTACAAAAACTAAACCGCTTCTAGAGTTAGAGACATCATAATAATGTTATGGAGGTAGACTCCACTGCGACACTAGAGATGTTATGTGCATCCGTCTAGCCCTTAAGTTTCTCAGCCAGTCCAATTACCAAACCAATCTTTATTTTCTTTTCTAACCAAGTAATCTCAAGGTCGTCGAGAGAGAAGACGGGACTATTATTTTTCGAAAAATAAAAAATAGTATAGTATGCTTTTCACAGATCATTCCGCCCGGGGAGAGTCATTCCTACCCGCTAGGCCTTAGTAAGATCGACCAACGAGATTTTATGTACGTCGCAGAACTATGTTATTTTCCTTGAACAGTTTACTCAGATACCTTTTGATTTCGCTAGACCCCTTAAGCAGGTGCGGCTCCAGGTTTTGGTCTTGGGGGGTTTTCACTTCGAAGTGTATATATATCAGAGCTCGCAAAAAACTGTCAAACCATTTTTCCAACTTTTGGGGGTGGTTGCTTGGCCGCAAAAACCCCCATGGATCCGCCACTGCCCTTAAGTAATCTGGCCCTAGCCTAGAGAATTTGTAGCCCATTTGGAAGACTTTCTTAAACATATGCAAGGTTAAGAAGCCGAGCTGTTGCTTGGTCTGTCCAAGGCTTGTCGCTAACATTCCGTCTAAATATCGATATCATGTAGTAGCCTTTTTCTGCTGATAATCTATCACAACAATAAAAAATTAATTGCAAAAATATATAAAAATTAATATTTGATTAAAGTTTGCCTCTTTGGTATATTTTAAAATTCATAATCCTAAGCTACTTGTACGCCCGCAGCTGCCACCGTGAGCTCCCATCTAAAGTGATTCCTTATAATGTTGTAAATGATTACACATTTGATCTTTTATCAAAAAACTTATGGAAGCTAAGAGCTCTCCCGGTTGGTGCCCAGCAGCCATTTGATTAACTTATAAAATGACTTATTTGACTTCCAAAACCAATGTAAACCTGGGTTCAAGCCCAACCGTCGCATCGATTTCAGTTGCTTTCGCTCAGGTGTCTAATTGGGCGCTGGGGTGACAATGAACCACTTATCCAACTTGGCCAAGTCGGTTCGGTTCAGTGCCAAGTATCCGCCAACAACAACCAATTGGCAATTGGTAGAGGTTGCAATGTTAGCCATGTATTTGGATTTTTCGGTTCATTTTTGTTTTGATTTCTCGAATTTCTGTGCCTCACTGTCTGGGCTCATGAATAACACATAAGGCACCCGGGTACGGGATTGTGCTTGCTTTTCGTCTGACTGACCGAGAGGGTTAGGTGGGCAATGGGGGGGCAGGCTTAAGCAGGGCAGCGCACCTTTGTCATCGTAGCCAGCGTTACAATTTAAATAAAAATAAGCCAGTCCAAACAAAAGCAAAAGGGTTTCTTTCTTATATTTTTATGCCCTTTTTTTTGGTTTTTGCTTTTTTGGTTTTTTGTTGGAATACGTCAATTTAGGTTTTGTCTGAGTGTTGCAAAGTACCGTTCAGCGTGTTTACAGGAAACAAAAGCACCGCTACAATCATAAAACGATTAACAGGTCGTGACCATTTCACCTGATTACCTGATACCTGATACTACGGCTATAACTTCCAACACCAAGCAAGTGAGCAGCTCATTTGCATGCAACACAACACAGCACACACACACACACACACATACTCGAATGACTTGGTGGCAAGTGCAAGCAACGGAAGTTAAGAGTTGGCCTAATCATATAGCACTAGCTCCAATATTGTGTGGTGGCCAGGCGGCAAGTCTTCCGTTGACCAGTTAGAACTTCCTTTGAATGCGTGCCAGCATTTTAAACAGTTAATTATGATGGACAATGCGTGCTTTGCATGTTGTTCCATTACTTCCAATTTGGTATTGGGTTAGCTGACGTCAATTCTTATCGAGGAGTAGCTGCTAGCTAGCTAGGTAGCTCGGGACCCCAGCACTCTGACACTGACTTGGCTACAAATTAGAACAGAATTATCCCACGCATCTCGGATAATGTACGCGAAATGCTTGATCGATTGCCAGCGATCGATAGTTGTTGTCGTTGTTGTTGTTGTTGTTGCTACTGATGTTGTGCTTCTTGTTGTTGTTGTTACGAAGAAAAGCTGCAAAAAAACTGACAACTGGAAAAGCTGACTTGGGAACAAACGAAGTCAATATACACTAAGAGAACTTATTTAGCGACTGGGTTTAACGAACGTATCTAATTTACAAGATGAGCCTCCAAGTCAGTTTTCCAAGAAGATGGAGACATATAATTGCCAATACCGGAACATGTTAATAAGCTCGAGGATTACAACCCGCAGGAACACTGTTTCCAACAGTAGGTTGAAACCTGCCAAACTGCGCAAGAAAATTTTAGTTGACGGCACCGATTGTTCTTCAAGCAGGTTTTCAGCTAAGTCCTTCGGGAGACATATTTTCCTTATGCGTTGGCAGAAACGTCGTAAGCCTAAAAACCTGTACCGTCATTAACCCAGTCACTACCCTTAGGAAGTTCTTGCTAATTGGGATATATTCTTTTTCCTATCCAAGTTATAGGAAAGGAGCTGTCGCGTTAGTCCAATTCTCTGTTGTAGCAGCTGGCCCAGAAGATTTCAGACCCTATTAGTGGTTTTTCAGAAACTGCTTCGTTCTCGTGAATGTTTTTATGAACTGGGATCCATCTACCACTACTATACGCCAGCGGTTTCTGTCCTGTGCTTGCTGGCGCCAGTTGGCAATCCCAAGGCTACGAAGATCCTCCGTTGCCTGATCTTCCCATCGCAGAGGCGGGCGTCCCTACCGTCGTCGACCTTCCAGTGATTTCCGCTCGAATACCTTTTTGGCTGGAGCATTATGACCTAACATAACATGACCTAACCAGCGCAGACGTTGTAGTTGTATGCGCCAAGCCAGATCTGTGTCGCCGTATAGCTCATACAGCTCGTGGTTCATTCGAATACGAAAATCACCATCCACATTTATCGGTCCAAAGATACGTCGCAGGATTTTTCTCTCGAATGCCCCTAAAATCGCCTAATCGAATGAAGTCAATGTCCATGCTCCACGGGTATGATGACGGATTTTCGTTTGTCGAGAGAGGGCTTTTCTCCTGAGTTCCTTACTAACCCCAAAGTAACACCGGTTAGCAAGATTAATCCGTCGACGTATTTCCATGCTGATGTCATTTTTTGTGTCGTTTATACTGGTTCCCAAGTAGACAAAATCCTTTACAACCATCTAAGAGAGATTTAATTCCATTGCCCTAGTTGATTAAGTTGAGCTCTGTTTTCCCGAACCAATCTCGAGTTAATCCTCAAATCGTGGCCTGGCCGTCTGACAGTATTGCGTTATCTGTCTTTATATTTTTAGATACAACCATGAACTAGATTCGTTGTAAGATTTGTTAAAGTGCAGAGAATAAGGTGGCATGCCCACTGAAAGAATAGCTCGAAAGACCTGTGAATTGAAACCGATTGGAGGAAGAAGAAGAGGGCGCCCAACGAAACGATGGCTGGAAAATGTAGAAGCCGATATCAGAAAAATAGAAGTCCGACCCTGGAGGGATGTCGTTGTAGGGTGGGACTAATGAAGAGATATTGTTGCGGATGCTATGGTCCACCAAAGACTGTAAAGCTAAAAAGAAGAAGAAGAATGACTTTCTTGTTGCTTCACCTTCTGTAAGTACTCTTCGACGGATGACGGAGAGTCTTTTTTCACTCTCGAAGATTCATGAGACTTCTGATTGCATTTTTGGTTGCTTTGCGATGATCGATTCATGCAAATTAAGGGCTTTCTTCGTGATGCTTTGACGTAGTGGAAAGCAAAAGCTAAGCATGAGGAAATCCTTTGTAGTCTTCAAGTAATTTGGCTGCTTTTCCTCAAATGTAGAGTTCCAAGATTATATTATATTATGTAACTCCCTAAATAAATGGAAAAAATTAAGATTGCAATCAAAACTTTACCATTTGATAAGCTACTCCTCACACTTGCTATAAGACTAGATTGGGGTATATACCCACGATTTATAGTGTATACAGCATGTGGGGAGCTAGCAATCTTTCGTATGGAGTTTACGCCAGACAACAAGACACAAGCCACAAGGCAGGAGGCATTGGCCACTGGCCTGATCGATGCTTGGCCTGGTCGTCATCAGCATTGCTGTCGTCGTCGTCGTCATCGTCGTCGTCGTTGTCTTGGATAACAACAACAACAACAGCAACAACAGCAACTACAACAAATTTCAGCGCGTAGAACGGTAACTTATTTTTTTCCACTTATTGTCAAACGTTTGGAGCTGAGACATTCGAACATCGATCGACTTGGACGATGACTTTGCAGACGTCTCCAGCTTGGCTGTGATAAAATGTGCGTAAGTGATCAGTTGCTGTGCCCCAAGACGACAACAACTACGACTGAGATCACAATGTAGTTGTTGTTGTTGGAGCGGGGTACGGGGCACCACTTGGCGTACCTTGCGTTGGGGTTAAAATTCTTCAGTTTTTTTTTTTTGCTTTTTTGCAACAGACACTCACACACACACTCGCACGGATAGCATTTTAAAATTACAAGTATGTAATTTTGTTGAAATCAAGCGCTCATATGAAAATTCCAATGCGAAACACTCGATCGATCTCAAGATCGTTACAATTGCGGTCCATTTTTAATTTGTGCACTTTAACTCAAATCAGAGCAAAGCTAAATGCTGCTGTTGTTGTTCCCAGCATAGTTGTAGTTGTTGCTCGGACTGCAGCTTGGCAGCGACCTTATCGCGCCCACTGTGCACACAAAATGTCATTCTGCGCACGTCTCTACAGAAGGCATCCCAATCAGTCGCAGGCACTCTATGGCGTTTTCTGCAGGTAAGGCACACACAGTGCAACAAAATGAGACACTGCTACTGTCTGGAGCTGGGCCTGGGCTTGGGCCCGGATCCAGGCAGGCTGGCAGCTCGTCATCATTATCTCTGCGCTGCCAACATCACAAATAATATAAAAAAAAAGCAAGAAATAAGAGAGATAAAAAATAATACAACAAAACAAAAAAAAATAAAAGCAAACAATCGCAAGAGCCTGCAAATAAACTATTTCAATCAATGCGTTTGTCGCTTTGGCCTCTGAGACAGTTCGTCAGACATTCAGGAATCGTTTGTGAGGATCGATCGATCGCATGCCAAAGGTAGTTAGGTTAGGGGCTTCTCTTTGTGGGCACAAAGTTGCCACCGTGTTGTTAGCTGGTTGTTGCCCTTGGACTACTAGTTGATAATAGTTGGATTTTGTAGCCAAAAAGTGAGAAAATAGTGAATGGTTGTATATTGTTATAATAGTTGGTATAAATATATTTGGTATTTTGTTTTTTTGAATAGATTTTGAGTAGATTATCGTTATTACCTAAATAAAACTAATCCATAAATTATGCACTCTATATTAATAGAAATTAGGAAAGAATCTATCTTTGTTAATTTCTCTACCAATATTTGAGTTAAACAATTTTTTAAAACTTGGCTGATTGGCTTAAAAAAAAAAAAAACTAATCCGAGCATTTTATTCGGATTCGTTTGAAACCGAATATTTGGTGCTCTCAATTTTACCAAACCGAATTTTTCATGTGGTTTGAAACCGAATGTTTTGTTGCAAGAGGAATTAAAACGAATCGGCACAATAGGTTGAAAAGAGTGTACGCATGTTAAACTGAAATAATTTTTGAAAATATTCTTTGATATTCTTAGCTTCTATTTATGCCAAGTTATTGATAAAAATTTTAAATTATTTTTTTCTGAATCAACCCAAAAATATCATGCACAAGTTAAATTGAATTTTTATATGGTCCATGTCGTGCATTAAAAATTTCACTTTTTATATGGTCCATAAATAAAGTTTACCTTGTAATAGTAATAGCATAGTCGTGGATAATTTCCCTCGAAAGTTATAAAACTGTGCTAACAATGAGCAAGGGAAATATGTGTAGATGTGTAGCAAAAAATTCCGATTTGGGAGCGCGCAAAAACGAATCCGAATAAAATTGTTCGTTTTGTTTTTTTCGTTTTCCGGAGCACGGCCGATTAATACTTTTTTTTAACCAATCAGCCATGTTCCTCGACTGAGTAAATATTTTCTGAAATGGCTTGCGTTTGTTTAAAATCAACTGAATCAATATATCGAGAGTATTTTCAGATCATATCGGATCGATTTCTTGACAAATCTTTTTTGGACATGTTTATAAACGATTGACCGACCGCTGGGTATGTAGATATTTTTATTACGACTTCTATTTATTTCTTATATAAGTACTTCCTATGTTGAAATACAATTCTTAAATTTCTAAAACGCTTGCCTAACTTTGGGCTACTGACTGCTAAAATTTGAATTAACTTGCTTATTTTGCTAAATTATTCAAAACAATGAAGAACCAAATGCTTTATTTAGTTTTTTTTTTGAATTGATACTATCGTATGAGAAAATCTTCCTTATAAGCCCCTGGCTTAAGAGAGAGAAGAACCAGGTGCTTTGTAAACTCATTATTTCTTAAGACCCTAGGCATTGATACCTCAATCTAAAAAAATCTTCATTAAAAACCCAAGTCGCTTAAATGTAGACGCTCTAGATTTTTAAAAATAATTTGAATTTTTTCCAAATTTAAAATAAAAAAATTTTAAACAAAATTCTCATTTCCCTATATATGTATATTAAAAACCCGAGACTTCTGAAGAAAAATAACTACGAGCTTGAACTATGCAAAAATATAATATTTTAGAGCCTAGGCATTGATAAATAAAAATAAATTTATAAATTTTTATTTAATTTTTGATCGCCAATCCAGCCTGATTAGCTGGAGATATCATAAAAGGGGCGGGCCAAAGCGGAGTACCCATCTGAAGGCAAAGAATTGGTCAACATTACCGCATCAGGTTCTTAAAACTTCCATTTTGAGCCTTTTTATTGGATTCTCATTAGGGAGCCCTTTTGCCAGTCTATTACGGTGACTTTTGAGTCTTGGGATAGTTGGGATCCGGACCCGAAGATCCCCCTGTGGATCCGCCACTGTTTACATTATTATGTAACTATTAAAATATATTTCACATTTCTTTTAAGTAACTTGTCATATAAGTATTCATTTTGTAAAACGAGAGTCGGACTTATTTTTTAATTTGAAAAAGATTGGATCGTAATTACAAATTGCGTCCACTTTAACATTTTTGCAGTAGCAGCTAAGACCTTAAAAATTTATATGACTTAAAAAAGGAAGAAATTTTGTCAATTTACAAAATGTTTAAAAAAACTTTTTATATTTAAAGTCGAAAAATAAGAGTTACGATTGAATTTTTTGTTAAAAAATTAAAAATAAATGTTTATACTTAATCCGGATAGTCCTTTCAAAAATATGATACGCTGTGGCTTGCACTTTCATCCAAAGCACTTTTTTCGCTTTGATATTTTTCAACCCCATAGCTCTTATTTGCGATCCCTGTTAAAAAGAGGTAGATTTCTTTTTAACAGGGATCGCAAATAGCCAGTTAACTTTATTCTTATACTCATTTTGAATTATAAATAAGTTTTAGGACGGATTTTTAAAATACACCTAATTCTGTATTTAAGGCCCATACGCAGTTTGAAAATTTTCGCACGGAATGACAAAAATTCATAAAAAAAAAATCACATATGGGATTTTTCGAACTGCTTATGGGCCGTTACAGGGTAAACAAATTTTTTTTTTCCCCTTATCATTCGATTTAAGAAAAATATTTTTATTAACCTAAACTTTTAGGAATTTAGTTAGGGATTCCCCTTTCTAATTTATTTTCATAGCAGCTTAAGAATTTACCTCAAGTCTTTATTTAAATGGGTTTTTACGTATCTACCGTGTAAAAACAGAATAAGGTGTATTTAACAACTTTGAATTTCCCACCAAAATAATAAGTGTGTTTAAAAGCAGTAGAAGTCAAAGTAGTCCACTTGAGTTCTAATTGGCGATAGATGGCGCTATCACGAATTTAAAATTTTAAAATTGCCAACGATATAAAAAAGACAAGCTGCCAAGCTACAAGATGCCATTATTCGCATACGTTTTCATCAATATTACGATTTTTAAACTGGTTTTCTAAATGAAGTTATAAAAAATTAAATATTAAGTCAACGAGTATATAAAAGTATATAGAGTAGAACAGCTGGCCGTTAAGAAAAATGTTTTTTTGCTTTTGTGCTAAGAGAATGGATGAAAGCCCCGAGTGCCGTCGTCTACACTGCTCTAACAAAGCCAAAACAAAATACGCAACACAGCAGCCAACAAACAATTTTTTTTCTCTTAATATTTTATTTAGCCTTATGGCAGTTCATGACTCCAGCTGCACCCTGGATTGGCGACAATAACACATGTGATAAATGCAATATATAAAAATAAATGAATTTTTGAGTTTTTGCAATTATTAACAATCTGTCGTCAGACAATAAGTAAATTAAGTAAATAATAATTAATAAAATAAAAGTATTAGGAAGTTTCCAGTGAAACCTACTATTGTATTTATCAACAACTTAACATGTTAGAGCAGTGTAGACGACGGCACTCGGGTTTTTCTTCCATTCTCTTTGCACACATGTGAAAAACAACAGCTTACATGACCCGAGCAGTTCTAGGAAATCTGGTCAACAGAGAAAACAGCATTTAAATGCCAATGGTCAGCTGTTTACCTTTTTCTACTTTTATACTCGTTGATTAAACCGTCTAAAACAAATTTAAATTTTACACTGCAATAATAACTGCTTGTTTGTCAGCAGTTCAAAACAAGTAAAGCTGCTTGGTTACTAATTGTCAATAGATGGCGCTGCATCAAATTCAACTGTGTAAAAGTGCAGTATAAGCAGTTTAATGCTAAATTGCCATCACTAGTGTGCAGTGCTTTGGAAGCAGTGCAATTTAGCAGTGTAAAGCAGTTCAACTTTAGCGCGTTATTTGAATGCTGCAAGCTTAATGCACATATTGAAACCTTTTACGAATTCCGAATTTTCGATAAAGTATTGCTATTTGTTGCATTACGTAATTTTTAAAAGAAATTTTACGAGCTGATAGCTTAAACAAGCAGTAGTCTGTTCGAAATGTTCAGTTTTTTACAAAACTTAAATTAAATTCAAAAACTAAAAACTTTCAGCTTCAGTTGCTTTTGTTGCACTCAAGCATTTAATTAAAATTTTTACAATTATCTTTTTTATAAAAATAATGCATTTATTTATTAATTTAAGTATATTATACGAAAGTACTCTTAATAGCTAGAGGACTAGCAACAATGGAGCATTTTATTTATTACAACAATGTTGGCTTAAAAAATGTGTCTGTTTTCGATTTCAGTTTTTAGACTGAACCCTTTTATGTGTCTGCTACTCCAGCCCATTTCCTTTTAAATGCTTAATGAAAAATATAATTTCGCATTAATTGCAGTGTATTTAACACCATTTAGCAACAAGTTCGACGAACTCTTTTGGATTTTGTATTATTTATATGCATATTCTTGCTGCTTCCACTGAAAGCAAAGAAGAGCACTCGCTTAACGTGTTTGCTGATGACGCCAAGTTTTTGTTTTTTTGTGCTTACTGCTGATTCTACGCGATTATACAATGAAAGTTTATGATAGCACTACCCAGTGCCCAGTAAATGCATTTGATGCCCATGGTTAGGGCGAAAATACGCTAGAGGGTTATTTTTTGAGGAACTGCTGCTAAGACAATTCAATTGAAAATCGAACAAGCCGTGTGAATTTCTGCCACTCAAGTGCTCGAAATTTGACCGATTAAATTCGAAACGAAGCCAGCGCTTCGGGTTCAAGCAGCGTCGAGTTCAAATTTAAGGAAGTAACGCTCCAAAATGCACGATGACTAATGCTGAGAATTGTGGCTAAAATGCTGCGTTGCCATTTGTAGTATAAAATATAATAATTATAATAAATAATTATAATGCGCGCGCGGGCGTGCCATAGTGCAATGCTCTCTCTCACTTAATATTTATTTATACTTTTTTCCATTGTTTTGTTTACCTGTCGTTTGCTTATCAGTCGTTTGCCAAAATAAAATTATTAAGCTTTTCAATATTTGACAATGTTATTGTTGTTTTTGTTTTTGTTGTTGTTTTGCTTATTTGCTGTATTTAGCTGAGACTTGTCTGGGCTTTATTTAATAGCTGTTATAGACGGTTTTCTTTGGCGTTGCTGCGCATTTGCTTGCACAGCATTTCCTCATTTGTCACAAATACAATCATTAACAATAATCATATCAATATATGTATCGATAAGATGCACAAGATTGCAAAATAATAATTGCCCAATAATAAGAACAATAATGACAACAAAAGGCGCAATATTTGCACAAGGAAGCAAAACGCATTGAGCCAATTTTTGCAATCCAGACATTCAGGGGCCAGCAATGTAGTCATCGATAGAGAGTTTGTGCAATTGTTTGACTGAATGACTGATAAGCTGCCAAGTCAAGATATCAATAAACTGTTATCGTGCATATATGTACAGTGTACAGCAGGGCGTATGCTTAATATACAAATTAATAAATAATACGCACCTTTAACAAAACAAAAACAAAAAAAAGGACAGCTCAATGCTTGACCTAAATTCAGCTTAGAGAGCGGCGAGAGCGAGAAGCGGGAACGCGTTTATTCAATCTTTGTTTTCACTTTGGCTTTAACAAAAAAATAAACAAAGCTACGAAGCGTGCTAATTTTTATGTATTTTATGTATTTCATAACAGCGTTTTAATTTGAATAAGACGCAGTGGCAACAACAACAACAACCACTACAACTAATACAGCTAACAGCTACAACAACAACAATATATTACGTGAGAGTCAGTCAGTCAGTCACGCATGCGCGCCAAAAATGCAGAGCGAAGCGCAAGCGAGAGAGAGAGCGCAAATGCAGCGCGCAACTTAGAAGCTGCCTAAAACAACACTAACACAAATCAAAGTGGGCAAGGCAGCGTCGTCTAACGTCTTCCGCCCCCTTTGGGGCTAATGTAATGGGTTGGGCAGCAGAAGACTCAACGCTGCTGCGTGTGCGTTTAACTGTTATGCGGGCGTGGTGTATATGTGTGTGTGTGTGTGTGTGCAACGAAAATGAAAGCGACGCTGACGTCGAAGTTGACGACGACGACGACGCCGACGACGCTGACGCTCTTCCCAATTCCCAATAATGCTTGGCTATTGTGATCGTTGTTGCTGTTGTTGTTGTCTGCATGCCCAGCCGAGGCAACTCAGCCGAATGCACGAGCAGTAGCAGCAGCAGCGAGCAGCGTACTAGTTATGACGTCATGAGCTTTGCTCTTAGCTCTTGCGCGCGTTGTTGTTGTTGTTGGTGAGTAATACAAATACAAAGGCAATAAAAAAGTGCTGTGGCACAGTTAAAGAGATAAGGGATACAAAGGAATTTCGAAGCTGAAAAATCTTATATATGGAGTATTTTGGGATTCTATATATGGAAACTTCGAGAGAGTACTAGAAATATGCAAGCCAAACGTGTTTTTGTTTGTTAAAAAATAATTTTATTTTTACCAAAACATTCGTAGTTCCTTACTTAGCATACCATAGTGTAGCTTACTTTAGGGTTTTACTGTTTGCGGCAGCAATTATCTCAATTAATCCTTGCTTAAGGCTTCTTCCATTTAAAATGAACATTTTCAGTATTTTTCAACAATCACTCTCATTAAAAAGTCGAATAATCTTAAATTTTAACTATATCTGGGACTGCAAAACTTTTGGTATTCACAAATCGAAAAAGCCACAAAAACTTGATTTTTTGTAATTAATTATATTACATTTCTTATTAACCAATTTCTTCTCTTGGTTTTTGAAATTGTTTATTTTTTGAATTTTTGTTAACAACTAAGTTTTTTTTTTAAATCGATGGATTTTATTAAATTAATTTTAATGCTTGAGTTTTTATAGGCTTGGCAATTTAGAATTAAGTTTTTGTTATATTTTTATATCCTGTATTTTATGGTACATAGGGTATATTGAGTTTGTATGTAACATACGGAAGGAGACGTCGGAGACCCCCTGGTGACTAGAGAAGCCGATATATCGATGTCCGCCTGCCTGTCTGCCCGTATTAACGCCTATATCTCAGAGATAGTATGGACTAGAGCAACCAAACTTTCAGATTAGATGCCTTATTTTGTCGGGAGAGACAAGATTATTTTATTTTTTTGATATCGGAGTTACATTATATAGCTCCCGTAGAGAGGTTTCAGACGACCTCGAAAAGAACCAAAAGTAATAGATGAATATTTCGTTTGTTTATGCAGATATCGTAGCCAAATTTAGCATTTGGCAGTATTTTAGAGTTCCCCAGAACTTTCCCAAATTGGATCAAAATCAGTTGACTATATCATATAGCTCCCATAGGACCGATTGGTACAAGTGTTTCGTGCAAAATTCGTTGTGTTTCGCTGGTTTGCCATACGAAATGTTTTTAGAGTTCCCATGCGCTGTACTAAATTTGATCAAAATCGGTTGGCTATATTATATAGGACTGATCTGTCAAAAAAACATGTTTGGAGCAAAATTCGTTTTGTTTCGTGTGTTTATGGAGATATCGTCACAAAATTTAGCATTTGACAGTATCTTAGAGTTCCCCAGAACTTTTCCAAATTGGATCAAAATCAGTTGACTATATCATATAGCTCCCATAGGACCGATAGGTACAAAAAAAAAGTGTTTCGTGCAAAATTCGTTGTGTTTCGCTGGTTTATGAAGACATCGTATGCAATTTTGGTGTTTGTTAGTTTTTTAGAGTTCCCTAGCCCTGTACCAAATTTGATCAATATCGGATGACTATATCATACAGCCTCCATAGAAGCGATCGATAAAAAAAAAATTTTTCTGGCATAATTCGTTTGTTTATAAAGATATCGAAACCAAATTTGGCTTTAGGACGTTTTTTAGAACTCCCACGCACTCAACCAAATTTGATCAATATCGGATGACTATATCATGTAGCCCTCAAAGGACCGATCGGTCAAAAAAACGTTTTTGGTGAAATATTCGTCGGTTGATTAATTCAATTTTTGTATTTATTGTATTTATTACTGATAAATTCCAAGCAATATTGAATTTATACAAAATAAATGCCAAAACAAACTGCATCCAAAAACCTTATTAACTTAAAAAAGCATTGATTTAATTTAATATGTCCTATCACACACTAAATTTTTTTTTTTGTGTGGCGTATTACTTTCTTTAACATTGGATCATAACCTAATTTGTATCGGTTGATAACCAAAAAAAAAAAAAAAATCCAAAAAAAAAAAAAAAAAAATTTAAAATGTGTTCGAATTGTAATTGTTTTTTTTTTTTAAATAGTTTATCATTTTTGTAAAATTTTTCTAGTTTTTATAGATCTCAAAGTCAAAAAAAAATCAACACATCAAATTTATACTAAAATTAGTAGAAACAAGCCCAAAACTTTATAAAGCCATCTGGTATAGCCATTTTGGAATAACCCTTGTTCCTTTGTTTTTTTTGATGATACAATTTTTTTACAGATATCATAAAAATTATCATACAATTAACTATAATTTTTTACAATTTATCATATTGGCATATAAAATATGAAACAAAATCAATGTAAATTTGTACATAGTATAGTAACAAAAATATTGCATTTCCGAAATAAAATATTAGTCGGAACAAGCTGATACCGAAACGCTTATCAACCCACACTGTGACGCAGCAATTTGACTTTTTTTCTACCAAGACAACTTGCAAGCAGCAACGAGCCCAAAGTGAACTGCCTTGCATTGGCTGCTTTGTTGTTGTTGTTGCTGCTGCTTGCTTGTGTTGATTTTGGCGTTCGGTTGAGAGTAAAAGCAATTTGGGAAAAACTTTTGCTTTTTAACGAATGCCGCTCGATTGTTTGAGCATGTTGCTCTCGCAGTTCTCTCTCGTTGGCATTTGCGCTCTCGTTACATTTTTTGGCGCTCTCGTTCACATCCATCCACAGGTAGTTATTGTAAAAGCAGCGCTGCGACGACGCGGCCAGCTGTGCAAGTCATTTTGGGGCTTTTATGGCTTGGCTATTACTTATTACTTCTTCGCATGCTTTGTGTGCTTGCGTGAGTGTGTGTATGTGAGTGTTTGTTACATGTGCTGAGCGCGCTGTGCTTCACTTTTTCGGCAGCGTCGCAGTCGCTGCTGCTGCTGTTGCGCCGACGTTGGCGACTCATTTTCTTTGAGCGCTGCGCCAAAGACTTTTTCACTTTGACTCGTTCGCATTTTGTCACAGTTACCATTTACCAATTGTAAGCAACGGACGCAAAGCGCGCAAAAGCTTTTCAGAAGCAGTGGCAGCAGCAGTAGAAGACGACGCAGTAGACGAAGTCGCTTGCTCATCGTGTAACGTGTAACGGTTCTTCAGGAGCAAAGCTCGCGCTGGCTTCTAATACAACGCAGCGTTGGCAGCGCAGCAACAGTGACGTCAACGTCAACGCCGTGGACTTGTAAATGAAAGAAATATATAAAATCTGTTGCATCATTGGTGAAACACTTCAGTCGTTCAAATCGCGTGCGTTGAGCAAAGTCGCGTCAAAGTCGCGTGCAGAGTAGTGCAACAAAAACATAAGCAGCAGCAATAATAACAATGCGCAGCTGCAGTGACAATTTAAATGAAAAATAATTTAATTAATTAAAAGCAAGAATTTTAGAAAGAAATAAATGCAACAGAAAGTGTCTGCCTAAAATGTAAAATAATTAAAAATAATCTTTTATAAGATTGTGCAAAAATTAAAACGAATAAAAAGTTGAAAAGTGAAAAAAGGACCAAAGACAATTTACCTCAAAAAACATAAATTTTTGGCTAAAACCAAGGACATTTAAAGCAAAGTGTGTGTGTGCGTGCAATGTGCAATGCCTGACAGATCCTAGATACGAAATAACGTGGCACCTTAACCCTTTGTCAACCCTCCCAGCGGCTTGTTTATTAAAAAGCATCAAAATTTTACCCTCATTCGCGCAACTCAAAATGCTCAACATGGAATCGCCCCAGATGTACGATGCCGTGCAGACGCTGGCGCAGCTCGATCTTAAAAAGCAGCCGCCGCCCCAGCAGGCAACTATAGGACAGATAACGCTGACGGCGATGTCCACGGCGCAGCAGCAGCAGCAGCAGCAGCAACAACAACAGCAGCAACAACAACAAAATCAAGCCGGCAACAATAACAATAATACCAACAACAACAACAATGGCAGCAGTAACACGCTTACAGATGCCAACAATAATGCGCAGGACACGGCTTTGTTGGTCAAGCAACATGCCATGCATCAAATGCAGCATGCAGCAGCCGCTTTAAACAACAACAACAATGTGGCCGCACTGAACGCTAACAATGTAAACAATCTGCTGCAAAAACAACAACAAATGTTGCAACAATACACCACACAAACGGATCTCGATGAGCTGACCACGCAGGAGATTACACTGGACTTACAGCATCTCATAGATGATCAGTTTCGGGATCCCGAAACGTTGGGCATTTTCAACGATATGGTAACCAGTCCGGGTGGCTTAAGTGCCACCCTGCCGCCCAATGGCATGGTCAGTGCAGCAGCCAAAGTGTTGCAGCAGCAAACGCTGGCCGCACGCAATCAGCAGCACGGCGGCTATGGACGCAGCACTTTGGCCTACATGCCACAGGCCGTGCACTCAAATGCCACCTACAACAACTCCAGCGATGAGAACAGCTCTGTGGGCTCCGACTCAAGCACCATCAAGGAGGAACCCATAGATCCCGAATATCGAAGACATTTGCAGGAAACCAGCCAGGCCACCAATGCTGCAGCAGCGGCAGCCTTTATGAGCAATGGCAATGGACTATACAATGCCTATCAAGGCGGTGGCATGTCTGGCGGCGCACATATGAATGGCAACAGCGGCAGCAATGGCGCACTTAATAGTTCCAGCAATGGCTCCACTGGTTCCGGCAGCAGTCAGTTTACCAATCTGACCACAGCCAATGTGCTGGCGCATCACAGTCTGCCGCATTTGGCCGCAGGCGCACATCTGCTGAAGCATCACAGCAAGCTGCAACAGCAGCACCGAAAGCATAGCAACAAGCATGTGGACAAGGGCACGGAGGAGTATCGTCGACGCCGCGAGCGTAACAACATAGCCGTGCGCAAGAGTCGCGAGAAGGCCAAGGTGCGTTCGCGCGAAGTGGAGGAGCGTGTTAAATCGCTGCTCAAAGAGAAGGATGCGCTGCTGCGACAGTTGCAGGAGATGACCAATGAGCTGCAGCTGCATAAACAAATCTATATGCAGCTTATGAATCATGCGAATCCCGAAGTGAGTCGCGTCTGTCGCAGTTTCCTCAATACCAATGAGCATGCGCTGTAATGGAATATAAGCATAGCTATAAGTGTGTGTGGGTTGGAGTGAGTGTGTGTATGTTGGAGAGAGTGTGTGCGTGTGTGTATGACTGTATGAGTGTATGCAAAAAGTATCAAAGATTCAAAATGCTGTGTGGGTAGTTTTTAAGGAAATTTGTTGCTTAATCGCTTATTCCTCTAATACTACTATTTTTTGTAAAACCTGTCTAAACTAAGTCTGTCTCTACTTTAGCCCTACTTTCCATATCTAGCTCTTATTTTCTTATCTCTTTTGTTTACCTGGCCTAGTCTTGTGGCACTTCCGCTTTAATATCTTTTACTCTTTACCGCCGCATCCCTTAAGACCTTTCGCTTTCTGCCACTTTTCGTCACTTTAAACATATGAACTTTCAGGCATTCCTCTCGCCTCTCACATTTTGTACATTATTATTATTCTTATTCTTCTTCTTCTTTGCTGTTATCATTTCTTACATATTTTGTACTTAATTGTAAATTACACAATTTTTATATGTATACTTATGTTATAAATATGATTATATATGTCGCTATATGCATAAGTTAAGCCAAAGAAAAAAATGTTATAAAAAACACAATATATTTATGTATAACAAACAAAAAAAAGCAGGAAAGAAAACATAAAATACAAAAAAACAATTACATTACAACAAAATATATATGTCAAAAGAAAAAACAACAAAAAATGTAAAACTATTTATGTAATATATAAACTTAATTTTAAATATATATTATTTTTAATGTAAAGTGTAAATTATAGATTGGTGTGCAGCTTGCGCTCTGCTTTTTTGCTCTTTGCTGCCTCCCCGCGCTTTAGTTGCCTGCAACCAAAACAATATTAAAATAAAATATAAAAATTTTATATACATATAAAAAAATTAAAAACCTTTTTTATAACATATAGCAAATTTTTTAGCTGTAAGCATACAATAATTTTAAATAAATTTCCGCTTTTTAATGCACATAAATAAAATTAACAAAATTTTAGCCAATTTTTTATGAGAATACAACAAAAATATGCAAAATTAAACAAAGCTTGTAAAATATATACTTAAAAAGAAAAAGAAAAAAAAAAAGAAATTTAAAAAAAATGCTATTAATTTGTAAGACCAACGCAATGTTCTCATTTTAATTTATATAAATAAACAAATACAAATAAATTTGTAAAATAAAATCTAAATAAATTAAATAAAATTTAAATACAAAATAATAATTTTTGTTGTTTTTACTTATTCAATAATTTCGCAGCTTTATTTTTAGTTTTAAAATTAAAAACTTTGGTAAGAAGTTTTTAATAAGTATTTTATTATTTTTAATATTTGTTTTTAAGGGTATTCTAGTCTTTTATTCGGGTGGTCTATATGGACTGCAAGTTTTATATGAAAAATAATTCTTTTAATGGTCTTTACAATTTAAAAAAAAAAAAATATTTTTAATTTTACAAGAAATAAACTATTTGCTGTTTAATCAATAACAGTTTTTGCAACATAAATTTTTATTTATTTGTTTTTTTTTTGTTTAAGTCAAGTCTTCTTTATTTTTTTAATTTATTATATTTTTTGTGTTGTCCTGTATTTGAATGATTAAAATTTATATTCCAAAAAACTTTTAATAAAACTAAAAATATAATTCCGATCTTATCCTATTTTCTTTTATTTAAATATATCGTTTAGATATATTTATAGTATCATAATATAATTATTATATAACTATAATTAAAATATCTTAAAACTTCTCAAAGTATCTCAAAGATATATTTATAGTATCATAATAAAATTATGAAGATACTATAATTAAAGTATCTCCAAGTATCTTAAAGTATCTGAAAGTATCTTAAAGTATCGTAAAAGTATTTCTTTTTTGATTGTCCTATATTTAAATGATTAAAATTTATATTCCAAATAACTTATTTTAAATAAACAATGGTAAGCTTGAAAAAAATTGTATTCTTATTCCGCATGCTTGAATTTAATAGCTGGAAAAAATATAATAACTTTCTTAAGGAAATTAAAAAGATTTATTTTTCGATTTACACTGCAAATTCAAAAATTTGTTATTGTGTATTTTATACAGTAAGTTTGCCGTAAGTAAGTGATATAGAATTTACATAAATATCGGAGGAGCTCTATATATTTATTTTATTATAATATATCAACATTAAAATTGCTTTGGGCATTTTTCAAAGATACATATACCTATATTTCAACTTTTAGCTTGTTTTTACACTATCCCAAGCTACAAAACAAAAACAATTTCTGAATTATAGTTTTCATAAATTTCCCAGGCTTCGAAGTAAATGCCTCAAATATCTTTCGTTCCGACAAGTCGTCATAATTTTTAGGAGTTCGTTTTTTTTTCGTTTTGCTCATAAACGAATTTGGATGAATTGTGTCCCATTAGCTGTCAGAAATTGTAAATGCTGCGTGCCCCGAAAAAGAAAAAAAAAAAGATATAAAGAAGATTCTATGATAATGTCTGCCATATTAAGGCGGCAAGCTCAAAAGCGGCCGCTAGAGGCTAAGGGGCCAAGGGAACTAGTGAGACAAGCGACATGGCAATGTGGTATATGGGCTGCCAGTTATGGGACGACAGGCGCGACAGTTGGGACAGTTGGTGGACAGGGCCGCGGTTGGTGGCACGTGTGGCACATACTTATACACACACATAGACGCAGACAATTGCAAGGCGGCTGCGTTGACACAATTTGACATTAAGACAAACCCAAAATGAAAAGCAAATTTATAAACGACAAGCACAATAATTAATGCAACTAAAAACAAAAGCAAAAAAAAAAAAATAACAAGAAAAAAGACAAATTAACGCGTAGAGAAAGCCAAGAAGCCAAGAAGCCAAGAAAAGGGTGTACACAAGGTACAAGGTACATACTCTATAAGTAGAAACGCCTATGTATGTGTGCTTGTAGCTGTCAGTCTAGGCCTGCTATGTAATGCAAGGGCTACCGCAGTATCTGACAGATAATCACCAAAAGAAAAAAAAACCCGAAAAAAACATCGTTTGATCAACTTTCTTTTGAGCTGCGGCTGCGTGTGCTCAATTTGTGCCTAGCTGCAGCTGAGGCGCCTCCAAGCCGCACATACAGATACACACACATACAGAGCAGGAAAAGGGCCGCTGCTACATTGTTAAGCACTTTGATTGATGAAAGCTAATTGCATGCCAGCCCAAAAGACCAAAAAGCTTATTTTGAAGTGAAAAACAAAAGTGAAATTATTGTGGGTGTCCAAGTGCAGTCTCCAAAAGCAGCCAAGTGCAGCTAAAGTCCCAGCTCAGCAGCTAATTTCAATTTAAAGCCAGACTTTGATGAAGGTTAAAGTAGCCCAAAGTATCTCCAAAAGTATCTACAAGCGTTCTAAGCTGCTTAGGTGAAAGTTTTGACACTCCTGTGTCTCTCGGTATGGCCTTAAATTATGATTGCTTGACCATGCAGTGTTGCCAAAAAGTCAAAAGGTTAAAGTATCTCAAATATCTGAAAAACTCGTAAAGTATCTACAGCCAATACAAGAAGCTTAGGTGTCAGATTGGATGTTTCTGTGTGCTTAATTATGTGATATTGCCAAAGAATTAAGTATATGATTACAATATCTAAAGCATCTCAAAGTATCTAACACCATTTTAGCTGCGTAGATTAACGTTTAAAAGCATTTTGTCTCCAAGTATAGCCTTAAATTGTAACTTTATTGTCTTGCCAGCATTTTTTTCAGGTTAAAGTATCTTAAAACATCATAAAGTGTCTTAAAGTAACTAAGAATATTTTAAGGCATCTTAAAGTTACTTAAAGTATCCTAAAGTATTTAAAAGAATTAATCTTAAAGTATTTTGA
The DNA here is from genome assembly GCA_949987675.1 of Chymomyza fuscimana. Classification (NCBI taxonomy): domain Eukaryota; kingdom Metazoa; phylum Arthropoda; class Insecta; order Diptera; family Drosophilidae; genus Chymomyza; species Chymomyza fuscimana. Next base: position 101,604,455 of record OX465089.1, read on the forward strand.
AGTAACTTAAAGTATCTTAAAGTATTTTGAAGTATCTTAAAGTATCTTAAACTATCTTAACGTATCTTAAACTATCTTAAAGTTTCTTAAAGTTTCTTAAAGTATCTAAAAGTATCTAAAATTATCTAAAAGTTTCTAAAAGTATCTAAAAGTATCTAAATGTATCCAAAAGTATCTAAAGTATCTTAAAGTATCTTAAAGTATCTTAAATTAACTTAAAGTATCTTAAAGTATCTTAAAATATCTTAAAGTATCTTAAAGTATCTTAAAGTATCTTAAAGTATCTTAAAGTTTCTTAAAGTATCTTAAAGTATCTTAAAGTATCTTAAAGTATCTAAAAGTATCTAAAAAAATCTAAAAGAAGCGAAAAGTATCTTAAAGTATCTTGAAGCATCATATAGTATCTTAAAGTATCTTGAAGTAACTAGATTATCTTAAAGTATCTTAAAGTATCAAAAAGTAACTTAAAGCAATTTAAAGTATCTTAAAGTTTCTTAAAGCATCGTAAAGTATCTTAAAATATTTAAACTATCTTAAAGTATTAAACTTTATTAAAATTTCTCAAAGTTACACAAAGAATCTAAAAGAATCTGAGAGTATCCACATGCATCCAGATATACAAACGTTCAAGTCTCATTCAAATTTCAAAGCATCTTAAAACTATCTATAAAGTATCTACAACTTCACACCATTATGTTCTGACGCTTTTTTATCTTGATTATGGTCCTTTGAACCGATCGTGTTAGCAGAAAGTTAAAGTGTTCAAGTATTTCAAAAATAGCTGAAAGTATCTATAAACGTTCTAAGCTGTTTTGACGTTCCTTGTTTTCTAGGTATGGGCTTAAATTATGATTGCTTGAATATGTTTTGTTGCCAAAAAATTTTCGCCGCACAATTACTGCCAAGCCAAGCGCCGCTGCCAAGTGGCAATCTGCACTACGCGGCGTATGAGTTATTAGTTCACAAAGATAGATTTGTAGCCAAGAAGCGTACATCTCTTGTGCCTAGCCAAAGGTAAGCATTTTTGAATTTTTACGCTGCGTTAATTGCCAAGCACATCATTAGCAAAAACAACTACAAGTACAACAAGCAAAGAAGAAGATTCAAAACAGCGGACAGCAAAATTAATAAAATTACAGAAGCAATTAGCATTAACATAGAATACGAATAAAGGATGGATTTAAAAGATTTGCTCAAATTGGCGAATGCTTCGTTAGCAATCGGCAGCAAGAATCCGAATAAGCGATGTTCCCAGACAGAATGGATTATTAGCTTAGGGCAATGGACCAGAGATTTAAAGGCGGTAGTAGAATGCAACCAATTTAGTTTTTAAAAAATTAAACAATTATAAAGAGCTTTATCTTAGAGGCGTAAGTTTTCCATATTGTATCTTGCATATTTAATTAAGAGTATATCTGTGACAGTGTTTATATTATTTTTTTTTTATTTATAGCTTACTTTAAACTAAGAACAGCAGACTAACAAATGTGCCCACTCATCTTTTAGAATAAGTTTGATATTTTTGTTCTAAAGGCGTCTTAGTAATGCAATGATTTTTTGACTTTGGATAAAACATGTTATGTCGTACGCTTTAAATTTAGTTTCTTAATTAAGGACTGCAAGTAACTTTTCTTTTTACAAAAATAATGAGTAATTTTTCATGGAATCAGAAGTGGCGGCAGGTATGTGCAAAAGCGCAAATAAATATGGTTTCATGTTTTGTGTTGAATGCAACCTCATATATTTTTATTAAAATTTCCCCATTTAATGCAAATAATTAATCAAAATTATTGAGCAAAGTTAATATTTGTTTATTTACCTAAAAAATAAATTAATTTTTTTTCATCATAAAAACAAGAAGTATGTATTCTATAAAATTTAAAAAAAAAATGTATTATAATTTTTGACATCTTTCGACAAAAAAAAAAAATATTTGTTTTACATATAATTTAAAAAAAAACCAAAAAAATTTTAGTTTTATTTTTTTTTAATATTGTTCCACCAAATCGATTTGATTCATATTCACACAAAATAAAGAAAGTAAAAAAACAACGTATACAAAAAAATGGTAATTGAAACATACTTAAAAAAAATAAGAATTTTTTTTTTTTGTCAAAAACCGCAGGTTAAAAAAATATTAAATAATTTTTTTCAGTAGCCCTGCTGTCAACTTAGATTAAAAAAAATTGGTTCAAAAATATTCATTAGTTAAGTCACAATGAAATAAAAACGAAAAACAGGTTATTTTAAATAAAGCCGTAACGCGTTAAGTTTAAAAACTGAAATTTTTCGAAAAAAAATTTATTTGCACTATGCGTCATTAGTTGTCAAAAATCGCTTGGGATAGTTTCCAGTTCCTTATCCAGCTAGACCCTCTATTAAAAATTAAAGTCTAATGCAAGTATCTCATTGAAGAGATGCGCTTTTTTGCTTCACCTAGAAGTTACTTCAGTTTCTGAGAAGAATCCTGATTTTTTATTATATATCAAATTTTATTATTTATTTTTTTTATGAATAAATTTTATAAGGTTCAGTTTTATTTTGTAAGACTCAAGTCAAAGGCTTTTGTTAGAATGCCTTCAAGAAGCTTTTCCGGTGGAATATTTTAGACCATCAAAACAGCAATGGCCGCATTTTCACCGAATGTATGAATGCATGTTCCCTTTATCACAGCCTTCCTTAACCAAGTTAAAAAGTTTACTCTTTTTTTTTTTTTTAAAGCGCAGCCAATATTATACTTCACAATTAGGCCTCACAGCTGTGCCACATTTCGTCTAAATTCCTAAAACTTTTCCTCTTAGTTTTATCAGACATACGTTTTATGACCACTTATCACTGATCTGTACAGCAGGGCTAAAAACAACAGCAGCAGCATCCATAAGATACTTTGTTACTTAAAGGCATGGCCCAATACTGCAATCCAACAACAACTATCTAACTATCTTTTTACACTTCAGTACCAATTTCCAGTTTGTCTGTTACACATTTTTATCTCAGTAACTGTTGTTGTCGTTGTTGTTGTTGTTGCACAGCTTCAAAAAACCATAACGAAAAAAAAGTGGGTTACTTCATTTTTATTTTCCATGCTTTTCTATCTACAACCAAAGCAAAAAGCCAAGCAACCGAGCGGGCAACTTTACATCTATCTGTCTATCTTTTTTAGCACAGATTGAGTAATAGTTTGTTGTTGTTGTTGTTTTTGTTGTTGCTGTTTGGTTTATATTTAAAACCAAGACCGACTTGAAGCCGGCTTGGTAACGGCCAAACGATCGTGTGGCCAACTGCTGTGGCGTTTTTCAACCGCAGTTTCACTTTCTATGCCGCTGACTTTTGCTATCTAACAGTCGGCAGCAGCAACAACAACAACACTAACAGAAACAACAACAATGGGACTTCCAACAACAAAAACAATACAAGATGTTAGCGCGCTCTATTCACCGCTTTTTAAGACGCTCTTGTTGTTGTCATACCCTGTAAACTAAGGCTAAAGGGTATCTTAAATCGGTCTAAGAAAAATATTGTCTTTAAGATCTGGAACAACATGAGTAAGGCGCCAACCAAAATTGTCAGTACAACTAATCTCCCGGTTTGTCCCTCTGTTTGCTCGTCTGCCTATCGGAGCACCTTTTAGTCTATCAGTCCGTCCATCTGTCCTTCCATCCGCCTGATGTAGACATGTGCAAAGTGTATATCTTAGTCGTTGTAATGCGACCATAGCCGGCTCACATGTTTTTGTTTTTGCTGCAGTACGCTTTGACTATTTTCTTTTCAAGACGAAGACGGCGCCATCTTTTGTATCTATGTGTTGGTGTTATGTAATCGTCATTGCCGTTGTTGTTGTTGTTGTAGTAGTCTTTAAAGATGCTTTTTCTTTTGTTGTCCATTCGTTGCTGCTGCTGTTAGCTGCTTTTGAGGCTGCCTGATGACCAAGTTAAGATATTATGTTCGTTATGTTGCGCTTATTAACGTGGCCTACAAAAATTGTTGTTTGGCTTGTTGGCGTTGTTTTATTGTCGTTTTGTCGTTGTTTTTGTTGCATTTAAACGCATTTTCCCGTTATAAATGAAGCGTCACTAAATAAACACGAAAGACATTTAGTTGGGCAGCGGGATGCTGGTGGGGCAGAGACGCTTTGAAACTGACCCCAAAACTTATGCAATAGTTTGGCATATCGCATCAAATGCAATCCCTACAAGTCAATCGCCAGCATTCAAGCGGCACAAAACGTTAATAACAATAACAACTGCGGCACACACACACACACACGTACAGATGTAGTTACACTACACACACGCACACACACACACACAGTTACAAAGCCACGCTGAAGTGCGGTCGTTAAGACAACAATAACAACAATGGCAAAAACAACAGACAGACAATTAAAAACAAATAAATTAATGAAAGGGAAAAAATACATGTATGTATCTAACGGATACATTCACACAGCGCAACAATTAATGCGCTTGCCTAGGCTAAAATCGCGCATACGCTCAGTTGTCCAAAAAAATATTTATACAATCCCACCACCCCAGCTCCTCTCGTAAAAAACTCGAACTAATGAAGCAGCGCAGGAAAAAAACAAAAAAAAAAACAAAAAAAATTTATAGCATTTTAGAAGAAACTAAAACTAAACCACTCACCCAGAGACCCATTGGCCTACTTTTCTTACAACAAGAACACACATAGTGTAAGAAATATATACAATAATAATAAAAAAAAATACGGCTAGAAAATAATCTCAACGCGACGCTGCTTCATTCGTGTGTGTGTGTGTCTGTGTGCATAGCTGCTAATCAACAAGCATTTACTGCAGCTGTGTGTGTGCGCCCTTTAAGAACTTCCAAAAAATACAAAATAAAAAACCAAGCAGCTACAAACATAACACAAAAGTGCGTAGCTAACGACGAGAGAATACTCTTTAAGTTAATGCGTATGGCGGTTATGCCTATGCATTGATCACTACCAAAGTTCTTGGTTATCAAATTAAACTTACTGAATATTTAAAAAATATTTAAAAAAAATGTAATTATAGCAAACTCAAATATCTAGTTATTTTTGTTACCGTATAAAAAATTGAACTTATTTTTATTCTATCATTTTCAACCAGACTATGAGTTGTAGAAATCTTTCCATAAAAGGGTTTAAGGGTACAGCAACTTACAATTTTTAAAAATGCTTTATAACTTATATTTAAGAAAGAATATAATTAATTAAATCCACACATAAGAAATCTCGACTCAAAAATATTAATAAAAAAATAAAAATGTATATCACAAAGTGATAAAATGGGGTTGTAACCAAAAAATTAACAAAAATTTTACTAGTTCATGTACCTATGTTGCTTAAGTCACACAAGTTTAAAAATTTGAAAAAATGTTTGTATCTTCAATCTGTTTTAGTCCTTATCGTAGCAAAATGTCAGGCTAAAACCAAAAATGCAGTCAAAATATTTTTTCATGGAACGGATTTCGAGATATTGCTTAAAAACTATTTCTCGAAATTTGAAAAAAAAGTGACCCTACTTAGCAGCAAAAATCTGTATGGTTGTACTAAACTTATTTTAATAATTTTTAACTAAACTGTAGATAATTGAATTTTTCATCGATTATATTTGAAAAATATTTTAGTAAAATTTACGCTTTGGTTTGGTTGGTTTGGGAAAAATTCTATTTTGAACGTAAACTTAAAAATTTTCCAAAAAAATGCTATTTAGAAGAGATCATGATAATTTTAAGTATGCATACAATAGAGCACTTGAACATATGAGGATATGGTGCCCAAATTGGTTAGTTAAAAAAAAAATACTTAAAAATTATCACTTCGTTGCTTCGTAGCGTTTTTTCAGATGAGCTCAAAGAATATCACGTATAAAATATTTTCGAATAATTTTATAATGCTGAAAGGTAGTTAGTTGATGGCGCTCTTGCAAATTTAAACATAAATTTGAAAAAATTAACTAGAGTACCGGTTTTTTTTAATATAAATTCAAATTAATTTTTTTTTACAATTTCCCGAATTAAAATATTTTTTCCAGAAAAGAAATGAACACACTGAACAAAACTAACAAACAACGTTTTTGCAGCAGTTCTGTTTTTTTTTTTTAAATCCTCCAAAGTCGCATGTTTTTGTAAAGTTGAATTTTGAAGGCATGATTCTATTGCTTTTAATTTTTTATTTTAATTGCTTCTTATATGATATATGTATATATATATACTAGACAAATATGCCAAGTTTTGGGCTCTAGCTACATTTTTCGAAGAGCTGAAAAGCTTTAGTTTTTTCTTTTAGTTCGGTTTACGTGCTGTATAGCTTACGTAAAGGATAATATACCGGCTCTTTAATATTGTTTTTTTTGTGGTTGATAAAGATATGGTACTTTTCGATACCTGTCCCTGCTCAATAGGGTCAAGAAATTGATTGGCGAACTAATATCCATTCCATAATATTCGGCCGTGCTCCAGAAAACGAAAAAATCAAAACGAGCAATTTTATTCGGTTTCGTTTTTGCGTGCTTCCAAATCCGAAGTTTTTTCTGTCGCCATATACTCATATTTCCCTTGCTAATTGTTAGCACAGCCTTTCGAGGGAAATTATCCACGACTATGCAATTCCTATTACAAGGACATTATTTTTATGCAAGACGTGAACCATATAAAAATTCGGTTTGATTTGTGCATGCTATTTTTTGGGTTGACTCAGAAAACAAATAATTACAAATATTTATCAATAACTATTTAATTTTAAATTGGCATAACTAAAATTTAAGAATATCAAAGAATATTAAAAAAATAATTTCAGTATAAAATGCACACTTTTTTATACCTATTTTGCTAATTCGTTTTAATTCTTCGGTTTTAAACTACATAAAAATTCGTTTTGGTGAAATTGGAAGCACCAAACATTCGGTTTCAAAACGAATCCGAATAAAATGTTAGCATCAACGCCATATACCCTTTCAACTATAGCGTATTGTGTGTAAAAAACGCGTTCAAGTCGCGCGCATTGTTGCTATTTTCAGCTGCTGCTGCGCTGCTCTTTGTGCTGCCGCTGCGCAGCTTTAGCGTTGGCGTTGACAGCTAGAAGCACAGCAACAACAAAAACAGCAACGAGCAGCAGGCAGCAAGCAGCGCTGCCTTCCTTTATCAATCAGCCTTTGGCGCAGCAGCGTTCGTTATGGACTTATCTTAGGGCAAGAGCTGCACGCATGCGTTGGAAAGGGATGGCTAGAGCAGCGTTTGGGCGTAGGGCGGCCCCAAAGACACTTGTTGCAAGCAAGAGAACGAACGCACGAAAATTGACCCAATTTTTGAATAATTCTTATGCTATTGTACACACACACAGATACACACACACACACACACACACACACACACGTATGTGCGACATACAAACAAAGCTAAACAAGCGCACAGCTCGCCCTAGTCATTAAAAAAAAAAATACAATAATAATAGAAGAGAGATCCCTTAAAGAAAACAACGAAAATTGAAATTGTTGTTAAATTTTTTGTCGGCTTTTATTGTTTTGCTTGTGCTTTTTTTTTTTTTTGTAGTTTGTGGAGCAGTTTTGTTTGCTTTGTGGCAGGGCTCAAACAACAGCGCGGGGTGTTGCAGGGTCAGCTGAGTGACTGCAGCAGAACAGTTGTGTTTTACAGCAAAATTCACTTTCAATTTTTGGGGCCCTAGACTAGGCAGCACCCCCAACACCCGCACAGTGCCGCTCATTGAAAGAAATGTTTGCTTGACTTTTGCTGCCGTCTCTAAGTAGGTCAGTCGGCAGCAGCAGCAGCAGCAGCTGTAAAATTTTAGAGGCAGCAATCAAACCATTTTGGGAGCATGTGCCTGTTGGGATCTGGAACTGTAACTGGGTCTCTAGCTGAAGAGGTGTCGCTGTCTGCATCTACTTTTCTTTGCTTGAGGCATTCCACAGACAGCCAAAGACAGCGTATTTTTTTTTTTATATGCCAATTTTTATGTCTATGCTTCAAAGGGCTACGAAACTTTGGAGCTAGAAGCGTCTGGCGGTGTATTTAAGTAGGTCAGCACTTGTTTGATTCGTTAAGGGCTGCAATGATCAAAGTTTTCATGATCACATTAAGAAACAGCTGCAGCTAATGCGCTGTTCTGCACTATGGAGCAGCATATGTATTATAGTCTTGGTCAAAAGTCTGCGCACTGCTAAGCATAATTTTCAAAAATTGCATCTAGGCCTATTAGAATATTAAACAGAGTGTTTCATGAACTAATTGCTTATATGAGCTTTTTCGACTTTTGCTCCAAATCATTGGTTCAAGTGTCTGCAAACTTTATGCCCGCAGTGTTTGTATATGAGCATAATATTTACAAATTTGATGTGCGTTCTCATGGGATACATGTATATACTAGATACTTATGCTGTTATGACAATGCAGTCAAAGTTATTGGATTGCATAGTTTTTCATGCCTGAGAAAGTTTAGAGGCTTTACCAACTTGAGTGGGCTGCAAGATAAATCTTTCAAAAGATACGTATACTTAATGCAATGAGCTCAGCGCTTTGCATTTTCTCACATCACATTAGCCTATTAGTTTTGAATTATTATAAGAAATAAGCTTAATAAGTACTCAGAGATCTAGTTATGTTTGTATAAAACATATTGATTTTTATAAGACTTAGAAAGCATATATGAATGAATGATTATTTTCTATAACGCAATTTGAAATCTTTTATATGCAAAATACCCTATAACTAATGTGAAAAACTACAGTAACTAATTCGTTGCTTGTAATGACGCTGAAAACTGTTACTAAATTGGTAACTACTAGCTACTACTACTTATGTAATGTGATTTGTTTTTGGTTTGCAAAGTGAATATATTGAATATATTGAAAGTGAAAGGAATTTGATATGGGACTGTCTTCTTAGATTTGAAAATGTATTTATTAAATGCTAGTTTGTTGTTGTGTAACTACTTTATCTTTCGAATATTTTGTCTACTTATAACAGAATTTCTATTCAAATTTTTGTTTTAATTGAATAGTATTTATAAAAATTTATGAATGTATCTTTTATTTATATCGTATTGTTGTTTTATTTATATCTTAGCATATTGCCTTATAGACATACGATTTTTGAGCCTGTTTTTCAGAAACTCCTTTTGGATTTATAACCATAAAGGCATTTGACTTATAGCTTTTTTACACTGGTGATTGGTTGATTTTGTTTTTTGTTTATTAAATTCAAATTAAGGTTGTCTTATTACTATAATAAACTTTATTATGTACATTTTTTGTAGTCCCCTATGGGCGCTCAAGAATTTAATAAGCTACTTCAAGCCAAATTTTAATGTAATTTTTAGGCTTATGTTATTTCACAAACTAACAAGCTAGTTTTTATATTATTTTAAGGGATATTGTATTGAAAAGTAAAAAAAAATTCTCTTTTAATTGTAAACAAAAAGAAAAGAATGTTTATATAAAAAGGGTGGGGAAGAGGAAAGAGGAGTTTTTTTACAATTTTTAGTTCGAAGTTAGCCGCCATAACTTTCTCCTTGTTTTAGCGGAAAACTTTTTGTCCTTATAACCCATTTTTTGATCAAATCGAAATTCTGTGTTTGGTATTTCGTTCAAGGTTATGGATTTTGTTGTTGTTCTTCTGAATATGTGGTAAAAAAAAACCGTATTCCTTCATCATTTTGTATTATTCTGTGCTTGTCCGATACTCTTTTGCTATTTAAGAATAAATGCGGCTAATAAAGTAAAAAATCTGTCCAAATGCACTCCAAGGTGTTTTACCTTCTTTTTATTGCTAATAGGTGTGTTGCTGTTTCTATCTATCTATAGATCCATGTATCTATATATGTAGATTACGCATATTGTACCCTTGCCATTCTCTCAAATTACTCTACGTTACAGTCGAATTGGTGCATGATTCCAATTATGGATAAAACCTCAAAAAATAATTCAATTAAAAATAACAAAAAAATTAAGTCACAATCAAAAATATTTTAAAATTTTGAAAGTCCAAAAAGACTCCCTAGTTATAAGTTCTACGTAAACATTATTTTAGGCTATTAAATTTTCTCTTCAACGATGACTTTTTTATCCCTTGAAGGTATGCTTAAAAATTTAAACCTGCCTAAGGAAGCATTAAAATGGACATTAAAAAAGCCTTATCTTTAATTGCAAAATCCTGCAACAGAGTTATTATTCCCATCGAGCTCTATTATTATTATTATTATTATGAAAACAAACATTCACAAAAAGTTTTCCGGAATATTTGCATAGTGTTTACCTTCTATTTACGTTTAATGTTATTTCTTAGTGAAAAGGTAGGTAATGCTCAACTGTGTATTATATTGCCGGACAGGTTGAACCACTATGCTTGCAAATCTTTACAATTTTAATATACTAATTCCTAAAAGTATCTGCACGGAGGTGCAAATATGTATTTATAACTGTCAACATTTCTATTTCCGTAGTGCTTTGAAATAAAAGACTTAAAAAAGATAAGTTTTAAAAAATAAAGATAGGAAAAGTTAATAAGAAGAAGATCGATTTAAAAGTTACAAAAAATAAGTTTTAAAAATTATTGATACAATCGACGGACCTCATTATATGTCCTCAAAATTTACAGCCGAGAATTGTGTCCCTACTAGCGGCACATCATTCAATATCCAGGTAGCTCGACAATAAACAAGAGAAAAAAATTATTTAAAAATTAAGTAATAAGTTTAACAGTTTGCTTTATTTTTATAATATATGTAAGTTTTGCTTAAAGCTAGCCATTAAAAATTACAGAGTTTGAGATTAACAGAGCCTGTCTTTTCAGCTGAGACAGGAATATTTTTTTAAGTTATGAATTAAAATTTTAGGTGTATTGTCGTTGTGTAGTCAAGGAAAGTAAATTCAAAAACCTTGGTCCAGAAAAAAACATATTTTTTTTTTAAAATAAATTGACAGAAAAAAAAGATGGCGTACGTTAAAGTCGGGCGCGGACGACTTTTGGATACCCTGTACCACTGCTTGCAATAAAATCCGGTAAATTGCTTACGAACACCAAAAGACATTTGATTGCCAAATTAGATTATGATACCTTCATAAACAACCAAAAACAGTCGAATTTTTAATCAAAAACTTTTTTTCGACCGATCGGCCCTATGGGAGCTATGAGATATAGTCAACCGATTTTGATAAAATTTGGTACAGTGTTGAAGATCTTTAAAAAACTTCTGAATGCCAAATTTGGTTACAATATCTTCACAAACAAACGAAACACAACCAATTTTGTACAAAAAGCGTTTTTTTCGACCGATCGATCCTATGGGAGCTATATGATATAGTCAACCGATTTTGATCAAATTTGGTACAGTGCTTGGGAACTCTAAAAAACTTCTTAATGCCAAATGTGGTTACGGTATGTTCACAAATAAACGAAACACAACGAATTTTGTACAAAACACGATTTTTTGACCGATCGATCCTATGGGACCTATATGATATAGTCAACCGATTTTGATAAAATTTGGTACATTGCTGGGGGTTTCTAAAAAACTTCCGATTGCCAAATTTGGTTATGATATCTACATAAGCAAACGAATTATCCATCGAAAACTTTTGCTTTTTTTCGAGGTCCTCTGAAACACCCCTATGGGAGCTATATAATGTAGTCCCGATATCAAAAAAATAAAATAAACTTGTCTCCTATGGATTAATAAGGGATCTATTTGAAAGTTTGGTTGCTCTAGCTCTTACCATCTCTGAGATCTAGGCAGACGGACAGACGGTCAGACGGACAGACGGACATGGGTATATCGACTTCTCTAGTCACTCTGATCATACTTTAGGTAACTTTGGGGGGTCTCCGACTTCTCCTTCTGTACATTAGATACATTTTCGGCTTGCACAAACACAATATACCCTTTGTACCATACGGTACAGGGTATAAAAATTAGTTATATATGATAATCATTGATGATTGAGTTTCATTGATTTTTAAACTAAATTTTCTTGTTGCTTCAAAAATTAATTTAATTAAATATAAAAATTATTTTTTTGACGAATAGCACAAAATTCGATCCAAATTGTGTACTTATGCCGAAAAAAAAATCTTTAAAAATTTCCCTGAGCTTGGCGGCAAAGAATATTATTTCCTTTTAATAACTCAACGAGCATTGAAGAATTTTTTTAAGTGTCATTTGTATCTTAAATCTTCTTGAATCTATCGTATAGCATCTCAGTATCGCAGAGCTCCCAAAAATATCTTTTATGTTTCAAACAAATACCATATGATTCAACATTATTAAGACTAAATAAAATTCAATTTCATTGTAATTCTCTTGTTTACACTCTTGCTTTCTAGCTCTTTACGTCACCAAATGTCTCTCACGTTTCTCTAGAGCTGGTCTAGCTCCTGCTCTTGCATAAAAATAGACCCAAAAAAAGGTTTTTTCTATTGTCTACAGTCGCATTAAACAAAACAAAGAAAAACAATCCCAAATACTTACAACAATTGAAACAACAAAAACAAATTGATAAAATGTTTGCCAAAATTCGCCGAATTTATAATTCAAAGCTTTTACTCTATTATCTGCATCTTGCTCACTCTGCAGTTGCTTCTCGGTCTCCCTCTCTCTGTTGCTCAGCATTTACATACAAAGGCGCTGCCAAAAATTGTAAGACATAAGAGAAGAAAAATAAATTCAAATTTATTGTAATTAGAATAAAGTGTGTAAAATGTAAATCATGTGTTTTATATTAGATGCATATTTCAGTGAAAATTTATACACTGTGCCCATGGGGATTATATAGATCTATGACATTTACATAAAAGTGAAGAGAGGGCGTGATAGTTGACAAGTTCATTTTTGTGCTTGGCCGTCCGACTTTCTGTTCGTAAATTTCGGGGATCATCTATTGGACAGAGAAGAATGTTGCATCTCGGAGACAGTAAGGAATATTGTTGTCAGTAGACTCCACTCGAATTTTGGGAGACATAACATACAATCCAACCTATGTGCTATGATTGGGAAGTTTTATATCGGGTATACACTACAAAAAATAAAGCCAAAATATAACATTTTCAGATTTTCTTGGTTCAGCTATATAGTCGTTTTGTTATAGACAGAAATCACCAAGAGGCCTTTAGTTATATGCGAGTGAGTTAGTGAGTAAGAGGGAAGTGTGTGGATCTGTGAGGGTGGCAATGATCTATAGTCTTTTCCAAACTCCCGAAAAATTTTCAAATTTTTAGACAAAATAAATAGTCATAAAATATACCACCTAAATATGGAAGAAAGGACAATGCAGTCACATACGTACCATCTCGACTCTAAACGACTTGGAAAAGAAATTCAGATCCAAAGTTTTCTTAAAAATGGAGTACATAATATTCATTCATTTCGTTGGATACTTTCTTTATCTTACTCATTACTATATCTACAACAGAAGTCGTTAAAGTTGGGGTACCTGCGTCCTTTGGTGCAGTGATAATAATGATCCATTATCTTTCTAAGCTTACTTTGGACATTTTAGTTAATGTGAGCACAATAAACAAAAAAATGTTTACCTTTTCACAAAACCACTTTTTAACTTGGCCGCACCCACCTAGTTGCCTATATTACGCCCTCCTTGCTAACACATCGGATACATATCTTTCCGGGAAACTGTGTAGAGGGTATCCCAGTGTCCGGCAGCGTCGCGGCTGATACGAATAATTTATTCGTACATAGTATATATTTATATATTGGTCTCTAATGTAATTATTTAGTTCTTTGTTATGGCTGTCACTTCGAGTTAGCTGTCTGCTCGTGGCATGCCTCTGAGCCATTCCCATTTCCGCTAGACCAAAAAATGCAGCATCATGCAGTCGCAGAGCATTTTGGCGCCAAAAACAAAGCCAAGACAACAAAACCATGCCACAGCTACAACAACAACAACAACAACAACAGCTACCAACAAAAACAGCAACAAACTTGGCCGGCATTGGCATTTGGCTCATTTGGCTTACAGCCGGCTTGGCTTGGCTTGGCTTGGCTCGTTGTCTTGGCTCGTTGTCTTGGCTTGTTGGCTCTTGGCTGAGCTGGCTTGAAAGTAAAAGTGGTTTGGCTTTCTTTTGTGGCACACTCTTTTGGCGCTGCTTTCGCACGCTGCCGCATTTCACTCAATGGAGACGAAGACAGTGTGGCAGTGGGACAGTGGAACACGGCGAGCTGGCAATGACGATGACGACAACTAGCCGTGTCTTTAGTCCAAGGTCAAGAGGAAGACTTTGAAAAGATATAATGAAATGAAAAAGAAGAAAAAAGAAAGACAAAAAAAAAATACATAACCAGAGGCTTTTGAGCAAAGATGAATAATGCAAAAGCCGCAGAGACAAACTCAAGTGAGAGTGAGAGTTGGCGCTCTGTCTGCGGTTTACAGTTATGCGCTGAGCTAGTTCCGGTTTATAAACTGGTTGGCCCCAAACGAATGTATCAACAACTATATATATATATTTATATACTATATGAGCGGAGCATCTCAAATGTAGTCCATGTAACTGGCACAGTCAGCAGTTAACAGTTAACAACTACAAAGAAAGACGTTGACAACCAAAGCGATGACAAGTTTAAGTTAATACCCTTTAGGGGGTTAATAGATTTCGATATGATATGGGTATTTTTGAGCTGAGGGTACTTCAAGTGTGTACAGCAGTAATTGATGAATAGGAATTTGTCTTTTGCGGGGTTCCCATAAGGCAATTTTATTTACTTACTTCATATGTATTATAAGGTATATAAACATTTAAAATATACTACAATTGTTGGTCTGAGCAGTTCTTTAGCTGAAGATACACCCTCAAAAGATGAAGAGTTCAACCGACTTGGTATCCAAATGCTGCCAAAAAGTTGAAAAAAAGTTGTAGCTAGTGTTGGAACATATTTTGAATAAAATCTGTATTTCAAAATGAATGGCAACATTAAAAAAAAATGGCGGAATCTTATTTATACATTATTATACATATATAAATTGTATACATATTCTATACTAGAGAACTAGTTCTTGTGAACTTATTAGCTTGCCAATTCTTTTGGAAAATATCTGCGCTGCCGATAGCCTTTGTTTTAGAGCTTTTTTTTGGGTTCTTTTTAAATTCTTGGTCCGCATTTTGAGAGATAAGATCATTATAATTAACTTAAGCGTCAAATCGGAACCGGAGGAGTCAAATTTTAACAGATATTATGTGATTACGTTCCTTCCTTTAGAAGATTGTTTTGTGGAAATATAGCTTTAAAGAATAGTAGCTAACTTTTTTTAATAAGGAATACAACAAGAACCATGAACCATATCTGCTAATCGGCCGAGAGGAGTATCGAATAGTTTCGTGACTGCTCCGGATATTTATTCCGAATCCAAACGCAGCTCTATGTAATAAGGATTGCCTTAGATTTTCGTAGATTATTATTAAATGCTTTTTATTACATATAAGTAAGTTTTTGAAAACATGATCATGACTTAACTTTATTATCAAGCCTTTCGGCAGCAGAAAGGTGGGAGAAATTCCCAGTTCCTGAAATTCTCATAAGGGGATCGTATATTTGTAAAAAATTTCAATACTTTTCTCGCAAATGTTTTGTATATTATGAAATTGTAGTAAATATGAAAAAAAAATACTTTTAATTGATTAATTTTCAAACTGAACTAACTATACTTTAACCAAATTATTAATTAAAATTTTAAAATTGATGTACAATTTTTTTTTATTATTATTATTAACAGCAAACTTATAATTAAAATTGTAAGCTAGCTTACATTATTATTCAATGTAAAAAATTAAAAAAAATTTTTGATTTAAATAAAAATATTTTTTTTTTGCAAAATTATTTTTATATTATTATTCAATGTACAAAATTTAAAAAAAATTGTAATATAAATTAACCTTTTTTGTCAAAAATTTAAAATTTAATTTAATTTAATTTAATAATTTAAAAAAAAAATATTTGTTTTCTCAAAATTTTTTTTTTTTTACTATTCAATGTACAATTTTAACAAAAATTTTAAATTTAAACAAAATATTTATTTGTGCTAATTTTTTTTATATTATTATTCAATATACAAAATTTAAAAAAAAATTGTTATTTAAAAAAACTTTTTTTATCAAAATTTTTTTTATATTACTATTGACTGTGCAATATTTACAAAAATGTTAAATTTAAAAAAATATTTTTTTGTGCAAAATTTTTTCTATGTGAAATTCAATGTAAAAAATTTAAAAAAAAAATTGTTATATAAAAAAAAAATACTTTTTTTGTCAACATTTTTTTTTATATTACTATTCAATGTACAGTATTTACAAAAATTTTAAATATAAAAAAAAAATTTTTTTTAAGGTTTTAATTTTCTGTATTATTTTTATGTACTAACAACGAAGAGCTGAGCCAAAAAACTATTTAAAGCGTATTTCAACTTCGGCTTAAATAAAATAATCAATTTACTTTCCTGTTTTGTTTTTATTGTTTATTTTATTTTGTTGTTGATTATATGTATTTGGTTTTTTTTATGATTACGCGAAAAATCATTCGCCTTGTTTGGCTCTGCAACTTTTTTTTTTTTTTTTTGAACTTGTTAGTTGATAATATTTTTTGTTTTTTTTGGTATTTCTTTGTTTTTAGTTAAAAGCGTTGAATAAAATATACGCATAACAGTTTTCATTGTTATTATATTAAAGTTTTTAAAAATATTTTTTTTTTGCCTGCATAATTAGTTACCGTTAACGGAACTTCAATGCAGTCATAGGAAAATTTAGTTTTAGGCCAAGTTGTAGTTGAGCTCCATGAAGAGATGCAGAGAGAGCGAGAGAGAGTGCAAGAGCTCCATAGTTGGATGTTGTAATAGTCCTAAGCCATGTAATATATGAATGTAATATTATTATTATTATTATAGTTATGTTTTTGTTCAAGTTTTGTGCATTTAAAATAATTAAAAGTGTGTTTGCTGCGCTTACGTACGGCCTTATGTAAGGCCCCCTTTAGACCCCGTTTTTCTTGGTAGGTAAATAAGCCGCAACATTTAGTGAGCCAAGCTGCCCCATGTTATTTAATTACTTAAATGTTTCCAAGCTGCAACTGGAATGAGCTTATGAAATAAACTGAGCCTGACTCCATTTTGGCTTTTACGACAATTAAAACAAAGTTTAAGTTTAAGTTTGTCTTAATTTTTTTTTTGGTCTGTGTTTTTGTTTTTTTTTTTTTTAGATTTTTGGGTAACTCTGTTGCTGATTTTATGTAAATCCGCAAGTGTGGGCGCAACTTGTGGCACGTAGGCGTAGTAAAGACGATGACTGGCATTTGATAGCAGTGTTAACTTGAGGCATGGGCGCTGCGAAAGGGAGGCCTGAGGGGATTAAGCACTCGGTAGCTGTTCGACTACTAAATTGTATCAACCAGATTAGTTCATTACATAAATGAACTCATGAACTAGTTCTTTTCATACAAAGTGCAAGTAAAGCCAAAGAAAAGCTGAAGCCAACCCTTTAACCTAAACCTATCTACGCCACTGACTCGAAGGCAGCAGATTTTCTTGGTTAGGAGCAGGCTCAGTTCGTGCAAGAATTGGCGCGCTCTTTGATTGCAGTTTAATTGTTGTGTTCATTTGCAATTTAAAATAGTTGGACAAAAACAAAAAAAAAAAAAAACTGTCAGCACTTTAAACTTTGTTACAAAGAGACAAAAGACAAAGACACACTGACATACATACAACAAATCGAACAATCACCAATGGATGTGTGTGTGTGTATCTAACAGATACAAAAACAAAATAAAGCTATATAAAATCCAAAGCACATATGGGCATGAAAAGCGAAAGTGGCTGAGTTAGTTGGACTGGCTTGGTTTGGTTCGTTCCGTGGCCAGCCAGTCCGTCCGTTCGACACCTTTTCACTTTCAAGGCCGCGTAATCAAAACGCATTCAAACGTTTGTCACGAATCCGTAAAGACAACTCGAAAACGCATGTGACCTGAAATACGGAAGTCCAAAAATAAAAGAAAATAAATAAACCAACGAAATAAAGCAAAGAAAGAAACAAATTTGATTGTAACAATCGAGGCATAAAATAAAAATAAAATGTTTTCAAGTGTGTGTGCGTGTGTGTGTGTGTGTGTGTGTGTGGGGGGGGCGCTATAGATAAGCTTTGATAGGGGGGGCCAATCATTTTAGAATCATGAATGAAGATGTTTTAAAACTATTTAACATAATGCTATAACTCATTATGTAATTGATGATAATCAGCTGGAATATGACAACGATGATGATGATGATGACGACGACGACGACGACGATGATGATGATCATCGGATGATGCAACAAAAAGTGGTGTAGGTCAATTATGCAAGACGAAAACTCAGCTAAGGGCAGACAAACATTTTTGTGACGTATAGAGAAAGAGAGTTAGATATGTTTTAAACGTAATGCACGCGACGTAACTAGTAGGGTAATTAATTAGGTTAGTACTACACTGGTAATAATAAAAGCAGTAAAAGATAGTAATAGTACATTAAAATGATGCATGACATAGATAAATATTTTAAAATACACGTGGCAGAAAATGTATTATGTTTCTAGGGAAATCGAATGTGTTACGCAAATTGTAGGCTATCGTAACAGAGATTTGGGTAATAAATGAATCCACTGGTTAGAGATGTATTCTCTCTTAAATGCAACCAATTTTGGGTTTCTGCATAAATGTCCCCGACTGTTTCGAACTCACCATGCAAAATGATCTGCTTCAACCAATAATGTAGACGCTGTCATGAATATTCGAATCACTCCAAACAGGGTTGTATATTATATTCTGGACCCAGAATGTCAAGGATCTTATTCAATAAAAAAAAAACAAATTCACATATGGATTACGATTTCACCAATGCATGAAGAACCATAATTGAACAATATAAGCCTAAGTAGACAGAACCCTTAATAGATTTGTTTCGCAATTGATAGATGCCCTCAAGAGATTTTGAGATGATATTAATGCCATTGAGCAGAAGCGATGGAAAGGCCAAGGTCGCAGCAAGGCAGCAGGATATGTTGTTGGCAGGGACTACTCAGTCGTGATCCCCACTTTGCTTGTTTTAACTATAGAAATGATTATGAACATATCAGCCGTACTCTGCATTTAACTTGTTGAATGTGGCAGCTTTGTTCCCAACTACATTATGTGGCAAGAAACCTCAAGAGTATCTTTCATCTCTCTTTTTTAAAAAAAAGTTTGTAAAATGCCTTATAAAGGACCCTTTATCTTGAGGTTTTTTTAAAAAAAAAAAAAAGTTTCAAATGAATCGGAAAATCTTTATTGTCAATAGAAAGAACCGTTCACTTTTTAAAATTAATCCCTTTGAAATGTTGGACGCAATTGCGCCGTAGCTCGTCCAAGCGGAGGTTCCAATTTTCGGTGACGCGTTCGAGCATAATCGGCGGTATCTCGCGAATAACACAGGTAATGTTGGCCTCTAATACTTCAATCGTAGCTGGATTATCCACAAACACTGTAGACTTCACTTAGGCCCAAAGGAAAAAGTCTAACGGTGTGATATCACACGATCTTGGTGGCCAATTCATCGGTCCGGAGCGTGAAATTAATTGTTCACCGAATTTGTTCCTCAATATGTCCACTGTTTCACGGGCTGTGTGGCAAGTAGCGCCGTCTTGTTGAAACCAAATGTCGTCGAGATCTCGGGCTTCAATTTCAGGTAGCAAATAATTCGTTAGTAACGGTCGCCATTGACGGTTACGGTCTGACCAGCGTCATTTTTGAAGAAATATGAACCGATGATTTCACCGGCCTATAAACTACGCGCTGGACGAGCTCTATTCGGTCGAGTGACATCCAATAATGAATAGTGGTCTCAGTAGGTCGATTATGGCGACCATAAAATGGCCTAAGCGCGTTAAAAACATTCTTTACAGGACGCGAATTTTCGTAATATAATTGTATACAAATCGTACGTTGTTCGAGTGTAAATTTTCCCATGATGAAATGGCAATGAAAACTGAGTAAAAAACACATGGCATCTTGACAGTACTCACGCGTTGCTTATCAAAAAAACCTTATTGAAAAAAAAACCCTCAAGATTGATGACCCTTTACTTGTTTGATTTAGTATCTGGGAGCATTATATACTAGAATTTATGAAAAAATGTTGACTAGTTAGCTTAAATAGCGAAAAGAGGAGTCACCATTTGCGCCATCGGTTGGTTTGGTTGTTAATCACTAACGCCACCGTTCGCAAAAATTACACCATGCTAGGACCTCTTTGCGTTGAATTTTACATGCGGATCTGCATATATACGCTAACAAGACTCAAATATTCGTTCAATGGATGGGAGTACAGCCAAATGAGTTTTCGTCAAAAATCATCATCACACGGGCCTGTTTAGCCAGTCGCGGCGGTCATTTGGGCCATATTATTATTTTAAACACAAATGAATAAACAAACCAACAGATTGACCACCCTATATAAGCAAGCTTGTCCCTCCGTTAATCTAGGCTAGCTATCAACTCGCGACGTTGTACAAAGACAGTTCGATCAAAGATATTTTCTACCCTATACTCGAGATGGTCTTCTACCATTGTTTGGCCGATGGCGATATAAATGATAAGTTTCGCGGGAAGGAAGTCAACCACCATAGTCCCTAGACCGTTGGATCTTGCACTCTGAGTGAGCATGTTGTGAGAGTGTGAGTATGTATATCGAGTTGTGTAGATACAAAAATTATGTTGAAAGCTTTTCAGAAGGATTTAACATCCGACCCATTTTTCTATCAAAGCATTTTGCTGCAGAGAGGAGCCACTGAGACTATGAAGGAAACAGCTCTTTTTTGATGCACCTACACCGGAGTCACTGATGATACTGACACAATGTCGCCACGGAGTAAATGACCCAAAGTTCCAAGTCCTAAATGCTGGTATGTAAAGTGAATGTCTTTGCCCTTATTTCAAACTAAATACAAAGCCGTTCCAAAACTTACTATTATGCAACATCTTATTATATACTCTAACGCAAAGTTATTAAGTAATTCTTGCTTTAGGCTGGTATTGATCAAAGCAATTAGTTTCTTAGATACTTTTTACAATTAAACAAGTAGATATCATTTTTTTACATGCCGTTTTTCACAGCACATTAGGTAGGAATTTTTATCAGCTATATAATATCTCCCGCTGTTATTTTTTTTAAACGAAAAAAATGAAAAAAAATTGCCAAGCGTTTTTTAAGTGTTAAGTACTTGATACTTCTGTTGCTGCCCAGCCAAAAATGTGAAAATATTGAAAGGTAACTTAAGAAAAAAATAAAAAAAAAATATAATCGAGGTGTTGAAGTGCCTTAAGCAAACAAACGACTGACACACTGCCAAGAGATCCAGCCGACAAACAGAGAGCGGCATTGGGGGGAAACTAAAGTGAGGGGGCACTACGGACAGCCCGAACACTTGTAACTGCATGCTAACATGTTTATTTTTTTTTATAAAAAAATTTTATTTATTTATTAAGCGTTGAAAAAAAAAAGAAACAGCCATAACAACAACAACAACAACAACTATATACAAACTTGTTTCTTTGACTTTGTTGTTGTTGTTGTTTGCATATTAAACACACACACATACACTTGTCATACTACACATACTAGCGCAAAAAGCGGCAACTTTATGGCCATATGCATATGCATACTATTTATTTATATACTCATACTTATAGCTATAACGCATATAAACGAACCTACCAAAATTAATAAATTTTATTTATTTATTGTTTTTTTTTGGTTTTGTGCCTTTTAAGTCGAGTGGCCAGTTACATAATTTCTACCGTTATACGGATGACATTAATTTTGTTTGCGGCGTCGAGCATAAATTAATTAAAATAATTTATATGTGAGCATATTTAAATATAATGCGCATACGACACGTTGTACGAGTCCGATGGGCTGAAAGCATAACTTGGCGATTTTTCGGATTTGGTTTTTTAGGCTAGTCACGCTGCTGTGGTTCTTTGGCATTGCGAAAAATGGTAACAAAAATTTTGCTCAATATTTTTGTTTTTTTTTTTTGGATTTGTTTTTTTACCATTTCCTCACCAAGTCTGTTAAGAGTTAACGCTTAACGGCCTACAAAAAGAGGGCAAGCTGAGTAGTCGAGTTTTTCCTTTCGCTTTCATTGACGCGTGAAGTGGCTGAAATATACTTGGTCAAAAGTCTGAAATGAGTACAATGAGTAGGGCAGAAGGAATCATGGCAGATAGACTTGGCTCAAAATACTAAAATACTTGCGGAGACAAGATCGAGAAGTTTCGTTGGGGATAGGTAACGTTTGAATACACTTAATAGCAGCTGAAACTGCAAAAGGCCCAAAAGAATATTGTCTTGGTTTTTGGCTGAAAATAATCAGTTTAAGATATTAAACGAAATAATTGAACAATTGTACACTTGAGCAAAAATATCGATTACTTGGCTAGTTATCGATGAATTAAGACTTAGTTAGACAATCGGTTAGGTAATAATGCAATTTCAAAAGTGTCGACGTGAAATAAAGAAGTGAAAAGAAAAGTTAGTTCTTGCGAGGAATAGTTTCAAAAATTGAAGATAATATATAATTCGTGAGTTGTAGGATGGGCAGAGAAAAATACACATGCATTGAAATTATTTACTTTGAACAGAAACAAAATTATTTTGCGATAACGTTGTACATCGCCTAACCTTTGAGGAAATGGCGGAGAAAGGAATGAAATGTAAATCAAAAGTTATGAAAAAATTTCTTAGGCTTACAGTAGAACTACTAGGCTCTATGCTCCACTTAGGAGAAAAGAAATAAATCATCACCACAGTAGAACTACTATAACTACTTAAAAACTTTCAAAAATATGTTTTTAATGAATCAAGCGATTATTTGCAATATTCAAGATAATAAAAAATATATAAAAGATGAAAAATTGTATGTAAACGTTAAGGTTAGAATACACTGCCTCTAAAAAGTTTTCCTAATATAACAGATTGGGAATTTGTACGTAAGAAGAATATGGAATGGAGCAGTTTCTAAAGAATCTACAAAAATGAATAAAATGGGATATACATGGAATGTTTTTTCCATGTTTTAATTTTGTGATATTGTATTCTTAGTGCAAAAAGTAGGTTCTGCAGAATTCGGTTTCCTATATGTAGGCAAGTAAAATGGGATTTAGCACGCGACAAAAAATGTAAATAGTTTCGAAAAAATCTACAAAAATGATATGATCTTATATTTTCAAAATCTTTATTTATTTATCTAAATCTATTTCATCCACTCGGAGATAGTCACCTTGACGTGGTGAGGGGGCTCAGTATCTGCAATGACCCTTGCCGGTAAGGTCTACGAGGAGCAGTGAAGCGAAGAGCGATCCACAACGTAGCGTCTATACTCAGAATGAGCGGTTGCAAAAGTCGTCTTTTCTCCAGGTTAGGGGCGGCCTATTTAAAAGTGACCTGTCACTGTGAGCAGAGTTGTCAGGACTGACTTTGAGCTTATAACTCACTGTCAGAACCCTGCTCCTGCACATATTTCTTCATAAACATGAGAGTAAACCCAAGGAATATTCAATCTCCAAGTGGTAACCGTGTTCCTGCGGCTAGTCCACCTGGGAGTAACAGGACATAAGAAGAAGAATTGCATCCCCTTTAAAGCAATCCCCTTCCGCTGCAATACACTTATGCCAACGAATTTTCCAGTTATCATAGCACTTGGCAAAGTACTCCTTTGAAATGGCCTTCAGAGCCTTCTGCGATTCAACTTTTTTTTTATCTCAATCGAGTCAAAATGGTGTCCCCGGAGCGGTCTCTTGAGTTTGCCGAAAAGCCAGAAGTCACACGGGGCCCAATCAGGTGAATAAGCAGGTTGCGGAACGATATTTGTTGAATTTTTGTCGAAATTCTCACGAAGAACCAGTGCCGTGTGAGATGGCGCCTTATCGAAGCACCTCACAAAACGAAAAATTAAAAATTTCCTTTCCACCTTTCAATATGATCACAGTAGTATATCTTCAGTTTTCAGGCCAATTTTGCATAATTAATATTGAAAAGTTTCAAAAACAATATCATATAAAATTTGAAAAATATAATTTTTGTATTCATCCATATAATGTTGAAAAAAAATCAATTTAAGTTTTCGGTAGCCCATTCTGTGTAAAACCCCATATACCGCTCATCCTTCAAGCTCAGCAAACAGTGCGACATAGTGCATATACCCTCTCCCCCAAAGGTTATAACAAATCTGCTTAGTTAATGTGCATTACATTTTCGTGATTCTGATCAATATCGTTCACTAGCGAAAAGCTAAGAAACGAACGTCTTTATAGTTAATAGACCTTTTGTTGTCGTTGTTGCTTTTGTTGTTGTTGCTGTTGTTGTTGCAGTAGTTGCCTCTGGCCGCTTTTGTTATAAGACATAATACAGTCCAAGTAGTTTTAGTATTTTTTTTTTTGTTTTTTTCGAGAGTGGCGCGAGTTCAACCAAGCAGAAATAGTACGAAGTATGTCTTGTCTTTGGCCAATTAAAGCCAATGCAACCCAACCACCCAAAAAAGCATCCAAAGGCAATTGTTATTGTCTTTTGTCGATGTCTGTATTGTTGTTGTTGTGGTTGTAGCTTCTTTTCAATTATTTGTCAGATTGAAAGGCCTAGCCCGCATGAAAATCTTTTTATGTTTAAGATACAAGCATATATTTATATGTATGTATATCGTATTGATCGGCGCACGATAATTGATAATGGAAATATAACTGCATATGCGTCTAAGCAAAAGAGAAGAAAACAACAGTAACAACAACAACAACAACAGCAACTACAACAACCAAAAGTAAAATAAAAGCGACAGGGGTCTTATGTGTGTGTGTAGGCATATGGGCGCTGAAGCACAAAAACCAGCAAGAAAATCAAGCAAAGCAAAGCAAAGAAAACCAACAACAACTACAACAAACCATAATAATATTAATTCCAGTGTTGTGCTTCCATGTATCGTTGTATGTGTGTGAGAAACTGGGTCAGCGTGTCGTTTACACACACACACACACACACACACACAAACGCAGCGACAAGCAGCAAACAAATATATGCATGCATGTAAGTTGTTGTTGCTGCTTGTTGTTGCTGTTGCCGTTGGGGCCCGATAGAAAGTGAAAACGAAGCAGCAGCAGCAGCAGCGCAGACAACTTCGACCGACTGCGCCGCCGACGTCTGCGACTACGACAACAAAATGGCTTTGAGCGCACAGCGCACAAGAAAAATCACATAATCGCAGTCGGCAGTTGGCAGCGACGCTGGCAGCAAGACGATCGGAACGGCAGCAGCAACAACAGCAAATGAATTATAATTTTAGGGAAAATTATGCACACTGTGCTGTAAATATAAATAAATAAATAAAAACAACAATATTTGATATGTAAAAAAAATCAACAACAACAGCAAAAACAAATTAAATACAAACTGGCCCGCAAAATGGCCGAAAACAAACAAAATTTCTAAAAATGCGACGAAATGTTGACGCTGACATTAAAAAAATCAAATGGCCATTGAAATGAATATGATATTTATAGAGAATTTTTTCACAAATATTTCTAATTTAAATATATAGTTTTATTATATAGGTACAAACTTATTTATAAAAGAGGGAATTGCAATTTTGGGACTAAATAATTAGCTTGATGTACTAAGCGCTGAAGAGCGTAATAAGAAAATACATTTTTTAAAAAAGTTTTGGTTTCTTCTCCTTCTAATAATCGAAGCTGCTCTGCAATTTATTCAAAAAAGAACACTTATCGTTACCATGATGGATAAGGCGTCCATATCTGCATCGACATATGTTTTTGAAAGGATCTTAGATAAGGCGCTCAAAAGGGAAACTTAGTAGTGTAATAGTGGGCAATCCAGTAGCCTGTGCGCTAAAAAGCAATCCCTCAGCTATCTAGGCATCCAACCAAATGCGAGTAAAAGGCTGCAGTACAACGTCTTCTTAAATAGTTCCTCTAGTGCCCTTTACCACCTCAATTATAATATTGCAAAGAAAAGCAACCTCCAAGCAGCTCCTCGGCTGCTATGATCTGAATAGGTTAAAAAAAATCTCACATTTGGGCAAGAATACACTGCAGGCTCAGGAAACACCTGAGCATGATGTGCATCGTACACTCCAAAACCTGTAGATGCTCTGAAATTATGGAGGAATCCTGCGAACACATACTTACGGAGTGTGACGTTCTTGCCAAAAGAAGGGCATCCTTCCTAGCCGATCACACAATCTCGATGCACGATGTAACTAGACTAGAACCCTACCAGATAACTAAATTTATTTCTGAAATTGGACTAGATAAGGAGCTACTACTAGCTCTAGAAGTAGGGAGCACAATAGATCCCAAGGGGCGCAGTGCAATTATTATTATTATTAAGCCACTTTTCCGTCCTCTTTAAACATTCTTATTCCACTAGAAGTTACACAATCAAAACTACTTTTGTTTTTAAGTAGAATCTCTAGATACATTTTTTCCCTTCTCAGCAATATTCATGTCCATTATAAATCTACAATCTTCATAAGAATCCACACAAGCATACGTTTGCTAAAAGACTTAAACAAACCTTTTTCTTTACTATAAATTTGAGAACCAACTTACACAAAATTAGCATCTTAGAGCTCATTATCTTTCAGAAACTTTTGCAATATAATTTTCCTGGAGCTCAGCAAAATCCTCTCTACGTAACTTAATTGTATTTTGATTATACAGTGCGTATTAGTAATAATATTAAAGCAAATGTCATAATAATCATAAAATATCTTTGAGCAACTTTTGAAATATAAATAATAATCCTGGAGTACAACAAAAACTTCTCTACATAACTTAATTGTGCTTTGATTATACAGTGCGTATTAGTAATAATATTAAAGCAATAATTATAAAACACATACATATTTAGCATTTGCATTATAGGCCATAATATATAAATTAAAAAACCACTAGCAAGTAATCCCAGAATATAACTTATATATATGAATTCAAACTCTTGCACTATTTTATAAACATGTATTATGCTACCTATTAACTATAGAACTAATATGTTTTGTAAGCTTCTACCCTTAACTTAGCACAACTTGGGCTCAAACGCCATAATTTGGACTTTCAAAAAATATTCAACTTTATTACGTATACGCTTATATTTAACTTCATTACTAATACGCACTGAGTCTTGTACTTTATGTAAACAAATTGTTTTACAAAAAATGCCCTCAATCACACAACTTTGTAGACTTTTATTGCCTCAATTTTGATCCCTTAACTATATTGCTCATACGCCATGTATGCTGCTTTTCCTTATGTCTGCAGCTTAAAGTATCGCACGTTTTTCACATTTTTATTAAAAGGCGCCATTATAATATAGCGAGAAAAAAAAATCTCTAACTGAAAAGGCATTTCTGGGTTGCATTTGAAAGTCTTAGACTGCAGTTAATAAATTGATGTGCCCAAAAATAGATAAATATGTCAACGGCACCTACGAAAACTACGAACCGTTTCGGCTGGACCACAAACAAAGGGTATCATAAATTGAATGGAGCCCCTAAAGATGCACCGATACCGAACACATGTAGAAAAAAAAACCAACAACAAAAAAATGTGCTACGGCTACGAAAAAAATAAAGACAGCCGCCAGCGCAGAAAACGTGACAAGGCAATTACGGCCAAAACAAAGCAGAGCCAGTAACAGCAGCAACAACAACAACAGCAACATCAGGCAAAAAAGCACAGAAAAGGGAAGGAAATGCAATTGAAGTCAAAAAGGCTTAAAGCACTCTTCATAAAACTCGACAAAGTTAAATAGGATAAGAAATAGACAAAAGTCTGGCTGTTAAGTTGTATCTAACCGGTTGGGTCTAGACAGGATAGTTGCACTAAAAAAAGCTTGAAACAACAATCAGACACTGTTGGTAAAAAGTTTGCGGATAGTAGGGCAATATATATGAAATATGTTTTAGAACTTGTCACTTAGCGAAAATATGCAAGAATTATTTAATTAATACTCAAAAAGTAGTTACGTATCTTGAAAACTCGAAGTGATCGATTAAGCTCCCTAACTGGATCGTTAGCCCAGGAAACAGTGTCCATTTTTAAAAAAATGATACTGCACAAAATATGGCAGCCATATCGCAAGTTTCATACAAAAATTTAGAAAAATTCATAGACTTAAGATTGATTTTAAATAATTTTTAAAAAATTATATATAACCTAAAAATATAAAAAAAATTTTGAACTTGGCTTAAAGAAACCAAACCATATAAAATATAAAAGTTAGGAGCCATTCCTTGATACAAAATGTTGTAGGCCAGCGTAAAGTGTCCGTAATCAATTTTTCGGCAGTGTATTTTAAAATAAATAACACGCACCACACCCAAACAAGAAAGCACCATGTATTTGCAGTTTCAGTTTTTAAAACATTTTTTAGCCATTTTCTTTTTTTTATGCTCATAATAAGATAAACAACTGTGATTAAGCTTTGACTGGCCAAAAGTTAAAGCTGCAAGTGGCCAAAATGCATTTGAAGTGCCTAACATGTGCTGCGTAGGCCGTGCCAAACGACAACAACAGCAACAACAACAAACATTAATAACCAGGGGTGGATCTAGAAAAGTAATTTTCAAGGGGTATCAAAATGCCTTCGCAGTATTTGAAATTTCTGACTCAGTAGCATACGTATATTTCAAATGGGTTAGAAATCTAAAAATTCCACCGAACTTCTTGATGGAGCTAATTTTTGGTTAGAGTAACCAGTATTTTTGCTCCTTAGCTTACAGCTTTGTGATCTAATTTTGCTTTAAATGATCCTTAACGTGAGCTTTGCTTTATCTAATTCTTATTTGACTTCCATTGCTTTTTCTTTTAGAGCCACCTTGACTTGTCTTGTCGAGCATCCTTGACCGTCTCTGTAATGTCAGTCGCTTGACCTTGGCCTTTTATTATTTTATTTGCATATTTTTTTTTACATACTTCAGATCCATATCTACAATACGTGCGATCCTAATCTCCAAGATCTAATATGAAATTAGGAGTGGTAACGGGGCAGCACGCACCCCATCACGACTATGGCAGACATAGCTGCGGAGACAAGGAGTAGACAGAAAGCATCCAACACCTGCAATGCGACTGCCCGGCGCTTCTAAGAAGACGAACCTATTTTCTGGGTAAATCATTCTTTGAAGACCTGGGCAATCGGGCTAATGTGCCTATTTCGGATCTGGCTACTTTTGTGGAATCCACAAAATGGTTCTGCAATAGGACAGACTTGGGTAACTAGAAATGCCAACAGTTTTTGATCGTCCTCTACCCCTCTTGCCTTCTTTTAATCCTTTCCATTGTAAGGCATCACAATGGACCATATGGTCTCCGGGTGATCTCAGTTTTAAGATTAAGCAGCCTATTCAACCTAACTTAACCCAATATGAAATTACAATATTGGATAATAAGGAAATATAGGCTTCTTAATCTTTTCTGTTTAGTGAAGGTACATATTGAACTTATACTATAATTATGGGAAGAACATTTTAGTAGCTTTTTTAAAATTTCAGATTATTTTTATTTATTTTTTATTTGAAATTCTTCTTGCTTTACAATGTTGTGGCTTTTTCAAATGCAGTAAATAAATAAATAAAATTTCAGTAGTACCTATATATTACTCACCCCCTGTGGCACGCCACTGACAGCAACATCAGTGACTACAACAAATAGCTGCAAATTATAGAATGGGCAGCGCGCGCAGCTTCAAAAAAAAAAGAAGCGCCGCCGACGTCGACGTCAACGCCAACGCCAATTTAGTGCTGGACTAACGGTTTGGCAGCAAACGCAGCAACAACAACAACAACAACAACAAATAAAAGAACAACAACAACTCGCAAAAAAATAAGGCAAATGCGCTGAAGCGCTGCAAAAAAAAAAAAATATATACATATATATAGAGAAGCAGCTAAAAGAAAAACAACAACAACAAAAAAGACGAGGCGCTGCTATTGCGAAAGGCTGCGAAGAAGCCAACCCAAGTCGAACCAACTCGAGCCAAGTCGAAGCAAGTCAAACTTGGCCAAGCCAAGTCAAGTCAGGCAGTGTGCAGGGGGGAGTAGCGAGCAGGGAGCACGGAACGGAGAGCTGGGAGCAGCGGCTGTTTTTGTTAGCCAGTAAGTCACTAAGTCAGTCAGTCATTTGGTCGGCCGACCAGCCCACGGTATGCGGCCCCCTGTTTATAGTTGTTGTAGTTGTTGTTGGTGCTAGCTGGCCATATATACATTTTATTATACACTAAAGTAGGTTGTAAAAAGTGTTTAAAATTTATTGAGCAGTTTGCAACGATTGGGAGAAGAGTCGCTGTGGAGTCTATAAAGCAAGCAAAGAAATGGGTAAGTACCAATATATTATAATTATAATTATATACCTATTGGTACTTACTTAATAATGGGCGTCGGTGCCAAGTAGGAACTCAGTTTAACAAATTGAGAACTGAAAAACGAAATGTAGTCTTAAAATTTAAATTACAAAATGATTTGGCGGAAACGATATGTCTGTATCCTTTTAAGTTATTTTTTGTAGCGATAAGCTAGACTAAAGTTGATAAAGCCTTCCTAAATTCATTCTGCTTGGAAAAACTTTAAAATAATGTATTTTCATGCATATAAAATTGTATATGATCTTTTAGAAACGGAGTTACCTTTGCCATCAACAACTTCTTTAAATAACTCAAATCGATAAATAAAATAGATTATACAGTGCGTATGAGTAATTATATCAAGAAATCTATCATATCATGTATATACAATAACAATTTAAAAGTTTGCTTTACTGGCTATAAAATATAAATACAAAATTTAGCTTCAAGCTCCCTAAAGTTGGTGACGTCATACGATCACAAGCTCAAAAATGCATCGAACGCCTCGAAGTACATCCAAATGCGCCTAAGAGCAAGAAAGAGATGACTTAAAAGGTGCCATCCAGGATACCTTTCTATAAGATTTCTATAAATAAGTTCAAATGTTTTCAAAACGCTTGTACACATGTTTGTAGTCCTGTGTAGTGTGTTTTTGTAGCTAGAAGTCTTTGCTCATAATTATTATGTACATCTAGGTTAAGCTGCCAGTAACATTATATACAAAATTTTTAATAAAAAAAAAAAATAAAGCTAGCTATTAGGATAGTCGGAGATTTAAGTATAACCTATATATGAATTGCATTTTGTCTTATATTTATATTTATTACTTATATGCCATTTTTTTTTAAGGCACAAACTGATATGTTTTGTACGCATTTAATTTTTATTCATATCGAGGATATTTAGGTAGGTATCCTATTTTTATAGGATAGACGAATAGAAGACTAACTTTTTCTTTTGCTCTCATTTTCAAGCTTAATTTTTTGTCATTTTAAATTTTTTCTTACGTTAAATTTTATATTGTTATTTTTTGGAAATTTGATCATTGCTCTTTTCCAAGCAAAAAGATTAGATTTTGCACTGGTGTGACCACACCAAGTTCCAAAATTATCCGCTAGAGGGTGCCAAGAAAAATAAATAAATGATGTGCGTAGGAAGACACTTTTTTTTTGTATTATAGAGACACATCTCGCAATAAATTGGTTCAAACTTAATAGGAGAGTTAAAGCTATCCTAGTGGTTGGTAAAAAGAAAAAATTAAAAATTCCCTAAATAATCAAACTATTTTAAAATTAACTTTTTAACACATAAAGATTTTGTCGTCCATATAATTTTCAAAGTTAAAGCAATTGTTAGGAAACGTACCCATACTACGTGACCCAATTTTCACATTTTTTACCCCTCTCTGTGGCCATCCGTAGAATATGCCAAGACCACCTCCATCCCCCTGCCTCTAGTTAGGGGACGTACCCATACTACGTGAACCAATTTTTACCACCGTCCCCCCTCTGTGGCCATCCATAGAATATGCTATGACCACCCCCCACCCCCTCCCACTAGTTTTCATGTAGTCATTCGTAAATATGATTTTGAATAATTTTTTAAAAACAGAAAGTAAAAAAAAACGCGAGATTTTAATAGAGGAAATTGACTACGTGACAAAAACCTAAACCCTCCAGCCCCCCGCCCAGTGACCAAGCATAGTATTTTGAAGGCCCCTTCCTTCCTGAACGGGGGGATACGTGCCTTTAGCTGTAGAAACTATTGATTGTCATAACAGATATGTTCCTAAAGGTTAAAAAACCACGTAATTAAGAATTCAAAACCGAAAAAAAAAACTAGCATATATTATTAAGAGAGGTATCCTGAATACTTTAATTTTCAAATATTTTAAAAAATTATACGTGAAATTAAATAAAATTAATTTATTTGAATGCTCTCCAAGCCTTTGACCAAGTCTAACTATATTGCTACAAAAAGAGTATTAAAATGTCTTTGTCGTCAAAGTAACCCTTTCGCTATCATTTTAGTAGTCAAGTTTTGTTGTTGTTTGTGTTTTTGTTTGGCCTGTGCTGCTGTTATATCATCGTCGTCATCATCATCATCATCAGCAACATGGAATGGACAACGCTAGCCGGGCTCTACTGTCTACTCAATTCGCGCGCCTCTTACGTACCAAATGGTCAACGGCTGGAGCGACCGACTTAGGCGCGCGCGTTTTATGCATTTTCAAAGCGGCTAAAACAGCAACAACAACAAACGTGGTCAACTGGCCATTTGGCTTGGAAGCCGCGTCCAAAACTTACTCTCACTGCTGCTTTGTCGCATTCATTCATTGAGTTACCAAGACGCAGGCGCAGTCGCAGTCGACGTCGCTGCCAGCTGTGTGCGTCGCCGTATTTGAATAATGTTTGACCTAAATTCAAGTTTTTGTGCGCGCGCTTTTGGCCAAAAGCAAGAAAGAGCTACTAACAAAAAAAAAAAGCAGCAGCCTTAACTGAAAAGTCAACAATAGTAACCGACTTGTATAGTGAATGTATATATATATATATATATTATGTATTAAAGCTATAACTATATAAATATTATTTTTCGCATTGGGCGTTAAGATTTTTGGCATTTTCTTTGAATGCGTGTGAAAAACTGTTGAAAATTACTTTTGCATAAATGAATAAATGAAAAATGAGCAGTGAAATTTTTTTGAATTTTACATAAAGTTAGATAATCGTTTTTTAGTATTAATGCAATTTATGAAATTAGGTTTTTTTAATAGCAATAAAAAATAAAAAAATTATAAAATATTGAAATAAAGAAGATAAGCCTGAAAAATGTTTTATGCATTTAGAGTGCAGCATAAAAATGCATTAATAAATATAGCTGCTTATGCGCGCTCTTTGAAGATATTACGCATGCGTCATGTGGTCTGTTTAACATTATGAGATATATGACATAAACAGAGGCTTAAAAGTATACGTACACATGAACAATCGATGCGGATTTTGTGGCAACAAAAAAGGGCTTAAACTGATTTTTACTGCTCTAAAAACTGTATTAGTCAGCTGTTCCAATATGATCTACAAATACTCACCTAAATGCCGGCAATCCCAATCCGCAGTGTTTATCATCAAAAGCAGTTCCCTGGATGGTTTTGCTAGATAGAGAAGGGTTTAAACCATTGGTTCTGAAAATAATTCTCAATAGAGTACCATGAACTATGCGTCACCTTATTTTTGTTATACCATATTGCCTCATAATAATTTTTAAAGTAATGTTGATAAATTTAATATATTTTGAGCTTTAATTATATGCGTAAACTTTTCAAAGGTAATGTCTTCTTAACGCTCTGGGTTTAATAAAATTTTCTCATATCTTTAAAGCGCTCAAAGTATCCTTCAAAGAAGAAGAGCATAAAGTATATCATACAGAATAAATAATAAATATATATTTTTTTTTTATTTTATAATTTTTGCAGCTGTATATAAAACAAACTTGAAAAAATCGTCTCACATTTTAACCCAAAAAAAACTTATTATAATAAAAATTTTAAAAGAGAGCGCCATTTTAACACGTAAATAAACTTGATGAAAATGTCAAATGTTTTTAGTTTAGGACAAAGGCCAGAAAAAAAATTAAATAAAACAAGCAAAAATATATGCATATATGTACATAAAAAGAAACGAAGATACGTGCGCTTATGAACGTGTTTATGTGGCAGACACTTAAAGTTCCACTTGGTACTACCTACAAAAAAAAATCCCAAAAATCATATGATGAGTCATCAAAAAAACTTGTGGAATTTTTTTTAGATGCGACAAAAAAATACAAAACAAAAATCAAACTAATTATGGTTGGTGTCTGTTCCAGTCTATAATTATTAAGTGCAACTACTAATATAATACTCTTACTTGGGCTATGTTTACTCTATGGTTAGATCTGCTGTGCTGGGAAATTATGGGAATCTAAAATTAAGCGGATGTTTCTATGTCCGGTTGTCTTTTTGAGTCATCTTGTTCAAACAGTTTAACAAATTCTGTTTTTGTCTTTTAATCGTATCACTCTTTAGCTCAAAATTGGCTTCGTCATCTTTAACCTTGAATATCATTATTTGTTGAGCTGAGATATATTTTTTAAAATTCCTAGGAAATATTCAAACCAGATTACTGCTTTTTACTACTCTTATGACAATTTCAAAAATTGGTTTATTTTATAGCTAAGATTAACAAGATAGATTTGAGCTTCTTGCATAGACATTTAAAGTATCAATATGATTTTTTCAATAAAAAAAATCAAACTCTTTTTTCTCTTTTTTGTATCTTTAAAAAGTGACTATAATTTTAAAATCGTAAATTTTTTGATAGTGTGAGTTCTTTAAATGTTACATTGCATTTTTAAATCGATAATCCAAAATTCGACCTAGTAAACCAAAAAAAAGTGTTGCCCTATCAAATTTATGTAACTTAAGGTTTAATAAATAATAATAATAATTCAAAATAAAATCTGATCAAATTTAAGAACTTAAGCTGCAACAGTAGCCATCTAATTAAAAATGAAATATATAATATAAACAAAAGCAGACATAGTAAAAAATAATTTTTTATAAACAGCAAATATGTTGCCGATAACAATTTCAGCTTGAGATTAATAAATAAATGTACACATATTTTAAGCGCTTCGTAATTGGTCTTATAATTAGATATTATTATTACAACAAAAAAATTAGCTAATCGTATAGTGCCGTTTAAAAAAAGTGTACCGATGTTGAAAAAATTAACTTTTCGACTTTTTACTCCTGTTCCATGCACAATTTAAGGTTTTTTTTAATAAAAAAATAAAATATTAAAAGCGAAGAGCGGTCACTTCGTTGAAAAATGCGTTTGAGTGTATTAAGCATATTATTTTCAAATCTATTCATCATTTTCATTAAATATGTGTTTCAAGAGTTTAGATATGCTTCATTTATATACATTCTCTTGGAAATTGTACGATTGAATCTGAAACAGCTTAAAACTCCAAAAAATCATTTTCTCATCATCGGTCAAGTATTTTTTGATCGGCAGTGTATAATAATACTTCAAAACTAAAACGATTCTTTCAGGTTTTTTTTAAACATTGTTCCTTGCAAATGCGCGTATATCAAACTTTTCAGCCAAAAATGTTGTACTATATAATAAGACTTTTATAAATATTCAAAATTTTCAAACAAATTTTCACTATATGTTGGGGCCTGGAGGCCCATGCTTAAATCCGCCACTGGTTCCACTTATACAGCCGTGCTGCGAAAAACGAAAAAATCAAAACGAACAATTTTATTCAGATTTGAATTCGATTTTAAAACGGAAAAAATACACAAAAGCGCCCTCTGGCGGCACTCAAAATGAAAAATAGATGCCAAATATGGATTCGTCGACACCAAAAAAAAATAATTTTTTTTAGCCTTGTAAAGTCGATTTTTGAATATTTTGATAAAAACCTATTTTGAAAAAGTGGGCGACTCGAAATTCATTTTAGACCTTTAGTTTCTTGGGCAAAGTTGCTTAAAATCACCGAAAGAATTAAAATCGCTGAGAGACCCAAAACGTTTTTTCGGCCCTATACAACTTGGTGCGCCCTACTGGGCTTGCTGTATTTTGGGCTGAGTCCGAAAAAAAATAAATAAAAGTAATTGTCAATAAATATAAAACTTTGGCATAAATATAATCTAAGAACATCAAAGAATATTTAAAAAATAGTTTTAGTTTAAAATTGGTGGGTTTTTAAACCTATTTTACCAATTCGTTTGAATTCCTCTTGCAACAAAGCATTCGGTTTCAAACCACATAAAAAATTCGATTTAGTGGAATTGAGAGCAGCAAACATTCGCTTTCAAAACGAGTCCGCATACTTGAAAAACTAATTTTTTTTCATGTTTTTTTAAAATATTTTTCCTAGCGAATTCACGTATCTCAAAATTTACTGCATAAAATTTTTTGTAACAAAATTTTTTAACTCATTGGGGCTCCTGGGCCCATGCTTAAGTCCGCCACTGGTTCCACTTAATATGCCATTTTTTTTTTAAAGCCTATTTAGTTGCTCTAGGCATACTCTATATTGATTAAGAT
Organism: Chymomyza fuscimana; assembly: GCA_949987675.1. Lineage (NCBI taxonomy): Eukaryota > Metazoa > Arthropoda > Insecta > Diptera > Drosophilidae > Chymomyza > Chymomyza fuscimana. The sequence goes on from OX465089.1 coordinate 101,640,978, forward strand.
TTAGATTACTTTTCCTAATACCATCTCGGCCAATAAATGTGCTAAAAATTATATTAAAGTTTATTGTTAGTGCTATTTATTGTATTAGAGTTTTGGCTGGTGCTGACGTCTTGGCCAATTTCACATCACGCCTGAGATTGATGCCACAAATTGGTTCACATGGCATGACTCGTCAGCGTCGTCAGTTGCTACTGTCGCTGGCGTCGCAGTCGCAGTCGACGTCAGCGTCGCTGTTGTAATCTTACAACTTTAATTTCAGTTTTCAGTTTTCTTGAGTTTTTCTTTTTTAGCTAATTTCGGTGCAGTCGAATTCTTGTATTGAAGTAAGTCTGCTGCGCTTTTGTGGTCTATGTATCTATGTGACTATGTATCTGTCTATCTATGTATCCATATGTGTGCGTCAGTGTGTGAGTGTAGCTAATTTCGTATGTTAGCTGTTATTATTGCATGCTTAGATTGCCATTTTTTGGTATTTTTTTTGCTTCTGCTTGTACGTGTTGATTGTGTGTTAATTAACTTTGAAATCAGCTGTAAGGCAGCATCTCTACGTAGACAATGCACTGGGCCTGCTGCTGACTGTGGTTCATACACAGCGAGAAAATTGGCAGACTTCTTGGCCAAATATTTTATTTTAAGACCAACTAGCTAACTAGTTAGCTTTGTCTTATTATTGAATTTGAGGTATCCGATTATTAATGCGATACATTTGGGCGTATTTGAAAATTATAATCATATAAAATTTAGCTTCGTGGCTTCGTTCTCGGCTCAAATCTTGATATATCGTACAAAAAAATGTTGCATATCTTCTCAAAGATCTTCTTAGGTATAAGCTGGTTTCTTGTGAAATCTTATAGTGTGGCTTCTAAAGGCCAAATTGTTTTCCTTATTTTTTTAGAAAAGGTTATTTTGCGAACTGGTTCATTAAATTATGATTTCCTTCTCTGAAGTCATTTTCTTTGTTCGTTAGGGTTGCAAAAAAAACTTTTTTTTAACTGAAACTTCACCAACTTCACCAAAAATTAATGTTTATGTAAATTAAAATAATTTTTCTCGAGATGAGACTGTTCAATTTAGTGCGGGCTTTGTTTTCAGTCCCACATGTGCTCAACTTACGCACAACGTTCTCGACTCTTTCTCTCAGTGTAGAATGCTGTTTTTTTTTGGTTTTAAAAATGTTTAAGCCGCAAGTTGCCCGTGTTTTTTTTTATGATCAACAATTCGTGGAATACTACATACGAGTTTATGTACTAGCCTCAGCTAAGTAGTGTGTCGTTCTATAATCATAACTGTTGACATTATGTTGAACGCACGTCGTTTACAGTTATACTTACTGGCAATTTACTACTGTGTGCCGTTATGACACATTTTCATTTACGACTCATGTTAAAGTGTTCCTAAGAAAATGCAAAAGCCAAGCCAAGCCAAGCCAGGCCAAAACAAGCCGGCTCGAGCTTTTAAGCGTGCTCCATTTACCAGTTGTTGAATTACAAAACATTCAGGCAACATGCCTCATGCTGCATGTCTCATGCTGCTTATGGCCACACTGAGACTGTCTCTGTGCCTCTCCAAACTATTGGCAATTCAATTCGATTGTGGCAAATCAATCAAATCAAATCAAATTGAAACGAATTGGAAGCGGCGCAAGCAATTTGTCTAATGAGCTCAGGCATATAGTATAGGAGTGTAGTTGCCACAGGTACCCGCAACAAGTGGCAAAGTGGCCAAGTGGGTTGGCTGGCTAGGCTGCTAGGCAACTAGGTGTTAATAACAATTTCAAAGCGTTTGCAATTGCATTGATTAAAAAAAAAATCGCTTGCATCTGCTGTGCGCCATTGGTGCAATGCGGCGTATACACAATTTGCAATTCCAGTGCGCATAATGAAGATACAACTGCTGCGGGAGATGCTGTGGCACGCAGCGCATTGCACTTTTCAGAATATTTTTGTAGTTGTTGTTGTTTTTAGAATTTGATCGAATGCGCATTTCGATGAAGCAAATTCAGCGACAAAGTGAACAATTCTGTGGGAGTAAGTCTTATCGATATTGTCGGCATACATTGAACTTTGCTTTGTTGTTTTGATAAAAACCATCGCACAAAATACGCTGCATATTTATGAGCGCTGAAAATTGGCAACAGCGCATGAGTAAAAATTGCATGTTCTAAGGTTGTGTTGACCGACTTTGATAAACACATTAAACGGTATGTAAGCACTTTGGTATGCATTTTTTCCCTATATAAGTTATATAGCTAAATAATGGAGCCCCTAAACTCTGCTGTTTTTGACAAATGGTTGACTTCCGTGGATACGGATCTTATGTACTTAAGATTTTAAAACTGAGAGGCAAGATAGATGAACTATGAACTGGCTAAACTTACTGATCAATTTGCTACGAGTATTTACTTTATATAGCCGAAAATGCTATCTCCTGACTGTTCCATACGTTTTAACTTAGACTCTATGTCTATGTATACATATATGCGCAACGAGCTTTAAAACTCAAGGTTTTGTAGTACCGTAAGAAAATAAGCAGCAAACGCTTTCTCCATTTTTGTTGTAGCTGCGTTTTCAATACACTTTGCTGCAAGTGCATGCAAGTGAAAATTGGCAACGGCGCATAAAGAACAACATGCAGGAAAAGTAGAAATGAGAGCTTTCTTTATTATAGGCTAAGTGAAAAACGGCAACGGCGTATAAGCGCTTGCATATGATGCAGCGTGGTGCTTTGAATGAGTCTCCAACGGCAGTATCTCCAAGGGGGAGCTTCACTTTGTGCAAACTATTATGAAGCAGTGCAAATTTACTAAATATTTAACCAACAAGTAACAGATTTAAATTTCGCTGTCAGATGACTCTTGGCATAAAAAAACTGGCTTTGAATTAATTACTACAGCTACTGAATATTTTTACTATATTGAGAACCTGCAAGTCATTTGAATAAAACTACACAACTGATCAAATTTATATTATTCGTGTTACATGTAAATAAAAATACGGTAAAAGTAAGCCAGAAAGTACAACATTTCAGACTGAATGTCAACAAAACAAAGTGAAGTGCATTGATTACACAAGTTAACAAAATTTTAGATTTGGCTTGACTTAAGTATTATGGTGGCTAACTGGGTACTGACTTTCTATCCTTACTAAAAAATAAAAATATTTAAAATTCACGCTTTCTTTCTACAAACAGTCGAATTAGTTTTTGAATCTTAACTAGTGTTGATCAATGTTATAGCAACGCGTTGAAAATTGGCAACAGCGCTTATAATACATCTCTAAAGCATGAGAACAAGCGAACTTAGACACATTTTTAGACAATTTGCAAATGGTTTCAATGGTTTCGATGGACCAAAATATTTGACGATATTTTGTATAAATATATAAGAAGCACATAGATTTTTAACTAAATTGTGGCTCATTAACATTTCAAAGAGCGAATTTATTTCTTACGTCCAAAGTAAAAATTTTACTTCCAAATACATTTTACTTTGAAGGAACGGCTTTGAAAATAGTCGGCCGCTTATGTATTGGCAATTGGCTATTGCAGTAGCTCTTAAGCGTCTCCAAATCCACTTTAGCCTCGGGCAACATAATACAAACTACACCCAGTATATGACCCCATACTTTACTAGGTATGCCCAGCACGGCCACATCTTTAATATCCGGATGTGTGATTAGCACCTTCTTGATTTCCGAGCTATAAACTTTAAGGCCGCCCACCACGAACACATCACGAGCCTTGCTCAAAAAGTTCAAGTTGCCATTCTGATAAGCACACAGATCCCCCGTCTTGTAAAAACCATCCTGCATATGGTTTAGCGTGTTGTCATTAAGGTACTTGGCAAAAACTGACGGTCCTGAGATTTGAAGTTCCCCAACAGGGTTTCCCATTGAGGGCTCCACAGCACTGCTTGCTTCCAAGTGCGTAGTCTTGCCCGCTTCTGTCTTGCAATGCATGAGTAGCTTACCCGCATTGTCCACAAGACGCGCAGTGACGCCTTCTAGCGGCATGCCCAAAGTACCGGGTTTCTGCACATTACACTGAAAGTTCTCGTCCAGCTGTGGACCCAATACCACACCAGATGCCATGTTGCCGTAGTACTCGTGTATAGTATGATTTGTAACCTGACGCCAGCGTTCGAATACAGAATCCGGCAACAGCGCATAGGCTGTGGCCATGAGACGTGTCTTGCTCTTGCAGTGACTCAAAATGTACTCCACCATGTGCGCATCCTTGCCAAATATCTTTTCGTAGTCCGCCAAAAGGCGTTTGTAGTAAAGTGGCTTGGCCATAAATATGTTTACGCGCTGCTTGACAGGGCTATTTATGCCCAGCAAAGTGCTCCAAGCAGTGTGACACTCAAAGTTTTGGAACAACACTTTGCCGCCTGCTCCAAGCAGTGCGCCGAGTAAACTATGCATGCGAACCATAGACATGAAGGCTAACAAGCAGTCGCCACGCTGCAACTTCCAGGAGTTGGACAAGATGCGCATCTGTGCTGTAATATTATCATGTGAGAGCAGCACTGCTTTTTGTGTGCTGGCCGTCAGGGACGTATAGAGCAACATGGCTGGTGACTTGGAGTAGAAGTCGTCGGACAATAAGCCCTCTACTAAGACCTCACCTTTGTTGTCCACGAGCTGTTTAGCATAAACTTCAGTTGAGGATAAGCTCTCCAGTGCTGGCACAAAGCCATGATCGAGTACAACGATGGGTGTATCCAAGGCTTTTGCCAAATCCTGTGTCTGGCGCTCATTGTCCGGCGTGCCTATCAAAAGCTTGGCTTTACAGTCTGCCGCCAAACGTTGTAGCTGTTCTTTGGAGCTATCAAACTTTAAAGGCACTGCCACCTGTCCGGACATCCAACAGGCCCACTGTATGGCTACCCAAAGAACATTGTGGGGGCACAGGAATGCAACATGCCTACCAGAGGCGCTGCCTGCAAGTGAGAAATAGTCACTACTCGTTAGGAAAAGCTAGAATTTAAGCGTACCGCATATATTGGAGATTTGTATGGACAGTAGCTTGGCGGTCATAAACAGCTGAAAGAATGTGAATTCACCACGCTCATCCTTGACTGCTACATCATCTGGATAGAGCATGGCTTTTTTGAATACAGGCACAACAATGTTTTTGCTTTCCTGCTCTGCATAATTTTTGCGCAATTTTTCTATATAGTAGTCCTGTGGAAATCAAATTAAAAGCATCCTTGGAGGCTGGCTGCTAGGAGCTTACCTTGTTGACCAGCTCGACTGAGCACAGACGCATCATGGCCGGTTTCCAGGGAAACATGCGTAGACGATTTAAAGACAACATTATAACAAGTGTTTGGAAGATATGTCGTGTGGCTTAATTTATACAAAAATTTTTAAGCTTTGAAGTGGAGTTTGGAACAGCCTGCTTTGTTCTACGGAACGAGATGAGTAGTCAAAATCATATATGGAAACGATATGGACAAAGTGATCGTGGGTATCGTAGGGCCGGGTGGTGACTATTGACGGTAACTAAGTTTTTTTAATTAGAAAATGGATAATAATGCTGAGATCCCTTAAAGAACATCGGGTAGTGCGGAATTAGGTCCTCTCAACAGACCAAGATAAAGAATGCTCCACAATGTTATTAAAAGCACACTGAAAAGTTTTCTCAAAATGTTAAGGACGAAACAAATCAAAAATGTTATCTTTTGTTAAGTTTTCAGCCTTATTGAAATCTGTGAGATCGCAGCGTAAGCCGGACTTATGCATCGCTAAACAAGCCCTAAAATTGAATCCACAAAGTTGGGTGCTTCCTGAAGAGCATGACGAAGGACTTTTGATGCCGAACTTACATCTGCGCGCTACTCATGGAACGACATCCGCGCGACAGCTCCCAATTGGATACGGTTCAGAGAAATTGTTGAGGCCCTATGCTCCACTAGGAGTTAACGGACCAAAGAAGAAGAAGAAGAGATCTGTGAGTAGCTGCTCTTCAGCACTCTTCGAATGTCATAATCAGCAGGTAAGCTTTATAAGAGACTGAGGGACAAATTTTTGTGAGTTAAGACTATGCGGGATTTCACACTGTTTTTTGGTTTTTTTAAGATCTTTCCTTACATTGTGACCAACGTCATCGAAGCTTCTTTGGCACGTGGAGATATTGAGCAGCGGTAACTATTTTCATCAAACGTAGCAGGCACTCTAGAAGACCTTACCACATTTCCACTAAACCAAATGGTCTTCGAGTGTTTGGGTTTGGGATTTTCCGCCCTTTACGCAATATCTATATGGATATTGATGGTGCATATACATGAAGATACTTCAGAAGGACCAGATAGATAGCACACTTGCTTATTTTGGTACTACGGAATAGAGAAGGCATTGGCGAATCAAAAGTGACTGGACAAGCTTTAGCCGCTTCTAGTTGTGATGACCAGTAAAAATAAAGAACAGGTGAGTAAAATTTATTTTTACAAATTCTTTACGAGAATGATAATTGGAAAGGGTTTTAGCTTTGGGATCATGTGGGTAAAGTTTAGCTATATCCAATGGAAAGTGTACCAACAGCAGTTTCTCTAAGAGGCTCAGGGTTCTTTTTAAAAATGCCTATCTTTTAAATTCTCTGGGTAGCAGCGAGTAACTCTTATATTGAAATATTCAAAAAATATTAGTCAATTATTTGTGCAAATAACTCACTGACAAATTAGAGATGAATGATCAGCTTTAAAATAAGTGTTCTAGGGAATAGTAGGGACACTAGCTAGCTAAAAGATTTCCCTGATAGATTCGAAGTATCCCATATTTTTGCTGTTACCCCCAAAGTGTAGCTTTATACTGTTTTTGCCAATCCTACTCCAACTTAAGATAAAGCAATTGTTTGTTCTGCTATACATATACATATGCTGAAAATTGGCAACAGCGCTTAGGCTAACATGACACTTCCGCAGCACTTACTCACTTGCGCAGATGAGACTCGCTGCCAAAGCGTGCAAATTGGCCAGGTGAACGTCTGCCATGGCCCAAGGCACACATTTCGGATCGCATCAATGGCCAACTGTAGCATGTATGATTGTTGTTGGTTGTTGCTCCAAGCCATGGTTCTACCCAGTTTGCTTAGCCGCAGGCCAAACCACAAAGACAGCGAAAACAAAATTGATGTAAAGTAAAATTAAAATCAAAACTACAAGTTGGATGCAAGTCGCGGCAATACGAGTAGTCCAAAAAACTATGTCTAGTCAGATATGAAACTAGTCGCCGCAGTCTCAGAGTGCATTGACGTGTTGTTGTTTGCATGTGCCACACACACACACACACACACACCCCTCTGCCTGCAGCCAGTAGTTACCGCCTGCCGCTGTTCCAAAGACTTGAGTTTCAGACCAAGTTTCGTTTTTTTGCGATTTTGTTTTTTTTTTATATTTTTCTAAGAAAACGCCAAGACAAGACAAAACTCACAAGCTTTAAGCTGAAGAATCGGCGTTGGCTTGCAGAAAACGAGATTTCGTTGTTGTTGTTGTTGCTGTGCTGGAGTACATTGCACTTTGAGCAGCGACTGCGGCAGCGGCAGCGGATTGCCGCGTTGTCAGTCAAAAGTGTTGGCAGCAGCTGAGGATCGGTGGCAGGTACGCCACTGTAGCTCGATCGTTCCGTCCGTACATGCGTCCCAGCGTCCGTTCCTACATTTTGCCTTCAGCCGCGCTGCACGTAGGTTGTTGGCTCGGTCGTTCGTTGTCGTCTTGAAAACTGGGTCAATCGCTTGTATATATAGTATTTGTTGTCATGTATCTTGAGGCTGGTTCAACTGGCTTTGGCTGCCGCCAAAAGAGTGTAAGTTGCAAGCTTTTATTGCTTTTTTATTTGCCTATTTTTTTTTGGCTTGTATTTTGTAGCTACTTCTATTCCTAAAGTCAGCCAAGTTAACTGGCGAATTGTTAGCTCCACTTTGTTCTCAGCATAACTTCCGCTGTTGTTGTTGGCCCAGCTGACTTTACTGACTTGCTGACCTCGCCGTTTTTTACGTTTTTCTTTTTTACGTTTTTCTTTTTGTTTTTTAAGTGACATAACTGTTAAACGCGCTTTGACCGCTCATTCAAGAAAACAGAAAATTCTCGAAAAAACAAATAACGTAAACTGTATACGGAAACGTGTTGCCGGCTTAGAATAGTTCTCAGCTCTCAAAGCCGGCCGGCTTTTTGGCCACAAACTGGTTTTAAGCGCTCCTCGCTCCGCACTGCTTGTTCTTCTTTAGCTGCGTATCTGCGTTTCTACGTTTCCTACGATTCCTACGTTTCGACGTTTTCTGCGTTCTTTGCGGCATTGTTTGTTTTTGTTATTGTTTGAGTCACGTGTACCGCTGCACAGACAGACGTCAAAGCGCTCTTTAATGTCTTTTATTTCGTCAGAATTATGGTAAGTTCTAGTCGGTTTATGGTAGCTTGGCTTGAACGACTGTGAGATCGGCGCCAGATATGTTAAATGCTGTGTGTGGTATACTTTATAGGTACTTTGCTTGTTGGTATTGCCGTTGATAGCTTATTTTGCGGCTTGAGAGGTTGATAATGCCTTGTGGACTACGCGTGACAGTAATGAATAGCTTTTTAAATTTGCCATAAATATTTGGACTTATTTTGACTTACCATTGAAATGGCAGCAGGCTGAAGGGACTTTGGTTGAAGCTTTTTTTTTTCCAAGTTTTTGTTGCTTTGAGCGCCATTTGTGAGGTCCACTACTCACTATATACAACATTGCCGTATAGTTTGTGATTGATTAAGCTTGTCATTGATTTCGTTGTTTTGTTCCGATTGGTATAATTGGTATAGCCCCAACAAATTTTTGGAAAATTGAGAAAAATATGAAAATTAAAGGTACACTGATAAAGTCTGTATTTAAGTTTTTAGGCCATAAAATCCTGCAAAAAGCAAGCAGAGCTAAATTTTTTGGAAGCCTCAAAATGCCGTGCTTGAACTAAGAAATTAAGTAAAAAATCGAAAATTCGTGAAAAATTAACTATAATTATTTCACACCGAAAAATAATCTTAATATGTATAACAATCTTCAAATATAAACAAAGCCAGGGAAAAAATTTAAAATAGTGATCAACTGGATTTTTTTGTTGCAAGATTTTGTGAGTAATTTACGAACGAATTTATATAAAAAAAATAGTCACGAAAAATTCTGATTATAAATTTTTGACAAGTGGACGCAGATAACTAAATAAAACCGTGTTGTCTTTTAATTTTAAAAATGCTTAACGTTAGATGGCGCCACTACTTCATATGAATGTTTTATGAAAAAAATTGTTTTAATTTCTAAAAAATTTAAAAAATTAGAATTTTCAATTTTTTTTTTAATAATGTATTTTTGTCTGCAATCTGTTTGATAACAATCAGCTAATTTTAAAGGTAAAACAAAAATGGCAGGATTGATTGTGCTCCGGTGAGCCCAAATCAATATACAACAATACTAGTTGTTAAAGGTCAGTATTATACAAATCGATCTGGAATGTCCAAAATGTGAAATCTTTTCCGTCTAACGTCCATACTATTGTCTAGTGGGTTAATCGCAAGTACGTTTTCATGACTAGACAGTGTCTCAAGTATCTTCGCGATGTTGACAAAGATTAAAAATAAGACTGGAAAATTTAAACTCCAAAACTAACTCATAAAATTATAAAAATCGAAATAAATTTTAAGACAATTTAATGACCTTTAGTAAAGTATTCCCTATCAGATAAAGAGTTCGCAAGTCTTTAGACGCTCACATAAAGTTATTTAAAAACAATCTAATTGTAATGCGTTTAAACTTTTTTAACTAAAAGTTTAACGTAATTAAATCTTTTACTTAGCTCTAGCTAACATCTTAGAACCATAAGAGCTAGATACCCTAAATTTTACTAAAAGTGGAGCATTATCCGCCCAGCACTGCACTCCATCTTCTGGTAACCTTATAAAGTTATTTTGCACTCTGGAATCAGCTTGACGCCTTTTTTTGAAAAAAAAAAACTATTCTTTATGATAAAATTAATATCTATACTTTATTCAAAAAAATATTGACAGGTTTTTATTTAAAGATTGCACGGCTTTTCTTACAACTAAAAGCTGAAAGTTTATGCTTTGTTTTCTTTGATCTATTTTTAAGAGTATCTTTTCTTTATCATTGTTTAATCATAATCATTTCAATAAGTGCAATATATTCATTTAAAGATATGACTAATGCAGTTTAAATTAATGATCTACCTAAGTCGAAGAGTTTAAAATGATTTTTACGATAACGATAACGTAACGCCAGATGCTAAAGCTAATGAAACAAAAAAATGAGAAAACGTTTTTTAATTTAACAACTAAAATTATTCCAAATCATAGAAAAAAAAATTGGTTCAAAAAGTTTCGACCGATTCCCAAAAATTTATGATGTTGCAATCTAAGTCGAAACCCGCTTCTAATTTTTGTAACGTAACGCCAAGCGAATTTGGGCTTATATCTTCAAGTCGGTAAGTCCGATTGCTGCATTATTTTTTGACTACATAGTATATATTTTTACTTAATTGCTAGTTATAAAATACTTTCGTATTACTTTTACTATATTTTTTTTATTTTATACGAAAATTGTTTTCTCCTCTTTGCCGCATAAATGTAACGTCACGCCAAATTGAAAATGTTCACAATTTAATGATCTTATCATTACAAAAAAAAAAATATTACCAGGCGAAGAGTGAATTTTATTTTATTTCTTTATTTCATAAAAATGTAAACTTTAAACAAAAGCGCGTTCGATATGTCTTTCTTCCGCAAAGAAAAAACAGATATTTAAAGAAAAAACACTTCACTGCATAAAAGTCCATGAAAAGTTCCAGGATTTGGTCTTGGGAGGGTTTTTTTCACTTCGAAATGTATATCGGTGAAAATAAGTGAAGCGAGCCACTTTTCCCCCAAACTTCCCCGATTTTGATGATTTTTACATATTTGGTAGAGCTACTAGCCAATAGTAACCACGCAAAATTCCGATTATTTATCGAGTTATCGATAACGGAAAATTTGTTTTTTTATTTTTAGACTATTCTTTGACAAGCCATATCTTCTAAACGAATAAATATTATACGATATTTTTTTTTCATGATTGAAAAAATATTAAATTTAAAAAAAAAAAAAATTTTATTTATTCTTAAGATTTTTATTTTTTTTTATTTTTTATCATTCTTAGTTTTCAATTTTAAAATTCAAAAGTGAACTCCCACTTTTTAAAAAAAAGTGTTAATGTCATTTTATGCGTGTAAATTCACTGCGTAAAACATAATGAAAAATAAAAAGTTTGTAACTCTTAGAATTATAGGAGTTATGCTTTTTTTTGTGATGGCACCTCGCATGTTCGCCATAGTAAACAGTAGCTCGAAAAATGACAAATAAGCATAACTCCTCGGATTTGAAAGATGAAAGGTTTAAACTTGACATGATTGGAATTTTGCAATAAACTTTAACGTAGTTACTATTGGCTAGTGGCTCTACCAAATATGTAAAAATCGGAAAAGTTTGGGGGAAAGTGGCCCGCTTCACATATTTTCACCGATATATATCAAAGCTCGCAAAACACTTTCTGCCCATTTTTCCAACTTTTGGGGGGAGTCCGGACCCGAAATTGGTAATTGGTAACATTTTCTTTTAGACATATTTTTTTTTTCCAACAAAGCCAAACAAAGTGATTAAATTTGAAGCCACAAAAATGTTTTATAAAAAAAATATATCTCTATAAATTTTGTTTTTCTCTCAAAGTAGATTTTTTCTAATTTTCTTCACAACTAATAATAAATGTTATATAATCTTGACTAACAATATTATTACAATACTGTTAAGTAGAAAAGCTATTAAAAGCCTGAACTCTTGACATTAGCATATGATAAGACACGCAGTCTGTAATATTATAAATAAATGAATATGAGTTGAGTTGTATTGAAAATAAATATCTCATAAAACAATTACATAATTACGCTGCAGCTAAAAGCGCAACAAATTTTAAACATAACGACACTTAACCCACAAATCTGGTCACTCTAAAGCTGCACTTAGCTAGCATCAGCACCATTAAGCTTTGCATAGTATAGCAAAGACACAAACCAAATGGTCACCTAGTATGTGCGCCATCTAGCGGCTATAGGCTGGCAACTCAAAATACGCATCGCTCATACGAAATAAAATTCAAGCATTTCAAAAGGACACCCAAACCCAAAAAGAAAAACGTTGCACATTTTATTTTAATTTTAAACAAATTGCATTTTATTATAACTTTTGAAAAAGTAGTTCAGCGTATTAGTTAATTTTGGGAATAATTTAAAAACTAACATAAAAGATTTATGCACATTTATAAGGCGTTGTCAAACGAAAGTGTTTGTAAGTCAAGTTAATAAACATAAAGAACTATAATTTTTTTATTTTACGTAGAATTCTTTCTTCGGAGGTTTTTGCTGTGGAAATCTTTGGATGCGCTCGTATTCTGTTCAAAACCCTATTCTGCTTGTCAGTAAGTCAGTCAGTCAGTCTTGAGTGCAATTTGATATACTGAGAATTGTGTTTAGCTTTTTATTTGAAGTACTACAAGTTACTAAATTTTCATTTGTTTTTTTTTTTTGCATATATAAATTATAAATATTATGTAAACGTTTATAAAAAAGTGACTTAAATTTAAAGAAAATGCGGTCAACGGAGTGGGTACAGATAGAGTAGATGAGGATGATGATGATGATGATTAGTGAAAGAGAAGTGCAAAGAAAATGGCTATGAGAAATAAGATAGACGTGCCTGCTAATGTGTAAGTGTAGCGTAGATGATGAGCAAGTGGATGAAAATGATTAAAATGAGAAAGATGAGAATTAAGTATGAGTAGCAATGGGGGGTGAAAGGTTAAAGCGGAAGCTAATGAAATGAACTGAGAGTTTTGGAACATTTCCGTTTGTGGTCGTACTCAAACTCCTTGTTGAGTGTGTAAAACTACGCTTGATATTTCCTGTGTGAGTGTGAGTGTGTGTTTGTATGTGTATGTGTAAGAGCGTCGTTACAAAATGTTGCAATGCTTGGCGTTGCTCAGCTGTTGCCGCATGCCACGTAACCACAAGCGTTCTTCGCCTCCTGCTGCAAACGCCAGACGCTCACGCACGCACCTCATTCCTCTGGCCACACCATTAAATACAATCGGCCTCAACCTCCTCCTGGTTAACATCCGGATCGAATTCGTCGTCAGCCGTAGCCTCCTGATACTGCTGATATTCCGAAACCAAATCGTTCATATTGCTCTCCGCCTCTGTAAACTCCATCTCATCCATGCCCTCGCCGGTATACCAATGCAGAAAAGCTTTGCGCCTGAACATGGCTGAGAATTGTTCGGATATGCGCTTGAACAGCTCCTGTATGGCTGTGGTGTTACCTATAAACGTCGAGGACATCTTGAGGCCCTTTGGCGGTATGTCACACACGGCGGTCTTGACATTATTCGGTATCCATTCCACAAAGTACGAGCTGTTCTTGTTCTGCACGGCCAACATTTGCTCATCGACCTCCTTCATGGACATGCGTCCACGGAACACAGCAGCCACGGTCAGATAGCGTCCATGGCGCGGATCGCAGGCAGCCATCATGTTCTTGGCATCGAACATTTGTTGTGTCAGCTCGGGCACTGAAAGAGCACGATATTGCTGCGAACCGCGTGATGTGAGTGGCGCAAAGCCGGGCATAAAGAAGTGCAGACGCGGGAATGGTACCATGTTGACGGCCAGTTTGCGCAGATCTGCATTTAGCTGGCCTGGAAAACGCAGGCAGGTGGTCACACCCGACATGGTCAGCGATACCAAGTGATTAAGATCGCCATAGCTGGGATTGGAGACCTTCAGCGTGCGGAAGCATATGTCATAGAGCGCCTCATTGTCAATGCAGTAGGTCTCATCTGTGTTCTCCACCAGCTGGTGTATGGAGAGCGTGGCATTATATGGCTCGACAACAGTATCCGAGACTTTGGGTGAGGGCACGACCGAGTAGGTGTTCATTATGCGATCAGGATACTCCTCACGTATCTTGGAAATGAGCAAAGTGCCCATGCCGGAGCCAGTGCCGCCGCCCAGTGAGTGCGTCAGTTGGAAGCCCTAGTCAAGAAAATTTCATGAGAGTATCTATTATAAAGGCCTGCAGTTGCTGGCTTACCTGCAGGCAGTCACAGTTCTCGCACTCCTTGCGCACCACATCCAGCACATTGTCCACTAGCTCAGCACCCTCCGTGTAGTGACCCTTGGCCCAGTTATTGCCCGCACCCGACTGACCAAAGACAAAGTTATCCGGACGAAACAGCTGTCCATAGGGACCAGAGCGCACGGACTCCATGGTGCCTGGCTCCAAGTCCAAGAGCACAGCGCGTGGCACATATTTACCGCCCGAGGAACGCGTCACAGCTTCAATGAATCATCGGAGTGTCAACTACGTGCTTGAAGTTATCTTATGCTGCTACTTACCAGATGCTTCATTGTAGTAAACGCTGATGCGTTCCAGCTGCAGATCGCTGTCACCCACGTAAATGCCATTGCAGTCAATGCCATGTTCTTCCGATATGATCTCCCAGAACTGTAACGTAATCAAAAAAAAAAACAATTCGTGAATGAAGCAAAATATTTGTAGTATGTGAAAAACGTTTAAGGGTAAAGATACGTGTTAATCATCCGAGGTATTTCATCTTTTAAAGTGACGTAGATAATTTTAGCGTAAATGTTGTATCTTGAGATACAATATTCTGAACGGAAGAATTAGAATTCGTAAAGTTTAAATCGTTGCTAAAAATTTTGAGCTATTCACCAATTCCGCATACAGAAATCTTATTAATCCAAAAATGATATATTTAATTTTGTATTTAAACATTGAACCTTTTTAACGAAGTTACTTTGCCATTGTGGGTCTGGTGGTATGGGTTGTAAAGCTCGGAGAATTATTTTTTTTTTTACCTTTAGCTGATTACAAAAGTTTTATTATCAGCTTCATTGATCGACGATGGCAAGCGGAAACCGAGAAGTATCCATAGCTAAAGAGCATAGGGCCTCTCTTTTATTCATAGTAAAAACAAATTTTTTCCGACACCTAATTTCGTTACGTGACGATTTTTTGAACATTTCACTCTAAAAGCTCTGTTAAGGAAATTGGTTACATAAGACT
This sequence comes from Chymomyza fuscimana, assembly GCA_949987675.1. NCBI lineage: Eukaryota > Metazoa > Arthropoda > Insecta > Diptera > Drosophilidae > Chymomyza > Chymomyza fuscimana. Next base: position 101,656,129 of record OX465089.1, read on the forward strand.
TCTTACGGAAACAGTCAGACCAGGTCGCTGAATTCGAATCTGAGGTATAAAAAAACCTCAGCACATCAGGATTCTGACATAACCTCAAAAAAGCTCATAAAACGAGGTATTTTGAAAGTTATCTCAGACACCTGACGTGCCAGTATTATTTGCGACCCCCAAGACATATAAAAAACATTATCGAACATCCAGACATGAGAAAGATTTTTTATATGCTGTTTTGAGGTTATGTTTTAGCTCCGATGCACCAAAAAATATGAAGTATTGGGTTCGGATGCTAAGTCATGTCTTTGAATGTTATGTTATGAATTTAGTTCGCTGAATCCAAGTCCGAAGTGCGAAAAAACACAGCACGTCAAGGTTCTGATATAACCTCAATATTGGAGGCTATCCCGGAAACCTGACGTGTCAGTGTTATTTGCGACCCCAAAACCAAATAAAAAACATTATCCGAACACATCCGAAGAGAATACAATTTTTTTATATGGTGTTTTGAGGTTTTTTTTAGCTCCGATGCATGTGTACTTTACGATTTATAGTTTGCTGAAGTTCCGAAGTCCAAAAAAAAAGCATGTCGGAGTTCTGATATAATCTCAATTTTGGAGGTTATCCCGGAAAACTATTGCGCCAGTGTTATTTGCGACTCCAAAAAAATATAAAAAACATTATCAGACATCCAGACGTGCAAAATATTTTTTGTATGGTGTTTGAGGTTGGTTATGTTTTAACTCAGATGCCCCGAAAAATATGGATATTTTGAGTTCGCTGATATCAAGTTCGAAGTCCAGAAAAACACAGCTCGTCGGAGTACTGACATAATCTCAATTTTGGAGGTAATCCCAGAAATCTGATGTGCTTATAACTTCTTAAGTTTTACATAGAAATTATGCAAGCATATAGTTTAGGTTATTGGAATTTTTTGCCAGCGGTATCTTTTTTTTTTGGTATGTTTAAGGAATAAGAAAAATACTAAAAATTAGAAAGAACAAGAAAAATACTAAATAATTGGATTTCTAATCACTTATCTTAGCACTTATTAAAACTAGCACTTCTCTTGGCTTTCCACCACGATTTCCGACAATTTCCCGATACCGCTCAAATTGCACTTTCGAATTTTATTTTCGTACGTTTTGTGGCATCCACAAGAGCGCATGAAATTCAATTAGAGCTAATGCAATCGCACGAAAAAGGCTAAAATCTTTTTTAATGCAGCTATTAAATTTTAATTTATTTTGCAGCAAATATTCAAAGACTTTCAACAGATTTTCACTCAATGTGAAAAGCGTTTTTCTCAAGAGACTCATAATTTCGATTTATGACGAGTTGAGCTTTTTGATTTAATGTGAATTCCAAATCAACTCGACTGTCATTGAAAAAATTTTTGTCTGGCAGCAATTAAAGAAAAAATTTGTATGCCAAGATTATGACTTGGCTTAAAGTGATGTTGGCTTTTTGAATGTTGGCCAAGTGTTAGCCCCCTGTTGTTAACCCCAAAAAAAAAAAGACTGAGTAGTGCTATTTATAGAAATTTCCCCCACTAAAGCAGAGAAAGATATTAAAACGTGTAAGACAAAAATTAGTTGTAGGTAAAACGAAAAACCCAAAACCCAAAACCGACATGAAAAACGACTTTTCACTTCAACAGTTTTGTGTGCTAATTTAGTTTTTCATGTACAAGTTGTTGTTATAACAATTGTTGCTGTTGTTGTTGTTGCGTATTGTTTGTTTGCTTTTGGGGCGTTATAAACTGCGCTTTATAGCTGAATGCAGCGACAGAGCGGCGTCTCTTGCTCTTAATAATAATTGCAGCAGCAGCCACAGACGCTGCCGCCGGCTATACTCCAATTAAATTTGATGATCTGGCGGGAAGTGTGGCAAAGACAGAGATTGCACTAGAGTTGCCCCTCTTTGTAAATACAACAGATAAACAAAAGGCAGCAAGCAGAGTGTTGCCAGCATAGCAGCAGCTTCACGTCAAGTTCAAGTGCCAAAGGGAAACAAGGCAGACAGACGATGAGGAGGGCTTGGAGGGCGCTAGTCTTAGAGTGGCCGTTAACATGTTTATTATTTCCCTGATGCTCCACGACGTCTAGGCGTCCACAGCTATACATAGTGCTCTATTTTTGGTTGGGCCTTTTTGGAGACGGGCCTTGAGATTTACGGCGTTGCGCTTGAATGGCGGGCCTGCCGAAAATAGCGTCTTTGGCGTCGGCATTTTGTTTTTTCATCATTCTTTTTGTTAATGAAAATTAACGCTTACCTTTTATGGACTGTCCCAGACCAAGTTCTAATAAATAATTGCTTGTTAAACATGGCACAGCATTCCCAGAGCACTTCCTCAATAAATAGCAGTTATATATATCATTGGATTTAATTTTTTTTCGATTATGGAATTGCGGAATTTCTCAAGACGGCTGCTTAACGCTTGAGCGGCTCTGCGCCTGTTGCATGTGGCATATATGTATGTAGCATGCGGCATGCTGCCAACTTAATGATGCCTGCTGCAGCGGCGCGCTTCTAACAGCTGGCGTCTATGGCAACTAATCTAGTTGAATCTTGGAGCTCTTGGCTCTTGGGTCATTGGCCTGCAGTTCAAAAATATGAACAGCTAGCTACGTTGCTGCTTGGCATGACTCACTGTTGCTAGGTCTGACTAACTCTCTATCGCTGCATCTCTGTCTTTATATGCAACATGTTCTATTTTTAACACTTTCGCCGTTCTTTGCAGTTGTTGCATGCAGCGCTCCTGGGGTGCAGCGCACCGCGTGGCCTGCCATGGAAATGTCCCATGCCGTGCCCGTGCCGTGTGGATGCTACTGCATTCTGTGGATTTGCTTGCTCAAAATATGCTCGAATGAAAAACTATCCATCTATTTTTTGCTGGCTGCTGGCTGCCATTTCTGGCCTCTCGTCTGTCATGCGCCTTGGTTTCGTACCGTGCCGCAACTTGTTAAATTTAGCACTAAATCAGGGCATGTTGGAGTTCCTGACTGACGGGCTAAACTAAACATAAATTCTTTGCGCCTCCAAAAGTGACAAAAACCGAAATGGAAAAATATATATCTCTTTTTTTTAAGTCAATTTTACTGCCTTGTTGTTGTCACATTGTCCATGATAAACAACAAGAACAACAACAAAAAATCATATAGAAATTTTTCTATATTTTTTTAGGTTAGTTTTTGCGGCTGGCCATATGTCAAGCCAGTGAGAGCTGGCAACATGAACTTTGACATGCCCAAGGGTTATGTGTGGGTGCTCCAATTACTCAACTTGATGAACGACTAAAGACAAATATGTCAAAGAGTTTTTGCTATGGCTTGGTTTACTTTAGATTAAGTGAGATACATGTTTAAGTTTTATAAGCCTAGAAGGGTCTAAGGGGCGAGCGTTTGTGGGGGTATAGTTGCAATCGTCTCTAATTATTTCTAGAGAATTATTAGGCCTACTCATATATTCGTTTCGGATTTGCGTATTTTGGATAGCTATTTATTCAGATAGCCAAGCTGCTATTATCATCATGGAGCATCTCCTCCAAGATGGTTAAAGATTGCCATAATTACATCCAAGTCCTGGCCTTGTTGGATACCTGTACACTCAAGAGTGGATGGTAGCACGATCACTCACGATCTAGCACGACATTTGGTAACCAAATGGGCTGCAGGAGAACATAGGAGATACTGGCTCTCCTTACCGGGGCTGCGACAAGCAAAAGCGCTTGTCAAACCTTTTGGATAAGATCAAGACAAAAGGTCTTGGCAGAGCGGATTTAAAACTCCTGGTAGCATACCTATCTGGCCATCACACTGTAAGATACATGCCATCTACAGAAAATGGGCCTATCGGATTCTGCAGAGTTTAGACTCTGTCTCTCGCTGGTGTGGGACAGAGCCTGTCAGATGGAAAAGGAACGGATTTGTCCCTTTCATCTTAGGTCAACACCAACAAAAGACCAACTGCTATTCATGCGGAAAGCGGAAAGTCTTTTGCAGTAATTTATGGGTATGGTTCAAAAGATCTTCTGGTGGCAGTGCCCCACCTCTTTGAGAGGAACCCATACGAGGGGAAAAAAAAATAAAAAGATCGGATAGCTACAAGTGAAAGTATTTCTCCAACTAGGAGTCTAATTTAGGATATTATGCATTCTGCTACCGATTTCTAGTTATGATCGTTAGTGGAGTGACTTGTGTCTTAACGACAATGCAGACAACCAGATTGGGATCAGATCTACATCACTTTTTGATTTTTCTTCAAAATTGTGTAAATAATACATTTTTCATTACAAAATTATCTTCAAATTAAGCGAACAAAAAAAATAGCATTTACAATGATAAATAAGCGCACCAAGGTACAGTCATTATGCAAATTATTAGGCACACCAATCTTTTATGGGAATTCAATTGTTTGGCATTTTTTTTTGGCATCTATTATTAGCTTTACTTGGAAAAGAATTATAAAAATAACAATTCTAAAGATAAGGGTTATAAAATAATTAATAATAAGTTAAAATAATTCAATTGAAGCTGTTACTCATTATATGCCTTTATGGTATATTATATTGTAAAAAAATGCGACAGCGCCAGCGTCAGCGCCATATCATATATAGCATCTGTTACTCACGTCATTCCCTAACTGGTAATTCACTTAACAGACATCATAGTATACCATATAAGCTAAATATTCCTGACTTGTTTACATTTTAAGCGCCGTTTCGGCCCTGCTCCGAAAAACGAATCCAAATGTTTTATTCGAGTGTTTTATTCGGATTCGTTTTGAAACCACATGTTTGCTGCTTCCAATTTCACCAAATCGAACTTTTATGCGGTTTGAAACCGACTGCTTTGTTGCAAGAGGAATTAAAACGATCTTGCAAAATAGCGTCAAAAGTGCAAGCATTCTTAAATTATATTTATCAACATTTAATATTATTTTCAATTATTTTATAGTAGGCACAACTCAAAACGAAATTTTGCTGCACGTTTACAAACACAAACATGGTGCATGTCTTGCATAAATTATGGTTCATGTCTTGCTTAATAAAATATCCCTTGTAATAAGAATAGCATAGTTGTGTTTATTATCCCTCGAAATAGAAAGGGAAATTTGAGTAGACAACATCAAAAAACGCGCTAAATTTATTCGTTTTGGTTTTTTGTTTTCTGTAGCACGTCCGAATATCTTAAGAAATTTTTTGCTTCAGTAGGATAGTGTTATTATCAGAACACATTTGACGTTATTAATACAATTCTGTTGTCTGGAGATAGGTAGCTTTTATGCAGAAGTGTCTTATTCATCTGAATTACTCTTTATGTCTTCAATTGGTAAATGGAGTAGATACTACAGTAGTCACAGTGTAAATTTGTACACCTAGTTTCTGCTAAAATGCCCTAATAATGTGGCAGTAAACATATTTATTTATTCAAGGCTCAGTTGGCCTTAAATTATATTAAAGAATGGAAAATAGAACGAGCAAAAAATCGATAAGAAGTAACGCAATGCAGATATTTTCCCAGAGGTATTCCCTATGAATTAGATTCTACTCAGGATCTTTAAGAACAGTGCTATGAATGAAATCTGTGTCAAGAGAGCTGTTTGCCAAATAACTCTACTAATCCGTGACAGAAATACCATTAAGGGCTTAGAAAATCTTTTAGAAGCTTTTAGCCTACGACTATAGTCTGTCAGGCACACAATTAATATGGACTGATCAGTGCGCGGCAGACAGTCCGACATGCGGATTTAAATACATCGTGTAGGGCTTTCTCTGCTAATATGCTACTCATAAGGCCCGATGATATCTACGAAAGCTCACTTATTTTTCCCAAGATTTATATTCGGCCGTGCTCCGGAAAAGCAAAAGAACAAAACGAACAATTTTATTTGGCTTCGTTTTTTCGTGCTCCCAAATCCGAATTTTTTGCTCTCGCCATCTACTCATTGTTAGCACAGCTTTACACCTTTCGAGGGAAATTATCCACGAATATGCAACTCCTATTACAAGGGAAATTTTTTTATGCAAGACATGAACTATTTAAGCAAGTCATGACAATTTTATTATGCAAGACATGAAGCGTATAAATATTCGGTTTGAGTTGTGAATGCTATTTTTTGGGTTCATTTCGAAAAAAAAAAAATAATTAAAAATATTTATCAATAACTATTTAACTTGAAATTTGCATAAATAGAATCTAAGAATATCAAAGAATATTCAAAAAATGCTTACACTTTTCAACCTATTTTGCAGATTCGTTTTAATTCCTCTTGCAACAAAACATTCGGTTTCAAACCACATAAATATTTTGCTTAGGTGAAATTGGGAGCACGAAACATGTTGTTTCAAAACGAATCCGAAAAAAATGTTTCCTTTTCGTTTTCCGGAGCACGGCATATAAATTTAGTCGTAAGCCATATAAAAGAAATATATAATATATTTATATAAGTACCTACTATATAAAGTATATAACTACTTAGTCGCAATATAACCTCTGAGGCCTTCTGATTTTTGCACACTTTCTTAAAAGTGAATTTTTACAAAGTTTTAATTAAGCTAGTGCTTATTTATATTATATAGAGATTATATAGCACTTTGTGTTTTTACAGCTGCAATATTTACATTTAGTATTTGACTAAGAACATACTAAAAAAGAAAATCTTAAAATATAATAAATGTTTATGTTTTAAATCTGGTATTCAGCCATTAGCTACCATATAAATATAATTTTATAGTTCAAAGTTCATGTGTTTAAATTGCTTTATTTAAAAAAAACTTTTTCTATAATTTTATATAAATGCCTTAGTTAGTATTTTCCAAGTTGTGCTACATACGTTTATATACCTAATAGTTACGATAATACGTATTTGGGCGTTCCAGAGAGTCAATCAATAGTTGACGTTTACTGAGTAATAAAGCAATAAAAGTTTTTATGAACTAGTAAGTATGACACATAGTAACTACCTTTTGCGAGTTTGAGCAATTGTTGTATACAAAAGGCGGAAGCGATACTAATAGACTTCGAAATAGATTAAAAAAATGCTATCGCTTGTTTTCAGAAATTAGATTTATTGATAAACCCCACTGCAGTTTATAGCTTCTTCGACATGTTCATATTAACCCAAAAAAGTTGCTCATAAGCGCCCCCTAAGTTATTTATTTTCATGTAAACTTTTCGTTATATCCAGCTATATATTATTTATGGCTTGTACCAGCATGCAGATATCTTCATTTTGTTGCCTTTTCTGAGACTTTCAAAAAATTTTCTAATATCACAAATACATAAATTTTCACATGACGTTGATTTTCCATTTCTAATTTCAGTTTATTACCATGAGGCCGGCCAGCTGTCCGCCTCTTTCAGACCCTGCTGACAAGTCTTCAAAGCTTAAACTAGTAATTAATTTTAAAGCGTCTATCCCTCCATTTGTTGCGTCTATTTTAAGTAGACGAGCCACCCCACAACCCCCGCGCCGCCTTTTGTGGCACGCCTCTTGCATGTGCAATTGAGATGCCATCATTAAGTGTTGCATGTTCTGCAGGCGGCCAGCCGAAAATCACTGGGGCATGAACTCTAATAGCGACGGCAGCAGCTCCAGACATATGTACAACTGGAGCTTGCAGCTTGGAACTTGGAGGCAACACTTTTTAGTGTAGCAAGCTGCGACCTAGTCGGTCGTCTTCATTGGCATTTAGTGTTTGCTAAAGATACAGCAGACATTTGTAGCCCACTCTCCCACCCCCCTGCGAGTAGCAAAGAAATATTAAAAATATTTTCACATGATTTAAAGCATTTGGCTTGGTTTTGCAGCAAGTGAAAATCATTTAATTGTTTGGGGCGAGAGAGGCAACAAGCCCCACAGTGTATCTCAGACAAAGTGTTTGCATTTTGCTTAAACAGCTGTTGTTGTTGTTGTCATTGTTGAACTGCATGCTAAAGCTTTGTTGTTATTTTTGTTGTTGTTGTTGTTGTTTAATGAGGCACACGGCCTGTGATAATAAATCTTATGCCAGAATACTCAAGTTTGTTGACTTCAGCCGAGATTGCGGACCGCCAAGTATCAGCTATGTGCATATACACCATATATATGTACATATGTAGTACTTATAAGACATTCAAAATGCATTTATCTGCTTGAATTTGACGGAAATAAGTAAGCCCCTATCCTGTAACTGTATACTACAGCCGGCATTAAGTGTGCCGCCCCATAGGCCGTCCAAACCGAGGCGTAGCCAAAAAACTGACTCATTTCCTTTTCTGCACTTGTGCGGTTTTTCAGCTGTTTTTGTTCTTGCATCATATATTTGTATATATTTATTAGCTATATACTCAATACACATATGTGGCATATGTATGAAGTTGCCTCGAGTCTTTGCTGCACATTTTAAATGTCCACTCAGCTGTTTTTGGTAATCCGAAACCAGCAGCTCACTCATATTACCTACAAGTCAAGGCACACACAAGTACGGTAGACAAAAATAAGGTGGTGCCTGACGGTGGCATACTCTGTATAAATATACAGATATAGAATATTTTCAAAAAAAACTCTGAGTTCGGAAAAGAAACTGTAGAACTTAAGCCTGACTGTTTATAGTCCATAAGTCCAACAGTTTTCAGTTGGAACGTAAGTTTTTTGTATATTTGGTCAAAAGTTATTTAAATACACATAACTTTCGTAAATTATAGCCGATTTGGCTGTAATTCGACACCTAAGTCGTAAAGGCTATGAAGAATGTATGGCATATCTATTGCGGAATTAAGAGATTTGTATCCTGAATGTAGACCTTGTAGGCTTTGATAAGACTAACCATCTGTGTATATATGAGCAAAACTAAGAAAGTAGAACCCTTTATAATTCCATTTCTTCGATTTATTGAGTTATCGATAACAGAGTATTTGGGAAACAACTAAGGGTGGTAGAACTCTTTTTAATTCCATTTCTTCGACTTTGGTCATTTTTATATGATGCAGAAAATAGCCATTATTTTAAGCTCGTATTTTTTTTTTTTGCAAAGCTGCGATTATTTATAGAGTTATCGATAACTGACTATTTGGAGAAAAACTAAGGGAAGTAGAATCCTTTTTAATTCAATTTTTAATTTTGGTCATTTTAATATGAATCAGGTAGTAGCCATTATTCTAAGCTCGCATATTTTTTTTTTCAAAACTCCGCTTATTTGTTAAGTTATCGATAACTGAGTATTTAGGGGAAAACGAAGAGTAGAGTAGTAGAAGTAGAACCCTTTTTGATTCAATTTCTTCGGTTTTGGTCATTTTTATATGATTCAGGTAATAGCCATTAGCTCGCATATTTTTTTTGCAAACATTTTTTTTTCAATGAGATACAAAATTTTGATTCTGTTAAAAACTTTGGAATTTTTTTAAATATTATTTATTTTATTTTAAAAGTATCGTGATCCCTATTTTGCTATATAAAAAAATTATCAAAACACAGTAAAAAAACAAAATTAAAAAAATTCGTAACTTCTAATTCAATTATAATAATTTTTAAAATGTCATCGATAACTGAGTATTTGGGGAGACTTTTCTTTGTAAAGGCATTTATATCTTTTAAGTAAAGTAAAGATATTTGAATATATTTTATTTTAAATAGAGATAAAGCTTTGATTTTTTAAAAAAAGGAGATTTTTTTGAAGAGAAATAAAACTTTGAATTAAAAAAAAAAATTTGTAAATTTTTAAAATAATTTTATTTAATTTAAAACTTTATAAGCGATACGCATTTTGATCATGACAAAAAAAAATTAAAAAATTGGTAACTCCTAATATAATTATAAAAGTTTACCATAGAACCCAGTACCTTGAAATAGTGTCAAAAAAGATTACGTTCTTAGAATTGAAGATATTAAGCTTAAAATTGCTATACATATATAGTTTGACATTTTACAACAAATTTTAGAAGTTATAATGAATATCAGGGCTGCATTTCAAGATAGGAGGCCCTTTGATCCAACTAGTAGCCTAATCTAGGACATATGATCTCAAGATAATCAAAGACAAAGGTCATAAAAATAGTTTTTCTCTTTGTAGCTCTTAAGAGAATTATAGAACGCAAAAATCTGTATAAAATCCTTGCCTCTCAGTAAAACCCTAAGGTTTTAAGCTAACTCTCTTTAGTCATTTTTTTCAAATTAATACATTGAAACGGTAAGGAGAAAGAAATTTCGGTGTAAAGCCAAAAACCGGCTAAATTTTTAACAATAAAATAATTTCCCTTTAAACTTTTAAGATATGTCTCTTTATTTGAAATGTCCAAATAAGTCTCAAATGTCAATTGGTATATAGTTTAAAAAGAAATTGTTTATGTGCAGGTAAGCCCACTTTCCAGGCAGGAGAACGTCCTCTAGTATGTTCATATAGTTTATAGGTCGAAAGGTACCAGTGATTTTTGACTTTTACTTTCGCTGGCCTTATGAAGTTTTTTTTTTTGACTTCCGAGTTTCAGCGAAATATTTTTTTTTAAAATTGAGTAATTCTAAAAATTTGAACTTAATCTTCTGGCTACAATTAGAGTCCTCGGCTTCAAAATTTTTCGAGATCCTCCTAAACTCTTCGAGAACAGTCGCCAGCTCGCAAAAGCTTCGCTCTTTCTGTAACAGACATTGCCACCAACTCAACATACCCCTTAACTCCCCAAGTAACTAGTCCAAAAGAAAAAGTATCTTTTAGCGCTTGCTGCGTATCTTTCAAGTCTCAACTCATTCATGGGCGGTTTATTATTTTTGTGGCATAAAGTCTAAAGTGCTGGCTGTCGTCTGTCTTATAAAGGGGGCATTACTATGCGAATTTCTGGGAAGAACTCCGAGTTAGTGTTAGCTTTAAATTAGCTCTGTATCTCGTTTGCACTCGCAGCTTGTAGCGCCACATTTACCGTCAATTGAGTCATAAAAAAAAATGAATAAACTAAAAACTTGGCTGCTTATCTGGAAGTTTACTTTGCTACTTTTGCTCGACTGAGTTGAGTTGAGTTGATATTCATTTGTGATTCAAACATTCATTTGCTGGCCTTTTTATCAGCAATTGAAAATTAGATGTATTATGGCACGCAACAACAACAACACATACACTGATTGTTGTTCTTGTTGTTGTTGTTGCTTTTATGACACAAATTGGTCTGCCGAAATAAATCACATAAATCATTGACATTGATTTTAATTCTCCAGCGTTGCCTCAATGCTTTCCAAACTGGAATTGCCAAAAACAATCCAAAAAAAAATAAATAAATAAAACAACAAAAAGTTGCAAGCACTTAATGCGCCGGCCGCCGGTTCGGGGTGCTCCGGAGCTTTGGCTCTGATTGCACTTTGCACGAATTAATTTTCAGTTGGTTGTAGTGTGCAGCAAATAGGTTGCGGCATATTAGTTGTGCTATAAATTTAATTGCAGAATTTGGTTTGTATGTATATGTAATAAAAAGAGAAATGCCTGTACCATGGGCGGAAGAAAACGTCAACAAAAATGAAAGATCCAGATCGGTTTCCTTTATATGAATTTTTATTTGTAGGGAAACGAAATTATTCATAATTTTTGTAAAATAAACTTATGGCCGGTAATGCCTAAATTAGATATAAAAAATGTATTAAAGAGTAGATTTTTCTTTGTAAGAAAGAGAATCTATTACACACTGATAAAGCCAAAATTTAAAAATAAAAATATGATACGGATCAAAGAAAATACGAAAAATTACACATTAATTTAGTTACAAAACTCGTTAACATATACGCAGCAGCGCTTGAACCAGTTGTGAATTGTAAGCGAATTTTTTTTAAATTTTCACTATGACTAGCGAATTTTCCCAAATTCCCAAATTGTAAAATTTGTCTGTAAAGCAACGGTTTTAAAACTAATTTCACTTTCAATTTCTCGTTTTAAGCACAAAACTCTCGCTTGTGAGAGCCATTTTTTTGTTTTTCTTTGTTATATTTATTCCCTCTTAGCCCAACCTTATCTTTTTTTATTTTTGCCGAAAACCCAACCTACTCCTATTTACTCATAAAAGTAAATAATAAATAACGCCCAAAACTCAAATATTGTATTCTTTAAATCTGTTTAGAACAAATATTTGTCACAAATATTTAGTTTAATGATTCATTTAATGATTTCATGCAAATCAGATTATTCGTAGAATCTGCTCTATTTATTCTTTAAAGTGAATAACAAGACAAATGTTTAATATTTGTTTTGAAGGTGGTAAATGCTACAATGCCACCTAATATGTGTTTTTAAAGATAGTTATATTACTTGTAAGCTACTTTTAAATGGTTTAAATATCTTTCATAGTAGTCTGGTTAGCGTATTTCTTAGTGAGAGCTTTATTGTAATGATTTTTGTAATTTTTAGGATACATATTTTTGGGAGTACTTGTTATTTATTTGCAACTTACTACTTAAGTGTAAATAAGCGTTTAAGACCGCATTTTAGATTCCAATCAGCTCAGCTCCTCCTACATATATCTTAATGTTCAGCTAAATAATTCAGTAAGTACTAATTAAAATTTTTCCAAGTACCTAGAAGCGCATTTCCACAGTCGTTAAGCTCTAACCAAATTATTTTGTTATTTTTTCTTGTTTTATGCAACGTTCATTTTTTTTTTTGTCACTATGCATTTTACTTGCTTTTATTTCAATTTTATTTTGATTTATTTTTTAAGAGGCTTGTATTCTTTTTTTTTTTATTTTATTTTGTTAATTTTCTTTTTGCTTTAATTGCTGAATGCGCTGAAAAAGGCCTCAAAACTGCGCCTGCGTGCATCGATGACGACGTTTTGACGGCATTTTTCAGTTTTTGGAAACTCATTGAAAAAACATTTTCTGACAATGTGCATAAATTAACATTGCCAAAAAAAAAAAGAAGTTAATTTCAGTTGCCAAAAAAAACTTACCTTAGCGCCAATTTGGTTGCCGCATTGGCCAGCTTGCAAATGCACAATTTCTCTCATTTTGTATATAGAAAATTAATTTGATTTGTAGCTTTTAATTAATTAGCTGTGAAGCCTGGCTAATGGACTGGATCACTGATGAAAGGCTGGGTGTGCTCTGTGTTTGTATGACTTATGAAGTACTTTCAAAAACTGCTTCAGTTGCCTACTGCCTTAATCCGTGAGAGCAACGCGCAACTTGACCGCACAACGCACAAAACTCAACTGATCGAGCTGCAACGACGCCGACGTTGAAGACGATGAGTTTCACAAAGGCGCTGGCAGAGACAGTGGCAGCGACGGCCGCAGCGCAGCTGACAGCGCTGTCGTTATCGGTTCTAGCGGCTGAAGCGAAGCTAGTGAGCAAATACACTTGAAGAAATACAAAAAAGTTGCTGCTCTTGTCAAGAGGTTATTTGAAAAGTTTTTTGCGGCCATATTAAAGATTTTTGGAAATATGTTTTTTTTTTTTTAGTTAAACAGATTCTTGGCGGGTTTTCAATGAAAAACTTAAGCCTATCCATGGATCAAAAAACTCAATAATAATTTTCTAAAGTGCTTAAGCATATACTAAGCAGATCAATGGATTGCTATTTACATTAAGTTTAAAGGATTTTTTTAAATTTTTTAATAATATTCGTAATTCAGCAATCTAAAAACCAACTTTTAAAATGGTCAATTAAGTTTGACTTTCTCTAAAAGTTTTTAGGCAATTTAAATATATATAAATATCTCCAAAATGATTCGATTGATGGAAAGCTCTTAAAGAACACAACGATTGATTGCTGTTGGGTGGTAATAAAATTCAAAAAAATCATTTATTTAAAGGATTTTTTTTTATTTTTGTATAATATTCATAATAATAACAATAACATAAAAACCAAGTTCTAACTTCTAAAGTGAATAATATTATTAATTCTATAATCTAGAAACCTAGTTCTAAAACGGCAAAGCATGAAGTTTGACTTGCTCAAAATATTTTTAGTCTATATAAAAAGAATCTCAAAAATAAATTAATTTATCGAAAGTTCTTAAAGATATTTTAAGCAGCTCGATGGATAGGTATTGGGTGGAATTTAAATTGAAAGAGAATTTTTAAGTTTTTCATTTTATCCTCAATTTAATAATCGAAAGAAGTTTCTAATCAGGCTTTCAATAAAATATTCCAAAAATCATTATTATATAAAATATTTTGGGATTGCTGGATGGATGGCTTGCTGTTGGGTGGAAATTAAATTAAAAGCTATTTTATATGTTGTTTTTAATTATTAGTGACGCAATAATATTAAAATCAACAAAAATTTCTAGTCCGGTTTACCATAATGATCTTAAACAAATCGTTTAATTAAATGCCTCTATAACACTAGATGGTTTCATAACATCAACAGTTCCTATCCGATTTAGAAGATCTTGTATAAAAGAATTCTCTTTCAGTTTAAAGCTGCACATAATTTGTAAAAATTTGTTTCGATAATAAAAAGCAAACCGAAAATTTGTAATTTTGAAAAGTTGTCTTTTTTTCGACTTTGGTTGCTTGTAACTTCTATAATTTACTTAATCGGTACATATCATATATCACTGGAAAGAGCACATCAATACCTTTCTTTGTCTAATCATTTTTCATGTCGATACAAAATTTTGTTCACGAGATATTAACGAATAACTGAAAAAAGTGCCCAAAAACATGTTTTTGGAAAAATCTCGAAAACGGTGCTTAAGAAATAAAAAGGTTCTCATTTTCGTGTTTCTCGACCCAAAATTACCCTACCTTTATACAAATGCTCATACGATGACACTTAAATTTGTAAACTAGTGTAATAGATTCCTAGGGTTCTTAAAGATAATAAAAGTATTAATACTAATGTGATAACAAAAAATCTAAAAAAAAATGGATTTGATCAATCGAAAAGATACTTCTAGCACATCGATGGATTGCCGTTGGGTAGATAATAAATAAAAAAAAGATGAGCCAATCTTAAGAAGACGGATGAGACGGAAATCCATGACTTAACCTTTATTCTCTTACTAAATACGATCAGATCGTCATCAAAATTAATCATTGTTTCTAGAAAATAGATAGATAGGTGCTGTAGAAAGATAGCTTAAAAAAAATTTCATCCGAAAACTCAATTCCTACTGTTTATAGCGTTAGAACGTGCGTTTCTCAAATAATTTTCAAAAAACGAGTATTTTTAAACTTTAATTTCCACGCACAGTGGGCCACGGCCTGCGATTCCTTGCAACATGTCGCTCTTTTTGTTTGTATTATTATGGCAGCTTCAATCACATGAACAAGAGACACAGGCCAAACAGCCAAAACAACAAAAATGTTGAACATGCGACTATTTTGGTACATAAGTTATAATAATCATTATGTGAGTGAGTGAGTGAGTGAGTTTACATTAATGCTATGTATTTGTAAGTATATTAAGCTGTTTTATGGCATATTGTCTGTCTGTGTGTGTGAGTGTGTAGGCACCCTGCCGTCTTTGCCTGTTTTAAGTTCACACATTTTCACGCTGTCAACTGCACAAAGGCGTCCAGAGCCCAGATCCCATGTCCACGCCATACCTTGCCAGACCGAGCCATGCCATACCATACCAACTCATGCTGTTCTATATTTAATACTTAAATGCACAGGTATACACTGTCGATGTGTGTGTATTTGTGTCTGTATATATATATATATATATGTATATCTGATGGACTTCCACAAAAGTGTCACCGCAATCATTAGAAATGTTTTTCTACATGTGTTTTTGGGCTATTCTTGCTCTTTTCTACATTTTCTTTAGCTTTCTTCTTGTTTTTTTCTCTAATGCATTCTATAGACACACACACACACACACACGCTAAACTTTATTT
The DNA here is from genome assembly GCA_949987675.1 of Chymomyza fuscimana. Classification (NCBI taxonomy): domain Eukaryota; kingdom Metazoa; phylum Arthropoda; class Insecta; order Diptera; family Drosophilidae; genus Chymomyza; species Chymomyza fuscimana. The sequence continues at coordinate 101,671,920 of OX465089.1, forward strand.
TTAGTTGCACTTCTTTGCTGGCACTTTATCCGCCTCGATTGCATCCGATTCTTCTCGAGTTCAGCATTTGCATTTCCCTTGGAAATCAATCAATGCCGCTCTGGGCAGCCAAATTGATACAATTTGTAGCCATTGTCTCTAATTCATTTCAAGTTGAAAGTCCCCAGATCCCGGGCACAAGTATAGCCCCTAGGGAAGCAATACTTATATCTTCTCAAGTGTTTGCTTTCTTCTAAGAACTGTGAGTGCCACTTTTACAGCTATTTTCATTTTCCGACAAAGTCAAACCGCAAAAATTGCTTAAATAAAACGTTAGCAATGGCCAGCTCTGTTATAGTATGTGTGTGTATCTGTGTGTGTTTGAGTTGGTTGTGTGTGTGTGTTTTGCTTAATTTAAAAACACCACAAAATAATCTCAAATTTACGAGCTTGAATGGTTATAAAATGTTATACATTTATTTTCAACATGAACAATAACATAAGAAATACTTGCAACAACAATTACAACAAATACAACATAAATGGTCAACCAACTAATATGCAGAACAGCTTACAGCAAATATTGCCAACATTTTTGGTCAGCCAAATAGGCAGACGGACGAAATATTTTTTAGCAAGAGGCGTAGTTAAAGGGGTTTCTGTAGAGTTGCATGGGAGTGTGCCGCATGGGCAGAGCTTGCATAATGAATCACATTGGGATAATTTGCGGTGTTGCCAGGCAGATATTCCTATTTTTCAAATAAATTTCAATTTCGCAAATCACTTATCAAAATAAATAAATTTAGACTTTTTCGCACAGTTTGGGATTTCACCTCTAGCTTGTCCTGAAAAATGCTCGGCAAGTATTGCAAAAACTTGTTGCTTGCAAACTCTCCATATTTTTCGCATCTTTCGAAACAACGAAGTACATAATTTCTAGCAATTTTTGAGTGCCCAAGGTTAATAAGTTATTCTGTCTAAAAATCGGTGCAATAATGCAGATGCTTAGAGTGGCGTATAGCAAAATCCTCAGAAGAATTTCCAATGCTCCTGGAAACCTGAAAATCCCTAAAGTTGGTGACGTCAGACGGTTACAAGCTCAAAAATACATCGAACGCCTTGAAGTACATCCAAATGTGCTTGCGAGTCGGCTGACCTTGAGAGCTAGAAACAGAAGACTTAAAATGTGCCATCCAGGGGACCTTCCTATAAGATTCCTATAAATAAGTTCAAATGTTCTAAAACCGCATATAAATATGTAAGTATATATTCCTGAAAATATTGTTTTTCGTATTTAGAACGCTTTGATTATAATTGGTTTTTATTTTCTTTTTTCTTATATACATCGAGTTAGGTGTCAAGATAGGTAGTAGAGAACTAGTTTAATTACATTATATAACAACTTTTTATAAAAAAAAATAATGCAATGGTATTCATTGTTACAAAATCGCAAAAACGGGACGGTTTATAAAAATTTATCGGCGAATATAATTTTGATTTTGATGATATCAATGTGACAGAGCTCACATATGTGACAGAGCTACTAAGTAGAGCTAATTTGAACGTGAATTTTTATTGCAAAATTCAGACTTTTTATCGAGTTATCGATAACTGATTATTGGATTTTTCATTTTTAGACTTTTCTTTGACAAGCCATATCTCCTAAACGAATAAAGATGTTGACGCAAATTTTCTTTTCTATAAAATATAAAATTTTGAATTTGAAAAATATTTTATTTTTTAAATTTTATAATTCAAATATTTTTTAAACGTTTTTTAACAATTTTTTTATTTAGATTTTAAAATTCAAAAGTTATCTCCCACATTTTAAAAACAAAAAAATTTAATTTAATTAACTTCAGTTATTCGTCAATATCTCGTGAACAAAATTTTGTAAGTGCCCAAAAGCATGTTTTTTGAAATAATCTCTAAAATGGCGCTAAAAAACACTTTTTTACAAAGGTTCATTTTTCGTGTAAACTAGTGTAATTAAGGAAGTTATGCTTATTTTAGTGTTAGCACCTCGCACGGCCGCCATAGTACACAGTACCTTGAAAAATGACAAATCGGCTTATTTACTTATCGATTTATTTATTAATCGATGTATATGTAAAATAAGCTTGAGTAATATTTGCCCACTGCGACTTTTTTAACGACATAATTTGATAAACCGGTTTTAACTCTATACCTTAGTGAGACTGTCTAAAATAGAGTAGGTGCATCGGGAGACTCCCAAAAGTTAGAACTACAAAGATATTGGTTATTATAAGATTTAGAATACCCAAACTTGAGATTTGAACCAATTATATGTGTATGCAGATGAAGTTTATTTTGTTTTGTCTGCCACAACCCCTTACACCTCTACAAGCTTTACTCTGTATGAGTAGAGAAGTTAGACAAGGTTGTGTGCTCTCACCAGCGCTATTCAACGCCGTTCTGGACATTACTATGACCCACGCTTTAGGTGATAAGCGAGTCATCAGCTGGGGTCCTCACAGCCGCTTGGATGGCTTTGATTATGCAGACGATATATGCCTTCTGAGTCACAGATTCATCGATATGGAACTCAAGCTTTATAATATTTGCAACCATAGAATTAATTCCTCGAAAACAAAAGTAATGCGAATAAATATAGAGTAAAATGAGCGGTGGGTGACTCCGAACTATTCGACGTAGAGTCCTTCTGTTACCTTGGAAGCATAATCAGCAAGTCTGGCGGATCGTCTGAAGGCATACTTTGCCGCATCGCAAAAGCTAAGCGGTCTTTCGGTCAGCTGTGGAAATTATGGAACTGCCCGAGCATGTCTCTGCAGACAAAGCTCAAACTCAAATAGCATACCAAACACAGAACTATGGTTCCAGACGTATTATAAACCCGTCAAGGAATAAATACTGAGACCCAATTGGAACTGGGTCGGTCACGATCATATTGCTCAAACCGCCATCGACTAGAACCTGCAGGGCAGCAGAAGAAGCGGAAGGCCTGCACACTCATAACTGCGTCAAATCGACATTGAGCTGACGAAATCAAATCGGATCTGGAATGAAATGAAGGCTTTGGTAAGATCGCGATAATTGGAATGCATTCGTCGAGGGCCTATGTTCCTAACGGGAACCTATATATACATATAAAAAGTTGCAATCAAGTTTTGGGATCAATAGAATAAATTTACGAGTTTTAAAGTTGTCAATATTTTCGCTGTTTTGGTGCCAGATTAAAGTTAAGATAATAATAGGGTGGGCCATCTGTCGATTTGTTTGTCAATTGCGTTTTATTTGTATATTTTTCAACAAAATTGGTCAAATTTATATACAAAATGTAAAAAAGTTTCAAACTACTCATTTATCTATGAAAAATTATATCGCCCAAATGACCGCCGCGGCTGCCTCTACAGGCCCGTATGTGAACATCGTAACATCGTAATTTTCGATTACTTTTTTTTTTGACGAAAACTCATCGGCCTGTTCTCCCATCTATGGAACGAATAAGCGACGCTGATAAACTTCCGTGGGCTTCAATTGTTGCGTTACTTGTATCTTGTTTTCTTTCGAACGATGGCGCGTCGATTTTCCCGGCGACTCGTTGACACTGGCTTTAACTATGTTTTTTTCATAGAACAACCATTTTCATAGTACGTCTTTTAACACTTTTAATCTTTTGAAGTTGTGTGTCCCCGCCGTAGTGAAATTTCTCTGTCCCCTCTGTTTGTTCGGAGCAAGGCTGATTGTATCTATAAAACTCTATTAGAATATACTTCATTCTACATCTAAGCTTTCCTTTAGCTGTTGATCTCCTGCCCTTATGCGTTGTCTTACTTTTAACCTTTCACTACAAAGCTTTATTTAAAGTTCTCTTAGCCTGCATATGTCTTGTCGTAACCCTTCAACCCCATCCTCAAATTATTCCCGATTATAGCCTCAAAACATTTTACTCAACTCTTTCATGTGCACCCCCTGCTACTTTTACAATAATTCCATTTGCCAGCTACGCTTATGTCAACACAACTACCACTACAAGAACCACAACACACACACACACACACACAAACAAACGCACTCACAATCACGCATATAAGCTTACAGCCAATACCACTTGACTATTTTGGCCTGAAACAATTGTATGTGTGCGTGTGTATCTGTGTGTTGTCCAATGATGCCACCCAAAAAAACCAAATGCTTCAAAAAAGTAACAAATGTTTTTTTAGGATTTGTGTTTTGGGAATTTTTGCACTTGTGTAAATGTAAACGCAGATCACACACACAAATGCACACAAGCATACACACACACACACATGCGTTTACAAAAAGTTGTACACACACACACACACACAAACTTATTTAAATTATACAAACGCATAAACACAGACATTGAAAAATAAAACAACAACCAAAAAATTGTTTGCCAACCTTTTTCTGAGCTTTGTTGCGGACTTTGGCAAATGTTTTTGTGTATTAGCAGCCTAGGCATTTATATATAATATATATTGTATATATTATATGTATACTTTTCTATGTGTTTGTGTGTTGATGCGTGTTAACATGCTAATAACAAGCACGCACACTAATGACTGACCTCCACATGCATAATGATTGATTTTGCAGCAATTCATTATTTTCATTTATTTTTAGTTGAATTAATTTTTCCCATTACTTTTTTTGTTCAGGCTTTTTTTTAAGGCATTATTTACAAATAAAAGAGTATATGAGATTTGTCAAGAGGTATGTAAGCGAAAGAAGAAAGCGTATACGATGCTTTTAGAGATACAGCGAGAACTGGAAGTTCTAGTACAGTAGAAACGTTTTAATCTAAAGCTCTATAATTTAATTAAATTTAATGAAAATTCTAAAAAAAAAATAAAATAATTTATATTAATAAAAGACAAGTTTCCAAGTACTTTCAACTAGATTTACTCAACATTTTTGAAGGATCTGACTTCAAAAAATCTTAATTTTTTATAGGAGATGTCATTTATTTAGTGATCCTGCTCCTTTGATTAGTGCCTGTGTCCAAGGGCTCAATGTACTGCAAATATTTTTTGATTGCTACAGAGCACTCTGCTGTCGGTCAGAATCGATTTTAAGGCAATCAATTTTTTTTTATTCTAATTATAATGCGCATTTTAATTGCTGTTACTAAAATGGCGGCTTGTTATTTCGCTTTAAAATTAAATTCATTTTTGCATAATTGCATAATTCGTTTTTATCGCGGTTTTGTTGCTTTTGTTGTTGTTATTGTTGCTATTTGCATTTGCTGATTTTTGTATCCTTTGGCTGCAAAATTTTAATTGATTTTGATTGATTTTTGCCAGCACCAGTTTGTTATTTGATGGAAAAATAATATTGTTGTAAAATCATAACAATTATATAACTGCTGGCAGCATAATCCCTAATTCCGTTCCAAGCAGGAGAACTCATTTTACTAAAAAAAAAATATATTTAAACATAATAAACTTTAAGGCGCTTATGAAAACCCAACAACACCTGTTCAACCATGTTTCAAAAAGAGGTGCGCCATTTGCTTTTTGCATATATATATGTGTGTATGTGTTTAGGTGCATATGTGTGTGTCATTTATTATGGTTACTGAAGAAAAAACCTCTGCATACTTTGGGGAGCGCTTGTTTATTTAGCGGTAAATAAACTATTTGTGTCCACAAAATGAAAGGAAAAGAGAGGAAAGAGAAGAATTCAAAAAGAGAGGTGCAATACACTTTTTGAAATGTTCATTAGTATAATTTTTTTTTAAACTTATGACTGACTTACATGCAGTGCTTATTAGCAATTAGTCTAAATTTAAAACTTGTTTATTTATTATTGAATCTTTCAGTACCTCAGGTCTGGTTGGTGCAGTATATGATATATGAATGTGAACGACGAACTCCAGCGAGTAAATCAAAGGACGAAAGGTCACTAGGGTGCAGGCTTTTTAGGCATCTTCTTTGTCTATGAACGGCGTGGGCGCAGGCAAGAGAATTGAGTTGGGATCTCAAGCGATCCGCGTAACAGCCGCTTGGTTCATTAATAATGTCACCCACAAATGGAGGTTATGGCTAAGGACATACCAGGGGGCGACCGCAATTTTTCTCAAGGCTTTGAAATGTAATGATTTTTAATAATATCTTAAATGCATGGTTTTTTTTTGTGACAAGTATCATCATCATTATCATTTCCTTTATCTCTCACTGGGGCATACGGCCTCAATAAAGCATTTCCATCTGGTACGGTTGTTAGCTAGCATCTTTATTTCATTCCACGATTTAACACATTCGTAGCTTCTTTCTTTATCCATTTTCGTAGTTTAATCGAGTTGGCCATTGGCTGCAAGCTATATTTTTTATATAGATCTTCATTGCTGATGACATTTGGCCACCACACCTTAAGAATATGACGGAGGCATCTTTTGACGAAGCTCTGAATTTTTCAAGAGAGTTGGTCGGTTACAAGCCAAGTTTCGAATTGACATTAGATATAAATAGCCTCATTTTTGTCTGGAAGGATATTTGCGTAGCTGTGAGTAGGCGCTGCAGCTGGTTGCTTTGTTTATCCTGGTCAGAATACTTTTCGCTGCACTATTCTCTGAGGATATTATACTGCCTAGGTAGATAAAATCATCGACTTTTGTTTTTGATGTTGGCAAGTATAACAGATTGCTTATGTTTTAATCTTTGATTCCATTTGAAATATTTTTTTTCATTAATGTATTTTTATTTGCAATCTGTCTGAAAAAAATCAGCAAAATTTATTGGTAAAACAAAAATGATTGTGCTCCAGTGAGTCCAATAAATGCATTTAAAAAATAAAACTTTATTATTTTGGCCGAAAAGTCATCGTTAACGATAAAAGGCATATTTAGATAAGTGGTCATCTAAACAAGCAGGATTGGCGCACATGGGATGAAGCCAACCCACACGAAGTTCATCCTATGACATATGTATATTAACTACATTTTTTTTTTTTTTTTTTTTTTTGATATTTATTTTTTTGTTGGCAATCAACTGATGCAAATTAGGTTATAATCCAATATTGATGAAAAATTATTCGCTACACAAAAAATAAAATTTAGTGTGTGATAGTCTTAAACTACTAAAATAAAACAATAAAAATAAAATAATTAATATATTAAAATTGCTGCATTTTATTTATATAAAAATTTGGATAGATTCTTTTAATTTTGTTATTTCTTCTATAAAAATAAAAGGCACGAAACATTTCGAATCTATAAGGTCTAAAAATTTGAAAATCGGTTAAGAATTGGCGAAGATATAACGATTTCAGTAGAAATGTTTAATTTTGACAAAATGTGTAGCATACTTTTAGTTGCGAGCTCATTTACACCAGCTGCACTTATCCTCAAAAAGTTGTAGCATACTTTTAGTCATACAATTTATTCCACATTCTTAGTTTTCTGTTCGCCTGGTATTTTAGCTTGACCATGGTCTGCAAAATAGTTACAACTAGAAAAGCCAGCTTTGAATTTGCCAGAATTTGAATGCAACGGTTAGTTTTGAATTTGAAATTTTTATTTTTCAGCTACTTGCTGGGTTTTCAGTTCGCCTGGTATTTTGAGACCTAAATTAGTTTGAAATTGACCAGAGCTCAACGGAAATTTTTAAATTTTACAAGATTTGAAATCAACAGTCAGTTCTGAAATTGAATTTTATATTTTTGGCTACTTTCTGTGGGTTTCTGTTCGCCTGGTATTTTGAAACCGAAATGGCCGCTTGAATAGTTTGAAATTGGTCACAGCTCAACGGAAAATTTTTAAATTTTACAAATTTTGAATTCAACGGTCAGTTCTGAATTTGAATTTTATATTTTTCAGCTACTTGCTGGGATTTATGTTCGCCTGGTATTTTGAAACCCATATTGCAGTTATAATAGATAGAAATTGAACAGAGCTCAACGGCCTATTTTTAGATATTACAAAATTTGAAATCAACAGTCAGTTCTGAAATTGAATTTCATATTTTTGGCTACTTTCTGTGGGTTTCTGTTCGCCTGGTATTTTGAAACCGAAATGGCAGCTTCAATAGTTTGAAATTGGGCACAGCTCAACGGAAAATTTTTAAATTTTACAAGATTTTAAATCAACAGTCAGTTCTGAATTTGAATTTTTAATTTTTCAGCTACTTGCTGTGGGTTTCTGTTCGCCTGGTATTTTGAAACCGAAATGGCCGCTTCAATAGTTTGAAATTGGGCACAGCTCAACGGAAAATTTTTAAATTTTACAAAATTTGAAATCAACAGTCAGTTCTGAATTTGAATTTTATATTTTTCAGCTACTTGTTGTGGGTTTCTGTTCGCCTGGTATTTTGAAACCGAAATGGCCGCTTCAATAGTTTGAAATTGGGCACAGCTCAACGGAAAATTTTTAAATTTTACAAAATTTGAAATCAACAGTCAGTTCTGAATTTGAATTTTATATTTTTCAGCTACTTGCTGTGGGTTTCTGTTCGCCTGGTATTTTGAAACCGAAATGGCCGCTTCAATAGTTTGAAATTGGGCACAGCTCAACGGAAAATTTTTAAATTTTACAAAATTTGAAATCAACAGTCAGTTCTGAATTTGAATTTTATATTTTTCAGCTACTTGCTGTGGGTTTCTGTTCGCCTGGTATTTTGAAACCGAAATGGCCGCTTCAATAGTTTGAAATTGGTCACAGCTCAACGGAAAATTTTTAAATTTTACAAAATTTGAAATGAACAGTCAGTTCTGAATTTGAATTTTATATTTTTCAGCTACTTGCTGTGTTTTCTGTTCGCCTGGTATTTTGAAACCGAAATGGCAGCTAAATTAGTTTGAAATTGACCAGAGCTCAACGGAAATTTTTAAATTTTACAAAATTTGAATTGATAGGTCGGTTCTGAATTTGAATTTTATATTTCTAAGCTACTTGCTGCGTTTGCTGTTGGCCTGGTATCTTGAGATGTAAAAGGCAGTTATAATAGTTTGAAATTGGCCACAGGTGATAGGAAAAATTTTGAATTTAAATAAATTCCGTAATTAAAAGAAAAAACCAAAATATTTATGTTTAATTCATTTATTTATTCTTTTTAAGTTAAATCTTAAGTTATAAAAAAAACTTATTGATACATATTTTTGTGTGTATTTTTTTTAAATTTTATACCATGCTGTTTTTTTCAAAAATTCTTGAATTTTTACGCAGAAAGGGTTGACAGATCCACTGTGGAGGTTTTCACGTAAAAGACAAATCATATGAAATTCCTGTATATTTCTGAAGTAAGTAGATTTTAATTTTCTTCTGCGAAGTTTAATCATAAGAATGCTTTTTTTGTTTATTAATAAAAACTTTTTAAACATATAAAATTTGAGTTTCTTTAAAATGAAGTATATCTGACAATTATAATTGCCCCCAAAAGATTTAGAAATTAGCTACAATAATGCGTGGGAAACTCTAAAAAGGAAGGCAGTTAGGTCAATCCCAACAGCTGTTGACTGTGTCCAGCAGACCGGGAATGAGAATGACAGGGAAGAAGAGCTATAGGGAGTGGCAGAGAGTTAGAAGGGGAGAGGAGTTGAGTTGGAGCTAGTGAAACACGTGTGTCTGCTGGAACACGCAGTAACTTGGCTTAGAGCTGTGAGTAACTTATTTTTTGTCTGGCCACTTGGTACCTACTCTTTGTTTTTTGTTGTTGCCCCGCCTCCGCATGCCGCGCAAGACCCAGCTGGTCACACTTTGGCCTTTTGTTGTTGGCTCTTGTTCTGTTGTAGTTGTTGCTGTTGCTGTTGTTTTTTATGACCAGGAACGAAGCTGGCGCCTGCCTTTATGCGCCCGCATATTAAACAATTATTGCCAAATGGCAAGCGACAGCTGTGTGCTGTGTCGCCAGCTTCAGCTTCCATTGCCAGCTCCATGGCCAGTTTCCGTTTCCGCACCCCATTGCCATTTTCCTGGTCATATCCGACGGCAGCGTCATCACCGTTGGTAGCACCATTGGACAATGTCGTTAGTGTTTGGGCCTATACAACAGTTGTTGTTGTTGTTGCTGTTCTTTTTTTTTTGTACCACAGCCAAGTCTAAAGCAGCATTTGCTTTGGTTCTGGGTTCTGGTTCTGGGTCTGCTGCTGCTGTTGCTGTTGTTGCAACTGGCTTACGGATTTTTTCGCGTTGTTTCAGCGTCTGCTGCAATTTATGTGTATAAATGACAAAAGTACCGTTATTTATGGCCAGCAACCGCAACGCAATTTGGCAACACTTGTTGGCCAATTGGCAAAAATGTGAAACCAGGCGCACGCCCACTGGCAGACACACTTACGTATATACATATAGATTACAACAATTTTGCCAAACATACATATAATACATAATACATATATATGTATGTATATATATACAATATGCTCTAATACATAAGGGCCGTAACAATAACAGGCACAAAAAGAAAGCAGCCGGAAACAAAAAATTGTGCCACGCTTTGCAAAATTTGAATTTTTATTGCTGATCGATTCTTACAACGCGGCAAAGTTGACACGCAGCAGCAGTGCCACGCCCAGCCAGCTGCCGCCCACCAAATTATGTGTATTAAGGCTGGCAAGTAACTTTGAGCGCCATAAATTTGCCACCATGTGCCCGCTCTCTCTCGCTTTCGCTCTCTCTTTGTGTAAATGTGCCAATGTATTTGACCCTTCTGTTTTGTCAACGCTTCTGCGCCTTTTATTATGCTAATATTTTTTGGGCATTTCCAAAGATTTATTGAAATGACTGCGGCGTAATTTGTAGCTAACATAAAAATACAACAACAACAACCAAAATGGCAACAACAACAACAAGTCACACACTTTTTGGCCATTTAAAAGGTGTAAAGCTGAGTGGCAAAGTAGCCAAAATTGGTTTTGGACGCATACGCGGCGTATGCGTCATATGTGGGCTGCAATTAAAATGTCATTTGGTGTATTTGAGGCCATTTGGTTGTTCAGCAGCTTGTTGCATGTTGCATAATTTGCAATGTTTGTAATTAGAACAGCAACAAAAACTAAAATGTTGCAGCAGCTGTTTGTGCAGCACAAAGTGGCAGGGTAGAGTTGAAGAGATTGGGAGCGTAGTAGCGGGAATAAAAAATTATGTTGCATAAATTTTAGCGAAATTTCAACTTTGACAGCGAAGTGATTGTAAAAGTTAGTTTTTGGCTGGCGAAGCGGGTAGGAGCAGAGGGTGCTTAATTATGGTTAAACATTAAAATAATTGATAACAGATAGAACTGAAAAAAAAATAAAAAACACAATATGAGTAATATTTGCATAAACGAAAAGTAAATCTCATAGTTTTTCGATTTTAAACTCTTAGTATGTATTTTCCACAGTTGCATCAGATAGTAGCTATTTTTGTCAGCTAACTCTGGTCCTAGCTTCTCAAGTCCTCAGAGTAAACCATTAAAATACTTACAGCCTCAATTAAAAGCAAGTGCTCTTTATTTAATCTCTAAAATTTTTCGAGATTGTTTATAGCTGCCACTGATGCATTGTTTATGTTTTGTTATATGTTGCTTATTGGTACATTTTCGATTAGCTCAGAGCCTGAATGTATGCAACAAATTTTGTGCGCTGCGGCACAACGATGGCGGCGCACATGCGGACTGCAGTTAATTACAAAACTGTCAAATCCAAAAGGTGCCACGAATCAACGAAACGAAACGAACCAAAGAGCGAGCGAGTGAGCACACAACAGCAGCAATAGAGAGCTGGCTAAAGGGTATTGTAGAGGGGGACGGAGCGGGAAGCTGGCATGCCAGCAGCAGCAGCCAAACAGTCAGCCATTTTGTACAAACACACCAATACACAAATAGGCAGATCAGCCAGCTGCCAAAGCGCGGGCTCAGTGATGCTGGGTTTACACTGCAGCATGGAAAGGCACAAAGCTCACAGATACGAAACTTGTCAATGCAAACATCTGGGCACATCGGCATGTAAAGCAGTTTTTATAGCACATAATAAATAAATAAATAATAATGTATAAAATGATAATATTTTGTAATTATTATTTGCTTCTTTATAATGTTTTGGCGCCTAAGAATAAAGTTCAAGCATTTAAGAGAGATATCCATGTACTTTTTAGGACATAATGTGTAGCGAAGATGTATCCTCAAGATCTTAAAAGCTAATGTTTTTACAACGGAAAATGCCCAGCTTGCAAATTATGAGACGAGAAGTTGCGTTTAGATTAAGTCTACAGTTCGTCTGGATCTCTCTTCTTCAATTTGCAGAGCCAAAAAAAGTTTCTGGATCAGATAGTATTTCTTTTTGTCAGGTAACTCAGATACCTACTTCCCAAGCTGTCAGAGTGAACCATAAAAATACTTTAATTGGGCTAGCATCGTTTTTTAATATCTGGTCTACAAGTTTAGTTGCAGAAGTTTTATTGGAACTGTATGTTATTAATTTGGTTTAAGTCTGCCCGACCTACCTCTATTTTTATATTCTGATGAATACTAACTTAAATTAAAATTAGAATAATAGTCAAATTATAACTAAAAAATTTAAAAAATGTTATACTTAAGTTTAAGTTTTACAATTTGCTTTATTTTTATAATATAAGTTTTGCTTAAAGCTAGCCATTAAAAATTACAGAGTTAGATGTAAAAATTTTTTCACATGATATGAATTAAAATTTTACGTGTATTGTCGTTGTGTAGTCAAGGAAAGTGAACTCAAAAACCTTGGTCCAAAGAAAAAACAAAAAATTTTTTTTAAAATAAAACAGAAAAAAAAATTAGTTATATATGGTAATCATTGATGATTGAGTTTCCTTGATTTTGAAATTAAATTTTCTTGTTACTCGAGATATAAGTCTATCGATCATGTCAATATTAGCTTTTATATATAAATATCATCTTCAATATTTTGTTTTGTGCTGTTTGCAGTTTTATACTTAAAAAATTCACAATATATACAGTTTTTTAGAATTCGCAACCCTAAGCTTTTTTTACCATTTTCAAATAGGTGTGTTTCAAGGCATAGATTAAAATATAGATCTACCTTTGGAAAGCTCTAAAAATTGCATAAAAAAAGCAAATTCCTTTAAAAAGTTTACTGTACTCACCAAGCACTATCATTTACAAATGAAATTAATTGCCACAGTCTTTGGCAGTGTGAACTTAGCATAATCGTCAGAGAGGGCAGCGAGAGACTGAGAGGAAGCAAGAGAGCACAATAAAAACACAAAAACAAACAAAACAAAGCAGAATGTTGATGGCGGCGCAGCAGTTGCATTGTGCGAACTTTTTGATATGTGTATGTATGAGAGAGTATGCGTATGTGTGTGTGTATGTATATCTGTGTGAAATATAATTTTGCTGTATTGTTGTATTAAATGATGTCAACAACAGCAGCAGCAGCAGCAGCAGCAAAGTGAAAGCAGCCCAGCAAATGGCTGTGTTGCAAGCTTCAGTTTGAGCTCAACTCAATTCGATTTAACTGTATTCTGCTGCAACACACGCTCTTTACCTCCCCCTCTCAGTTGCCGCTTCAAACACAAATCGAATTTAATTGCATTGCAGCCCGTTGGCTTTTAATTAATTTTTGCACAGCGCCTGTTGCCAGACTTTGGCTTTGGCGCTGCCATTGCAGTCTGGCCTCCAAAAAAGGGCTAAAACTAACCAACTAATTTAAGCCCAGGCCAACAAACAAACAAACAAATAAAAGCAGCAAACGAATGAAACTTGCCAAACACACACACACACACACACAATTACAACATACCGACAGGCAACATCAAACGTCACACACAGGTGCAATGTAATTAGCACGGCTGCCAAAAACTGACAAAGTTGAGGAGCTACAAGTTGGGGCAAGTAGTTTCCATTTCCCAGAAGAGAACTGGCAACATCATGGCTGGCTGCGGGCTGCTGGGTTATTGAAAAGCAATGCCACATTGCAGTGGCAGCCAGCAAGAGCAAAACAGAGTGAAGTCGAGTGGAGTTTCAACAACGATGGCGGTCACATAAAAACAAAAGCAAGTAAAACCTTTAAGCCCAAATGCATACAGCAACAAACAACAACAGCTACAGCAACAACTACAGTCGCAACAACAACTACGATAACAACAACAACGTGGCAGCTTGGCACCCGTTTGGCTGGCGGTTGCTCCGTAGCGTTTTAATAGCTTTGAAATTCCAATGGCAGCTGTGCCAGCTCATATTGGCGCGAACAGAAAGAGAATCCTGCGCTGGTTGCTGGCTGCGTCTCCCAAAATGCGCTGAAGCTATAGAGCTGCAAGAGGCAGAGAAAGAGTGAGAGCGATAAAGTAAAACTAAAAGGAACAGGCGTTGGGTTAAAGAAAAGTGTCGAAAACGCATTGCCGTCAAACATTTGCAGAAATTATTGAAAAATTTTTAATTTTTCTTTATGTGTGGCGCAAACAAAAGTTGAACTTGATCGAATACCATATACCCGGAAGAAGGTCAAAATATTTTTTATTACTGATCGATGCTTTCGGAACCCAAAACAGGTATCATAGAAAAGATGTACAGTTGAGTGCAAGTCGGTATGGCAAATGTAGTGTCCGAACTATCTGAGTCTGTATAGCAAATATGGTGTTCTTAATTCTTATGATCTTCAAGATTGCGGCGTTCATACAGACAATCAGGCGCTGATCCAGGATTTGGTCTCAGGGAAGGGAGAGCTCGCAAAAGATTCTGAGCCCATTTTTCCAAATTTTGAGGGTCCGGACACGAAACCCCCGTGGATACGCCACTGAGACAAACATGTAGGAACTTATTGTCACTGATCGGTCCCATAGCGACTAAGTGATTAAGTTTTATTAATTTCTGAAGGCCAACTTTGCTCCATTTGGACTTAAAAAGACTGTACTCTAAACTTGATTTCCGGATCAGTAGAACCTGTGTACCAAATTTGCAGTTCCTAGCCTTAGTAATCCTCGAAATCAGAGTGTTCATACAGACAAACAGATTTGTAGGAACTTGGCGGTTGCTCCGTAGCGTTTTAATAGCTTTGAAATTCCAATGGCAGCTGTGCCAGCTCATATTGGCGCGAACAGAAAGAGAATCCTGCGCTGGTTGCTGGCTGCGTCTCCCAAAATGCGCTGAAGCTATAGAGCTGCAAGAGGCAGAGAAAGAGTGAGAGCGATAAAGTAAAACTAAAAGGAACAGGCGTTGGGTTAAAGAAAAGTGTCGAAAACGCATTGCCGTCGAACATTTGCAGAAATTATTGAAAAATTTTTAATTTTTCTTTATGTGTGGCGCAAACAAAAGTTGAACTTGATCGAATACCATATACCCGGAAGAAGGTCAAAATATTTTTTATTACTGATCGATGCTTTCGGAACCCAAAACAGGTATCATAGAAAAGATGTACAGTTGAGTGCAAGTCGGTATGGCAAATGTAGTGTCCGAACTATCTGAGTCTGTATAGCAAATATGGTGTTCTTAATTCTTATGATCTTCAAGATTGCGGCGTTCATACAGACAATCAGGCGCTGATCCAGGATTTGGTCTCAGGGAAGGGAGAGCTCGCAAAAGATTCTGAGCCCATTTTTCCAAATTTTGAGGGTCCGGACACGAAACCCCCGTGGATACGCCACTGAGACAAACATGTAGGAACTTATTGTCACTGATCGGTCCCATAGCGACTAAGTGATTAAGTTTTATTAATTTCTGAAGGCCAACTTTGCTCCATTTGGACTTAAAAAGACTGTACTCTAAACTTGATTTCCGGATCAGTAGAACCTGTGTACCAAATTTGCAGTTCCTAGCCTTAGTAATCCTCGAAATCAGAGTGTTCATACAGACAAACAGACTTGTAGGAACTTCTTGTCGCTGATCGTTCCCATAGCGACTAAGTAATTAAGTGCTCGGAACCGACTGGTTCTATAGTTCTTGGGCCTAGATAGCTAGCAAAGAGACAGACAGATTGGATTCCGGATCAGTAGAACCTGCGCCTACTTTTAACAATCCTCCAAATCAGAGTGTTCATACAGACAAATGGAATAATACTTTGTCAGCAACAAACCTTTGTATGAACTTAATGTAGCCTTTTATACTATGAATAAAGTGTGTTAACAACAACAACAACAGCCACAGTGCTTGCAACTGTTGTTGTTGTTGCAACTGTTGTTGTGTTTATTGATATTAGCTTGTGTGCTATGCATGTTGCATGTTGCTGCTTGCACTCTGCACTATAACTGCCATTTTGTTTACGACACAGAACAATGACGCCATTGAAGCGTTTGTAGATGATGATGTTGATGATGTTGATGATGATAATGATGACAATGTTGGAGTTGCTCTGCAACACCTACAAATGCAACTTTATGTGCGCTGGAATATATTTTTTTTTGTTCCAACTACATGGGAATCTTAAGTTAACAATCTAGTTGGCTGTTTTTCTTTCTTTTTGGGTTCAATGTGATGGGTTATTGATGGGGTACACAAGTAGGGAGTGCAAAAACATGAAGCTTCAGTTAAGTAAAACTGAGAGAATTTGGTTTCTTTCTTATCGTTTAACGTTTTGTCTTAAAGTAACAGGTAGATCTTATAAAGACAATACTCCCAAAGGCTAGTTAAGAGGGAATCAGTAAAGTTATCGGAATTTCCTCACATAAGAATAGTGTTGTAGCGAAAAAAATTCAAATGAGCTGGGAAACTTTGCAGCCCCAGCAGGTCCAGCGTTATTTGCTGCACTTCGTTAGAGCTTAACTATCTTTCTTATGGTTTAGCAGATCTTATAAAGACAGTACTCCGAAGGGCTAGTTAAAAGGAATTCAGTTTTGGAGCGAAAAAAATGCAGATGAGTGGGGATTTTTTGCAACACTAGTCATCATCATCATCATTTCGTGTATCTCCCACTGAAGCATAGGGTCTTAAGTAGGCTAGCGTTATTTGCCGGAATTCGTTAGAGCTTATACTTATCCTACATTTAAAGTGGTTTAAACCAAGCCACCCTTATCAGGATTTAAAGCCACTTTTAAAAATTTCTAGGTCTCTATCTATTTTTAAATATAGAGACATAGATATTGCTATACTATCAGGCAGTCAAGCCGCGATCAATGCGGTGACTGGCTTGAAGATTGATTCAAAGTGGTTTCGGGAAACCAGAGCCAAATTCAAGCATCTAAGACAAGGGAACAGTGTCTCCCTTAGATGGATTCCGATATACAAGAATATTCCCGGGAACGAAGCAGCTGTAGAACTGGCGAGGAATGGTGTTGCAAAACCACTATTTGGAACTGAGCCTTATTGCGACATTGGCAGACACACCACCAGACAGCTGCTAAGAGAAGAGGAAAGGTCCCGACGACGGCAAGCCAAGCAACTCCATGGCTCCTATAACTTAAATAGGTTCAAGAAGATATCCCAATTGTGTAAGAATTCCCTTGGGATACAAACTGGGTTACAGGTTTTGTGAAATTGAGGAGGAAACCTCCCCTGAAGAAGGACATCCTTCCTTGGCGTGCATAGAGTATCGATACATGATATCACCCGACTAGACCCATCTCAAATAATTAAGTTTGTCTCTGATATTGTGTAGCATATAACCTGTAAGGGTATGCTGTCGTATGCGAGCTGATGGGGGTGTAGCGGCAATGTGGAGCACGCGCTTGCGATCCGGCTGTATGCGATCGGCAGTTAGGGGAGGTTCAAAAAAAAACACTGTGCTACCTACTCGCTGCTGATTTCATAACTAATTTAAATTCGCGTGCTGGCTGGTAGTATACGTTCGACGAAAGAAAACAAAAGCATTAAGGAAAGTTCGGAAAAGAAGAGTAAAAGAAAAAAAAATGAAACCAAGTTATAACAAAAAAAGGTCCATGCGGCGCTGGTGTTGTGGCGTCGTTGAACAGGCTGTGCCGGTGTTGTTGCAACAGCGAATGCCCACCCTACCATGATCACTTAATCCAAAGAGAAAAAAAATTAAAGTGATCCCAAAAAAAGGTACCTAGAAGGTCTACCTCATGTGGCTACTGCGTCGATGCATAACTCCTCAGGGAATAGAACTAAAAATATTTCATTTTAAACATTTATTATAATATATAAAATTAATTGTAACATTAGTGGGATAAGGCCAAGGAACGTTAACCCCCAAAGTTCTTATAATAATATTATAATGCTAAATAAATTTTAATGAAGTGCAAAAAACAAAAAAAAACCAAATATAGAAAAAAAACATGCTGCGAATTAAAAGGGTTAATAGTATAGTGATATAATGCAAGTAACGAAAAAACAATAATTTATACATTTGTTTAAGGCATATTTATAGATTGGAAGAGTAAAAGCGGGCGAAGAATTTTTCACACTACTGTAGCTAAAACGGCATTGGCAAACAGCTGATAGAATAAGAATTTAGAATAAACGAAATTAAAAATTCAAGTTCAAGGCCAAGTTCACCTGGAACGAACGAGAATGGAACACTGCCTTGATCGAATAAGAGATTAATTGTAACGAAGTAATAGTTACTGAAAGCAATTATTTAAGAGCGCGTGCTAAAAAAAACAATGTAAAAGAAATAAAGAGTACAACACTTACTGCTTACACACGGCGACGTCCAGCGACGAAAGATCGATCTCCCGGCGATGACGGCTGTTGGAAGAGAGGGTTACGGGGCAGTAGGTTGGGACCATTATGCAATAGCGAATTATTACGCACTCATATATATAATTTCTTTTACAAAATTTTCTCACGTGATAAATTATAAGAAAATCGAGTTTAAGTACTTCACAAAAATTTTACTTCTATACACATGCCGGCACTAATCCCGTGCAAAAAAAAATGTGACGAACCAAAAAAAAAAATTAATTAATTATATATAATAGAATTTCTAGCTTTTTTCTATACTTTGCATTGCACTTTTTGAATTTCACTAATAATAACTATAAATTATTTATATTTTCGAGAATCCCAACAGGAAGAGAAAAAAAATATATACATTTTTATTTTTATAATCCAGCCAGAGGGTAATTTCTTTCTTTTATAGGCTAGGTTTTGACACCATTTTAAAAACACCTCACCAATATTATTTTAGTTTTTGCAACACAAAAGAAAAAAAAATTAAAAGGCCTTGCACCGAATCGCGAAATTCTGCCATTATATGCACTAACAATTATTTAATGAAATTTAGACAGCATGCGCGTGTGACCCGACGTTGATAAAAATTGCGGGGGAACTGCTGGGCCTAGATTAAGCGCATAGTCCGTGGCTGCGGATCACTCGACTTCCTTAAGAGAGCAGAAATTGGTGGAGCTTAAGGGAGTTTTGACGTGTAACTAATACAGATGGCACAAGATAATGGTAATACGGGTTTGTTGTGCATTAGGTCTGCATTGGCTGTACAATAGGTGCCATTAGGTTTGCACTAGGTACCATTAGGTGCCAAATCTGTGTATAAATAAAAAAGAAAAATAAGCATCTACGCTAAACTTGGTTGCTAATACCATAATTACCCTTATTGAGGATTGGCACCAGAAAAATAATATGTTTTGGGGCGATCTCCGGATCAAATAAATATGAAGGCAGCTTCGAAAAAAAGATGTTGAGCCAATTAAGGGCGGAACTTAAGCAATTAATTGCTCAGTTAAGTTCTGCAGACCAAAAATTAATTAGGCACTGAATTTTGTTTGTTGAGGAAGGCAACTTACTGATTTATAATTTTCAGGAAAATGCACAAATTCAATAACAGCTTTTTATAAATTAATATTTTATTTCAACTGCTCCAAAATGTCACTTGGAAAAATTCACACTTTTTAATTCTCTGCTATTCTGCTGTTAGCATAACCGAACTGGACGGAGGTCACCTTGAGAAAGAAGTTGATCAAGGTTCTATTAAGCCAGCAAAGCCATCGGCGACATGTTAGAAGAAGCAGAAGTCTTTCTTTGGAGAAATTAGAATTAGAAATTTAATAACACTAACACTTCATTTAAGTTGCCCCTAGATGGCGAGAGTTCTAACCAAAAAAAAAAATGTAATATAATATAATATAACTGAGAAATTCAAAAACTGCTTATCTAATGAAATTCAATAAATATCCAAAAAAAACTAACTTAACAATAAGAATAATAAAAATATTGATTATTTTGATTTACTACTAAAATATGCAACTAAACAAAATCTACTACTAAAACTAAAACCAAAAAGGAAAAATTTTTATTGCATACTTTTGGGCAGCAATATAAAATTTATTCAATTTAGTGCGACAAGCGACACTACAATTTCCCCCTCACCAAAATCACACTTGGGTGTTGAAAACCACACAAGAGGGATTCCCGCTTGGAGCACAATCAATGACTATCATTGCTTCAGATCTTTAGCATGATATTTCCCTATATAATGACCTTGAAGATCTTCTAACTCATAATAACAATTTGCTAATCTGCGTTTGATTCTTGCCTTAATAAAGGTCGGAGCTAATTTTGCACTAAATCCCTTAGCAAAATTACTTTGTTGGAAGTTTCGACGGTATATTTCCTGTCCAACTTTAAATGAAACATCCGCACTGCGTAAGTTGTATGCTTTCTCATTACGTATCCGTTGAGATTGCATTACCTTTTGGGCATTAGTACGCATAATGTCTAAAGAATCGTCTCTGTTAAACTGTACTGTACGATCCTCTAACATTCCTAAATTCCGCATCAGTTTATAGTTAGAGCCATCCGTAACCATATGTTGTCCGAAAGTTAATCGATATGGGCTAGTATTAATTGCTGAATGCACGCTTGAACGCAAGGAGCAACAAATACTACTTAACTGTTCGTCCCAATTTCTTTGGTCTGGTCGTACATAAGCCTTAATGGCAGCAAGAATTGACCTATTCACTCTCTCAGAGGCATTGGCTTGCGGAGAATGAATAGCAGTGTAGGTATGTGCAATATTGTATTTGTTCAATAATGAATTGAATACGTGAGATCTAAATTGAACACCATTGTCGGATACGACTGTTTCTGGTACACCAAAGCAATGGAACAGATCCTCTTCTAAATATTTCTTAACCACGTCTGCCGTAAACTTTTTCACTGGTTTAATAAATGGAAATTTCGTAAAGTGGTCCAAAACAACAAATATACCCACATTCCCAGTTCGACTGCGAGGATACGGTCCTAAGAAGTCAACATATATTTTCTGGAAAAACCTAAAGGACTGACCTGTATTACCCATCGGCGGTTTTAAAACGTGGTTTGGATGTTTAGTACTTTTACACACATCACAAGAATTTATATAATTTTTTACGTCGTTTACCATATTTGGCCAATAATAAAATCGCCTAAGTCTTTCTAGCGTTTTATTAATTCCGCTATGGGAATGAAGGGGATCATCGTGAGCAATCTTTAACGCCTCAAAAATCAAGTTTTTTGGTACCCACAGCTTCCAACATAAATCATCCGCTACTTTATCTCCTTTAGCATGCTCGGAGCGGCGGTAGATATAATTGTCTATAATTTTTAAGTCCGGTAATTTGGACTGGTTGTTCTGGATGTTATCCTTTAGCAATAAATATTCTGCTGAGTTAAATTCTTCGGATTGGAGGTCTACAATCATACTGCTTACGGACAAAACAGAAAGATCTTCAGTATGAACGCGGGAAAGTGCATCAGGAACAACATTTTGCGTGCCTTTCCTATGCTTAATAGTAAAGTCAAAACCTTGAAGTTTAAGGGCCCATCGGGCCAAACGGGAACTAAGATCAGCTTGATTCATCAGCCACTTTAGAGATGCATGATCGGTTATAATTGAAAATTCCTGGCCTTCGATATACGCTCTAAACTTTTTAACCGCTAATACCGCCGCATAACATTCTTTCTCTGTTACCGTGTAATTCCTTTGGCATTTGTTAAGTTTTCGCGACATAAAAGCTATTGGTACTTCTGAACCATCGCTAGTTTCTTGCATAAGAACAGCGCCTATTCCGGTGTGACTAGCGTCACAATGAACACTAAAGGGAATAGAGAAATTTGGACTATGCAACAAGGGAGCGGTGCACATAAAACTTTTTAAATTTTCAAATGCTTTTTGGGCCTCATCTGTCCAAACAAAATTTCGCTTCTGCTTCAAGGTATCTGTTATTGGAGAAGCGATAGCAGCATAGTTCCGTATGAACTTATGATACCATCCTGTCATTCCGAGAAATCGACGGACTTGCCTTACCGAGCGTGGTGTAGGAAATTCCTTTACTGCGGCAATTTTCTCGGGATCGGTGCTTATGGTGCCGTTACCAATCACGTGACCTAAGTATTTGACTTCTCGTCTACAAAAACTACTTTTCTCGACATTGATTGTGAGGTTAGCGCGCTTTAGCTCAGCTGCAACGATTTCTAAAACCTCTATATGTCGTTCAAAAGTATCAGAAACTATCAAAAGGTCATCAAGGTAGATAAAAACTTCATTTCTCAAATGAGCCGGAATAACTTTGTCCATAAGTCTGGACATGGTCAGCGGTGCGTTGGTTAAGCCAAATGGCATCACTTTAAATTGATACAATGGCCTACCGGGTACTGTAAAGGCTGTTTTATCTCGAGATTTTTCATCTAATGGGATTTGCCAAAAGGCGTCCTTCAAATCTAAACTACTTATATACTCAGCTTTTGGTAGTCTGCTCAGTATACCATCTATAATTGGCATTGGATAGGCGTCTTTACGCGTAACAGAATTTAGCTTTCTACTGTCAATACACATTCGGGATTTATTTGTTTTGCGTACTAAGACCGATGGAGAAGACCAAGCACTATCGGATTCTTCTATCACCTCAAGGGACAACATGCGATCTATCTCCTCATACATTAGTTTCTCTGTTGCTGGTGAAACTGGATAGTGGCGCTGCTTTATGGGTTTTGCATCGCCAACATCAATTACATGTGAAATTAATGTGGTTCTACCTAATCCTTTTTTTGCAAATGATGGAAATAAACTAATAGCTTTAGCTAACATTTGTTGCTGTGGCTCCGTTAAGTTAATCATTTGTGAATCATCAGCGGATTCTATTGAAGAAATGTGGAAATTCTGATTCATTAAATGTGGTGGTAGGAGTTCAAAAGTTCTCCAAAAATCAATGCCTAAATATAGATCTTCAGAAAGGGAAGGTACAATAAAGAATGTTATTTTTTTAGTCTCGTCTCGGTATTTTACATCCGGGGTAACTCGACCAATTATTTGTTGCTTAGCTCCATCAGCAGTACTGACTTTTGAGGAATAAGACTTAAATAACTTTTTGTTTTGTATAAATTCTTTTGCAAATTTTCCGCCTATACAACTAATTTCAGCTCCAGTATCCATAAGGCCCATTAAGGTCTTGCCAAAAACGAATACCTGAGCGTATAAGCGAGCGTTATTAGGACTGTCAACTATCGAAGCAAGAATTAATTTTCGTTCTATTTTGCGTTGCTTTATATAAGCATTTCTGCGTTTGCTAGAACGAGAGATAGACAAGTCTGGGAGATTACAATTATAAGTAAAGGGTACGTCTGGGGGATTGGATATACTTGCAACTTTATGATGCAAAAACTTTGTCGCATGGTCTAATCCGTGTTGGTTGCTTTCGAAGCAAATTGTTTGCGTGCACTTATCGGCTGTGCACGCTGTAAGTGGTTTTTTGAATGACCCAAATTACATTTGCGACAGTTGGGCTTGTAAGTATCTGCTTTACCACACCCATAACAAAAGATACGTCGTTCAGACACACAATCTTGGTATCTATGACCTTTACTTCCACAATTCCAACAAGTAAGTTCAATTGCGGCTAGTTCGTACTCTTCGGCTTCAACACTATCAGGATCAGAGTCTGGGTCCTGATCCACCAACGCATTAATTTGACGACGCGGCACTTGCCGCTGAGCAATCATTTGGGGCTTCACGACGCTTTGCATGAAAATTTCACGCGTTCGAACAAGATGTCGTAACTTAGCTAATGAGGAAATTGGTTCATAGAGAATTTCGTGCTGAATTTCAGGTAAAAGATTTCCTCTCAAAATTTCTAATAAAGACGATTCAGGCATAGGCTGAGAAAGTTTGTCAGCTAAGGCTGCAATAACTCCATAAAAATCATCAAAGGACTCATTAGGTTTCTGTTTTCGTTGTTCAATTTCTAATCTTATATTGCGATCAGTTCGATCATCTTTAAACTGACCTCTCAAAGCGATGCATAGATCTGGCCAACGAACTTCCATAACACTCTTGTGGTATCGCCAATACCATTCACTGGCATTACCTTCAAAAAGGTTACTGGCATATCGGGCTGTTAAATCAAAGTTTCCATCCAAGGTTTGATTAGTTAGGGCCTCAACTCGATATATAAAGTCTTCAATGGACATAGACGCTTTACCAGAAAAACGTAATTTCCAGTTAAAAATGATTTGACTAATTCTGTCAGGTCTTATATCAAAATTTGAAGGAGTATTTCTTGACATGGCTCGTTCGCTTGTATTAGGATTTGCAACAGTTGGCTGCGTTTGTGGAGGAGCCCTTTGAAACAATCGTTCAAAAGTTTGCTGCTCAACAGAAGGCAAAGTTTGCATTTGCACCGCAGGCTCTAGAGACCTACGAGGTTCAGTAGAAGTAGTCAAATTTTTAAATCCCGACGCTATCGCTTGTGTAAGCAATTCAGTCTGCTGG
The DNA here is from genome assembly GCA_949987675.1 of Chymomyza fuscimana. Classification (NCBI taxonomy): domain Eukaryota; kingdom Metazoa; phylum Arthropoda; class Insecta; order Diptera; family Drosophilidae; genus Chymomyza; species Chymomyza fuscimana. The sequence goes on from OX465089.1 coordinate 101,696,466, forward strand.
GCCATAACGGATGTCATTGCATCTGCAATGGCTTTTTGAATGCCGACTAGCATAGATGACTCTTCATTAGTCGATCTAGCAGCTACATTTTCTGGCTGTGGAGGGCAATCCTCAAGCTCACTAGAATTGGAAGACATTGTATTTGGAGGCTGAGTGACAACTCGCTTCGTCTGCAACCTAGTTAGGTATTGATGTTGTGAAGTAGAAGGTTGTTCAGTAACTAAGTTGCTTAAAGAAGTTGACCGAGATACTTGTAATGATTTTCTGCAAACTGGGCACACTTTCGAATTACCTGATCTTGTATTAAAACAGGCTTGATGGAAGGTATGGCCGCAGATCGCTTGGAATACTTGGGCCTGATAAATAATTAAGTCCGAACAAATACAACAATGATTGCTCGTATCCTCAATAATAGACAAATTCTCTGAGCTATGTAACAAAGGCATATCAAAAACAAATTATATTCAATAAAAAAGCAAAAAAAAATTTAAATCAAAAAATAAGATAAATAGAAAAAAAATTCATAAACAAGTTTGGAGCTATACAGTCAACTCGTAGAACACATGAGAAAAAAAAATCGTTATCGATTTTTTTTATTATATTTTTTTTTTTTTATTTACAACTTGCTAAGAAAAGAGTTTTAGGGGGACAAGTATGCATATTTGAAAATTGAGCGGTATGCTGTAGTTCTAGACCACATAGCGCTTCTCCAGCGACAATTACAATATACAAACTCGATCCGCTTGAGGCAGAATTATTTATATTTCGGTTTTCCCAAATCAACAAAATCAATAACTGATGTCGGAGTTCATTGCGAAATACTCCAGAAAACTAAATAACCTGAGAAACCGAATTTTAGAAAAGGTAAAAGCGATAGTTGGGAAAGGACGTATGTTGTCTAAGTAACAAATAATGTTATCTCCATAGTACAACAAAAGAGTGAAGTTACAAATTTGTGCGTATTGACGGGATGGTTGTAGCATAAAAATCCACTGAAAACCAATAAACAACGACAACCACCCAAAATTGCAACTACACAAGGAACAACTGGCTTATGCACAGCAAGACATCGGAGTTAAAGTCAAAATGAAGCTAAAACACATCCAGATAATCTTGACATAAACTCATAAGTTGTTGTTTTTTTTTTTTTTTCGAGACCAGGCAAGAACCTAGTGAAAGAATAAAAAAAACCCACCGTACTCACAACAACAACTAGGACAAGGAATATGACGAAAAATAGACATCGAACCTATACAGAAATAAAGTCAGTTGTTATGACAAAATAAAATTCTTCTTAAATCGGGGCTTGAAAGATCTACCAACAGGACTAAAAAGAGTTTGGGCCACCTAACTTGGGCTTTAAATTATCTAATCGAATAGTCAAGTTATCCATGTTGGCCTCAAAAAAAATAAAAATAAAATGAAAGATCATTCAGGCCCCACGTTGGGCGCCAAAATTATTATTAATAATCATAATCTAATACTGTAGCATATAACCTGTAAGGGTATGCTGTCGTATGCGAGCTGATGGGGGTGTAGCGGCAATGTGGAGCACGCGCTTGCGATCCGGCTGTATGCGATCGGCAGTTAGGGGAGGTTCAAAAAAAAAACACTGTGCTACCTACTCGCTGCTGATTTCATAACTAATTTAAATTCGCGTGCTGGCTGGTAGTATACGTTCGACGAAAGAAAACAAAAGCATTAAGGAAAGTTCGGAAAAGAAGAGTAAAAGAAAAAAAAATGAAACCAAGTTATAACAAAAAAAGGTCCATGCGGCGCTGGTGTTGTGGCGTCGTTGAACAGGCTGTGCCGGTGTTGTTGCAACAGCGAATGCCCACCCTACCATGATCACTTAATCCAAAGAGAAAAAAAATTAAAGTGATCCCAAAAAAAGGTACCTAGAAGGTCTACCTCATGTGGCTACTGCGTCGATGCATAACTCCTCAGGGAATAGAACTAAAAATATTTCATTTTAAACATTTATTATAATATATAAAATTAATTGTAACATTAGTGGGATAAGGCCAAGGAACGTTAACCCCCAAAGTTCTTATAATAATATTATAATGCTAAATAAATTTTAATGAAGTGCAAAAAACAAAAAAAAACCAAATATAGAAAAAAAACATGCTGCGAATTAAAAGGGTTAATAGTATAGTGATATAATGCAAGTAACGAAAAAACAATAATTTATACATTTGTTTAAGGCATATTTATAGATTGGAAGAGTAAAAGCGGGCGAAGAATTTTTCACACTACTGTAGCTAAAACGGCATTGGCAAACAGCTGATAGAATAAGAATTTAGAATAAACGAAATTAAAAATTCAAGTTCAAGGCCAAGTTCACCTGGAACGAACGAGAATGGAACACTGCCTTGATCGAATAAGAGATTAATTGTAACGAAGTAATAGTTACTGAAAGCAATTATTTAAGAGCGCGTGCTAAAAAAAACAATGTAAAAGAAATAAAGAGTACAACACTTACTGCTTACACACGGCGACGTCCAGCGACGAAAGATCGATCTCCCGGCGATGACGGCTGTTGGAAGAGAGGGTTACGGGGCAGTAGGTTGGGACCATTATGCAATAGCGAATTATTACGCACTCATATATATAATTTCTTTTACAAAATTTTCTCACGTGATAAATTATAAGAAAATCGAGTTTAAGTACTTCACAAAAATTTTACTTCTATACACATGCCGGCACTAATCCCGTGCAAAAAAAAATGTGACGAACCAAAAAAAAAAATTAATTAATTATATATAATAGAATTTCTAGCTTTTTTCTATACTTTGCATTGCACTTTTTGAATTTCACTAATAATAACTATAAATTATTTATATTTTCGAGAATCCCAACAGGAAGAGAAAAAAAATATATACATTTTTATTTTTATAATCCAGCCAGAGGGTAATTTCTTTCTTTTATAGGCTAGGTTTTGACACCATTTTAAAAACACCTCACCAATATTATTTTAGTTTTTGCAACACAAAAGAAAAAAAAATTAAAAGGCCTTGCACCGAATCGCGAAATTCTGCCATTATATGCACTAACAATTATTTAATGAAATTTAGACAGCATGCGCGTGTGACCCGACGTTGATAAAAATTGCGGGGGAACTGCTGGGCCTAGATTAAGCGCATAGTCCGTGGCTGCGGATCACTCGACTTCCTTAAGAGAGCAGAAATTGGTGGAGCTTAAGGGAGTTTTGACGTGTAACTAATACAGATGGCACAAGATAATGGTAATACGGGTTTGTTGTGCATTAGGTCTGCATTGGCTGTACAATAGGTGCCATTAGGTTTGCACTAGGTACCATTAGGTGCCAAATCTGTGTATAAATAAAAAAGAAAAATAAGCATCTACGCTAAACTTGGTTGCTAATACCATAATTACCCTTATTGAGGATTGGCACCAGAAAAATAATATGTTTTGGGGCGATCTCCGGATCAAATAAATATGAAGGCAGCTTCGAAAAAAAGATGTTGAGCCAATTAAGGGCGGAACTTAAGCAATTAATTGCTCAGTTAAGTTCTGCAGACCAAAAATTAATTAGGCACTGAATTTTGTTTGTTGAGGAAGGCAACTTACTGATTTATAATTTTCAGGAAAATGCACAAATTCAATAACAGCTTTTTATAAATTAATATTTTATTTCAACTGCTCCAAAATGTCACTTGGAAAAATTCACACTTTTTAATTCTCTGCTATTCTGCTGTTAGCATAACCGAACTGGACGGAGGTCACCTTGAGAAAGAAGTTGATCAAGGTTCTATTAAGCCAGCAAAGCCATCGGCGACATGTTAGAAGAAGCAGAAGTCTTTCTTTGGAGAAATTAGAATTAGAAATTTAATAACACTAACACTTCATTTAAGTTGCCCCTAGATGGCGAGAGTTCTAACCAAAAAAAAAAATGTAATATAATATAATATAACTGAGAAATTCAAAAACTGCTTATCTAATGAAATTCAATAAATATCCAAAAAAAACTAACTTAACAATAAGAATAATAAAAATATTGATTATTTTGATTTACTACTAAAATATGCAACTAAACAAAATCTACTACTAAAACTAAAACCAAAAAGGAAAAATTTTTATTGCATACTTTTGGGCAGCAATATAAAATTTATTCAATTTAGTGCGACAAGCGACACTACAATTTGGCTGAGTATCTCTGGGGCTAGTTAGCTCCTTTTCTCTAAAGCTTCTTCATTGTAGCAAGCACTAGGAGTTGGAAGTCCCTAAGACCAACTGCTTGCCTGCTCATCAGAGTGTATTCAGCAGTCGTCTGTACCCCATATCCATTACCACTTTAAGGACCTCCTAGAGCACGCCTGGTTGCCACTGTTGGCATTGGCTTGCATGCTTTTTTTATGATTGCCTGCCACAAGTTTTTCGCCATCGATATTGGTGTCGCAACGCAATGTTGCAGCTTGTGCTCGGCCACAAGCTATGCTCTTTGTTGTTGTTGTTGTTGGTTGTTTGTAAGGATTTTGCACATCGTTTATCTTAGACAGCAATATTTGTTGTCTTTGTTGTTGCTGTTGTTGCTGTTGTGGCCTGGCTGTCTGCTTACAGCATTTGGTGGCAGAAGCTCGTGTTGGCTTTGTTTCATTTATTGTTTTGGTGCGCGGCGCGCGCGTCGCAGCTGCAGCAAGTGAGCGGAAATGGCGTTAATGTTGTTGCAGCTGCAACAGCAACAGAGTCTGCACTGGCAACAACAACAACAACAACCATGGGCAGAGCAGCTGCCAATGAGCGAAAACTTAATCTTAGGGATTTAACACTTTCGATATATCTTGGGCAGCCGCCATGGCATACTGCGTCCTACGTGCGTGTCCAGCAGCTGAATCCCAATGTGCGCGCCAAAACGTATTGGCAGCCATTATCGGTTAAGCTCAAGCAGGCAGCGCCATCTTGCCGTTTTATGTTGCCACTTTACAAGAAAAAACAACAACAACATCAACCAATCCATGTATATTTATGGAGAACGCTGTAATGCGAGAGTTATGCGCCAGAGACGCTTGGAGCTTGGAGCTTTGGGCTTTGTTCTCTTGCCTTCAGTCGTTTTTAATGCTTTAACTATAACTAGATGCATATGTATAAGTGTTTGTGTTTGTGTATGTGTAACAGTAAAGTCATGTATATAATACTTTTAAAAAACTAATTAAGTACAGTTGGCGTCCTATCAGACTCAGAGTCCCGCCTTGCCCTCCTGCAGCGCCTCATATTGCGCCAAGGTGAGTGGCCTATATATGCCATCGCGATTGAGATAAAACAGCGGATCCTTGACATTATGCAAGTCATAGCCCTCCAGCGCCAGCTCACGCTTCTTCAGCTTAAATGTGGCCGTACGTGGAATCTCATCGAGCAGACGCAAGAACAGCGGACGCGCATAGACGGGCAAGCTGCCGCGTATGCTTATCGATAGATACTCAATGTCCACCTTGCGTTTTGGATCCACTATGGCTGCCATGCCCGCCTTACCCTCCACATGCGGTATCTGTAGAGAAGATTTCAAATATATCAAGTCTTCAGATAAAATTTGGCTATTGCTGCAGCAACCTACCTGCACACCATAGACCACACAATCCTGCAAACCAATACAATTGGTTATTATGGCCTCCACCTCCTGTGTAGCCACATTTTCACCACGCCAGCGAAAAGTATCTCCCGTGCGATCCTTAAAATACAAGTAGCCCAAAATATCAGACACCACCATATCACCCGAATTAAAGTAAACATCGCCCTTTTTGTAAACATTGTGCAACAGTTTCTTTGCCGAATCCTCCTTATTGGCATAACCTTCAAAGGCGGTTGTTGCGTTTTTGGACCGCACCTTGCCCACCAGCAAGCCGGTCTCACCCGGCTGCGCGCGCTTGCAAAAACCACCTGCATCTCGCAGCGGCTCACCCGTTTGCTCATCACAGCGTATGAGCTGCACGGGACAGAGTCCACGTCCCAGCACAGGCACAAAGCCCACAGCGCCTACACGATTGTTCGTGTTTATTACATTGGAGTTGCCTTCGGTGGCGCCATAGATCTCGCCTATATGTGGTATGCCAAAGCGTGAGACAAACTGCGTCCAGATTTGTGGGCGCAGTCCATTGCCATACATTAGCCGCAGATTATGCTGACGTTGCTCGAGCGTATAGGGCGTGGCTAGCAGGTAACGACACAGCTCACCTATATACTGAGCCACCGTGCAGTTATGCTGCTTGCAGTCCAGCCAAAAGTTCGAAGCGGAGAACTTGCGACGTAAGACGACGGTGGAGCCATTGAGTAGAGCGTTGCCCACGCCCACTATGCCGCCGGCAGTATGATATAAAGGCAGTGGATTGTAGATAATATCATCCGCATGTAGATTAAGCATATAAGTAGTGCCAAAAGTCATATAGAGAAAGCGTAGATTGCTGATGACGGCAGCCTTGGGCAGACCCGTAGTGCCCGAGGTATAGATATAGATGAGCTTGTCGCGTATAGTGCCAAAGGATAGCTCCTTACTGAGATCCGTTAGTGCTTGAGCCTGTATGGCTTTGTTTAGATCTGTCACGCCTACGGCTAATTTGTAATCCTGAGCTTGCTCGATATCTGCATACTGATAGATGGGCAGCTCTGTTAGCGCGCCGTCTTGTTTGATAGTCTCAATGGCCTCCACTAAGTTGTGACCCAGTATTAGAGCGCGCACCTTGGCTACCTTAAGGGAGTGCAGCAGCGTTTCCCCACGCAGATTGCTGTTGATTAAAGCTGTAGTCACGCCGAGTTGGGATAAACCCAGCCAAATACAGGGGTATTCCACACAGCCCTCCATTAGCAGGGCTACACAGTCGCCACGCTCCAGATTCTGCCCACGAAAGTAGGCAGCAATTTTATTGCTCAGCTGTTGCACCTGCGCAAAGGTAAGCTGTTGTTTTTGCATAATAAAACAGGGCTTCTCCGGCTGCTTCTGTGCCAAATCCTCAAACAGACGCGCAATGGTCCAATTGCGATGCTCCATGCGCAGCAGATGTATATTCAAAGCCACAAAGCGTGCAAAGGCGCTAAGGGAAAGAACGATATATAGATGAGTATGGGCTGCCATTTTCTTTACGTCTAGCTGCAACTTACGTGCAATCCCTGCTAATAGTCATGACCAGTGAAAAGACCAAAACTGGATTACGCAACATTAAGGCAAGCAGTGCGCCCAAGGTCAGACTGGCTACGGTGCTGTTGGAACATATGAAGCCATAGGTAAACAAACCCAACAGCACTGTGCAAAGACGCGTGCCCAGCTTTTGCTTAATATTTAGCTCCAATAAGATTTCCATTTTGTTCTCAGCTTCGTCCGGCTCCTGCTGCTCTTGCTGCAACTTCTCGCGCACTTAAGGAAACAAAGAAAACATAATAAAAAAACTTACTTTTTTTTTCTAATATCTGTTCCACTTTGGCAGTCTAGCAAAATGTAACTAGACACAAACCAAACTAGCTGACTCAATGAGGCTACTACGGCAACTGTCTGGCCGGGAACCATAACCAAGTGTTATCAGCCTGATAAGCGTTAGAGGCGACCCGTGCCAAATGCAGCGTCTAGATTTGTTAGCCGCTTACTTGGAAGTACAAACTATATACACACACACACACACGCGAATGTGGAACCCAAGTCTTATCAGTGTGTCAGTGTAATTAACGCGTTTTATGGATCGACAAAGTGGGCGATAATGGCCACAACTATAACTAGATTAAACGAAGGCTTGGCACTAAACTCATTTATCACAATTTCTTGATATTGATTAAAAAACATAATCACTCGTTAGGAATATACGAAAGATAACCAGTTTATAACGAATACAATCATTTTTATGAACTACATATGTATAAGGTGTATTAAGTGGGACAATATAAGTATTTTTATCATTAGATGGGTTAGCTTTGTTTTTTTTTGGGTGCGTGGGGAGAGGTAATTATGTACTTCTTCTTATCAAACACATCGTAATCGTTATACCCTCTTTAAGTCAGAACCAAAATAGCAAGCTATGATCGCTTGCATAAAAAAAAAAAAGTGTTTCGTAGTCTGTTATCAATAATCATAAGCCTTCTTGGATTACCATAGCAACAACTGCTAAGTCTGGCCATTGAACTGCTTGAAAGAAAGTTTGATAAGCCTAATTTTTATAGCAAACACACTTCCAGAAAAAAACCAAAAAAAAATTATCTAATCATAAACAGTTTTACTAACAAGCAGTTTAATTTGGTATAATGTAGGGTGATCGACAGTATTTATTCCAGATTAAAGTTTCCTAATCTTAAGTTTACTTAAGGAATTTTGTGTAAGTATAGAATTTCACCATTTCTTATAGTACGTCAGGAGACAAATAAACGAAGCGATTTTGAAAAAAATTCGGCATAGTGCTTAGGTACTCCAAAATCTTCTGATTGTGGAATTAGGTTACGATAGCTTCATAAACAAACAAGTTAAGATTTTTCAACGGATCGGACTTATGATATAGTAAACAGCTTAAAATACATTTTTTTTTGTTTTAATTGATTTTTATGGCTTTATGGGAGCATACTAGGGTGACCGCCGCTGGTATGTCAAATTTTTAAACCGACGATGTCAATAACGTCACCGCCTAAAACGTTTTCTTTTTACCTGCATATAGCGCCTTTAAAATTTAGACGATCCGAAGTATTTGATGGTCGCGAAAATAGGTCATCATTTTCACTTTTTCCGTTTTTGACTGTATTGTTCTACATAAACTTTAAAAACTTAATTCTATTCAAACAAATTATGGTTCAAAAAATCTCATATTACTAACCATATTTTAAAAAAATATGGATTTTAGAAAGTTAAAAAAATGTTGGTTTCCTCAACATGTTTTAGTCGTTCCCGTAGTAAAATGAAATGCTAAAACCGAAAATGCAATTTTTCATGAAACGGATTTCGAGATATTGCGAAAAACCCGTTTTTCGAAATCTCTGGTGTACTCAACTGATTTCGATAATTTTTTTACTTAAATGTAGATAATTGAATTACCCATCGATTATATTTGGAACATAGAGATAGTGATAGAGAGCGTTTGTAGAGACGGACGGACTCAGATGCACGTATATCGTCTTCTCTAGTCACCCTAATCACACCTTAGGTAACTTTACAGACCTCAAAGGTATGAAAAAGATATAGTATGTTAACCAAGCATTGGGTAAAGAAAAATAAAGAAATGACAAATAAAGTAAGCCAGATCGGGGATGACACAGGTGATATACAAACATGTATATATTGTCAAAATATCGAGCTCGTTGTTTACCCGACTAAAAAAATTCTCTATAAATGAAATGGTATTAACACTTTTTCATTAAAGTGACAGATCACTTTTGAATTGTAAATTAAAAACTATAAAAAAAATATTCTTAAAAAAAAATAAAAAATTTGTAATTCAATATTTTATCTATCATGTAGAAAAATGTGCGTCAATATCTTTATTCATTTAGGATATATGGCTTGTCAAAGAAATGAAAAAATCTAAAAATGAAAAATCCAATATTCAGTTATCGATAACTCGATAAATAATCTGCATTTTGCAATAAAAATTTACGTGGTTACTCTTCTCTAGTAGCTCTATCACATATGCTAAAATCAGAGGTCGACCAAAAAAGTGGCTCGCTTCACTTATTTTAGCCCATATATATATATGTTCATCTGTTCATTCCTAACTTCTAAACCGCTTATGATAACTTGACAATTGAGGTATCGTTGGAAGCGTCTTGATCGTGCGCTGGTTATAAGCTATATAATTCCAACATCAAAATGAATATGGTACTCTATAGAAAACATAGAGTCCTGAACTGAAATAAAGAAGTAAAATCGAAAAAAAAAAATCAGGCACTTTTAAGCACAGATTGCTTTGGAATTGGTAAAAATCTGAAATATTTAACTAATTTTCAAAAGTTTTAGTTGGTGATCAATAAATACACAATTTGTCGACAAAAAGTCAACAATGATTTATTGCTTAAGTGTACACTAAGCTTTTATAGACTTTTAAAAGTGACTTGTGGCCGAAGGAGTAAAATAAGTGTACTTTCGACAGTAATTTTTGACATGCTTTATGTTAATTTTTACTACACAGATTGCGAACGAACATCATCTGCCTAGGAATTATGGATATTTTTATTAAAAATTTGACACTAGCTGTTGCGACCTCTAAGACCTACTTATTCATACAGACGGTCGAAGGTTCACTTCTACTCACTTTTAAAAATCTTGGGGACAAATTTAATATGAGCGTAAAAAAATTATAGAACATATATATTATTAAAGCTCCTAACCTACAATTACGGACTTTGTGAAGATCATTTCTCGTACTTTGTCGCAATATAATAATAATAACTGCGAAGTGCAAGTACAGATGGAAATACTAATTATGGCCATAATTTCATTTCAATCAGCGCTAAGGCAAAGCTGAGACGGAATTTAAAAACCTGATTGACAGACTTTTACTTGGTAAAAATTTATAATTAACTCTTTTTGGAATGTATTACAAATTGATAAAAGTTTTATGACTACTTCAGGAAACATAAGTACTTTGCTTAGCCTGGCTTATAACCATGAAGCAGCTGTTTGTAAATAATATTACACGATAAGATATGTACGAGTATACACTATGTATCACATATCAATTGGTGACCAAAGCGAGTACAAAAGAAACCCCACGCAGGTGTTAAGTGCTTCTGTACTTATGACTAAATATAAATATTTTTATTCACTATATACGTATACAAGCATTGGGGTAAACTAGACTTGCACCATATACATATGTAACTGGCAGCAGGAGGCGTGACTGACCATATGTTCTTTATACCAAAATACAATTGAACCATTTTCGTTCATCAATCTGTCCCTCTTTCCATATAAGCACCTACGTCTCAGCGACTTTAAAAGCTAGAGAAACACAATTCCACGAATATATACAAAGATTATGTTTGTATTGTATTTTAGTGTCGATATCTTGCCTGTTCCCCCATAGAAGTCTTTTTAAGAATAGTATGTTCAGACCCTTTTCTTATAAACAGCTGCAATAATCCACTTTATTTCAAAAATCTCTATTAATTCAAGACACCGTCGTTCGGATTCGGCAATAAACTGTAGGTCCCTGTTCTCTTCGAACAGTTATTAACAGAGATCCCCATGCTCCGCCCAGGGGCGACTGAAAAAATAGTTAGTCAGGGAAATAATTTATTATTATTTCAAAAATAAACAAGATAGAGACACAATTTTGGTTTGAAAACTCAGCGAACCTAAAAAACCAAAAAAAATATGACATTTTCACAAAACGAACCACTATCCCTTTACCCCTTTCAACCATCTCTCAGGAATACGACTATTATTCAAAGATGTCGATATCTTGCCCGTTTCCCCATAGAAGTCTTATAAACAAAAAAAAAACGGTGACATTTTCACCAAACGAACCCTTTTTCCCCTACCCCTTTTGACCATTCTCTTGTATAGGCCCATTGTTAAAAGATGTGGGTGCAGAGTCCCCGATCCGACATTTTTGTTTTTTTATATCGTGTAAAGTTAAATCTATTAGAACTATTTAAATGTCAAGGTCTGTTGGGTGGTAGTAATAAAAAGCCGAAAGTGTCAGCTAAGGGTTAAGAGTTATCATAATCACATACTCAAGCAGAGCAAGTGCTGTACAAAGTTCATTGCTACTACAAGGCGTATAGCTTATGTACTATATAAACGTATATATATACTACTTATATATACTATGCACATAGCACACGATGACTGACGATGTGTCGTGCGGGCGCGTATAGATTATGTTGGACCTTGACTTATTTTGTATGCAGCGCACAGAACTCTAAACGCTTCTGCACGCTCACTTGCGTCTTAATGCGCTTTTGGCCAACTTGTTGTTGTTGTTGTTGGTGGCTGTTGGCGGCTGTTGGCTCACTTGTTGGTTCTGTTGTTGATTCAGTTGAATTGATTTGGCCGGCTTTCGTTTTGCCTTCTTACTTGTTTGATTTGCTTTATGCATTTTAATATAAAAATTGAGAGTCAGCCGTCCAGCCGTCCAGCTGTCCAGCTGTCATTCAATCAGCTTGTTATTCACTTTTCAATGCAATTCTTATCGGCATATGTTCACACAATAGTTCTTTATTTCACTCTTGATAAAGTAAGCTATTTACTTTTTGTACTCATTTTGTGGCAAGCGGCGCGGCGCTAACTGGTTCGGCAATAGAAAAAAACAGCAACAAAAAGTGGCACGAATTTTTTTTTAAATAAAAAACAAGCAACGATCGCTGCGCAGCGTTCGCTTTAGAACTGAGCGATCGTGGGGCTTTGTTGTCTCTATTTATGATCCAATCTCTTGCCGGCTAGACGACGATAGTCAACAGAGCGATAGAACGAATAGATGGAAAGCTGTCGCCAAGTGCCAACGTTGGAATACTCTTACAGTGCGGACGATTGCTTATAAATTTAATTATAATATATTTTAATTTACACTAATTAAAATTTATATGAATGCTTTAAGCTCTGATACAAAGATTAAACAAAAATTAAAATTACAAATTATTTAATTATTTATTATTTAATGAATATAATTTTGAAATCTAGAAAATATTACATTTTTCGTTTCTGTAATTTATTTTTCAGTTTGGTTAGGATATTTAATTAATTCGTTAAAATATGATTTTTAATTATTTAAATAATTCGTTAAAAGACATTTTTAAATTAATTAATTTTAATTTTAACTCTAGATTGCCGGGACTATTAGAATATTAAACAATGTTAATATTAAGTTATAAGCAGGCAAATATTTTTTATAATTTATTTTTATTCCCATTGAAATGATATAAAAGAGTATTCATTGAAAGATTGCTATATGAGCGATACTTTTCAGCACTGACTGGATATTTTTAATCGACTCAATCGTTAAAATTAAAAGAGACAGTGAAAAATTCAAGCTGGAAGCTAATTTAATTATTTCAAAAACTTTTTCTTATTATAAAATTCGTTTTAAATTTTTTAAATTTTTACGTATACTTACTAAATTTTTGTAATTATTGCTGAAGCGAGAATTCTCAATAAAGTAAACGATAATATGCGTCTGTGAAATAATACTTGTTTCATATTTCTTATTACTTATTTCATACGTTTGATACAAATTTGACTAGAAGCTTTCCGATTTGGACTCACGACCTACCATCAACCTAAATGAACAAAAATTGGTTTTCATTGTAAAAGCAAAGTCTGCTTTAAAAGCGCGTATTTTGTATATTTTCGAAGCTTACAACAAAATTGCATCTCGATAAAAATTAAAACTTATTTCTTTGGTATGCAGAGGACTGTTTATAGTGTTGTTATAGACAGCTCAAGATTTCCAAATGGTAATCAATTCTATTTACATGCACTCCATAAAATCATAAAATCTTAACACCATTCATAGCCAACCCTGCGCCGTAGTCAATATGCCCCGCAGCAGATGCTAAATGGCGCAACAGCTGGGCAGCTAATCACAGACTGTTAAGGTTTACAGCACTCTGTTAACTGCCTAACAGTTTTCAATTAAGCGACACATCTCAATGGTTTCAATGGGCTGCCAACAACAGCAATAGCAATGGCGGCAACAACAACAATAACAGCAGCAGCAGGCAAGGCAATTTGTTGAAAAAGTCAAGTTTTTTCATGCACCCCGCCTGCTTTTCCCCGCAAAGCCCACACACAATACGCCTGGCAGATGCCAATACACAAAAATAAATTAACATAAAGCCGAAGCAGTAGCAACAGCAGCAGCCGCAGCAGTTGGCCCCAAAAAGAAAGCAGCAGAGGCAGCGCAGCAGCAGCGCCGCAAGCGTCGCCTAACTGTCAAATGCCAGCAGCAATATAAAAAATATGTATGTGCATACTTTTAGGCGCGCATATAAAAAATGTGCGCATACTTTTGGCAGCTTTTTGAGTTATAGATGAGAAGGTATGTACTACTATGGCAAGCGCGTATGCTTTATGAGCGCACTGTTTGTATAAGTGTGCGTGTTTGTGTGTGTACAGCACTTGCCATTTAAATAGCACACATTTATTTTTTTTTACTTTTAACAAGCTTCAATTTTCTTAGCGAGTTGATGGTTAAAAACAGCAACAAATCACTGAAGAGGTCAGGTTATGCCTCAAAATTTTCACGGAATAATTAATAAAAGAATAAGAAGTTGTTTAGCCAAACTTTTCACAAAAGTTGTGATTATCTGGTAAGTTGTGTATTCTTACCTTAAGTATTGTGGGCTCTATTAGGTTAAAAATTTGCTGGGATCAGTTTAGAGGAGACGAAATATTCTGAAATTTTTATGTAGCCTAAATAAATTGCTGCATGGTATAGTAGAGTTATGCACTGAATCAGAATTCATAATAAATCGACATGTCTGCAAGATCTTAGAATTAAATATGCTGTTTCTCTAATATGGCTTTATGGTGAACCGACGAGCTTGGTTTAAACAATTTCTTTCAAATTCTGTTTAGTTATCAAATCTATACAGGGTTTGACACTTTTGGTACCAGGCATAGTATCAACAGGTTAAAGAAATATTAGGGGGCTCCGCCCTCTGCGTGCTTTGCATGATAAACCCCGGTCTTCTTTATTTAATACAGATCATTCAGACTATTATATACCCTGTACAATTCTTTATTTGCATAATGTTCATCCCATTGCCATGCTACAGTCTGTTCGACTTAACAATACTCTGGAACAGCAACGACCTGCATGCTGCTCTGATTCGAAACTGTTGCAACAAAGAATTATTGCCATCAAATATTGAATCAAATATTGTAAATTAAATTAATGTTTCGTACGAGTTTTCATCTGCATGATTTCAACGTATCGAGGTGAAATTTACATTGTGCACACCGTATGAGGTGTGGCTATCACATAGTGTAAGTTTCACCTTGATATGTTCACGCAGACGAACACAATCGGTACCACACTGATTTTTTTTCTTTACGTAGTTATATATAGATATAATACAGCTGCTTTTATTTGATGATATTAGGCAAAGTTTGGCACGATGGCATTTGTACAAAAACAAAAAAAAAATTTCTCTATACTAAGAAAATCTTACTTAAAAAAAAAATGGTAGGTACAGCAAAAAATTTATATATCGATTGAATAAAGGTAAATTAATTCAAAAACAATTCTTAAACTCAAATTTTACTAATTTTTTTTTTTGTGGAAAGATTATGCAGTCTTGAGTCAGTCCCCATTTTTGTGAATTTTCTTAAAACAATGTTTATAAATCAAATGCATTTTCTATGTTAAACTAGATGAAGAGAATGTTCCAATATAAAAAAGAAAAGATATTACCAATTTTGACATTGTAACTTCGAGAAACAAAATATTGAAAACTTTTAATATGCTATGAGTGTGAGTGACTGTAGAAAACTTAATTTCATCACATTTTATTGAAAATAAGAACTGAAATATGTAAACCCAAAAAGCTAAAAGTATTAAAATGCTCTATTTAAATGACAAGGAGTGTGCATGTGTGGCAGCTATTGCTTTTGTGTATGTGTGTGTGCCTGTAATTGACACATGTTACGCGCACAAAAGGCGGCTATGGCAAAGGCAGCGGCAACGGCAGTGGCAACGGCAACACTGGCGGCAAGTTGCTAGCTGGCTGCCATGCTGCTATTATCGACAATGGGCGCAGCCAAAAACACACAAACACATACACATTCGACTCACACATACACTCGCATGTCAGCATATTCATGCACAGCCTTCAAATGCAGGCAAAGCAGCGCAGCAGCAGAGGCGGCAGCAGCAGCAGTAACCTCAGTCAACTTTGTTTGTAGCCGGCACAAAAACAAAAACACACACACATAGAGAGAGAATGTGCCGCATTTGCCTCTTGCTGATAACGTTAACGTCAGCTGTGCGCCACTTTGGGGCACACGTGAGCTGGGATGTGCCCAAGTGCCCCAACTCTGCTCTGCAGTGTACTACGCTATACGCTCGCCGCCTCGTGCCATGCCTTGCCATGCGCAGGCAAGCGTCAAACGTTTGTACTACCTTGCCAACAACTGCCAAACCATGCCCCAAGGCGGCACACACAGCATTCCTGCCACACACTGTGTCTATGTGTGTGTGTGTTTGTGTGTGTGCGTGTGTTTTTGGCATGCGGGGTTTCCCTTGTATTTGGCATTTGTTTGTGTTGTCAACAAAAGTTTCTTTGAAATCAGTAACAGATGTCGATTGAAATGGCACAATTGCTGCTTCCTTGCCACCTACCAACGCCCCATTTTGTTGTTGCTGTTGTTGCTGTTGGGGCACTGCTTTGCCTTGACGGGCAAGTTGAGCCATGCCTGGCCGCCACTCACGATAAATATTTTAACCCCGGTACGGGTCCAAGTACGGGGCACGGTTACGAGTCCGGGCATATTGTGCGCTAGTTGGCTGTCTTGCTTTTTGGTCTGGAACTCAAAACTGGCACTGGGCTTAGTGGGCGATGTGACAGAAATCTCTTGCCCGCAAAATTCAAACCCACCAGCAGCTCTTGTGCTGCCAAATAACTAACGTTAATCAATTTTAAATCGTTTTGAAGCAAATATAGCAGATAATTTTGACCATGCATCCCAAATTCTTTCGAAAATATGATTTTTTTTAGAAATTTTCGTCTGGAGATTCGCGGCACAATCCGTAGTGGACGCTTTTTTAATTAAAAATGCTGCTACTGCATAAGCATTAAGTTAAAACTTTTATTTCTTTTTATTTTTGCACTTATGTTATATGTATATATTATGTATCGCACACACTTGTACATATATATTTTACAAAGCCGATCAGCTATTGGCAAATTTGTATATGCAGCAACTGTTTTGTTGTTGTTATTGTTTTTGTTACCATTGCAGTTGACAACATGTTTGTATTGCGCCCTTAACTGTCTTTGTGTGCGTAAGAGTGTCCTTTGTGAGTTTGTGTTTGTGTGAGAACTGTGGCTGCTGGCGATAACAAACGATAACTGCATGTTAAATAGAAGCTAACGAAGGAGAAGTAAAACAGGACACTGAGCTCAACAGAGCGCTGCAGCGGGGTCGAGAGAGAGAGAGCGGAAGAGAGTTGCAAGTTGAGAAAGTGAGAGAAGAGCTAGCACAGAAGAAGTCAACACAAATGGCAGCATATGCAACCAGCCAGACTAAAAGTTGAGACAGGCCGACCAAAAGACCGACTAGTTCGTCCACTCTTTTTAGCCCTGATATAGAGGCTATATTCGTTGAGGGGCTACATTTGTGAAGTTTAGGCAATGGTATATAACTGACCGCAATGAATACCAAATTTTAATTCCTTTTTTTGTATTATAATTATTCGGCCGCTCTCCAGGAAACGAATCCGAACATTTTATATGTTATATACGAATTTATCAAAAACGAAAAGGGCAAGCACGCAAAAACGAATCACTTTGATTTTTTATTCATATATTTTTGTTTGCGGTTTTCCAGTCATTTTCCGAACTATAGATAACTGCATATACTGTTCTTCTTTGAAAATATATAACTCGGAAATAAACAAAAATATTAGAAATTTTCTGCTCCTTACTCGATAATCGGAGTTTTAAATATGCGCAAGTACCTCTATCAAATATGTACAAATCATCAAGCTCGAAAAGATCGTTTTAAAACGTGATCCATTTCATTTATTATATATTCGCTCAAATGTGACGTACTTATTGTTAGAAAGACAAATCGGAAACTGAGGCAAAATACCAACTAGCTATGAATTTTAATTTTGGGAAATTTTGAATAAGGTAGGGCTTCTAGACGCTTTTGGCGTCGGCAACTATCTAACCAACTTACCTTTCTGTGGAGATTGTTAGAGCTAGTCATATATTATATATAGATATATAATTAGGTGCGCTTGGAAATTTCCCATTTTCTATCTGTGAACAAATTTTTAAACTTTTTTTGGTGCATGGTTGATTTCTATAATATACTCACTGAGCTCTATTATATATCGTGTGCTATATGGTTTAGAATTGGAATCATCCAGCAACAATTTTGGCTATTGCACTGTGTAACTACATGATTTTACTCTCCGGCGGCCATCTTAGGTGCGCCATTTTGAAATTGTAGCCCCAGATTTGTGATCAGCGACCCCTGAAACCCATATTTGCATAACCATCTTGTGTTATAAAGTAAAATGATTTTTCTTTTTTCGGCGACCATTTTGGATTCGCCATTTTCAAATTTTGAAAAACTAATATGGTACTTATAATCAGCTACCTCAAAAGTATCTGAATAGCATATAGCAGGGGTTGCAATAATGTTTTTTTGAGAATAAGATTTAAAAAAAAAATAGTGATTAAATGATGGAGTTACTTTGCTTTGGCGGCCATTTTAGCTCCGCCATTATGAAATATCAAAAATCACCATACTGCTTTAAAAAGTAGACGGAGAGACGAAAATTGTAGCCCAAAAACGTGCATTTATCTTAAAAATTGAAGTGTGAATATTATTATATTATTATTTCGAAAAATTTTATCATAGACACGAATAAGCCCAACTGCACAAAAGCTTAATCAGTGACGTCACACTGTCTCATTTTTTAAATCGCTTAAGGCAGTGGTGTGCAAAACTCATACAAATAAACATTGTTTTTGTGTGAGTAAGCAGCGCAGTAAGCAAGAGTACAAGATCGAAAATCAAGCACAAACGAGAGAGAAAATTTGCACACTTACACTGTGCGTGTGCCGACTGCGCTGCGACAGAATTTTGTGCCCTATCCACGTGTGTTATTAGATGAGAGACTTAAGCCAATGATGGAATCTAAAAGTTCGGAAGAGACAGGACAGTCTTTTGCAAACAATTTATTAATAATCTTTGCTATTGGTCGTCAATGGGTTTAATTGTAAGCTCAATAGTTCTATATTGAAGAATTTTTTCTAGTGATATTTCAGAAAATATTATAGAGCTTTCTTAAATATAGCATTAATAGCCATAACTCAACAATATAGTCTTAAACAATCCTAAAACCAAACTCAGCAACATCTCTAAACATATCAGTAAGAATATACCGCTTTCGGCTACTCGATTAAAATGTTTCTCTCTTTTCTGACTGCAGAGTAGTCGTCTGGAGGACGTGCTGCTATTTGAATATGCGCTGGTTGGCTTTTAGTAAATCACTCAGGTAGCAAAATGCCATCATCATCGTGCTCGTCCACGTTCACGTCGTTGAAGTCAAAGCTGTGGCAGTTGCAAGGGTTGTATGGGAAAAACCCAAAAAAAAAAAAAAAAAATTGAAACACACACAAACACAGACACAGTTGGCTAAACAAAAGCAAACTTGAGTTAAGCTGGTGTTAGTGTAAGAGAGAGAGGGGAGGCATGAGAGCGTTTGGCAGCCGCAAGCCATATGCGTGTGCAACAAATGTTGTGGCTGGGGTAAGGGGGTTCGACAAGTGGGGGCTAGCTAACAAGCAGAAAAGGGTGCAAGGCGGTACTAACGAGCTTTTGCTTGCAGTTGCGACAGCAGCAGGTGTGCGTCTGGCCGTGCCACACACCAACACACACACTCAAACACACATATACAACACACATACAGTGGCACACTTGAGTGACGATAATTGAAATTTCATCACTACTAGTTTGTGGTTTTGTAGCACTTCCACACACACACACAGAGAAACAGACAATCACACAGATACACACACACACTAATGCGCAAATCATAGATAGCTCTTGTTGCAATTGGCATTGCCATTGCCCGCTTGGAGGCGCCACACATGAATGAATAAAACAAATGCTGCATTTGGTTTTAAACACTTTATTTCTGTATTTTTTTTCTCATTTTTTTTTTGTTTTTATTTTATTGTATTTTATTTTATTTTTTAGAGCCTTTTTGTGAATGTAACATTTACTTGTGTTTTGTTTTGTTTGTTTTTTTCTTGTTTATGATTAAGTACATTAGATTTAAATACAATAGTTACTAATTAATAAATTAAATACATTCAATAAATTAGCCATAATGTTAATAATAAAATCTACTATGTTCAGTTTTTGGTTGCCTAAGTACTTACAGTGTTGCTTTTTTAGCTATTTATTTGTATTATTTATTTATTATTATTTTTTTGATGTAATTGCATTAGCTTTTGTGTATTGAAGTTTATATAACTTTAGTCTGGTGCAAATATATATATATTTTTTTATTGAATTCTATTTAAATAAAAACACAGTACCAGTAAATAAAATGTAGTTGGTTTGGCCTTGGGAAACTCTGGGCTGTGGAAAACTGAAAATGAGTTTTTGCTGGAAATTTGAGGTTATGTCTTAAATATCATACTATTTTTGTTAAAAATTATTTGGCATATTTTTTTCCAATTCTATAAAATTTCATAGGTCTGTGAAGCCGATTTTGTAGACATAATGCTGGAAATATAAAATTTCCTTTACATTCAAAAAAAGAAAATTTTTAATTTTAATTTTTCTATATAATGAAAAATAAATTTTTAAGCTCTAATGCCAAATTTTGGATTCAGAAAATCGATTTTTTTTTAGCGAAATTGGTAGACAATTATGTTAGAATTGATGTCCCAAAGTGATTTTTTAAAACTACAAATTTTTCCCCCACTTATAAGCGTTTTAAAACTTTAAACGCGTTTTTCTCGAAACCACTTTTTATCGCATGGCTTCACGAATAACTCAGTCAATTTTAATCCGATCGATTTGAAATTTTTGACGCAATCTTTATAACATAATTTTCTAGTGAACCACGTAGGATTTTGTCAAAACAATAAACACTTTTTATTTTACAACTCATTTATCACGATTTTTTTGAGGAATGCCATATTTTTGAAAATTGATATTTTAAGTGGGATTAAGATGAAAATTTTTTTTTTTATGTTTCAGATCAATGGCGAAGTCAAAAAGCTGCAGCCGTAAAGGCCTCTACGAAAATTAGTCATGTACTCCTAGTTCTCTACAGGCGCCATTTTGTTTTTTATTACTTTGGAAAAATTAATTTTTGTAGCTCAAAATATGTATAATATAGTCACCTATTTGGATTTTGAATATAAAATAAAGTTTCTTTGAAAAAAAAAAATCGAAAAATTATCTTAAAAAACCATGCTCTACACTGGCAGTTGTGAAATTTTTCAAAAAATTTCCCGAAATGTCCCAACTCTTTTTTCGCCAAACCATCTACACTTTTTTTTTTTTTAGTCTGTGTTAATTATTAAAGTGCTCTTGTTTTAAAACTGTAATACAATTTGAATATTAAATATTTGTGTTTGTTGTTGTTGTTATTGTGTGCAGTGCATGCAACATTTCTAGCTTGTTGCATATTTGAAGTGCATCAAAAAACATTGAATGAAAAACACACAATTAATATATTTTATTATTTTAAAATATTGTAATGCTTCAAAAATTGTTTCATGTCATTAAAATGCAATTGAAATATTTTTTTACATTTACGTTATTCTATTATTTAATTAAATATATATTTTTTTGATTACTTTAAGTATTTCTTGTTTTGTTTTTTGCTCTTATGCGTTTTGTGGAATTTTTAAAATATAAATAAATAAATTTTTTCGCCTTTTTTTTTTGGTTTATGCTTTAGTGCTTTGCTACTGGCTATGGTTGGGACTGTTTGGAACTGGGTCTGCTCTATGCCAGCATAAATAAATCGTCATCCGCCATAACCTTACTTTATGTGTTTATTAATAAGTGTTTTAGTGTGTGTGTGTGTGGGGGGGTCAGTTAGTCCTGACCCTGACCTCTTCCTCTTGTTAATTTGACTAGCACAAGTATTTCTTCTTGGGTTTCATCATGCGAATGCGTCATTTGGAGCCCAGCCCATTGGGCACCAATGCACTGGGCGTGGCAGCAGCCACTGCAGCACCGCCTGCTCCAACAGCCGCTCCTGCTGCCGCCTCTCTGCTAGCTGCCGCCGACTGCGCTGCTGCAGCTTGCATGTGTGCCGTGGCTGCTGCTGCAGCTGCCACACTGGTGGGCGTTGGCGGCGACCTTGTCGCCATGGCGCTGCGCAGGCTGGCCGTATGTAGGTGCTTGGCACTCAGCTCCGTGGCGCGTGAGTTGCCGCAAACCTGCAAGTTTATCGCATAAAAATCAAAACTTAAAATATGGCTACAAAACTAGCTGGCTGCGCACCCACCTGATGATGACTATCCCAATCTCTATATTGGCAGGAAGCGCTGCAATAGCGCGCCATATTGCATCCAGAGCAAGTTTCCGTGGCCTTGCGGCCGCAGTTCCAGCATTGCTGCTGCAGATTGCTGCCCTAAAAGGAATCAGGGATTAGCAAGGATTAGTTTGACAGCTTTGACGCTTTTGCAGTTGACTTACATTCTGCGCATTGGTTATGGAGGGCGATTTGTTGTCCAGATCGCGCTCTCCACTGGAATGACGACTCATCTCCATGAAGAACTTTTCCATGCGCAGACGTTCCTGTGTCATTATCTCGGCTGCACGTGTCTCAGCTGCCACCACGGCGCGTTGTATCTCAATCACCGCCTGTCGCTTGACCTTTAGAAGAGATTATGGACATGGATGGAATCATTGAAGTGAACTTAGTTGGAAAAAGTTTCATTGCTGCGATATCCAATTGGCAAATCGAGTTGCAAAGTATTTCCATAATAACAATTGAACACCATTTTTTCAGGCTATATTTTGAGTTTTTGTTTTCAGTGTGACCACACCTAAGTTATTTTGCATTTAGGAAAGCATTTTTCACTGTTTTAAAAACGTCTCGAAAATATTTTTATGCGGTTTCAAATTAACCTACTAAGTAAATACCACAATCACAAAAAAATACCGCACACTATTCACTATCTCGTTGGTATTATAAGAAAGAATTTTTACAAAAAAAAAAAACTAAAAACGAAATATTCCTAGCTTCTCAAATAGAGTTTGGCTTATATACAAAATTTCTTTAAACAAACATATTTTTACAATTAATTAAAAAGAAGATTTTAAAGTATATCTTAAATACTTTTTCGTTCAACTATAATAAATAATTAAACAATAAGTACATAGAAATGTATGTACGCAGCAGAAATTTGCGAACTATTTAAAATTGTACATAAATTTATGTAAAACAATGTATACTCTAAAAAAAATACTGCAAAAAATACTAAAAGCTAAAATAACCAATAGCCACACTTACATTTAAACAAAAAAAGTTCTTTAAATACTATATCAGGTAAAAAATACCAAAAAAAAAAAACCAATCAATATTTTTCGAAAAGTTTCGATGTAATCGAGAAAAATATTTTCAACTTTTTTTTCAAGATGGCGGCAATTACACAAACCCCTGAGTGCCACAAATCAATCCATGTACCTAATAAAAATTTGGCAAACATTTGCCTTATAAGTACTACAGCATAGAACATTTTTGCATCCCCCCTCGTTCTAGTATATCATTATTCATAATTCTATCTACTGCTCATTGTACAACACTGCCACTCTAATTAAAAACTCTTAAGCTTAATACTAACCTGTGTCACGGCATCCTCTGCATTGCGCTTAAACTCTGCCACCTTCTCTTCCGTCTGCCTGCGCAGCTCCACCATAGCTGCCGGCGTCACCTCCTGACTAGCTGCACCATGTTGCGGCTCTATGCCCCGCTGTTGCAATATCGTAATGGCCCGCTTGGTCTTGTCCACCATGGCGGAAATACAATTAAGCATGGTATGTATATTCTTCCATTCCTCCTCGCCTCCTGCATTGCCAGCTGCATTACCTGCTGCACTGGGCGCACCTGCAGCTGCACGCGCTGCTTGAGGCGGCACATGCCGTGCCACAGCCTGTTGTGCCTCACTCAAACGCAGTTCGCGCTCATCACGCTGCATGAAACTGCCGCCAGGCGGCACATCAGCACGTTCCAAAGCGCCGCCGGTTGTGCTATAGTCAAATATACCAGGTGGTGCCACCACGGAGTGCGCATGCAGCGTCAGCCGCTTTGTGGGCGGTGGATAGGCACCAGCCATGTATTCACTCCACTCTTGCAGCCCATTGTGTGCACCATGCTCCATCATGGAGTCCGAGGAACGACGCTTGAATACAGCGCTGCCAGCAGCGCCATTGGCCACTGCTGTTGCTGCACCATCCAGCTGCACAAAGATATCACCAAACTCGGCCGAGGCCACGCCATGCGGCGAGAACTCCATGACTGCCTGCTCATTAGAGTTGACATATTGCAGCGGCGACTGATTTGTGGCACGTGCCAGCGCCAGAATCTCGCGTTGCAGCAACGTCACGCTGTTCTTTAGCAGCGGCATGACGTAGGGACGCAGCGGCAGATTAATGGCCTCCTGTAGTGCCAGGCGAAACTCCTCAATGGATATAGCGCCGCTGCAGAGTGAGAGCACCAAGGCGCGCACACGCTCGCTTACCTCCGGCTGCAGCTCCTGCGAGAACTGCACCAGGGCGCCCATAAATTTGCGTATCTTGGACACCAGACGCGCCTGCTCTACATGTGCAGCAGCAGCGGCTGCAGCAGCTGCAGCAGCAGCCAAGGTAGCTGCCTGTGTGGGCGGTGGCGGCGGTGAGGTGGCCGAACTGGCAGCGCCATTTATAACCACAGGCGAGGCGCTGGCATTGCGTTGGGGGCGTGTATGCAGCTGCTGTGGCGACATGGGCGAGCGGGGCGCGGCTATGCTGCGTGCGGTCTCTGGTGGGGAATCGGGTGGAGTGCGGCAGGAGCGTTCGCGATCACGCTCCCGCTCGCGGCCGTTGGGCGTATGAGCGGAGCTGCTGTGTTGTTGTTGCTGTTGTTGTTGACTGTTGCTGCTGGCGGAGATGTCTTTGCTGAGAATGTTGTTGCTGCAGTTGTTGTTGTTGTTGTTGTTATTGTTGCAAGAAGACTTGTCAACGCTGCTGTTGCTGCTGCTGGTGTTGTTGCTAGCTGTGTAAGGCGGCAGGGATGAAAAGAAGTTGTAGGAGACAAATTGTTAGTTGGTTGCACAATAAACAACATGCTTGCAAACAAGTCTCAAACACACACACACACACACGCACACACACACAAACTAGTTACTCTGTACTCATGTGGCAAGCTTGACCTCAGGATGTGCAGCTGAGGCGCATTACAAATGCATTAGCAACAGCCAGCCAAGAGCCAACAGCCAACAGCCCGAAAGCCAGAGGCAACTGGCCCGGAAACTGCACCAAATATATTGATAACCACAACAAGTACCAGCACTTGTCTGCGGCGCCACTATGCACAGACATGCTACGCTTAGCCGCTAGCTCTGGTTGCAGCCAGAGCTTCTTGTTTTGTTGCAACATTAACAAATTTGTTTGAACATGGAAAATAAATTAGCAAAACATTTTTGGCCGGACCCGGCTGGCAAATCAAGCAACGCCGCGCACTAATTGCAGACATGGGTTATGGACGATGTGAGGGCGGGGGCAAGCTCAGCTCAAGTAGGAAGAGGGCGTGTTGTAAAAAGACAGCAAATTATGGTTGGGCATGGTCACACTGCCACTAACTCACTCTCTAACCTACACAACCAAATCTCTCTCTCCCCCTCTCTGTATCTCTCAGCTGTTGTAGCTCAAAAATGAAAAGCTTAACGCAAAGCCGCAGCCAGGACACAAGCTGGCTCTATTTATGTAATGCAGGTTCCAGCCAGGCGACAAGCTCTCCATTAATGGTTGCATTCTGCTTGGAACTAATGGAGTTTTGTCATATGCTTTAAAGCGTTGAAGATTCGAGGAGATTTGTGAGGAATATCTAGGACTAATTTTTAATACCGAGTCTTTCTTATACCCTGCACCTATGGTCATCGCGCAATCGACTTACTGTGTTTTCTCCCCTTGATGAACTTGAAACTTAACTCATATACTTTAAATAACTTCTTTGACGTAACTTTCGATTCTCATTGAAATCGATAAAAATTTACGGAACTTATAGGTATAAACATCGTTCTGCACCAAAAAAAAGGAATCCAATTGGAAAGATCTTAGAAGGAATATTCAGGAATTCTATTTTCTCGAAAAAAAAGGTACAGGGTATTACATTGTCAAGCACCACCTTGACTGTATCTCATTTTTTTACCTATAAGGGATTGATTTTATGTAAATTTTATAAGCATGTCTCCGCCTTGGAAATATTGCCACATGAAGAACAAGCGAAGAATCTCTACTGCCTATCGATTCTAACATTCTAAAAGACGCTTAACTTCCCCAACTCGATTAATGAGTCACCCGGCCTAGACAACACACCCTTGGAGTATAGTAAAGGAAGACGCAGCGTTAGACGGCGACGGCTACCATGCATGCAATGATGAATTCTATGAGCTCTACAATGACACTGAAGAATTCAAGTAAATAAATATTCATCGTTGGCTCGGAAATTGTTTTTGGTAGATGCTACCTTTATTGGAAAGACCAAATGAAGAGAGTATTAGCAATCTGTGATTTTACCAAGTGAAGACGGACTGCACCTTTTAATCTTTCAAGAGTTTAACGAACAGTAGCCCTTTTTTATGGGAGTTTGGGGGAAAGTACACTAGGCAAAATGTTTGATTGCATTTCAATCATGATCTATTCTTCTCAAGCCGACGCGCGACCTCCACGTGGTACCCTCTCGATTTCTCGCCTAACACACGTAGGATGGCAAGCTAAAGTACGCGGCGGGTTCCTAATACTTTAATTAGGTTGCGTTGTAGGACTTGAGATCACCCCATGTAAAAGCCTCGGAAAATGTTCTCCCTTATGCTGACGACCGTGGCAAATGCTTAAAGCACAACGAGATTATGCATATGGAATGTACGATCCTTGTACAGACTGGGTGCACCAAGCTGAGACTCGTTAGAGTAATATAGGCCAGTTAAGAAGAAGAAGACTTTATTTTATATATACCTCAATTTGTTCCAAATCAAGCTTACAAGCTTTCAAGGTATACCTTATACCTATTGCCATTTCTTGCTTCAAACCCATTGATTGCATTTTCCTAATACATCAAGCTTGATCCACACAGCTGAAAAACAATTTTCCAAATTCCTTGTAAAGAAACCTCTCAAGTTCCACACCACATTCACAATGTTGCAATTTCTCATGAAACCGCTTTGTTAAACTTTTGTCGGCTGTGCAACATTTGCGACCAAACACACACAAACTTTGTTTGCACAAGCTAATGGAAATTGTTTATTAGTGTGTGTGTGTGTGTGAGAACGTCCCAGTATGTTGGAGCGAGATTGAGGGGAGTGTGTGGGTGCAAATTTTACTGCTGTTGACGACGTCGTCGACTACGACGACGACGACGATGGCAATGGCGATGACAGTCAGCAGTTGATGCCGTTGTTGGAGCTGGAGCTGAAGCTGCTGCTGCCTCTGACGCTGCAGAGTTTGCTTTTGTGATAATGATTGTGGATACAGCTGCAACTGGCTGTGTTTTCACAGCCATTCAGGCACGCTACCGCCATGCCAATCGAAGGGACACACACACACACAGACCCAGGCACATAGATACACATGGAGGAGGCATCAGTCAACTGAGCTCGTCTCTGCTCTCTTTCAGTCTCACCCTCACCCTACTCGAATCAGCTGAGCCGTGCTGTGGCACAGCGCGGCGCTTATCAAACGCCAAACATAGACAATGATGGATCACATGCCGCACAACTGTAATTGGCTGCCATGCAAAAACGGGCAAAAAAAAAGGCAACAACAAATATGTATTTAAGAAAAAAAAATTTTATTAGGGAACGACCGACTTCGATATACCCGTATAAACTTTGTTGAAATATTTTTTTTTTTGCAATATCTCTAGAACCTGAGATTTTTTTTTTAATGCGAATATTTTTAAGCCGATCTTTACTTGAAAGATTGGACTTAGTTCTGGAATCCGGAAACCATTTTCTAGACTAACTTTAAAAATGAAGAATGAGGCAACAAAGAAGCAGAAACGCAATCAGACATATGGTTAAAATTCGATTGTAAAATCGATTATTAGCAGTAATTATTTATTTTTTTAAGGTTGGTAGAACGATATATTTTGTAACATCGATGCATTTTGGATTGAATGCATCTTTTGGTCAAATTTGGCGTGCCTAGCTGTTAAACTTAGACATCTTATGTCGCTGACATTATATTTATATAAAGGCTCCCGGCAGTGTCGGATCCACGGGGGGTTTTCGCGACCGGACCACCCCAAAAGTTGGAAAAATGGGTTGACAGTTTTTTGCGAGCTCTTATATGTATACACTACGAAGTGAAACACCCCCCCAAGACCAAATCTTGGATGTGCACCTAGGTTCCCGACATTCCAAGTAGGCACATAGGTACTCAATACATAATATTCATCTTGATTTTTAAAACACTTCGTTAAATTTCAAAAAATATTCAATATTCATTTTCTGAGGCCAGGTATTGAGTATTTGGTAATAAGTAGTGCGTCGATAAAAGTATAAAATAAAATTTAAAAAAATTAAAGATTGGCTAATATATTTAACAAATTTATACGCAGCTCATAGGCTGAATTGACGATGTCAAAACTATCCATAAAAAATTACTTTTAAAAATTCGCACAAATAAATAATAAAAAAATCACATTGTTATTCGCTAATAAGATATAGTTGAAAAAAAAGTTTCAACCTTACAATTAATTTCTCGACAGCTCAATAATTAGTCCCAATTTTTTAAAAAAGTTCACAATTTTTAAGTGATTGAGACTTCTATATTGGAAATAAAAAAAAAAAAAATCCACAATAATGTAATCATTAACTTTACAAATCTTTTGAAAATGTTTCCAACCAGGACATCTCTGTTACATACTCGAGCACAAACTTAATATACTCTTTAAGTTGAACAGTTGTATACGAAAAAAAAACTCAATATGCGCTTGGTACAATTGTAAAATATTGCACTTGCTGGGGTTTAAAAGTTTTGGATCCATAGCCCAAAAACCGCAACTGACCAAAAGTTGGATCTGGACTTGGGACTAGGCAACAACAGCAGCAGCAGCAGCAGCAGCTGCAGTTTTATGTGGCCAGCAGCCAGCAGCCTTTTTGCCTATAACAAAACAAACAAATGGGGGCTCCAAAAAACCCCAAAAAATGGTTAGTTTGAGCGGCCAAAAAACTATTTACAAAAATTTTGTGTTGACAATTCACATATTTTCTAAAACATAATGTTGGCCATTTTGTTGAAGCTGGTGTTTCAGCTGACTAGAGCAACTATTAGTGTGTGTGTGTGTGTGTGGCACATACAACTGCTGGCACAACATTTGCCAGGCCAGGCCAGCATCATAAGCTTCAACAGCAGGGCTTATGTCATGTGTTTTGTTTGCCAGCCAGAAGGGGATGGCAACAGAGACAGAAAGTTCTGAAGCCGAGCGTGTAAAAGCGAGCAAGCGCTATCGATTTAAGGTTACGTATACGCAGCATGGGCCTGCCTGCTGCCTGCATGTTGCCAAGTGTGTGTGAGTGTGTCTATGTATTTGTGTGTGTATTTCTATATATGTGTGTGTGTGTGTGTGTGTGGGTAACAGAATTTGCACAGCTGCGTCCTATAGATTGCAGTCGAGCGTGTACAAAACGTACAAAATGAAACGTTGGCAAGTTTAGTTGTTGTTATAGTTGTTGTTGGTGTTGCCAGAGTCATTTGGGAAAACAATCATTTTGGCAAATATTCATCATCTGCAATGGCAAAAGCGGCAGCAACAGCAGCTACTAGTTGTGATTATTATCAACAGTGGTGTAGATGTAAGGGGCTTCGGGAAACCAAGCCCCCACAGCACTAAGCCAACGAAACTTAAGATATAATAAGATATAAAAGTTTTAAGCTCAAGAACCAGCTAAAAGCGACCTCCAAGCAAATGTTTTTTGTAGTAATTATATGCACCGAATTTCGCTATGATATCTGGGAAAGGTAATGTTTGTGCAAATATCAACTTTACCTTCTTTGTAAGGCTCACATGAGTCTACATATAATATTTTATACCATTTTTTTGATTAAGAATAAAAGAAGTAAAGTATAGTTGCAACTTGAAGGGAAAGAGGTTTAAATTTGAAAAAAGTTGACTATATCTTTTGCAGATACTAAAGATGGCGTACGTTAAACTTGGGCGCGGAAGACTTTGGCATACCTCTGTACCAGCACATTGGTATCAAATCCGGTATATGGCTTAAGAACTCCAAAATATGTTTATTTGCCAAATTTGGTTACGATATCTTCATAATATATATATAATATGTATAAATAGTCAACCAATTTTGATAAAATTTAGTACAGAGCTCTAAAAAACTTCGGAACGCCAAATTTTATGACAGTATCTTCCCTATAGGAGCTATACGATATAGTCAAACGATTTTGATCAAATTTGGTACAGTGCTTAGAAATTCTGAAAAACCTTCGAGTGCCAAATTTGGTTACGATATCTTCAAAAACAAGACTCTTGTTTTTTTAGATGGCTTCTGAAACACCCCTATGAGAGCTATATAATATAATCCCCCTAGCGCTTACCATCTCTGATATCTAGGCGTTCATAGGGACGAACAGACATGGGTATATACTTTAGGTAACTTTGGGGGTCTCCAACGTCTCCTTCTGTATACATACATTTTCGGTACATTGAGCGCAATTTTCTTAAAATATTGAATAAATGGAAATAGAGTATCTAACATACATATACAAAAGTTGATAATCTTTTAAAAAATTTTAAAAATGCAGCAGCTATTACAAAAATTGAATATCCCTTTCAACTCCACAAAGTTAGCTACGCCACTGTATATCATCATGATAATTATCGTCAAACACATTTGTTGTGTTGATATAGGCGATAATGAAGTTTTTGTTGTTTCTAGTGACACAACACACGCATACAACAAATAAATTTGTTAAATAAAAGTTTTTGTCTACTTTTTGCTAACAACATGAATGCTAATTAGCCGCCCATTGAATGGACGGCCATATTTTTGAGGCCCTCCCCACCACTACCGCCTATAAACAATTTAAGCGCCTTAAAATAGGCCAACACAAAGAGGGCTTCCCCTATAGAGATGTAGTGGATCGAGTGAGAGAAGGCAGCAGACAATGGCTACATATCATTGCATGGGAATTTGCACAGCAAGCGCCACAGGTATGCACAACAACAACAGCAACAACAGCAACAACAGCAACAACAGCAACAAACAACAACAATGGGGATTGTTCAATCAAAGCGAAAGCACAAAACAGCAGCCCCTAAAAGCAGGCAACATTTTGTGGCATTTGTGTGTGTCTAAGTGTGCGTGTATATCTATGTGTGTGGGTATTATTTGCTGGGAACTCCAACAGCAGTCTGTGTTATTTTGGCAGCACGAACGAAAAATCCAACGCATTTGAGAACTGGCAAAAAATGAGGAAAATGAGAAGTAAAAAGAAAAAAGAAAAGTATAACCAAAAATGAAAATAAACACGTAGAAAAACTAGCTAAAATGCTTGTGGCAAGAACGCTCAAAGTAAAATGCCGCCGGGAGGCAGGCACACTTGAAGCGGTTGCAGGCAATGCCACACAGTTGCGGGCGGTTGGTTGTTATTTTTTCTTTTTTTTTTTGTTAGGTTGGGGGTCGGGTTTACCCCAAAGTAAAGCATTAAAGCAAATGCCACTTGGCAGTCGTTAATTTCTGTTTTGTCATACACAGACATACGCGCTGACGTGACACACACACAATCACACCTGCTTTTATTCACATCATCAATCGTGAGACCTGCCGCTTGGTTGCACTTACTCCGTTTATATGTATATACCCTTTAGTACGCAATGTATTTATTGTCGCTTAGTGCCCCCCTGCAGTACGACGAAATAGTATTTTTGTTTTTGGTAGCAAACCAAGCGGCAAAGGGATTTGGTTGATCTACAAAGATTTTTGCAAGAGATCAAATTCAAGGCTGGAAATCTGGAAACGAAATAGCAAAAACATTTGGTGATCTAGAAACAGTCACCAAGGAGCACCAAGTAGCTCTGTCTACTCTGTCTAAAACAAAGATCTACAACCCATATGTAATAATAGATTTGGACACCATTTTAAAAACGATGTCTTTAAGACTTGTTGAAGGAGTCAGGCAGAGAGAGCCTATGCCTAGAGTAGCTTGTATTCACTCTTTCCTATTCATATTATCTTCAAAGGGACTAACAAAAGAGCTTCGGCAATTAGCCCTTTCCATGCGTTGAGCTAGCTACCAAGTAACTAACAAAGTACTGTCCAATTGTAATGCAGCGGTGGCGGAGGAACTCTAGAGTTAAAGTGCAGCGCTGGAAATTGACTTAACTTTAAGCTTTTTACAGGGAAGTCCGACCAATCGAAAAGCGCAGTAGTAGTCAATCCCTGACTAATCGTACTAAAGAGTATTTCAACCATGTAAACCTTAAAGGGTGCCTTACCTTTAAGCCTTCGACTAATTGCTGCCGCTGCTGCTGCAACCGCTGTATTGCTCGATGATGTGGGCGTTGATGTTGGTGCAGCTGTTGCTGTGGCTGCCTCATAGGCGTCCTTTTCGGTAATCTCCTCCTTAATTATCGTCTTGCCATCCAGCGCCATCTGAAAATAGACATGGAATAGAAATTGTATGAGTGAGTGTTGGTACCTTTTACTTGTAGACGCCCCCTTTAAAAGGTCGCTCCAGTCTGTTAGGGTTCCCAGGCGCAAAAAAAGAACCATCAAGTGACAAAGTTCTCACATTATGTTTTCAAATTATTTGATTTCAATTTGATTAAATGGTTGTCTGACATGCAAATTGGACGCGCCCCAATTGCCAGGTACCTACGTATAAAAACAAAGACACATATACAGCACACACACACATATGCAGCCCTGGGAACTAGACAATTGGCAACATTAGCAGCACTTTGCGTTCATTTTGGCTAAATGAGTATAGAACCAAATATAGATGCTTACTGGGAAACTGATAAAAATACAACTGGTCTACATTGGTTCTTATCAACAAGACGTTTTGACTTATTTATTACGCTTAGCTCTTAAGATTCGCTCTTAAGACTCGTCGGTAATTTCCAAAAACAAGTCATCCTAAATTTGGAGCACGGAAAAATGGTCCCCTCAATCCTTTTACCCAGAGATGTACTATTATGAGTAACAAAAAGAATTGGACAACGTTGAAGGAGATATATCCTATGAATAGGCACACCATTGTGAAGTATGTGACATAGTTCGATGTGTAGATGGGAAATATAGCGACAGAGACATTGAAGATTAATTGTGGCATTGTCAGAGAAGAGGAAAGGTCCAGACGAAAAATGGACTGGACCGGCAAGCCAAGCGACTCCTCGGCTCCAGTAACTTAAATAGGTTCACGAAAATATCCCAACTGGGTTACCGACGGGACATTGTAGACTCAGGAAATACCTGAGTACTATTGGTATTGTGAAATTGAGGAGGAAACCTCCCTATATATACTTGCAGAGTGTGACGCCCTTGCTAGAAGAAGGATATCCTTCCTCGGCGGGCATAGAGTATCGATATAAGATATCACCCGACTAGACCCATCTAAAATAATTAAGTTTGTCTCTCATATTGGGCTAGTTGAGTAGCTCTAGGGCTAGAAGGGAACGCAATAGTTCCTACGGGTCGCAGTGCATCATTCCCCACTAATATTATTATAACATATCGCCCCCAATTTTCACTCGATTTTGTTCTAATCACTGATTGTCAGCCGTTGCACGCAGGGGTCGACCACTATCGGCTGCACAGACACGAGCCGAACTTATACCGAAATCGCGAGCTGCTGCTGCTGAGAGCGAAAAAATGAGCTCAGTCGTCAGCACACTTTGATCGAAGCTTGTTCACGTCGCCTTGATATGAGCTGACCCAGTATGTAAAATTAGAAGAAAACTTGAAAAGAAAAAATCTTCCTAAACATCATACAGAATCCGCTAATAGCAGGCACACTAACGTTTTGGTAGTTCCCCATAAATATCTTCTTTAAATATAATAAAAGTAATAATAATTGGTACTAAATAAACAAATTTCTTTCATGGACTGGGTTGCTAGCGGTATGTTGGACAAGTTTACACGGTACTTACCCTTAACACTCCCCAACAATTCACACTGCTATTAATACTTCAAATATACATATCTAGTGCTGACCCCAAAAGCTGTTGATAAGCACAGCTTATAATGAGTGTTTATTTTAGCCAAAGGGCTAGCTAGAGAAAACTCTTTCTAGCACTTACTATCAACTTTAACTAACATTTTTTTTTTCCCCCCAAATGCAGTACCCTCCAGCCCTGTACGACCCTGTAGACCATTGCTAGACCCAGAGCCCTTACCCAAAGCGAAAACTAACAACTGCTGCGTGCCGCACATGTCCAGAACGCTGTTAAGCATGGGAAAATTGTTGATTTTTATCACTAAAATATGTAAATACCTGTTTGGTCAGACCAAAGACCAACCCAGCCCCGCCTGCATTCCTGCTCGCTCACCCCTTTCGCCTTTTGTTTTGCCATTCGCACTGTGGGAGTTTATACAGCTTGCCGCTGTTGCCGTTTCTGCTGCTGCGGCGCCGCATAAACAAAACTCATTTCCAGCAAAGCAGAGCGAAATAAAAGAAAAACAACCCAACAAAAAAATTGTTCATTCATGTTTTGTGTTTTTCGATCAATCTCAGCAGCTGTTGGGTTTGTCGGCGCTTGTAAAGACGGGGGGTCTGGGCATGGGTGAAAATTCTTTCCCATTTGATTCAATTTTGGGCAAGGTGTAAAAATCGGCCATGTACGGAAATGTTAAAAGTCAATCGTCGCATCTAAATATTTATTATAGTTAGTTGTAGTTAGCACTACTACTTACACATAGGTAGTATATATGTATGTAGTATTTTTATGGCAGGAAGCTGATGGGAAGCAGCTGCGGCAATTAAGAATACAGTACTTGAATGAAATGAAATAAAATTCCATTAAAAACAAACATTTGACATACATATGCACACAGACTCATGCTACACTGAGCGAAAATGGGTGCGAAAATGGTGAGGACAATGACGTAGAGAATACGAACATAGAATCAGCATACTATTGTGATTAGGCATGGGCGATAGTGTATCGATATATCGGAATATCGATATTCTTTCAATGGAAGTCAACTATTTTCCATTTTTTTTTTATCCACGTTCGACGATATATCCGATATCGATATTTTCCTCCGATACTGACAATATTTACGAATTCGGCGCCAAAACTAAGATGGAATGGCTACTTAACGAGTGCCACTTGTGTGTTTATGTTGAATTATTTTTACCCGACGATATATCGAGATATTTTTGGTCTATATATCGATATTCCACATTGGTTTCATTCGATACACATCGATACAGAATATTGATATTCGAGTACGCGATACCCATCCCTAATTGTGATGCAATATATGCCGTATCCACATTTTTTAAAGATATTTTTTGTTTGGGGATTTTAACTATATATTTTTCCAAGAATATATAAATGTTTCAAAAATTTTTAATATTTAGTATTTTACAAAAAAGTCGGTATATACAAATATTCAAAAAAAAAAAAAAAGGTCGAGGGAGTTTATGACTTCAAAATTTTCTAATCAGCTTAATGGACCGAAAATAATTAGCAAGTAGAGACCCAAATTGTACCGACATAACTGAAGCTCAGCGGCAACCCCCAAGTGAAAAGAAACAATCGCAAATTTAATGAATTTAAAAAAAAAATAACACAAAAACCGTCCGCACACGATGACAGCATATTTAGAGTAAATAAAAACTAGTCTACAAGCTTCGTTACGGAACTTGCTCCGAAAACTTTTTATATCATAGAATAAAACCCAATAATAAATTGTTTTTGAAATATTTTTATTTTATAAATGTCAAGGAATCGCAAAAATTAATGCAAACTTGCTTCCCAAATTTACGTTCAAGATTTTAAATCTTATGACCTTTATGCTAAAGTTTTTCAAAATAAAAGAATACTACAGTGCCGGTCAAAAAAACGATGGAAGATGAAAAAATTAATTTTTCGACTTTTTGCTGCCAATTCATATACAATTACAATTTTTTTTTTTTAACACATTGGAGTTGAATAATAAGAGAATGGTGGGAGGTTAATGGCAAGTAAAAAACAATTGTTAGTCAAAAAGCGGGCCCAAATTGCCATTTTGAGAAAAAGCGGATCGAGAAGTCAGCAAACTTCGACCAAGAAATTTATCCGATCCAGAGAGGAAAACTTGTCCAAAGAATGCCCAAATTGCATAAAAGCAAAGGGTGGTCATTTCGATGAAAAATACGTTTGAGTATAATAAACATATTATTTTCAATTACTATTTTATCATTTTCCTTAAATATGTGTTTCAAAAGGTTAGATAAGCTTCAGTTATGCACATTCTCTTGAAAATTGTACGATAGAATCTGAAACAGGAGTAAAAAGTCGAAAAATTTTTTTTTTTTATCATCGGTCAAGTTTTTTTAACCGGCAGTGTATGTACAACCAAAGAATATAGAACTAGTAGTTTGGTACAACTTATTTTTTGCGAATTTCATAAATTTATATAAAAGTTAGTATCAAAAACAGATTTTGACTGGAAAATGAAAAAAAAACCCACAGAAATAATTGTACTCTTCTTAAAATTACTATAATACATTTTTTTGGAATTTTATTTATAGAAACAGAGTAGTACCTAAATTCACGCTCAGGGAAGGAGTGGGAAATATCGATCAAAATTATAAGTTTGAGTATATTTTTAGTGGATCAACAAATTTATTTTGAGCTACAATTTGCTCAAAAGCGGTATTTGTATCATAGGAAAAGAAAACTTAGTATATTTTTGATTTACCGATTGTAGGAGTGTAAATATTTTATGACACATCCTACGCTGCAACGAAAGAGTTTGACTGAAAACCTCCCCGTTTTTCTCACAGTGTACAGCTACAATATTGGCTACAGCTGTGCAGCTGTGATGGCTGGGCTGGATAATTCTAAAGTATAGAACTAATGACAGCATATGGCGGTCATAACGCAAGCAGCTAACACTTGTCAACTGTTCAACTGTTTGGTTGTGGCAACACACACACTCGGATACACATACACACACACACACACACACACACACACACACACTGTATCATATAAAGAAAGACGACAGAGACATTCGTTGTGGTGTGCAAAAATGGCTTTGAGCAAAAACTAACAAGACAAAACATGCGTGACATGTCGCAAAACAACAACAGCAACAACGACAACAACGACAACATTGACAACAACAACAACAATAGCAACCCTGGCAACAACAAGTGTTTTTTCGGCTTGTTTGGGTTTGAGTGTACAATGTCTGTGTATGAGTGAATGTGTGTGGGCTTGTTCTGTGGGCGGCAGGTGAGTGCCAAATGGGCGCCTTGTTTGGCTGAGTCACTTAAATGCTTTGTTGGCACAGGCAACAGCTGTTGCTGACAACACAACAACAACACCAGCAGCTACAACAACCAAGAGAGTAACAACAATAAGCAAAGAGCAAAGAGAAAAGTTACAGTTAGGGCATGCCAAACCCAAAAGAAGCCCAAACAGCTATGACGAATGAATCAAATGTCAAAAGCAGCCGTGTTGTCGTCGCTCAAGCAGCTGTCGCATGTCGTTCCCAGCAGCGGCAGCAGCAGAAGCAGCAGAGCAGCAGAATCTCAAGTTCTACAGCAGGAGCGAACAAAACAAAAAAAAGAGAGCCAAAAGAGAAAGCTTAATAAAGGACTTACACAGTTGCTATACCCTTATGGCACAAGAGCGTAGGCGCTTTCAGCGGAACTGTGGAACGAAATGTTTTCCAATCTTCCAAACTTAATCTTCCATCCATAGCACTCCATCAATAAATTAATCAAAGAATAAGACGCATCTAAAATATTTTGCAAAATTCGCTAAGATTGTACTTTTGGTTATATCTTATCTTTAATTATAGTCTAGGCTATAGTCTAGGAACAAAATAGTTTGGGAGAAAGGTAATGCTCCTTTCCTCTTCTCTAAATTTATTCCACTTTTATTTTTGACTAATTATAATACTCTCGAACTTCTCTAAATCATTTACAAATATTTTTTGGCTTTTAAAAAATTCGTTTTCTGAAAATAGATAGGTAAAGTAATAAATCATCTACAATGTTTAATAATTTAAATATGTTGCTTGGCGTCTCTAGAAACTTTTGAAAAAATAAAAAGACGTCTTTACAACGAAATTTTCACTTAACAATACCAATTATACTTTCTTTTTTACAACTCAATTTCACAAAATAGGTTTTACTTATTTCTCGTTATTAAATTTAGTTCAACTGCGTAATGAAAAATGATTTGAAAAAATTGCATTACACAGAAATCATCTGTTCATCATTCAGAAAAATTGAATTCAAAGAAATTTGTTCTAAGCAGATCAAAATACGGAAGAAGAAGTGTTCGTTATAGGGACCTTCGCTGGTATTATTATTTAAATTAAAACCCCACAAGCTAGAGAAAGGCTAAATAAAGCCTTTACGAAATTAAATAAAATCAAAATAGGAAATTTTATAAAATGCGCATTTCCGGATAAACAAGCACACGAATATGACGTCACCAAAAATGGCTCAACTACAATTTTTATTTCGACTATTTTAGTACATTAAAAATATACCAAATATACGAAAAACACCTTTTTAGTACGTTGGCGCCCTCTACTGTCCAAAATAAAACTCCTTGAACTCCACCTTCTCACACAAATTAAAAAAAAATAAATTGTGAATTTTTTTTTCTTTTCAATTTTATTTACAATCTGTCCTAAAAACAATCAGTAAATTATATAAAATTAGTGAATCAATAACTGGAGCAGCTTGTCTCCGATACTTGGAAAAAAAATTCAATCGTTAATAGAGCTGGGAAAAGTATCGATATTAACCGATAGTATCGATACTGCTTGGCGTAACCGATACGTATCGGTTATATCGGCTGCTATCATCGTTAAACAATCCTATGAACCACAAAATGTTTGCCTAAGAATTAAATAATAAAACAGAATAAAACAAAAAAAAACTTAATCAAAATTTGCAGCAAAAAGTGGCTATAACACACTCAATGCTTAAATGGGTTGTGAATTGTTAGTGTCAACAAGTAAAAAATGTTAATATCAACAAGTAAAAATATTAAATTTTTTGCTTGTAACGGAAGCCAGCTTAAACTACATGTGAACTATAAGCATTTTGCTTAAATCTGAAAAATTATCTCAATTTGTGCACAGCCTTCTCTACTTTATGTTTGTCCTACTTCATCAAGCATCTCACATACTCTCTTAAAGCGTAAACGAAGAAGGCAGCAAGCACTTCAAAGCATCGCACAAAATCATGGGAAAATAGAAAATGTCGTCGACAGAAGTTTTGCCGCAAAACTTGGCGCCCAGCCGTAGAGTACGCCCAACTACGCTGCAGGCTACCCGGAATTCCCAGCATTCGTAGCATACCCAACAGCCGGCATTCATCCCATCCGGCTGCCAACAGTCAACAGCCAAGCGGCGGCGGCTGAAGACGAAATTGCTAAAAGAAAAAGTAATTATTTAAACGGGTGGCATTTTGGCAAAGGGCTGGAAAACTGGTTGGTGGCGGCGGGGGGGTGGGTAGGTTTAGTTGTTGCTTGGGTTGCAACTATTAGGCATGCCATTTACAAGCAGCGCGCTCTGCTATTCCTCAGCTTTGGCCAAATGTTTGACAAATTAAAAGGCACAATAAATGGCACAGCAAAGCAGAAACACAAAAAAAAAAAAAAAAAAAATAAAGCAAAGGAAAATTATGAAAAATCCGAGCGTAGCATAATTTTCAATTAGTCAGCTAAGCTGAAAAATCATAAAAAATTAAACGACATAAATTTAATTCAACTTATTGCAGTGTGGTGGGGGCTGGAGCGGTTACATGCTACCAGGGGGCATGCGAGGTTGCATGTGCCGGCCATGTGCTGGACACGTTGGCACAAAAGCAAAAGCATTTTATACTTTTATCCCTTTTGCTAACAAAAACATACACAGTGAGTACAGAAGAGAGCGGTTTGGGGTGGGACTGTCGGGGTAACGAAAAGGCGTGCCAACTGTAAAAACAAAAGCGTACGTGAGATTGGCCAAGACCGACTTTGGAATACCTTTACTAGGACTAACCAAATGTGTCGGACAGCCAGTGGAGCCGTGGGGTAGATATTGTATGTAGTCTAAGCAAGAGTTCCAAGTTCTACAATGATATCTAGAACTTTCCTAAATTTTAACCGACGATACATATAATTTCTTTAAATTCAAACTTTCGATTTTGTTTCGCGAAATTGTACTGGGATAAAGAGATTATCCTTTTTTAAAGAACTTAATTTTCTTCGCATAATCGCATTTTTGGGTAAAATTTAGTGACATTGGATATTATGCTGTCAAACTTGACTTATCGACTTCTAGAGGAACGAATATATTTCCTTCACCCTGTTGCAAACATTTGTACAAACTTAATATAACCTTTTAATCCAGTAGTCGGATATAAAAACAACAGCAACAGTAAAGGCCGCAGCATTAAACCACACACTGGCCGGCCAAGGGATCTGCTGAGAGTGAGAAAGGTACCGGGTTCAACAGGGTGTGTTGGTTGGAGGGTTGTCCGAAATCACAGCACAGCTGCAAGTGCTATGTATAAGTGTGTGTGTGTGCGTTTGTGTGCGTATGTGTGTGCAAATGACAGCGCGTGGCTGTGTGGCCACCGTTAAGCTGCTGATGGCTGCACACCAGCTCCAACAGTGGCTACAAGGGGTTAAGGTCTGAGGGGTTGGAGACTTGGGGGATTGCTTTTGTTGTATGTGCCACTGTTGTATGCGCTGCGTATTGTACGTCATTATGCGCAAGTGGCGCCACACATACACACACACACACACACATGCTGCTGCTGAGAGAGATTACTGGCGGCGACACCTGTGCACAGACGGACACACTCCACAAACACGCACATACACACACACACATGCAGCAGCAAAGCGCATATTTTTATGTATAAATACATATGTATGTATGTATATTTTTGTGTAAAAAGAAAAACTTTTTTTTTTTGCAACTTGCTGCGTCAGCTGCTTCATTACACATGGCTACCATATAAACAGTGGGTTGATCGATAAGTACTAGAGTGTTAAGTGAAATTAATAAAACCAGGAAGTGAAATTGAAGGCGGATTAACCAATATTACAATCGCATAAGTTGAAAAGTTTTCGATTTTATGCTGTTTTAAGCACAGTGGTCAAAAAGTATTAGTATTTAGAAATGTAGATTAAAGATTTAACTCCACTACACTTAGAAACGAGAGCATATCTTATTTTAAGGTCAGATATGCTCTAAACAAGATTGTTTAGCTCCATAATTTATTAGAATTTTTCGATTGTACAGAGTGGGCCATCTGTTGGTTTGGTTGTTAAACACTCATAATTCGGAACATACCCGTCCAAAGTGGATGCTCTTCGACAAATGTCAAGTTCTAAGTTATTTTATTTTAGTCATGGATCGTTTAACAACCGAACATCGCGTAAAAGTGGTATTCGCCGGGAACTACAACGCGTCATCGTTCGCAAGAATTACACCTTGTTAGGACCACTTTGCGTCGAATTTTGCATGCGAATCTGCATTTACACGCTTACAAGATTCAAATGAAGCAACAATTTAATCCCGCTGACCATTATCAGCGTCGCTTATGCGTTCAATGGATGGAAGAACAGCTAGATGAGTTTTCGGCAAACAAAAAAAAAAAATTCGAAAATTATGATGTTCGCATACGGGCCTGCAGAGCCACCCGCGGCGGCTGAGTAATGGGCTATTTCAAACTTGCATTTGGTATATAGATTTGCCAAATTTTGTTGGAAAATATACGAATAAAATGCTATTAAGAAACAAACTAACAGATGGCTCACCCTATATAAATGCTTATCTTTTTTTTGTTAGAAATGCTACAGTGGCATTAAATAGTATACTATAAGCTGTTATGTTTTGGCAAACTTTAGTTTCGATCCATTAAGTTTCGCAGTATGGTATGCTCCGAAAAGGACGGCAATTCTTTCAAGAGGCAGTGTAACCGATTATATGACCAATGCAACCTACAAACGATTCAATGAAGCTGACGTTCGAATTTCCCATAAATGACGTTCTAAACTTACTAAACAAATAAAAAGCTCTCTAGACGATGTTGCACATTTTCTCTACTTAGATCCGCTTATATTGTACTCTTTTTGTCAGCTTATTCAGATTTTACATAAAACCTTTACTCAGCTGATCGATACACAAATCTTTTCAAACTGCCCTAATAGTAAATGAGCTCAACTGCTGTGCTGATGGCTGATGCGCTACGTGCCACAGCAACAGCAACAACAACAATGGCAAAAGCAACAATCGTAACAACAAAAGCTGCAGTAGTAACAACATTCAACAACGTCATTTTAAATTACACATCACAGACGCACACAACACAGCAACAACAACATAGTAAAAATAACAACAACAAAAGAGCATTGGCAACATCAACATTTTTGCGCTAGTTAATGTATCTGGGTGTGTGTGCGTGTGTATCTGTGTGTCATGCATAATAAGATAATGGCGTGTCAGAGAGTAAAAACAGTTGAGCAAGTGTCGCGCTTAATCTGCTTTATGGTCTGTTTTATTTCCGATATGAACTGTTTTATGTGTTTCGCTGAGTGCCTAGCAGTAGTACATGTGGCTGCCACATGTGGCAGTCATACCCCCAACAGCAGCATCAGTCAGCATCATTCTCAGCAGCAGCAGCACCAGCTGGCCGCAAGTGTCTTCAATTATGCCAAGGCGTGCAGCTGATGCCCAGCAGCTGCCACATAGCCAATGCAATTTTCAAACGGGGCCGTGGCCAATGTTGCAATTGCTGTTGCTATTGCTGTTGTTGTTGTGGCAGAAGAATTTTCCAGCACTTTGCCCCCAAAAACATTTGCCAGCTGCCAAATGCCAAAATACAGCTAGAGCTAGATGCCACTAACTGCTGCTTGCTTGGTTGCTTGCCACTTGGTTGCTGTCTGGGGCGGGAGCTCTGTTCCAGCGTCTATCTCGCTCTCTGATTGGAAAAACGTTGAGCATTTTCAAATGGCCAACATTTGGTAGTGAGTAGTGGCAGCATTTGAGAGCCAATTTGGCGCACCGTCTGTCTCTATGTCTGTCTGTCTGTCTGCCTGCAGCACGTGCCACAATTTGTGGAAGCAGTTGCTGGCTAGCTACAGTTGTTGTTGTTGTTGCTGCTGCCACTGCCTGTTGTTGATTGCTGCCGCAGCCAAGTTGTCTGCTGCTGGCAACACATGTTGGCACGTGTCGTAGAAACACACACACACACACTCATGACCATGGCTGCAACAGACAGTTAGCATAGCCCTGATGCCGTTTTCAATTAAAAATTGCGAATGACAGCAGGTGCTGTTGATGGCAGCGCTGACGGTGTTGACGACGTTGTTGTAGATTCACATCGTTGTTGTTGCTGTTGTTGCCACTGTCTGAGCTCCACCTGAGCTTTTGCATTTTAAATGGCGCTTTAATGTTGCACGCATACAAGTACATGGCCACACATACAGATACAAACACACATCACATCACATTTTGTTTCCGTCATTAGGCGCACATGTCAAAACAGTCGCAGTATGTTAGTATTAGTGTGTGTGTTGGCGTGTGTGTGTAAGTGTGACCAAAAATCAAGCCGATGTCACAGTAATGGACGCCACTTTAAATGGCAGCAACACTTGCCACTAAAGTGTTAAAATAAAAAAAAGGAACAAAGCGAAACAGAGGAACGAGAGAGCAGCAGTGGGAAAGAAGCAACGTCACCCCATTAGACTGTTAAGCAGCAAAAAAGAGAGCACGAAAACTGTTTTTGGATGACGAAGTTTGAATACTCTTTGCGTGTGCCGATACGAAGCTAGGATTTTTGTTTAAAATTATTTTTCTCGAATTTTTTCTTCTACAGTTTGAATATATATACACTGCTGGAAAAATCAATTTTTCAACTTTTCACGATTGTTTCATGTATAGAA
Source organism: Chymomyza fuscimana (assembly GCA_949987675.1). Classification (NCBI taxonomy): domain Eukaryota; kingdom Metazoa; phylum Arthropoda; class Insecta; order Diptera; family Drosophilidae; genus Chymomyza; species Chymomyza fuscimana. Next base: position 101,740,442 of record OX465089.1, read on the forward strand.
CCAATATTTAACCGTACAATTTCCGAGACAACGTACATAACTGAAGCTTATCTAACATTTTGAAACACGTATTGAATTAAAATGATAAAAGAATTAAAAACAAAATGGTAACTATCGCATATTTGATCGAAGTGAGCAGCCTTTGCATTTTGCATCTTTGCATTCTTTTGACAGGTTTCTGCAACATCTCAAGTGGGATATTGTTTCACTTTGATTGAAGGCAGTTCCAGAGATCGGTTTGATTTTTTGGTCAAAGTTTTTGGACTCTTCTTTCAATCGGGTTCCAATCGGGTGATTGTCGGGAATGATCTAGTAATTACAGCAATCCTTCTTCTTCTCCTTCTTGCTTTCTCAAATAATTAATAGAATGTTTCGAAGTGTGTTTGGGATCATTATCTTGTTGATACGTAAGCCCACCACCAATCAAACGAACACCACTAGGAATCGCTGTTCTTTTCGCATGTTTCCATGGACTTCAAACAACGATTCCACCCTATTGTAAGAAAAACAAGCACCCACCATGTTCGGTCTCCCAAAAAACTTGCAATTCGAATTCGATCCAGTTTCAGCTAAGCGCTTGCAAGTAAAAATGACTGTGCTCTTTGAAATGTGCATAAATTTGGATATCTCCCCGAAATGCATCAGACAGCGATTTGGAAATCTGAGATAAGATATTTTGAAAAAAACTCACCTTCACTATTTTCTGCCATACCTAATCAGCAACATTTACTCATGATAACAGCCAAGTGACGATTCATCATCTTTATGATTAAATCTGAGCAACAGGAACGGGTATACTACGAAAAATGATAATTCAAAGAAAATAAAAACTTTTCTCGATACTTCATTTCGTTACGTGACGATTTTTCCACCATTTCGTTCTACAAGCAGTGTTCAGGAACTTTGTCACATAAGCAAAAATATTTCTTTTAATATTGTGGAAGCGAACAAAAAAGACTTCCAAAATCTCTTTAAGAGCGTAACATAAAATGACATGAAATGTTCACTCTAGCATTTTCCACGACTATAGACACCCTTATTCACTGACTGTTGGACAAACTGAAACTACTCTGCCCTAGGCGTAGTGTATCAAGAGAAGAAAAATCTGTTGCAGACACTTCAGTTACAGCTCAAACAACTGTGTGCAATGACAACTTACAACAGCGCGAACACATGGCTACAAGGATACACTGCTGGTGCTGGAGTGGAGCTCAAGCAGCATGGATGCCACGCCAAAGTCTGGGTACTGCCTAGAGATACAGACTGGCTAGTCGGGGCCATGCGGTGGTCTGCCTTGGCTAGGCATCTGCTGCTTCTCAACTGGTGCTGTAAAAGACCAAAAAAAAAAAAAAAAATACTAAACGAAACAAAACCAAGAAGAGAAAGAATATGGTGGCAGCGACAGCTGCGGCCGGCTGTGCGCCGTCATGACGACATGGCAAACGCCTCCATGCCATGCTAGTCTAATGTATGAGTGTTGGTGTGTATCTGTGTGTGTGTGTGTATGACAAGGTCACATTACTTGCTCCGCGTGCTCATATGCCCGAATCGTGCAGCGCATCTAGCTGCAAATTCAATTCAAATGTTTTGCCTTCGAGTAAAAAAATGGCGCAGCGATAGCGTTAAAGAGGGGTCCTGAGCTGGAAGGGAAGCCAAGACCACTCAATGCTAGACATTTTGGGCGCTTGCCAGCAATGCCACTAAACTGAGGAACAGAGCACAACTGGACATTGAGACAAGCCGTTTTTCATTGCCGGTTTGTTTTGTTGCTGTTGGTATTTCAATTTATTTCTTTTTGTTGTTGGGTGAAATTAAGGAAAGAAGCTATGTCAGAAATATAAAGACAAAGATGGGAGTAGAATCAAAAAATAATTAATAAAAACTGGACTAGAGGTACTCGTGCTGGGTTCACAACAGATAAGGGAAAAACTGCATATAAGTTAGCAAGTAATCATTGTGGAAGGAATTGGGAAACCGAATATGACAAGGAGAGACTTATATTTTAATTTTTTTAAGGATATTCATGCCAGTTTCCGGTTTCGAGTCCGATAACGATTCTGTTGCTTAGGATACTATGTCGCAAAATAATAATAATAATAACAGTAGGTTTGAAACAATTATATAAGAAAAAAACTATTTAATTACGAAAACAAAACCCAAATGCAAAATAAAATATTTCTCGAATGGTAAATTCAAATCTAAGAACAGATTCAAGAATTTTATTGTATATCACACTACTTTGAAGTCTAAAATGTTTTAACACATAAATGCTTCGTGACGAAAAGCAAACTTCCACCTCTATTCTGCTACATTATAGTATATCTAACAATAATTATAATAAGCTTATTCTTGTCAATACGTATTCTAAAAATTATACATCAAAGAGCAAAACACAAACTTAAAAAATCGCCAAGAATTCAGATCATCTTTCGTCTGTGTACAAATTTTGTTGTTATTATCATTACTAGTGGCTGATCTAAAAGTTCGAAAAATGGTTTGACAGTATTTTGCGACCTCTTCGAAGTGAAGAACCCCCTAAGACCAAGTCCGGCATCCGCACCTGTTCATTACTATCAACTTACATAATCTGCATTCATGCCGTACAATCTTTTTTTATCTCATAATCTTAAATCAAAACTTGCCATCGCTGATGATCTTCATCTATACCTCATCACCCAGGTTCAGGCCCGGACAACCCGCTCAAAGTTGGAAAAATGGGTTGACAGTCTTTTAAAACCTCTAATATATTGTACATACACTTCGAAATGAAGAACCCCACTAAGAGAAAGTCCGGCATCCGCACCTGATCATTACTATCAACTTGTATCATCTGCATACCGCATAATCTTTTTTTTTCTTATCATTTTGAATCAAAACTTGTCATCTCTGCTGATCTTCATTTATATCGTATCACTCCTGATTTAATCTCTGAAATTTGGGTACCATTAAAAACAAAGAACCAAACGTTTCGTAGTCACCAAACTCTTAGTGACCAGCTTTTATTAACTCATCATATTATCTCATCTTTCATATCTGGTTTATTCTTACTTAATTTTCTATCAAAACTCATCATCTCTGCCTCAAGCTTACAAGCTCTAAGAATTACTACAGCATGGTTAAACCTTACTAAAGTTATCAACTTTGCTTCTTCTTACGGCCATGTAACTCCAATCGATTAACTTGCCAACTTGCTTGCTTATATATAGTATGTAGTGTAAGGCCAACTATTGTTTCTATGCTCACAACTTTTTCTATGACAAATTTTTCATATGGCATTTTTCCAAAAACCTTCTCCACTCGCGGGTTTTTGTTGTCGTTTGGTGTCCCCACGTCTTTTTAATAAGCTGCCACTTGCAGCGACACAGAATTTCTGCTAGTAACAAACCAAAAAAATAAAGAATAAAAATAAAGAAATACTCTACAACAACAAAAGCCAAAAGACCTGGCAGTAAAACTAAAACCAAAAACAGCAGCAGGATGAAGGACGAAAGAAGCAGAAGTAGCCGAAAAATTGGAGTCACAACGAAAAAGCAAAAGAAAAAGCGAAATTTGTTTTTGACTTTTTCGATTAAACGTATGCACAACAACAACAACAGCAACAACAAAAAGCTATTTGCTGCTTTTGGCGTTTTTCAGCAAAACTTCTGTGCGTGACATTTTCGCGCTTTTCCGACATTTCCAGAGACTTTGGCTTTTGGTTTGGTGAAAATATGTTGTTTGTTTAGCATAGATCTATACAAATTGTGGAGAGTCTAAACTTAGAGCATGCACTAACTAGTTGGAGCTTAGACACAAATAGAAATGTTAGCCGCAAAGTTTAGCTTTGGGCTTTTTGGGGGGGCCACTACAGATAGTTAAGGACTGACAGTGAGCTATCTCTATAAGCAAATTGACTTATTTCCTGTCGCATGTGCAACATGAACACAGCAACAAAAACAATAGCTATAAACAACAAACACCGCACTGGCAACAGCAGCGTCTCAGCTGCGCAGCCACAAAATGGCATCTCATTAGTCAATGTCGTTAGGCGACATTGCCGCTGCCGCCGTCGTCGTCGTCTTTATCCTCATCATCTTCGTCTTTCTCGTCATCATCTTCGTCGTCTCTGTCGTCATCTCGCTTCATATCTTCTTCAACTGCGTCTTGAGCGTCTTAAATATCATCATCTTTGTCTAGGCGGCAACTTAATTGCCTGCAAAGGTGCAAAAATGTTTGCTTACTCACTTGCGCTGTCTCTCTAACTCGCTTGCTCCTTAACTGTCTAGCTGAAAAGTTTTGCGACACTAACAGTAAACATTTGATTGATTGAAGGCCATGATGGATGAGTGTTTGAATATTTGCCATACTTTGGTCTGGCGCCCTTTCCTTTTCCACGCACTCACATGCTTCCACTTATTTGGATTTGGTCCTTAATCCGTGTAGCCCTTTGCCAATTTGCGCCAACTAACAACAGCTGCATTTGGCATATGCATTTTATTTTTAACAACTATTACTTTTACGCTAATAACTTTGGCCTTTTTGGTGCTGTCCATTTTAAATGCAATCCAAATTGCAATACGACGCCCCAACAATCGCCGCAGTTACACCTACTACCAATGCCGCCCCAAACCGCACCAACACGAGTCAAACCTTAAAGAGTTGGGGCACGCCTAGACCCCACCGTGCTCAGTGAGCCCGTCAATATTACGTTCACTCTAGTGAATAATTAAGGACTAAATTACACGGCACGTCGTAAGCGCCGATTTGTTTTGATTGGGCCAATAAGCCAAACTGACCGGCCACAATGAAAATGCAGGTAAGGCAGGTAAGGCCAGAGGAACGTAGCAAATTATAGATAATGAAAAGAAAAGTTGGCTAGATTTACAAAAGTGGCTAAACTTGCGTCGATTAGAAACACATCAGCGTTTTTATGGTGCATAGTAAGTTATCTGCTGTTTTATTTTGATATGATTTCTACTGGTAGATCATCTTTTGTACCCGGAAGTTGTGGAATCATGTAGATGGGTAGAGTCGGTCTTGGCCTACGCCAGTCGTTTTTGCTTTGCGCGCACTGACGCCAGTTGGAAACATCATCTTTCCATCTCAGTGGGAGTCTCCATCTTCCGCGCTTACCACCAGTGGGCAGCGTTTCGAAGGCTTTTTTCGCTAGAGCATCGTCATCCCTTTCACCACATGACCGGCCAACGCAGCCGCTGTAACTTATGTTGGCAAGAGTAATTCTACGCTTAATCTCAAGGCTGACGTTGTTTATCTTCTACTACTTCGAAAGTGTAGTTATCAACAGATACATGTTGCCCAAGACGCTGCAAGGGCTTCTGTGTCGACAAGAGGTATTTTGTTTTGCCCATTTTCACTGCAAGACCCACAGGCCCAGTTGGCAAAATCCGTATTAAGCGCCCCAAACACACAGCAGATCTTTGCAACCTACTAAATTTGATAAGAATTTGCAGATTAATCACGAGATATTATAAAAGTCTTTGCGGCTATTAGAAAAGAGTCTGGCAGGCCAGACTTCAGACTTTCAGACTGGAATTGAAAGCTATATTTTAAGTGCTCCCAAGCATTTCGTCTATCTTGATAGCAGTGGCGGATCCACGGGGTGTTTTCAGATCCGGACCCCCACCCCAAAGTTCGAAAAATTGGTTTACAGTTTTTTGCGAGCTCTGATCGATCGTCGCCCTGTGGCATTATGGCGTAGATGATACATAGCCTATGAAGCAGTATGATAAGGGTCTTGAAGTGTTTGAGTCGCCAAATGAGATCTTTGGAGACTTTGGACAAAGATTGCCAGATGCGATTAGATTACGAGTTTTGGCAAGCTGGTACGAAAAAATCAAGTTGTGATTTTGGAGAGTTGCCGCTGAGGAGAAAAGACGTAAAAAGGGGTAGATCGTGCCTCAGCTGAAAGTACCAGTTATAACTAAACTAATGCCTTTTGATAGTGCGAAGCAAATAATCTGTTACCATAGAGAGAACCTGCAGCAGACCGTACTACCCCAATGGCCCCCCCAACATCCATTTGAGAAGTTGTGTTGCCAACTTTATTTAAAACCGAATATGCACGCTGTAAAAGTCTGCAACTATTTAAGAGTATTTAATCGGAATGTTAACCAAACTATGATGTTTGGCTAATTAAAAACATATTGGCTTAATTTTTTAACGCGCTTTTGTTTTGCCGCCACAATGTGGTGTTTAATGAAGGCAACAACGAGCTGAAGAAGCAGCAGAGGAGTGCTTAAAAAAACAGCATACAAGCTGTTTAAATGTTTATGCAGGTGTTACATCAATGACAGACAACCAGGTTGCAACAACAACTGGCAAACAGATCGCTTGATCAAACACATTCGGAACAGTCTGTCTGAGCAGTCTGTCGTCGGCAGCTGTTTTACCACTTGCTGATGCTCTTACCTCTCACTCACTCGTTCTTACCACATTCTAGTACTATGTTGCCAACTTGCAACTATTGAGCCACTCATTCATGCGGATCATTCATATTCTTTGGTCACATAGTTCCGTCTGCCGTCTGTTATCTGCCTTCTGTTTTTCGGTTCTTTCTCGGTATTTTGTTTTGTTTTTTGTGACCTAAACGTTTTATAACAGCTGCCCCAGTCAAGGCCATGGCAAGTGGTAGCAAGTGCTGCTAACGCCGGCTGACTCATTTGGGCCCAAGTTATTATATAAGTGCCCTCAGCTGTAGGCCCCATAGGGGAGTGTGGGAAGAACATAAATATGTGAATGAAAATGCTGTTAATGAGAAAATTATGATTGTCTACTATGAGCATATCTTAATTGGCTGGGGGCCCACATGGAATCTGAAGCCTATAATGTGAAAATTATTGCAATAATTAGTTAAATGCTGAATGAAGTTGTTGGAAAGCCAAGACTAGCTGGACAGGGTAAGTACGAATGAAATTTGTAAGCCTTATGGTAAATCTTTTCTAAGCAGGGGAATCCACAGAATATAAGGAACTTTTGGCAAAAGATGTACTTGAAGCTTAAAAGTTTTTAGAAATCTAACAAAAAATACTAGAAATTAAAAAAATTAATTACATATGGAACTGTTGTTAGATGTGAGAATATTAATTGGCAAGACTGTTACTACTACAATTGAGTAGGTAGTAAATATATGCTTAAAGGATTAACAAGCAACTTGTTTTTTGTTTTTTGGTGCCTGGTAACGAGGTGGCGGATGAGTGTGCCTTTACGAATATAAAAAGACGGGGGAAACTGCGTCCGGTTGTCGCATCTCCGGAGCACTCTGGCCACGATACAATCCAAAGCGAACATCTGAACTCCTGCGTTTTCACAAAAACAGGTCCAGGACGGTGGAAGGAGTTTTAACGAGGCACTGCAACATAGTCCTAATGCCTGAGAGAATGCACGTTCCCCATCACGACTTCTGCCGCAGCTGTGGAGATGAGGAGGAGACAGAAAGCATCCAACACCTGATATGTGATGCGCCGATCTGGTCACTTTTGTCAAATCCACAAAATGGTTTTGCAAGGAAAGGGACTTAGGCGTCTAGGAATTCCCACCAGCTTTTGACCATCCAAATAATCCTCCTCTACACCTTCCCCCTTTCTACCTATTTCATACTTCTTTCTCCCATTACACAATTGAGCATCACAATGAAGCAGCCTTATCAACCTAACCAAAATTGTGTTTTACGAAAAATTTCATTATAATTGGGTTTTCTTTTGTGGCTAGTTTAATTGAGCTTAGATCAAGAGATTCGGCTATCTATTTACCTAAACATTCTTGTAGAGCTTGGATGCGGCAGTGCGAGCAAACATGAAGAAAATACAAATTTTATAATATAATCATGCATGCACGCACTTGTGCCGATATTTTGAGTCCCAAAAATATTAAGAATCGAAAAAATCGGAATCAAAATTCGAAAAAAATTATTTTCTTCATATTTTTGTGAAAAGGCTCGTGTTAACGCCACACAATGTCGGGATGGCCCACCCCACTTCTGATCTTGGAATCTAAATATTAATCTACTTAGTCCAAATGTAGAAAATTAGAAAATTTGTTTACTTGTAGCCCTCAGCAAGTTTTTTAACGAAAGAACTCCCAACCAAAAACCTTATTGGCAAACCAATGCAAGTCATTGATCTATTTAACGCAGCTGTTCTTTCCGACTTCCAATCATAGCCAGCTTTAAAAACGCTCACATTAGGCATAAAATCTGCATTGTACCCACAGCTGGCTCCAGTATACAATTCAAGCGCAACAATTTGGGGCTTTTAATATACATACATACATACATGCATACGCTTATATGTACATGTATATATATATTTTTTTAATTACCGTCTGCAGCATTACATGCTTACATTATTTAATTTGGTTGTATATGGATTTATGAAAATTTTGGGTTTTTGAATTGTGGCTTCTCTGTTGGTGCTGGTTGTTCTGGTTATGATATACGGTTCGGTTCGGATTCACAGTCAGCTGCAATTACTTGCAGTTGAATTTGTGTAACAAACGCCATACAAAGCCATCAGAAACAGACGGCACTGCGACCAGGGCCAAATGCGAAATCCAAAGTCAAAGTCTTGCCGCCAGTCGCAACCCTCGGCCAACAAAACTCGCAACCAAAAAAAAAAAAAGGGCAAATAATTTATAATTTCGCACGTGAAGCTGACAAATTTGTGGGTGGTCTGGGAATGGGATGCAACATCTGGGATTAGTCTGTGGGGTTGGGGGCAGCAGTTGCAGCGTGTGCTGCTACTGACACAAGTTAGTGCAAGTTTTGGACTTTGCCAGCGAGCTCTTTCATTTTTGTTGCATTTCAATGCAAATTGTCGCATTTTATTGTGCCACTTGACATGAGTTTGTCAAACTTCTGGATGCTGAGTTAAGTGTGTGTGTCAAACATTTGCGCAAATAAAAAACAGCAGCGCATCTGTTGGGCATATTTTAAGACGTAGTCACAAAGACATCTTAAATGCTATACAGACGGCTGTTCCCTCGAACTCGGGGGGCAACAAATCAACATGTGTTGCCTGCCACAGCCGTCTGAGTATCTGTCTACTAGTATAAATGCCTATTTTTAATATTAAACAGCAGGCGCAGCATTGGCAGCCCACTTGAACGCTTGTATCTGCAAGATACAAGTTACACGTTCTGCACAATTTCATTGACTTACCATTTTGGCTTTGCTCTTGTTTATTATAATTTTTTGCTTCTTTTTTATTCCGCGCTGTTGTTTGTGTTTTGGTTTTGAGATACAAAAAAACTTCAGAAATATTGTTGCCTTATTCAAATTGCTGTACGCTGCTGCTGGGCTTGCATTTTTTTTGCTGTTTTTTTTTTTGTATCTTTGAGATACTTTTTGTTATTGACACCCACAAATAAATTGCAATATGTATTTCAGTGCCTGTTTTTTTTTTTAGAGGCGTATTGAACAAGTTTTGTTTTGTCACTTAAAACATGTAAATATTTATATTTTTTTGGTTTTCTTCTTAGCTGTGCTCTCTATGTTTGACTAGTTGCTGTCACTCTTAAACGAACTTTTTTTTTTTTGTTTATTACTTTAGTTGTTTGTTATTATGACTAACGACAACAAACACTATTGTTTTTTTTTGATATATAGTTTTAACGACCACGCGACGCTTTGTACCGGCATGTCGGGCCTTCGCCATACGACTGAAACGTTAAACAGAATGGCGCGCTGGAATTTCACTAAAGCAGACGCCAACGCTGCTGCTGACGTCGCAGTCGCTGCGCGTTGTTGCGACGCAGCATAATTCATACTTCCGCGAATGCCTGCACGAACGACCCAGAGCCGAAGCACGAGCTGAAGCAACACGAAGACGACGCTTACTAGTACGTCTTTTGCCGCTGAAGCTGAACACGCGCGTCCGTCCAGTTGAAACTTGATTTTGTTTATGAACGGTTCAGGTAGCGCGCAAGCATAACCGATAAGCGATACCCGATTCACACACACGCACACGCACGCACAGTCATCCTGATGCCGCCTCTGGCACATGTTGTCATCGTTGTGTCGTTTCCTTTGCTTCGTCGTCATCTCCTTCGGCTTCTTCGTGCTGTGCGCTGCATTTTGCAATGCGCTTGCGCATTGTGCTGCTGCTGGCGTCGCTGTCAGCGCTGCGGCTGCCTTTCAGAAACAGCTGTTCAGCCACTCGCACACACACACACACGCACAGCTGCCCTGCCTGCTGCTGCTTCTGGCTTATCACACAGCCGCGGCTGCTGCTTCTTGTGATTGTTGTTGTTGTTGTTGCTGCTGCTGTTGCTATTGCCAGACACTCATCGTCGCACAGTGGTACAAATAACCCAAATTGCTCACATTAATTAATGATCTAAAAATAAGACATAATATATATTTTCAGGAGTGAATAACAATTGATTTTTAAAGTTTTTGAAATTTTTATTTTTTATTAACTCCTTAGGCCAAAACTTAAAAGTTATACAAACTTTTAATTTATTTTTGCTGGAAACTTTACAAAGCCCTTTTAAGCTTAATTTATTATCCGAACCATTAAAGATACGATTGTTTGTCGAACTCGGTTGTTATTCGAAAAACTGAACTTTTGGATTTATCGTACAACTATAGAATATCTTACATTAAAGAACCCACACACAGTGAAATCGATTTTACAATCTGCTCTTTAAAAAGACGAGTTACGAGGTAACGCGTAACTAAATTTCAAAAAATTATTTAATCATACACAATTTTTGTTCAATTAAAAAGCTTAAAGCTTTAAATTTTAAAGTGATGAAATAAATTCTGGTCTCACTGTATACTAGTCGGTGGGCAAAATCCATACAAACAAACAATCAAGCACAAACGAGAGAGATAATTGTCACACTTACACTGTGCCGACTGCGCTGCCCTATCCACGCATGTTATGTAAATTGAGAGACTACCCAGAAGACTTTTTTTTTTCCAAACCTATTACTAGTAAATAAAATCTTGAAAAGCAAGAAGACGATAGTAAATTGAACTGAAAAATATGTAAGCCAATAAAACTTTAAAGGCGAAATTCAAAATGTTACAAATTTACCAGCTAGATTGCACATTTGTCCCACTGTGTGTCGTAGTTATTGCCCATTCCTTTGGCTTGGTTACTCTGGCCTGGCACTGGCAGCAGCCGGCGTATTTGGCCGCTAGGCTATTAACATCAGCTGCTGCTGCCGACTTTACTTCACTTGCTTTAATATAGCTGTGAGTGTGTATTAGAGTGTGTGTGTGTGGCAGCCGCGTGTGCTGGCGGCAGCTGAAAAAATTCCTTTTTGTCGAGAGAACAGCCGCAGACGCAGCCGTCGCAGTTGCTTCTAGTAAATATATCGAGCACAGCCGAAATTTGTGTTTTCTTTTTAATTCAAGCGACCCCTATAGCAGCTCCTGAGCAATCCCTCTCGAGATGATGCTGAAATGTGTGTGTGTTTGCCATGGGATTCCAGTTGGCATTGCGTTTTCAACTGTTTCTGCACGGCATGCCGATATTTAAATAAATTGCCAACCGAAGGACAAATATTCCTTACCGAACCACACACCCCCGAATTGTGTACCCCAAACGACACATGCATTTGAAAAGCATTCAAATGGCCTTATGCGCGTGTTCACACCATGTCAAATGCTTAAACGCCCACATGCCACTCCATTCTTTGGGGTACCCCATATATGGTAGTAGTTCACTACCCGCACCCTCATAAAAACTACGATGCTTGTTGAGCCTTGGCCTTAAATCCAATGGATGCTGCTTGGACCAACTTGCGCCCCCAAATGAGCAAACAAATTAGAGCCACTTTACAAATATACAATTGGGCCATGCAGACGCATGTGAGTGCGCTCAGATGATAAGATATGGGATTAGTGTTGTTCGAATATAAAGGTAAGAGGATAATTAGAGCTCAAAGAAGCGTGAACTGTTATGTGGGATAAGAGTAATTAAAGAAATATAATTGCTTATACTTTGGGATATTTGCGAAAACTACGAACGTTCTGGATGCACCCCATTACGTCAACCCAAGATGAAAGAATAGGCTTTACAATTAGAGAAGTATTTGATAAAGTAGAAATTTTGAGATAGTTGATGAAAATGTTGAACTAAAAGGTCATTGCAACAATACAGAGCTAGTGAAACTACACACAGTACCACTCGATCATCCTCTGCTGAGACCTCTGCAAAATGTAATATCAAAAATCACAAAGATAGTCAGTTCCGAGGCAGAACGGCAATGGAACACTGTGCCCGGTTGTCACATCCTCCGAGCACTCTGGCCAAGCTACTAACCAAAGCAGACTTCCAAACTTCTGCGATTGCACAAGAGCAGGACTAGGTTGGTGACAGGAGTTGTGACGGGGCACTGCGCCGTAGGACTTTTGGCTGAGAAGATGCATGTTCCCCACAATGGTTTCTGTCGCAGCTGCCGGAATGAGGTGAAGATAGAAAGCAACCAACATCTGTTGTGCAACTGCCCTGCACTTTTAAAGAAACGCACGCAGCATCTGGGAAAAATGTCCATAATGTACTTGGCTCTTCCTATCGAATCATCAAAATGGTTTAGCAAGCAGGATAATTAGGCGGAATTGGGCACCCACTGGCTATTTTACCTCCCCCACACCCAGCATTTATACTCTCCTCCCCTCTACCATTCCCTTCCCTTTTACTCCTCCTGTCTTTTCAATAGGAAACAATGGACTGCAAGGTCTCCGGGTGATCTCGGCCTTGTGCCGGGCTACCTAGCTAGCCTAACCTAACCTAACCTAACCTAACTTTTCCTATAAAACATGGGTTTGCGGAAAAGAAAGGGGCACTGGGCACGAAGCACGGGGCTCTTCCTAAGCACATGCAAGGTATTTTGAAATGAATTTGCTTTCTTGTTTCTTAACAAACGATTTATAGTGAATACCAAAGAAGGAATCCCTATGCTCCATCATAAGTAAGAAAGGAGAGCGATAGCAGAATGCAACGAAATAAATGAGAAGGAAATAAAAAATTATGTTTGAGAAAGAATTAAGACTTGACAACAATATAGACTGAAGTAATCGTGTCGATTTCAGAGTCCTTTGCTTTACTTTGCTAGGAAATATTTACGAATTATATGAAGGATTGTTGATGGATTGTTTAGTAGAATTAAAAAGATTTTCTTGATCATAAATCATGCTGATGATGATTTTTACATATGTGATAGAGCTATTAGAGACTAGTAACCTCGTAAATTTTTATTGCAAATTTATTTATCGAGTTATCGATAACAGAATATTGTATTTTTCATTTTTAGACATTTCTTTAACAAGCCATATCTCCTAAACGAATAAGATATTGACGCACATTTTTTCCATGGTAGATAAAATATTGTGGCCCGCTTCATTTATTTTCGCCGATATGTATATATCTTACCAAACTAATAATTAACACCTACCAGTTGCTCTTAACTTTTACCAAAATATCAATTAACCTCACTCTATTTAATATTACCTTCTAGTCAGCTATAATATGTATTCTTTGCTCTCATATCTACTTAACACATACATGTATATAAATATATATCTATCATCATATAACTCATCTTTGCCTCTCTTCCTCTAGAATTGAACACAAGAACTTCTATTTCAATCCACAGCAATCAATGCCTGTTGGCCATTCATCTTAATTTGCTTGCCACCATTGCCCCAACCCCCACATAATGTCAACAGCCTTTTGCAGGCTCTGCCGCTGCTGCTGCCATAGACGAAAATCAAAGCACCCTAACCATAATGTAGCGCAACACACCCACACACAGACACACATGTTTGTAGCAAGCTTCTTTTACTTTGCAACGTTGCTGCTGCCACTTGGTAGCAGTTGGCCATGGCAGCGCCAATGGCAGCAGCAGCAGAGCAGAGCAGCAGCGGAGTGGCAGCATCAGGCGGCAAATAATGTAAAACGCCATTAGGCGAGATTTTCTCATACAAACAACAATTGTGCATTGGCACACAGTCCGCCCATTGCGCCTTTGCCATCAGCAGGAACAGCTCTCCACACAGATCTCCATTGGCATGGAGTAGGTTGGTCTCTGAGCTCTGCCTGAGCAGCAGGGTGAGCTGCGGTATGAGCTGAGGGGTGGTTACTAAGTGGGCGTTGGACACAAATTTTCTTTCTTTTTATACGCTGCAGTCATAAAGTGTTCGAAAGGGTATATAGAGTTTCTGGAAACGTTTGAACGTCCAGATTTGGACACTGTAATGGTTAGATATTAAAAAACTAATTTTAGTATATTTGAAATAAAAAAAGGATGTTCAGTGATGCCCCAACGAAGTTTTGAAAATCCGCTCCTGGTTTATTTTTATAAATTTTGTTATTATTGAACAAAAATATGTAAAAGTTACTCAACAAAAGATTTTAAAGTTGCGCCAACGTAGAATTTCACGTCTGCGTTAGAAAATTATTAATTTCAAATTTTTCTTAATTATTTAAAATTTTTTTGATTTATTTTTTTGGAAGAAAACATTTTTCCAGGTTCCAGTACTTTACATACTTTTTATGTGCTTTTTTGGAACTTCTATAGCAATTTTAGGGAAATTAACTAGGAAATTTTACGGGACATTCTGCCCAAAAATGTCGATATCAACTTGCTTTCAAAAATTGCAACAAACTTGATAATCACGTGCTGGTTATACACCATGCCTTAAAAGGGAAATTTTTTTATAGGGTATTACAAAAACCAAGTTTTTCGCCGAAAACAGCTGGAATTTTTTTTTGTATGCGCATTTTGCACAAGTAAATGCTTTGGGGCGTCTGTGACTGTGTGCGTTTATGTGTGTGTGTATCTGTGTGAGGCAAAGAAAATCTCATGAAACGTAGCAAACGAAAACAATTTGGCCGCACCAAATGTTGCACGCCTGGCAAGTGGCAACATTTGGCCAAGACGGGTCTGAATGTTGCTTGCCACAAGGAGTGTAAGTGTGAGTGTCGGGCATGAGGCAGTGTGAGAGATTGGCGGCATGCGGCTGCTGCTGCGACAAATTGAATGAAATCACGGCAATTTGGAAGCCAGCACACACATAGATACAGCTGTGACCAGGCCCAAATGGCCGGACGGACAGAGGTAAGGACGTACAGAGACGGTCGCAAAATGTTTGGCTTGGCTCTTGACGCATAATTGAATTATTAATTTTTATATTTTAAATAACAATGCATGAAAGGACGGACGTGTTGTTTTATTTGCTCACTCACTTGTCGTCATTGGTAAGCTGCTGCTGCTGCTACTGCTGTTGTTGTTGTTGCACATGCGTCAGTGGCAACAACTGTGCCTGCCTCTGCACCCCAAGCCGCTTCACTGTTGGCTGGCTGGCTGGCTGTCTATCTGTCAGCTTGGCTGCTTGTTGGCCTGGTCTGTTTATCTGAATGCGGCGTGTATTGTGCCGATAAAGAAGTTGTTTACTCAGCAGCGCCAATTCAGCAGACAAATTTCCACACCCACTAGGTCACATTGGGTGGCTATGTTTCCACTAGGGCAGGAGGTCAGAATGAAGCTGTTTGTGTTGGCGTCTGTATCAGAGTGTGTGCGTGTGTGTGTGTGCCGCATTTTGACTGACTTTTGATAATAATTCTGCGCAACTGACTGCGAGCAGATAACACTTCATGGACAGACCCAATGATGTTGATTGCCTGCGTTGCCTTCTACCCTCAGCAGCAGCTTCATAGCCATCACTCTGCCACCACTCCGTCCATCTATCTGTCTGTCTGTCTGTCTGTCTGTTGTTTACTTGGGCGTAAATCTGTTTATGTGCGCGCATAATGTGAGTCCTCTTGTTGTTGTTGTTGTTTTGTGGGAAATTTCAAATTTACATGGCCATTTTGTAGGCCATATCCAGGTCTTGCCTTCACCTGTGGCGTCTGCAACTACAATTGTCTTCACACCAGGAGAGCGCAACAGACAATGGAGAGCAGAGAGCTCAGTTGGTAGCTGCCACAGCAAGACGCGTTAAAATTGTCACCGTCAGTGACAGACGCTGATAGTCTGCCCCGGCAACTGCTCCTAACTGAGCCGGCACAGACCACTCAGGCGTTAAACACTGTGCAGGACAGCACAAGACAGAACGGGAATGGACAGGACAGGACAGGACAAGGCACGACGCGGCTTACGTTGACTTGCTTTGTGTTATCATTTCTTTTTACGTACTTTTCTTGTTAAGTGAAAAGTGGCTTGGAAAAGCTGCGTTTGCTGCTGTGGCTGTGGCAGCAACTGAGACTGCAACTGACTGGCAACTGAAGTGTGGACAATGCAAAGGATTTTTGAAAAGCGGGAGCAAATGGAAAACGAGCATAAACTATTGATGGAAGGGTTTTAAGCGTGTGTGTTTGGAAAAAAAAAAATAACGTGTTCAAGAAGCTAGATAGGTTTGAGGCATGCAGAAAGTATCTAATAGATACAGCTTTGAATTTGTTTGCTCGAGAATGCGTGCCTTCAAATTAAAGGCAAATAAGTCTGCATACATGGACCTACAGAGAAAACTAAAACGACTACGCGACGAGTTCATTGAAAAAAGGGAGGAGAGATGCCAAGCCATCGACCGGCAAATCAACTCCTCGGTTATCATAATTTAAAAACGGACAAAAATTTATTCGGAAAACTGGCTACGTTTTCTTTAAGGGTATTCAATGTCACAATTTTCAAGAGTCTTTCAGTATAAATTGGTTTATTAAGAAAATAGGGCTGAAACATTGCGATGGCTGATTAGATACCAATCTGCAATGATTTTGGAACTAGTTTTGTATTTTGTTCCCAGTCTGGTTGAAACGTTTCAATATTTGTTATTTTGATGTATAATAGAGAAGTTGGCGAAAAAATTATTCATACTGGGGTGCCACAGAAATCTCAAGAGATTTTGGGTACGGTTTGAAACAAAATTTCATTCTTCGGACAATTGTTTGTGAATGTTTACGCTTTTACTCGAATGACAGAAAAGAGTTGCTATTGTTCGAAAATTATTTTAGTACATTTAGAAACTTAATTAATTTTATGAATTTTAAGAGTGATTTAAGCAAATCAATTTATTGTGAGATTAATCGATAAGTTGGGGCGTATTTGCAACTTTTGGCTTTGAGTTTCTGATAAATAAATTTGAATTTTCATCCCGCCCAACACTTGAGTTTGAATGACAACCCTACGAGCCATCAGTTTCCATTAGCTGTCAGTAGCATTGTGAATGGCAAAATGCATTTACATTTAATTTTAGTTTTTCTTTTAATTTTAATAATATCTTACAAAATGCTGTTTTGCCTTTTTCTCCTCAAACTAAATTCATGTTCCACGATTCATTTTTTAATTTTGAAAAATTTTGTCAAAATGAAATTCGATTTATTAAATTATAGAGATACAGATAGCTTAGAAATTGAATAGCATTTTTAAATAAGTAACAGATGCTTTGAATAAAATAGGTTTTATTGCTGAAATTAATCAAATTTCGAACAATTTTGTTAGAGATTTTAAGACCGCATCGAATCTTTCTGTGGCACCGACAACTGGAATTGTAGAGAAATTTACGAGAAAAATTTCCCCCGATTATAAGGCTTCTTCCTTATTTTATATAACATAATAATATCCCTAAAAATCCATTTAAGTGAAGCTAAAGTAAAAATTCAAACAGTCTGCTATTTAGAAAAGTGTTATACAATTAATTTAATAAATAAAAAATTTGTCAACCGAATTTGAAATCATATCAAAATCCAGCGACATATCAGAGTTATATTAGAAAGCATTTGAAAATCTATCTTAAGAGTTTAAGCCACAGCCTTCTAGAGATTTCTGGCACAACACTGTCTATGACGTTTGAAATAAATTCAATTGAAATCTAATTGTTAAATACAATTTCACATAACAATGTGAAAAGCTCAACTCATCTGCGTCATCAACATCGTTGTTCGTCATAAAGGTTGTCCTAACGCTCGTTCTAATCACACCTGCAACTAGTTGCCTCTTACCGCGCACACAAAAGGCTTCCCCAGTTCGATCTATTTCAATTGTTCAGTTGCCAAGACAGAAGGTAATAGTCAAAGCTATTGTCGCATTCAGAAAACCAACCACAAAGCTGGAAAAATATTAGAAAGAATGGTAGAGAGCTCATATCTCTCTTTCGGTTAGAAGGTAAAGTGCAAAAAAAAAATAAAAAAGAAGGAAAAAAAGTCAGCTGCAAATGACTTGTATACCATTGAGATAAACCAAATTTATTTATTTTTCATATATTGTGTGTAAGTGTGTGTGTGTGTGCACCGAAAGGACTTTTGGCTTAGCATTGTTAGATGAGTATGTGTGGGTGTGTGTGTGTGTGTGTGTGTTATGTGTGTCTATGGCAGGCATTTTGCATTTGTGTTTGTATTTGAGCTTTCAACAACAACAACAACAACAACAGCAGCGCAACTAACTACAATTCCGTAGGCAATTAATTTAGCAGGAAAAACCAAAAATGCAAAACATTCACCACACACACGCACACACACACACACTTAGACATATTTATATATGTATGTGTTTGTATATGGAGCAAGTAAAGGCAAAAATATAAAATGGAGTACAACAACAAACTGCCAAAGAGCCTGCAGAGCAGACGCCAGCGTCGACGTCGTCGTCAGGCACTTGCAAAAAGCGAGGGAGAGGGCAAGCGAGAGAGAGAGAAAAAAAAACAAACTTGAATGGAAATTCAATTGAGTGACATGAAAATGGAATTTTTCATATTTTGCTTTTGTTGTTGTTGTTATTATTGCAAGCAACTGCTGAGCGGGCACATCACAAACACAAATTGTTCTTGTTCAACTGTTTGTTGCTGCTGCTGCTTATTTTGGTTGTTGTTGTTGTTGTTCTTGCTAGCCGCAATAATAGTTAAAACAACAACGACAACAACAAGCAGCAGCAGCAACGAGCGGCGCTTTGAGCCGCAGCTACCAACCGCTGGCATCAACAGCAGGCAGTACACACACATACAAATATACGCTCTCTGTTTCTCTTCGCACAGTGGGCGCGGTCAAATGTCAAAATATCAAAATTAATGTTTTTTTATCGAGAGCATTTTCGGCAAGGTCGTGGGTTACTTGTGTATACACTTGTTAATAAATCCACGAGTGTTTAAGGTTACGTTGGTCGAGGAATTTCCATGACCCCTACAATCGCTTTCCTCCAATAATTTGAATACTGTTCCTGTGTTTAGTGACCCGAATATGACAATCATTTATTAAATCTCTATAAAAACAAATGTTTCTTTTTGCTTTTCGCCATTGAAGCTCCTCATCTTTAATTGAACTTGCTTCTCCCATGAAATAAAGTAACTAAAGTAACTTAACCAGCTTAGATAAGCTTGACTTCTTCGAACACTCTGGGTGTGGGTAGGAGTCACAACTTCTTGGTTCTCCAACAGGTCGGAGATTACTCTAGTTTACAAATTTTAGGGTCATCGAGTGAACCTTCCTAAAAAAGTGGGGTCGAGAAACACGGAAATGGCAACCTTTTTTTTTTCTTAAGCACCGTTTCGAGATATTTTCGAAAAACATGTTTTGGGGCACTTTTTTCAGGTATTCCTCAATATCTCGTGAACATTATTTTTAAAAATTTTTCTCGTTAATAAAAAGCATACCGAAAATGTGTAATTTTGAAAAATGGTCAAAAATTATTAATATTATTGGAAAGAGCATACCAATACCTTTCGATCTAATTGTCTTTCATGTCGATACCAAATTTTGTTCACGAGATATTGAGGAATATCTGAAAAAAGTGCCCAAAAACATGTTTTTCAAAAATATCTCGAAAACGGTGCTTACGAAAAAAAAAAGGTTGCCATTTTCGTGTTTCTCGACCCCAAATTACCATATAAAACACTTTTTTAGGAAGGTTGATTTTTCGTGTAAACTGGAGTTATTAGTGTTACGAGATAATTACGTTATTAATGATACCGCCCAATCTAATTCAATTTCAATTTCAGTTTATTTCACGGTTTTCATTTACAATATTTACAGTGTACGTGAATTCTAATATACCAACTTTAAGAGTTCAGGTTTTAATTACCTTTTCTACTTAATTATAATATTATATGACTTCAAAAAATTTACAATGACACGATTATAATATACAAGATTGTGAAAAAAAATTCAAAAACCAACTGAAGAATTTTTCTACTTAACCTACTTCGCCCAATTAATTAAACTTAAATAAACTGTCATACTTGGTGAGCTTAAGGGGTTATATACACTTGTGCTCGAGGAAAAAAAGGCAATTTTTACGATTTTGTTTTGGAAAAACAACACAACTTTTTTTAAAATACTGAACGTCTATTTATTTATACATGTCATAAGGTCTTCAAATATTTATAACTGGAGTCACCACGGGATTTTTATTCTACCATTCTCTCATGTAAACTTTTAAAATCAAGCTCATTAATACGCACAGTTTGAAAATTTTAAGAAATGCCTGACCAAGGCTCCATTAAAGCTATTTTTTTACTACTGTCACTATGCAAACGCAACCATTGTGCGTTGGCGCCCATTTTGTGTCGCTGTGTCCGTGTGCGTCTCTGTATCTGTGTCTATGTGTGTGTGTGTGTGCGTTTGTTAGGCCACCCAAAAAACGTTTGCGACTGACATTTTCATAATTAGGTATTCAAAATCTTTAATAACGGTTACTCTGCCGCCATTGCTTTGGTGGCATTGTTGTAGCACTCGTTCTCTCGCTCTGATTGTCGTCGTTGTTGTTCTTGTTGTTGTTGTCGTAGCTCACGCTGTTGCTTGGCATTCACAGACAGACACACGCACACACTTGCACGTTTTTGTTGTCCTTGTAGTTGCCACTGCTTTTTCACTGTTTTGACGCCTGTGGGGCATATATCGTGAGCAGACTTTTTGATTTGTTGTTGTTGTTGCTGTCGTTGTTGTTGTTATTGTTTATGTCTGTGTTGTTGCTTTGTCTAATGCGCTTAATAGAAAACATGGCATAATTTTGGGCTAAAAAGGCAAACTTTAAACACATATTTGAAGCATAACAATTTTGTTAAGTATGCGACATGTGTGCTGTGTATTTGATGTTTAGATTGGTTTGACTGACAACGGACTAGCACAAGACATTTTAGAGTCTGCAAAGACTTGTGTTTGTTGTACAAGTGCTAGTAAAATTTATTAGTATTTATTTCGTTATGGTTGCTGCTAACTTCAGGGCAAATTCTTCGACTCTGCTCAGGTGCTCGAACTTTCTTAGAACTTCAAGCCTCCAATTAAGCTTTAGATAAATTTGTAAGCAAGGCGAAAAGGCACTGCTAGCAACGGAATATTAGACCAAGTTTTTGACTCTGGACTGTCTTTTGTGTTTAATTTGATTTTAATAGTCGATAATTTTAAAATATTTTTGGAATTTTTTGAAAGAGGCTATTAAACTGTCGAGTGTACTAAAGGCGAGGGAGGCAGCATGGTAGATCCTGAAGAATTCTGTAGTGCAAGTGAGCTATCTGCGCTACAATCATTAGCTATCGTTTTTATAGCATTTGGGAGTTCAGTAGGTATGTTATCAATCGTAATCCCTTACCTTAATACCAGCTGGATTTGAGGCTACATGAAAGACACACTGGAACAATGGAACTATCGACCTATATAAATGGCTTTTAGTGATCTATTTGAGATGAGCAAGAAGGTAATCGGTGCATTACCTTCTATGCGACTTTACTGTACCTCGCAAAATCAACTGATAACTTAATGATCGTTAACTAGGCGAAATTTCTTATAAGAACTCCAACGAATTGGCAAAATATGAAACAATTTTTCGGCGGGTATGCCATTCTGCGTTTAAATTTTGGGTCCTAGCTAGACTACACACTTGTTATCGACCTGTTGGGCAAATGGCTATAAGTAATACGTTATGACCTACATATAAACCTAAGACCTATAGTATTAAGCTGCAGAGAGTAGAAAGAATGTAATCAGTGCATTATCTTCTATGCGCCTTCCATGTACTCCACAAAATTTACTGATAATCGTTAACTAGACACATTTTCTTCTTCTTTCTTCTTCCACTTTTTGATTTAAGCTACAGACCCCTTTTAAACCAGTCATATCCTAACTTAAATATATCAAATTTATGCAAGTCCAACTGTTTAGGCCTTTTCCATAGTAGGTCTAAACTGACCTATACCACCTAAAGTGAACCCCTTTGCTTCCTCAGCCGCCAAAAAAGCTTTTACAAATATACAGTCTAGGCCAAAAATAACACAAAAAGGCGTTAGGCTCCCACCACCCAACCACCCCAACCCCAACCTCTTCCATTGTCATGTATTTTGGCTTTTGTTTAGTGGCTGACACTGCTGCCAACTGCAGTCGGCGCACATTGCTCAGTGTTTACACAAATACACACACACACAATACCCTTGCACACTTTTTTATTTATTTATTTAAAATTTAAATTTAAATAACAAATGGAAGAATAATAATAATAAAAGAACACTGACCGAGGGCTCTACGCAGCGCTGCTCAGCTCTGCTCAGTTCAGGCGCCTGCTGTTGACAAGCTGACAGAAACTGTGAGAGAGAGGGAGGCCAGAGAGGCGAGAAGTGGCGACTGTAGGAGAGTGTTTGTTGATAGCAAGGCGAGAGAAAGAGAGCGTCAAGCGGCGCTTGCAGTTGTCATGCTTTTGCTTGAGTAATTAAATAATTTTCTTTTGCGTTTTACACGACAACAACAACAATAAGAACAGAAACAACAATGCTGCTCAGTCAGGCATCAAATGCAGCGCAGCCTGCCTGGAAGCCTCTGCCTGCCTCTCTCCACTCTCTGCTTCTTGCACTATCGCTGTCGCTCTGATTGTTGCTGCGGCATTGGCAACAATTGGCATTGACAGCAAACGTTAACAGAAATTGCAGCAGAATTCAATTAAGCCCCGCAGAGAGATGAGAGAGCACTAAAGCAACGTATAACACTTAACTGGACTAAATTTCAGTACATTACGTATACGCCTAGTTTTTTAAAAACCAAAAAAACCGATTTCAATCTATAAATTTGGCAAACCACTTGCAATTTTTACCCACCAACTGTGACAATGTTTTTATTTTTATTTTTATGGGTTTTTTCGGAACGGGTGTTGGGGGGGTTGCAACAATAAATAGTAGTTCACAGCTGCAAAAGAACACAATGCAACAGCAATGAGGGAATATATTTTTTGAAACATGTTGCCAAACATGAGCCAACAAACTTAACAATTTTTTTTTGATACACTTTACTTTAACGTTTGGTCAAACAAGTTCTCTTGGCAAGTTTGTAACGGCTGAGAGCACATTGAAGCAAATCAATTTATTTAAGGGGGGCAACTTGTATAGAATCTTCAGAAAATTGATTTTTTTTAATCTAAATTTTTGGATAATTATGTTAGAAATTGTGATGATAATATATTAAAAATCGTCACCAAACCAATCGACACGGTCAAATAAAATTTACACGGCTTAGACTGGGCCACACAAACCTCACCCACCTTCATCTTATTCTCAACACACCACCCCATTCCTGCTCTAGATGCAGTGAGCCAATGGCCATTACAATCGCACACATTCTCAACTCCTGACCTACCATAGATCTTAATAGAATGCGCATATTAGGTAACACTATCCAACCCATATCCCCAAAATTTTGTAACTATAATCAAATTCCTGAAGCTCAATAATATTTACCACACCATATAATATATAGAGCAGCCAGTGCTTCCCCACGCATTAAGCTAGATTATAATTTTAATTATAAGTTGGCAGTATATAATAATCATAATATGTTAAGAAACATGTCCCGAAGTGAATTAAAAACAAAAAAAATTTCCCCCACTAATAAGCGTTTTTAAACTTTAAACGCCTTTATCTCGAAATCAATTTTTTTTAGAATGGCTTCACGAATTACTCAGTCAATTTTTATCCGATCGATTTGAAATTTTGGTACAATTTTTATAACATAATTTTCTAGTAGGATTTTGTCAAAATAATAAAAACTTTTTATTTTATAACTCATTTTTCATGATTTTTTTTTTGACGAAAAAAGAATTATTTTTTAAACATGACAATTTTTTTTAAATTCAAAATTTAGAAAACCCCTACTTGGTTTACTTACTTTTGGTCCATAAATCAAAAGGAAAAAAATTCTCTATGTTTCAGATCAATGACGACGTCAAAAAGCTGCAGCCATGGGGCCTCTCCGAAAATTAGTCATGTACTCATAGCTCTCTACAGGCGCCATTTTGTTTTTTATTACTTTGGAAAAATTAATTTTTCTAGCTCAAAATATGTATAGTATCGTCACCTATTTGGATTTTGAATACAAAATAAAGTTTCTTTGAAAAAAAAATTTTTTAAATTTCCTTAACCCTTTCAGTCATTGCGTCCAATAGATTGGACATTTTTATTTTCTCGATTTTTCTTTTCGAAATAACCTTAATTAAAAAAAAAACAAAAAAAGTAATGTTGGAGATATTTTAAGTATTGTCCAATAGAAAATTAAAAATTCGTTGTATTTTTATAATAAAAATAGGGCATTTACTTTAATTTAAAACTTTGTTCCGCGAAAAAATTATGAAATTCAGTAAAGTACTTCATATCATATAACGAAATAAAAAATTGAGAGAATGAAATGATCGTCTGCTTGCGATTAAAAACATTTTTTAAAATGATAGCTCAAATGGTAAGGCTCAGCAGTTTCAAAACATGTGATCTAATGCATTGGACAAAAGTACCGGGAGTATGCCGTTTTGCGACTCGTGTAGTATTGTGATTTGAATTTTCGGCTTTTTAAGGCGGGATTCTCGGAATTTTCTTGAACTGAGAAAAAAATGTATGCAGCTTCAGCTGATCTATCGGAATGCGATGGTGATTGACATGGGCCTCAAAAAAGTATTGAACTAGCGGAAAGCGAAATTTTCAACGAGGATTTCGCAGAGATCAAAATATTCATCCCACAAAAAATAGCAAATAATAATATAAAAGATTGTCTTATGCATATATATATTTTCCGATCTATACTTAGATGCTATTAAAAACTAAGTTCACAAAAATTGTACGCGTTGAAACCAAACATTTTTCCAAAAAACGAAATCGTTTACTTTTGGTATAACATCGTAATCGAATAATTTG
This sequence comes from Chymomyza fuscimana, assembly GCA_949987675.1. Lineage (NCBI taxonomy): Eukaryota > Metazoa > Arthropoda > Insecta > Diptera > Drosophilidae > Chymomyza > Chymomyza fuscimana. The sequence continues at coordinate 101,765,535 of OX465089.1, forward strand.
CTCATTAACACACACAGGATATATTCCAAGATGATATGAGATCGCACGCTTTTGTTGATAGATAATATGTAAAATGTTGAAGAACATGAAGAAAAATGTTGTCCTCATCTCATCTTCACCAGTGCTTGCGAGCACGTCCGTTCAGATCGAAGGCAAAAATTTGACTTTATGTGTTCCTTACACCTTGGTACTATTTATACTCCCTCGAAATGTGCTAGCTAAATGCACTAACATCCTCAAACTTTCACAAAATAAATAACAATACTGCAGTTACCGTCTTAATCTTTATTGTCCACTACGCTTGCCTTTTGCAGCTCCCATAATCACTTCAAAAGACGTCTAGCGCCTAAAGATTTGGCCACATCAGCGAGTTGCGTTATTGCCTACTGTATACGGTAGATAATTCGCTTCACCGATTTTTAATTAATTTTGAGCCTATTTATTATAGCTTTACCTCTCATTAGAATCTACAAAATATGCATATGCCTAAACAATAGCCCAGTACAAGATACAATGAACTCGTAGCAGGGTCAGTGCAATGTGTCCAGCCTGATACGGTTAAGCTGCTTTGACGTAAGTGCACATTGTCCTGCGTTATTAATTACCGTATATGCATATGCCTAAATAATAGCCCAGTACAAGATATGAGAACTCGTAGAAGGGCCAGTGCAATATTTTCCGTATGATAAGGTTAAGCTTCTTTGATGCAAGCGCGCATTGTCTCTCCTAGATGATTGTGGGAGAGTTGCGTTATTGCTTACCGTATACGATGATTCGCTTCGCCGATTATTAATTAATTTTGATTCTATATGGTCTATTTTATGTATCGGAAAAATGTTGTCCAATGTTGTGACTTGACATAGAATACAGCAAAGACTGCAGAAGCAATCAAATAGAAGATAAATGTATAAATACCTGGACTCAATGGACACTTAATTCATGCTATCCTGTTGCTAGCACCGAAACTGAAGACTATCCTTTTACATAAAGACCAAAAATGATAAGATAAACGCTTGGTTTCAGTTACACATATGCCGGAGGTAATAGAAGCAAATAACGCTTTTCGCTTGAAAATGTCTTTACTATATGTACTTCAAAATCCTTCATTATTTGTAAAAAATATAATATTTAAAAGCAGTTTCCTATAGTCAGTTCGAAATATTTCGCACGGAATCGCAAAACTTCATATAAAAAAAAAAATCCCATTTGGGATATCCCACTGCGTAGACCCCTTTAGAAATAATTACATGTGATACAAAAAAGTATGGTACCTAGAGTGACATTGTCCAAATTATTGGGCAATACGTGGAGCCCAGGAGAGCCACCCCAACGTAAAAAAGCTTTCAAATTCGTACTCAGTGAACCAAAATTAGCTAATAAACAAGTTTTCAGATTTTTATCTCTATCGGCTGAATTAAGTGAATGAAAATGTTAAAAGTCCATGCTCCACACAGGTTAGGAAACAAACCAATTTGTTCCTTTAATGCAGTCCAAGAAAATTCAAAAATCTATGGAGTAGTATCGAAAAGCAAACTAGGTAGCGATGGACTCGAACAAGAAACATGCTTCACTCATTGAATCTACAGAATAGAGCTGTAATGAGGCACAGTACCCTAAGACTAGTGGGCGGGAGAACGGACGTTGAGGATGATGATGATGTGAATAGGGTGCGCAGAAAGGACGTTACCCATGACAACTACTGTCGCAGAGAATCATTTCTCAAGCTAAAGTAGTAGAGCATCTAAACTTCGACATGCTCAAGTTGAACCCCACTACTGCGGCTAGCCCTAACCCTGGCTGCGGTTGGCCAGCCCTGTGTTGGCCAATTGGCCACTTAAATGCCGTTATGTTGTCGGGTCACGCGCCAAATGTTTTCATGGCCGACCAAAAGAGAGCTCTCTCTCTCTGTGTCGTGCAAGCAGCTGCTGGATTTTCAACAAATTTTGGCAGCAAACGGACGCATTATTGACGCAGCAATTATGTTCAGCTAATAAAAGTGTTCTATGTGGCACAACAGTTGAGTTCGACAGTTGCTCGATTTATGCATGTAAAAATAATTAATGCGTTGATTTATTTAAATGGCGGCGTTGCAAGAACGTGTTGCGGCATTCAAATGAAGCGACAGAGACAGAGAGCAGAGAGCAGTGCCCATGTACCCATCAAATAAACGCATTAACAACACATAGACTATGCATGTGAGTGTGTGTATCTATGTGAGTGTGTTTCTGCAAGTATGATTGTGCTTGTTTTGTGTACATTGTTGAATTGAAAATTTATTTACAAACTTGGCAGCAACGACAACAACAACAACAACAGCAACAGCAACATGAAGAACAACAAACAAACAACGTTGACAAAAAATCAAATATGTTAAGCGCCATTTAAGCGATGCCTGCCGCATGAGATAATGCCAATGTATGTGTGTAGGTGTGTGTGTGTGTGTGTGTGTATGTACTTAGTTGAGTATGTATATGAGTATCTGTGTATTTTTCTAAAAAATTTGTGCTGCTGCTTTGTTTGTTTTGTACTGCGGTTCACATGTGTGCGATTCCCAGCAGAATGCGCTCCTAAAAGTATGCAAAGCAGAAAAAAAAATAACACAAATATATAGCTAAACTGATGGGGTAAAGTTTGCGGACACTAAGGAGTGTTATCAACAAAACAGTTTCTTAACTCACATCTAATAATTAGCTCAACATTTGCTTAATAAACTACAAAAAGTTTTTTCAAAGGCCTCAGTATTGTAACTTTACATCTAAGCCAAACTTCTTTGGAAGAAACTTGATTTAAGAGTCAAAAGAACCCTACGTCAATACAATCATCCATAAAAAACTGAATCCTGAAACGCATTAATTTTCGGAAGCTCTTGTACTTTTTTTTAAGGTGTCTAAAAAACCATCTTAATAAGGACTGCGATAAGCGAATTATCTATCATTATAAGCTTCGTAATTAGACTTTTAATAATACGACATTCGTTGAAAACCTTGTATTTCTTATTACTACATATTAAGCCGTAATTTTTTCATGGTCCAAAAAACGTAACGCATTTTTGGGTTTATAGAATGTAATGGTAGAAAGAGCTGAATTTTTGAGTTACTTAAAAATAGTCTGAACTCATGGCCAACCAACCTTGGAAAATGGAACCTTCAATATGATATTCAAGCCAATAAGATAAATTGACTTAAAAAGAAGTTTTAAGCTTCAAGGAATCTTTTCAGGATTTTCATATTATTCAGTCGTACTCCGGAAAACGAGTCTGACTATTGTATTCGAATTCGTTTTGAAACCGTATATTTGGTGCTCCCAATTTTGCCAAAACGAATTTTTTAAGTGGTTTGAAACCGAATGTTTTGTTGCAAGAGGAACTAAAACGAATTGGCCAAATACGTTCGAATCTTTACGCATTTTAAACAGAAATATTTTTTTTAAATATTCTTTGATATTCTTAAATTCATTTTAAGCCAATTTCAAATTAAACAATTATTGATAAATATTATTAATTAATTTTTTGTATAAATTAACCCAAAAAATGGCATGCACAACTCAAACCGAATTTTTATATGGTACATGTGATGCTTAAATCGTTCATATCTCGCATAAAAAAAAAATAGGAATAGCATAGTCGTGGATAATTTTCTCGAAATGTGTAAAGCTGTGCTGAAATTGGGCAAGGGATATATGAGTAGTTGGCGACAGCAAAAAATTCGAATTCGAAAACGAATCCGAATAAAATTGTTCGTTTTTGGTTTTGTTCGTTTTTGGTTTTGTTCGTTTTCCGGAGCACTGCCGATTATTAGTGCTATGGACTTACCAGTATTTTTAAAAAGACTTGTCGTTCCCGATGTTTTCAAACTCTTCTGCTAAATTTTTGCACGTACAATTATTTAGACAATATATTATTATTATATACTGCTTCTTTTAAGCATCAAACTTTTGGATACTGTGTTTTATCTTTGAATCTATACCTTTTTTTAATTTTGAAAGTATGCCTCTTTTTTAATGTCAAATGTTACATTTGTTATAAACCTCGAAAATAAAATTAAAAATTGTTAAAAGTGCTTAGTGACGAAAAAATTTTTCAATCTTTTGTTGGTTTGGACAGTATTTTATTAAATCTATGTGAGTCTATATTTTGATGCATTTATTTCATGAAAATCAATTTAAACGTTTTGTCATCTGCAGTGAAAACAAATATAAAATTTAAAGATGTATCCCGGTAGTTTGTCTGATACACTGTTGGCCATCCTTAGCTGCTGTAAAAAATTTGCTCAGAAGTTGTAGGTCCTTAGTAGAATAGAGCGAAGCCCATGTCATTATCCTCGAATTCGGACTCCTGCTTCTTTAACTCCATCCGGGCATTCTTCTTATCAGCACAGCACCTGAAGCAGCAGCAGCGGCATCCTGAACTGCTTCATCAAATCATCGATGTACTTGCCATTGAACTCTTTGATCAGCTTGATAAGACGCCCAATGACGATCGCAATATCGACAGATCTGAAGATTTTCTCCAAATCGGCATTTTTGGGGGATTCTCGTCTGCCGAGGAAAGCCAACAAGTATGCAGCCACGTAATGCGCGTTTAAATTTTAAGTTACAAACACGAAAAGTAAATACACGGATAAACACGATTTTTTGCTTAGAAAACGTAAAACGAAAGAAAAACTATACTAATATTGTAAAACGAGCCATCTTGAGAAAAGATATACATATATATTTTCGCAAGCATATATTTTTATTAAATATTTCAAACGTCTATGCTTCACTTTCATGTAATAATTAATATCAAGCGTGCAGAAACTTTTCGCTGCTAGTGTACATTGGCTCGCTATAGCTATATTGGCTGTGTGTTTATGTGTGTGTGGGAGAGAGAACGGGTGCATGTAAACGGAATTGTTTTGCCGGCTGGCTAGGCGTGTGTGGCAAAGGGATAATGACAGACAGCAAGACGGACAAAGCACTCACACAAACACACATATATATATACTCTTACATTCCTACTCCATTCCAACCCACACACACACCCGTTTGGCAGGCAAAGGTGATGCCGTCGACGTCGCTGCTGACGTCGTTGCTCTCTGCATTGCGTGTCTTATCTTCTTCAATGTGAAAACACGCACGAAAACTCAACTCAAGCAGCAAACAGTTGACAATAACTGTTGAGGTTGAGCCTGAGCTTTACTAACAATCATTTGCGTGTGTGTGTGTGTGTGTGTGTGTGTGTGTGCATGTGATCAACTCTGTCTCTCTCTCTAAGCGTGTGTGTGCGTGTGTTCTCGGCCATGTAATGTTTGCCCTTTGGCTTTTGTTTGGACATAAAGGCTGAGTTGTTGTTGTTGTTGCTCCAAGTGCAAATTAACTAGAAGTATGCAATGTAGCAACTTGGAGAGATAATGCACTAATGACATATTGTTTATGAAATGAATAGCTTTAAAGACAACAACAACAATAACAATTAAATTATTGTTAATATTCTAAAACTATGCGTCTGCCCAAGCAACTGCAAAAGGGTTAAAAGGGTTAAAGAGGACATTGGATATGCAATTATCTCAGGAAATCTGAAATACTTAAAAGGAAAGGTTTACAACATAAGTTGAGTGTCGCTTTGTTGTTGCTAGTTGTTTGTGGCCTTAAATTTATGTGTTTACAAAGGCCTTAGACATACGCAGACAAAAGTAAAGGACGCAAAGTTAAGAGCCACCAAATTGGAAATTTTAACTTTCATATAATAAAATTTATATTGTTTTTTAAAAAAAAAGGAACCATAAGCTAGAGTCATTCTAAACATGGAATTTGAAAAACTTTTATTAAATATTTTTTAAATATTTTAAGGGCTTTAAGACAAGCAAGTCTTAAAAGTGTATTACCATATATTGTAGTCGTAAAAATTATCAAACAAGGCCCCTAAAAATTCGCAAAAAATTCAACTATATAAAAGCAATAATAATAATCCGTAAAGGGTAAAAGGACTCTGCAAAAAATATTTTTTTTATAGAAACTATATTGGACAAACACAACTTTGTTGAGTCCTCGGCATGACATTTTCTATGTTCAGTGCCGCAGAGAGAAAATCCGGGCTCGGGGGAAAATATACCGGCCCCTCTATTACACCTTTAGCTTGAATCACTACAGTACGACAGTAATTACACCGGGCGCCTGAGAAAACTCCGGGCCTGGGTGGAATCCCCCACTTCCAAACACTCTCGACGGGCCTGTCTATGTTACATACGTTTACACAAATTTAATATACCCCTGAACTCTTACCTTAAGGTACAGCGTATGATAATTAAGATTTCATGTTATCTTACTAGCTTGATGTAAAAAATCGACTTAAGTCTAAAAAAGTGTATTTAAAAAAATTTACAATTGCATTTTTGTTGTTGTTGATATATAATATTTATACTTTGCAGTTCCTTTGACTACAACGGCGTTTGCTGTGAATTTTGTTTTAAACCTAAATAAAGCTACATACCAAATTTGGTGACTCTTGACCTTGCAGTGCAATGCTTATATAGGGTGGGCCAACTGTTGGTTTGTTTATAAATTGCATTTTATTCGCACATTTTCCAAAAAAAATGGGTCAAATGTCTATACCAAATGCGAGTTTGAAACAACGCATTTATGTATGAAAAATAATATCGCCCAAATGGCCGCCGCGGCTAGCTTTACAGGCCCGTGCATCGTAATTTTTCATGACTTTTTTTGATAAAAAATCAGCTGGCTTTTCTCCCATCCATCCGAATAAGCGACGCTGATAATGGTACGTGGGCTTCAATTGTTGCATCATTTGAATCTTGTAAGCGTCTAAATGCAGATCCTTTGTTTCCGGCGACTCGTCGACACTGGCCTTAACTATGTTTTTTTCACAGAACGATCATTTTCAGTACGCCTGTACAATCCATGACTTAAATTAAGTATCTTTGAACTTGACATATGTCGAAGAGCATTCACTTTGGATTTGGTATGTTACAAATTATGAGTGTTTAACAACCAGACCAGCAGATGGCCCACCCTATATATAGTCAAATTTGGAATAGCGGGTTAAGAACGGGCATTTTTGACTTTTGTCGTATTTGTCTGACTTTATACATTTTTAATAAAAAGATTCATATAATAGCCGCCTCTGGCTATAGAAATTTTTATAATCTAGAATTAATTTCTTCTTTATAAATAAAAAAATAAAGATGCATATAACCATGACACATGACGCACTAAAAGTTAAGATAGACAACAATGAAATTATAATCGAGGACGTAGAGAAATTTTGCTATCTTGGTAGCGTGATCAGTAAAGAAGGCGGAGCCGGTGATGATGTCACAGCTCGAATCGCGAAGAGTAGGCACTCATTTCATGAAGAAGATTTAGGCATTCAGCGCTATATCACTACTCACGAAGATTAATATTTTAAATGGATCTGAAACCTGGAAAGTGACAGAACGAATTCGCCAAAGAGTTTAGGTTTTTGTCAACAAGTGCATTAGACAAATTTGCAAAATCTTTTGGCTCCGAACGAACTCAAATGAAGAGCTCATGAACATCACTTTCACAGAACCAATGTGGAAACAAATAACGAGAAGAAAGTGGCGATGGATTGGCCAAACGCTATGGAAACAAGACTCAATTTTGGCGAAAATGGCTTTTGAATGGAATCCGCAAGGCATCCGTAGACCTGGGCGACCGCGGACAACTTGGATAAGATCGATACATCGACAATATGGAACATGACATGAAATACGTAGCTTAAATAGCTTTAAATAGAGCTAACTGACAAAATCTCGCTTCCGCCCTATGCTCTACGTGGTAAAGTTTTAAGTCAAAATATTTAACAGCGAAAATCTTTTACTGGAAAACGAAGAGATATAGACATAATAGCCCAATCGCTACCAAAAGATATGTGAAGCATTTTGGTATAAGGAACATATGGTCTGTCCTCTGCCTGTTATATAGCATACAATATGATAGGTATGAATACAAAAATTGTTCTATCTAGACAAAAATATGTCTCTACGACTCTGGACTATTTTTGTCCCAAATCGCTGATAATTATGCCAATTATAAATGTTGCTTAGACAAGACCAATTGTTCATGCATGAACACGAACCATCACCACTCAAGAAACCAATGACGACGAGAGTCTTTGGAACCGCACAGTGGTTCTATGTAAGAAATGGCTATGGGTTCATCAAACGGAACGACATTAATAATGTTAATAATAATTAAAAAAGTTCGTCCTTCAGAGCGCTATTACAAAGAATAATCCCAAAAAAGCATGTCGCTCTGTTGGCGATGAGGAAGCTGTCTAGCTCGATATGGTCATTGGATAAAAAAGGTCATAAAGCTGCAAACGTCACAGGACCGTTAGAAGTCAAACAATGCTCCCGCCACCCCTGGAGAAAGAACTGATAGCAACGACCGACCATATATATGTATGTATATATGTAAGTATGATAAGGTCAGGGCTGTAGACAGAAAAAATTGTGTTCTGTAAGTACGACAGCAATTACACCGGGCCCCTGAGTAAACTGTGGGCCTGGGGGGAATCCCCCCTCTCGGCGGGCCTGGATAAGGTGCTGAGGTTTCGCATCGAAGTAAGGTTCGTAAACGCCAATTCTAACGCAGCAATTACTGGATGTTACTTTTGCGCCAGGGAGAATGTTCAGACATGAACATGAGACACATCGGAACCCTTGCAGCGCGCATTATAGACATGGTTTATGACTATTTCTACTATATGGGCCTCAAGTGGTCTGCGTTAGTGTAGGATCGTGTATGTGGCGCATAAATTATCAAACCACCATCCAACGCGTGCTGCAGTGCGCCAGAAAATCGAGTGCATACAGAGCGGCAGTACTACACCATTGCCTGCTTTTATGTGTATATTGTCGTACACCAATTATGTAATTGTTTTAGAAGTCCCGAGATCTCTTTAGAATATTTATATATATATATATATTATTTACAATATTGACGAAACTCCAGGTTATTTCAAGGCCCTGCCAAAACATAGCGCTTTCTTGTCTAAAAACAACAACGTACTCTTACAAAATTTCATTGCCTCCTGATATTATGGATTTTTGGCATAACTAGCAAGCCAAACCAGTTTTGTATGGTTGTGAAACGTGGAACGCAGCAGCACAGGAGACACAAGCGCTACAAGGCTTAATAATCCCTGCCTCAGAAAAATTCTGCGAATATTCTGGCCGCATATTATCTCCAACACTGATTTGTGGCGCATTACTGGTCAAGCACGCATCTCTTCCGAAATTCGCAGGCGCAAATGGAGGTGGCTTGGTCATGCGATCAGAAGGTCGACTGGAAAGCCGACGAAGAGGGCGACCTGCAAAAACTTGGAGGCATACCCTGGAAGATAAGTAACTTGGTCGATGAGCACCTGGAGGAAAAGTTGTTCAACGCATTTGTTAAATGGGCAAACTGGGAGCGGATTGTCTACCTTTGATATTAAGTAGTGCTTAAGGCGCATACAAAGCAGCGATTCATAGCTAGCTCCTTTAGGCAAAAAAGTTAATGCTAGTTGGAAAAGTAAACCGACACCCAAGTTAATAAAATATTTCTACCTTGACTGACGATTGGTCAGCTGGGACTTTTGATTATAAACATAATTAGAAGCGCAAAGCTTAAGCAAATCTCCAAATAGCAATCAGAAGCTATGTAGCTATAATGTATAGATGGACATTTCTACCATTAGGGTAATTTTTCTGTAAAATATAAAAACAATGATTAGTATGAAAGAGACTTAAGTTTATAAAATTTTGCTTACCTGTGTGCATATACTGTGTTAGTATTACTTCTTAATTTTTTAAAGATCTAATCAAAGGTTCAGTGCAGCAACCCAAAGTGATTTAATGTTTTGAGACTTCTCTGGCGCGCTTTATAGCTTGCAGCCTTAAAAGCCTTACCTAAAGAATCATTTATCAGCGAGTATACAATATCCAGCTTGGTCATTATTGTGGCCAACACTTTCAGCAACAATCCCCAATTTTTCGCATTTAATTTTTAAGTTTATTTTAAAACAAACATATTTTTTTATCTGGCTTGCTTGTTTGCAGCGAAAACAATGTCGGCACACACGCAAGCAAGTTGGCAGCGCTCAACACAGCTGTAGTCGGAACTGAGCTAGCTCGTATAAACCGTACAAATGAAGCAGTTCGCTGTTTACGTGCTGTAAAGCGCAGCAAACACACATTATGCAGCACTGACAATTTTGAATTTAAACTTAAGCGCGTTAACTATTTGCGCTACTTGTTTGCAGTTAAAATTCAAGCTGCGTTTTATTTAAAAGACAAAACAATTGTATGTACTAACTATAATTGCACTTTATTTAAAAATTAAATTAAAAACTAAAATAATATAGCTAACAAGTAATTTGTTCAATAGTTTTGTCTTGGGCAACACGCTACCTCGACACTCACTCTCTCTCTCTCTTCTCTTACACTCTCACTCAACTAATTTAATGACTATAGTTTACTGACTCGGTTGTTGTTGTTGTTGTTGTTGCTGGAACGGGGGGCGTGGCGGCTTAGTGCTTGTATTGTTGACCTGGACAAAAGTGCTGCCAATTTGAACTTGGCATTTGCATTGATTTGGAAGCACTTGATTAATTTAAATTAAGTACTAATTATCACATAGTAAACTTATTATTTAAACGCTGACTTTGACTCATTAATGTGTGCGTCGTCGGATCATGGATAGCGTTCAACCATAACCCAAAAGATACTTGGGCAGATAGGTTATGGAAGAGAGCAAACTGTAGCTGCAAGACAGACGGGAGGCATGTCAAAAAGAGAGCAAACTTAGTAATTACAAGCACATTTATTTTTTGCACCTTTTACCAAAAAGCAAGCTTAAAAAATTATTGTATATACAAAAAATATATTTACATATTGTGTACTTATACATAAGGCCTCAACCAAAAGTACCATATATAATATCCATTGGCTTCCAGTCGCTGCTGTTTTGCTCCTCGCTTTCCACGCTGTATTTAGTTAATGTTTAAACCAAAACCATGTTAAAGATAAATTATTTTATTAATTAAATGCAAGCAAAACTTTGTATAACAAAACATTACAAAAAAAAATGAAGGCAGTAGTATATAAGCTTACAAAGTGAGGTTATGTTCAAGCAACACTACCCATACCAACACACTACAAACAAACACAAACGTTTAAATGGCAACTATGTAAACAGTACATACGAATTGGAGAGTCCACGATAAAACCAAGATTTCCAAGATTTCGACGAACCCTCATCGATCTTGGACTCTACATCGGCGCAGAAATGTTTGCGATCATGCGAGCGTCCGCTCTTGCAATCGCAAAGCAAACGTTTCTTGCACTCCGCATCACAGGTGGGTCTGGCCGGCGAGTTCTTCCAGTAATTTCTGCAGAGGCAAAAAGTATATTAAACTATATATCTGTTGCTATAGTGTTCCACCTACTTGTAGTACATGTCAAACAATTCCTGATTGTTGGTCAACTCGTTTATAAGATTATCCCAATCGCTGGGACGCAATGCCTTCATATTATAAGCTGCACGTGCGGTATACAGCTTATACCAAATGGGATAATCATACAGATTGGCTTCCTTGAGATTCATAATCCAGGATTCATGATCTATGACTAAACGCGTGGTTGTATCATGATCGCCGTCCACATAGTAAACGCGATAGCCCGGATTTAGATCATAGTAGGGCGATACTGAGGGTCCTATATAGGCCACGCTGTTGGGATGCGCTGCAAGAAACACCATAAAAGATTGCTTAAAAAAAAATTCCAGTGCTCAGCTCATGTGCAACTCACCCAAATCATGCGGATCGTAGAACATCTCAAACTCATCGTAGTGCGTATGTCCATAGAACTGCGCCGTAATTGTGCTCTCATAGCGTGAGATGATCTTGTAAAAGTTACGCGACCAGACCTTCAAACAGTCCGAGTGTCCGGGTGGTATATGTCCTATAACATGCACCTTTTCATTGGAAAACTCTGCGCTCTGCAACTCATAGATGAACCACTGCAGCTCGGTAGCCGGATCGGTGGAGTTTAGCAGCAACCACCAGTTCTTGTTGTTGCAATAGTTCATATTCAAGGAGATGATGCGAAAACCTGGACGCACTAGCACCGAGTAGAACGCACCACGTCGCACTGTATGGGATACGCTTTGTGGTAACCAGCGTCGCCATTGCACATCGAGCTCATCATACAGCCAGTTAATGGATATATCCACTTGGTTTACATAAGGCGGTGGAAAACTATTAACCGGCGCGCTCTCATGATTGCCCAGTGCCGGAAATATGGGCACGCCCGGAAACTTTTCACTCATTTGCTTTACGGTTTCTTTGATAATCTCCAGATTCTCCTCCTTGGTCTGATTCCAGACATCATGCGGCGGCAAATCACCTGTCCACAATATATAGTCTATATCCTTGTGTGTATCAGCTATATGCGCCAGCATATTGTCCACTGTGCGCTTTGGTGTATCACATTTACGATAGTCACCCCACTTGCCCGCTGCCGCATTGGGATTAGCTGGACGTCCGCTGCTCAGCCGGCAGCAGAGCGGCTCATTACAATCCGCATTGGAGCCTTCTACATAGTGTGGATCGTAGTGCGTGTCAGATATGTGCAGCACTTTGAAAAATGGCGCCGCTTCTTTGGGTATGGGCAGCTCCGCAAGCACTGGCGGCTTGGGCACTGGCGGAAACATAACCTCCCATTCGTGATACGGATTAAACACATCATCGCAGCCATCGCCCACCACAAAGCTACAAATCTCATCCGGTCCCAGATTGGTGCGCTGCAACACATAGATGACCTCGCTGCCAAACAAATGCGAGACGCCCTCACACACACGCGCGCTTTGTATATTCAGATTGACGCAAAACTGAAAGATCATCTTCATAATCTCCGCCTCCGTTTTGCCCGCTTTGATATAATGTTGCAGCAGACCCGCGCCCGCCTTGCACGCCGTACAGGAGACCTTGGACATGACGCTGTTCTCAATCTCAAAAGCTACCTGCTTGAGATTGAACAGCTTGAGCGCCTTGTCCACAAAGGGCGGATAGACCAGACCATCACCCATGGCTGTGTCATACCAGAGCATGCGCGCCGATGTGCGATTGCGTTTCATTTGCCTAAGCCGCTCCAGAAACTCGTCATCGCTATCCGAGGGCTGACTATTGGTGCGATTGGCATACATCTTTAACTGCAGATGCGGCGTTATGCTCCTCGGTTGCGCCTCCACCGGCCAATCATCTTCAGCCTGTGTCCAGTTAATGGGTGCTCTCGCATTTGTATACAAAAAGGGCAGACCTATAAACGTAGAGAGAGGGAGAGTGTCAAAAACTCTATGGGCTTATTGTTCATGCCACTTACCATCTGTTAGGGCAAGCTGTAGGGCTGCAAGTGCCAGGATGAGCCAGCAAAATTGCCAACTGTGGCAAGTCTGCACCCGCCGCTGCTGGGTCGTCATGGTAAGCGCTGGCTGGCTACTATCACCTCTGCCCCTTGCTCACAGGTACGACGTATGGACGGAGCTGCCTCTTGACCTACATTTCGTTTTCAACGAACCAAATAAAACAACAAAAAAAAAAAGTAAAAAGTCATTATTATGTTAAACTTGTTTCCAATGTGTTCCATCCCATCTTTTAAAGCTAAACGCTTCAATACACTTAACTTCCACTTTCTGCGCTGTCATTAACTTTTGTAAATGAAAGAGCACGCACTGTGACTCTTTATGAAAACTTCCATGGGGGGTCGTCTACGTTTTGGAGTACTAACTTTTATTTACGGAAATAAAATGTCTTTTGCAAATGATGTTTAAATTAAAATTTTCTGCTATATATCTACGACCTCATAATAAGCCAGTTTAAACTGGGTTACAACATTTCTCAAAAGAGCCTAATCCATGTGAAAGTGTTTTCAGTTCTCAAAATTAACTCTGAATGGAATCATGAATTGAGCAGCCACATAAGCTCATAACAAAGTTGGATTCAGTATCATCATAGTCTCATACTTCAGGATTAGGTACGTTTCAGGACAGAGCACAGTAATTTTAATTGACAAGTTTACGGCATGGATTCATTAGTTGAAAAAATGGTACGCGTATCAATCTTAATTCACTAACATAATGATCCCTTAACTTTAAGATGTAGTACATAAAAAAAAAAATATTTATATATATAAAATGAACCAGAAAGAACTATATCCAACCATATAATATATGAACCAAAAAATTCAGCATGGAGCTACATCTGTTTCGGTACAAACATATCTGTCTGCCTGTATGGACACTTAGACACTTATCATTTTCGATTAATATATAAACCAATACCGAAATCGGTTTAAAATTATAGAAGTGGCGGTCAAAAGATTTACAATTGAAATTGTTGGACAACATATAATCAAATCGAAATTGTAAACAAAGACGTTTTTTAAATTTTCCATTTTTTAGGTCAGTACGCAGCCTCGTAAAAGAAAAAACCGCTACTTTGCGATCAAACAGTGCTGCCCATGTCTGGGGAATTGGCGCTAGATGGCGCTACTGACAATAGATGGCGCCATAAAGTAAATATAAAAATCAGCTGTTTGTTCAAATTGCTTACAAGTGTAGAAAAATAATAAAAAGTGAAAAAATGAAAATATGACTTAGTATTTATTGTTAGAAAGAAAAAACACGCCAAGAACAAGCAAAACTAAAAAAAAAACGTAGTATCTGGTTAAACTCACATTTAATACGCAGAGCCAAGTGTGGAAGATTTTGTGGAGACGTACGAATTTTGAAATGAATTAATATTGCAATTCAATAATTCACATTTTAAAGTACATTTTGCCATGGCACAATGGGCCCGCGTGGCTAGATTTTGGCCAAAAGCCCTCCAGACGAAATTCAAAATTTGGAATTTATGACAATGTAATATGATTTAACACACATTAAGGTATCCAGAGCAAAAAAAAATATTAAATTTTAATTAGTGGTTTTTAACTTATTAGACATCAAAGATGACATTTTGTATTTTTTTAACTTTTGCGATAATTTACAAAAAAAAAAACATGCATTTACTATGATACATGTCGCTAAGAAATCTTCATTCACTTTATTATTTATAAATGTTACTTCAGAGAAAAAATAAAATTGAGCTTAAAAACTTTTTAGTTTTAAATATATTCGAGTAGTTATAAAGATTTTGTTGGTTTTTCATCATTTGTCTACTTTGCTTTAAGGGTGCCTCCGACTACCACTCGATATTTGATCGACAAAATTTTTATAAATTTCTTCACATGTTTTACAACAAAATGTAATTCCTCCAGATTTTCGGAAATTGAATTTTGTATCTAAAAGTTGAATATTAAAAATCGACCTCCAGGAAGTTTTACTATTTTTTGAATTTCTTAGCTGCCTAAAAGTATGCTTTAATTTTTTGCATTTCAAAAGTTGTACTTAAATGTAAGAAAAATTTACAATTTGAAAATATTATAGCATACTTACAAAGGCGCAAATCAAAAATTGTAAAATTGATAAATTAAAAAAGCATACAAAAAAAGAATTATGACAGTTAAAAAACATATGGATTAGTGATGTCGCCTTTTAGTAATTTGCTTGGAAAGCTGAATCTATTTAGGGCTTTAACTTCAAAACCATTCAATATTTTGGGTATAGGCTATTTTCTGTGTGAAATATGGTCCAACCCCAATAAGCCGCTTTTTTTTTAATTAAGTTTAACATTTTTTTTAAATTTTTTCCAATTTTGGTTTAGATTATCTATATCTTAAAAAAATCTGAGGAGGCTCAAACTTAAATAATGAAAAATAATATAGTGTAAAATTTCATCACTCTAAAAAAATTATTATGGAAATGCCAGGGTTTTGGCCAAAATATGAACTGGGCCCATAGTGCATGGTAAAAAATCCGGCAGCATTTTCGGAAAATTTTCACATGTCCTCGGAAGTTTTCAAGACATTGGTTGCGTTATTGGAGCCCCACATTTTCTGCGCTTTAGTAAAATTTGTGCATCTATTTTGCCTACACGACATTGTTTCTGCTATCAAAATAATGTAATGTTTTGTTTTAAGCGCTGAAACTGCTGGCGCCATCTACATGTCAAATGCTCAAAAAATGCAGTTGCGTGCCAAAGAGTACTTTTTTTTGAAGTTTTATTATCTTTCCGGCGTTTTTGCGTTGCTGCGTACTAGACTTATCGCATAAAGGAATTAAGGAAGCAAGGTAAAAGATTTTTGATTTGTAAGCCTCCACAAAATCTATAAGGATGCCTATAATTCACTTCATCAGAGAAAAACTAACTCCAAAACAAGAATAGACTGATTGTTTCACTATAGGCAGGAGCCACAGTAGTCTGTCTGGCACAGCTAACAAGACATCGAGGGAACTTTTCACAAAAATCTTACAAATAACTTTGTTAGGAAAAGACGATTTTAATTATTTGTGCCCGACTTAAAAGTACTTCGAATGAGTTTTAGCCTTTAAAATGTCGGCACAGGCCTTTTGAATGGTCTCTATATCCGCATAATGCCTTCCAAAAGGCACTTTACCGAAAATAAACTACAGTGAAACCTGGTTAAATGGGACCTGGATAAGTGAGAAACCTCTATTATTGAGAGTTGCAATGAGGTCCCGGTTCTTTTTCATTAAATTACCTCTGTTAATGGGACTTTTTGAACCTGGTTAAATGAGATTTGAATTCTAAGACTTTTTCGATGTCTACCTCTATAATTGAGACTCTGTAGCTCAATTACCTGTATAAGTGAGACAAAATAATCAGGTTTTAACACGTTTTGACATGTTTGTTTACATCAGTTACTTCACACAAGATTTCGAAATGTCAAATATTGATAATTCTATTATTTTTGATCAAATTTATTCTATCGAGAAACAGGTTTCAGCAACTAGCAATCAAGGACAATCAAACATAACCGATTACTTTAAGTCATAAACTTTACCGTATTGTTTTTTTTTTCGACGCAATACATTATGTATGTACATTTATACCTACATTAAATTCATAACACCAAAAATACGCATTTTTATTAACATTTCCACCTCTGAAAATGGAATAACGGCACATTTCGACCTCTGTAAGCGGGGGCATCTGTAAATGAGACAACTATAATTTTAAACCTGTTTAATTGGAAAACTGGATTATTGGAAACCCTCAATAATTGGTACATATGTCTCGGTCCCTTGAGTTCCCAATTAACCAGGTTTCACTGTATATAAAATTGTTACTTAAAGATACCTTTCCAAAGGTATGGCATATAGATGGCGCCACCCAAAATGTCCCAATTGGAAAAGTACCTCTTTACTTTGGCTCAGACCTTGTAGATCTCATAGTAAGGGTATTTCGTTTGAGGTAGTAATGTTGTTTATTAAAACTTCTAGAAATGGACGGGATCCTTCTCACACAATATCACAATATCGCTTAATGTATGCAGCAATTTAAAGCGCTATTATCCCAAACAAAGCCTTAATTGCAAAGGTATTTTTTTTTTTTAGTCTAAAACTGCTCTAATTCAATTACAATTAAAACTGAAATGCTTTCATTAGCATCATTTGAAGCATACACAGTATATGGCACACCCATAGACATGCACTTGACACTCATACGTCATGTTGTCCCGCCTGCTTTTGGTGACCTTTCAATTGATGCTTGGCGCTTGATATAAAAGCATTTTCAATTTCTGTTCGTGGCGTGCGTGCATCAAAAATTTTGACAGCACTTAAAAGCTCGTTTATTGCAAAATGGTGGCAACAACTACAACAATAACAATGGCAGCTCATGATGCAGATACACACAGAGATACATTCTGTGATATACAGAGATACATTTAATGGCCATTAGATGGCAACTGGAAAATGCAACGTTTTATTTGTTTTGTTATTGTCAGCATTATTGCCATGACTAAATGTGGTTGTTGTTGCTGCTGTTGTTGCTTTAGTTTAGCATATTTATCTGTCTGTTTTTATTTATTTAATAAAATGCACAAACATATGTATTGTATGCTTATGTACGAACAAGACTTGTTAAATATTGCCTGCTAAATGTCATAAAGCAGCCTTCATAATTTATAACCCAAGTTATAAGTTTTTCCAAGGCAGCAGTAGCATCATTAATGTCATCATCATTATCATCTTCATTGTCGTTAGCATCTCATTCTCAGCATCAACAGCTTTATCATCAAGCACTGCTTATTTACTTTTGCATTAATCTAAAGCCTTTGCAACTGCTCTAATATTTCAAAAATTATCACTTTTGGTCTTGCATCAGCAAATAAACTATAAGATTGCTTATCAGTCAGTTTTCGTGTCAGTTGCAGTAAGCGACTAAAAAGTAAAATATTTCCTCAGAGAGAGAGAGAGAGAGAGAGATTGCATGACTAACATGAAAAATGAGAATTAAAATAAATTCTTGTGGGAAAAATGAAAAATGATGCAGGCTTGTTGCCTAGCCATAAAAAGTATTTTGTATGCTTGCCTGCTTCGGATTTCGATTCCAATTCGATAAAATGAATACACTGTTTAGACTGTCAAAAATTATATAAGCGTGTCTTATATACATGTCACACTGTTTAATCAATAAATTGAAATGCGGAACAATCATGTTTATAAGGTTTTCTTCACATTTTACCCAGGCCACAATTTTCGAAAATTTTGTTTCAGATAACACTTTTATAAATGAATATTTTTATTGCTCTTGGAATCGTTCTTACGAATAAAAATTTTTGCTTTTTGCAAAAAATAAAATTTTTGTCGTGTTTTTAAAAAATTCTTTGAAGATTTGTCCTGAAACACAACCAAAAAAGGATCAAATTATTGAAAAAATTACTATTGAATATGATAAACCATAGACCTGTCCTTCATCTTAAAATAATTAAATTTGACATTCATCGGGGGCACTCAGTGCCCCAAGGACAGGTCTAG
Source organism: Chymomyza fuscimana (assembly GCA_949987675.1). Taxonomy (NCBI): domain Eukaryota; kingdom Metazoa; phylum Arthropoda; class Insecta; order Diptera; family Drosophilidae; genus Chymomyza; species Chymomyza fuscimana. The sequence continues at coordinate 101,784,480 of OX465089.1, forward strand.
GGTTAAAGAGATATAAAGCTTTATGGTGCCAAAAGATTGTTCACTTTTTGTGTTTATTTAAGCCTAGTGATTATTCAACAGAAAGTTTGGTAGACAAGACCGAAAAATTAGCTAAAAATATTTTCTATCTTGTAATATTAAAGAAAATTCATAAAAAGTTATCAAATTAAAAAGTTCGAAACTCTTCTCACAAATAAGGCTGTAAGATTGCGATATCTGGCTACAATATTTATTAAAACTTGTATTATTAAAGACAAAATTTATGTTTTTCTTGAGTTAAGGGGTCTACGCAGTTCGAAATATTTCGAAAAATATTGCAATCTGGCCCATAGTGCATAGCATGCATTTAAGTAATTTTAGTATTTATCTACTAAATAATTGTTAAATTTACAATAAAATGTAACAATCATTTCTTTCTAATTGTTTTTATATGAAATTGTTATTTTTTTATATTTGCTGATTTTGGTAAAAATAAATTTTTAGAAATTTTTTTTATTTTGTTAAAAATTTAATTGGCTTAGTGGAAAACCTTTTAGAAAGTCGGGAGCAGTGAGTAAGACTTCAAAAAGAGTTGAAAAATTTACACAGACCTACTATATCAGCCAGCGATGTAGAGAGACAATAAGGGCCCGGGGGGACAAAGTATCGGCCCCTCTATTACACCTTTAGCTTGAATCGTTTTTTTTTTCTTTAAGTACGACAGTAATAACACCGGGCCCAGGAGAAAACTCCGGTCGCGGAGGGAGTACCCTCCCACCTCTCCTCTTTCCACTCTCTTGCTGATATCAGCTATGTTCAAAGTTTTAATAAAGGATTTTTTTACATTTTTATATTAATTTCTGTCACAAAAATGGACTGCTTTTGGATTTATATTTGCTTGAAAGAAATATTAAGGCCTGCAACTTGGTTAAAAGTAATTTTGGAAAAATATTTATTTAAAATTCACCTGTGTAGAATCTTCAGAAAATCGATTTTGTTTTTTTTAGCTAAATTGGTACACTATTATATTAAAAATAATGTCCCGAAGTGATTCAAGAAAAAAAAAATTTTCTCCTACTTATAGGCAACCTGACGCGCGGTCTGTTCAGTTTTGAAACTTTAAACGCGTTTTTTTTTCGAATGGCTTAAAGAATAACTCTGTCAATTTTTATTCGATCGATTTGAAATTTCGACACAATCTTTATAACATAATTTTCTAGTAGGATATCACGTAGGATTTTGGCAAAATAATAAAAACTTTTTACTTTACAAATCATTTCTCAAGCACATTTACAAACAACCTTTACCTTAAGATTGTAATATTTTATTTAAAAAAATGATGTTCAAATTATTTATTTTTAATAGCTACTGTAACTCTTGAGCGCACATTTGGGACTATTTGAATGTTTTTTTAAGGTATATATGTACAAACCAGTTTTTATTATAGTTTTTAAGTTAAGGGCTCTACGCAGTACGAAATATTTCGCACGGAATGACAAAACTTCGTATATAAAAAAATATCTCAAATGGTATTTTTTTTTTTTGTATGATGTTTTGCGATTCCGTGCGAAATATTTCGTACTGCATATAGGCCTTTATATTAAAAAAAAGTAAACAACAAAAAAAAAAACATATTTCTCATGATTTTTTTGGCCGAAATTTTTTTTTTTTTAAACTTCTGGCTTATTTTTTAAAATGATATTTTTGAAAATCATTACGTGGTTCACTTGGTTTTGTTCCATAGATTTAGAGAAAAAACATTTTTTTATGTTTCAGATCAAATGTCAAAAAGCTTCATAGCTAACTATTATTTTAGATTCAAATTAATTTTTGTAGCTCAAAACATGTCAAAATATCGTCAGCTAATTGGATTTTGAATATAAAATAAAGTTTCTTTGAAAAAAAAAATCTACACATTACCTAAAAAGACCATGCTCTACACAGCTGTTAGCCTTGAATATAGATTTGAACAGAAAATTGAACTTTTGTTCGCATTTCGAGAACCAAAAATTTCTAGTACATCAAGATATAAGTAGAATTCCACTTATTAAATTTATTAAATAATGAGAGTGCACGCAAAATTAGAACCGCTTAAAGTGGCTTTAATTTAAAGACTCTCCAATTATCAAAAAAAAAAAAAAAAAAAATCCCGACTCAATACATGATTCCATTTGAGACTGCTGTGCAGCCTTGGTTTAGACTGGATCAGTCATTGCCCATCACTGGATTGGGGTCATTCAGTCAATCCGCATAATCAAATTGTTTTGTCCCTTCAGTTGATAAGAATCATATCAACAACAACAACAACAACTACAACAACTTGCTCAATTGGCAATCATCACGTGTTTATATTATAAGTAAATACGCCTAACTAAATTGATATGTTTGCTGTTTATATATTTTGTATCTCAATACAAAAACAACAACAACAAGCTTAAGACCATTTGTGTACTACATAGTTACATATGTATGTATATATGCGTACATTATTCACATTATGCATAATTTCAATGTAGACAGTATCTCAATGCCGCAATAGTCAGCACAACAACAACAACAACAACAGCAGCTGAACCACGTCTGAGAGTGCTGCATGGTCGTCAGCATTTGGTCACTGGCATGGTAATTGGCATGCCAGTCAGACGGACACTCCAGACAGCAAATCCCAGCCAGCCACGGTCCGCGCCGCGGTACATTGGCCTCAGCTAAAGTGAAATCGTCATCGACAACTATCTTGTAATAAGTAAGGTCTCGAAATAATGCAAAAAAAAAAAAAGATACAGATACAGATACCAAGATGCTTTTGTAATGATTCATTTGTGCAAAAATCGAAAGTGCCTGCCAAGGGGCCGAAAAAAAAGTGTATCTTGGTTAACACATTTGGGAACCCACGGCAAGCAAATGACATTGTTTTAGCCAAACTAGTTTCGTGCAAGGTTAAACTAAGCCATAAATTTTAGGAGCTACAAAATCCAAAGCTTTTATATAGCTATGCAGGTCAAAACATTTATTAAAATAAAAATATAAGCCAAGCTATAATTGGGAAGATGGGTTTGGCTAAAAAGCGCTAAAAATTAAAATGAAAACCGGTTAAAAGCACGTGCTTTTTTTTTTTGGCACAATTTCGGTAGCTTTCCCAATTATAGGTAGATATTGGCTAAAAGCATATAACACTTGTTGTAATAAGTTATAATAAGTTACAATAAGTTACCATATCATATACATATACCATATAAGGCAGACAAAAGCCGCATCATTGTCGAAATATGTTTGGTGCGCCCAACTTTCACTTTCTTTTAGAAATGAAATGATTTGTTCGTTAATTTTTGAGAAAATGTTTTCGAATCATGTGCTAAATGTCTGTCCCCCCTCGCCACGCACCGTGTCTAGACTAATGATAAGAGCCTACGCTAATGCTCAACCATTATGCAGTTGTTGTATAACGGTGCAGTCAACATAATCGTCATCATCATCATCATCATCAACAACAACGTCATCATCATTATCATTATATCAAGCTGCATGCAACATGGTTCGACATGAATATTTCCATTTAATTTCTTTGTTTTATAATAATTAAGAGACAGTCCGACAGATGAACGTAGCACTTTAGCCTTTAGGTAGAAAATGAAATGAAAATGAAAGTGAATTTTCTTGCTATCACTTTTCACTTTTATTTTTCGGTTTGGTGGGTGCATGACAAATGCAGGGCCCGCTGCATAAGCGGCCTATAAATTAAAGACTCCACTGCAGTTCCAGCGTGTTTTCTAAGCCCCCCTTGACATTGAGCTATGCTGGAAGCCCGAATGACTGAGGAGCATGTCCAATCAAATTGTTGGAATGATTGGAAATACCATGACGGATAAAGCGCTTTAACATGTCGACATATTCTCACGTTTCCATTTATGGTAAATGAATTTTCAATTGTTCAGTAAATGTTTTATTCTGAGCAGGCTTGAGAAAGTGTTGTAAGTCTTAAATGATTGGCGGGCCAATTTTTTAGATGGCAAGAAATGAATTTCAAGTCGAATTTCTTCTTTTTCCTTTTTCAAATATCTGTTATTTCTGTTGCTCTTGGCTATACGTTTTGAAATTTGTATAAAAATTCAGTTAAGACCGAAAAACTGAGAAAGACTATTCCGCTCTGACAGCTACGATATGTAAATACATATGAGAGACTTTATGAGTCATTCAATAATCTAATTTGGACAGCTTTTATGTATTAAATAAATTTCTTATGCAAATAAAATTTTTGCAGCTCAAATGGAACGAAACAATTTTTTAAGGTTTTTAAATACAACTAATTTGCACAGAATAAAACAATAAATTCCAGTTAGGCAACGCAAAATATTATTTTTTATAAAAACTTTATGGTTAGAACAAAGTTCTTCAACGAAACTTAAACTGAAATGTTAAAAAAATCGTTACGTAATCTCGATTAGAGTACAAACAACTTTGCCATAATAATACATTGGCCTCGAATCGGACAGTACCAGGTTTAATTGTTAGTCGAGTCCGATTTTTTTTTTTTTAATTACCAGTCTGAACATAATTTTTTATATAGGGTGGGACATCTGTTGGTTTGGTTGTAAAAAGTACATGTAATACTATATACTGGTATGCACGTAATTTTTTGTTAAACCTTTTTTTTTAAATACTCTCGTTAAATAAAAACTTTTTGTCTTAAAAAAAATAAGCGGAACTTTGACGATGTTCCCATGACCGAGCCACAGTTTCATTTAATTATATATTAAAGCAAATATTTTACTTTAATTCTAACAAAGAAACTTTCAAAAAAAGTTCAAAAACGCATTGCTTGTAAAACCATAACTTTTTACGTTAAGGCGCCCATACGCAGTTCGAAAATTTCCATATGGAAATTATTGCATATTATTTCAGATGGAACCACCACACCTAGTGAAGTAGTGGCGCCATCTAACGTTAAACATTTTTAAAATTAAAACACAAAACTGTTTTTTTTTTGTTATCTGCGTCCACTTGTCAAAAATTTTTAATCGGAATTTTTCGTGAATATTTTTTTTATATGAAGTTTTTTATTCCGTTCGTAAATGTTGCATGCTGCTTATGGGCCTTTAAACTAAAATTATAGGCATAAATAAGGAAACAAAAAAAATTAAAAAAAAAAGAAAATTAAAAAATAAGCTGGTTTTGTAACACGAAATCAAAGAATTCCAAGTGTTTCATGTACAATTTATTCACATATAATACATAAAAGTGTGAAACTTTGTGGCTAACACGCTCGACTTGGCCTATATAACACTGCACATTGTATTATATGTTTTTTTATTTAATTTAGGTACGTTTTAAAGCCTTAATTAAATATTACGCTCACATTTGCGGTTACCGAGACGGCTAAGCGATGTTTAAAATTAAAGAAACGTTTCGAAGACAGAAACAGAAACCAAAAGCCACTGCCAAAGCGGGCTATAAATAATGAAAGCGGTGCGTAACCTGTCGCACCAAAACTGACCAAGAAGTCTGCCGTATGCCAGCTGAATGACAAAATATTAATGCTACATTACAAAGAGAGACTGACACTCAGCTGTGGTGAGCTTTAGAACACACAGAGTGCAAGAGAGCGAGAGAGCGAGAGAGATCAAAGCTATGCAACGGTTTCTAGCGTCTTCGGTTATGCAGAAGAAAAACAAAAAGTGAAACAATGCAGGCTAGCAACAACAACAACAATTGACAATTGTTGTACAATTTCAGCCCAGACATGCACATAACGGTGATTTTGCAAGCAGCGATAAAAGCTTGACTGCGCATGCGCGTCGACAGCGCAGTTGACAGCGCAGTTGACAGCGACAAAAACGTTTATGACAATTACACTGCTCTTCACGTAAATAGTGCAATTATATTTTTTATGTTGAAAAATATATTTTCTAAATATTATTAATAGCCAAATGATAAATGAGATATTCTGGCCAAACAGGACATCAAATGCAGACCTCTGGCTTTTTACAACTGAGGTCCTAATCCACCTTCAAATTAGAAGCCGAAAATGGATGTGGAATGGCCATGCGCTAAGGAAGGAACAACGCAGCATAGTCAGAATGGCTTTGGAATGGAACAAAATCGACCTGGTGTCGAACAAGAAGCCCTAAGCTCCCAAGAGCAGTAACAAAGAGGGATAAAAAAATTATAAATGATTCAGTTGGTAAAAAACATATGTATATTAATAAAAAGGCGTTTTGTATCAAACAAAAAAAATTTCGCGCCAACCCAACAGGAGAATTTATCGGAAAAATAAGGGAAATATACGAATTTATCGAAAGTAAATGGGAACTATCGACCTCAAAAATTCGTTTTCCGGCGCACGCAAAACCGAATCCGAATAAAATTCTTCGGTTTGGTTTTTTCGTTTTCCGGAGCACGTCTGATTAATTTATTTCCTTGCGCTTGCCGTTTTATATATTGGCTCAAAAAACATAAGCCATAAATTAAAACGTGCTATTCAAGTGGCGCGCAATGTATGGTATGTTGGCTATAATGAAGTTGGTACCTGCAAAACGACAATGTTGTTGGACAAGTGAAATGCGCAAAACTTGTTTTTTTTTTTCGTCTTTTTCTATAGATAATTTAGTTTAAATAAGTTTTTCTTGTGCTGCTTTTGTCAAGTTTTGACAAAAAACTATAACAACTGATTAAAAATACTCGTAGTTTTAAGAAAAAAAAATAAACAATGCATAGATTATATGCTCTGACATTTTTACCTTTGCGACAAGTCAAGAATTCACAAGTCAAAGCTTTATGTTTGTATTTTTATATACAGTGTTTAATTTTCACATATGTAAATTATATACACACACACAATTTTGTACACTGTGAGAACTGTTTGTTCTATTTTGCACTGAGCACAATTTAAGGCTTTTGCCTTGTTGTTGTTGTTGTTGTTGTAACTTGTTGGGGCACGCTTTTTGTTGCGGCTTTCGGTTTTATTTGTTGTTGTTGTTGTTATTGGGCTTTGCCACTTTTTCTTTCTATTTATAAATTTAGTGCCATAATGTGCCACTCTCTTTTGTTATTTGGCCCCATTTATTTATATTTACAATAATTTTTATTATTGATTAAACAACAATTTTGTTATTTTTTTTTTTCACAATATATACAAAGGCCAGCAAACACAAATTAAAACTTTGATTATTGTTGCTTTTGTCGCTATTGTTGTGATTGCTGTCGTAGATTTCACCACGGACTACGCGCGTTTGGCAATTGGCCCAGCGTCTAAAAGAAAGATGTCAACCGCACGCCACAAAACATCAACAGCAACTGAGCGACGGTGGTTCAACTTGAAGCGCAGCTTTTGAGTCAAGCTTGCGCTGCTGGCTGCAGAGAAAGAAAGCAAGAGAGAGAGAGAGTGAGAGAGCGCGCGCAAAAGCTTTGAGCATGCGGTAAATGCATTAAGCTCATTAAATTGAATTTACATTGGGAGCGTAATAAATTCTTGTGAGCTTAACTCTTTACGCTTCAGCGCATCTCAGTGGACATTTAATTAGCTAAGATTGTATCTTTTGACAAATTTAAAGCTATTGTATTAGAGCTCTGGACAACGGAAGTTGCTCAACATTTTTATACACTTTCGGTAAGTATATAAGGTTTATGAAGATTATACGCATCAGCACGAACGAGAATTGGCTACGTTGAAACTACTTTCGGATGAAAGTACAAAAATTATCCATATAAATTTGACAAGAGATTAGACAATAATTTGGGCTTTTATTAATAATTTAAATAATTTTTTAGCAATACAACAAAGTCTGACAATGCGTAGGTACATAGCATATAGGGTTTATAAAATTTTCTTTGGCGTCTCCATCATTTGAGATAATTAAGATTAATTAAACTGTTCATTGTTTATTGAATTTTATTTTGACGGCTATTTGGCAACGTTTGAGAGCATTGGGAATGATACGAGTTGCAGCCGAGAGATGTCGAAAGGCGATTTTTCACCTGAGAACAATTGCTTCAAAGACCAAATTGAAAAGGTTTTTTGCATTTTTTGGTGATAAAGTGTGGATCCATTACGCTAACACAACAATGTTATTCTTCAGCATGACAACGCTCGATCACATGTTGCCAAACCGGTTAAAACATACTTGGCAACATTGAAACGGGAAGTGCCATCCTGATTACCACTTGTTCCGGCATATGAGTCATGGCCTGTCTAAGCAGCGCTTCACTTCATACGAAGATATCAAAAAATGGGTCGATTCGTGCACAGCCTCAAAAGATACTGCGAGGAATCCATAAATTTTCTGAAAGATGGGAAAAAGTAGTTGAATTATCAGTTTTTCTTAAATGAGGCTTTATTTTTTTGAAAAAAACCGCACGAACTTATTTATACACCAAATATATTTCTGAAGTACACAGGTCTACAAATACCGGGTCATGTCAGTTTTTGGAAAGCTAAGGTTCATTTCCGAAGTAATTTGCTGCGTAAAATCCGAATCCGGGGTCAGCATAATTGAGGTTAGGTACCAGAAAAACGTCGTAGCTTCCTTTTTACTTAAGGCCTGTACCGCAGCATGAAAAATATCGCACGGAATGACAAAACTTCATATAAAAAAAAAATCCCAAATGGATTTTTTTTTTATAAAATGGGATATCCCAAATGGGTTTTTTTTTTATATGTAGTTTTGACATTCCGTGCGAAATTTACTATGAAATATTTTTTTTCTATTATTTTTAAGTCCCAGACGCAGTTCCCAAATGGGAACAAAAATGGGTGTTCCCTTTAATTATAATTTACAGACGATCTGCCAAAAATATGTGACATATTAGAGCATAGAAAGTTAGGTGTGCCAAATTTCGTCAGCCATATCTTTGATTCTGACCGCATATTATATGTAGGTATATATATATATTTAATTTATTTACTAATTTAGTCATCAGCTTTTGATCAAAAGTTTGAATCTGCGCTGTTCTCATTAAGCCATGCATATTATAATTTTTAGCAATTTTTTTCTATAGCATCCACTAATTAGCAATCTTTCTTTTTTTTTAACAATATAGACGCTTTGTCATTAAATTATTCGAAAAAAAAAAATTTTAATTTATTTAATCTCCGTTTCAAATTTTTTGTTGCTCCCGTAAACCACTACAACTATAGCTTGGGGTCTTGAATTACAAATAATTGTGGACTTACTTTATCAGCTCCAAGTGTGACGAACTTTGCTGAAAACAAAAACAAAGACAAAGACATTTTGGCTGCTCATTAATCAATTTATAATTGCCATGCCCCCCATATTTTGTATGCTAATGATGACGCACATTACTTCATGAAGAAATGTATATATATTTGTATATAGCATATAAGTGTAAGTACAATGCATATAAACAGGCAGTATTTGCTCAAAGGGGGCGTTTTTCACTGCGAACAGAGCACGCATTTTTTCACATTTTAGATTAGTCCGAACCCGAAAACCCGCCTTGTGGATCCGCCACTTCATAAAATATTGTGCCATATCAATTTGAGCTTGCCAACTCATCCTGCTGACTATTTATGGTATATATGCCCTGCCCCTTATAATCACTAAACTGCTCCCTTTGCTGTAGTCCTGCATCGGATGTCACATCTTCTGCTGCTCTGGGCAGTTCAAGCTGTTGCCGCTCTTCACTGCCGCAACGCCAAGTTACTTGTAGCACGCCACAACAGCCATAGGGTTCCTTTGCGTTCATTTGCTCTGCGGGCATGTCCTCATCTGGCTTTAAACCGCTGCAGCAGCGGCAGCAGAATATAAACAGCAGCTTTTGCTTGAGCTTGGACATATAATGCAGCGTTTCGGTTAAGAAAGTGTAGAACAGAGGATTTACAGCACAGCTCATCAGGTTCAAGACGCCAAAGCAATAATAGAGCATCCAGTCCACGGGCTTGGAGAAGGAGCCAAAAATGCGCATAATCAAAAAGATCCAAGCGGGCAGCCTCAGTATAATAAAAACAGCCATCATTATGAGCACCACAATGACCATGCGACGATGGCGTGCCTCGCGTGCCGCAGCTGCAGGACTCAGAAATGGCGGTGTTCTGGAGGCTGTACAGCCGACACCCAGCGGTACAGCCACGCCAAAGGCAGTCATCATATGGCAGGGTAAAACAAGTGTACCATTGCTGCCTTCGGTCTTGTCCAGCTGCAGCAGATGTATAATGCGCGGCTCGTTGGTTCTATGCGAAGTAGCTAGGCTGTGATGTCTATGTTGATGCTGATGCCGGCGCAGCCACAGCTGACGCGCTATGATTGCATTTAGCCAGACAAAGGCCACTATGCAGGGCAAAAAGATAAGGCCAAACAATATAACGTAGTAAAGACCCACATCGTGCTGTTTGTAAATAATAAATAAATATATAAATAAATTTGTATATGTGTTTAGTCAAGTGGCGGGCCTGATAAGATACAAAAGCAGCTAATCGCCCATAAAACACTTGTCAACATGTTGTTGAAGGCAGGCTACCGAGTGGTATAGTAGGTTGTTTATACACCAGACGAAATGCAGCAGGATTTTAGAATTTTACCCAAGCACTTAAATTTTTTTTTAATTTTTGGCTAGAATTGTTGTACTTGTCCATCAACTGCTGCCCTTCTCGTCCAGCTTTACAATAAACCCAACTTACATTCTCCGACACGCACAAATGCACCAATCTCACATCGCTGACATAAATCTCATCGCTGTCATCTGACTGCTCCAAATCAGTGGAGTTCATGGATTCAACCAATTCCAAGACATAGTAGGTTTTCATATTATAAATGCTAAACAAGGATGCAGAGCAGGCCATAGATATCAACCAAATGGCAGTCATGTACAAGCCACTAACAAGCAATGTGGGATTCCAGAAATCCAGCACAGCGCGCTTTATAGCCATATATCTATCCAAAGCTATGGCCACCAATGTCAAGCTGCTGACTAACATGGTCGTTGTGGTCACAAAGGGCACAAACTTGCACATGAAGGAGCCGAGGTTCTATGGGAAATCTAGTTAGTTAAAACAGACTTAGTCCAATTTCTAAACAACTCACCCACAGCTGTAGAAAATCCGCTGTAAACTGCGCCATGTAGGACGTGGTGCTAAACACACATGATGCCAGATCACTGCAGGCTAGCGACAGCAGACATGCGCGAAAAAATGGACGCAATTTGCGTTTTTGGTTCACACACAAACTGGCCACATTGCCCATGCAGGCCAGTAGAAAAAAAGTGCTCACAAGTATGGTAAATATTTTACGCGTCACTAAACTCATCTCGCACAGATCGCAGAGCAATATACCCGGATACGCTTCATCTATATCGATATCCGCTGCTGCAGTTTTCCATTTCTTGTGCCACTGGGCGAATGTGTAATACAGCAGCGCCATTTAATGAGCAGCCCTAAAAGTATGCAATGCTTTTTGTTCCAAAACTGTCATACAACTGAGCCAGCTTTTACGTTAGAACGTCAGCAGCTGCAATTTGCTTTAGTTTTATTTTTATCAATTGGAATGTGTTATCAGCTGGCTAGAAGGGAGTGCGCCAGAAATCGCAAGTGCTAAATTTTAATTCAAACACTTTGTATCCTTTGTTCCAAAGCACTTATGTAAAGTGCTGACAAAAATATTTCTGCCCGACTAATAAAATGTTTTAGAGCTGAAAGTCGCTACACACAGACGTACTGCTTGCAGGCTAAAAAGCGTTTGAAAACGATTTCTGGAACATCACTCTTTATGTGTGGCTATTTATTCACACGATTGTTATCAGTTGTCATAATTGTTTGCCGCACATCGCATGCGAATGAGCGATGATTATGATGATGATGACGTTGATAGCCAATTATCATTTATATCGCTTAATGTTTAACGCCCTGCACGCAATGTTGGGTCTAGTTGGTGAGAGCTGTTAAGCGCTGAAATAGGCGAAATCTAGAAAGCAGAACTCATCTACCTTTTAAATTTACTGCACTGGTTTGAAATTGACTTCGGGCTTATGAACTTGTTTAAGGACTCATATTTAGATTCTAAATTATTGTATTTGTACAGAGTGAAGAAGTAGTGCCTTTAAAATATAATTTTCCGAAAAGTAAAGAGGATAATGACAAAACCCAAGCCTGTGCTTCTTTTTAATTTTGTAAGATTAAATAAAAACACAAACTATGTCTTAATAATATTTAAGTTCTGCACACGAAAATATGCAACAACTTAATTGCGCCATCTAGCGACAATAATACGCTTGCGCCATCTATCGGCCACCGAAAACGAAGTTTTATAATTAATAGAGCGATAAATGTTTATCTGATTTAAACTTACTAAAAATTTCTAGCACAGAAAATAAAAAAGTTACAACTTTAGTTTTTGTTTCTTTTTTAGTGTTGTATAATTCGTCAAATGCATTTAATATTGAACACATTTCGCCAGCTTTTCTGTTTGTTTTATTATACATTTGTTTAGTAACTATTTTGCGTATATTGTATATATTTGTATTTATGTAATTTACTTTTATATAATTCACTTTATAGCACATTTTATTGTCCACCTTTTGTTTTGCATAAGTTGCTTCAAAAAATACAATGCTTCTTTTGCAGTAGTATACATATAATAGTATTTAGTTATATACTAATAATTACGCTTAGCTAAATTAACTTGGAAAATAATTACAAATTTTTTAAAAATGTATTAAACTTAACGAGAAAGCTTAGCGTTAAGACAAGAAAAAAAAAAAAAATACACTAACTACAATAAAGTACAAACTAAGCAGCTAAATTTAAAATACAAAAATTTAAACAATAAACTCACATTTATACAAAAACATTTAAAGCTAGCTAAGAAATATGCATTTAAGTAAAATACTTGGAATTTGAATGGCAAACGCGCATACGCACACACACACACACACACACACACACTGGCATACCAACACACACACGCATGCTCACAGATACACAAACACACAGACACACACAAGCACTACGTAAAGAGCTATGCAGCGCTGTTTCGGACTTGGATTCCCAAACCGATTTTCTTGGGCATCGAAATCAAAGTCCGTAGCAGCAACCATTTGTCTTTTATGCTTAACAAAAACCTGCTTATACAATATATTTGTATAGATATCTTTCTATCTATATATATATATATATATAATAGTGGAGCAGCTTTACAATGAAGCTTAATTAGTGGTACACGTCATTACGCATACGCCTAGTAGTACAGCTGTTCGTGTGACTCAGAGACGGAATCCCAGTTAGTTGCACATTGTCTGCCCATATGCAAGGTAAGCGTTTCGTAGGGTAATTGCTTGCCACCGCTCAAGGCGACGGTCACATAGACCAAATAACTTGCACCTTCCTTCAGACCTATGATGGTTTCCGTTTCCAACAACTCACTGGAAGCGCTAAAATGAATTACAGCCATGAATGACGTGAACGTAACGTAAGTAAGAACCTGGACTTACCTGTGCGCCTGGTCGCGGCATCTCATGAATACAAAGTGTGAGTCCTTTGCCACACGTTGTGCCTCAAAGTCCATGCAGTAGTTTGTATGCTCTGCGCTACTGCGATTGCGTTGTGGCAAGTTGAATATAATGATGCAGTAGCTGTAAATAGATTTATGTACTAAGTAGCTTTCCAACAAAATGCTACAAATTTTTTGTTGCATACCTTACGGGGCGCTCATCGGGTGAGCTATGCCAGGCTATGCTGGTCGTGGTGCAGCGTGTTCGTAAATTAAAGACGGTTATGTTCTCTGGCATCTCTGCTAGGTCCTTAAAGAGACCCTCGCTAGATACCGCCAGCTGTGGAATAGAAATGATGCAATATCAGAACTCTGCCCAAAGCAAATATCTGCCACAAGTTTTGGAAGCTTGATTTGGAAAAGGATCAAGGTTCGGGCGAACTTTCTATGTAGTATGTTTATTGTTCTATGTTTAGGTGCTTCTTTGGATGGGCGGTCGGACAGACAGATGGACATGGCTGGAGACGAGGGTCTGCCACATCTCCTTCTAAGCCCGACCACCTACCGCTCCTCAAACCATCCCTTTCTGTTACTGTTTTTATTTTTTTCATTAGATATCAAAGTGCGCCACACGGTTTTGGGCAGCGGTGGATCCACGGGGGGGTTTTCGGGTCCGAAAAAAAAGTGGAAAAAATGGGTTGACATTTTTTTTGCCTGCTCTGATATATACACACTAAAAACACCCCAAGACCAAAGCCTGGATCCGCATCGGGTTTCGGGCTAAGCTCGGCCTGAGTTGAGCTGCTTACCCCACCTAACCTTTGGTCAAGTAAATATAACTACTTGTTCCTTCACTCGCTACTTACCCGCACTTTTTGTGCCCGTAACGCTTCATCCTCATTTCCCGGCTGGAATCGTATCAAATAACGCTCACCCTCCGCTACGCCCGTCTGCTTGATGTACATGGGTGCATAGATACCCTTTATATCGGCCACTGCTTGGCGTTGACGCAGCAACTGCACCTTTATCTCACTGCCCGAGCAGGGTACCAGTAAATACCTTATAAAAGGTGCAGCCGGCGGCACCTTGAAGCTATACACCTGCGCACTATGCTGTCCGCCAATCTTCAGCTGTGCCAGCGTCTGCTGCCTGAGGGCTATGGGATGAGTACGATTGAAATGCACCAAACTGTGCGCCAGTGAAAAGGTGAGATTCTGACGATTCTTATGCACTCCAAAGAGCTGCAGCTGATAGCTGCTATTGGGTTGCAGACCACGTAGCACCTGCTGAGTGCGTGAACCTGTACAGATTATGTGCAAGCTGTGACGTGTATCCAGACGACGCGCATGTCCCTGCTGACGCGAAAAGATAAGTTCCAGTAGACCCATACCGCTACTGTGACCACAGATAGCGCCTTTGCCGGAAAGTTGTTTTTGTTGCACGGCATAGGCATAGACTGCCTCACAAAAGTTGGGAAATATGGAGGCGCCACGTTGGCTATTGATTACCAAACAGTAGTTTAGGGCATGGTGGTCAACATTGCTGTAAAGAAAGTTTAAAAAAGTCACCAAATAAGATTAGTTAGTTCCTCGGAAGAAACTTTTGCTTCGATGGATCCAAGTCAAACTAACAAATCATGGAATAAATTTCTGTATAAAGTGAATGCGATCAGATGGAACAAACGAATTCTCAGTCCCCATTACGTAAGCTAGTCTCTTCATTTATAGAGTCAGTTGAGCCCAATAGGTTTTAGAAACTGAAGGAAGAATCCCTACAGCACACGCTCTCAAAGTGTGATGCTGTAACCTGTAGAAGAGTGCCACTCTTGAGTATTCTACCTCACTCGGATAGATCCATCCCAAATAATTAAGTTTCAGAAGCTTGGTAAGGTTAGATTGACTAGGCTGCTGAATCAACAATTGAGATCACCCATAGACTATGTGGTTCATTATGATGCCTAATTATGGAAAGGAAGAAAGAAGTATGAAAAATGGGGAAGGGGTAGAGGAGGATTATTCCGAGGAGAGCCTAAGTCCCATTCTTGCAGAACCATTTTGAGGATTCGACAAAAGTGGCCAGACCCGCTATCGGCACATTTGCCAGACTATCCAGGTCTTCAAAGAATGGTTTACCCAGAAACTGGGTTCGTTTTCTAAAAAGCGCCAGGTAATCACAAAGCAAATGTTGGCTGCTTTCTGTCTCCTCCTCATCTCCGCAGCTGCGGCAGAAGTTGTGATGGAGAACGTGCAAGCTCTCAGCCATTAGGCCTATGGTGCAGTACCCCGTTGCAACTCCTACCACCATCCTGCTCCTGTTTTTGTGAAAACGCAGGAGTTCAGATGTTTGCTTTAGATTGTACCGTGGCCAGAGTGCTCGGGAGATGCGACAACCGTACGCTGTGTCCCATTCTCTTTACGTCTGAGCTCTGGCTGTCCCCCTTAATTTCAGAAGCTGAAAAGCAGACTTAGTAGGCTTAGTAGTCGCAGGGTGATCAGTAACTTCCAAAAAGTATTCCACTTTTACTACCAGTGATTCATGTACTAGGTTACCGTTTAAAAATAAGTCTTTTTGGATGATTTGTATAATCGTGAAAACACATTTCCCCCCCCCCCCCCCCCAAAAGCTCCTTCCTGTCGTTTATCTGCGTCCATAGAAGCATGTGACCCTTTCCCTGCCCGCTTTCAATTCATAATGTAATAGCCCATTAAAAATCACCATATTATGCTCACCTGCGATCCCATTTGACCTTCAGCTGTCGCTTGCGAACCTTTTGGGCGCGTATATTAATGCGCACGGTGCGATTGAGCAATGGCCAGGATTGCTGTGGATGACCCGCATATGCCTCGATCTCCAGTTCACCACGTTGACGAGCCAGCACAAACAGATCGTATTGTCCACGCAGTGCACAAGGCAGTATCAGACTGTGGCCACTTGTGGCACTGCCCGCTGCTGCAGCTGCAGTTGTTGTTGGCTCTGTGGTGGCCATCAGTGGACGCAAGATGTTGGCTGCAGGCAGAAGTTGCATGGTTCAGCAAACGTCAAGTGGTAATGGGTTGGGTTGGGACTTACCTGTCTGATTGTAGTACAACTTGCGTGCCACAGGCGCCGAGAAGCGTATGGTCAGCGGTGTTGACTGGTTTAATTGCAGCAGAAAGCTGCAAGAGCAAGCAAAGAGTGATTGAGTTGTCGTGGTTGCCCTTTGTCAAAATTCCTGACACTAAATTATCACACGCAATTTGTTTTGTGGTCGCCAAGTGAGTCAGCGGCTTTTGGCGGCGCTGCAACAATGTTGCAACCACCGCTTCAGATAGAATTCAAGGCGCTGTATGCCACTGTCTGGACTGCTGCACTTTGGTCAGAGCCGCCACAGCAAAACAAAACAAAAAAAACGAACACAACAGCAGAGCCAAAGTTTTGTTGTTTTGTAATTAAATTCAAAATTTATGAGCCATTTTTCTAATGACAATGCTCAAGACAAATGTGCGCCCAGCTCTCACCCACACCGAGAGAGAGAGAGTGCTTCCCAGCGCCATTGCAGCCAAATGACTCATTGACTTGGCTGCCATCTTCAGTTTTATGACCGGCTACTTCCGGCCATTGCCAGAGCCTGCTCCTAAACGCCTTCAACAATTTCGACTGCGCCCCACATATGCGTACGCCAGAAAGGTTCCAGCTGTTTGATGGAGTGCTTTAATGCATTTCATTGTTGGCGGCCATTTTTAGTTTTGTGGCGCCACAGCGACTGTGCAAATATTTGCCTTAATTTAAGCCTTGCATGTTCCACTTGCCATTTTTTTTCATGTTACAATGTATATATTGTAACTGATGGTCAGCGTGTTTGTTGGCTGATGACAGGGGCCTCAATTATTATATAAGGCAAACATCATAATAAAAGCTTGGTTTATATAGACACAGTAAGGCGCTACATTATATTATGTGAAGAAAATGCGAGGAGCTGCTTGACTATAAGAAGAACCCTTCAGAGTTGGCTTAGATCAATGTAATATGTTGCTGAGAAGTGTTTAAGAAAGCTAGACAAAGATTCGACCTTGTGGCTTCATTTTTACTTACTAAAGATACAAAAAGTTGAAAGTATCTTTTTTAGTTATTGGCTACAAATGATACTTAAAGTTAGCAGTCCAATCAGTTTCAATACTTCAATATATGGCAAAGGAATAAACACAAAACTACACTTAAAGTTTGAAATGTAAACGACAACTTGGATAAAAACGCTGACAGTTTCGAAGATACAAAAATTATAAAAGTATCTTAATGTGCCATAGTCATTAGTTTCTAGCAGATCTAGGCAAGGTACCTTAAAACACAGCAACAAGTTGCCCATATTTCCATATTAATCCACAAAAGATACGCAGAGTATGAAAGTATCTGCGGCATCAATGACATTAAAATCTGTCAATTATTTGCTTAAGATACATTTACTAAGAAAGTATCTCTCAAATATTCAACTTATAGACCTTGCCAACTAAAACACTTTCATCTATAACAGCTGATTACTGTCTACAGCTAAACCAAAACATAATCTTCTAGCCCAACATTTCCACCAAAAAGATACACCCAGTCTAAAAGTATCTGAGCGCCAGGCTTGCCTTATTTTCCTATAAGCCGCACCGCTGCAGCGCCAACTGAAACATGAACTTGGTTTACCTACAACAAACAAAATATCATGCCAGACCAAAGTCGGCAACAATCCTTAGACGCTGCTCAGTTGCCTTTCCAACGCCTAGTCAGACGTATTAAAAAATGTTGCAAGTTTTGTTGTTGCTGCTACTGCTGCCACTTTGCAGCTGGGCCATAGTGAATCCCTCCAATAGCACCGCCAATATGGTCATCTATATGCTGCCGGAGCAAGATTTGGGTCCTGCAATCTGGCAGGTGGGCGTGGAGTGTCTCGATCAATTTGCACAAATCTTCTTCCATCGTAATCCTCTAGAGCGTTATACACGCTCCTACAATATTATGCTGGGCTATGTGTACAACATGACCTCACCCACAGATCAAATTCTCTGGGGCTATAGCAAACGCTTAAATGAAGCTATCAGTCAGCCGTCCAGCAGTCCACCACGCGATGATCTTTTCCAGCTGCGCGTGGTCTCCGATCAAGAGCGCAGTGCACTACAGCCAACTGGTGAGCTGGTGCTTGCCGATAACTATGTCATCGTGGTGGACAGCCTGGCGCGACTACGACGTCTTATGGAGCGCTACATAAGCCAGACCAGATCTTGGAATCCGGGCGCACGCTTTCTGGTGCTCTTTCACAGCGAGCGACTACGCAACAAGCCACTCACTGTGGCCACACAAATCTTCAACGAGTTGATGCACAGCTTCTATGTGCATCGTGTGGCATTGGTTTATGCCATCGCCGCCGATGGCTATCAGCTCTTGGTCAATGATTACTATAGCAATGTGGACTGCCGCATACTCAATGTGCAGAGTGTGGGCCAGTGCCAAAATGGCAGCTTGGTACCGGATACAGCATCCGTTTATGAGGCTATGAAAGATTACATCAGAGGATTTAGTCCCACAAATTGCACTTTCTATGTGTGTGCCGCCATTTCAGCGCCCTTTGTGGAGGCGGACTGTGTATTGGGTCTGGAGATGAGAATCTTGGGCTTTATGCAAAATCGGCTAAACTTTAAGGTAAGTAATGAGTCGCACTAATGAGACCCACTGAAAACGTGCTCCTTGTAGACAAATCAAAGTTGCTTGAGTGAGAGCCGTGGCGAAATGGACAATGCATCGGGCAACTGGAGCGGACTGCTGGGCAAGCTTACGGACGGCGAATGCGACTTTATTGTGGGTGGCTTCTATCCGGACAATGAAGTTTTCGACAACTTTTGGACCTCGGATTGCTATATGCAGGATGCGCACACTTGGTTTGTGCATCTAGCCGAACGCAGGCCCTTTTGGAGAGCCATGCTGGCCATATTTTTACCAGCCACCTGGCTAGGCTTCCTGCTCATATTGATTATAAGCGCTTTGTTTTGGTACGCACTAAACGTAATTTTGCCGGAACCCAAGTCACAAAAGCAGCTAAGTCTGGCGGGGATTAATAGCTTGGCTGTAACGCTGGGCGTGGCCGTCAACGAGCGTCCCACATGCGAGTCTACCAAAGTGTTTTATATAGCATTTAATTTATATGCCATTAATATGGTGGCTACTTATACATCCAAGATGATATCTACTTTCCAGGATCCAGGCTATATGGAACAGCTGGACTATCTGGAGCAGGTGGTAGCCGCAGGCATACCCTTTGGCGGCTATGAGGAGAGCCGGGATTGGTTTGAGAACGACGAAGACTATTGGATATTCAAGGACTATAATTATAGCCAAGAGTTTAAGCCCTCCATCGAGAATCTGCGCTACGTGGAGCAGGGTGCACGCTGCATACTCAGCAATCGCATGTACATGCTGCAGAATCAATATGCCGATGATATTTATGCCTTACGCGACAATGTCTTCTCCAGTCCGCTGCAGATGATTATGAAGGCGGGTTTTCCCTTTCTCTACGAGATGAATCAGATTATACGCTATATGCGTGACATAGGCATCTTTCAGAAAATCGATGCGGATTTTCGCTATAATAATACCTATCTCAATCGCATAGCCAAGATGCGACCCAAGTTTGCGGCCACGGCTATAGTACTGACCACGCAGCATTTCAAGGGTCCCTTTGGCATACTCATTGTGGGCATCTGCTGCTCCCTGCTTATGTTCATAGCCGAGCTGCTCTGCGGCGGCTTTGTCACGCGCTGCCAGCAACGTCGGCGTCGGCGGCAGCGGCAGCAGCGTCGCACCAAACGCAAGCTGCGACGCCAGCAGCTGCGTCAGCAACATGTGAGCCCCGTGGTGCCCATACGCTTCACGCCGCTGAAGAGACGCAAAGTCTTACAGACCAACCCTGAGAGATAAGTAGCCGGGAAACAAACAAGCCAACTAGAAGCATCAAGAACCAACTAACTAACTAACTTTAGTTGCTGCCACTGCTGCTGCTGCTGCTGCGATAAAAATTGACTCAATTCACATAAATTTGCAATTGAAGTTGTTGTTGGTGGTGGAGTCACCCCAAACCATGCAACGTCGCCAGCATCGTCTGCTGCCACAGTTGTCTGTGGCACTGTCTCTGCTCGGCGTCTGTTAGTTTTCACGCGAAATACTTAAAATCAGAGACAAAATTCTATTTTTGCAACTATCAAAAGCGACGGCAACAACAACAGCGCTCCCCCCAGTGGCATGGTTGGGGCGACACCAACAACTACAACAGATGCCGCTGCCAGTGTCTTAGGAGTACAATGGAGCGCTGGCTGCACTTCTCGTGCTATTGCTTGCCTATATAAGTACCATGCTCCGCTCTGCAACTACACTGAAAAAAATTATTTAGCATGTCGCTTTTAATTGCCTTTAAAATATCAAATAAATAATATTAAGAGCATTTTTTGTTGGCTGTTAATTTTATTTTTTTTTAATTTAATTTAATTAATTTAATTTCAAATATTTGAAAAAAAAGTCAATAATCGTGCTTCGGAAAACGAAAAAACCAAACCGAACAATTTTATTCGGATTCATTTTTGCATGCTCTGGACAACGAATATTCTTGTCGATATTTCTCTTTTTATTTTCGATAAATTCGTTTTTATCCCATATTTTCCCGATAAATTCTCCTGTTGTCTTGACGCGAAATTATTTTGGTTTGATACAAAACAGCCTATATGTTGTTTACATTTCATTCTCATTAAAAAATTGCTAGCACTTTATTATTCTATCTTTTAAATAAAATTACTCAAAAATATTACTTTAGCAACAATATTTATTGAAATTAAACACGACTTAACTATTTTTGTTACAAGGGAAATTTTCTTTGTGTAACGCGGGAGCCCTGTCGCACTTATCGTCATGTGTTCGTGTATGTTACTATATGTGCCACTTACACGAACTGAAAAAAAAATTCGTTTTGGCTCTGACTACTAATTTTTTGGTTCAGTCAGATAAAAAATAATTAAAAATAATGGTCAATAAACAATGGTCAAATATCTAACTTTAAGTCAGCATAAATATATTCTAAGAATATCAAGGTATATTTAAAAACTTAATTCAGTATAAAATTCGTTCTTTTTTAAACCTATTTCAAAACGGTTTCAAACCACATGAAAAATTCGGTTTGGTGAAATTAGCAGCACCAAACATTCGGAGCACAGCAGAATAATTTTTTTAAATTTTTAAAACAAAATTGAATAATTTTTTTCTTTTCTCAACAAAAATCTTAAAAGAGACAAAGACTGAAACTGACTTGAGGGGTAACACTAGTGTATAATCTTCAGAAAATAGATTTTTTTTTTCGTTTCAATGTACCAATGTGATTTTTCCAAAAAAAAACAATTTTTTCAATCTTTTGCCATTTTTTTTAAATTTGAATTTTTAAAAGCGCTTACGTGGTTCACTTGCTTTTGGTCCATCATTCAGGTCAATGGCGACGTCAGCCGTGGAGGCCTGACCGAAAATTAGTCATGTACTCATAGCTTTCTATAGGCGCCATTTTGTTTTTTATTACTTTGGAAAAATTAGTTTTGGTAGCTCAAAATATGTATAATAACGTCACCTATTTAGATTTTGAATATTAAATAAAGTTTCTTTGAAAAAAAAAATCGAAAAATTACCTTAAAAAACCATGCTCAACTCTGGTGTTCCCGCTTAAAAATATTATTTTTATAAAGTGGGAGTCTTAATTTGGATTAAATTTTTCGTAAATTTAGTTTACTTTTTTTAGAACATTTTAATCTTTGAAATACTATTGTTGCAGAAATGTTTTAAATTTTTATTATTATATAGGATTAAAGCTACTGCTGTTTTAAAAAAAAACTACAGCCAAGGATTTGTCATATCTCAGCTATAAAGAAAATCTGAAACCTAGTGAATAGCTTTAATAAAATATTTATATCATTATGCAATAAACCAAAATATTGAAATAAAATATTAAATTAGTAATAAAAAAATTATTTTGTAATTGTATTAATTTTTTTTTTGTATTTTACCAAACCAACATTGAATAAAACAAAAATTCCTAGAACTTAAAATGTTTAATTACAATAAAATTTCCCTTATTTTATTCTTTTGAACTTCTTCTAGCTATTTATTTTTTAACAAAACCCCAAAATTTAAAGCACTTATTTTTTCCAGTGTAGCAGCCCAATCAGCATTGAATGAAACTTTTTTTCTGCACAGCTACGCAAAATCAAAAAGCGCAAACAAATTGTCAGATATAAAACATAGATGGATATATGGTACTAAGACTAGCTACGACAAACAAATAAGCATTTTTATATAAGTAGCATATTTACTTATTGTTACGCAAAATAAAAGAAAAAGGCAAACGAAGAAAAGTAATAGAAATAAAGATTTTTAAATGTAGCCAAATAAAATAAAGAAGAACTAAGTATGTACTTAAAACGCAGGCCAGACAGCAAGCAATTCAGTTCATGACCATGGACGGGTGACTAGCACTAAATCATTCATACGCCTAGTGGGTTGGCAATAAAACAAAAATTTATTTGACATTATTGCAGCCAAAATTACTCGAAGATTATGACAGATACAATTGTAAATGTTGTAAGAGCATATTATGAAAGTGTCTTAAATCATTGCGAGGTAGTAAGGAGAAAAAATGGAACGATGGGAAGTTTATATAATATTATATTTTAAGTAATAAAGAGTCCCTCGTTTTATTGTTGTTTTCGAAGCTTATAAGACCTGTAGCAGTTGGTACACAATTGCTTTCAGACAACTTGATCTATTGGGCCATGAACTTGCTGGTCGAACAATAGCCAGTTCAGCCCTAGAACTTATTTTCAAAATGAACATATAAAAAAATGTCAAAGCTAAGTCAATATAATTCAATTAAATTAAAAATAATTAATTCAGATGAAAACATGGGTAAAACAAAAAAAACCACAGCAGTGTGCTCACCCTATGAAATGAACTTTTCAAAATAAGCTTTTTGGATAATTGCTCGAGTTGGCATCATAAAATTGTGACTAATTATACATAGTTAAAGGATTTTTGCTTTTATCAGCAGCTCTGAGTAGAAATCTGATTGCTGACTGCGATGTCTGTAAAAATAACAAATTTTTCCGAAATTAAAAGAAATTAGACAATTAATTATAGAAAACTTAACATAAAATCGGATTTGTTTTACTTTTATTTTTTTACCCTATCAATATAAACGATGGTTCAAACTGTGAAATGATTGAAAAGTTGCCAAAAATATATCTACAGCCAAGGGAACGGTCTTGGAATAATTAGCGGGGAAAGAAGACCATTTTGAGCTTGACTCTAATCTGGCAATGTAATGTATAGCATTTTTTTTTCTTCAAAAACCCAGAAGCAAAAGAAAATAGATGTACCTACAAAGATTGGGGATACCAAGCGTTACTCATTGCAGCTTCTTAAATTACAATGGCATGTTTATTATCTTTTATCATTTAAAACTGGAGGTATTTGACAGTATTTCTGATATCTCTTATTACACTATTTGTTTTCTATCAAATAAAAAATGACGCTGTTAATGACTGATCAATTCCTATGTACCTTATCAAATTAAGTATACGTACTGCCGAAGCAAGAAAGTTGATTTACTTATTTTTCTTTCAGCTGGCTTTTTATTTGCAAAAATTTATTTAAATTCCATTCCATTCCAAAAAATTTAAATACTCTTTCAATAAAGGCCAAAAACGAAATTTTTTTTTTAGAAGCGTATATATTTTTTAACGCTAAAACGCCCCACTTTTTTCCCAAACCCTTGAGACTGGCGGAAAATTACCCGGTGTAAAATTATTTTAACCAAGCGATTCTAAGAGTCTTCTAAGCAGCGATTGCTTCAATCATTCAATATCAAATCGCAAACTTACCAAGTAGCAAGGTTCTATTTTAGAGGTTGGGTAAATATTTGATTTTTCTCTCTTTGCATTAGCTCCTAGCTTCGCGGCAATGGCGTAAATGTTTTTTTTTTTTTATTCAAGGCCTGTACGCAGCAGTCAAAAGTGCTGTAAGACCAAACAAAACCAAAAAAAGGCATATAAAAAAAGTACAGCCAAACGTCTGACGCAGAAACCATAGCAAAACAGTGTTGCCCAATTTTTTTTTTGGAAAAAATAAGAATATAAATAAATACGACCACAACCAAAACTAACACGTAGAAAATTATTTTAGTAGCGAAATATAAAAAATTGATGATAAATGATTATTATGAGTCTAAAAAATCGGTCTTGAACTGAAAATTCCCTACCAAATGTTATTAGTTATATTAATTTAATTGAAAATATAAGCAAGCTTCTCCTCTCTGCTCAGCCTGATATGGGGTAGCGCCAGACACAATAATAATACCAAAAACGCCAAAAAATACTATAAAAATGCTACGTTTTGCCTGAAACACTGTTTGTTCTTTCAGCAAAGTAGTTTGCAGTGTTTGTTTGAAATCATTTCAGGCTGCTGCGTACAGGCCTTTAGGAAGCACTGAAGCCTTTATCATATACACACACTTTATCTATTCTGCTTAGGGTACTGCTTCGTAAGCAACTTTTCTCTATTTATTTACAACTTTATTTTATTTAAACCTTAAAAACATGAGTTTTGTGCTAGTTTTTTGAATATCAGACACCTGCATCTAGATACTCAAAAGCAGCTGTGAATGATTCAGTCAATGCATAAAAACAATTCAACTCAAACAAAGCATGAGACATGCACTAATATACTTACGCTCACACACATACATAGAGAACCCTCCACACACATACCCACTTGAGTACGCATGTAGCACTTGTAAAATGGGCACACAAACACTTGATGCCACAGATTGGTGTACAGTTCGCTTTCGTATCTATAAGTGAGTGTGCGAGTGCGTGCGTGTGTGTGTGTCAGTGTGAAATTTTAGACTATTGAACTATGGCGTTTTGTCTATGTCTGCCCAACAGAGATCCAACTGCCAAAAACAACAACAAAAACGTCACAGACTTGGCCAGTGACTAAAGCCAAAGCAATTTTTGAATCTTCTGCTGCTTAGATACTCAGCAGATACGCAGATACTAAGATACGTCTGACGCCCATGTGTCTGTGCATATTGCATTTATTTTTGTATTTTTGTAGTTTCCTTAGCTAAATATATAGAAAATTGCGTTTTTTGGTTTTTTTTTTGGTTTTTTTTGTTGGAAAAACGACGCAAAATGAGCAAAGAAATGAATTGAAGGCGGCTGCAAGGTCTGCGTATTGCATTTAAAAGTATCTGCAGAGAGCAAATTTTATGGCGTTCAATGTGGTTGTTATTATTGTTGTAACAACTGCAGTAGTTGTTGTTGTTGTTGTTGTTGCTACTCCTTTGATATGCTTACAAATAAATAGTTTCACGCCATAACGCAACACAAAAATGGGGAGGCTATAAAAGATGTTTACAACGTTTGAGCCTGTGGCGCACATAAAAAATTGCAAAAACAACAAAGGCTGCCACAACAGCAACAACAACAATAAAAACAAACAACAACTGCAACAAAAATCAGTGCAGCAAAGTCGGCAAACACATTAACAACTTTGGCCATACTCTTTGTAAGCTGGCAAGTCTTATTAGTTTTTTCAAAGGTTTTGTAACTCCCTGGTAGCATTTTCACTAGAGTTCAAAAATTGTATATGAAAAAAGTTCGCAAAATTCTTGGAACGCCTTTAATTGCTTTAAATTCAATTTCTTCTACAGTTCTATCTTATTTTAATATGCATCCGTTAATTAGAGATGGGCTAGTTCGAAATCATGCTTAAAATCTGTATATGGAATATCGAAATAAAAATATTTAGCAAATGCAGCTCTGGTTTGGCCAGAACAATGGCTGTGATAGCTCAGCTCTGTCCAGGATAAGTGTCACAACGAAGTAGCATTCGCTGAGACTTCTGATACCTTAAAATACATATATAAACTTCAACTTTGGTTTCTCTGCACTTTTCTCACTAACTAACCGAAATCAATTGCCCAGCTTGACAGTCCCAGACATGGCTCAACAATCGCCGATTACTCCTGCAATACCCGCTTAAAATCTGTATACTATTGTCACCTATTTAGATTTGGAATATAAAATAAAACTTCTTTGAAAAAAAAATCTAAAAATTACCTTAAAAAAAATGCGCCACACTAGTGTTACTCCTTCAGCCAATATTTCTAGCTGGCTATCATTCCTAACGCGTAAGAGTGAGAGAGTTTGCGTTACCTTACAATATTCCTATCACCTACTCTACACACGCACTCACTCCTAACAGTAACACTAACATCCTACGTACTGATCCGTTAAGTCTACCCTGATGATGTTGAGAGTAAACTGTGCTTTCACAGCTACTATCACCAAGCAGTGCAAGCAGTTCTCCAACGCCCTGTTGGAAAATTAGGAACAAACTATGTGAGGTGGTCCTGACGGATTGTCTTAATTGTAGAATTTTTATTTAAATACTCGGCTCTAATTTTGGAAGGAAACGATTAGTCTTACTTTAAGATACCATTAAAGGCACTTTCCTTAACGAATCCAATGGTAATATATGTTTTTAAGAAAGCTGCCCTGCGACCCTAAAGATCAATTGTGCTCCTTACTGGCCGTGGAGCTGCTCACCTATCACATTTCTCTAGACAAACTTGTTTATTTGAAATATCGTAAGACATCGAGCATCTAGTTTAAATTTCTATTATCTTATAAATAAATCTCTCCCAGCAAAAAATATATGAAAAAATATGAAAGGAAAGTAGGAATTTTGTATGGCAAGCCAAATAATTTTTCTTTTTTTTTGAAACAAAACCCCTCGAAGACTGTCTAATCAATAATTAATAATAATAACCCTTTGAAACGATGACGAAAATGTATGGCCTTGGAGAAATCCATAACAAAGACAAATTTAAATAATTTTTTCAATTATAGGTACTTTTTTGATATATAACAAAATTAGAAGCTATCACCTTTAGGCATTACTTTTAAGGCGAGAGGTATTTATACAAAAGTTTTTCCCTAAAGTGCGCTTTGGCAATGAAACAAAATAATAGTAAAATTTATGTTATGAAAACTTATTTTTTGAAAAGCTGTAATAGACTTAACAACAAAGTTTAGTAAATATTTAAGAAAAGTGTTTCTTTATTTTTCTTTAAAAACATTTCATTCATTTATATTTTTTGTATCCCGAAGGCTTGAATTTCTTAAGCTACTCTGAACATATAAAACTTTTTGTCAAAGACTCTAAAAAAACGTCGCGTAAACTCTAAGCTATTAAAACCAAATTCAGTTTTTATGACTTAAGCTACAAAAACCTAGATAAAAATCTAGGGTCAAAAAAAATGGGTCACATTTTAAATGCTTGAGTAGAAAAAACTGGCTTATAGAAGTACTATAAAATTTGACACCTAAAAGAAATATATCGCAAATGACAAATTGTCCCAAACTTTGAAGTTATGCGAACTATTTTTTGAACATTTAAAAAATAAACATAAAAATTGTTACCGACTTCTCAAAAGAAAGACTGCCACAAGTTTGTGGCTGATACGATATAATTTGTTTTTTATAGCGTAAGAAATCTTCGGCGTAGCGTTTTTTTCGATTTCTGACATCTATCTGTTTCTCATTTTTAATAGTTTGTTTTGATTTTCTTGCCACTCTCATACAGGTGGTCGTTGATGCGCAGCATCGTGAACCCCTCTACTCCCTAGACACTTTGTCCTAGTTAATTTTGCGCCATCAACTTTAGCTATACCTTACTAGACTTACTTGGAGCAGCAGTCCAATTCGCAGAGAACGAGAAAGCTGTGCATATTGAAATCAAAACAGAATCAAATCAAATCGAACAACGTCAGCAACAATAATATTGAAACATATTTTGCCGTCGAATTAAGTCGTAAAATTAATATTTATGATTTGTTTGCGCAAAAATATTAATGGCCGGGACAAGCAGTGCTGTGAATGGAATGGGACTAAGGCTGGCACTGTGGCTGGCACTGGGATTGCAACTGGGACTGAGACTGGAACTGTAGCCGCTGCTGATTGGCAGGACTTGGCAATGGAAGCACAAAAGTCACAAAGCACATCGCATAAGCTGGTTATCGTACATCCTCTCATTTCTAGTAAAAATTCTTAATGACTGCACGCGCCATAAATTGCCCAAGCCGAGACTGTCCAATTGACGTTCGGACTGACTGACTGACTGGCTTAATGACCTATGTGCGTACACAACTCCTGGGCGGCTCATTTATAGAGCAAAATACATACATGCGCCTTGTCAAGGGTGCCCCAAACAAGTTAAGTACTCCTAGCAGTAGCCGCATCCAGGGCTAACTTGTTATCTAATTAGCAACTAATTTTTATTGCATACGATTAGCGCTTATGCTCAAGTCAAATAAAAAATAAATAAAGAGCGTGTAAGGTGCTCAGTTTCAACTTGGTGCCACCGGTTCCACAACATGACACGAACATCACGTACACAGCTTGCAATCGGAGACGCGCTGCCGCAATTGGAGCACTCACTGCTGCAGCACGAAGCAAAGGAAGCGGCACGAGGCGCGTGACTGAAGCTGCCGCTGCTGCTGTTGCTGCCCGGACAATAAAATTGAAGTGTGTGCGACGACAACATTAATTTGAATGGACCAAACCAAAACCAAACCAAACCAAGCCAAAACCAAACCAAGTCAAGCCAAATTCTAGGCAAGAATAAAAGAAAAATGGCACAACAAAAAGAAAAATACAAAAAACTGAAGCAGAAACAGAAACATTTGCCATTTTATGCTGCCGAGAATTATCAAAGTTATATGAAAGATGACGATGGGGCATTGCCAACAACAAATAGCAACAAAATCGTAAAAGCTTTGAACAAAAAGGTTCGCACGTTCACCAGAGACGCGCGCGTCATGGTAATCCTAGAAAAAACCAAACAAAAAAAAAGATGATAGTAGCAGAAATACCTGGGAGTGTTGAAGTTTAGATACTCTAAAGGTTAGAATTTTATTTATTCACTTATTGAGGATAACTATGCTGAACCTTTTCTTTAGAAGGGCATACTAAAACCGATATACTATTCAATACTATTCAATTTTTGGGTACGGCTAGTATTCTCCATATTCAGATTACACTAAGGTTTCAAAAAAGAAAGACTTCTTAGAACGATCTTTTCAATTTTGATAATAACACGTTAGTTTTTATGTCAAAATTTCGATTATTTATCGAACTATCGATTTGCGAATATTTAGATTTTTGTTTTTAGGCGTTTCTTTGTCAAGCGAATGAAGATTTTTTAACAAATTTTGTTTTTTTCAATGAAAGATATAATTTAAAAAGAAGTTTTTGATTTAAAAAAAAAAAAACAATTTATTTTATTTTAAAGGGTCTAACTGGATAAGGTACTGGAAACTGCCCGCAGCAATTTTTGAAAACTAATGATGCAGTTCGATTCACATGGCAAAAAATTTATTTCCCAAAATTTCAGTTTTTAACTTTACGCGTTATGGCTAAATTTAAAAAAAAAGTCTCTTCCATTTTTATTTAAATGTGACTAAAAAAATTTAGAATTCCTTATATTTACAAAAAAAATAAAAAAAAATCATAAATTAAAAAAAAAAAATTTTAATTTTCGTTCCATTTTTTTAACATTGTTCCACCAAATCGACTTGATTCATATTCACACCAAATAAAGAAAGTCTAAAAACACGTGCCTAAAAAAAATGGTGATTGACATATTTAAGGAACATACCTTTAAAAAATTTGAAATTATGAAAATGTATTTGTTAAAAAAAAATTAAATATTTTTATTTTAAACAATTTTTATAAACAAAATATTTTTTTTATTATCTCTGTTGCCAACTTAAACCTCAAAAAAATTTGTTCAAAAATATTCAGTGTTTAGTCACAATTAAATAAAAGCAATAAAAATAAAAAAAAATTAAGTTTTTGTTTTAATTCATAAATTCAAAAAGTCAAATGTGATCTCAACTTCTCTCAAAAATGGGACTAATTAAATTTGAATAGAAAGATAATAACTTGAAATTTGCTATGAATGTTGAATATTAACTTTTTAAGATATTTGTGCAATATAAGAATTCAAAAAAAGGCTTGGAGTGGTGAAAGTTTTTTTCGGAAACCGACAAAATAAATAAATTAAGTCATTGTTATATACAGAGGCAACACCATCTTCTAGATCTTCATTTCACAGGTATACATAATTACTTTGAACTTTTCACTCATAGTTAGACTCGTGAGAAAATTCATCATCATTACGATAAAAAATAATTTGAAGAATTTTTCGCTTAGAGATAAAGAATACAGCACTGATCTAAATTTCTTAAAAGGCAAATAAGAAGAACTGAAATTTAAAATAAAATTTGTATAGTGCCTCTTTTTTATAAGACTCTTGTATACCTAAGTTAGAGTATGTAGTTGTAATTAAAGAGGATTATCTCAAAAATCGAGTTATCACAAAAGTATGAGCAGACTGCTTAGACTTAAAAAGTTAAGATCAAGCCTTCTTATGAGAATGTTGCGCTAATTTGAATTATAAGAAGACTTTAGGCAAAGTTTAAACTTTCAATGTAATCTCTACTTCGTAAAAAAAGGGTCTTTGAGCAGGAAAAAAGCTAAGGCCAAATTCGCATAGTAACAAAAAAAAACTACTCTATGGCTGCTCCAATGATTCAAAAAAATATTTAATTTCTCATAAGCATTATTATAATTAAAGCTATATCGTTATTTTTGTAGCAAAGCCATCAAAGTGAGGTCCCTTTGTTATGCCACTTAACTTAATTGCAATAATGCGCATTTAATATTTTTTTTGATTACCAGTTATACATACCATGGTAGTTTCTCATAACCAAATGTCAATAATACTTATAATAACCATTATCATACCTTTCCAATGCGCTGTCAAGACCTATAATGCCACACAACACCTGCAGTGTATAGCCTAAAAAAAATATTCCAGAAAAAAAAGCGGAGGCATATTAAGCCAAAATGCCGTGCGTCAACCGAGCGCTTTAAACGTGACGCTAACGCCTTGATGGGCCACAACCATAGGCAGAGCCAGGGGTATGGGGGCACAGTACAAGGGACGGTGACATCGGCTGCGACAACGACAGATTCTCTTGACCCAAAGCTGATGGCGCAAATGAGCAGGAAAAAAAAAAAAAAGTTTTTCATACGCCACGTGGAACCGGCAGCGACCAAAGGCAAATGGCGGCCTAAGGCTAACTCTTAGCACTTGGCAGCAGCTGTGCGGCCAACAGACACACACAAGCATGCTGTCATATGTGTGTGTGAGACAGCACCAAGTGCATGTGTGTGTGTGCGTGTGAGCGACTACTCATATTTATGGCAACTGTAAAAATCTTTGGTAGTTTTTTTCCTTTTTTTTTTTTTTGTTGCCTGGTTTTGTTTGTTTGGCTACCGCACGTCATGGTTATAAATTATTTTTTTTCTTACACTTTTTGTAGGTTTTTCTTTTGTGGGTAGCTTGGCTTGGCCTGAACCCCCCTCCCAAAAAAAAAAAAAGAAAAAACATTTGGGCTCTAACTTTTTGTTAGCCGCATATGTATGTATTGTTGTTTTTGCTTTGCCACTGCCTAGTCTTATTTGTTTGGCCATAATTCGATTTGTGTTGCAAGGCGCCAACGTCAGCGGCAACGCCATCGCCGTCGCCATCGCACTTAGCCATATTATAATTTAGTATGTGGTCTTAGTTTTGGCCCCGAGCACTACTTACCGTTTTTTCTTGCGCTGCTCCAAAGCAATATGCACAGGCACATCCAGATACAAATCCTCCACATCCTCAATGGTACGTACCATATTACGATATCGCAGTGCGCAACGTGGCAACCCTGGTTCCGATAAACGATTGCTGTGCTGCGATTGCTGTGCGATCTCCGCTTGGGTACAGTTGAGCACGATGAGTAGCAGCAGGAACAGCAGCATCATTATGTATATTAAGGTTTGGGAGAGTTGTCGTCGCTTTGGTTGCAACATTTTGTAGCCGGTTACGTTGGTTTTTTTGATACTAGGGATTCACGGGATTTTAGTGTTTATTATTTTTATAAACTAAAAAATTTACACGAATTTAGTTTTTGTGTGGTGCTTAAAATTTTTTTTTTTTTTTATAATCTGCTTATAAAAATTCCAAAAAATAAGAATTTAACTTAAGAACCAACTTGGGAAAGTGTAATACGCTGCCACAGCTTCTACTAAAATTTAAACGTGCGTAAACAAACGTGAGAGAAATTCCAAACCCCATAATCCCCAAAAGCCATGAAAAACTCTTTAGAAACAAAATATATTTTTATAGCCTGTACATATAAGGTAGAGTCCTAATGGGCTAGTGCATGTCAAACTCAACATCCCGTGATCGACCATGTCTGGTCGGTTATAACCCTAACATCCAGCGTGGAGGAAATACCGATGCTAAAAACTGAAGAGACCGTTCTCCCCAATTTTCGGTCCATATCCTACTGATGTCCAGTTGGTTGCGCTGGGTTTTTACCTCGGGGGTAAAATTCAGCGTACTCAAGAAACGGGTTCCGCCCTATGCTCCGACTAGGATCGATTATATGTGCATAAAGATGTCTATATAATTATATAAGTATATATATATAATCTCGAGGAAGATGTAAAGGAATAAATAATAAACATATAAGGTACAAAAGGTACATTAATTTTGCACAAGCCCAAAACATTTGCAGCATATAAAAGTAGACGTTGGAGACCCCCAAAGTTACCTAAAGTAGGAATCGATATAGTCATGTAGAGGGAGTCGTTGGAGACCCTCAAAGTTTCCTTAGGTATGACTTGGGTGAGAAATCGATACAGTCATGTCCGTCCGTATGAACCCATAGAACTCAGCTTGAGCAACCAAATAAAAACAAGTTTATTTTATTTTTTCGATATCGGAGCACTACGAAAGAGCAAATGTTTTAGATATAAAATTAGTTTGCTTATAAAGTTATCGCAATCAAATTCGGGGTTCGGAAATTTTTCAGAATTCTCAAGACTCTTAAATGCAGCCCTTAAACGCAAGCTCCACAACTGTTAGTATGGCACAACTAACCCATCAATTAATTAGGAACAAGAGCCCCAAAGAAGATTTAAACCCACTCTTGTGCTTACTTTGTATAGATTCCAATTACTGAAACATCGCCTACAGCTTGTTCTAATAAAAACTGTCTTTTAGCTTTATCTCGTCTAATTTTTCATAATGCTACCAGCATTAAAGTTAAAATACAGGAACCTGGGATTGCTCACCCGGCTCACTCTCCCGAACAGACCTCACAAAACTCCTCCGCCTCCGATTAGGACACTGGCACCTGACACATAACCATATATTCAATAAATCACCAGCTCCACTATGCAGCATCTGCAACACAAACACCACCCTATCCTTGCACCACATCCTTACAGACTGTATTCACTACCTCAAAACCAAATTAAAATACTTTCCTAACGCAAACCTACTCAACGCTATTTCCATACCTTCAACAAACAACCCCAACATCATTCTAGCTCGTACTACAATTTTAATTAGGTAGGAGCGGTTTATCAATAAATTAATAAAAGTTGAAATAAAACTAATTTTACAACAAAGACACCTTTAATAGAATTTTTCTCATTGAGTTCCTACAATTCCCGTGTACATGCCTGAAATTACTTGTTTAAGTGCAATTCGAGCCAACTTAATTTAAAGGCACATTAAATTCAAGCCTATATCGTAAGAGAGAAATTGTATCCCATTGTTAGGCCCATACAATTAGGTAGCATTCCGCTGACACCTCACTACACCGCTCTGTGATACATAAGCACCTTTTAGCAAAATAACTCCCACGCACTTACACACCCTGAACAACCCAAAAGACCAAAACACCTTTTAGTCGTTTTTGCCAAAAAATCGCCAACCAACGAGAGCTGTCAGTTTGTTGTTATACAACTTCCCAGCGCCTCTGCCTGCCCTCCAAATACGCCGGCTTTAGGGGCTTTACTTGTCTCTATCGTGGCATATCTGGCTGTCGCTCCCTTCGTGTGTCGCAGTTGTCGCAATTAAAGCCTGTCAAACCTTTGACACACGGCGCTTTCTGTAGCTGCTTTTCATTTCACTTGTGACAACTTCTTTCATTATTTTTTTTGCAAAAAACAAGAATTTAGGTTTTTTTTTTTTTTTGGTTCCCCCCAATAAGCTGCTATGTTTGCTTTGAGTATTTTGTGTTTTTTTTTTTGCTTAAGCAGGGCCGGGTTCTTCAATTAATTTGGACTGCAGTAAATCGATTCTTGGAACTGTTAGATTTGCTAATTGCTTTTCGGGGCACACGCCCACCAATTGCTGTGGCAGCCCGCCCAGTGCTTGCCACGGTTCGTTGCGAGCAATTAAACTTTGTTAGAATTTCTACGAATTTCGCGTGTATTGCAACATTTGAAGCGACGCCATGTTCAAAATTAGCATAACGGTAACAGGCTTTATGCGTGCGTGTTTGTGCATGTCGCTCACTGTTCGTGCTTGCCACCTGTGGCTTCCACAGCAAGTTTACAGCAATTAACAGCACACACACTCACACCCACACAGTTGCACACTTACACTTGCACTTTGTTTTGTTTTCTTTATTTTTTTTTTATTTAGAAATGCACTTAATTTTTGTTTGTTTTATAAGCTAAATGCTTGCACTATTAATTGTTTTTAACTCGATTTGTTTTGTGCTTATTTTCGCATTGTGTTTATTACAGCTTTATAGCTTGAGTATTTTGCGGTACGCGCGCATTGTGTTTAGCCCAAACGCGGAAGCCACCGAGGCGCCAAAAAGCCAAAAATTTATTGTGCTTCCGTCTGCCTTGACGTGCAAACGCAGAATGCGCCCGAGTCGTGCGCGTTCAAGAAAACCGAGCAGCAATGAGCCTAACATAAGCAGCGCCGTCAGCGTCAGCAGGAGCAGCGTTAGCAGCGACGCCAGCGTGCATCGACTGTGCGGCAACTTCAGGCGGCTTTTGGCACTTTGCATCTGCTAGACGTCGTCGTCGTCGTTGGCGACGCGTCGTGAGTAAAGTTGACGCTGACGAAGGCGTCGAACACTAAACGAAGTGCAAACACGAAGCTGCCGCCTGCTGTAAACGAAGGCGCTGCTGCTGTTATACATACACTCCCCGAAATTCAATTAAGAACACCTGTTTTTATTTAAAAATATTAAGTTTTGAGTTGTTTAAAAAGCATTTGTGACTCAAAAAATATTTTTAACGTTACTTAATTCCGATTGAACTAAAAACTTATCCTAAATAACCAAAAAAAAAAGCTTGAAACTTCAAATAGTATAAAAAAAATAAATTTATACTGCGAAATTCAATTAAGAACACTTTCTAAAAAGGGAAAAATACTAAGTTAATGGTGAGTCCAGGCTCCCGACTTATTTATACCCTTGAAAATTCGGGTTGGGATCGAAGGAACCACCTTCTGAAAATCTGATAGTGGGATTTGAGCCCATTCTTCGGTAACTGTCGTGCGCAGCTCCTGCACCATCTGAAATTTGGGTCCGCCAGCGAAGACATGACGGGATAGATTTTCCCACATGTTCTCAATGGGGCTGAAATCCGGCTATGGATGTTTTTGCTCTAGAACCAACCACAACCGTTGAGACGTGAATCGGAGCATTATCTTCCAGAAAAATAGGATTTTGGTCAGCTTGGTGCTTCAGAAAGTCAATAAAAACGTCATCCAATAATTCTATGTTTCAAGCTTTTTTTTGGTTATTTAGGATAAGTTTACAGTTCAGTCGCAAATGCTTTTTAAATAACTCAAAACTTAATATTTTTAAATAAAAACAAGTGTTCCTAATTGAATTTCGGGGAGTGTATAACATATAACATGTCCGTATACTATATAACATTTTTCTGGCTTAATTAATGCGCTGCCTGCCCATTGATGGCAGCTAACGGCGACGTTGACGCTGACGCCAGCGACGATGTTGACGCTGACGTCGCTTTGAATTTAATTTTATTTAAGTACCTAATATTTTAATTGTTGTTAAATATAGAGCTAGAAAAATAACTAAAACGAATTTTATTTTTAATACTAACAGCTGCTTTCATCGTAGATTTTTTTTTTTTTTTTTTAATTTTTTTGATTTAATTGACAGACTTTATATTTTTTTTTTTTTTATTTCCTTGACATAATTACATTATTACTTAAATATTTATAACAATGTCACAATGAGCATAGGGCACAAGACAGACTTTATATATAATACTTTAAATGTTTTAAACGTTTTGAATACTGTAGAGTTGTTTGTTGTTGTTTTTATAAAAAGTTGCAAAAGGTAGAAAAACATTCTAGCTACTTTAGCATCTTAATAAAAAACGTTTAAAGGGAACTACCCGAATAGTGCATTCTTTTATCTCAAACGATTAAAATGAAATTTTTTAAATCTAAGAATCTTAAAAAGTTTAGCAATGCTTAAAATCTAAAACTGTTGAAACATGCTTCGAAAAACAAAAAAGCATATCCATGGGCACCCCATAATAAGCGGTATTTTGAGGGCTAAGTCAGAGCCTTGACGTGCCGGGATTTCTTAGTTCTTGGATGCAGCTTCAGTAAACCCAATTATTTATAAAAAGTTATCGGAAACACAGAATCGAAAAAAAAAAATGTGTGTGTCTTTCAATCTGAACCACAACGTGCTGAGGGCTTTGGAATTTGTCTTCGACTTCAGTCGACCCAAAAACATGCTCTGCCTCAAATTCAATTTTTTTTTTTTTTGAAGCTGCGTTATTCAGCTTTTCAACCACTGTGCGCTGCTGGCTTATAGCAGTCAGCTTTGTCGCAGCGTGCCACAATTCGATTTTTGAGATACTACATTTAAAAACAACAAAACACAACAACAACAACAAGCTGCGTTGGTTTTATGCGCGGCACGTGACTTTCAATGCAAACATGAGCGCCACTCGGTAGCATGCCCCAAGCTGCTAAATGATCAGGCAGCTGGAATACATGGAGTCAGCCCTTTCTAGTCATCGTCATCGTCGTCGTCATCAGGCTGAAATTCGACACTTGTACAACACGGAAGATAAACATTAGATACATGTGTGTGCAAGTATGTATGTAGACACCGTGTTATGGAAGCGACCAGGGCTGCAGCAGCGCAGTAACTTGAGACCAAAGTTTTTAGAACAGTTCCCCCCCTTTGCAAGCAGTGTCAGCAACAATTTTGAAGAGAGGGTTGACCTGTATGTTTTGGGTAAAGGGAATGTTTATCTAGCCAGATCAGACATGACGTTTGACATTCATTGCTAGGAATTGTCCCGAGATCATTATCGTATCATCATTTTTTTTTTATATTTTCACTTAATTTAACTCCGTGGGCAATCGAAGCTGTTTGCCAAATCATGCTGCAAGATCGTCCTACGATTTATCTTGAAAATGAGGCATTCGTTGGTTCAATTTACGAGAACTTTTGAAAGCCCGAGGTCAAAAACTGTTTTAAGGAGCTTCAAAAGATTACGGGTATAAAATTATATATTAAATTGATATTCGTGGTAACGTTTTTTAGACGTCAAAGACAAC
Source organism: Chymomyza fuscimana (assembly GCA_949987675.1). NCBI lineage: Eukaryota > Metazoa > Arthropoda > Insecta > Diptera > Drosophilidae > Chymomyza > Chymomyza fuscimana. The sequence continues at coordinate 101,822,474 of OX465089.1, forward strand.
ACTTAAATAAGTACGTGATTAGTTGGAGATATAAATATAACTCTTTGAATATATTGAAAAACGATTAAACCGACTTCGATGAATCCTAAAGTCAACCCACGCTAAGCCAAAAGAGCGCGGAAAATTTCGAGTCACACATTTTGCTGATGGCTTCGATTTGCACTTGTCCCGGTGAGTGTATAGGTGTGTATCTGTGTGTAGCCGTGTGTGTTTTGAAGTGTGGATTATGGAATGCTGACGCTTAGTTAGTCAGAGACTTACCTGTGGCTCTTCTTTTTTTTTTTTTGCTGCTTGCCTGCTGTTGGTTTTGGGTCTGAGGCTTTTCCTGGAATTCTGACAGCGCCAAAAATGTCTTTCAACAGTTATACCACATTGCCTGCCCCTAACAGGAAGGAAATTGTCTTTGCTGCGGCTTTTCCTGCTGTCAACGCAACAAATTAACAGCAAATTAGTTGGAAAAGCAAACAAATTTAAGTAACTTAATCAAGACGGTTGGCAAAGCAGCAGCCACAAAAACAAAAGAAAACAAAAAAAAAAAAAAAACAGTGCATACAACAACGTTGAGACGCAGAGAGCCCAAACAACCTTGAAGGCGCCCCCAAAGCGCATAACTCAAGGGCCACCAATAACCCAAGCTCATGCATAATGCAGGCCGGCTACTTGTCCTGTCAGCCAAGCTTTGGCGGTGACCAACTCGGCCCTTTAAGCTGCTTTTTCAACAAATTAATTATGAGCAGAAATAAAAAGGAGAAAAAGAGCTCATTTTGTGGTAAGAAAGATCGTTTGGGTATGCAATAAAATAAGTATTTCATATTGGAGATGCACTATGTTTGCCAAAAAGATTTCTTGGGGCTGTTAATTTTTTTTATCTTTTTTTAAAAGTAAAATTCTTATTTTTGCAGCCTGAGTTACTTAACTGAGTTGCGCAGCTGAGTACGCAGTTTGGTATTTACACTGTCTGAGTTGACTCCCCTGGGTCACCCCTTTGCATTGAGCTGAATATACTAAAAAAAGAACTCAGATAAATTTTTTGATGAAGTCAGCTAAGTATTTATTGTCAATAATTTAAAGATATTAAATTTGGTTAATTTATAAAAAAAATTTAAACAAAGTTTGAAATTATTTGGTGCCATAAATCGTTGATTTATTTACAAATCGGGTTTTAAGGAACAAAAAACAAACCCCAAGGATTAAAAAAAAATAACGCAGATCAACTCATAATTTCTTAAACTTACTTTACGGATTTATTTTACAATTTTGTGTTTTTTTTTAAAAGATTGCAAAATTTTTTAATTTAATCTTAAAAAAAAAAATATGATAATTTTGTTGTTCATATTAAAATTAAAAACACAAATGTTTTTTTTTTTTTTAATTTTTTTTTTTTTAAATAAAATATTTTATTTTTATTGTGTATATGCAAAATATAAATATCATTATTATTTATGTTGTGAAAATGTGAATTAAATCGTTTTTGCAATAATTTAAAAAAAAAATATATAAAAATTAAGCTAATTTTTTTTTTTTTAATAAAATTAACATTTTTTTTTTATTTTTAAATATTTTGTAGGACGTCTTTAAGCTCCTTCCTTGTGTAATTGTGAATTAACACAATTTTTCTCTCTTTTCATTTTTAAATAGAAACAACATTTTTTTAATTATATGAAAAATATTTTTTAAACTTCTTTGAGCTCCTTCCTTCTATTATGTAAATGTGAATTAGATCGATTTTGTGCTATAAATTAAAAAAAAATTAACAAAAATTTAACTATTTTTTGGTTTTTAAATAAAACAAAAATTTTTTTTAATTGTACTAAAAATATTTTTTTAAATTTCTTTGAGCTCCGTCCTTGTATTATGTGAATTAAATCGATTAATCAATTAAAATAATCACATAAATTTTCCTTTATTTTGGTTTTTAAATGAAACAAATGCATATTTTTAATTATAAAAAAAATATTTATAAAACTTTTTAAGCTCCTTCCGTATATGTATTATGTTAATGTAAATTTAGCAATAATTAAAAAAATAAAAAATAATTTACTATAAATTTTTTATTATTATTTTTTAATTGTATGAAAAAAATTTTTTTTCTTTAAAAGTAAAAAATTGTAATGAATAATTTATTTAATATAATTTAATCTTATTTATTAATCTACACAGAATAAATAAAGTTTTTATATGATGAACAAAAAATTTTTAATTCTGTATATTTTGTTTTAATTATATGCTCTAAATAATGATTTTAATAATAAAAAAATATTAATAAAAAATAAATAAATAATAATAATTAATCATAAATATATAGCGGATTACCTTAACACTATTTCTACCAAGAGGTGTCAAAAGACACCTGTCAAATTTTGATTTAACATTATTATCTTAGTTTAAGCATTTATCAAAAAAAAATTTTTTATATTTTGGTATTATAGCAATCGAAAAATGAGAGTAATTTTAATAATTTTTGACACACCACGGTAGAAATTAAATTAATGAATAAGAAACAAAACCTTGTCTTTCTGTGTAGATCGAAGCACTTTTAATTATATCCCTAAGTTTTATTTTACTACGGAGCTTAACGGGAAATGCACATAATTTCTTTACATCTATTACTGTCACTTGGATGTTTATCCATAGTTCCATTTGAGACTCTTTTTTTGTGATTTCCAAAAAACGTTCGTATTAGTGCTGAAAATCAATGTGCCCAGATTTCAAAAATAACTTTAGCAACTGATTCTGAAGCAACTAAAACCAATCAAACTGCGCTCCAACCTTTGATTATCCAAAGTCCTCACAAATTTCTTGGTAGCTTTAAGAGCTGAGAGCAGATTTGACAGATTATCGGCGTTCGTGATCGATTTAGTTCATTGTCTGGTGATCAAATATAATGATAGCACCAAAGAAATGATAGGGTTGAATATCCTGTACATTTTTAGGGTATAAAAGCAAACAGGTGATCCCAGCGCAGAAACAGTTCAATTGAAGCTTTGAATGGGAAACAAATACAAGACAAGATCTCATCTCATCATCATCATCATCATCATCATCATCATCATCAGCTGAATAACTTAATGCACTTAGCAACATATTTTGGGCTGAGGCAACAACATTTTTGCCTCACACTCGCACTTCATCAACGCGAAATGATTGGCATGCCAACGTCAACGTGGACAGCAGCGATCAATGATCATGATGATGATGATCAAGATGACGCAGTGTACAAACTTAAACAAGGCGCACAAGGGACTTGGGACATGGGACATGCGATGTGGCACTGGGACATGTGTAAAGGAATCGTTTAAAATAAATGACAGCAGCCGCGTTGTCCCGCCCGCCTGTTGCCACTGCCGGCATAATTACCCACACACACACACACACACACAGATACGCACACACTAACACTATTAAAAGATCACAATAATCAATACGTCGTCACAGCTTATTGAGGTTCTGTACGGTTCTGGAAGATGCGTGTGTGGTCCACGTTTTCGGTGACTTTGTTTGAACTTGGAGCTGACTTGGAGCTGCTTGCTCTATAAAGCCAGCTAGAGCAAAGTACCTATATCTAGCTAGCTGTAGATTATTTGTTTACACGCATCAACTCGTTGCAAGCAGAAGTTGCCAATTTATCATAGCATGCTGCAAGCTTCAGTCGCTTGGATGGATATTGGCCTAGACCAAAGGCAGCAACTTCAACACCTTGGCCAAAACTTGCCGCAGGCTACAAATAAATTCTAGACAGAGCAGCAACAGCTGAGCCAGGTGTTGAACCTGCCTGCTGGATGAGATGCTGATTGACAGTTGGGTGTGTCGCAGTGGCAGCAACAAAAGCCAAGTTAAAAAAAAAAAAATAATAAGCAAAAAAAAATATATAACAGAAAATAAGTTTTAAGGCGTTGAAAACTTTTGGCGCACATCCTTTGACCAAGGCTTGTCCTTTTTTAAAAAAGAGAAAAAAATACCTAGCGAAAATTGTCAACTTGCCACGCATTTGATTAAATGCTGGAATTTTCTATACACTGTGAAGCGGCATATTAAGCGTCTATGTAACGTATGCGCGGCAGGATATGGGTAAGGAGCTCAAAAGCTATAGCTATACACATAACAATACATTTTTATATGATAAGATTTCAATAAGAACCAGCCGAAAGCCTTAGTAGCTATGGCTGTCCTCCTCTCTGTAGCTTTAGTTTTTAACTTAAAGCATACAGTGTAAAAATAAATAAATAAATAAATTTTTTCCACTAAGTTCACTATTATTTTAATTATTGTATATTGTCAGCCGTGCTCCGGAAATCGGAAAAACCAAACCGAATAATTTTATTTGGAATCGTTTTTGCGTGCTCCGGAAAAAGAATTTTTTTGTCGACATTTCCCTTTTTATTTTCGATAAATTCGTATATTTCCTTTATTTTACCAATTAAACACGAATTAGCGATATTTTTTGTATGGGAAATTTTCTTTTTTTTTTAAATCAGCAACCCTGTTGCACCAATCGGTCATGTGTTCGTGCATCATGAGTGCACATACCCAAAAATGTTAGAGCTGTGAGTCAAAAAAAAAGTAATTAAAAATAATTTCCAATAAATATATAACTTCTTCTTCTCCCAAACCCTTGTTTACCTCTTTTCGGACTCGCTTATGCTCCTCCTGAGGTGTGGGTATGCGATCTCAGCCTTCGTCTGCAGGCATTCCGATCCTGGATCATGTCGTCGCTGAGACCCATTCGTTGTTGATGTTAAAAAGGTGAGGTTTTTGGCACTTGTGTATGGATATTTGTTAGTTATGGACTTTCCTTTTACACCGGCGGTTGTCTCCAGACCCGGTAACCAATCGCATACACTGATCTTTGGAATATCTTTAAGATGTTAAAAATGTGCCTCAGGCTCAATGTGATGGTAAGTATGCCTGCATCTGACTAGTTCTCTTTTAGGGGCCTCTTACGCCAGGCAGAGAATACCGTGGTGTTAAATTATATTACAAGAATTTTTAATTTTTTTTTTTTTTCTTTTTTTTTTGTAACTTATAATTAGAATATTGAAAAAATTATTTCAGTATAAAATGTATGCTTTTTTAAATCTATTTGGCCGATTCCGTTCACATTTGGTTTCAAAAATCATGAAAAATTCGGTTTGGTGAATTTGGGAGCACGAAACATTCGGTTTCAAAACGAGTCCGCATAAAATGTTTCGATTCCTTTGTCGGTGCACTGCCGTATATATTGTATATATTTCTAAATACTTTTATTTTTTTTTAAATCAGGACAGGGTATCTTGACTGATCCTTCGGCAGAACAGTTGATTAATATATTTTTACTGAACGCAACGCTTTTGAAAACATTTTTTTGGTGGATGGGCGATATCGATTGGCAAAGAAAAGGTGTAGACGTTTTTCACCCAAGGACATGACTTTTTTGCACTTTTTAGTACCTTTTTTGGTTAGTCTAATATTTTTGTCCATATCTTCAAAGACAACAGCTCGATAGTAAGAAAAAAGTTATCGTTGGAATAAGAATTTAATAAATATATTCTTAAATCGTTTTTAGGTAGAATTTATTTTTATGAGATAGATTTTTTTTTACCTACAAAATTTCTTCGTTTTTTTCTTCATTTTTTTTTCAGTTAAAATTAAAATTTTGACTCAACTCACCGAACACTATCAGCCACAATTGGCATCCATTACTCATACGCCTGTTTGGCAGGTGCACAATGTTATTCTGACAGTGCAGACGGATTATTAGAAAACTCTGCCCTCATCAGGCACTTAGTATCCTAGAAATATTATTATTATCCTATAAATATTCAGAGTCTAAATGAACTGGGTTTTGAGCCTTATCTAAGGCCTGTCAGCTGCGGGAAGCTACTGGTTGTGTTGAGCCAAATGTGTAGGTAGTTCGTTTGTAGCACTTCGTGGTTTTTCCTACATACGAGAAATGGAACGTTCCAGAAAAAGGCAAGTGGAGACCATTCAGACTGTTACCATGTTGAAAATACGCATAAGGAAATCTTCGCCATTTTGTTTGCCATATAAGTTGGCATTGGAGTCACTGAAGCTATGATGTATCTTATAGTCGATCTATGCCCACGCACAAGTTCCAGCTAGTTGCACAGAAAACGCTCAAAGCCCGCCCAATCCAAATACTGCTGTCAAACTAAGGCAAAACAATACGCAAAAGGCCAACACGCATTTAGAGCTGGGGAAAAGACAAAGACAGAGGCAGGATGAGCTAGGGCGCGTGGGTGGCGCCACTTGAGGACATCTTTGACATTGCGCGCCTTGCAACAAAGTGAACAATTTTTTAATTGCATTTTTGCCAACTGTCGCTGTGGATTATTGGCAAGCGATTCATTCATTCATTCATTCATTTCGTTGAATGCGCCGAGCAACTTGGCAAATTGCAATTGCGAAAATGCCAAAAATCTCCTTCTAGGATATCTTTTTGTTTTTACTTTTTTTTTTGCTTCACTTAAACAATCTACACAAAAGTTGCATTAGCCGAGAGATTTGTCGTCACGGCTGCAAATTGTATCCTGCAGGGTTTAAGAAGTTTTCATTTGAGAATTTGCACTTGGCTGAAGCTTTTGTGTCGTGTTTGCATTCTTAAAGTGTTTGCAGATTGCTAATTTTGAATAGGACTGCAAATGAATACGAAATGGATTAGCGCTGAAGGAATTTGAGTATTTGAGATATTTCCTTTTACCTGTTTGCATGTCTTAAGAAAGTGAGATAAAGCTAAAGATTAAAATTGTTGTCAAAACTAAGTTAAAATAAATGCTAAAAAAAGTAATCTCGTTCAGGACAAAAGTATTTGGTAAGTGCACTGGCTATTTACTTTATAGTTCCAAGGAGGTTGGAAAAGCGTAGAAGCATATTTGCTACCAACTTAAAATTTAAAAAAAAATAATAATAAAGATTCTCTTGATTTCAATCAGTGGAGGATTTGATAGAAAGATTAGTTGAAATTTTGCTAGCATCTTCAAATTTTGAAAAAATAAGTACAGGTTCTCTTAACATCTGCAGCTGGTGGCCATTCCTAAGTCCCTTTCCTTGCAGAACCATTTTGAGGATTCGACAAAAGTGGCCACAGTGATCTGTTTGATTGAGTCGCACTGACGTATCGATCTGCGCTAGATCAGATCTTATGATCACGGAATTATTTTCACAACAAGAAATTTAGATGTCTTTTCCCAAGTCGGGAGACTTGGGCCAAAGGCAGCCAGCCCCTGTGGAAACCTCCGGTGGCAACAATGATTCACGGATGGGTCCAAAAATGAACAGGGTGTAGGTGTTGTAGTCGCTGGACCCAACACCAGAATCTCTATTGCAATGGGTATTTGGCCCAGCGTCTTTCAAGCAGAGATTCATGCCATAGAGATCTGCGCCCACAGTATCCTTCACAAGGGAACTAGGATAGCAAACATTTTTATTTATTCAGATAGCCAAGGGCACTATCATCATGGAGCATCTCCTCCAGGATGGTTAAAGAATGCCATAATTACCTCCAACTCCTGTCTTCCCTAAATAGAGTCGTGCTTTGTTGGGTACCTGGGCACGCAGGAGTGGATGGAAACGCAATCGCTGATGATCTAGCATGACAGTGTGCCTCCACACCGACTATTGGTTGGCCCACAATTAAGACCATGGTAAACAAATGGGCTGCAGGCTCTCCTTACCCGGGCTGCGACAAGCAAAAGCGCTTGTCCAACCTCTGGATATGGTCAAGACAATAGGTCTTGGCAGAACGGACTTAAAACTCCTGATAGCATACCTATCTGGGCACCACACTGTAAGATACCATCTACAGAAAATGGGCCTATCGGACTCTTCAGAGTGTAGACTCTGTCTCGAAGACGATGAAACCACAACCTTTCCCAGCGCTGGTGTGGCACAGAGCCTATCACATGGGAAAGGAACAGATCAGTCCTTTCCATCTTAGGTCAATACCAACAAAAGACCTACTGCTATTCATACTGAAAGTGGAAAGTCTTTTCCATTAATTTATGGGTACGGTAAAAAAGATCTTCTGGCCGCAGTGCCCTCTTTGTGAGGAACCCATGCTGGCAAAAAAAAAATAGACAAGAATTAATACGTTCCTTGGACTTTCGGCCAAGCTATCAGTGAGCCTAGCCGATTGCCAGATTGCATATGTCTCGGCTTGAAAAACGCAACACCAGTCGGGAAAGCGGAATGAAAGCTTCGTCGAAAGCTCTTCATCCGTCTTCGAACCATAAATATAGTTCGTCAGCTCGTTCCCTTTAAAAAGGGGTTTTTTGCTTCCAATCTTCTGCATCAAATTTGGCGTTCCATTGCTGCAACATTGAGCAGTAGTCACTATCCCCGGTACCAACAAGTACGTAGCTTAGGTAGGATACTGCTGTGACCCGCAGTGGATGGCGTAAGAAGATTCAGTGCCCGGAGTCTCGCTGCGCTTCTAGCGCAGACTCTACTGGAATTGAAACTTAAATTAAATCAAATATCCAAAACCCCTCTAATTACAATGCTATAAGGCAATAATTTCCGCCTTGGCACGACGGCAGTTCGATAAGTGCGTTACCTTTTGAACAAAGGAAATTTTCTTTGTCAGTTATATGCTATATTTCTCAATTTACTCTCCTTTTAGCTCGGGACATTTAGTCTGACGTTTTTCTAATTATTTTATTTCTTCCAAATCATCAGTTTCACAACGCCCTCAAAACAGAATCCGTGATTACCAAAATCGCTTACGGTCCAGCCTTCACTTCAACCTTGAAAAAAAAAATTCTTGCCTGATCTGGAAAGGGACAAAATTTCGTAGCCCATCTACTACTCATCTCTTTAATCTATTAACTGATGATAACTAAGAGGAGCAGAGTGCTCTTAGCTATTATTTGTAGTTCAAAATGTTCCAAGTTATTTCTTTCATTGTAGGTAGTGGCCAGCCAACTATATCTGTACCTTAATTATTCCTTATTATATTATCTTATCTTTAATTTATCTTCAAAAGCTGCGCGATTTAAATACGCAGTCTAAAAATTTTCTTGCAGTGTAGTGTGAGATTGGCTTAAATTAAATGCTATTAATACTATATCAATTAAAAGCATAACATTTTTGTGGAATTTTTTTTCCCCATTGACATTTAATTTAATTAATTAATTTTTTGCAAAAGCAGAATATTTAATTAAAGCCAGCTCTTCGTACGTTTTTAATTAAATTTTGTTTGTTATTGCATATTCTATTTATTTATTCCCACAAGTTGTTAAATTTGTATTTCAAATTTATTCATCATTTCTTCTTGAATTTATTTAACAAATTGTCGTAGTATTTATTTTTTACAATTCTCAACCACAGCTCCTTCCTATTGTTGTTGTTGTTATTACAGTGAGCCCCCGCAGTTGCTGCCAACAACAACAAGAGCAACAAAAACTCTCATTATTACTCTCAGTTGTCGTCGTTGTTGTTGCTGTTGTTGTTGTTATACAGTGTCGTGCTGCTTTACTTTCATGTTGACAATGTAAACAATACAATTTAGTTGTCTTTAATGATATTTTCAACATTTTGTTGCTGCTCTTGTTGTTGCTGCCACATACATATTTTAATTTTTAATTTTTGTATACACACTCGCACACACTCACACGTAGATACACATTCCATGCAGCCGCTACCAAAAAAAAACATTTAAGTTGTTGTTGTTTTACTTTTGAAGTTTTTGTTTTTATTTTGTTGTTGTTGTTGTTGCAGCGCTTGTTGGCTGTTTTTGTTTAAACGTTTTGGTCGCCTCTGTCACCGCCCTCTGACGCTACCTCTGCCGCTGCACAGTGGTCAATGTCATAGAGAAAAACTACAAAAGCTTGGTAACCAATATTTGTTTGATTTCCATCCAATATAGTCAGTTTTTATTTTATTTATTTCCTTCAGTAGGCCTAAACAAATATTTAGCAAAAGCCAATAATTGGCTAAAAACTTGAAAAGTCCAAATCTTTCTAAAATCAGCTAAATGTTCCTCTTTGTTTTAAATATCAAATGTCGTTCAAACAAATTTACCTAAAACGACCTCAATTTTATATTGGGAAATTTTTGCCAAAAAAAATTGGCTATGGGAATTTCGACGGCAATTCGAAAAACATCGAACAACAAATCGATTTGCTTCATATTTGTTTTTACACATTTTTTTAAAAAAATATTAAAAAATTTAAAATCTATTTGATTCATATTCACACCAAATAAAGAACGTATAAAAACACGTGTTTAAAAAAATGGTGATTGACATATTTGAGCAACATACTTGAAAAAATCAGAAAATTCTATAATTTTAACTTAAAAATTATTCGGTTAAATTTTAATTAGCGTAAAAAATTTTTTTTGTTTTTAGTAACTGATCTTATTCTGTAAATAATGACTTTAAAAATAATTTAAGATTTTCCTAAAACAAATATTATGTAAAATTAGCTGACTAAATAAAATAAAAAAAAAACACATATGCATATGTATATATATTTATTTTGTCAAAATTTTTAATATCTACAGATAATATTTTAAAATTAGCTGACTAAATAAAATAAAAAAATATATATTTTTGTTAAAGCTTCTTATATCTACTGACAATATTTTTGATCTCAGACTCCATATAAGTGCAACCACTGTGCGCTGCCTCTGCTGCTGTCATGCCAAACTTTTGTACGTATGTGTGTGTGTTTGTGTGTATGTGCTGGTATGAGTTGTTACGCGTCGCCACCCAGAAGCTCAAGTTTATAAGAGCCTACATATTCCATCATCATCATCATCATCGTCATCTTCATTGTTGCTGTTGTTGCTGTTGTTGGTGTCCTCGTTCTCGTGCCTTGATCCTCTGCAAAGTCATCGTTGAAGTCTTGGTCGGCGCACAACTTTGTGTTTTCGATAAGTTGTTGGCTGCCACGCAACGACACGGCACACAACATACAGCAGCAACAACAACAACAAAAAAGGGCCACCATCGCAACATCATTATCAACAACATCATGAACATTACCATGATCATCATCGATAGACCCCGGCTTTGGCTATGGGGCTACTATGCAGCACATTTGATTTGTTTGTCGCTGCTGGCTGTGCCCATTAAAAGTACAATGACCAGAAAATAACGTTATTAAGCAGGCAGAGATCGGAACGATCAAGCAATCCATCGACATCCTCGCAGCAAACGACCGAGCGACACTTTGACGTTCTCGGACAGACATTCCGGCACAAAGGCACAAAAACCTAAAAACCTCGGAATCAAAACAAAGTGCGCAAGAATGGCCCAAAACACGCACACACCGATGCACAGAAGACACGATCGAAAGCGAAAACGGCACAAAACGTTGGAGGTCCGCTGCGTAAGCAAACAGCTTAAATCGACAAAAAAAAAAAAAAAAACAGAAACAGAAACAGAAAGGAACCCCATATCTTCTGTTACTCTTCAGGTGGGAATATTCATTTGGCGTTTTAATTGATTTTTTTTTTTTTGGCAAGAATTCCTTTTATGAGAAACCAAAAGGGCTTAAGCGGCAGAACTTTTATATTCCAAGTTATTATTAGAAATTTTTAAAAACTTTAGAAATTGTTGTATAAAATTATGCTAAGTAGAGACGACTCTAAAAAAATAATTAACGGGCTATCTATTGCCATCTTGTTATTATATTGTATATATAAAATGGAATGGGAGTAAGCAGTTGATGAACCAGGATTTGGTCTTGGGGAAGATTTTTCACTTCGAGGTGTATATATATCAGAGCTCACAAAAGCTGTCAACCCACTTTTCCAAGTGGGGTGGGGGCTCGGACCCGAAAACCCCAAGTGGATCTGCCACTGGGTGTAAGTATACATTTCAATATCGACTTAATGTGGTATTTAGTGGCACTTTATGGTGGAGGACAACTGATCTAGAATTTTTAGCTGTGTGTTCTGAAGTCGTCATATGAATTGTATAATTGGAAGAAAGTAATTCTGAATAATGATATGTTTAACTGTGCAAGCTACGTAGTGCGGGCACTGCCGTAAAATCCCTCCATGGAGGAACGGTGGAGAGCCTTCATCATCAAAAGAATAAATTTGTCGTTTATGAAAGCTCTAGGGATGATTGCTTTGGATCGTGTATTTGTTTCCATTTGTATAAATTACTCAAATTGACAAACATAGTGTTGACATAGGCGTTACTTTCCCAAAGCATTCAGTTGTGCTCACACAGTTGTACAAAACCTTACTGAGTTGGCGCCCAACGTGGGGCCATAGGTTTTGCATGCAGTTGTGTCCACCCAGTTGTACAGTACATTTTAGATATCAACGTAAAACACTAAGCTTGATCTTTTCCTTCTTCTTATATATAGTATTATATTTATTCCTTGGCATGCTGATTTCCCTCCTACCACCCATGTCTGGGAGGCTTACGCCACCTTGAGGACGCGCCCTCTAGGGATTACAAGCTCCCCGAGAGTTCCATCTAATTAACAAGCTATAACAATCCGGCAGCGATCTACGTTGTGGACCTGATTGAAACCGGAAGCACGTTATTCTCGTTCGCCGAGCTCCTACGACAGCTGCAGTGGCCACTTTTCCAGCTGTAGCTTCTTCATCCATACGAAGAACGTGAACCACCCAGCAGAGCCCCTGAATATTGATAAGCTTAAATAAGTCGATGTCAAAGTGAAGCCGCTACAGATCCTCGAGACGCGTCGTTGCATCGAAGGTGGTAATCGTTGCCAAAGCGTTAAGAGTCAATGATCTCAAGACGTACTTTACTCTTAAAATTTCCAAGAATATTTGCAACAGATAAACTTACTAACCATGCTTTATAAAAGCAAGTCAAGAGGTGGAGCATTCAGCCTCTTTTTATTAAAGATTGATATTTTTGGATGGTACTCTTCCTGAGATATAGGTATACATACTTATAGAGGACGCATGAATTAATCGACATTCAAGTCGATGCTGATCGATGGTATACACATACTCGTCACAAATCTAAAATACCCTTCACCTAGTACGGACTTTGAGCAAGTGCTTCGAGATCATTTCTGATAACTGATTCCCCAATATTACTCTTCCCGTTCGTTTTTCAAGCGACCTTCTCTTTTTAGAGCAGAGTATTCAACCAACGGTGACTGCTAAAAAGTTTCTCTCAACATTTTTTTTCAACTTCTTTTTTTGTTAGTTTCCCTTTTTTAGTTTGCGGCCTAACTGTTTATCAGAAGCGTAATTGGCTAAGCCTTTGAGTTGGGTTAGTTGAGACTGATTTGGTCGGCTAGTTGCTTGATTAGAAGGCAGCCAAAAGGGAAGATCTAAAACGAAACTGCAGAAAGAAAGCGAGCGATTGACTCAAAATGTGCCTTGTTCTAGCAGAGTGTGTGTGTGTGTGTGTGTGTGTGTGGCATACTACATACATATATAGCATGTGGCATAACACTGCAGTGCAGCCAACAAACAATTGAAAATTGTCAAAGGGCCAATTGGACTGGCCAAAACCAAGTGTGCGTTAAATCAACGCCCTGACTCACTGACTAAATGACAGAAATATGGTCAACTGAATGGGGCACTAGCCGCCCCACCCCTGCCCCATTGTATGCCCGCCCAGCTACATCTAGCTCTGTAACTGTGGCTTAAAATTGATTGAAATTATCAGCTTTGGTTTTTGGCATGTTGTGTGTGTTTGTATCTGTATCTAGTAGTGTTGTTATGTGAGTATCTGTGTGCGTATTTGTATGACATTTAATGGGTTAAACGAGCCAATGTGTCGTCGTTGTCAGCTGTCGCTGGAGCTTGCCAAAAGGCTTAAGCTTGTTACTTAATTGGATTTGGTTTAAGCTACAAAATTACGGCCAACATTGCATGCAATAACAATAAAATTTTCCGACTCATATATGTATGTGTATATAGCTATGTATCTGTGTGTGCAGATTTGTGTGTGTGTGGAGTGTTTTAATGAAATGATTGCTCAAATGTCTGGCTGCTATTTTATCTACACATAGCGCAATTATGCACACTTATAAAAGAGTGTCTGTGTGTGTGTATCTGTGTGTCTCTCACTGGGAGTGTATGTGTGTGTGCGTTGTGCTCATGCGAGCGTGTCAGAAATCATGCAAAAGGTTAGACGTTGCATGTAATTAGCAATGGCAAGGCACCAAAGTAGCAACAACACCAACAACGACACCAACAACAACAACTTCACATACATATGAAATGCTAGCTGGCAAAAAGCACAAGCAAAAACAATGACAACAGCAACAACACATGGAAAACGTTATGCCAGCAGCAACAATGGCGACAAACGCCATTTTGACATGGCGCAAAAATGCCACAAAAACCGACAACAACAAAGACATCCAAAAAAACCGAAAAAAAAAAAACAAGAAATACTACAACAGCTATAACAAAAAATCACTAGTTATGCTTGAAGGCAGGCTTGACAGAGATTACAAGCTCCTACTTTCAGAATATTGTCAGGAGATGTGATTGAAACATAGATTTGGATTACGGAAATCTCACATGTTGTTGAGAATTTGTAGAGTTTTCGGAGCTTTCAACAAAATATGATCTTGTGTACAATCTTTTTCACTATCGATGCTATCTGGTAATACTTCCGGCAAGGCAATCAAAATTCAGTTCTCGCCAATAGCAACTAAATTTTATGGAGAATTGAAGCTGGTACAGAAAAGCAGGCCTTTTCCCGTAAAACTTTACTAAAAAAACGCAAACTTTCAAGAAGTTTCAAATGAAACTTTCAAGAGGTAACTTTCTCTCAAAGCAAATGATTTTTGAAAAAAAACTTGACTGCTCGCCACGTTTTTTTTCTGTTTAACTAGAATATCTCTTCTTTTGATTTGCTTTTGCGAAATGCGCATTCTGATAATGACAACGATAATAAATTACTTTTTTCGCTATGCAAAATTATTTAATGAATATTTATTTAAATTTAAATTATTCATATTTGCTAAGGATCCCAGCACCATTTATTTGTTACTTGACGTAATATTCTGCCTAGAGATAAAAATTCTCCCTGAGAGAAAGCAATAGAAAAAATAAATGTTGACGATGACGGTGGCAACAAATTGTCCACAGGAGAACGCGTTAAAAAAATACATGATAAAGATGACGACGACGACGACAAAACTTTTTTTTATTATAGAAAAATACTGTGCAGAGCTCCATTTGGCGAAAAAGAGCCTTCAATGAATAATAAATAAATTTGTCGTTTATAGAAGCTCGATGGATGATTGCTTTGGATCGGGTATAATTTTCCATTTGTATAAGTTACTATAACTGACGAACATAGTGTAGACATATACGTTACATTCCCATAGCATTCAGTTGTGCTCACCTAGCTGTACTAAAATTTGCGAATTTGGCGCCCAACGTGGGGCCATAGGTGTTGCATGCAGTTGTGTCCACAGAGTTGTGCAGTAAATGGCTATAACAATGCAGGAACGATGCATATATTATAAATTTTTTACACCTCCTAAAAACCTACTCCTGTACTCTTGTTTGCAAAAAGAACGTGGGTTGGAAGCTTTTGTAAATGTATTCGATTAGCGAGTTGGATTAATATTGATCCGTGTTAGGGATTTTTTTCCATTGGCTAAGAGATGCAAGGATGCATATTCCCAACACTGCCGCAGCTGCGGAAATGAGGAGGGCATAGACACCTGCTATATGACTGCCCCACAGTACTGAGGAAACGCACCTAACTTATATGTAAACCCTTATGCAAAGATCTTGGCAGTCAGTCAAATCAGCGCATAGCGGATCTGACTACTTTCATTAAATCCTCAAAATGGCTCAGCAAGGAGAAAGTCTTAGAAGATTAGGAATGCCGGCTTTACCACGCAACCTTTCTAAGCCCGACCTTTATTAAAAATGGCCCTTTATGAGTTGGTCAAGTGATCAGCTCAATACTGGCAAAATCGGTACGGCAAGTTCAGTGCGAAGTCGACGCTCAGACTTCCATTGTCAAGCAGTTTAATAGCTGATGAGGTTGCAGTGGGTATGTAATCGATAACACTGCATCTTACAAAATCTTGTTAACTCTTAGATAACTCAATGACACAGTGTCTTACTTAGTATGGGGCGGATACAATTTTAAGAAAACAAAAGAATATTGCTTTAAAGAATTTTTTTAAAATTTAAATAAAGCAGAAGTAAAAAATATATATTCTGTTTTTTATTTACCACAAATTCAAAGCAAGAACGAAAATATAAAAAAGAGAAAGTGGAATTTGACCTCTAGACAACTTGTATACTTAACTTTTGTTTCATCGACAAATTCCATCCGTGTATCGAAATGCCTTGCTCAAATAATTCACATTAAAATGAAACTAACACAGCGAGTAACTTGAAATTTTGACATGCTTTTTACATTTCTAGCATTGCTCGACATGGCATGATGGCGTCGCTTTTTGCTGCTGCTGCCCACCCTCCCTCTGTTTTCAGGCTGGGGAGCGCATCCGCACTGGGACTGGATCGGGGAGTGGGACTTGGACTGGGTGCTGTGGTATGGGTCGCCTTGGTTTTTGTGACTGGGCAACATGTTGGCAAACGCTGACGTCACTGCGGTGTTGTTGGCGTCGACTTTGACTACGACGTTGACGTTGACGTCGGCGTCAGCGTCGGCTTTGCCGCTTGTCTGTCATATTTTCTTATATGTATGCAACAACAACAATAGTTATTTTGTATATTCTGCCAAGTTTTTTTTTTCTATTATATGCTATGCTTATTGCTATTGTTGTTGTGGTTGTTGTTGTTGTTGTTGTTATTGCTGCTTCATTCCATAAGAACGCGAGCGTTGTGGCAACATATTTCACTGCATAATTCTATAGTTGAAGCTCGTAACGTATGCAAAAGACTAACGGCAACTAAAACTTGACAAGGGGCAGCCGCAAACAGCAAGAACAACAACAATAACAACAACAACAAACACTGACAGTTGTGTCGTGACTTGTTTTCCCATTGTTCTTGTTGTTGTGGTTGTCATTGTTGTTGTTGTTGTTGTTGCTTGTTATCATTTTTTAATAACATTGTTGCGCACAGTGGCAAACATTTGCATAAAACACAAACTGAGCAACACAAATGGCAAGTTTTGTTAGCCCAGTGTCACAGCCAACATGTGGTATGAGTAATTTTTCTTTTTAACACAAGGCAATGACACGCGCGCATTAAAATATCTCTGTGTGTGTGTTCTGTGTGTGAGAGATGTCTCCGCACATACATAAGCAGATTTGCAGCAAAAGATTAGGACCGTTCTCAAATCCAAATTTAAGTTCGAAAAACTGTGATTCCTAGAAAATTGGCAAGTCAGCTGTTTTAATAATAATAAAAAATAATAATTTAAAGTTTTCAAGACATTTTATTAGAATTGTGTTCCGATACACTTTTTTTCATAAGCAAAGCAAATCCCTCAAAGCTATGCAAAATACTTAGCTTTGTAAAAATCTCCACTCTCTTTTAGATTGACTGACAATGTACGTATACTTGATAAAACTATAAGCACTACTATAATATTTAAAATTAGACATTTGTAAATAAGAACTGAAAGCATTTTTTATGTACTTATAGGTTTGAAAGCCAAGGATTTCCAGGAAAATTCTTTCTAATATTTCAATTTGTATTCTTTCATAGACACATTTCGATATGATCGGAGATACAGATTAAACAATTTAGGAATTCACGCGAAATTCGGAGCAAACCCTACTCTGCAACTGCTTACTGATTGTATGCAAGTATAAGTGCATAAAACAAAACAATTTTCATACAAATTCCGTGCATTTGCATAAATTTAACTCACACTTGCAACCAGCTCAGCTCGGTTCGTGGCAAAAACAAAAAAATGCATGGAAAAAAGTGCAATGCAATGGCAAAAGCCGCAGCCTGCGACAGCCCGAGAGCGCACGCTGATGAGGATGCTAACAACAACAACAGCGACACTTGCAATAACGCGGAGAAGCAGTGTCTCCAACGATGCGACGCCATGACGTAGGCAGCACCCCCTTAACGAAGCCATCAAAGCGTGACATTTACCAACAACAAGCAACAAAATGGCGCGTGCAACAAGACATACATTAAAAAAAAAAATGCAGAAAAATTTACAGAAACTTTGCAGATAAAGTTTTTTATAGTTGTATGTTGCATAGTTTTTGGGCTTGCCAGCAATAATAATAAAATTTTAGTGTATATGAACTGAATGAAATGGCAACTGCGTGATTGCAACATAAAAGCGTCATTTACATGCCACAGGCTGCGCATGCGCCAGAAACTTTTTTTTTGTTGTTGTGCCACTAGCCACCAAAAATTCTTCCTTTAGCCATTTGCCGCTTCAATGGATTTTGGGCTGAAGTTTTGGGTGCCACAAGAAGCTGGGAAGCACAGGCGGCTAACTGTCGGCTTTATTGAGGTTTTGTTTAAGCTTTTAGCGTAGTTTTCTTGCCACATTTTTATGCATTTTTTAAGGGTATATGACACTTAGACGAAAGCATGTAACTAGCAGAAGGAAGAAATTACGTAACTCTGTAGCCATTCGATATTTTGTATATTGTAAAAAATAAATAAAATTATATGATATTGGATTTATAATCGATTGGATTTTTTTTGTTTATTTGTTGTTTAAATAAAAAATAATTTGGTGTATTATAATATGAAATAATAAATAATATAGATACGCAAAAAAAATTTAAAAATAAATCAAAATTTATATTATTCTAATTTTCATATTTTTTTCTAAAAGTCTAAAAAGTCTTTTCATATAAAATTTTTTTTTTTTTATTTTAAATTTGTAGATAAATTGGTGTTGCTCACTGGAGCGTAACCAATCCTTTTAAATTTATAATATTATTACCAAATTTGTTAAATGTCAACAGACAGCTTGCAAATAAAAAATATGATAAAAAAAAATCGCCTTTATTAAAAAAAATATATATAAATTTAAAAAAAATTATTGTAATATATAGATTTAAAAAATATAGCAAAATGTGTTTCATTTTTTTTTTAATAATTTTTTTTTAATTTAAATTTTGTATAAATAAGTAGTAGTAGATTTTAGTTACTTTCAAACGATTGTTTGTTACACTCTCGCCTTCGCTTTATAAAATAAAAAAATACATTTTAAAAAATATTTAGACGTAATTAATTTAAAAATAAAAGCATAATACATGTATTTTCTATTATATATTTTTGTATTTAAATTTTATACGAACAAATAATGAAATATTCACCTTTTAGTAACACTATCAAATGACTTCCTTTTGTGTGATGTTTCCTTGAAATAAAAATATATGGAGCACTAAATAAATCGATATTGATTCCATGCTAACAAAAAACCGATGTCGGCTATATCGGTATTCAAGTTTAGATTTTTTTTTAAGACTGAAGTCCTCCCACAAAATGGAGTATTTATTTTGACAATTTACTAAAAAAAAAATATATATAAAAGAAAAAAAATTAAAACAAAATTATTATTATTTATTTTATATGAATAAAGTAAGAAAAAATAAATTTAATTATAAAAAATATAAAATAAGTAAAATTAAATTTTTCTTAAATTTTTACTTCTATTATATTATTTTTTTTATATTAAGGAAGCATCACCCAGAAGGAAGGCATTTGATAATTACTGAAAAGTAAATATTTCACTATTTGAAATTTACATATAAAAATATATAATAGCAAATACATGCATTATACTTTATTTTTAAATTTATTTACTTCTACATGTTTTTTTAAACCTAATTTTTTTTATATCTCCAGCTAATCAGGCTGGATTGGCGATCAAAACTTATTTGATTTTAATGCAAATTATAACAAATAAAAAAAAAAGTATTTTTTTTTTATAATAAATTATATATACATATATATACTCAATTTTGTCGAATACTTGTATGCTAAAAAAAATCGAAACTTCAATATCGATATCGCCGCTATCGATTTCTTGTTACCATCGAATCGAATCAATATAAATTTTTTTTTTTGCCCAATACTTCGATTCTTTTTATTTCGGTATCCCAAGCATCAATAGTCCGGCTAGTCAATATAGACATGACCACAAGATATAGATTACTATATTTCTTTACAAAAGGCCCGCCCATATCTACTCCACTTATCCCTAGCATAATTCTGCGATAAAGACAACCAGAGTTTTAATAAAAAATTTTACAACTTAATACCCTTTTACCAATAAAAGACTTTAAGTATCAACTGCAGTCATCCAAATTTCCTATATTTTTGTTGTGTGAGCTTTTTTGTCAAAACGATGTAGACCTTTTGTCGATGCACTAAAGCTCCAACTGTACCTACTGTGTACAGAAGCTAATTTTTTTTTGTAGAAAAATGGCAGAGTATGCAACTATCAAAAACTTTCTCGAGTTATGAGTATATCGTAGTCGGTCATGCTCGCCTCTTTATATGCCAATTTTTTTATTTTTTTTTTGTAAATCTAGTTTTGGCTAAAAGTTTGCAAGTGTGTGTATGAGTATTTGTATGTGTATGTGTGTTATGGCCGGCAGCCTTTTTGCAATTAGGCAACAGTTTTCCAAATGTGCAATGCAAATGAAAAGTTTTAACAGTTTCCAACTATATGTAATATTGTCGTAGTAGTACAATAGTAAAAAAAAATTATAAAAAGATAAAAACTTAAAAAAAAAATAACGCTTAATTGAGCCGGAGTGTTGCACGGATAGTTTGCTGCTCATAAAAGTTTAAGTGTTTTATGCTTTATTTATGCATATTTTTAGCAGAGTTTTTATTTCAATGCGGCAATAATAATACAAAAGATTTTTTGAATCACTCGGAGCGATGAAAATCGAATATGTACGCTTTGAATTTAAAAAAATTCTTTGATTTGTTATTGGATTAATTTTATGAACAAATCTAAAAATGCTACAACTTTAACAAATGAAATGCTTAAAACTTGAAGATTTTTAGACAAAGCTTTTATATAAATTTAGTTATAGGAGAATTTGAATTTTTCTTAGGCTAATAAAAAAATTGTTTTGTTTTATGAATTAAAAAAGAGTACTAGGCCTATTCTTTTCATGACAAATAATGTAAGTTTCATTTAAAGGCCAATACGCAGTACGAAATATTTCGTCCTTAATATTTAAAGTGGAAAATGTTTTATTATTGCTTATATTTTAACAACTCTATGTGAACAAGTATTTAATATAAAAAACTTTTGCTTCATTTTAGTATCAATTTCCCATAGAAATACTTTGTTTTGAAAGATTTGCTGCAAAGATTATACATAACGACTGTAGCAAATAAAAATTTCATATTACAAGCACTTTTCTATTCCATTGCAAAAGGATATTTCGCTCTATTGACCAACGCTACAATAAGCATTTAATAACAAGCAGAATATCAAAGTTTTATATAAAGCAAAGCACCCAGGTCCTTAAAGCTCAAATACCCTGAAAGCAAATAACACATAATTTCTCATCAGAACCATACAGATGAGCACAACTAAATCAAATGCCAAAGATAAGTATTTTTTATTAAACTTCTTAACACTTCATTCAATCCAACACCGAATGGCACCAACAACTACTGCGACTACTCCTAAAGACAAGTCCTCAAAGCCCTAGCCCCAGCCTTGGCCCCAGGCGCATTATCAAGCGTATTTATTTTGCAGCCAAAAAAATAGAAATAGGCACAGGCAGAGACAGAGAAAAACTAGCGAAAGAAAATGAAGAAGAACAACAAAAACAACAACAAAAAACGACAACACAAAGCCTACACATAAAGATAAACTAAGACGTACTTATCGCAGTCTCAGCTGAAAAAAAAAAAATAAGAAAAATAGCATAGATATTTGGGCAAATATCGACAACACGCACGAAAGTACAAACGTGCGTGGAATGAGAGGCGAAAAAAGAGCATAAAATGGACATCAAGCATAAAGAGAATGAGCGCGTGTGTGTGTGGAGTGAGAGTGGGGTCAGTGAGAGCGGAGCATAGGGCACACGTTGACAGCTTAACGTACATAATTAATGTGACAATATAGCTAAATTTATGCGTACGTGTGTGTGTGTCAGCAAGTGTATCTGTGTGTATGAGAGCATAAATATATTTACACTCCGCGTCAGTTAAATAGTAATGCTAAGTTATTTTTTTGCCAGTTTTGAAACCGATTACGATATGTCGATTAAACAAAGATAAATGCGATGAGTGTCATACGATGAACTGAGTGCATAAATATATTTACACTCCGTGTTAAATAAATAGTACTGCTTAGTTTTTTTTCTGCTTCTAAAAGGCAGCTTGTTTTTTTTTGGTTGATCGTTTATTAGTGTAATTCAATAAAAAACGTATATTTATTATTATTATTTTATTTATTTTATTTATATTTTTAAACTTGTATTATATGTCCTTGTTAGTTGACAAATGAATATAATGTGATTGTAACCAAAAAATGTTCAAAAATGTTACATATATATATAGTTTAAGATAAAAGCAAAAGGAGGGGATGGAATGAGGAAGGGATGGGATTATGGGTTTTGGGATTACGGGAGATCAGGGTTCTACTGATAGCTACCAGAACTTAGAGAGTTTTGGATATGAGTCCTTTTCAGGGATGCTCATATTGAAGCTCTAATTTGCTACTTGCAAAAAATTTTTGGTATGGATTTATTAGTGGCTCGTCTAAACATATGATAGAAGATTGGAACGCACCATTCGTGCTGAATACATTTTTCTAGATAAAAAAAAAATGTTCCAGGTGGAATAAAGCCAGATTTAAATGTATTGCCAAAATACTTTTCATTTTCATAGTGCGGAGGCATTATTAAATTGTTTTCGTGAAATTCTGTGGAACGTAAGATGTGATGGCGGATTAGTTTGATAATATGGTTGTCTTTTCTTGAGATAATGGCTGTACTGTATAGTCTATTGTTTGAAATGAATCTAGTGTAGTTGCTATGGGGAGATCTGCAAGTGAAGTGCACGTTCTCAGATATTTCCTTTCAAACTCGCGAATTCTGGGGATATGTTGAACAATATTACACATGCATGCGTGAGCAGTTGTTTTGAATTTGGAAACCGATTTTAATAAGTATTTCCAAAAATAATCAACAAGATGCAATGTACCAAAAAACATTGACAAGGAGTTTAATTTAGGTTAGTCCGGCTTATGCAGCGGTAAAGCCCAAGGTGATTCTTTCCAAAACATTATCGAAATTAGCTTTGATAGTCGAAAAATTTATGCATTCATTGAGTGTCAGCCAAAGATGAAAAAAAAGGTTTTAAGATCGTAAGTACCGGAGATGACCTTTGAGTACGATTGAGCCCAACAACTATATAGTTCACCTCTTTATATAAGTTGTTAAAAAAAAACTTTACTTTTTGGCAATAAAGTCATTATGAGTCATTAATCTCTGCTAGATTACAAATATTTTAAAAATTCTTTGCATTGCATTCAGCTGAAATTAAAATTTATTAAGTTTAAGTTTAACAATTTGCTTTATTTTTATAATATGTGTGTTTTACTTAAAGCTAGCCACTAAAATTAACACAGATTAAAAATTTATTTATTCGAAAAATTAAAAAAAGTTATATTACAAAAATAAACTAAATTTCTTTAAAACCACGATTTATTTTTTGAAAATTTGTTTACATTAAAAAATTAAATTCGTTGCCCTTACTTAAAAACGTATTTAAGTTTGTTATTAATTCAATAAATGTTCCATTCGTAAAGATCTAATTAAATTGCCACTCCAATTTTATTCACCAAACTTTATAGCTTTAGAATTTATAACCAAACAAACATATATGCTCCATTGAAAAGGCTGCTTATGTTCAAAATTAAATTACATAAAAAGTTTATTTTAATCCTTAAACTTTATTAATTTAGAAAATTGACTTGCTAACATAAAAAAAACTAATCGTGTTATAAAAGTGGCGCGGAGTGTGTATATATAAGCGTACGCATTGGCGCAGATAAACATGTTGCCACAAGCACACATACATATACACAGGGCTAAAAACATTCACTGACATTAATTACAAACAAAATGCTTGGCGCTAACTTTTGGCCATTTCAGAAGTTCCGTGTGTGCTCATTAAGCCAAATACGAAGCAATGCAATTGAATTGACGCTCCGGACACACTGGGCGTATGAGCTATATTACTACTTTTACTTTTTAAGCGTAGTGAGAGCAGCTCACTAACACAAAAACAAACAAACATTAAAAGTTTTTTATGTTTGTTGGCCGGGCCATAAAATCCTGGCCTAGTGAAATTTTGACCAAGCTCGAAGTGCATGCACTCATGGCAAACCATGCTATGAACAGGGCTAAAACTTGTCGAGCAGCGGCAGCAACAAAAAAAAGGCATTAAATTACTTTATAATCCGTTTATAGCTTTTGCCGGAAGTGAGCTAGCCAGACACGCACACACACACACTCAAGTATTGTCAGCATACAGAAACACGCACACACATGTACTCCCATGATGTGTGTAAACTGTGGAGATGTTCTAGTACTCCCCTAGGAGCCAGCTCAACAGCATAATCAAATCAAAGATTACGTTGAAACATTGAAATTATGTAGAGTCTGTAAGGATGTGTGTGTGTGTGTGTGTGTGTGTCAGCTGTGAGCTGTGGGGCGAGCATCCGTGTGTGTTTTTATACCCTTTACACTGACAGTTAGAGTATACTTGCTGCATATTGTTTGTAACATCATTAGTCATAGTCTGTTTCTTTATGAGCTGACCAAGGAAATAAATTGATGTCTGCATGGTCTATTATGTCGGAGGCGACTGTCTGTCCATCTATCTGTCTATCTGTCTATCTGTCTATCTGTCTATCTGTCTATCTGTCTATCTGTCTATCTGTCTATCTGTCTATCTGTCTATCTGTCTATCTGTCTATCTGTCTATCTGTCTATCTGTCTATCTGTCTATCTGTCTATCTGTCTATCTGTCTATCTGTCTATCTGTCTATCTGTCTATCTGTCTATCTGTCTATCTGTCTATCTGTCTATCTGTCTATCTGTCTATCTGTCTATCTGTCTATCTGTCTATCTGTCTATCTGTCTATCTGTCTATCTGTCTATCTGTCTATCTGTCTATCTGTCTATCTGTCTATTTGGCTATCTGTCTATCTGTCTATCTGTCTATCTGTCTATCTGTCTATCTGTCTATCCGTCTATCTGTCTACCTGCTACTTTTTTTTATACTTTAACTCTTTGTAGACCTATGAACCCCAGTTTTGAAGCAGTTTATAACCTGTAACTAATGAGTTAAATTCATTAAAGAAAACTGGGGGAAATGTTGCTACTCTGCGTATACGCAATTTTAATTAACAAGTCTCGCTATTTTAACCAAACTTATTTTTTTATATTTTTAGCAGAATTTCGTGAAATGCAACGGCACCAATATATGAAACTTTATAAAGAAACTTTTTCACGTTAGTGTTCTGTCGTAACAAATTCGTCTGAAAACCAAGCATTGCATTTACGAAACTCTCGAAAGGGCAACCACTTTTTCGAATTCAACGATTTTTACTTTTTTATATCAGCAGCTCTTAACGAATAAAGTTACTTTAAATAATTATATCTGCTACTCACAACTGAAATTTTCTTCATTAAACTGATAAAAACTCAAAATTTTATTAAAATTGTAGGCCTCACTGTAGGTTGTCACGATTGCAGTGCATCGCTTAGTCGGATTTCAGTCAACTCCAAATGTTACGACTTCTTTTGTGTGTCTTTGTCTGTCTACGCTCATCACTTTAGTTAGTTATCTGCTGGACCCCGTACATAAAATGCCTCCCCACACTTGTTAGGCGCAGCACCCTCCCCCACCCTGCTAACACAAACAAGTAACCATGGCACCAGGCCAGGCCACTGCCAAACAATTACAAACATAAAACATCAGCAACAGCAGCCGAGCTACAACTATTTCGAACGTAAGAAACAAGCTTACAAACACATTTCATTCACAAGCACATTTGGCACAGTGTACACATGTTTTTAGCGCGCACTGTACGACATGCGCAGAGAGCTGCTGAGCGAGAGAGAGCGTGAGCGCAAAAAGAGCACGCCTTGCGACATCTGGCAACGCCGCAAAGGCATTAAACGCAGCGCTCATAAGTAGCAAATGCTATCAGTTGCTTGCCTCACTCGAACAATAACGGTGGCTTACGCTCGCATTGAGTAGAAAGCAGCAAATTGCGCGAGTGTGTACATACGTGTGTGTGCGTGTTTGTGTTTGAGTGAGAGTGCGTGTTACCAACAAAAAAAAAAATGTATTTTACAACAAGTTTATCAACAACCACAAGCCAAATACAGACAGTCAACAACAAGCAGAGAGTGGGCCAACGTTAAACGCTTGGTCAGGCGCGAGGCCTCCAAAAACCCCCCAAAGGAAAAAAAAAAACAACAAACCACCTGCCAAGGCAACAGCTTTGACAGCTATTTTCAGTAACAACACAGCAACAGCAAAAACAAACACTGTGCAACACAGCGTGCCACAACTTTAAATAAACTCGCGCGTTTTTTTATACTCTTTGTTTTTGTTGTTGTTGTTGGTGTGCGTCTGGCAACTTTCACTTCCGCTCAAAACCAGCAGCACCCAAAAGTAGGCAACAGTTTTTTTTCGTGCTGCTTCCGCCTTTGTTCTTGCCATGGAAATGGATGTCAATCGTCGCACAACAAGGCAACAACAACAACAACAACAAGAACAGGCTGCCACCAACTTAATGACCATATCAGCACGCTGTTGTGGCAACAACAATGCCAGCTCTGCAACAACAACTACTACAAATACTAATACAATGACAGCACCCAGTGGCTGCTGCGGCATCTTAAGTCGTTTGTTTTGTGTAACGCTGCGTAGACGCAGCAAGCCCGCCCATGTGGCAGGCAGTGAATGCAACAATACCTTGCTATTGCAGCCCACGATCTATGTTACATGCGGCGGCATGGAGGCAGCCAAGTTGCAGCAACAACAGCAGCAGCAACAACAACAGCTACTACAGCAGCTGCAACGCAAGACGCCAACGTCGGCACGACGTAGGCGCACGCCGCAGGAAATCTATTTCGAGAGTCGCGGTAAATCCTGCAAGAAGCTATTGAAATTCAATGGTAATTCCAATAAGGTGAGTGGAAACTGCCTGACAAGCATGATGCATGATGAAGCCAAGCTACTAGTACAGTGGTAACTGCCCCAAAGCCAACAAAGATTGATTTGGCTTGGCTGCAGGGTTTTGTAAAGTAGAGTTCATTTGAGTCCAAGGCAAAGCGACGCCAAAAATAAACACATACTTTGGTATTGAATACATGTTAGGCGCTCAGGGTCTTTACTGAGAAGATATTTAGCGTGTTTATGGTATTTCTAAAGTGTTAAGGATAAAAACTTAAAGGAAATATATAACACTGTTATAAAAAAAAACTTTTGTGCCGATTAATGTGTATCAGACGCGTATCCAGGATTAGCTCGCAGGGGAGATTTTCATTTCGAGGTGTATACAGGTATGTCAGAGCTCGAAAGAGTTGTCCACTCATTTTTCCAACTTTCGGGGAGTCCGGACACGAAACCCCCGAGCATCCACCACTGATGTGAACATTAAGTACTTTCGGTTTTTCTTGCACTTTCTTAGCTTTAGAAATTTTTTTGAAGGTTTTGAACCAATATGGATTCGGGAAACCTTTTAAGGTAATATCCAATAGACTCAGGGAAAGCCTAATGTTCACGACACTTCCTTTGAACTGGCATTAATATTTCACCTTTTTGTGCTAATTCGAAATTTATCAATGGTCCAAAAATTGCTAACCCAAAAATTAAGGATTTGAAATGATCTTTCGATAATTATTTTTTTTTAAAATTAAAATAAATTCAAATCTTTCGGTTTTCTAAAACTGAAAAGGAAGATGGTAAAAGATTAAAAAAATTTCAAAATTATGGTCTGTTTTCCAAAACTTAAATGCTGGACGATAATAATAATAAGTTCGAAATCGTCTAAAATCCCGATTCGCTGCAAAGATACGAAAAATGTGGCCAGTAGGTTTAAATTTGGCACATTTATAAAAGCTCAGCAGGCATTTTGGGTTGGCCACTAATCAGCTGATATTTTTTTCTGAGTTTTAAATTTAAATCGATCAGGATTTTCGATCACTCAGCAACTGCAAAAAATTAATAATGTAAAAAAAAAAAATTTCTATATAATCATTAAGAAATCTGCACTCAAGCGAAAAATTAAATTTCTCATAAAAGAATCTTGATTAATAAGTTACTTTAAGTTTTTCGCAAAACTTCTCGAAAGTCGATTAAAATTTTAAAGAAGATCGAATATCCTTACTTTTCAAAGCGATTTCTGATGCAACACTGTATAAAAGTTATCCACTTCTAAAATATTGTGTGTCGCAGTTCATTATATTTAAGCTCTACTGTACCTTGAATGCTTACCACTCTAAAATGGTGTAACTTACGTGTGTGTGTGTGTGCGTGTGTGTTTGAGTTGGCTTTTGTTACAAATTTTGAAAATTTGTAGTTGTAGTTGTTGCCGCAATTCAGTTGGGTTTGTGCAGCCTTTGTTTGCAGCACCATTGAGTGCTTACCAATGCTAGGTGTTTTCCACATGCAACACACACAGCGACTCACAAATACTAATACATAGTCAAACACTCCACACATGGCGCCTCGTATCGAGTGGCACACATACTTTGCATATAAATCATTTTCCATTGTGGGCAATGGCAAACGGCAATGCGCTTATGAAATATTTCGTTTGTTTAATGTTGCAGCAGCTTAAAGCAAGCACACACACACAGCTACAAAAAACACACAGAGACACAGATACAGATACAGGCGTAGGCAAGTGCACTAATTAAAAACGGTAAAAGCAAAACAAAAAAGCCAACCCAATCAAACAGGTCGATGCACAACAATGCGCTGCCCAAAATCGCATACACACCAACACCAACGCACAAACACACACATGCCCACATATCCACACACCCACAGAGATGTTGCATGCCACTGACTTGAAAACAATGCAATGCTTTGTGGCTGTTTGTCCATCCATCCGTCCGTCCGTCCGTCCGTCCGTCCTTCCGTCCGTCCGTCGGTCCATCTGTATGTGCGACCACGCACTGAAGCGCAAGCAACAGGATGAATTTGTTAAACAACACATGAAGACCGACTGCATCATTCCCACTACCACCCCCCAACGCTGTGCTGCGAAAAGTGAAAAATGAAAAGCTCATTCGCCCTATCAAGTGACATCATCAATTTCAGTCTATTTTGTCCAACCAGCCAGTCCAACTAGGCAACTGATGCTCTGCTCTTCTTTTGGCCAAACTGCAACAAAAAAAAACTGACAAGAGCGAGTGAGCAAGAGCATCCAAAAAATAAAAAGGAGCAACACCAAGGCAGCGTCCAAAGGACATTAACACTTCAGTCGCAACGCCGCTTGCATGAGCTACATTCCAAAATGAAGCCAAGTGCAGTAGAAATCTCTAGCTCAATCTCTAGCTCTGCTACTGGCACTCAAGTACTTAGGAGTTACTTCTCACAATGAGTCCCAATGATGTCAACCAAAATTGAATGATTGCAGGTCTTCACAGCAATCAGTTGGGCAAGTTAAGTAGGGACAACAGTGCTAAGGACTGGCTAAGTCTCGAGAGGCTGCTAATTGAATTTTTTGGTTTTTTGAAGTAAGAGCAAGGTTACTTGTTAAGGGGATAGAATATTTGGATCAGGGGAACGCTCTTAAGTGGTTGCTCCGGTTTGGATTCTCAATGGCTGTTCATATGGAACTCTATGTTAAAATATCTCCCAAAGACAAAGAAAGGTTTTTTAAAAAAAAATTTAATCAACTAAGTAAAGAGTATTCTTCAAAAGTTACTTCTAAAGTTTGATTAACCAGTGTCTTCTTACCAAGTTTTCTGATTCTTTTGTCATCTTCCTACAAATTAAAAGATTATCAATATGCTAACCCGGCCTCTCATTTTAGTTAGTGTCCTAGGTTACGCTCCTAGTTGGAGCAAAGGGCCTCTACAAACTCTCTCCATTTTTCGCTGTTTTTCGCAATCGCTTTTACTATATTTCCCTACAGCTTTTGCCAGAAGCTTTAATTTCACGCTCTCATTTTGAAAACCAACAAAAAGTTTATCAACACTAAATTTAACCAAACCGATAGTAGATTTGTATTCCAAATGTTGCAAACATCAATATTATTGCATCAATTTGTATTCCAAATGTTGCAAACATCAATATTATTCCAGCTGTTACTAATGGCAACTTAATCTTAAAAACTGAAATTGATTGAAAAAATTTTCTGAAAACCTAGTGATTTTAAGTCTTTCAAAAATACATATTCGGCCTTGCTCCGGAAAAGTTAATACCGTATATTTTATTTTAATCGACTTAGTTTTGCAACCACATGTTCGCTGCTTCCAATTTCAACAAAACGAATTTTTTATGTGATTTGAGACCGACAACTTTGTTGCAAGTGAAACCAAATCGAATTAACAAAATAGGTTCAAAAGTGGAAGTAATTTAAACTAAAATAACTTAGCTAGTGTACTTATATTGGTAGTAGAAAAATAATCTATTTGTTAAGCTTCTTCTTAATAAATAAAAAATAAAAAATTTTTAAATATTCTTTGAAATTCGTATTTTTTTTTATGCCAATTTTAACTTAGATATTTATTAATTATTTTTTTAAAATTATTTTTTTCTGAATCAACCTAAAAAATTACATGCTCAAAATAAATTTTTGAAACCTTTGCCAAATGGTACATGTCTTGCATAAACAACTGTTTATATCTTACATACCTGGTTCATGTCTAGGATAAATCAAAAATAAAAATTTTGTTGCAATAAGAATAGCATAATAGTGATTAATCTCAATCGAAAAATGCAGAGCTGTGCTAACAGCATAAAATGTGGAATCGGGAGCACGCAAAAACGAAAACGAACAAAATTTATTCGTTTTCGTTTTTCTTTTTCCGGAGCACGGCCAATTGTATTGAGCTCAAAAATATTTATAAAACTCAACGCGAATTTTTGGAACGTATGCCAAATGGTTCATGTCTTGAATAAAAAAATTTCCCATGTTACAAAAATAGCAAAGTCGTTATTAATTTGCATAGAAAGGTAAAGAGCTGTACCAGCATAGAGTAAGAGAACTATGAGAAGATGTCGACAGCAAAAAATTGGAAGCACGCAAGAATGAAAACGGAAACGTTTTTTTTTCAGAACACGGCCGATTGTATGGAACTCACAAATTTTTGTGAAAATCTAGTTACCCTTTTGGAAAGTTTTTTTTTATAGATCTCAAAAATATTTTTGCTGACGTTAAAACTCTGATATAATGCGTTATAGTCAAATGAATTTTCTAAAACCTTGAAAGCCTCTTCTAGATTATCGTCGAAACGGCTCTGAACTGCAATTCGTTTAAAAGAAATATCTCTCGCCAAAACGTGAAATACGGGTGAAAGCGAGTTCTAAGGACTTAACTACCTTCAAAAAAAAATAAATCCTTTCGTTAACATTTAAAAAAAAGGTATGTCAACGTTCTCAAAAATATTTCGGCTTTTTTTGAGGGGTTTACAGCTGAACAAGATTTGAAAGAATTCTAAAAAATCGGTACTTAAAATTTTTTTATTAAAGCTCCTCAAAATTGCAAGGTTTTTTATTTTTAATTTATTCTAGACCAAATTTGTAATTTGATTTAGGGATACTAATGGTGCAAGAGCATTTTTACTATGATGTGGTATTTGACTTCTCTTGCTTAGAAGATTGAGTTTATACAACCACAAAAGCTTCCTTCCAAAACCACAAACATTGCCAGACTTTTTGCTTCAACTAGCTTCGTTTCTGCAGCTTTTTAAATTCCGATTCAGTTTCCCACCGCATACCAAACTAACCTTCTAAGTAAATGCTACCCCCTTTCGGAACTTGGGAACAGTAGCTCCCATTGTAAATTTAATTTACAATTTTTGTTCAAGTAAATATTTGTGTATGTCCACAACTTTATCCAATTTAATTTAAGGGTAGTTTGTCTTACAGCTCATCGATTTTATAATGAAGCAATAACAAAGACAAACAGAATGTATTGTTTTAGACAACGGGGTATTTCAACCACCAAAAAACTTTAAAAATCAACCCCCCTGCGGAGCATTATGTAACCCAGGCACTTAGGCCCGAGTTACTTTGCAACATGTTAATGGAGTTATATTAATAAAAAATAAAAAAAAAAATATCCATGTCAACAGTTTTAGCATATTGAAAGTTTCCCATTAAATAAAGCAATTTATGAGTGGAGCTTGTTGGAGCTGTCAGCTTATGGGGAACTGTTGAGATGCTAAATGAGGGAAACTGCTGTGGGAAATGGCATGCTAAATGGATATGGCTTGTAATTTTTTAGCTAAGCAGTGGCACCTTTTTCCAGACCCTTAAGCCCAACTGCCGCAGCTGAGCTAAACTACAATTTGTGCAGCTTCACCAATTTATATACACTGCTGGTCAAAAGTTTTCGTATTTAAAATAATTATTTCTCAAAATGTGGTAAATCTTTAACGTTTGGAACTATTGTAAGTTTTAACATTGTTAATTATAGAAATTTAAAACTTTTTTTCATCCAACACCTTGGATTTTCCAGCTTACTCTATCTCTATCTACGAATTTTTCAAAATATAAATCGATGGTTCCAATGGCTTTCAAATCTTTTTTAAAATAAACCAGAGTGTTAGTTTTTCTGGCTTAAAGAATTAGTTCCTTTGAACAAAGATTTGAAAATGATGTCAGCCAGATTGTTAGCCTTTCTTAAAGAACTAGTTCATTTGAACAATGATCCAGTGACTTAAGATTTGAATATGTAGCAAGCCAGTTTGTTAGATTTTGTGGCTTAAAGAACTAGTTCCTTTGAACAAAGATTTATTGACTTAAGATTAAAAAATTTTGCAAGTCAGACTGTAAGTTTTTCTGGCATAAAGAACTAGTTTCTTTGAACAAACATCTATTGGCCTACGACTAGAAAATGTTGAAAACCAGTCAGAAAATAAATGATAGTAAAATAGTTTCATTTGCAAGAGGAACACTGTTTCGAAATTCAATACATACTGATTTCGTGCGGCACTATTTGTAACCATAAGAAAAATTGTATATTTCCAAATTGCTTTGACATCTTTGTATATCCTGATGTTTTAACTATCCCAAAGCATCTCACAGGCAGTGTTTGTTTTTAATATTCTTATCCGGTCACAAATTTTCACTTAGTCTATTATTTCTAATAGTAGACCTAAATTTCATAACACTTATATTATATGTTAGGTGTTCAATCTCAAAATTGTTATTTAATTGAACTCATTTATTTATTTTATATTCGTCTGAGCGATTGGCAGTAGTCCTTTCAGTCGCCTAATTCTGAGGTATTTCACCACAGAAGTAATATCTACATTATGTAAAAATAACACTGCTTTGAAGTTCAATACTGCTTATTACAGCTTGAAACAAAATCCGAAACAGCTTTTTTTCCAAAATTACAAAATTTTATACTTATACTTTGCTACGATTTCCAAATAACATATCCTGAAGATTTAGGTATCCAAACACTTTTGACCGCCAGTATACTACATATACAAAAACTGCTTCCCCAAAAAGTATCTTTTAGTTTCTCCATTTTTTTTTTTGCTTCTATGCAAATGAGCCAACTAGCAACTATTATAAGCATAACAAGCACAGCAACAAAACCCATAAGAACCGATACCAAATAGAGGGTATTATAAAATGGATAGTAAGCGGAAGTGACTAGCCCGTCTGTCGCCCATATGAGCATGTCTCTGTTCATGTGACCATGTATGTCCATTTGTGTGAGTGTGCATTGTTGCCAGCAAAAAAGAAAAAAAAAAAAAAGGAGATGCTAGCAACATTGTAATTGCCAACAGGCAATAGACACTCACACAGATACAAAAACACGCACGCACACACACGCAAAGATACACTTAGACCATGACACATGCAAACTGGCGGCTGCCACATGTCCTGCTCCTGCTGCTGATGCCTCTGCTCGTTGCAAATCCCTTTGGTGCGCGCGCTTTTGTAGCTGTGTGAGTGTTTGTGTCGCCAATGCACGCTGACTGAGCTCTGCGACATTTTTAGCACACACAGATACTCACACACACACATAAACACTAGGCTAATGTGTTTTGGCTGCTGCTCAGACAACCGCAGCCCTGCGGTCATTGGGGAGCATTAGAAGGAAAGAGTGTTGGAGTGTCCTCGCTCGTCAGCGCCTTCGGCTAACATCTGCGGTCAGCTGCACTAATGCGTCAGGCAGCAGCAGCAGCAGGAGCAGCAGGAGCAGCAGCAGGAACAGCAGCAACGAACCGTAGCATGTCCTGAGCTAAGCACGTGCCTCTTCATTATAATCAGTGCGCTGATTATGAATGGCAACGAGCAAAAGTTAAACAACAGGACAAAACAGGACAAACGCCACAAGAAGCCAAGTCAAAGATGCAAAGGACTTTCGTCTCCTTACACAAAGGAACTCAATTCAAGAGTGAATTTATTTTAATGGCATATTTTTCGAATGCACGAGCAGCGCCCAAAACTAGCCAACGAAGCGGAAGTTAAAATAAAAATAAATGTGAAAAAGGGTAATCAGGCTATGACGACGTCTAGATGCTCTACATGAAGCTTAAGGCATGATGGAAAGGTAATGAATATGGGTTACTTGTTTGTCCCAAATGGAATGGATTTTTTTTTTATATAAACAGACTATGGGCCTTTAATTAAAAAAAAAAATTTTTTTTTGTCGCGTTGATATTTTTTTTTAATTTATAATTATTTCTTAACTTTTGTTAAAATTTTTTTTTTTTATATCATAATTATGGATATATATTTTGATTTTTTATTGAATGTAAAAAAATGGCAACTTTAACCAAAAAAAATTTAGATATTTATTTTTTTATAATAAAGCTTTTCTCGAAAATAAAAAAATGTACTTTATAAAATTTTTGTACATTTTTTTTATTGCAAAAAAGAAATAGACTTCCAAATAAAAGTCCTTGGCCAAATTATCATATTAATATTGATAATTTTTATCAAACTAGCATTTTGTATGAAGCTTCCAGTTTATAAAAACTTTAAGATAAAGATAAACAAAATAATAAGTTTCTTTTTTTACCAAAAAAATTTCACAAAATTCTTTTGGGTGTCGAAGCTGTCATTTTTAAAGTGTGACCAACTTCTTGACAAACTTCTAATACCATTTGTTTAGTCAAAGTGTATATAAAAGACAGCTAACACACACACACACACACAGACTATAATATATATGTATACATACATATATTCTTATAAAATAAAAAGTCGTAAAGATGAACCGTTAATCCGGAGCAGCGTAGGAGCGCGGCGGCAAGTACATAGTTGAGATTGGAGGCCAGAACAGATGAAGCGTTTGCCCTTTTTTTTTTGTGAATTTTTTTTTTACTTTTATTTGGGGGTATGCCTTCACGATGACGATGACAAGGGTGCTTTGCCGCCTCACTGACTAAATAAAATTGGAATTTATTATCATGATTTGTAGCAAGAAGAAGCCACAGCACAACAACAAGAACAACACCAAACAAGCACGACAACAAAAACAACAGACAATGAGTAAGAGATAGGAAGAAGTCAAAATGGCGCGCATAAAAACCCAAAGCAGTTGACGTTGCCAGACAGCAACTTCCAGCACTTTTGTGGCTCCTACGAGTGTCCTACTGCGTATCCTGGCTGCTGTTAGATAGACTCACTCACACGCCCACTCTCTGAGTCATTCATGGCCGTCTGGCCACGTGGCCTAAGCCATAGACGATAGATAAGTAAGCGAGATTTTTAAATTTATATGCAGTGTACACTGATTTAAATGCTCTTCTGTGGTTAAAGCCACAGATCGCCTACAATGCTGCATGCAACGTGGGCGTGGTAACAAATAAAACCAGCTTAGCTATGCATTTTTACCGAGTTTATTATAGGAGAGCTTATAGCTGCTTTGAATGTGCTTTAAACTGCCATAAGGAAATTTAAGTAGTGGAAACTAAACTATAAGACTGTCACGTGGCGTATGCGTAATTTGTGAAAAACTAAAAGACGCGACTGACTTTTTAACTATAGTAGGATTACTTGGTGTTAGCAAAATGTAATTAAAGTGTAAGTCGCAGCTAAAAGTGGACGTAAAAAGAGCTAATAATTCGGCTGGGGATTTACATAGTGGCTTTAAAGGTTAAAAGCAGAAAGAAGTAGCTCTAGGGCCGTAAAACGCTAAAAGTATATAATGATCACTCAAGAGAAAGTTCTGAGACTTAGTGCTCGGGCTGCGAGAGTGGCTGAGTGCACGTTTGACAAAACTTTTTAAAATAAAATAGTTTGTAAAATATTTTTACTCATAGCAAGTTCTATGAAGCTTAGAGGTTTGATTCATGACGTAGGCTTGATTTAGTTGTTAGGGCTGTTCCTTTAGGGAACATAGGGTCTAGCGGAAAATTCTAGCAATTTTAAATTTTTTTCGCTTAAATTTGGCTTTAATATTTTAAACTTTCTAAGGTTTTTTTGCTTTAAAACAAGTTCATTCATGTTAAAACACTTTGGACATATGGATTACGATTTTTTTCGAAATTTTTTTTTATATCAGAACTCCACCAAATAGCTTTGAATACGTGACGAGCTTATTCTGTCCTGCACATGAGATAAATTTCTGCATGATAAAGCCAAGTAATTCAACTCCTACCAAACTGACACCTACTTTAGTCGCAGCAATAAATACTGGTAATAGATACCTCTAATCTAGCTTGTCCTCAAACTAAGCTTTTCCATATGTATTTATTGCTTTGAAAGAATTTTTTCATTTTAACTTTCAACTGCAGCTTTTCAACTTATTACATTTATTTTGTGCCTTGTTTCAGACGCTTTTCAGTGCAGTGCCTTTTCTATTTGCTTAACTTAAAGGAAAAGCCACAGCAGGAGTTCCAACTGCCAGTTAGGAAAAAAAAAAAAAAAAACTTGCAGCTGTCAATGTGCTCCAACATTTGTTACAAACAGTTTTTACATTTTTATGCCTTTTGCATTTAGAAATAAATGTGTGAGTGTCTTTGCCGCACTGAACCCTCCCTCCCACACTTAGACTGTGGCTGTTGCAACTGCCAAGCTGCCAACTCGTGCAATTTCATTTACCTGTCAGCTCAATTGTTGCAGCGCCATTTTAGTTGTTGTCCTTGTTGTTGTTGCTGCTTAGTTGCAAACACAAATACAAGCAAAATGTAAATAATATGTTTGCTTGTTTTTGTTTACTTAGACTTAGCTGAGAGTGAGAGAGAGCGGAGGTCCTAGCTGGCAAGGACCAAAACTCTCTGGCGCACTTCTAAGCTGACAGCTCGGCACAGTGACAAATTGTGTAAATGCCAGCAAAAGCTGTTGGCAGTCTGTACCACTTGCACATACATAATTTTTTATTGCTCTCTCTCTGTCTAGTCCCAGTTGTGGGAATCCTCCTCTTAATGCAGTTAATTATTGTTGCATTTATATCTATTTAGCATTTTTGTATCACCTTAATTGCCAGCTTAGTTAGTAAGGCAAATATTTTTTCATGACACAAGTTCAGGCATTCCCAACCTAACGTTGACTCAGAACTATAGTATACGTAATTTTTTGTTGCTGGGAACCCATGGCTCATATTTCAGGCATTTGAAGTTACAATTTCATCTTTAGACTGTGTGTGGTACTATAGCCCGCATAGAAAATTGATACTTCTTGCTGCAACATTTTAGGGATTTTTCGGATCCTGTTCTAAGTCTAAAACCGAGTTTTCGTATTTGTGGAAGGGGGGCTTGTTACAACCTGCCTGGCAATATAAGTTTGTAGGGCTTCTGCATGATACCTTTTTTTCTATCAAATGTCATGGTTTTAAGATCGAAAAAACTTATCGGTTTTAAGATATTTGCAAGTTATTCGCAAAACACCAAAACCAATTTCTATTTCTCTTTCGTACGCAGCTTTATAAGCAAACAGTTCTGCCATTTTTTTATTTTTTTTTTTACATTTTACGCTAGATGGCGCCACTAATAACAACAGCCTCTTTTCTTTTAGTGCTAAAAAAACAAGCAGTAAAAGTCCAGCAAATTATTTTGATAACAAAATAAATACATGAACCAAAGAAACTTTTAACATAATAATTTTTTTTTCTTATATTATTTTTTGTAAAAAACCAGGGATTGCAACTCTTATAATTTTTTGAATAAAAATCATCAAGTAATTATTATTTTTTGATTTATTTCATCAGCATTGATAACTCTTACTTTTGAACTTTAAAAATATAAATTATTAAATAATATTATAATTAAATGCCAATTTTTATTTAAAAATTTCAAAATAAAAAAAAAAAGAATTTCGCTGGATTTTTTGATAAAAATTAAAAAAAAAGTTTATCCTTATTTCGGATACTCCTTTCAAAAATATGATAAACAGTCGTTTGCACTTTCGCTTTAATTTTTGTCTGCCCCATAACTCTTATTTGCGATCCCTGTTAAAAGCAAAGATTAATTACGTATATTTCTATGAAAATGTCAGCTGGAAATGATAAATGGATAGATCCTAAATGGACTTTTAATATACATTATACAATTAACTTACAAATAAACCATTAATATTTAATGGATATATATAAATTAAAAGGATATGCTAGATATATAAACTTCTGCTTCCTGGTGTCTTAAAGTAATAGCTAACCAGATGAAAAAATAATATATGCTTATTTTAAATAGAGTGTAGATTAGGGTGGCCATTTTTGCAACATCTCACGATTTTCCTAATGCCACCCCCTAAAAAGTTTCCTTTTTACCTGCATATAGCGCCTGTAAAATTTAAAAACGATCCGAATGTATTGATATCGACCGTTTAAAAATAATCCATACCAGCGGCGACCACCCTAGTGTAGATTAAAAGTTATTGGGAAATACTTCCTGTTATTTGAATAAATAAGACTGACATTAGATATATACGCCATATTTTCTAGTAATTATGTAGCAAAATATCAACTATTAAAGGGTACGATAGGATTTGAAATTTAAATAAAACACATAAATTTTGATCAAATATGATGTGTACTATTTATATTGGATGGTACAATCAATGCCATTAATGATTTAAGCAATATATCGATTAAATGACCAACTCTGTTCCTCTTGCTCTGGGTGATCCGGTCAGACCAATTTCCGATGAGCTGGTGCACCATTTCAGGTGGTATGGCTTCAATGGTAGCTCGAATGTTGGCTTTCGGAGAAGATGATTTTTCGATAAAAAATAGCGAACGTTTTCATGGCTTCCAGCTCCCAATAAGCAAACTCACGACGTAAACGATGGTCATTTGGCTTTAGTTCTTTTGCCAAAACCATCTTGTATTGATGCAAACCAAGATTCAAGCGCAAAATACGACAGGTAGTCTTCGAAGATGCCGGCTATACTTGCCTGTACAGCAGCCACTACGGAGTCTTTTCGGTGGCTCACTATCATGTAATGTAAATTCACTTTCCAACTTATTAACAATACGGCGTATGGCGAGCACAGAAGGAGCAGAATGATGACCATATTTTACACAAAAGGCTCTTTGAGTAGCAACAAAACTTCTCGTTTTTTGATACAAATTGTGGACAATTTCGAAATGTTATGGCAACGTCAACTTGTTCATGGTGAAATGGCAAACCCTACTGAAAAAAGTTACATCAGATGTCAAAAATCCATCCACAAAGATGGCCGCCATTAGCTACCAAAATCCTATCATCCCTACTGGCAAACCCGCTAAATATATTCACTATTAGGCTATTTTTGCTAATACTCTAATTCTTAAGTTATATATTACTATACATACTAGAAAGATGGTTTAAAATTAGCTACGTATATGCAATATACATTGGCACACAAAATGATTGCCAATTCTATATTTCATAAACTTAATTCTAGCTTATATTGAAAATTTTTCAATTATTTTCAAAAACGGCTTCTAAAGAAATTCTGAAGTCCGTAGACCTTTCCATAAACAATTCAATAACAGGAGGCTTGTGAACTAAAACCAATTAAATTTGCCCAAAATGAATTGTTTAACTTGATAAAACTATAAATTTTAGCCTGATTTTCTATCAAGTAGACTTTTTTTTTTGTTTCGTGCCAAACCTAATCTAGTTCCTGCGAACCTTTCGTCTTTTGCGGAGTATTTGTGAAGAAATCTTTGCTTTGGACACACAACAGCTGGAAAGTATGCTACATTTTTTTTTGGCAAGCGTTTGAACATGTGATTGTGTGTATATGTGTCTGACACTTTCTGGCATAGAGAGAGAGAGTTTGAGAGAATTTCATGGCACACATGCCGCTTGATTAGCTCAGTATGCAATTTCTTTGTAAAGTGTTTGTGGGTGTGGGTGTGTGTGTGTGAGTGTCTTTATGTGTGTTGACAACAATATTTGGCATACTTTGCGTCTACAACACTGGCCATAACTTGTCTGCTGCTGCTGGCCTGGCCCCAAAACTTGATGACAAGTGTTTGTGGAAGTGTAGCTCCAGCAGGTTCCAATATTGCTTTTGCTGGCCAAAATTAAAAAGACATTTTTGCTAAATTAAAAGCAAAAATTTCATTTTTAGTTTAGTTTTTTGCTTTGTGCTTTACTTTTTTTTGTGCACGGTTTTCTTTGGCTCTTTTGGCTGACTCGTCCAATTTAATTCAATTTATTCGATGTGCATGCTCTGCTGAGCTAATTCAATGAACTAAACAACAACAACAACAACAACAGCTACAACAACAACAACACAAATAAGTTAAATTTTATATGCCTGCCTTTAGTTACAAGCCATATCAGAAGTTGTATCGGATGAAGGTATACATCATACTCTAACTAAAATTGCCTGCCTTAAAACGTCTTGATACACTTGAGCGACTAACATGGTGAGCATGGAGCTTGGCACATGAAGACTCAGTGCCAAACTCTGGATGACAGGCAGCCGGGGCTGGCAAATTTGACGGCTTGACAGCAGGCAGCCATCCAGCCAAACATCCAGGCATGGCATCCTTGCTACCAGCATACAAAGCATGCGAGCAACGCGCGTGATATTTGATGGATGGCATTGCTGATATGCTAACGTGCCGGTAGCGAGAGAGGAGCTGAGCGGAAAGAGAGACATTTAGGCTGGCAGTCCCAATGTCTGCCGCCAACATGGCGGCATGCCTTTGATGTCACCATGACGCTGCTGCACAGTGGTGCACATAGACAGCATCAACGCTGTGTCTTGTCACATTTGCATGCAAATCTGCATAGTTATTTATGCAAAATATTCTTCTTCTTGCTTGTTTTTTACACATATTTTTTGCTTTTCACAGTCATGGAGTTGCTTAGTCACTGCATTAGTTTTACATATTGATGATTGGAAAATGTCCCAGAAGCACTGCATAGCTTTTATGGACTCTAAACAAATTCATTTTATCGCTTCAAAGGGAATGTTGGATGCATAGGGGAATTTTGGCTTAATCACTCGTATATTTTGATATATCATGTGCTCGCTTTATTTACAAAAACGTGTCTGCCTCATGAATACCAAAATTGCAAGCTTTTTATAAAATGCTAATTTTTCTGGCCTCAAACCAGTTTTATTTACTATCAGCTGAATGCTTGTTTTAGATTTACAAGTAACGGTGCTTATTACGATGAGTAAAAGATAAATTGGCGGCCCATTTTGTGATCATTTCAGTCCGAGAAATAGAATTGATGAAGAACTGATAGATAATAATGACAGGTGATAAGATAGTACGATATCTCAAACGAGATGAAGAAAAGACAGCCCCAGAACAAGAGTTAAAGAATTGATCAACAACTGACAGATGATGCTGACAGATGATAAGATAGAATGATATCTCAAACGAGATGAAGACAAGACAGCCCCAGAACAAGAGTTAAAGAATTGATCAACAATTGACAGATGATACTTACTGATAATATAGAATGATATCTCAAACGAGATGAAGACAAGACAGACCCAGAAGACGAGTTAAAGATATATGACTGATAGGCAAAAATATAGAGCTAAAGCTTTTTCAAGTTTACAAGACTGCGCACTGTATGAGCAAGACTAGGCTAAAAAAAATTAAAAGAAGAATTTTTTTTGAAAAAAATGCAATATGATGATGATTGATTGATGTAGTAAAAGATGAAATGAAGATTTTGACAAATACACCAAATAAAAAAGAAAAGTGATATGGTGATGATTGAGTGGTGCATACGATAAAGGACTGCACAAACAAAAAAAACTTTATTACAAGATCGAAACATAGTAAGAAAAGGTTAATAAAAGTTGATGAAATACATTGAAATCAACCAGCTGAAGACAAGAATGCTCAAAGAGAAGAGTTAAAGGCAGATAACTGCTAGATAATTATAAAGAGCTTAGTCTTCTTCCAGATGACGAGCAGACTGCACTGACTTGAAATAAAAAAAAAAGAATTCAAGATAGACCAAAATTTGCGGTAAAATGATAATATGCAACGAAAGTTCTTACCAGATGAAGACTAGACCGTTGTGGGAGAGGATTTAAACGAAGATGACTGACATATAAAATAGTGCCAAATATTTCTCAAGATGAAAATACTGTACTGTATGAACAAGACTAGGCTAAAAAAAACTGAAAGAAGAATTTGTTTAGAAAAAATGTGATATGATAATGATTGATTGATGTACAAAAGAAAATTGAAGATTTTAATCAAATACAGCCAAAATATAATAAGATTGGGCGTAATCGGTTTACAGATGATGACAAGAGTCTTCTATAAGATATAGGTTGGATGAAAAATAAAAATGTTCAAAAATGTACACTGAACTTAAAAGTAGACTAATGATAAAATGATAAAAAAAACCTATTTTATTTCCTGCCGAATAAATATTTGGTTCCGGCACTGCTCAAAACAACTTATGCAGAATTTTTTCTCATAATTCCTTGAGTTTTCACATTCCTTACTGCACACCTTTTATCAACTTGCTTGCCATTCTATGTCACGCAATTAACAGCTTTACGCTCAAAACGTTTGATACTTATCGATACTTCACGTAAAGCTTACTAAATGCCTCTAACAACTTTATTGGTTATACTTCGACTCTTTTAATTAAACACCTCTTGGTTTTACTTTATGGCACTTCAGATTTTATATGTTTCCACCCCACTGTGCAATGATTACTTGTTATGTATGTATGTATGAATACGTGCACGTGTGCTTGTGTATCTGTGTGCGTTCTTGTGTTTGTATTTGTGTGTGTGTGAGCCTAAACAATGTCTTGCCTTTAAAGGAGCCTCAAATAAAATTATATATTTTATGTAAGCCAACGGCAGGCAAATGAAATAGAGTACGTCAGGCATAAGGAATACGGGGCGTATGTTTTTATGAGACCATATAAATTCGGTCATATTTCAAGCGCAACATTTCGTTTATGGCCTGGCGCCTAAATTAAGCAGGGAGCCGGGCTAAGGGAGACTTACAAAATGTGGAGAGCTGAGTGAGATTGCTACAAGTTGCTTTATTTTATGCGCATATTTGCGCATATTACTCATACGCCCCGTTTGACTTGGCTGGCAGGCATATATCTTCATTTTGAAACAAATGTCTTGCGCATACTTTTTATTTTATTAAATTTTCATTTCATTTTGCTTGCTACTTATGCGCACATTGCCATGTTGTAGTTACACGCTTAACATGTTGCATGCCCCTCCCTTAGAACAAGTTGCCAAAGCTGAGCCAGTGCAAGAAACAGAGTTTTGAGCTGCCACGCACAGTTTCCGTTTACGGCGCCGCATGTGGCGCTTGTCATTAAAAATAATTGCAGCAAGCATTGAAAATTTGCCGCCGATTGGCGACTGAAAATTGGAAATAAAAAAAAGGAAGCGTATACATACCCTGCGCCGCAACACATGGCGTATGAGCAACGCCTGCCATGTGTTGGCTAACATGAAAGCTGGCTGCAGCCGGATTCATGCTTGTGGATGTGGATATTGCTGAGCTGATTTATACGTCAAGCACGAGCAGATTCAATTCCCAGCACTATTAAAGCATGAATACAAAGTAAATAAATGCGAGTCTTACATTGTACTTGTATAAAGCATTGTATTGCCTGCCAGGAAATACACAGATGCACACAGATACTCGCACACTCCAACACTCCGACAGCTAACAACTGTAGCAGGCAACAGGCTCAGGCATTTCAGTTTAGCTCCCAATGGAGCTTGCCATATCGGCAAATGGGTTATTGATGAGCTAGTTTTGTATACAAAAAGGCGCGTCACGAGTCTGGGGCATGACTCAGCCACAGATAGGGAGGGGTTGCTGGGAGCCAGCATCTTTGTCTAAATATACTACTAAACCCAAGGCAGCATAAGCTGTAAAGTCATTCTAATGATTTCCGCTTCAGTTACTAAGCTAGTACTTAAACTTTTTACTCGATACTTCTTGGCTTATGTATCGCTTTAATACTTGCTACTACGCCAAGTTGCTTGCTTAACTTTTCGCTTGTCTAAAGTTTTTAGGCAATCATGCGGAACTTAGCTAACCCATTTAGTGTCATGCACGTCATGCATAACTTTAAGAGTTCTGCCACTTGCCACATGCAACGCGCAAACGCCTTTGGCACAAATTTCATTAGCTTGCAACTTTAAAATTGCAGCACATTCGTTGGATGCAACGTTGGATTTGTGTGGCAGTGTGGTGGAGTTCTTAAGTCTAGGGAGCTGTGGATGCGTTGTGCACTTGTCACATAAATGTGGTTAATCTTTTTGACAGTCTAAACCTGCTGAGCATGTCAGCAGAGACACTCTGCCAAGTAACTATATGACAAAGGCACAGTGGAACAAGTTGCAAATTTTTGCAATAAAAACTTAATACATTAGCTGATTGATTAGAATCGATTATTAAG
Source organism: Chymomyza fuscimana (assembly GCA_949987675.1). NCBI lineage: Eukaryota > Metazoa > Arthropoda > Insecta > Diptera > Drosophilidae > Chymomyza > Chymomyza fuscimana. The sequence continues at coordinate 101,867,356 of OX465089.1, forward strand.
CTGGATTATTTTAAGATGAAGTCTTGATTGAGATAGATTGACCTGGCTGGTGATTGTTAAGATAGCATTGATAAAATGAGGTTGGGCGATGTAAAAATAATTGTAATCTATAGATCGTCTAACACGGGGGTCACCTTCCTAGAAATACCTATCGGTTATCTATTCTGGTCGTTTTTCGGGAAAACTTTGCATTGGACTTGGCTCATGCTTGAACCCACTATAACCTTAAAATCTTCGGAACTTCCGTAATACGATTTGGAACTTGTACTGTAGAGTTGCCTCTAACACCTATTCAATAAAGACACCTAAACTTTTTGAATGAAAAGATTCTTCCAAGCACACTCTCTATAGTATCCACTTGGGTTATATCCAAATGAGTGTAGAAGGGATTAATTAATTTAATTTTGAATAATTTGTACTTCCTTTCTCTCTGAAAAGATAGAGGTAGATTTTGAAATTGCTCTTTTTTTTATTTAATAGCCTAAAATGAAATGACTCATAGCTCAAAAACCCGTCAATTGCATCATAGATCAACAATTCCGCTTTATCGATAGTTCGATTACATTTGTCAAAGCATCACTGCTGCGTACATGCAAGCATTTGTATTTTTGTTAAGCTTATTTTCCAACCACTTTAATCCACTGTGCCAAAAACTTGTCTAACATATCAAATTTGTAACTACGCATATCCGGCGCCTCAACATGTCAACTACTACTACATACTACTAGTAGTAAAAACTTTTGAAGCTTCCCCTAGCCGACTTCCTGCCGGCTGCCATTTGCAAGAAGCGGGTACCCAACGCTTGTAGTTTGCCAAAGAACTTTAATTTCAACATTACAAGCTTCGCCGCAGAGCAGACACATGGACAAAGTTTGCCATATAAAGTTACGCCTAACAACACCACAACTACTGGGTGAAGCTGCAGGCATCCAGCGGCGGAGGAGCGGGTATGGGGATCTTGCTATGCATTGTAGGATGTGGGCGCGATGCCGTAATACAACTCATTAAATTTAGAAAATACGCGTACTACTAGCCTGGTAAACTTTTCCCGAAGCAGAGCTACTTGCAACAGCAGCAGCAGCAGAAGCAAAAGTTTAGCCGCCATCTTTGGCTGTCGTTTTCTTAACATCCGTTGACATCTACATTTACAGCGTACTAAACTTTTGCCTGATGTCTTGCCCCGGGCGACGGGCTGAGGGGTGCTAAAAGAAAATTGGTGGGAATTTTCTAAGCTGTTGGAAAATTAAAGGGACGCTGCAGTTTAATTGCAGCAATAGTGGCGACTCCTTTTTATATGTGTTACTTATGTAGCATCAGGCTATATTAAGTTCCTTGAAGTTTATGTTACGGGCAGAAGAAAGATTCCCCGATAGACTGGAATACCCCCCAATTAAACAGAGATATTTAAGCAGATGAAGTCTGTGGATCTGTAAAGACAGCCGAGCGGCTATACCAGAGTTATACGCTTAACAACCCTGAATGTGCTGGATGAGCTCTTATATCTTTTCGGTCTTTAGGTGAATACTTCACTTAAATGGCGGCATCGGCTACCCTGGCGATGCTCTTTGGCCAGAAATTCGATCAAAATTCAACAAAGCCGGCGGCTATGTTTTCTCCACTTCCCTCTATCTGCTTACACTATTAAAAAGCCATCAAATATGAAGGTTACCATTATTTGCCGGCAAATCACGGGGAACATCGCCCAAGACTACCAAATGGTCATAAGGCCGATGCTCACCTACGGAGCTATCGCATGGAGTGCTCGGGTGGAGGTTACCTTCGTACAAAACGACCTTAAGAAGTTACAGAAGCTAGTCTGCGTATGAATGACAGGAGCCATGGTGTTGTGACCTGAGGCAAGCTCAAGTCTGGGGGTTTTATTGTTTGTTTGGCAGCTCAGATACAGAATCAGAACTGGTGGTCGCTGCAATAGGTACTTGAACCTATTAAGCTACGGAGAGTTGAGTGAAATATAAGACCAAAGAGGCTATATCTGACGCATTTGAATACTTTATTCTTACTGAATTCTTATAGTTATAACATGAGTTTATATACAATAATAACTTGACTAAAATACATTGATTAGAATTATCTTAACTAAACATATAATCATTGTAATGGTAAAAATTATTTATTTAGGTTGAAGGTCATATCAGTGTCTGTTGACAGCTGATAAGTAGCAGGTCATATCGTGGTTTTGTTGACCGCTGATAAGTAGCAGGTCATATCGGTAGTTGCTGACCGTTCAATGTGCATGCAGATAAGCAGGTATGTGCGTGCAGTTGTTACAGTTTGTGACCGCATCAGTGTGGGAAAAGATGAGCAGAAAATAGTGCAGCTCATTTTTACATATCAGGTGTAAACACATGGGAACCTGTCCCACAGCAGCATGGGACGTCCCTATGGAATTAACACCACTCCATGTCGTTATAAGGCTCCAAATGAAAGCAACACTGCTAAAAATGACAGCCGAGGGAATTGGCAAGGGTCACATAATAAGTGCTGAGGCTGAGTGAGTCCCTATGTTCCTTTTTGGAAAAACGGGAACCTATATATATATAATAAGTGCTAGAGACGCTGACGAACTGGGAAAAATGGTCCCCTTATAGATGAGATGACCACAGAGTACCACTTCGAAAGAAATTTTGGTGAGATATATCCTATGAAGAGGCACACCATTGTGTGGTATACGAACGGGTCTCTGGCCAAAGAAGGAACAGGACTGGGAGTCTCGCGACCAAGAATGCGAATGTCAGAAGCTCTGGATACATACACCAGCATATTTCAGGCAGAAATGTGTGCCATAGGTCGATATGTAGACATCAACCTAGATAGGAAATATAGAGACAGAGACATTGCCATACTGTCAGGCAATCAAGTCGCGATCAATGCGGTGACTGGCTTGAAGATTAAATCAAAGTTGGTTCGTGAAACCAGAGCCAAACTTAACCAACTAGGTCCAGAGAACAGAGTCTCCTTTAGATGGATTCCGGTGCACAAGAATATTCCCGGGAACGAAGCAGCTTATGAACTGGCGGGAAATGGTGCTGCAAAACCACTATTAGGACCTGAGCCTTAATGCAGCATTGGCAGACACACCACCAGACAGCTGCTAAGAGAAGAGGAAAGGTCCAGACGAGAAATGGACTGGACCGGCACGGCTGGCTTAAGGCAAGCCAAAAAACTTCTCGGCTCCTATAACTTAAATAGTTTCAAGAAAATATCCAAACTGGGCAAGAATTCCATTAGGATAATGATGGGACATTGCAGATTCAGGATACAGCTGAGCACACGCAGGTTTTGTGAAATTGAGGAGGAAACCGCCCTACATATACATGCAGGGTATGACGCCCTTGCCAGAAGAAAGATAACCTTCCTCGGCGGGCACAGAGTATCGGTATATGATTCACCCGACTAGACCCATCTCAAATAATTAAGTTTGTGTCTGATATTGGGCTAGTTAAAGAGCTCTAGAGCTAAAAAGGAGCACAATAGATCCTACGGGTGGCAGTGGAACATTCCCCACATATATTATTATTATTATTTATCTTTAAATATTGAGATTCCTGAATAGCATAATCTATCAGTTCGGTTCCCCTTATAAAAAAAGAAGTTTTCCTGCAATCAGGTAATATGACTCCCTCGTCTAGGTTAGAAAATTTACAGAGTATTCCCGCTGTGTAGTACAACCCAATCACTTAGGCGCGTCCTTGCGTGCGCAAGTTTTCTTCCTCCTCTGCCGGCTGTTGCAAACAGGAAACGGAAGTTGGCGTGTAAATTATTTTGTAGGTTACCATTGCCTCGTTTTCTGTGTTAATGAGCAACTTATTAAAAGTTTTTGGTGCTGGCAATGCAAAACAATTTCAATGGCAGTCAGCAATAGTCGGTTATAGTCCGGGACCCACGGAACTTGCATTAAGAGAAGCAGTCCGGGCAATGGCGAATCTTATGCGTGATGCGCATAAATAAATGCGAAATAGCAATGCCAATTGAAAAACTCAAGCTAAAGATAACTTTGAAGCAGGCATAAAGAAAGAAAGTGCTTGGCCAGTAGGAGAAGAAGTCAACAACAGAAGAGAGGCAGCGAGGGAGCGTGAAAAACTTCAATTTCGTGGAACTTCAAGGATATACACGTAACAAGAACAACAATGGCCATAACAACAATTGAACACAAGCAAAAAGTTGCTAAAAGCACGCTCAGTGCGGGTAATGAAACAAAAGCCGCAACAACAAAACGATAAAAGGATGCCAAACAGGATGTTCGGAAAGGGAAAGGCTCAATCTCAGTGAATTTTCTATATACCCTATATATACTTAGACATTATTGTTGTCGTTGTTGTTGTTGCAAGCTTCAAGTGCTTAGGCAATCGTGTTGAAGCTTTGATTTTGTAGCTTAGGCTGGATTTTAGCTATGAATATATACGCTATATACTACTCTCTATATATATATACCATATATTGTAGCATACTTATGAGGGCAGCGCGCATATGCCAGCAAGTAACGGCGTAATTAACTTGAATTGGCAAAAGGCAAATGACAAGACAGCCATAGCTCCAGTCACACACATAGACACACACACACTGCTTCAAGGATATCACACACACAGATATAAAACGATTATGCGAGCATTAGAACATTATATGTCTTATCGCAATAGACGATTAGGTATCTTTAAAATAAAATTGTTCTATCAAGGTATTCTATTCTGGACTTTTTATGTTTTTGTTTTTTGTATAGAAATTTAAATTTCTTCTATTTATTAATTGATTAATCGATAACTTCGGTTTTGATGGACTATATGTAGAGAAGCGGAAGTCACTGAAATTAGTATGTACTAAACTTAACTAAAAAATTATTTTTATATTGTGGGGATAAGGATCCTGTTTCCCAAGCAAAATTTTTTTTTAAATTATTCCTAAAATTTTTCTTTTTCTATCCTTAAATGCAAATTTTTCTGGAAATTTCAGAACTTAAAAAAAAAATTTGAATTTAAATATGTTTTCACTTAAACCACCAAAATAGGCTTACAAATGCTTTAAAATCGGAAAAACACTGCAATATATAAGGAAAGTTTTAGGCATATAATAGTCGAGATGCTCCGACTTTAACTTCCCCACTTATTATATGTATATATAATGGAGATACCAATTAGATAGTCTTTACTTAAAAAAAAAAATTAAACTGAAAAAACACCTTGAGATAAAAAAAATATTTATTTAAAGAAATAATTTTAAGAATTTCAAAAAAAAAATCAATTAATATAAATTAAATAATTTATTTTTTATATTTTAAAGAAAATGTTTTTTGTTTTTTTTTTTGTTGCTTTTTTAAGTCAACATTTTTTGTTCCGACTTTAACCTCCCCACTTGTTAATGGAGGTGCCAATTAGATAGTCTCTACTTAAAAAAACAATTTAAAAAAAATTAAATTGAAAATGTTTTTTTAAATAAAATTTTTTTGGTTTGTTTTTTGCTTTTTTAAGTTAAAATTTTTAGTTTTACTTAGAAAAAAAAATGTTTTACTTTTTAGTTTTTTTTTTTTAATTTAAACATTAAAATGTGCTTAGTTTCGCTGAGGAATTTTAACGGTAAAAAAAAAAAATTTTAAACATTAAAATTGAGAAAGTAATGCTTACTTTTAAAGATAATTAAACATTTTTATTTCAATCAAAGATAAAATTGTGAATTTAAAAAATAATAAATTTTAGATTAAAAATAAAAAAATTTGTTTTTTACTCAGCTACTTTTTTTTTTTTTTTAATTTTTTAAGAAATGAAAATGGAAAAATCAGACGAATGGTTACGGGGGAATTCATTAAGAAAACACAAAAAAAAAATTATAACCCATGAAATTCTGAAAATTATGATAACTTTTCTGATGGCAGCCCCCAGGCCTCTTTATAAGCGTAAGTTTAAATTTTAGGAATACTAAGCAACTCTTTTTAATCAAGGTCAAAGGTCTAAAATTTCTTTTTATTAAAGAACAGTCGAAAAAAATCTTGTTAATATGTATAAGATACTCTTGAGAACTACGTCCAATATTTATTTATATTTGCAACATTTTTTTATTTAAACAACTTCATTTTATAGCCCAAGTCCATAAATCAATTAAATTATAATAAAAGCAGTTTTAAAAAAAAAAAATTTCAATATTTGCGTAAATCGATTGAAATTCGAATTTATCACTCATATAAACTTAATTTTCGGCCAATTGTGACTCGATATTTCGAACTGTGCCCTCGTATAAACGCAATTAGAGCGGAGGAGACAACACTGACATACACAATTTACTTTAAGTAATGCCTGACTGGGTGCTGAAATGTCTTCGCTGGCGCGCACTTAATTAATTAATGTCAGCCCCACCGCTTTTCATTTCGAAGTACACACCAAATGGGAAAACTTTTCGCTCTAGGTATTTGTATTTGTTGTAACTCTGGTAACTCTGGTAACTGTAATTGTGCTGGAAAATGTAACTCCTTGGTAGAAGACCAAGAAGAAGAGACAAGAGAGTCTCTGTAGCAAGTCAAGAAAAAGCTGCTCAATATTTGTCAATGAACTCATTAAGTAAATTAATAGAAAAAGTTGCCACTGACAATGCGCTGGGCAAATTTATTTACACAGTCAGCATTCAGTGGCAGTGGCAGTGGCAGTGGCGGAGGGGGCAACTACAACACGACAACAACAACAACTTAAGCCAATAAAATGCCAACAACACGCGGACCAAGCAATAAAAATCAAAGTCAAGCAAAAACAACAATTCAACGCGCACAACTGAAATCGATTATGTCCTGCCTCAAGGCACTGCCAGCAAGTGCTACCCCTATGCTACTAGCTACCAAACCCTTACCCTTGTCCAACCATCCATTGTCGTTGCCATTTCCTTTTCTATTTCAAGTTAGAGCTGTGTGGCAACATTGGCCACCTGATACCAAACTGCGAAATTGCCAACGCTGCAGTTGCAAGTGGCGCTTGGTTCAAAGAGCGGAAGTGATTTTCTAGCGCGCACGTGAGTTTCCATGTTGCATGCAATATATAATGTTTATGGGGGCAAGATAAACGCAATAAACTGCAATATTTGATTAGCTTTAATCGGCGATATAAATCGTTAAGAACTTGTTCTAAATTATTTAGTAACTGAATTTTGTATTACCACAATTTAATGTTAAGACAATGCTATGTGGCAACCCTGTTGTTAACCTCATTGGTAATCAACTTTCTTTTAGTTTTTCTCTACTCCAAATATTGCCTAATCGTATCTTTATAGAAAATCAAACTGACAACCTTATTTTTAATCCTAGTGTAAATCTGCATTTGTTTAGTGTTACCCTACTCTATTTAAATTCCTTATCGTGATATTAATTTCTAGTGCTACCCTACTCTACACAGATTCTCATGCATGGTCTTAATTCAAATACCATTTTTGAGTTATTATTTTTCTAAATATTTTATAAGGCATCCGCTCTAGACAGATACAATGCGCGAAGGCATTTCCACTAGGTGGCAACCTTGTCTATGACTCAACAATCACGAATACACGGTGCTTTAACAAAGGAGTATAAAATTGCAGAATATGAACTTAGTTAAAAACAACAGTTAGACAAGGTTGCCAATTCTTTGAAAGAATTGATGTGCTATTGTAAAAAAAAGGAAGCGATCGCAAACTTTCTGTTTCACAAAAAAAAGATGCGATATGACGTCACGTTACTCTACATGACGTTGCTACGATGGCGCAGATCAATAGGACCCAAGAGAGCTTGCAAACAGCGCTGCAGTGGTCTCTCACAATCGACACAATCAGGGTTGAGGAGATTATCGAAGCCCTGCCGAAAAACAAGGCCCCAGGCATAGATAGATTATGCTATGCCACGCTGAAGACTCTACCAACTCGTGCAATTCTCTACATGGCATTAATCTATAATGCTATGCTGAGGGTTCAGTTCTTTCCATCTCAGTGGCACATGGCAATGATCCACATGATTCATAAGCCAGGTAAGCCGGATGATGACCCCGAGTCATACCGGCCAATTAGTCCACTACCATCCCTATCGAAGGTGTGGGCGATGCTGTTTGCCGCTCGGATTTCTGGTGTTATCAATCAGTGTGGTATACTTCTGGATAACCTTCTTGCATTTCGGGCTGGGCACGACACTGTTGAACAAGTCCACAGAGTGGCACAACATATCCGCCAGTCTTTCGATTCCCTTGATTACTGCCATTCGACAAGCTCTCGATCGGGTCTGGCATGACGGTCTCCTTTGCAAGATAAAGAAGCAGCTTCCGCATCCATATTTCTCTCTCATTAGGACCTTTAGGACAACTACTCTTCCCTTGACCGAATGAAAGCTGGTGTCCCAAAAGGCAGCGTTTTCGGTCCGCTGTTCTACTCGCTTTACACTGCCGATCTGTCCGTCCTTGACGATGAACAAATGGAAGCTCCCATGAAGGCTCTAATTCAATTCTCTATAGCTCCAATTATCGACTTGAGGCAACTGAAGGAGACTGCAGGAGATGGAATTTAAAGTTTGGCTATTTTATTGTTATTTTTGTTGTTGTTCAGGTACTAGCTGTGTACGCATTCAACAATTATTTTACTTTGATAAAAAAAAAAAAAGCTATACCAAAAAAAGATTTTAAAAAATACTGAAACACAAATCCATTATTCCATGGATGATCTAAGTCAAGTTTACTTTTCGCTACAAAAAAAAAAATCATTGATGTCAGTGTTGCCACTTATTTGAAAAGACTCGATAACAATGTTTTTTTTTTTTTTTTTTTTTTTTTTTTGTTTTTTTTAAAAATGTGTATATTTTATTAAACAATAATATAAAATTTGTGTACTACTACCTAAAAATGACAGCTTAAACAAATTATAAGTGATAACAATGTTTGGAAAGTTCTTTTTTATAATTTATTATTGCAAATATTGTAATTTTGAGACGCATAAACCAAGTTTGTGTTTGTCTATGTGTCTGTTTGTATCTGTGAGTGTGTGTATCTGTGCGTTTTATGACCCTTGATAGTGGCAAGCGATTTGTTGCGTGCATTGGCATTGCATTTTCAATTTTGTAGCAAGCACATTTTTGGAAAACTTTGAATAATGCAGCAAAGGAGTTGGCGACGTGAGACGCCCTAAGCGCATTCTGCCAGCTTATTAAGGGCGCCATTCCAATTCTGCATCTGTGTGTGTGTGTGTGTGTCTGTCTGTGAGTAATAATTTTCAAACACGAGCGCGCAATTTTGGCCATAAAATGAAAAATAAAAAAAAGAAATGTCAAGTGGATAGGAGCACATGTGAGTAGCATGTGGGTCATGTTGACAAATATGTGGCACGTGCGATGCCTTCCGTCAATCTCTATACGTATGTATACATATATGTTTGTGTGTGTGAGTGTGTGTGTGTGTGTATGTCAGACTTGGTACGTGTTTGTGTCAGTCGGTTACGATTGATTTGCAGTCTTTATAGTGGCAGCCCATCAAAAAGCTGACCTCTCTGCATATGATACACTTTAATGGAACGTTGATTTGACATTTGGTCAAACCACAACTCAGCACTTAACAGATCAAGCGGAGTAAAAAAAAAAATGGCTGACTCGCCATTCTAAGGACATATTCGTAGCATTTGAACCTGAAGTTATGAGTTAAGAGAGCAATTTGCGTTTTATGGTAAGGCAGAAATATCGTTAAATTTTATCGTTTTTTAATCCAATAGCTATATATTTTTCACCCAGTAGACTTTTTAAACACATTTCACAATCCACAAAGGATTAAAATGAAATTCTCATACATCTTATATGGAAGCTTTGTCCCGAAGCGTATATCATGTAAATTTTTATATTAAAAGAGGTGTGTATTTTTCTTTTTGGAACGTGAGAAAACGAGATACAACAATATTTAATTTATCTGTTATATATTTTAAGGAACTAATGTTATTTTTTTAATGTTAAAGGCTGTGCCGCTGGTAGCTTCGGACTGACAACGAAAAGCTTTTTATATTATGGAAAGATATATTTATATGTACTAAGACTACCTTATCATAAAATCTAAGCAAGAAAATAACTGATGACGATGAGCACGACAATGACCAAAAACTTTACGTGCTGTAAATGTGAAAATTTGTAATATAAGATTTTTTTTATTTTTAATTAAAAAATTAATATTTATATAATCTTAATATTAAGCTTGGTAATTTATTTTTAATTGAGCTTAATTCATGAATCTCTAAAATAACAAATAATCCCAAACAAGCAACCTTATATATAAGCTTGAAGTCTTTTATCCCACAAGATGAAAAAATGTTTTTGTGTAAAATTTTCAACTTTGCCTAAAAAGCTAGAGTTGTGATGGTATTGGTGATCTTATTAACACTATTTCTACCAAGAGGTTTCCAAAGAAACCTTTAAATTTTAACTTAATATTATTTTGTTAGCTTACTGATTTATTTAAAATTTTTTTTGTATTTTTCGTATTCTAACAACATTTGGTTGTACGAAAAGTCAAAAAAAAATGTATTCGACAAATGATTAAACAAAGAGAATAATGTTAAGTTAAAAAATGAAAGGTATCTTTTTAGACCTCTCGATAGAAATAGTGTTAACAAATCTATGGACTAAGCTGCAGTACCCAATAAATAATTATTCTCACAAAAATATTTTTGTTTTTCTTTTTGAAAAAAAAGGGATTATTGTACAAAAAAAATAGATTTTGAAACAAAAATTTTCGTTTGTACTATTTCAATATTTTGTTTCTAAATAAATTGGTTTTTCACGAAATAAAAACTATCTGAAGATCAAAAGTGGTCATAATACAGGCTAAGACGAATCGGTAATAATATCTACTGCGATCGAAGCTGGGACAATTGCATTAAATTAAAAAAGATTCTAAAAAATAAAGAACCAGAAAAGAAAATAAAAATATATCTTAGTCAAAAAAAATACTCACTCTGCTAATATTTATTCCGCTTTTAATAAATGAAACAAGCTCAAAAACAAATCCTAGAAATTACCAGGAGCCAACCTCAATGAGGTAAAAAACTATTATGCTCCAAATTTCTTGTCCTTTCAATTTACAATGCCAATCGTTATTTTCAAGAAATTAATAAATCATGTTTATATATATATAAGATGACACTCAGGCATAAGTATCTCAAAACTGATATATATATTCGTATAAGCCAAATTATGAAACATAGTAGTCACTTTATTTAACAAAATTATTTGTATTTAGAGTTTAATCAAAGATGACAACTTGAATACCAGGTAGTTCGTACCATTTTCGAATAAATAAAATCTATGCTCGTTAAAAAATCAAAAATAAATTTTTATTAAGGAAGCCCCATGTGACCAGTGTCTTAAAAGTTTGCCAACTTTTGCATTTTGCTTGTTGACCTGCCCCAATAAGTGTGCTACATTTTTATGCAAATTATTGATTTACTTTTGTGAGCTAATCTCAGCTCAGCTTCAGCTCACTTAACAATACAATTTATTGCAATGACTGAGCCAATCATGAGCAAATAAATTATTAAAAATATCCTTTATGCCAATGGCAGCCAGCAATTATACTGAGGTCCTTTTATGCACTATGTTTAAGGCATAAGGAGCATATTAAGTTGGTATGAAAAAAAAATTGTCTGGACAAGTTTTTTTTTCCTTTTCTTACTCCTCTTAGGTAGGCTCTACAAGAGTCTCTTGGGAGCTTAGGGCCACTACAAGAGCCTCTCTTGTATTGATTTCAGTAATGGTGTTTTTTGTCGTTCGATCCGGTTGGCCAGATGTGACTTATTCTATGGGTGGGGCTGTCATCTAACGCCAACTGGGCGTGGCGTCCCTTGGTAATGGGGCTGCCATCAAAGCTCTCAGGGGAAAAAGCTCATCTTTTTGGCAAAGATGAGAACCAAGATGGCAAAGGTTTGTGTCCTTGCTGATCGCATTGAGTTTGATTGAGCTTTGCGAGCTTTTTTACAGCATCACTTGTTTTGTTCTTCCTTGCAAAGCTGTGTGCTGAAGTGATGCTTGCTGTTGGAATAGCGGGGTTTGGGTAGGTTTGCCAAGGCTAGCAAATATTGGGAAAACGGGAATAATGTGGTTATGGGGATTTTGGCCTTGGTTCGAACCAGGGGCCTCTGGGATGAGAGTGCAGCACGCCAAACACTGCACATTTTATGGAGCCTGTTTAAAAAATTTTTCAAATATTCAAATATTTCTATCTAGATGTGAACTTTTTCATCGATAGTTTATTTCAGTTAGGAATCAATTAATTAAACATTTCCAACCCGTTTTCTAAGCCAGTCATAATTTCCGTAAACCTTGGAACTTTAGGTTTAATAAGTAATCGAGAGTATAGTAAGCTCGGTTTGTCCCGCGTTACCCAGCGCCACTTGAATTTTAACGCACTATAATTTACTCGCTCGCACACATTCTATCTCCCAGCCCCTGCACCCACCTACCCCTCTCACTCTGGTTGTTCACTTGAAAAGCGTTTAATTTTCATTAATAGTCAAGTGCGTTTTATTTACGTTTAATGTGGCATAGCTTCAGGCGCATTTTGCGTGCCATTCCACAGCGTTGTTTTTGTTGTTGCTATTATCGAAGTTATCGTTATCGTTGTTGTTTTTATTGTTGTTGTTTTTGACGGCGCATTGTTAAACGCATTAAGCGTAAATTTTTTATGCATTTTTAAGCGTTGTCTGCGGCGCATTAATTTTAAACAATTTACCTGGCGCCCATGCTGCGTGCTCTGCTCTATAGCCGACCTTATTGAAAGCTCCATATCTACATATATAAGCATTTTATTTTAAAGTTACGAGCGCTCCAAACCACAACCACTTCAATTTGAAAAGCCAGTGGCCCCAACCCTGCAACAACCAACCAAGAAGAAGAGACGGAGCTCAAGTTTTTTTTTTTATATTGCTTTTATGCTTTGCTGCTTTATTTTCATTTTTGTTCAAGTTTTCTTTTGAATTGCAGCAGAGCACAGCGCTGCCAACCCTTGGCGACCTTTAAGCCGTTACAAGCTAAGGTTCATTGTACGTATGCGCAATTTAATGTTTGATTAGCAAGCGCAAGCCAACAAGACGTATGCTTAATATGTTTGGGTTTGTTTTTAAAGCGCAGTTCAGTTGCCAACAATTTAGCATACGCCATGTTATGCGGTATAAAATATTTCGAATGCAAAATTCCAGCCATTTTATTAATTATAAACAAATGCCACAGAAACCGCAAACCAAATGAAATCGCTGATAAACTAACTAACAGATATTATTAATGGCTGCTGTTAAATATGTATGTATATTGTATATTATGCATATGCCATATGCCGCATGCCAGACCGCAGACAAACAAAATGTGCACACACACACAAGTACAGACAATAAAAATGTCCTGACAATTCCATGTTAATTTTATGGCAATTTATTTTAAGCGTTCGTTTTTATAATCTTTGCTCGTGGAGGAAAAGAATTATTTAGTTCGTTGGAATGTATGTCACAGGGTGAATGTTGTGGTCAATGTAGAAATGTCCAGCCAGGAACACCAAACTCTACCCAAAAGTTGCGCAAAAGGACCCCTTTTTAATCTTTGCATATGCGTATGCGTGATAACTCGTAGCTCAATGATATGCTATCTATAGCAAATGGTACTACACACGACTTAAACTTTTTGCATTTTATTCTTATTTTTTAATTACATCCTTAATGACTGCTGAGCATCGCTTAGCCAAGACAACAACCAATCAAAGTGTTTCCAATTTTCTCTATTTTTTCGCACTTATTTCTCTCTCTTTTGCGAAATTACAATTTTCAATTAAACTGCAACACACAAAACCAATTTGCACTTTGGCTACTCACCAAACTCAATCACTTACTAGCTCTAACTCTTTCTATCGCTTTTTGTCCAACCCTCAGATACTGCTCTATCCGGAAGAGGGCTGGGCGCGCACCGCCTCATCCAGCTATTGGACAATTACGCCCTGCTGGTGGCAGCCAAATCGTTGCCGGATTGTCGAATGCGCTGGCACGCAACGTCATGCCACCAAGGCCAAAATGTTGCCACTGGAGCAGCAAGGCTCGCTGCTCATCGCAGGACACTTTCGTCGGCCAGCGGCAAGTGGCAAGGATGCAACAACTGGCAAACAGTCGCCTCACGATGAATTCAAGTTGTATTTGACATCGAACATCTCCATGGAGGACTATAATATGGGCTATTGTTTGACAGGATTCGTCGAGCGTCGCTGCCAACAGACAAACACATTTCAGATGACACATTTTGCTGTCATAAAACGACAATGGCCGCCGCCGTCCAATTTGAATGACTCCAAGTCATCGGTGGGTTAAGTGCAATGCCAAGCCAGATTAACTATAGTGCATATTAGCTAAGCTTAGTGTGTAAGTAGTGCAAAATGTTGTCCAGGTGATAGTTTAAGGCTAAAAAAAAAAATGTAGCATACTTTTGGGCAGCCAGTACCCGAGTACTTAGTTCGCGGGGAAAGCTTCGTTGGAAGGAAAAGAAAATAATTTTTCGAGTACTCAGTTCGCAGGAAAATCAGAGCAAGAACAATTGGGAGCGGTTCCAACTTGAATTAGCCATAAATCTCTAGTTCAAAAGTCAGCTCAAAGGGATCAAATAATTGCTTAGAACTTGGTGTGGTCAGCTGATTTTAAGCACATGACTATATCGATACTTGATAGCAATTATTTTGCTCCTCACTCGACTCTTTGTGCAATAAAAACTCAATCCCTCAAATGCAATTAAGTGTATTTAACCATGATAGCCTATTCTCTCAAAACTATTTCTCAAACTACTCAAGAAAATTTTCTAGCGAACTGAGTACTTTATGTTTTTCGCTCAACTTTACAAATAAGATGAAAAACTCACAAATAAATTAAAACTCAACTAGAAACTAAATTTGCTCAAAAACATTTTTAGGGTCAACATATTTGTTGGTATTTTTTTATACTAGAGCGTTCGCTTATGTATGTGTGTGTAGCATATGTTTGTATGGGTGTAGGTTAGTATTTTTACAAACTGTTCTCAATGTTGCTGTGTACATTTTTATTGATGTGCTTTAAATGTTGTGTAATAAAAAAATAAAGCAAAAAATAAAAAATACTAAAATCCAAAAACTTGTAACTGTTAAAAGCTAAATGAAACTAAGCCGCTTTGCTTGCCAACACGCACACAAATACATATACATAAACACACGAAGAAGGACTTTAAACCATATACATGCACACGCACACAATTGTACTAATGCTATGTTTACACTGCCCCATACTTAAGCATTGTGGGGGATTTGTCACACTGTGCCAAAGGTTGTCACAGGTAAAAGTGCTTACATTGGCGTCACAATAACTTGTGCCATGCTATGTTTGCATTGTTGCACACTGTGGCACTATGTCATTTGTTGAGCTGCTTAAGATCTTTAAAAAAGTATTCACATTGACTTCAAATGGTAAAAACTATGTGCCTCAATGTTGTGACGTTACAAATTCGGTGTAAAAACTTCTTCACATTGTGGCAACATGCTTTGAGAACAGATTCAAATTTTTTTCATAAGGTACAAATTTTACAAGTACTTCGGAAAATCGAAAAAATTTTTGTTACTAAATATATTTTTGATTTTGGCTTATAAAATAAAAATAATTTAAATTTTTTTTTTAGTTTTGACTGATAAAAGCAACAAATCTTTACATTATGACAGCATAGTTAGTAAATTTTGCTTAAAAATTTACAAATGGCCAAAATTACAAAAAAAATTTTGCATTTTATTAGTTGGTAACATTTTTTAGTTTCTTTAAATTTACGTTTGGTTTAAAAATTTCTTTACACTGCACAGTGAGCCCAGATTATTATATTTTTGCCAAAAATCTGGCATTTCCATAACAATTTTTTTTAGAGTAATGAAATTTTACATACATGTTCTTCAAAGATTGAACTTTTTTTCTGGAAAATTTAAGCCCACTCAGATTTTTTTAAGATATAGATAATCCAGACAAAAATTGGAAAAAATGTAAAAAATGGGAAAAAATGTTTTAACTTAATTTTTAAAAAAAAATCGGTCAATGGGAATTAGACCATATTTCACATTCATACATGGAAAAAATAGCCTTTACTCTAAATATTGAATAGTTTTGGAGATGTAGCCCCAAACAGTTTCAGCGTTCGAAGCCATCCATCTAATAATAAACAAAGAAACTTAAACAATTTTTTCCTATCAAATATCGAGTCGGTATCCTTAAATCCTGACTTTGTCAGCGAATGATAAAAAGTAACCAACAAACTCTTAATAAATACTCTAATATATTTAAAACCCCCAAGTTTTTAAGTCCAATTTTATTTTTTCACTGAAATTTTATTTATATACAATAAAGTTAATGAAGATTTCGTAGCTATACATATGTATCATGGTAAATGAAGGATTTTTTTTTCTCGAAAAATACAACATGTAAATTTTGATTGGCAACTATTTAAAACCCACTAATTAAAATTTAATAATTTTTTGTCACACGACGCCTTAATATGTCTAAAATCATATTCAACAGTCATTTTGCCCAAATTTGTAATTTTTTTTTAAGGAGTTTTGGCCAAAATCTGTCCACGCGGGCCCATTGTGCATTGTGTAGTTAGTCAAAACGTTTAAAAGAAAAGTTCAATTATCCCTATTTTTAATTTTTAAACAACTATTGACATTTATTTTTAAAATAAATGCTCATTTTAAAGAGCAGAAGACTATTTAAATAAAAAATAAATAGAGGCAGCCATACAATTAACGTTATTGCCCCAATATGTAAAAGCCCTAGCTACATTTTATTCGTATCCACGCGATTTCGTTTCATATGCAGTATTCAAACAGTATTTATTAAATTTTCAGACACAAATATTACGTGAAAACTATTATTAAGACTTTTCGTCGCATGAATAATATGCTCTATATATTAATTATGTGAGCGCAACCCAAGGAATTCTAAGGCTTCAAGAATTCCATATAGATTGAAATCCCAGCAGTTTCAAAGTAAACTGACAATCTTCAACAATTTAAATTAATTTCATAATATTATATATTAACATCAATTGTGCCGCTGTGAAGTAATGTAAACGCAGTGTAAACGCAGCATGACGCAAACACACACATACACATACTTAAGCGCATTTAAGCCCTAATGCTTAAAAAAGTGCAACAAATTGAAACTTGTGCTTGTCGAAGCATATGATTGTGTGCCGAGTGTGTGTGTGTGTATGTTTGTATACATATATTATACATTTATGTGCATGTGCGTGTGTGTGTGTGTGCAGACACACATATACTTAAAACGCCTTTAAGAGCTTGAAATATGCACACAGCTTTCAAATGACGCTGCTGCCGCCCTTTGAACTAAGTCTACTCTACTACTTAAGAGTACTACAACTACAACTAAGCTAGTTTTTCCAACTCACACCAACACACACTTATTACACGCACACACACACACACCTCAAACTTTTCACTGTGCAAGCAAAACTGTAACAAAAAGCTGAAAAAAAAAAATCAAACTTAAATTGCAAACAAATATCAAAAATTCGTCCAATAATTGGAGTTTTTTGGCAAAACAAAATGGCGCCCCAACCAGACGCCAAGGCCGAAGCTCCAATTGCAAAACCCTAAGTGTTAAATTAAACCAAAGCTAAGTAAAATAAAAAACTAAAAACAAAAAATAAAATTAAATTAAAAACTGAAAAGCAAACTAAGCTAAGTTAAATGCAGCTCGGAAAATGCATATTTACACAAATGTCAAACAAAAATCGAACTTAGTATTACATAGTATATAAACAAATAAAAACAAAACACTCTATATAGAACTCTAGCTACTATATACGTGTGTGTGTGTATTTTTTGCTTATGTATTTGTAGGCTTCAAGTGAACTCCAAGTTTTTTGCATACAATATTATATACTAAATGTATCTACTATTTATACACGAACAAAAAGAAAAGCTAGAAAAACAAGAAACTGAAAAATCGTAGCTCGCTTTTAGGCGCATTTACACGCAAGCGAAGTTTATTAGTAGTGTATCAAATAAGTCCCTAAGTATTTTCATGCATTTTAATTTGCTTGCAATGCTCTATTAAATAAAAATGTGCGGGGAACTCGAGGATTTTTAAATAGTTTAAAATTAAAAATAGTTTAGACCAGCCCACTCGAACATAATCTGCAACAACACTAGTCTACACGAAAAATGAAACTTTGTATATAAGTTTTTTTTTAGGGTAATTTTGTGTCGAGAAACAATATCGTCAATATCTCGTGTACAATATCGAAAGGAATTGATGAAGGATTGATATGCTCTTTACGCTGATACATGATTTGTGCAGATAAAGTATTAATTATGGAAATAACAAGCAACCAAAGACGAAAAAAACATTTTTGAAAATGACAAATTTTCAGTTTGCTTCTTATTAAAAAAAAAAACAATTTTTAAATAATTATTTAATCTTTGAGCTGAAAGTGAATTGTTTTACCAACATGTCTAAGATCTCAATATTACCGTACAAAAAATGCGAAAGTTCAAATTTTTCACTCAATTACACTTTTGGTCGAAAAAAGTCATTGCTCTCAGCTCCCAAATTTGAAGGACAAACGTCGTAATGATTATGTAAAAAAAAATTGCCCTAAAAAAAAATTGCCATAATTACCATAAAAACCTCTTCATTTTCGAGGTTCACTCGATGACTCTAAAATTTGTAAGCTAGTGTAATTTAAATTCCTTCAATAAAGTTATTCTTTATGCAGTTTGGCCACACTGTTATATTTTTTTCTTTCAATTAAGCTATGCTTTATACAGTTTGGTCACACTGTTATACTTTTATATTCTTAATTTTTAATTTCATTTAAGTTAAGTTAAATTCAGATGCGGTCACACTATTTGATATGTAAGTACATAATAATAAATAAATTTCATTTAACATTTTTTTCAATTTCGAATTTAAATTTTTAAATTTTATTTGTTTAATTAATTTTGTTTATTTTTTATATGTCGAGCTATCGATAACTGAAAATGGGATTTTTCATCTTTAGACTTTTCTTTGACAAGCCATATCTCCTAAACGAACAAAAATATGTATCGTCAATTGTCAATGAAAGATAAAACATTGAACTAAAAAAAAAAGTTTTTATATTTTTTTTTTAAATTTTTTAACAATTTTTTTTTTAATTTTAAAATTTAAATTAAATTTAAATCATTTTAAAAAAAAAAAGTTTTAAAGCCATTTTATGCGTGTAAATTCACTGCGAAAAAAAGTTTTTTTTTTAAAAATTTTTTAACAATTTTTTTTTTAATTTTAAAATTCAAAAGTGATCTCCCACTTTAAAAAAAAAAAAGTTTTATAGCCATTTTATGCGTGTAAATTCACTGCGAAAAAAAGGTATTATTTTTTTTTAAATTTTTTAACAATTATTTTTTTAATTTTAAAATTCAAAAGTTATCTCCCACTTTAAAAAAAAAAAGTGTGAATGCATTTTATGCGTGTAAATTATCGATAACTCGATAAATAATCAGAATTTGGCATTAAAATTTTAAGTGGTTACAATCGCAATCGAAGAGGTCGAGAAAAAAGTGTTCCGCTTCACTTATTTTCGCCGCTATGATTCCACCATCCCAAAAAAATTCAGTTCCAAATGATTAAAATTTTACTGCAGTTGCGGTCACACTATTTTATATATTGGAGTTAACCTTGTGGTTCATTTGAAATTAATTTTTAACTCAAATTGCTTTTACTAATTGGGTCCAATTTATTTAAACGTTAAAATTAAATTATTAAATAATTATGCTTTTACCAACTCTCAAAAAATCTTATTTAATTTAAACGATGCTTTGCCCAATTTGGTCACACTATTGTATAAATTAGAGGTAACCACAGGAATTTAATTTAATTTAAAACTGATTTCAATTTCAAATTAATTTTTTTAATTTTAATTGAAATTTCAGTAAATTTGCTTTTATCGCCTCGATGAAATAAATGCCTTCATATATATTTATTTTCAATTTAAATTGTACTTACAAACTAAAGTGTAAACAAATATTAATATATGAAGCAAAAAACAAACGATTAAAAATTGATTAGTAGCAATAAAAAATCTTAAGGAAAAACTAAATTTTCACTCAAATCGATCGAATTGATGAACTTCGTTCCCCGCACATTTCTACTCCTAACTCTAATGCCTGCCAATCGTTGCACCCTCTAATCCAAGCCAATTCTCCATACAAATTGATATTTAAGTGTCAGGTACCTGCCAATAAAAGTATATATCTAATATTATTATATACTATATACAAAAAACAAACATTCATAACCGTGCAAAATACTTGAGCTATATTATATTATATATTGAAAATAAAAAAAATAAAAAATAAAAAATCAACCAGCCAAAGCAGCCAGTCCAAACGAGTCCAAAGGCATTTTTAGTAACAAAAGAAATAAAAATCAAAAATTTTTAAATAATTATTTTTTTAAATACAATAATTCAAACAAAACATTTCTATATATTATATATGTATACAAAGCACGCAACACACAAACACATACATATTGGTGTTGTTTTTAGATATGCATTTATATGTATGTAATCATGTGTTTGTGTGTATGTGTTTAGCCTATTTCTATGTATGTATTTTTATGTGCTAAGCTTAATGTAAACAACTTCAAGTTGAATTAACACAACAAAAACAACAACAACAACAACACAAACACGCAATGAGCTTTTTTTTATAACTAGTAATCTCTAAAAAAAAAAATCCAAAAAACTAATTAAAAATTTAAGCAGCGGCATTAAAAATACCAAATAATTAAACAGCAAGCAATGTAATGCATATTGCTCAACACAAACACAAATAAACAAGCATGAAAAAAAAAGAATTAAAAATAAATGCCAGCTTAACAATTAAAACACTTAATTAAGCTTATATTTAATTAATAAATAAAACAATATATAAATAGTTTGTACAATTAAGCGCATCTTAAATGTTTGTAGCAAACAATGCAAAAAAAAAATGCAAAGAAAACAAAAATCAAAAAAAGTAAATACAAATTTAATGAAAATCAAATAAAAAATACAAGTTTTTGAGCAGCTTAAAAAAAAAAGCGAGTTAATTAAATCAAATAGAAAAAAATGTGAGCCAGTTAATAAATAAATAATATTATTAAATTAAGCAAAGAGCCGAAACGTATAATAAAGTTGATGATGATTTGAAAGCTGAAAGAAACCAAATAAAGCATGAAAGAAACTAGAATTTGATGAGTTTGTTTTTGTTATTTTAGTTATTTGGTAGGGTGTTATTTTTTGATTTTATTTTATGAAATAATAATTTGAATTATTTTAGCGATATTTATTTTGCTGCAAATAAAAATATACGTACAACAACTCGTCTGCGCTATTTGGCAATAACAATTTACTTGCGCCATCTAGCGGCAAGCTTTGCTGGCACCATCTAGCGGCCAAACTAAACAGAAAAATAAATAATGAAGCGTAAATGAACAAATAATTTTTAATTGGAGCTTAAAAAACGTCAGTTATAAGAATTTAAGTCGGTCCGTATAATGACCGACAGTGGGATACCCTAAAAGTTTATCACTAAGCAGCATAGAGTTATTAAATGGTCGGCTTGTTTAATGCATTGGGATTTTTTCAGGAAGAAATTGGTTTTAGCTTGTGTATTAACTGATACTTTTTTTGCTGTATCGTTTCAAGATCTTATTTGATGATCATAGTAATTCCCAGTACACCTAATTCTATTTTTACATGGTAAATACGTTCCAGAAAAAACCGTGTAACAAAGAACATGAAGTAAATCTTTAAGATGCTATGACAATAAATTAGAAAGTGGAATTCCCTAACTAAAAACGATTAGGTTCATAAAATATTTTTCTTTAAATTTTCAATCAAAAAGAAAATCGAATAAAATTGTCTTTTTTACTAGACGGGGTATATAGGTTAGGTTAGGTTGTAGTGGTTGCCTGTCCTGAAAACAGCCCAGACACACTTAGGCACAAGGAGGCCCTTCGTGATGCCACAGGTATCGCTGGCCACGAGCTGACCAGAGATTCCCTTATATCTTGTGTATACTGGAGTCGCTGGTCAGCACATGGTCCGCTCTGAGAGGACCGGTACGACTATCCCATAGTAACCGAATTATTGCCGAACCAGCCTGAAAGTTCAATGAACCTGGCTATTTCTCTGGGACAGAGGTTGGAGAGGTCTGTGAGGCTGGTCAGAAAAGGGGACCCAAGGGTCCTTAGTCTCCTTCTTGCTAGGGAGGGGCATTGACACATAAGGTGAAAGACGGTTTCCTCCTCCTCTTCGGATCTACAGCAGCGGCAGAAATCGTTGCAAGGGGCGCACATTCTTTCGGCGTGCCTACCCATAAGACAATGTCCTGTAAGAATAGACACAGTGGTCGATAGGGATTTGCGGTTCAACGTGAGCAACTTCCGAGTCTTGTTGCCGTCGATATTTGGCCAGGTGAGTCTTGAAATGCGACAAGAATCCTCATTAGCCCAGGCATTACGGGCAATTGCCAGATACTTCTGTTTAATGGCCAGTTTGACTGTGGCCAGGGGAGTACCGATGTCTATATCGTTATAGACAACGGGGAGGAGGGTGCCCTGTTTGGCCAGTTCGTCCGCCACACAGTTACCCAGTATGTCCCTATGTCCGGGTACCCACACGAGGCGTACCCTAGACAGCGAGGAAAGCTGGTTTAGGACGAGTTGGCAAGCATGCACGAGCTTGGAGTTGGCGTTGAAACCAGTGAGGGATTTTATTGCAGCTTGACTATCCGAGAAAATGGCAATGTCTGTTGCAAAACTTTCGCCCTCCTGTAGTGATTTCGCCGCGTAAAAGATGGCAAGAACTTCCGCCTGAAAGACGCTGCAGTGGTCTGGTAGCCTAAGACAAACCTTCCAATTGAGCTTGTCCGAGAATATGCCGCTGCCGACGGGGTATATAAAAAACGAGTAAAAAAAAGACTGTGTAAAAACAGAATCGGATGTAATAGCCAAACAGTGATTTTCTACTGCGTGGGAAAACGATCAGAAATCGACATGAACTTCATCTGCGTCAAGACAATGCATATCCTAATGGTCCCAGAGATATAGGTAATTTTTTAACAAGTACTCACGGAAGGATAGACAGACATCCAATTCGAATGAATGTTTATTAATATTTCCAAAGGAACTTATGCTCTGTCATAATGTTCTAGCAAACTCTTCTCTCTATAAAGGTCCGTCGACAGGGGGATTGCAACGAGGGGATTCGCCAAACTGCAAAGTATCCTAGCGGAGCCCGTATATTTTCTCTTCGAAATAGAGTCCCCATGCACAGTGGAAGAAGAGGCCAATCTGGCGGAAAAAAAAGAGAAATTTCATGTCTTAAAATTGGGAAATTTTTTATTTACCGCCAATTAATAAAAGCTCACTGAGGTGATCAATAATAGTCCTTAAGCTTCTTTTCTGATATTTGGTCAGCTGTGAGCTTTCAAACAGAACGTTCTTATGTTACATCCGTTGGAAATCAAAAACTTTGCGGCGTTTATTATTATTTTGTAAAAGTTATAAAAATTTAGATTTTTGGTTAATTTTTTTTCCAGTTTTTATACCCTGTACCGTATGGTACAAAGGGTATATTGTGTTTGTGCAAGCCGAAAATGTATGTAACGTACAGAAGGAGAAGTCGGAGACCCCCCAAAGTTACCTAAAGTATGATCAGAGTGACTAGAGAAGTCGATATACTCATGTCCGTCTGTCCGTCTGTCCGTCTGTCCGTCTGACCGTCTGTCCGTCTGTCCGTATGAACGCCTAGATCTCAGAGATGGTAAGAGCTAGAGCAACCAAACTTTTAGATAAGATCCCTTATTAATCCATAGGAGACAAGTTTATTTTATTTTTTTGATATCGGGACTAGATTATATAGCTCCCATAGGGGTGTTTCAGAGGACCTCGAAAAAAAGCAAAAGTTTTAGATGGATAATTCGTTTGTTTATGAAGATATCATAAACAAATTTGGTAATCGGAAGTTTTTTAGAAACCCTCAGCACTGTACAAAATTTTATCAAAATCGGTTGACTATATCATATAGGTCCCATAGGATCGATCGGTCGAAAATTTGTTTTTTGTACAAAATTCGTTGTTTTTCGTTTGTTTGTGAAGATATTGTAACCAAATTTGGCATTAAGAAGTTTTTTAGAGTTCCCAAGCACTATACCAACTTTGATCAAAATCGGTTGACTATATCATATAGCTCCCATAGGACCAATCGGTCAAAAAATCGTGTTTTGTACAAAATTCGTTGTTTTTCGTTTGTTTGTGAACATACCGTAACCACATTTGGCATTAAGAAGTTTTTTCGAGTTCCCAAGCACTTTACCAAATTTGATCAAAATCAGTTGACTATATTATATAGCTCCCATAGGGCCAATCGGTCAAAAAAACGTTTTTTGCACAAAATTCGTTGTGTTTCGTTTGTTTGTACAGATATTGTAACCAAATTTGGCATTCAGAAGTTTTTTAGAGATCTTCAACACTGTACCAAATTTTATCAAAATCGGTTTACTATATCATATAGCTCCCATTGGGCCGATCGGTCGAAAAAAAGTTTTTGATTAAAAATTCGTCTGTTTTTGGTTGTTTATGAAGGTATCATAATCTAATTTGGCAATCAAATGTCTTTTGGTGTTCGTAAGCAATTTACCGGATTTTATTGCAAGCAGTGGTACAGGGTATCCCAAAGTCGTCCGCGCCCGACTTTAACGTACGCCATCTTTTAGTACAAGCTACGTAATTTAAGAAAAATATAAATTTTTGAAAAAAAAACAGAACCTAAGTCGTATTGGGTGAACAAGGTGACCTTGACTAAGTTGATGGATGGAAATATTTTTTTTCGGTATATACTTTTTAAAAAAAATTAAAATAAATTTATAAAAAAAAAAAATTAAATATAAACAAAAATTAATTTTAAAAAATTATTAAAAATTTCCCCCTTTTACCTTCACTATTGCAGAAAAAATATTCTTTTGAATAAATATAAATTTTTATTATTTTAGACGATATTAATTTCGTTCCGCTAAATCGACCGTTTCTCCCACTGTGCTATGTCCTTATCGCTTGGGGCAGAGAATACAATCATACGGGCATCCTTTAATAAAACGAATAATAATTATTTCTGAAAAGTTTGAACCAAAACCTATTTTCAAAATAAAATCAAATAAAGTTTTTTGTATAAAACCTTCTGAGTATTTTCAGAATTGCCTGTGCCACCAAACCCCCTTTGGATTTCTGATTTCCAAAAGCTCCTCACATTTTGCTTTAAAACCATCTTTAAGCTTGAAAAACTTTTGCCATGATTTTTCTGTCGATATTATGTTAGTGAAAACTTGCAATAAAAATTTGTGTCAATAATTTTGTTTTGTGTCATATCATCAGTTCGATTTATTGTTAGTTCAGTTTACGTTAAATAAATTTATCTCATCGATTGCTTGCTCTCTCTCCACCTCATTCTCCACACTCTGCTACCCCTGCCACCCCTGCTTCACTTGGTCATCTGTTAAGCAAACAAAAGTCGCTCGTTTTAAAATATTTCGCATTTCAATTTTCAATTTCTATGGCACAGTTTGCTCTATAATTGTATTTGCATCCTCTCACGGTACTTTTTTTACCCTTACATATATAGTAGATATATACATATATATATATTTTTTTTTTTTTGATTTATTTATCTTTTTGTGCAATTAAATTTATATTTACAGCCATACTTCATCCACGTTCCGTCCAACTAGATAGATGGCACAATTTTTGCGTTCGCCATTTTTTTATGTAAACAATAAAATGAGTAAGCGAGAGAAGGGCAGTGTGAGCGTGTGAGCGGGACGCAGCACATTGCCACATTTTATTTGCATGTTTATTTGTTTTTTATTTATTTATACACGTTTTTATTTTATTTTTTTAAGTGACGAATACTTTTTTTTACCATTTTTTCGCTTCTGATGCAAGCGATTTACGCGTCAATATTTTGTGTTACATGCAAAATGCATAAAGGATCAAAAGGATTTGCAATTCGATTTTGATTTGGCACCGTGTCTTTTTTTTTTATTTCTCACTGCTAACATGTCAAACTTTTAAACCAAAAAAAAACGTTGTGCAATAAAAGCGTATAAAAAGTTATATAATATTTTAAAGCGTTTGTTTTTTTCAAATAAAAGCGCATAAATAAATTCGAAATTGTAAATGTTTTGAGTGAGTCAAAATTTTATTTAAATAAAAAAAATGCTTGGTACAATTTTAATCAGCGTTTCTAAATAAGTTTTATGCTTGTATTAAAAATTTATATTCTATTTGACTTTTTAAAGAGGCTTCACCATTTTTTTGATTAAAAATTGAAGTAATCAAAATTTTTTCTTATTTAGAAAAATCGTCACGTAACGAAATGAGGTATGCTGTGTGTGTATGCGTGAGAGTATCGAGTAGACTGTAAAAAGCTATTTAAGGATAGTTGGGCTCTAGTTCCAGATTCGATTCTCAGTCGAGAAATTTTTTTTTAATTTATTATCATTTTTTTTTTAATATTTTGCATGTACTTTCCATTATATAAATTTGTTTTTTAAATATTATATTATTATAATTTATGTTACCTATATATATTACATATATATGTAATATACTATTTTGTATATAAATTTTTCACTATTACATAATTTTCTTACAATTTAAAAAATATACATTTTTAAAAAAAAATTTTAAAAAAAAGTACAAAGGTAAAAAGTTATTTAGTTAGGGGAAAGGCTTGTAAGTTGACACAGCTTGTAAGTTGGCACACCTGATCGATTTTGATGTTCCAGCAATGAAAATACCAAAAATCAACCTGTCTTCGAAAAATATCGGAAAATCTATTTTCATATTGTACATTGCTATTAATATATTATTATTTATATGACTGTTTTATTGTGTGGAATTATCATTAAAACAAATTTGAATTGTTTTTAGTGAATTTTTCTACCATTTTCGGATATATTTTTTCAATATTTTCCGATCACAAAAAAACAGAATTTTGAATTTTTTTTATTCAATTTAATGCTCAGTTAAATTTAAAATAAATAAATTTTCATAAATTTTAGCAATCATGCGTTGCAGCGAGTTTTGCAAGTGTGACAACTTACAAGCCTTTTTTTTGGTGGTCGTTTTTAAGCTCTTTTGAAAATTGTCCGTAAAATGATTATTTTTATAAATTTATTGTTATTATTATATTATTTATTGTGGATAATAGATCTGAAAATTTTATAATTAGCTTTAAAAAAAATAAGGGAAGGAGCTTTGTCCCTGACAGTGTTCCTAAAAACGCATCCTAATTCTTCTTTTATCAAAATAAAAATGTTCTATTGATTATTTTAAAAACGAGAATACGGTCATACTATTTTAAATCGTCTTTTTTTAATTAAAAAAAAATCGTTTTCAAAAATTTAAATCATTTCATTATCACTTCCTTTATGTATAATTTACGTTTCCATTTGTCTTTGTTTTATTTTTTGTTAATTTGCATATATTAACTTAATCGAAAAATTTCTTTAAAATATATAAAATATATTTTTTTCAATTAAAAAATAATCGTATCCAGCTTCATGTTTCTCAATGCCAACCTTTGTACCAGCTTAAAGCTATTAAAAAAATATGTCAACTCGTTTAGCACCATTTCCGAAACAAAATAAAAATAAAAAAAAACAAGGAAATTGGAAAAACTTTATCATTCACGTGCAGCGCATAATAATTATTTATAATTATTGTTAATTTTCGTAAGCAAGCAAGCATAAACGCGAAAAAACCACAAAGAGCCCAGAGACCTCAATTAAAATTCAAATTAGAATGCTTGGCGAATTTCCTGCCGGCAAATGTGCGAAAACTTCAAAAACCACAGAGACCCGCTCGAACCAGCAGCGAACCAACGTACCAAAAAATGAAATATGAGCCAGGGGCAGAAGGCACGCACACACATACACACACACTCATATAGTTGGGGAAAAAAAAAAAAACACAAGAAAAATGGGTGTGCCATAGGCAAAAGGCGCTCCAAGCGGAAGTCACTTTGGTTCTGGCCCAGACTCTGGGGCGGCTACAGTGGGGCTGCACTGGGCGCGGGGCGACGGCGGCTCCAACTGCTGACTACTAATAAGAAATTTGTGAACTTTGCAAATTTTGCATCATTAATTTTGTTAGCGTGGCCTGGCACTAAATATAAATTGTCGAATTCTGGACGTGGGGAAAAGACGACTACTATACGAATATTCGTTCCAAATGAGGCGCATTTTTCATGTAACTGTCGACGTCATTCTATAATAATTGTCAAGCAATTTGAATCGAAGGCGGGCGAAAGGCTCAGCTCTAAGCACTGTGGGAGAAATTGTGGTTTTTGTGCATAAAAATAACTTGGTGTTTTATAGCTGTCTGCCAAGTCAAGGTCAAGTAGATATTGCTTTGTTTTTGTTTTAGAGTGGATGTAGAAGTTATATTGAACACTGAATTGGGCCACTCTAACATTATGCTCTTTATCCTTTGGTGCTTAATGTTTTTTACTCTGGGAGAACATCAGTCTGCTTGAATGTATGTAGCAACCTGTATTAAACTATGGCTTTTATAGAGAGTCCCTTGAGGCAACTATGCATCCCGTATGCCTTTTTTACGGATACTTTGTCCACATCCTACACCTGAGAATAAGATCGCGAAAGTCTACTGCGCGGAAACGGGGGGAAGTTTTTGGCATGATTCAACAAACTTAATCTTCTGAGGAAATATGCGCACCAGTTGGTAAAGTTTTGTACCTGTTTTGTCTCTGAATTCTAGGTGTTCATAGAGACGGACAGACGGACATGGCTCAATCGCTACCCGACGCTATGATAAGCATTTTGTTATGAAGGACTTGGGGTCTGCCACGCCTCCTTTTGCCCGTTACATACATTGCACAAATCTAGTATACCCTTTGTATATATTTGGGTATAAAGTTAGGTATAGGGTATACAAACGACTTTCGGATTAAGAAGTCAGACCATGTTTTCATTATGCTTTTGCGATCGCTAAATACGTATCCCAAGCTCTGACATAACCTCAAAAAAACAACATAAATCAAAGCATTTTGAAGTTTACCTCCGAATGCTGATGTGCTGGAATTCTTTGACCTCAGATTCGGAGCATGGTATGGATCCGAAGGTCGTTTTTTTTTTGAGTGGCTATATTATTCCAAAGAGTGACAATTAGAGTTCTCAGCCTCATCCGTACAAGCTAGTCCCAGTAGTTCCGAGACAGAAGATAAAACACTTGTCTTTCTTGACGGGAACATCGTTGGATCTTATTCTTTTTTTTGCAGACCAAACTGCTAGTCTTCAGAAACTGTTGATTTTCCTATGCTTAGCTTTACAACAGTCAACAAAATTGAAAGACAAACCCGATTATATAGCTACCTGTGAAGATTCCTCTGCTCTATGTGAAGAGTCCTTAAATATTCAAATTTGGTTCCGAAATAAAGTGCTTTTTTTCTCTCAAGCTTCTTGAGAAACTCGTACAAAATTATAAAGCCTAGTGTTTCGGCAAATCATTCCAGCATTCTGTCTATGCTCGCTTGATGTGTACATCTTAGTCACCCTCAAAAAAACCCCTCTTTATATGCGATTGGAATTATATAGTTAATTTTAAGTAAAAAATAGCGGCATTAACCCCTTCAGCTCGGTTCAGGCCTGAATAAGTCATGAAATCATGCCTGAATTTTCAGTACCAGTGAATTTAACACAAGCATGATCGAGATTTTCAGGCCTGAACCTTAGCCGTAACAATCAGCTATGAATTCTGATTGACTTTGAAAAGTCATGCCTGAAATCAGATGTGAATTTTTGAAAAAATGTAAGTCTAAGCTAATTTTTGGTGTACCTCTCAGTAATTTAGTTTAATTTAAATAGTTGATATTAAATATTAGCCTCAAACCACTTGGTCAAGAAGCCTTATTAAAATTACTAAAATTATTAAGATATTTTAAATTTTAGGCCCATTTTTCTTAATCTCACCCACTGTGGCTTCATGGCTTGACGCCGACCATAATAAATTGTCATAGTGCCGCTGGTGACGCTTCTAACGCCCACTTCCAGAAGAAAATGGTATAAAAAAATAGCAAAGAAAATTGTAATGAGGAAACGGAAATTGTTGCCGGAAGTGTACGCAAAAGCGGAAGCTCATTTGCATGGCGCTGCCAAAGCCCGCAAAATCTTCACACTTGACTGATTTCTATCGACTTGTTTTGAACTTTATTTCGTAAAATTTCAAATTGATTGAAGTTGTGTCCATTGTGAGCATTTTGCTCGACCAGAACTACTACATTGTTGTTCTTGTTGTTGCCTTTTAATCATTAATAAAGAGAGTGTGAGCAGAGAGAGAGCGGCAGCAGGAGCGGCGACATTGGCTGCTTTCCATTTGCCAGCCAAGACAGCGACAAGTACATACTTGTCAAGCGCCTAAAGGTTAGGCTATGGTTTTTTTTTGTTGTCTTTGTTTGTTGCAACTAAAACAACAACTGAAGCCTACTTCAATGTTTGTCTGCCAAGGCAACAAAATGGCTGCGCGCAAGTTAAATGCGTCATTCAGTTGTTGTTGTGACTTTTATACCTGTTGTTGTCAACGTTGTTGTTGTTGTTGTTGTTGTTGTTGTTATCGCTGTTGTTGCCTTTGTTTTGAAGTGCTGCTCAAATAGAAGCTGCAGCAGCAACAACAACGGCAACTACAACAAACGCAGTTTGTTTCATTGTTGACATTGCAACAGCACCGAGGGCGTTCTCTAGCATTGCTCTTATGCAGTGGCCGGAGGAGCGAAGGTGGAAGCTGGTGCATTTGGCAGCTGGGAGCTGCTAGCTGAAAACTGGCAGTGAACGAGTTCTTACTACTACAAAAAGGTAGCAAAAAGGTAGCAAAAAGGCAACAAAAAGCAATTAACTTGGCTTACATCTTTGTTGAAAGTTGAAACTCATGGCGCGATTTATGCTGCGCGTTCTACCAACTAGACTGGATCTAAACAAGTTAAATCTGTGTGTGTGTGTGTGTGAGGGTGTGTATGAGTTTGGTGTGTGTCTTGGCTAAGCAAGAAAAGACAGCAAGTCATATAATCTTAATGATAGAAAGTTCAAATGTTGAAATGCAGCATTAATTATTTGAGAATTTTTTTGGGATAAATACGTTTTACGTAAGTAATTGAAAAACTTGAAATAAGTAAGACTTTTCTAATTGCTTTTGTATTGGAATTGTCAAAAAATATATTAAGGGTGTTCACTAGAAACTAGAAACACTTAAACCGACGATATCAATAACGTCACCGTCTAAAAAGTTTTCTTTTTAATTGCATATAACGTCTGTAAAATTTAAAGATGATCCGAATGTATTTGATGGTCGCGAAAATAGGTCCAAAATTGTCAAAAAATATATCAAGGGTGTTCACTTTATCAGGCAGAAATGCAGAAGTGCTTGCCCAACAACGTTAGCAACAACAATAAACTGTTTACAACACTGCTTTGTTTTTGGTTAAAAAGATTGAGAAAAATGTCATTTTACATCATAAAGGATACAGTTTTGGGTATTTGTCAGTAAAATATATAAAGTCGAACTTTCCTATGTAGAAAGTTCGTTCTACAGAAATTCGTTACAAGGACATCATAAAAGCAGTGCAATTAAAAAAGAAGTTTTAGGGTAGTGCGTTATAGGGAAGTTATATTTTGTAAACTTACACTAGAAAAAATCTGTTATTTTTGGAAATAAAAAAGTTTTACTTACATGTGGTTGTTATTTAAAGCTGTTTTGTTTTCTATTAAGGCCCCTACGCAGACACGAAAAATAAGCAAAACTTCATATAAAAAAATTCACGTGCAGTACAAGCACGCGTTAGAAGTAAAACTCTACGCTGTTTTTTTTTTTTTTTCTTTAGTTTAGCCGTCTTAACATTACTTTGCAGTTCAAACAGTGTCTTAACAATCAATTATGTATTATAATAATAATGAAAGTAAAGGAATTCTCGTTCCAGAGAGATATCTGATATATGTGATGTCAATTTTTGTTAAATGTATAGCTAAAAGATAGAACACGTCAAATTATAATTTCTATGCATATTTTATTTTTTCTGATGTAGCATTTTTACAGTTGTATATTAAAGGTGTTGGATTAACTAATATTTTTTAGTTAATTGTTTTTATATAAATGAAATGAAACGAACGTATTTCTAAACGTTATAAATTTTATTGTATTGTTGTTGTCACGCAACCGTGTAAGTTAGGTTACAGTGACGGCACATAACCTCACAACCGTATGTTTAGCAAAGACTTATTTGATCTTGGAACGCTGACGGCAATCCAAGGGCCGCAGCGCTGCCAAGAATCTTACATATTATAATACATAAAAATACATAAATAAATATAAATAAATAGATAACTATTATATTGCAGTAACCAAAGAGATAAACAATTACACTAGTTTACACGAAAAATGAACCTTCGTGAAAAAGTGTTTTTTAGGGTGATTTGGGGTCGAGAAACACGAAAATGGAAACCTTTTTTTTTTATTTTTTTTTTTTTTTTTTTTTTTCTTAAGCACCGTTTTCGAGATGTTTTCGAAAAACATGCTTTTGGGCTCTTATTTCAGTTATTCGTCAATATCTCGTGAGCCAAATTTTGTATCGACATAATAGATAACTAGATCGAAAGGTATTGATGTGCTCTTCACAGTGATATATAATTATGTACAGGTTAAGTACAAATTATAGAAGTTACAAGCAACCAAAATCGAAAAAACGTGTAATTTTTTACCATTTTTCAAAATTTTTTCAAAATTTTTTAATTACACAACAATTGCTTTACGTTGCATTATCTCGAGTGACAACGATTGAGGGACTTTTATTGTAACAATGAGCGACAATGATTTTAAATTTTACCATGGAACAAGAGCTGTTACTTCAATGATTTATCTTCAAGATGAATTTAGCAGACTATTAACGACAAAGTTACAAACACAACATATGACGTTGATGGACTTTATTTCGAATAGACCAGGACTGTCTACATTATCTCTTAATTGTCAAAGCTTACGAAAGCATGCTCAGGATATATCCATTGACAAGATTGCTACAAAAGCGAATATTCTTATGCTTTCGGAGACATGGCTTAATAATGAAGAGCGTATTGACATACCGAATTTTGATTGGGTTGTACAATACAAACGTCAAAATGTAAGAGCTGGAGGAGTTGCCATTTACAAAAATAGTAATGAGGAAACATATGTTACTACGCCTATGGTAAAAAATTACTATGGTAAAAAATTACACGTTTCTTCGATTTTGGTTGCTTGTAACTTCTATAATTTTTTTTTTCTTTACCTGTACATAATTATATATCACTGTGAAGAACACTTCAATACCTTTCGATCTAATTGTCTTTTATGTCGATACAAAATTTGGCTCACGAGATATTGACGAATAACTGAAATAGGAGCCCAAAATCATGTTTTTCGAAAATATCTCGAAAACGGTGCTTAAGAAAAAATAAAAAAAAAAAAGGTTTCCATTTTCGTGTTTCTCGACCCCAAATTACCATAAAAAACACTTTTCTACGATGGTTCACTCGATGACCCATAAATTTGTAAACTAGTGTTATGCATAATGCTAGTTAAGATATTTGCACAATGTAAGAGCTTTTGTTTGTTTATGTTATGTTATAAATGTAAGAGATAAATTGTCTAATTTACGTATACTATTTTTACTGTTCTTCTGTTTTTTTTGAGACTTTTACTTTTTAAGTAGTGCGAATAGAACAAAATCAATGGTAATTCCTCTGCGCTGAGCGCGAAAGAAAGCAGCATAAAAAGAAATAGAGAAAGAAAAAAAGAAAAAGAATTAGACAATGTAACTGTCGTGCAATGCTGCTTGGCTTTGTTGTTCGTGCAACTCTCACCTCCCCCGCACCAACTTCAACATCGTTCTTTGCGCATCGCGATCTTATTTTGTAGCCAACCACCAAACAACACCAAGGCCACGGCATTGCTGTGAGAGTAACAAAAAGTGAGAGAGAGAGAAGCAAGCAAAAATACAAGCTGGCACACAAGCTAATGGCAAACACTGGCACTTGTATGTATGCATGCATGTATGTCGCTGTGTTGTATTCACGCAATGCATACAAAAACAATTCTTTCGTTTGCACACATACACATGTGCTGCGTGCTTTAGCTAACTTTACAAAATTTCAAATTTACTCCCTACGAAAAGTCACAATGCCGCCTAAAAAGTTTGCTCTCTCAACAAGAAACGAAGTCATGACTCATGACCACGTCGCAATGCGAATGAGAACATCAAAAGCAGCTAACGTTTTTTGGGTTAACAAAATTTCAAAGTTACTCCCATAGAAAAATGCCCAACAAATCCAAAAATGCATAACGCCGCCTAAAAAGTTTTACTTCAAAAACGTTCACAAACGTTTGGTCACAAACTGTTCTTGCAGGTGATATTTAGACCAGTGTTGCTCGTTTTTTTGTTTTTTTTAATGCCAGTAGCAAACCATAGATGGCGCATTCAGCAAAACCAGCTGTTCGGGTTTTGGCGCCATAAACAAAACTTATGTGCAGCTATTTATATTGCACGCGAATTTTGTGGCTGGTCAACAAAATCGTTGGGGATCGTTGGGAAAGGATGAGAAAATAGATATAATAATAAAATAATTCAATTGTAACATTAATATGCGTTAAAATACGTCTATGCAATTCGTCCACACTCAGCTCTGCGCATTAAATATGGGTTCACCCAAACATTCCGCCTTTTCCTGTGTATTGCCTCCTCTCGTCGCTTTTTTTCCTCTAACATCTAACATTTCAATGGCAATGCATGTCATTATTATAGCATTGTTTACACAAAAAAGCATAAGTAATAAGCGTTGACGATAATTCATGATTTTATGTTTTATTTCGCGTCTTTTAAAAATTAGCTATTTGTAAACAAAAAACAGCTGATTATCGATAATAATTGCGATAAATTGCATATTTTGTTACTAGAGACTCACTGTTCCTTTCGTGACTAAAATAAGTCTGTCTTTTTGCTAGGTTGCTGTTTTTCGTGTCTGCGTAGGGGCCTTTACACCATAATCACTATCGATATCAAAAACTGTATAAAAAATGTGTACACACTGGCAGAATTGGCGCCTATAACAAGTTTCTTTTGAGCAGAAGTTCGCTTCTTTTCTTATTCAAGGTTCAGGATTGTGCAGAAGTGCACCATTTTTTTTTAGTGTGTCGTCACTGTTTAGCTAATGTAACTTCAAAATATTAGAATCGATAGTCTGCTCCCTTTATAAACAGATGAAGTATGCTTCGAGTAACTTAATGGACATAGTTATATATATAACAAAATATTTTTGTAGAACATTTATTTATTTAAGAGGGCTGCCATCCTAGAAATTTGACAAATATTTTCGTAAAATACACACAATTCTGTTTTTACACGGTTTTGAAACAACACGGTCCAGAAAAACAATTTTTTACCCTATTTTATTCGATTTAGCACGACTAAAAAGCTGTTGGATTCAAATTTAAAAAAAAAAATATTTTTATTAACCTAATCTTTTAGAAATTTAGTTAGGGAACTCCCCTTTCTACTTTATTTTCGTAGCATAAAAACAGAATTAGTTGTACTCAAAAGACTAGAATCTTGAAACCATACAGCAAAATATATATCAATTAATACACAAGTTTAATAAACTTTCTTCTTGAAAAAATCCCAATGCATTAAACAAGCCGACTATTTAATAACTACATGCTGCTTAATGATAAACCTTTAGGGTATCCCACTGTCGGTCATTATACAGACTGACTTAAATTCTTAAAACTGACTTATTGTTCAATAATCCCTTTATTGTATAAAAAATGTCATTATTTATTAATCTGTTTAGTGTGACCGCTAGATGGAGCCATCAAAAGTTGTCGCTAGATGGCGCATGTAAATTGTTATCGCTAGATAGCGCAGACGAATTATTGTACATATATTCGTCTTTTTGTACACGGTTAATATTTCACTTTATACAGAATTATTAAAAAAATACAGAATTATTAAAAAATTGGCTAAGATGATTAAAGTTTAAAAAATTGTTACTTTGGATGCAAATTTATGTCACTTGTATTTTGTTTTAGACTAAACATTTTTGTGAAGTTTGATCAAAATTGGTACACTATTTCATATAGCTACCATACAAAAATTGAACCAGTTTTCAGTGCAGCCGAACTCGCGCACTTCTTTGCAGCACCATGTAAAATTCATTGCATCATCGCCTTCTGAACTTTGGCCCAGCGAGTGCATGGGTAAGTGAATTGGAGTGGGACCTTGGAAAGCTCATAGAAAGCAGTGGAAAGTTTGCTGCTGACTTCTACCAACCGTTCCATTTTCATTATTTTACCAGAGCTTCTCAAGGTAGTTACCACGCACATGGTAATTTCAATACAAATTCGAATCCAAGTTTGTAGCTAGTTAGGTTGCGATTTTAAAACTGGGATAGAGAATATGTTGGCTTTATAAGGTCGCGAATCTACTACAGTAACTGCAATATATAAGAAAATCCTGTAGTATATTAGAGTGGAAGGAGATATAAAAAAAGTAAGCACAAAAAAAAAGCTAGTAGCTCCAGATCAGAGCAGAAACAGAAATGAACGTATCCAATTTTGCAAAGCATGTTTCTGTTGAAACCTAAAAGATATCTAATAACGAAAAATGAAGACAAGGTTAAACCAACACAACTTTGGTTTATCTGCGTCAACTTACAGACATCCGCAATCTCAGATGACAGCCCAGACATGACCAAGCGCCTGGATTGCTAAGCAACATTGAAATTGAAAGCCATCGTCTTAAATTAAATTCATTTTCTGCTACAAGCAAGGAAAAAATTATTTGTAATTAATTGAGCTTAAAGCAGTTGCTTGCCAAGCTTACAATTACAATTTGCATCAATCTTTTCAAGGTTCTGCGTCCTTGCGCCTTAGCTTCTTGAGTTTTATACCTTTGTCTGCGTTTCTATAGGCAGCTCTCAAGGGGCAGCACTTGAACCGACTTCATTTATAGATTACTTTCCAGCAAGCTTTCAACGTTTGAGGCGCAGCAAACAACAGTGTATAACATCTGCCGCAAATAATTTCCTCAACACTTTTTTTCTTCTTCTTTTTTTTTTACTTTGACTTATGAAAATTCATTTTCATAGCCAGTAAATCAAAAAAAAAAAATGAAAGAAAATTGCGTAAATTGCACAAACAGCCAGCAGTGCTTAAAAAGAAATGAAGAAATCCCGAAAAGCAGAAGAACTGCAGGGCAATGCTGAGTAGTGTTTGGGGGGGGTGGCGGCGGGATTGGTTGTCAGGCAGTCAGAGAGCCACTTGAGCCAAAGTTAAGTAAATATGACTCAAGGACACTTAGCGCGTGAATCCTTTAGCCACTTACTTTTGTGCAGCACACGCAGTGGGCGCTGGGTGGGGGTGGGATTTGCTGGGCGTGCCAACGCCCACAAAGAGGCGAAAGCGATTTTAATACTTGCTCGCACAAAAGCTACTTAAAGTTTTGCTTTCTGGCTTAATTCGTTTTTTGTCAACAACAGCAACACAAAAAAAAAAAAAAATAAAAGTAAAATCAAGATGATGAAAAAAGAGAAAAGTTTTTTAAATTGAGTTAAGTTAATTTTTTTGTTGTTGCTCGCCGCCAAGTTGGTTTTCTTTTTCGGCTCCTCTCACACCCACACACACTCAGACACTTTTGGGCTCTCGCTAACTCTCTTTGTCCGTTTGCTTAATAAATGTGCGTGTTGAGTGTGGCTGCAAACAAAAGGCACAGATAAACACTAGCAGGCGAGCAGGCGAGCAGGAGTCGATTTGAGAGAGCGCGGGCGAAAGAGCGCACGGGCACAGTGACGTAGGGCAGTGCAAACAGACAGTTGTAGCGACAGCTAAAGGATAAAGGATAATGACAGCCATTAGTATTAAGTGCGCGTTGGCTACTTTGGGCGCCTGAAGTTTCTGTTTTTCTCTACAATTTTTCTCTTTTTTTTTTTGGTTTCTTGCCCCCCAGTTTGGCTTCTGTTGCCGTTTTTTTTGGCTCTACGCTCATTAAAGTTGTTAAGTACTTGGCATAAGAGCGGAATCTGTGTGGTCAAGTGGGCAACAGAGGCGTAGCAGGCGCGCAAACTATTAAACTTTATTTAAATGCGCCTTTGCTTCAATGACTTAAATACAACAACAACAAGCAGGATAATAGCAAAAACTTGAGTATACTAAAAAGTCAGTTTTAAATTCTTTCGTATTAAGTTGCTGAACTGAAGCTAACAAAATTGAAGAGTAAAAGATAAGCTGCAAAAAAGAAAGCACAATTTAACAAAAAATGGCGCTAGAACTTTAGGTTCAAATTTTTTTAAACCACAAATTAAAGCCTTGTAAAAATGTGTTTTAAATGGGAAAAAGTTAAAGTTCTTCAAATACATAAAAAAAAAATGTGGTACAGTCGAGGCGGTGCCCGACAGTGGAATACCCTGTACCTTTTGTGTCAAAAAAATTTTTCCTGCATATTCCATCTAAGAACTTTCCAATTGGAATTTTTTTTTTTTGGTGCAAAACGATATTTATACCTATAAGTTCCGTAAATTTGTACCGATTTTAATGAAAATCGAAAGTTACGTCAAAGAAGCTATTTTAATTATATTGGGTAAGTTTCAAGTTGATATGTTAAGGGGTGTGGAAGAAAACACGGTAAATCGATTGCGGGGGGTGGGGGGACCGCACCGATAAAATTTGGATGTGGATTTGTTCATTAGAGCCACATGAATGAGCTTACCAAAAATTGTGATTCTAGGTCACTTGTAGCCATAATTGCGTAGAGTCAAATATTGACGCAGTTTATTGGCAAGGGGAGGTGAAATTTGCACATTTTTGACTATAACTTCTGTTGTATTTGTCTGATTTTGTTAATTTTTTACACATAGATGCATGTATCCACAACGCATCGCTCTGTTAAATTGAAAATGAAAATATTAAACGGTGTGGCTAAAAACCGCGAAAATCTACAGCGGGGGAGTTCCGTGTCTCTAGCTCTTATAGTCTCCGAGATCTAGGCGTTCATACGGACGGACAGACGGACAGACGGACGGACGGACATGGCTCAATCGCTACCCGAGGTTATGATAAGCATTTTGGTATAAAGGACTTGGGGTCTGCCACGCCTCCTTCTGTCCGTTACATACATTACACAAATCTAGTATACCCTTTGTACCTATAGGTACAGGGTATAAAGAGAGAGTGACTTTGTAAATAAAATAAACCGCGAAAAATATATAGCAAAATTCATTAGGACTGTTATAAGTACTCACTCCAAATTTAAGCGCCATCTGTCCTTTCTTTTAGGCGATACTGTAACGAGGAATCTGTTTCTGTTATCCAAAAGTTGAGCAGTTATTTATTTTCGGACATCCCGAATACTATATCCACTACTCTTTTATTAATTTCCAAAGCGTTTATCCGAATTCGAATTCGCTTCTGATTAAGCACAATATCGATACCGATAACAATTAATCAATCCCGTGAAAATCCGCTGAAGTCCATTACATACCATTTTTGGTATAGATCTCAATGCTAACAAATCCTGTGTTAGTAATTAAATCCTCCTAGAAGTTAACATTTTAGCAACTCCGCGCCCGGGACACTCAATTAAGATACTTAATTAAGAGCCTACGTTAAGTTTTTAAACTAAGCTAATTTTGGGATTGGATTAAAGCTATTGTAGATTTCTAGATTTAAGATTCTTACTCAAACCGAGCCCAAATAAGCATTAAAATAAATACCACCCAGACTGCTTATAAATAAAATTTCCGAAACAACAAAAAGTTTTACATAGTTACCAAATTTAGACGCACTTAATTCAAGTGTTTCTATATAAATAGTTGAGAATAATATAATACTCTATACATGGTGCATTCCCATTAATACAAGTGTGTACAAAAATGACTTAATTAAAAGTGTAGAGCTCATTAAAGATGCATTTGGTAATTTTATAGCCATAAATGCCAGACTATCATGTCCATAGGGATGGATGCCCAGTGCAATCTGTTTGGTTAGCAACCTGCACAATCTCATTATCATCAGCATGTCAAGATAATGATGATGATGTTTGAGATGATGATGATGATGATGCTGCTGCTGATGAGCAGCAAAGATGATGAGGCGAAGCATTGCGCGATGACGACGTCAACGTCGACATTATCTCATGCTCATTGAACGCAAATGTGCCGTTATGTCGCACAGCAAGAGCAACACAAGAAGAAGAAGATGATGACGAAGAAGAAACAGCAGCACAACAAAAAGAATATGATGAAGAAACAAGTACACAAAATTACACTAAAAAAAAAAAAATAACAATTGCTTACGCTGAAAGCGGATATGAACGACTATGTTATACACTTCACAAAATTTACAAATTTGTTATAAGTTAGAAGAAATGAAGATATTTATAGGTGAGAAATTTAGTTGAAATATCTTAAGAACAAGCAAAGGTTGTGTATAGATAAACATTTTCAACATTACATTACTGTCAAACTTAATATTTGTTTAATTTCTACCAATTGTGCGTTGCTATGGTAGCTATCTGAAAAGGGCTTAGGAATTGGATTGCTGAAGAAGGAAATCTCTTTGACAACTTTTATATATAGACCTTTAAGAATAAAGGCCTGTACGCAGTTCGAAATATTTCACACGGAATGACAAAACTTCAAAAATCCTTTTGGGATATCCCATTTGGGAGTTTTAATTATATGAAGTTTTGTCGAACTGCGTACAGGCCTTAAGAGACAAGGGTGTATAGAAATAGTAACACGCAGAGATGGACAAATAAAAAGATTCGATATCGCAGCGATAGCTTATTTTATAGTTTAAGTCAGGGATCCAGCATTTGGTCATAGGGTGGTTTTTCACTTCGAAGCTTATATTTTATATATATTTTACCAACTTTTGGGGGGATTCGAATTCGAAAACCTCCCGTGGATCCGCCATTGGTATATCTGCAAAAATTATTATTATTGAATTTTGTTTTTTTTTTTGAGTTAAAGTTAATTGGCCTGGCCGTCAGTGTTTTTCAAGGTATCTGCGTAACAAGACGAACGGATCAGAATTTCCTTATAAGCTCATCTAATCATGCTAATTAGAAACTTATCAACACTGTTGAGCCAAATGATCGTTTGTTACAATTTTTACGCAAACTAATTACCATCGTGTCGTAAATGATGGAATGATTAAATTTAAACGAATTTGAGAATATTTTGGTGTTTAAGCTGACAATATGGTATGAATGTATTTAGTGGCGGATCCACAGGGGGGTTTTTGGGTCCGCAACACCCAAAAGTTGGAAAAATGAATTGACAGTTTTTTGCGACTCTGATATACATACATCGAGGTGAAAATCCCCCAAGACTAAACCCTGGATCCGCTCCTGGAAATATCGCATACAAGATACTTAATACTTTTTAAGAAATTGATTTCTTTGGCTGCTAAAGCAAAGTAGAAATAATACAAAAACGGCCCCTTGAATATTTTGGTTTTTTTTTCACTCGATTATATACAGAAGTTTTTTTTTCGTTATCGCTGTCCTCGTCATTATGTATTTTTCTGTGTGTATAGCCGCAAAGTGGTTCAAACAAGAAGTTGTCACTAGATGGCGCTTGCAAATTGTTGTCGCTAGCTGGCGCCAACAAGTTGTTGCATATTTATGTTCACAATAAAATAGTTTATGTTAATCTTTTATATTTAAAAACTGAAAAAAAAAAGGTGGCAAAGTCCTCTAGTTCCTAAATACGATAATTTTGTGCCACAGCGTCAACATATGCTCAGAATAAATATACTCCTTGCCCTTTGTATACAGGGTACAACTGCAACTGAATTTTTGACTAAAGATATAAAATAAAGTTCTGCTTTTGTTGGTTTCTTGTTGTTTTTGTTGTGTTTTTGTTGTGTTTTATTGTTGTTGCCAGACATTCATTGTTTGTGTTTTTGTGTGTTTTCTGCGCTGTTTCGTCATGCCTTATGTCACTTTTGACTAAAATTGCTTTTGTAATATGCAAAAACTACAACGACAACAACAACTAAGTACCAGAAGAACAACAAGCCTCAGTAACAAAAAAAACAACCACAACATCATGTTTAACAACTGCAATTGCTGCCCCGAACGAACGATTCACCAAGGGGCTATACTTTCTAGGGAATAAGACAAAAACGCTTTGAATATAAACTAAAAATATTTTTTCGGTGGTTTTGTTTTTTTATTTCTCTGAAAAAGTCTTTTATGTGATATGCAAGCGTAAGTACAGGTGAAAACGGTCTGTTTTCCTTGATTGGCCTGTTAAGCTGTCGCTCTAATCTTTAAAAATGTCTCAAAAAAATTATGGTTAATTTTCTTCAACAAATATTTTGTACTAGATCGAGTCAAGTTTGAACTTTTTGCTATTTTATTGTTCTCTGTTTATACGAAGATTTTATGTTACGAAAACACAAAAAAAAAATTAAAACATTTTTCATAGGAAGTTTTTTTTTTGAGATTTTATACGACCCCGAAAACCCATATTTCCATACCCAACTCGAACTTTAAACACAAAAATGAAAAACACAACTTAGGTCCGCCATTTTGAAAAACTAATCAGCTATCACAAAAATGTTTTTCTGAGAATAAAATTAAAAATAGAGATTATATTATGGAGTTACTTTGCTTTGGTGGCCATTGTAGCTTCGCCATTTTGAAATATACGCTTTAAGAAGTTGACGAGAAAACGAAAATTTTAAGCCCAAAAACGTTGATTTATCTTAAAAATTTAAGTGTGAGGAGGGGTGGCTGGTTCGACAGAGAATGACCCATATATGTATATGCTTTTTTATGTATTCTTTATCAGATGCTAACACAGGCCTACAAAAAAAAAGTTATTTAAACTTTACATGTGACGGGGCTAGCATTTTGAGCCGCTTAATCCGAATCCGAGGTCCAAAAAAAGTCCAGTGCGTCAGAATTCTGACGTAACCTCAAAAAATGGCATAACATTTTTTTACTAATTTTTCTGGTGTCAAAAAAACTCAAGCACGTTATATTTCTGAGGTAACCTCCAAAATAGCTCATTTTATCGTGTTTTTTGAAATTATGTCAGCACAATCGGATTCAACTGATAATCAGAAAATTTTATAAAAATGGCAGAACTTATATGTGAGAACTACAACATATTTTGCTAAAAATCTAGTTTATTGTAGTTCTTCAAATCTACTCGTTGGTTTATTGCCAGAAAGTTTTCATAGTCAGATAGTCCATCTAGGTATCTTCGTAAAGTTTCAATAATTTCAGCTTTAATATAAGAAACTCTCAAGTTCGTATTTTGCCGAGAACCTGCAGTATTTCTTTAATTGCTGTGTTTTTGTATGTTTCTTTTTTATTTTAAGAGTTGACTTGTTTTAGATAGATTTCTAAATTTCTATTTTATGCTAACTTTTTGTTCATGAAGTATTCAACAGGCGCATAAGAATTTATTGGCCATGTTAAACAAAATTACAATTACATTAAATTTGATTGCAAGCATTTTCTCAAGCCAACTGTCATCCGTTTGTGTAGCTTAATTAAAATTTCTCTTTATTCCGCCACAATTTCCAAGTACATTCATATACATATGTGTCCCGTCTCTTCCCGTTCGGGCCTTACAATTCCATTGACATCATCAAATTGCCAAGCTCACCAAAACCAAATGCTTTATAACATTTTGACCAACTGCAGCTGAGGCTTTCCGCACTATTATAGCTGTCAGTTGTACTTACAAAAGCGTCACGGGGTGTGTGTGTGTGTGAGTGTATATAGATGTATATATATACTTGTATACATATGTGTAATAACGTAATTTCACACGCACAATCGCGGTCATTTTAATTAGCACGATTGCATTTTCAACACGTATACGCAATTCAAATTGTAAATCAGCTAGGCC
Source organism: Chymomyza fuscimana (assembly GCA_949987675.1). Taxonomy (NCBI): domain Eukaryota; kingdom Metazoa; phylum Arthropoda; class Insecta; order Diptera; family Drosophilidae; genus Chymomyza; species Chymomyza fuscimana. The sequence continues at coordinate 101,911,386 of OX465089.1, forward strand.
GTTGAGCATATGCAGGCAGTTCAACAATATCAATATACACTGTGAGAAAATTTGTAGAAAGTTTAGTGAGTCGCTTTATATCGCATTGGCACGTGCGCCGCTAGATGGCGCCACTAAGCGTCGCAACAAGGTGATTTTTAAACGCAGCAATTTATCAGCTGTTACTGTGTTTACCAGGAGCGGACTAAGAAAAATTGAGGGAAGGCGTTCGTTTTGGCTGTGTATGGTATTTTTTGTGTAGAGTCAGAAAAAAAATAACTAAAAATAATTGCCAGTAAATATTCAACTTTAAGTTGGCATAAATATAATCTAAGAATATCAAAGAATATTTAAAAAATTATTTCAGTATAAAATAAGTGGTCTTTTAAACCTATTTCGATTCTTTTTAATTCCTCTTGCAATAAAACATTCGGTTTCAAACTATATGAAAAATTTGGTCTGGTGAAATTGGTAGCACCAAACATTCGGTTTCAAAACGAATCCGAATTAAATGTTCGGACTCGTTTTCCGGAGCTGGGAAATTTAAAAAAAAAATTTACCATATATTTACCAACTCAGCTACCCTTATAAATAATTTTAAAACTGAGGCGATTTGAACTCTCGCTTCCAAAATACTACATACACGAGAAACAAGACAATGGCAACCTTTTTTTTTTAAACACCGTTTTCGAGTTGTTTTCGAAAAATATGTTTTTGGGTACTTTTTTCAGTTATTCCTCAATATCTCGTGGACAAAATTAGATCGAAAGGTATTGATGTGCTCTTGCAGTGATATATAATATATACAGATTACAAATTACAGTCAACCAAAGTCGAAAAAAGTGTAATTTTTTAACATTTTTCAAAATTACACATTTTCGGTTTGCTTTTTATTAACGAAAAAAAATTTTAAAAATTATGTTAAGCTTTCAGCTGAAAGGGAATTCTTTTACGAACATTTCGAGTCTAAGATCTTCGAAATCGGATAGATAACATCTACAGTTCTTATGGAAAAAAATATGTTTTTCGAAAATATCTCGAAAACGATGCTTAAGAAAAAAAAAGGTTGCTATTTTCTTGTTTCTCGACCCCAAATTACCCTAAAAAACACTTTTTTAGAAAGGTTCACTCGATGACCCTTAAATTTGTAAACTAGTGTTATCTTCGGAATTTATGATCCGAACGTTTTATTTCCCACATTTTACACATACAAACTAAGGCTGTAACTTTATAACTACCAAATATGTATAGCGCCTTGAGGTTATTTCTAGGTAAAGCGGGCGCCCCTTCATAAGAAGTCCGAATGTGAAGTTTGGCAATCCTAACGTTTATACTCTCGAAGATCTAGGCGTTCATGCAGACGAACAGACTGATAACACATAGACGGAGATATGGGCCCAGATTCTCATATTTTGGCCAAAACTCTGGCATTTCCAAAATAATTTTTTTAGAGTGATGAAATTTTACACAAGTGTTCGTAAAGGTCTGAGCTATTTTTTATTATTTAAGTTTTAGCCTGCTCAGATTTTTCTAAGATATAGATAATCTAAACCAAAATTGGAAAAAATTTAAAAAAAATGTTTAACTTAATTAAAAAAAAAAGCGGTTTATTGGAATTGGACCATATGTCACACAGAGGTAGATATGAGCTCCTCATACATTGAAAAAATAGCCTATACCCAAAATATAGAATGGTTTTGAAGTTACAGCCCCAAATAGTTTCAGCTTTCCAAGCAAATTACTAAAAGACGACATCACTAATCCATATGTTTTTTAAGTGCTATAATTTATTTTTTTTCATGCTCTTTTAATTTCCGAAAAAATATTTCAAAAATCAATATTTACATTTTTAGGTTTTTTCTTCAAAATTGATCAATATTACAATTTTTGATTTGCACCTTTGTAAGTATGCTATACAATTTTGAAATTGTACATTTTTCTTACATTTAAGTACAACTTTTGAAATGAAAAAAATTAAAGCATACTTTTAGGCAGCTAAGAAATTAGAAAAATAGTACAATTTCCTGGAGGTCAATTTTTAATATTCAACTTTTAGATACAAAATTCAATTTCCGAAAATCGGGAGGAATCACATTTTGTTGTAAAACATGTGAAGAAATTTATAAAAATTTTTTCGATCAAATATTGAGTGGTAGTCGGGGGCACCCTTAAAGCAAAGTAGCCAAATGATGAAAAACCTACAAAATCTTTATAACTACTCGAATATATTTAAAACCAAAAAGTTTTTAAGCTCAATTATATTTTTCTCTGAAGTAACATTTATGAATAACAAAGTGAATGAAGATTTCGTAGCAACATGTATCATGGTAAATGCAGGTTTTTTTTTCTGTAAATTATCGCAAAAGTTAAAAAAATGCAAAATGTCATCTTTGATGGCTAATAACTTAAGAACCAGTAATTAAAATTTAATATTTCTTTTTTGCACAGGATACCTTAACATGTGTAAAATTACATTAAATTGCCATTGTGTCCAAATTTTGAATTTCGTCTGGATGGCTTTCTGATCTGGCCCATTGTGCACGGTACAAATTTACGCCATGTGCTGAAGTTTTGAGTAAGTAAATGTAACAAATTGCATTCATTAGAAGTAAAAAATAATAAAAAAAATTTTAAAAAAAAATTTCAAATTCTTATACATATTTAGTTATTAATAGTGATAAAAAATAATACTGAAAAATTTCAAAATATAATAAATCTACGCGCTTTAAAAATCAAAAGCACCTTATCACTTAATTTTTTGCAGTGTATTATATATTACTACAACTCTGAGCCACAACTGCTTCACACAAAATTTTTGCAGTAAATTAATATTACTAATTGAGGCATCCAACAGTGCATTTTGGTTCAGTTCATGCCAAGCTTCGTCTGAACGCATCCAGCCATGAAACCAACTCATTTATGTTGGCTTTGATTTGGCTTAGTAATTAACACGTTCAAAAAACCCGCAAACAGTGCTCAATAAAATCGTAACTTTTTAGATGTTTGTATATAAATTGTTTTATATACTAGCTAGAATATATGCATATTTGTATGCACTTCATTCGAGCATATAATATAAAAGTTATTGCATATAGGTTAGCCTATACAATAGCCAAAGTAAACAAAGCGATTGTAGTCGAGTCTGTGTTTACATTGCGTATACGTTATACAAAAACAGACGAGTGCGCAACAGTCGCCTCACGCAGCTTGCGGGCTTTGTAACCTAATGGAGTGGACTTGGTAGTGAGTTCTATATACATACTATATAGAGTGTTTTGTTGTGTTGCCTAAAATGGATTATGTATGGCTCATACTTGTGTGCGGTCTGGCAATTAGCTTGGTGCAAGCTCAAATCGATCCCATTTGCCGCATAGTGCAACGAAATGGTCTTGACTGTGAGGTGCATCGTGTGCAAACAGCTGATGGCTATCAGCTGACACTGCAGCGTATACCGCCGCCGCGCAATCGCAGCTGTCCCGCGCTCAGACCTTTTGTGCTCATGCACGGACTCATAGGTTCCGCCGGAGACTTTGTTAGCTCGGGACGTGACAGCGGCTTGGCGTTTCGTTTAAATGCGCATTGCTTTGATGTCTGGCTGCCCAATGCTCGTGGCAACACGCACTCACGCCGACATTACCGTCTGCAAACCAGTCAAGCCGAGTTCTGGAATTTTAGCTGGCATGAGATTGGCATTTATGATCTGCCTGCCATATTGCAGTACGTGCTGGCTGTAACCGGACAACAGCAGCTGCACTATGTGGGTCACTCACAGGGCAGCACGGTGCTCTTGGTGCTGCTCTCACAGCAGCCCGCTTATAATGCACGTTTCGGCCATGTGGTCATGTTGGCTCCTGTGGCGTATGTGCAGCATTTGAGCAGTCCGCCATTGCGTTTGTTGGCCAGCGAGAGTCGTCGGGTTACGGTGCGTTGGCTTAGCAGCCAAATGGATACGGATACGGGGATATATAGTGTGTTCAATGCTGACCCTTGTTTTGGTTTTGTTGCAGCTGCTGCTAAATCAACTGGGCTTACATGAGCTGCTACCTGCCACGGCGTTGACCCAGCTGGGTGGACAATACTTTTGTAGCGCCACTGTGCCCACATATGCGATATGCACCTTCTTCACCTCGCTCTATGTGGGCTTCAGTGACTATCCGGCGGATCGTGTGAGTATGGCTGGCCATAATTTAGCCATGTTGGCAACAAAACGTTCAAACTTTTAGCTCTATGCAAAAGTTTTTATTGCACTCAGGAGTGCCACCCGTATACTGGATACACGGACACACACACACACACACACAGACACGGAGCGGCTTTAGTTTTGGTAATAAAAGTTATTTGAATTTAAATGCGTAAACGAGCTGACTGCCAGCCCTTGAAAGGATTGGTGGTACAACCTGAGGGAGGCACAATGGGTTTTTGAACGGCTGGCAGGCAGCTATTGTAGCAAGTTTGATGCGCTTCTCTCGGATTTAGTTGGGAGTAGTTGGAATTTTTGGTTGGGTTTGGTAAACTATAAAAATGTCTTAAAAAAATGCTGGATGTCTTCTAATAAGATCCTTCAACGAAAATTCGCTTAAAATAAGATACCCAAAAATCATAAAAATATTTATAGGATCTACGAATGTCAGAACAAGTTTCTCTTCTTTCCTTTAGAACATTTTGTGCAGAGGTTCTTCTTCTTTTGTTTAAAAGTGATTTCTGACGCAACACTGACTGTATTTATTAAAGCAATAACTTGATGCCAAAAATTTTCAAAACTTCTGAAATACTTTTATAATATTGCATGCCCGCTTTTTCTTGGTAAGAGTATCTTACATGGAGCTTCCAAAAATTGTAATTTTTTTCTGGTTTAACATTTTTCATTGTTGTTGTTGTTGTTTATGTTATTGCTGTTGTAGCGTACGCCAAAAGGTGCGCAAAAGTTTTTGCCTCGTTTGCCTGCTGCTAACTATACAACACATTACGTATACGCCACGCTGCCTTAAACACTTTTTGTTTTTGCACGGCACATTTAAATTTTGTTTTGCCATGAAATATGGCAAATAAATCGCGCAGCTCAGTAACAGAGTGTGTGTGTGTGTGTGTGTGTGTTTTTAGTTTTGGCCAACTTTATGGCTTATCTGTGCGAGAGGGCGCATGCTATAAGAGCCTTAAGCCTTCAGAAGTAGTGGGGCATGGCAAAGTTTGTAGTCAAGTGTATGTTAGTTATTAGGAACAGCATTGAATGTGAGTTCTTAAAGTTTGTCCTAGCACAGTAGGGATTTGTCCACTTTTATACGTATCCTGCTGTCTTAACAAATTGCTTTTGAAGCAAAAGAGCTACGAAATAAGTTGCAAGCAAGTGGAATCGCGTGCCATATCTGTGCAATCGTCATAAGTTCCATTCAAGTCAATGCATAAACAAGCAAACAAATACAAGTGCCCCGCACACTTTATCGTGCCCCTAGCTCTCTGGACCCTAACCACAAGCAACAAAATTGCTAAACAAATAAGTGGATAGAGAGAAAGCAGCAAGGAGGAGTTATAGAGACAGCAAGATACTTGTGACAACTGCCAGCAACATTACATGCCACAATACGCCCGTACAAATAAATATTTGTGCATATTTAGCCGGGCTTCCGACACACACACACACAGATACACACACTCAAACTAGTTGCCCAAAAAAAAAAAAAAAAACAAGTTCAACAGACTTTTGCAACTGCAATGCGTCGCAGTTGAGTGGCAATCCGAGTTGACGAAGAAAGCTAAAAAAAATTGCTTACATTTAAGTCGAGCTTAGACGACTGCGAGATACTCTCACTTTGTAGTTTAGCTAGGATGGGATATCCCAAATGGGATTTTTTTTTTTATATGGTTTTGTTATTCGGTCCAAATTTTTTTTGCATTCTGCGTAGACCCCTTAACGTGAAAAACAAAATTTGCGTCAATATCTTTAATCCCTTAGAAGTTAGGGCTTGTCAATGAAAAGTCTAAAAATTAAAAATCCAGTATTCAGTTATCGATAACTCTATAAATAATCGAAATTTACGTGGTTACTATTCTCGAGTAGCGCTATCACATATCTAAAAATCAACAAAACCGAAGAGGTCAACCAAAAAAGTGACTCGCATCACATAACCTGGTATGGAATGATCGGAGGGTGTAAAAATGAGCTTTATTTCCAAGTATTTTCTAACGCATTTCATAAACTGAAATTGCGCCTTTATTTTTGATGATATTTTTTGTTTATTCTGGACATAGTCGGAATGAATTTACGGCAACTTTTAAACCCTAGACCTTCATCTTACCCATCCTTGGTGCTAAAAATAAAAAAATAATTACATATGAGAACAAACCTAGGATTAAAGAAATGTTCCGATAAACCTTTTGAAGATTTTTCCATCGCTACGTTTTGTCTTGGCAAACCGTCATTAAAATTTCTTCTGAAAGGTTCACAATAGGATTAAGGTCTTGGAATTGACTTTACCACTCAAGAACAATCATATTATGCCACAGAACCATATGGTCTCTGCGCAAAGCTTTGCCTAGTAGTAAAGATATAGAGATTAAGTACCTAGAATGGCTGTAAGTTGCCAAACTCTCTTTCTCATTCTCTGCTTAAAGAATATGTGCATCTTCTGGTAGAATTTTGTGTCCGCCTAGCTCGACTCATTTGAACGGATAAAATAAGCTCCAAACCAAGAATAGACTGATAGTATAATTTTTTCCAAACACAAGAAGGCAGCACTTTCTGTTACATACCTTTCAATGCACTCAATATGCTCTATTGGGCTGTGGGTAAAGTGTATACAAATATGGCGAATCTGCACACACATACAAACAAGCTGCCGGCTGTGCAGCAGCAACAACACACAAAAACACAAAACTATTTGCCACAAGTTGCAGACGCAAAGAAAAAATAAATGGAAAATATAAAAAGCAAAACAGAGAGAAAGGAGCAAGAGAGAGAGAGAGAGAGAGAGCAAGGAAAAACAGGCAAAGGCAGCAGCAAGCGGAAAATCAAATAAACATCAAAACAAAAATATGTTGCCGCTGACATGGCACGACAGGACACACACACACACACAACCATACACAAATACATATAAACACACATGCACACACACACTGGCAAAGCAAATGGCTGCCATTTCAATTTAAAGCCAAGAGTGGATTTACATATGTTAAAGTCAGGTCACCTGTTAACAATACATAAACACACACACATACTATCGCACAGATAAACACACACTTAAACACATATAAAGCATGGACATGATTTGATTGGTTTGCATTTTAGCTCAACAAAAAAAAACAAAATGGTGGCAACAATAAAACTAAACAGCAAATAAATTGCTAATTTGAAACGGGCATGCAATGCATGCGAAATTTGAAAAATGTGGAAAGTGCTGATTTGATTTGGAACAGCTTTTTAAAAACCTATAAAAAGGTAACGTTTAGCAGCGTGGAAGACCCAGCTTAGGTAGTAGTTTAAGTCTTTCCAGCTGCCATTAATATTTTTGAAATTTTAGGTTATAACAAATTTTCGAATTATATAAATTTTATAACTTCCTAACTAGTCTTCCCCATTATCAATTGCAACACATTTGCCTGCATTTCAATTGTTCTAAAGCTCTTTGAATTCGGTTTTCAATATTTAAAACCAAAACACAAAGTTTTTCTAAGCTAAGCTTTACACAGTTTTTAAGTTTTAAAACTGCTGTGAAAAGCATAGAGCGCATTAATCCTTTTAAAACTAACAATAAGCTACTGATTTGGAACCGCTTCGATTTAGCAGCGCTTTTTTACTCCTGATTTATTGCAAGTCAAAAGGCAAATAGAAATTGTTGTAGGGGAGCCACCAGGAAAATGGCCAGCTGCGACCCAGTTAACGATAAGTCAAAAAGCAAAAGGTTGCCCTCCATCTGTGGCATGTGTCTGTGTATTTCCGTGTCTTTTGTGTTGCAACATAACGGAAATGACAGCAGCACACACACACACACACACACACACACACACACTGAAACAAACTCACGAACACGCACACTCACACATGCCACATACAAATACATATGTGTTTAGAAGCCATGCTTCCGGTTGGTCTCCAGCATAGCTGCTAAAATTTAAACGCTTGTCCATAAATTGCACTTTAAATCTTGCAGCAAATCTTCACACGCGTTTTGGAGACCACACCGGCTGGCATCTCACGTGGTCAGTTCAAGCATTATGGACAGCTTATACAAAGTGGCGGATTTCAGCAGTTTGATTATGGTACTCCCAGTTTAAATATGCAGCATTATGGTCAAGCCAAACCACCGAGCTATAAGCTGAACAATGTGCGTCTCAATGTGCAATTGTTTTACGGCACGCGAGATGTGCTGGCCACTCAGCCGGATGTGCTGCATCTGGTACGGGATCTGGTCAACAGTCGCATTTCCATCTATCAAATACAGGGCTATAATCACGTAGATTTTCTGTATTCGAGCACAGCGGCACGTTCGATCTACGAACCCATTATAGACACAGCATATCGTTTGGATATGGCTGCTGGATAGCTCGAGCGTGTCTAAGTCTACAATAGCGCGCTGCACGAGAGCAGTTCCGAGTTCTAACAATAACTAAAATTTGCTTAGGTCCTTTCAATGCAGATATCAAACCAATTGTTGTTGTGTCAATGATTTAAATTTTTTTACTTAAAATACAACGGGGAAAAAGAATCGTACCTGCTCCCGATTTTGATTAAATTATTTGGAAATCTACAAAGTCAAAACTGAAATTGGTGTCGAAATACAAAACAGTCATAATTATATTCATTATTAAATTATTGACAATAGATTATTCGCACATTTTTAAAAATTCGGATTCAGATTCAAAACTTTTGTATTTTTAGATGAATTGCCCATTCTAGTATACGACTTCATTTCAGCTTCACTCGTGCAGTTCTCTATTAGATATGACATACAGAAAATCTTAATTAGACTAAGTTTCGTTTACATTTACATTTATATTGTATGTATAATATAGAATACTATATAGAACGTAGTTGAAACAAAAGAACTAAAAAATATATAATTGGAAACAGACCTCTGCAGCTTTATACAGTATATAAGATGGATGTTACTTGTTTACATTTCTCAATACAAAACTATATGGAATAGTCGCTCTACTTTGATGGTGTTGTTAATGAACAGCAGTATTGATATTATTCTTAATTCTAGAGGGAGAACATGGGATTGCTTAACTCAGTTCAAAGCCCGCACCAGACTGTATGGCATAGAGCAACTTTTCACGCATTTGTTCCACTGTTTTAAAAGGCGGTAGCTTTAGCAGATTCGTGCAGGTGCTCGCCGTTGGCAGACGTTCCATATCGCCTGCGTTTTGTATACAAAAGGGTGGATCCAAATCCTAGCAACAAAATGCAATTTGTTTAGCATGTGTTAAATGTAAATAAATTGGCTTACCTTAAAACCCAAGAGCGGTGGTCTTGAACAGCTGGTGACAAATTTTAGCAGCTGCCGTCTCTGCAGATCACTGAACCCATCCAGCGCTTCCCAAAATGCCATTATTGAAGGATGCTCTGGTGAGTATTCGCCGCCATATTTGCAATGCTTTTTCAAATCCTCGAAATCGATGGGTATCTCTGCGCCGGATATGAGTATTTGCAACTCTTTGTTGCTAAACATGTAAAGCCACTCAATAGGTAGCACATTGGACAGCCCCTTGCGAAAGGCAATACAATGACGACGTATCTGTACATTAAGCTTGTAATCTGCCATAAGCTGCAGATACTCAATGCGATTTGAGTTGGTGACAGTTATGCTTTGACCATTTGGCTTCAACTCTACTATTTGCGTTTGTCCTAGCGAACTGCTGGCTACGGTAAAATCCAAATTTAGTTCACTTACATCACCCGTATAGTCTTTGAGGTAGAGCAAGTTGCGATATAACTCTGGATCCAGCGAAGCCAATTGATGTATATCCACATCCGAGTATTTGCCAGCCAGTTTGGTTAGAAAGAATTCGGCTAGGGGTAGTTCGACAAGCAAATTCTCGTAGATGGCTTTGCCTAGTATGCGGCCTATGAAGTAGTAATGCTTTTCATAGTCACTAAATAGATCGGCTACGTTGGGATTCGGATAAAGCTTGTTGTCCGTGGTGACCCTGTGATATTGAAAAATAAAATTAATAATCAGTTGAGTAGATGATCAAAATGGCTTACATAAAAAAACCACGATTGGGATCAAATGCCGTTTTGATAAGCTCAGAAAGAAATTCACGAAAGACGCCACCACCATCAATGCCTGCTTCGTCTAGGCCCAATGCAGACACAAATTGTATGCGAAATTTAACACGCAAATCCGGCTCTGTTAATCAATAAATCACATTATAATACAAAATGGGCATTATACAAAGTATAACACATACCATTCTCCGGCCTCAGTTTATCGTAGGCATCCTCATACAAATGCGATCGCCTTACAGTAATCATAATCGCGGGACCTTGAAGAAACGGCTGCAAATTACCCTGCACACGTAGTGTATTGGCAGCCACTAGACCCTGCAGTATGCTCACACGTTTAGCAAACTCCACCACAAAGGGTACCTCGCGTAGTATGGTAATGGAACGTATTTGCTTGGTAGACATGGGCGGACCATTCTCAAAGTCTTCACGGGTAAAGTCCCGAATAGGTTGAAAGGGACGTATGCCGCGCAAGCGACTGCTATGCGTCAATGGCAGATCGGTGGGTCTGTCTAGCGGCAAATCCAAGCGACTAACTGTCCAGTGACCCTCAGGACAAAAGCCTAAGCGCAAGTCTCGCGTATAAATCTGATTGAGTACAAAGACCACAACCTTTAGCAAGTTGGCCCAAATTTGCTTCTGATGGCGCAATTTCCTGTCAACGGCATCCGTATGGCCCAGTACGCTGCGATAGTTTTGCAAGTTGCGCGTTTCGGGAAAAGCAAGCTCCACCAAGCCCGTGCTAATTTCTTTTAAAGTTTTAGACATTTGCACAATTTCTGCTATAGAAAACGGCATAAGGCGCACATGATCTATGGTGGCAGCAGACGTGATCAGCAATTTGTTTTCCACAAACTCTACATCATGCAATGTAGGCAACAGGCGTCCAAAGAGCATACAAAATGTGGCCAGCAGTGGTATAGTGCGATCCACGCCTTGTTTCTTGGCTGGAAATAAAAAAAGACAACACACAATTAGCACAAGTTAAGTTATTGCAGGGAGCTGCATCAACTTACGCACTACACCTTTGGAAATGAGCGTCAGCGGTGCAGAGAAGCCCAACTGCGTGGATTCCGCAGCTAGCTTAAACCAGACAGTGCGTATGAACTTTGGCGTAAACGCGAGTGTATATAAAAGTCTGCAAAAGCATATAAATGAATACTTGTGTGCTTAAAATTAGCAAAGAATAACCTACTTATATTCGAAGACAGCATGCTTGTTGTATATCATTAAATTGTGGCAGATCTCGCAGAGCGCATAAAGCAGTTGGGTGTTCTCTATATGCGGCTCCACTTGCTTTACAATATAATCTACACTTTGTGGTTCATTCAGCAATTCTATAGATTCAAGCAAACAGGCGCGCTCTTTGATGCTTAGCTCACTTGCTCTGTTATAGTCCTGTTCCATGTCATAGTCCATAGTTTGAGGCATGGTCTCTAGCTCATCGTCCGATTCATCTGAGTCATCGGAATCATCTTGCCTATGCGGTGCTGCATACGTGCGCAATGTGGATTTGGGTAGCTGCAAAATATGAGGCATCATCTCGGCAATAACGCGCACATAAACAATGAGTAGGCCGACCTGCTGCAGTTTGGCTGAAAGATGGTTTTATAAAAAATCAATATTTTTTGCAAATGTTACAGTGTTGCAACTCACCTAACTGCCCACGATCCAGCAAAAGCAAAGAGTTTAGCAAAAATGTGCTAAAAAGTGCTTCACGTGCAGGTAGAACCATTTTCTGCTTTAGCTTAACGATGCCTGCATGCTCGACAGCTAAAGAGCTGTATAAAAGGGCGCTTCGTTGGCTGGCGTTTTGTTCCGAGGTGGGCGAAACTGTTGCTGACTCCGTACCCAACTCTAACAAGCCCTCCAAGGAGCGCAACAACAAATCGTACGGAAACTCAGCGGACTCGGCTAAGCAGGGTAGCACAAAGTAGCGTATAGGATCGGTTTGTGGTGTAGCTAATATATCTAGAATGAATTTACGGCAAAAGCGTAAAGCCTGATCAGCATTGCCAGCTGCAAAGCTACGTGTGGCCACAGCCAGTGGCCGCTGCAGCAATTGCAGTAAAGCCTCTGATAGAGGACTAGGTGCAGTCAACGTCTCGCCATCCAGTGGCGGACACTTAACATCCAGCAGCTTACGCAGGCGCAGGAAATAATCACGAGCTATCAGAAAACCAAAGACGCGTTCTAGATACTTATAAAGTAAACTTTCGTCCTCTACATAGCGCTCGACGGCGGCAACTGTGGTAAATGTTTCCAGCATGCGCAGCGGTATAGCCTGGGCGCTACGAGAAAGCGTTAACTGCAGCAAGCATGCATCTAGCAGCTTGCAGACACGCAGCAGCCAATTGAAATCACGTGCGGACTGCTGCAGCAAACGTGCTGGATTACGCAGGATTTGCTGGCAGATTTCAATCTAGAAGTGGAGGTAAACCTTGTACATTTTAGCAACAATTAAGCCGCGCCAAAACTTACCAGTCGTTCACTGTCCTTGGGCACGCGACTGCTATAGAAAAAATTCAAACGTTTCAATAGAAACGACAGGCTCTCGTCCTCTATGATGCGATCCTTATGCGACAGCATATAGGCATCAAATGCTTCCCGTTCAGCGCGTTTACGCCGTTGTCGATAGATAAACGAACGTGCATACGACTGCAGCACCACAGCTCCATTGGCCTTCTGACGCAATTCATTACGTTTCTGTCGTTCCAGCGCCGCCTTACGTATAACCGTATCACGGTCGCAGGTCTGCGAAGCACCACCTAGACTTTGCACCGGACGACGTCGATACTCGCCATCAAAGCCGAACATGACGATGACTCGACAATCCGCACTCTGCCACAATTTCTCTTGTTTTCTGCTCTCCGCACTGATTTGTTACAAGAATGTTACTGTCCAATTTCCTACTTGGCTGGCACAGCTGATCTCTCACACTCGTACTACCCCAGCACAGTTGTTAGAAGCACATAGTCTAGTGGCCAAAACCAAGCGGCGCCATGTAGAGAACACCAGTTGCTTTGAAATTATTGCTATAATGAATATTGCGCCGTTTGGGTCACTTTTCAATGTTCAATGTTAAATTTTTGTGTGTAAAGCGAATGATTTGTATATTTTCTACAGCGCTATATTGGTACTAAAAAATGTCAAAGCGCGTAGTGCAAAAAAATGAGAATTATTAGTATTTTAATACCAAGTCGATAATGCACTAGCACAAAGTGTCCAAAATAATATACTGCAGTACGTTACAATTGTTTGTATTTTATTTTATATACATATTTATAATCTTTCAAATTTTTAACAATAAATATAAATCTATTTTCTTTTGAAGTAATTTTCAGTAAGTCTTTAAGCTACAAATTGTTTTCCTCTTCACCGCCATTACAAAAAAAACAGTTCCTGAAAATATATGTTGGTATACATATAATTGAAAATTAAAAAAAAAACATATTTTTATTAACCCAATCTTTTAGATATTTAGTTATGGGGTTCTTATTTATTTTTTTATTTAATGTCTTTTTTTGAAACGTTTTTTTTTACACGATTTTATCTAGAACGTATCTAGAGTACTATCTATGATTATTTTTATGAAAATTTTATTATGCTTAATACTTAAGTAGCAAGTTCGATTTTTATTTCCTTTCTTATAGCTATGTATATATACCATATATTTTGGAATTTCTATACCAATTATGACTCATTAAAAATATTTTAGTTTTTGTGACATTTGTAATATTTTAACGAAACGAAACAAGGCTAGAATGCTTTTTTCAGTTAGATAAGATAATGACGTCAAATTTTATCTCGCAGACTATAAAATTAATGATGCAGAGAACACAACAAGACATGATCTCGAAGTCCAAGAAAAGATACCATCAGAAAGCTTTGAGATAAATTACTAAACAAATGCGCATACGTATGTATGAAAAAGAGATCGGATAGGCATCATATTGCAGATAACTAACTTTTTCATTGAAAACTATAGATTACAAGTGGAGATCCCATTCCATATAAACAGATGCACTGTTATAGGAAAGCTGTGGACTCTAGTGATTGGATCAAATAAGCAAACGATAAGCTTCCACTGAAAGCAACAGCATTTGCAATTTAAAATGGAAGCTTTTGTGTGTTAATGTGAAGTGCAATCTGATGAAGAGACTATAAACAGTATAAGCTGTAGACTGTTGAGGGAGGGTGGCAGTGCTGGATCCACGGGAGGGTTTTCAGATCCAGACGCCCTGCCCACAAAAGTTGAAAAAATGGGTTGACTGCTTTTTGCAAGCTCTGATATACATCTACATACTTTTCGTAGTGAAGAACCCCCTCTAAGACCAAATCCGGGATCCGCACCTGGAGGGTGGATATAAGCAACTGATTAGAATCCGGAACACGTTCTATGTAAATATTTGAAAACATCGAAAGCAGATAATTAAGCAATTATATACGGCAGCTGACGATAATAGAGGACTGTAACAAAAAGATGAAAAGATTCGTTATCACAGTCTTTAAAAATGTTTTAATACCAAGATAATCTGGCCCCTAAACCATAAAAGTAGAGCTGTAATCGATTGGATTACGAGCAAACGACAATTGGTCTTTTAGTAAATAACATCGAACAAAGACCTGTATGAATTCAATAAATAAGTAAGCAAAACTTATATTCAGTCACGCGGCGTAAAACTACATATATTCCAATATTATTGCAATTTACGTATATTTGAGCAAATTCGAGAAAGTGCATTGCGCATTTGTGTGCAATAACAATAAATAAACTTTTTAATAAGCTCATTTTTATATATTTGCGCACATGAACTATCTATAGAGCGTACTACTTATAAGTACAGCATTAAAATTTCAGCAACTTACATAACTAATATTCTAATTCTAATTAGATAGTAACAGTGATTCTCTTTCGTCCATACGTCACTATGCCTCTGAGTACTTATTCTTTGTTAGAAGAATAAACTTGTCTGCAGCTCACACAGCAGCATTTGCACTTGTATCCAAGCTTAGCTTGCGCTGGCGTTCAATTAGTGCTAACAAAGCTGTGGGCACGTCCATGGTCTGATCATCCACTAGCACAATATCAAACGTGTTCATATA
This sequence comes from Chymomyza fuscimana, assembly GCA_949987675.1. Taxonomy (NCBI): domain Eukaryota; kingdom Metazoa; phylum Arthropoda; class Insecta; order Diptera; family Drosophilidae; genus Chymomyza; species Chymomyza fuscimana. The sequence continues at coordinate 101,926,696 of OX465089.1, forward strand.
TTTCTCCATATTTGCCTCGACGTGCTCAAATAGAAAACCAATTTTTATAATATGTGAAGAGGCCGGCACACCTGCAGCCATGTCTGCATCACCAATGGAATCGCCCATGACTATGATATGATCACGTGTATGCACCAGATTGTAGTACTCACTGCCATCCAGCACAGTTTCGTTTTTGTTAAAAGTATGAATCATGGGCTGTTGAAAGCCATTTAACAAACCATTACTGTACTGCAAAAAGTTTGAGACAACCTTTACATTTGGGTACATTAAGTCAGCTTGACGCAGCACCGATACCACCGAATTGCCCAGTCCAGCTGAAAATACTAGCACTGGTATATCCAAGCGACGCAAGGTATCGAACAGTTCGTGTGTGCGGTCACGTAACGCATGCTTGTATTTGCCGGCAATCTGATCTATTTCCGACTGATCGAATGCAAAGCCGCTAGTAAGCGCACCGGATTTTGTCCACCATTCTATCATATACTGCACTTTCTCGTCTATGGGCATATGTGGATCAATTTCAATGGGGCGATACTTAAGATAGAGCTTGTTACATTCCTCCTTATAGTGCGCGGGCAGTGATTGGCAAGAGTTGAAAATGCCGAAACTGGAGGGCACAGCACCGCCATCCTCGGTACGTTGTTTCGTTATGGTATAATCAAAATCGGAGACTAGTTGCATTCGTTGCGGACCACCCTGCATGAACTCGTTAATAATGCGCTCAACTTCCTCTGGATGACGCATTTTGCAGTGGCTTTGGTTTAGAGCAGCAATATCCTGCCAGCGTACATAACCGGCCGGCTGGCCATTTTCGTTTTTTTTGTCACAGCCCATATTGTAGCGATCTCGTAGATTCCTTAGCCAAGGGCCCAGCAGAAGGCGTTGTGTGCGCAACGAGCGACTAGAGAACAGTGTGCTACAGTTTTTACTGCGACTCGCCAACAGCCAAACGCGATATCTGCAAATTATTTAGGTAAACGCAAACACAAGTATTAACGACGCATAGATGTATATAAAAACATTTAGATATGTGCATGCGCTTATATATAATATAGTGCTGTTTATATATGTACTTGTATACATAGAGTAGTAGTATGCTATCAATCTATCGCTGACCTTGGCAACGATTTTCGCCACTTTTTCTATGCGAGTATATAAGGAACGATGTCGTCGTCGTCGTCGTCGTCGCCTTGTCGCGCTGCTATTGTTGTGTCTATATAGTAATAATAGTTATCAGTAGATTGTCGATGCAATGAAATGACACACACTGTTTATTTTGGTTTAATATTTTAATACCGTGAAAACATTAGCGTCAATAAAAAGAATGCTTGCAAACTTTGCTGCTATTTCCACTTAAAATGCGCTTGCCCTTAGCCGAACAGCTGTTTGGGCAGCTTGCACAGCTGCTTGAGTAGCTTCAACAGCTGTTACAAAATGGAATTGGCACAAAATGCGCGCCAAATAATACGACGGCAATGAAACAACACTGATTTTTTTTTTCTATTTTGTTTTTATTTTATGTTTCTTAACTGCTTAAAAATCCAATAATAGTTACAACTAAATAAATATTTTAGCTGATTGGCTACAAAAACAAAAAATCTAATTCAGCACATATTATATATGTATTATTAATAGTTTTTGAACTTAAGTTACTTATCTTACAAAGTAGACTTAGGCTACTATATTCTAAGATTTCTTTTCTTTTTATTATAATTTGTAGTCTCTTATTTTTGTTATCAGCTAATCCTCTATTAATATGGCAGCAGGCTCTTCGTCTTCATTTATTTTTGACGCTGCTACGTTGTTATTATTTTTATTATTTTTGTTATTATTATTATTGTTGCCCGCAGCTGTTGCATTTGGATTCTCTGAGGGCATGAATATCCATTCGGCTGGTAATAACGATTGATAATCCAATTCGCGCGCCAGTTGCCTATAATTTAAAATGTATTATTAAATTTTTGCTGCATTTTATTCTTTGTTTCACACTTACCGATTGAGATATTTGGCTGCCATGGCTGGATTATTGAAATTCATGACGCCCTGATCTGGCACCTTTACTAAAAAATTACCATCCGTTCTTTTGGCACGGAAACGTGGCAAACGCGGTTCCCCGCGGGCTACAATGAAGCCGTAGTTGCTAGAGAATTGACCCTGTGTTGGCGCTGCTTTAGCTGCATCTGGTTTTATTGTCTTCTTAGCTGTGTCTAACGTGGGCAATACAAGTTTTCCAGGCCCACTGCGGCGAGCTGCTGGCTCCTTGGGCGACGTTGTCTGCTTGGCGGCTTCGCTTAGCTTGGTGGGCAATGAATGACGCGCCGCTTGTACATCCTTTAGCGACGTTTTCGGTGGACGTGGTAGAATGTGACGCAAATTTTGTATTGAAATCGTTGTAGACGACTTCTGAACAACTTTGGGGGACGATGCAACAGAAGTAGGCGATTGCTGGCCAACGGCGGGCTTAACAGTCTGTACAATGTTGGGCACTGTTGTGCGTGTTGGCGTAGGCGCTTCAATGGCCACACCATTTGCGTTGCGCTTAACACCAGCGCCAATGACTACGTTAGTTTTGGGCTTGGCTTGGGATTCACTACTGCCCGCTGCTGGATATTTAGTTATTGTAATGCCCGTCGTACCCACTTTGAGTTTTACAGGCTGCGGGCAAGTGTTGGATGTCAACAGTTCTTGCAGTGAATCGTTCTGCAAAGCAAAATGTAGGCATTTATTTAAAACTGCTTTAGAAAGGAGATTTTGAGCTAAGCACTTACCAGCTTGTTATTGGTGGACACTGAAATGCGACTAATCTTAGGCGGCTTGGGTTGCGCTACACTATTGTCTATAGTGGCTGGCTCGTTTGTCTGGGTGACCTGCACATGGGGCGTAAGAAATTGTGGTGCTGCCGAAGGCGAAGAAACTGTATTTGCTACCGTACTTACAGGCAGCTTGATTGGCACTTTGGATATCAAGGGCACAAAAGCGCCGGGTGCCAAGACAGTAGCTGGTGCAGGCTTGGCCGGTTTGTTTTGCGACAACAGAGTAGCATTTAAAGGTTTGGCATTACTGAGCTCCGCACTTGCCATTGGCAAAATCTGAATGCCGCCGTGCATGGCATTCTGTTGTATGGTAAAATTGACGCGCGACGTGTCCGTGTTGGCAACAGGCAGCGGCTTTGCGTTGGCAACAGGCAGCGGCTTTGCGTTGGCAACAGGCAGCGGATCTGCGTTAACAGCTGGTGTCTCTTCCTCCTCCTCGTCGTCTTCAATAACAATGACACAATCATCATCATTGTCCGATGACATATCTATCGCATCTGCAATCTTACTTGTGCGTGATGCCAACTGTGACTTCAGTTCTACGGCCTGTAGTGGCTGCAGAGCCATGGATGCTGCCGCGGTCGTCAACTGCCCCACTTTGGGATCTCCCACAGCGTCGTTGTCAAGCTCAAAGTGCAACACACTATTGATGATCAGCACCCAAAATGCCATAGTGCGCCGATCGCGCTGTACAGAAATAGAATGCTCCTGCTGGTACACCTCGCGAAGCATCATCTTTCCATCGACACTCTGTAGAAGCACCAGTACTGGTGGCGCCACATCGAGACGCAATGGTCCAAAGTAGATTTTCCGAAGGGAAGAGGGCGTTACGTAAGCATCGTATGGCGCATCCTTGAAAAACTGCAACTTCACCACCTTTTGTTTTTCGCTAGACACTCTCATTACATTGTGAATGCGGTCCAACGAGATCATATCCTTGAAAGCGGGCACAAATATGTGTGAAAAATCGTCGTAGAGATCCAGCACAACCCAACGATGATCTTTACCCTGCTGCTCGGGTATCTGCAACTCGTTTACATCAGTCTTGTTCACCTTACGGAATTCAATATTGGTGCGTATATTGCAGGCAGCATTCTTGGCTGTATCTGAAGTTGGAGTTGGCTCTACTGCAACTGTGTCAGTGGTTTTTACCACCTGCGGCTGGACGGAAATGTTGCTACGCACAGCAGTGTTTGACACCTTTGACAATTGTATGGTTGCCGGTGGAGTAGAAGAAGCCGACGTGGACGCTGACTTCGCCATAATCGGTGGTGGCGTCGCTGAGGGTGTGCCTGTAGGTGTGTTATTCACTGAAAGCTGCGCCTTGCGCTGATGCTCTCGTATACGTTGCTTCACCAGCAACGAGCAAAGAACATTTATTTTTTTGGTAAGTACGGGATGAGTTTGCGGTGTCGGCTTGGTGCAGGCATTGCCTAGCATGTGCCTAAGGAATCCCCGAACAAGCCAGTAGCTCTGACGACCCTGCATGACCACAGCCAAACGACCCGTATTTTCATTGCGCTTGCGATCCATCAACATAAGCGCCATTGCAGGTAACTTGTTTTCTTCTAGAGCATTAATGTTAACTACACCAAGCGCCCCAAACACCGAGGGCATCATATTCGTTGTAGTGGCTGCCAAAAAGTTGTAGTTCTTCATTTTGACATCCCAAATGTAGACCAAGTCTGACTCAAAGGCAGCCAGAAAGTTAGTCCATTTGATAATGCATAAAATCTCCTCGTTGGGCGCTGGTATAATTTTGCTTTCGCGCTGTAACGCCAGGTCAATATCTTGCATTTTTTTACTGACCAAAGCATTCATATTCTTTACCACCTCATTGTAGAAGGAACGGAAATTCACATCCTGAGCCAGATTTGTAACGCTGCTAGAGCTGTTGCCAGCGCTGCTCATTTCCGCCACAATGTTGGAGTCCAGCACATCAGCGGCAGTGTTGGCGGAACCAATTGAGGCGGCGTTCAGTGAATAACAGCCTGTTATGCGTGGCACTAATGTTTCGGATGACTCGGTGGCAGCAGAAACTGGAGAAGCTGACGTTGGTTGGGGAGCGGACGCGGTTGAATTTTTTTCAAGCTGTTCAATGGGTAACGACAGTGTCTGCAGCTTGTTTTCCGTCGCCTTATCATTGTGCACTTTGATGCGCTTGGCTTGGTTATTTCGTTCCTCGCGTTTGCGTTTGCGAGCCGCATCACGAGCAGCATTAGAGTTTCGCGGTTTGCCCAATACCTCAGGTTGCTTAGCATTCTCATCCGAATCATCATCTCGCACCTCTATAACAGCGGCTGGCTGTGGCGGCAATTTCTCGGTCTCTATGCGTTCTCGCTCCAACTCCTCGCGATAGAAGCGTATTGCGCCAAACATACGATCACCGAGCAGCTTCAACTTTGCAGGCGTTTGTTGGCTAGCTATCTGCTGCCTCATAAGCAAGGCACGACGCCGATTTTGGCGTAAATAGGATTTGACAGGTATGCTTACGCCGCGTCTACACGTATAAGGCTTGGACCTGGTATAGGCCCCGATAATATCCTTGTCTAGGGCGCGTGTAGGTGGCAGCATTTTCTGATTATTGAGATTGGGCTTTGGCGGCGGCGGTTCCTGCACTTGTGCTGAAGTACCTTTAACTGGCGAGACTGCTGGCACTACTGTAGGCTGCTTGTTGGGTGTCGTATCCTTACGCGGTTTTTGCAGCTTGGGCTGAGGCTCCTCGCTGGCGCGCTCAAAAGAGTAATGAGCGCGTGTATGTATTTCAGGCGAATAGTGGGAAGTTGTAGAATTTGGCAGCTCCTTCTCTATGATTACAGGCTTTCCATCTAAGGATTCACCGCCGCAGAAACATTTGTACAGGTGATGGGTCATGCAGAAAGTGGCTACATTACCCAAGTCTGCCAGACGACGCAATGGCACATAGCAATGCATAAGCTGCGCTGCATCCGTGTCCTTAACCATACAGGGCTCACTTAAGGCAAATATGCGCGAATATGAAGTAATCTGCGAACCGGAATTGGAAGCGCTGGTTGATTCAATATTAACCACGCTGCGTTTAACAGCGCCAGTTTTGGTTTCGCGGGGTTTTGGCGGTGATACGCGTGCATGTAGTTCCTCTTCGGTATCAGCAAAATCCTCATAACGTTTTGGCGCCTTGGTGCAGCGGCGTTTCTTATCGCTTTGCGACTCGTTAATAAGCAGCGTTTCGTTCTCGGTGAGTACGAGTGTTGAAGTAAATTCCTTTTCCATTTTGGCGAGTCTGGCTGTTGCTTTTCGCCGCAAATTGAAGGCATCCTCATTAGATATGCCACGACCCTGTAGTGAAAAGTGTTCGTCTAATAAGAAAGGCTAGTATATCAAAGATTACAACTTACATCCGTTTCCACGCGCATGACGCGAGCCTTTTCCTTGCCCTTACATTTACACTCTAGCTGACAGCTCTCTTTGCCGCAGTGCTCGCGCATGGGTCGCTCTGTAGCCAGGCTGTCACATACGCAGCCCAACTGGCAGAAGTCAACGCTGCAGGGTTCATTATCTGAAAAATGAATACCATATAATGTATTGTATATAAAATATATATTTTGTACATACCCTTCTCGCTCTTGGCAGCGGCATCTATGATCGTTGCATTCAGGCGACGTAGTTCCATACGTAGACGATTTTGTTTGTTTATCAGCTGACGATCCATTTTACTGCACTTGGCCTTGGCTTTGGCATCGCTCTTGGGCGATGAATCTATAACAGAGCTGGGCGAAGAGCTTAAACCGTCGGGATCCTCACTGATGAACGAGTTCTCACTGCAGCTAATGGCCACAGTGTTGATCATATCACTGATCATATCTGCGCATGTCAACTGCACTTCATCCGGCACTGCAGGCAGTTCTTTGCGAAAATCCAGCTGCTGCAGTTCGACTTGTGACTTGGCAAAAGAGGCATCCAACTGTTCGGAACGATCCACTACACGACGCACCAAGATATGATTTCTATCATTTAAGTAGGGTATGACGAAAGTGAAGCTTTTGCGGCGTCCGGCAGGTGTCTTAGCAGCCTCAGCCTCTGCAGCGCGCATGGTGGCAGGTTGTTGCAGCGTAGAGACGCAAAATTCGGCCCACTCACGAGTTATGTCATGGTGTGGCAGTATATATTGCAGATAACGTTTGGCTATTTCGTCCAAAGGGCGGCCTATCTGCGGATCTACCTCCAGTTCCACCGTGGGCATGCTTACAACGGCCATGCTGCCACCAGCCAAAAGCAAAGCGGCCGTGTCATCATCGAGCGGCTTCTGAAAAGGCTTTTGTGAAAGCGGGCAAGGCCGGAATACTGACGGCAATGGAAACCTATTAAGTTTAACCTTATGTTCTTTGGTTTTGACTATTTTTAGTTCACGCTGTATAGCTGCATCCACACACTGTGCATTGCAATCCAACATGGCAGTCTCGTCATCACTCAACTTGCTGGAGTAGGCAGGTTTTTCGCGCTCGGCATTGTTACCCTGGGTGCCGGGCAGCTTGATCTCCTTACCATCCACATTTATTACTTGGTAATAATACTTATTATGATCGGTGGCAACATAACTGGCCGCCTGCCAGCCCTCGCGTGTGAATGGCATTTGTGTGTTCAGCGCCTGCAGCATTTGCATGGAGCCACTCTTTACCTTGAGATTGCGATGTTTGCGATTGAGCTCACGGTAAATATTGGCTTCGTTGTTTATAATGGACATCTTGTGGTTCTTTGAGAAACGCTGCAAATATTGACGTCGCTCGGCCACGGTGCGCATTTTTTGCAAAGTCTCGGGTACCGCCGGCATCTCCATATGCGGCGGTGAGCTTACAGCAGTAACAAGGCCATCCAGCACTTTGTGCTCTTGGAATTTTTCATTTTCGTTGCCAGCTCGAGTCGGTATTTGTGGCTTTGGATTTATGTTGTTCTTGCGCATGTACTCGTCTAGAGATTCACTAACAAATGCTGAATTGCCTTCCTGCGTCTTATAGTTAGATGGCACTAACGGCGTCGGTAGCATTCCTCTCACATGGTTGGCTTCATCAAAGCCCAAAAAATCCTCATCTGTGGAGCTGGCGCTGCTGTTTGTCTTGTCTGTCTGGTCTACTGCAGCCAATCTATTGGAGAAATTACACTCCTTGGCAAAGGATTTCACGCTCACTTTGCTCATAAGAATATCAAGGAAATTTGGTTTCTTGGACGTTAATTCTTCGTTTTGCTGCGAAACATCGCTAACGCTGGTGTCAATACTAATGTCCATGGGCGCTGCAGCTTCTGGTTCCAGCGACTGCTGCCTTGCGCAGTCTTCTCTTGACTGCGTCTCTACATCTGTATCCATTGCTTGATCAATTGTATTGGACTCATTTTCGGCCAATAGCTCACGCAGCTGCATATTTTTGTTGGAATCTGTGATTAAAGAAATACCGCGTTTGCCTGACTTGAGTAGCTCCAGCTGTTCCTTCATTTGTTTGGATAAATCATCAGCACATAACTGGCGTGCTGGCGTTGTGACCACATCATACAACTCCGTCTCCTCGTACTCTTCTATGTGTCCCATGTTCTTACGGTACCTTACCATTTGTTTTGTCCACTGCTTGACATTTCGTTTTCGTTTCTTGATCATGCGCTTTAGGCGCGGATCAAACAAAAAATGGCGCACACGTTGCACAATCACAATGCGATTATTGCGTTTGCGCCAGGCATAGCGTCGCAGCACAAAATGCGGTACAAGCGCATATATGAGAAAGCGCTTGATTTTCTCGTAATTGCGCCGCAGAAAGCTTCCCGAAACAGGATATTTATACTTGATATGCTGATATTTCTTCAAATGTTTGCCTTTAAGTATGATTGGCGGCAAATCTAGTGTCATGCTGTAAAGAAAATGCAAAAAATGTATTAGCAAATAATCTTTATCAATAATTGTTTTCGATTTGTCAAAATGACTACGCTTTCTAGTCAACCAATTACTATAAACTGCAGAGTTTCAACAAAGCAAGCCAAATAATTTCATCACCTAAATGACAATTCTAGAACAAGTGCAGCCAATGCGATTAAACTACATGGGCAGCACTGGCTTAGATGATGTCCACAATTTTGTTTTAATATTATGTACTTAAGTAAATTTCCACATTAATGAAAAATTGTGTCACTATGGTAAAGGTGCATGGGCAGCACTGCCACACGCATAACAGATATTTTATGCACTTTAGCCATTTTTTACGACATAACGCTTTAGAGGCCACACAAGTCACCAAAAAAAAACATATACCATTCTATATATAATATTATACATTACTTAAAAGTAATTGCGCAGTAAAAAGACATCTAGGCCACGTGTAAGCAGTGCGGCCAAGCTACATGGGCAGCACTGGCGCACGCCTAACAGATACATACAGAAAACCCTCGCTTTACGCCGTAACTAAGCTACCATCTACGGTTGAAAAAAATAAAATAAACTACGAAAATTGCATACACACTGAGACTTGCCAAACAACACACAAACATGCTCAGGATATTTATTTACGCTATCCTTACAACAACTATTACGTACTTTGTTCAACAAAAAACAAACTCTTGCGAGTTGCGGATTTTGTTGTAAATTTGCAGCTTTTGTTTTTTTTTTGTTGTTTGCTTAAATGTCCAAAAAAGCCGCACGCAGAACAGTTAAGCACAGATACAAACACAGAAAGGCAGCGCCAGAGACGACGACGCATACAAACATGCACCAACACACACACACACACACACACACACACACTAAGCAGAGCTAACTAAAACATTTTTTCGACACACTTTTTGTTTCACTTTGCAACCGAATCAAAACTAATGCCAATTGCTACATAATGTTGCACACATTGCGCATGTGCATATTTAAATATTTATTAAACACTTGCAATTATTTAAATATCAGTTAGAATTAAAACGCGTGCGAAAATTATGCGGTCACAAAACCACAACGATCTTCACTGCGGCTGCTGCTGAAAAGTCTGTTCTGCGTTTGCCTTTGATTACAACAACTAGCTGTGTATTGTGGGCCAATTGCCAAGCGTTCCAGCATAAAGGGAATGCATGGTATGTGAAACAATCAACAAACAGCATGTCGATGACAGTTGTTTGGCGCTGGGTGCGGGTGGGGTGGGAGGTGTGTACTGTGCGCATATTTTAAGCCTAGCGATTAATTGTTATCGAAGCGAGCGAGACAGCAAATGGATTTTGTACGGGAAGAAATTTGTCTCGCATCAAATGTACTGCCGTGCAACTGTGCAATTTTGAGGTTATGTTATGCTTTTGTTTCGTTTTTTGCCAACTCATGATCTGCATTACGCAGCAATGACATAATTATTAAAGCAGCTGCCGCAACAAAAGCTCGCATGCACACAAGTCTATAGCTAATTAATTAGCACCCAGCCTTTATGCAATTAATCAATAACCTCAAAAATGTAAAATGGCGTCAACAGATACACACACAAGCGCCGATCATCGCATGTGTCATACAAAGCACCGTACAATGCGCGCTCCAGGGCTCACATGTACACACCCACGCACACTCGCACAAAAGCGCAGCAAGGCGGTGCAAAAAAGGCAAAACAACTTTGCAAAATATCCTTAAATCCCAAGCCCAGTATTATAATCCAAACACTTACCTGACTTGAGCTTAACACGTTGCGTAGTCGAAAATCTTTTCTAAACTATTTTTCAACACAATTCTCTACACTTTGCAAGATTAATTTCTGCAAAAATGCGCAGTTGTCGACTCTTAAAAGCATAGCCCGAGAATACACACACACACACACACAACCGATAGAAAAGGCATACACAAAGTGACAGCGCTACCAGCGGCTGCTTGATTAATTTCAATATGGAGTCGATAACAGCGCGCCAATGGCTGGAATGAAACACAGGGTTGTTGAGTGCCATCAACTTTATGCGAAATAAACAGCATTATTTGCTTTTAAAATATGAATTTTAATGTAATTTGTTTATATTTTGTTATTTTGTAAATGTATATGGACGGTCACTAACAAGTCTGAGAGCTGGCGCGCCAAATTTAGCTGGCACGTGGTCATTCCACCGTACAATAAATTTAAATTAGCATGCCGATAGCTTGCTTATCGATTTATTTTAAAAACTATTTGAGTGGCTTTTGGTTTTCTTTTTTCATAGCATTATTTTTGTTTTTTTTTTTTCAAAATTGAGTTTGATGCTAATTGTTAAAATAAACAAACCAAGTTAGCATAAGCTTATTTCATGTATTGCAAGCGCAAAATGTTCGAAAATGGCTTAAAGCGTAACTATAGTGATAAAATAAAATTCTATAATTGAGCTAACCTCAAAATTATTTACAAAATAAATTTAAGGATATGCAGTCTTAGCATATTTAATACATTGTTTTAGCTTTTAAAGTTGTAATCCAGTGTTGGATTTAATAACAAACTTCAGCTGCGCACGGATGATGCGCAACTCTTGGTAAGATTTTGTTTATAAAGACACAAGGACATGGCTATGTCAATGCCGTCGCTCGCGGTATGCCACCCTCTTCTTCTATCTCTTACATTAATTTCATTTGAAATTAGCATTGAAACCTAGCATTGCATCTACGTCTGCAGTGTATAAGGAAGACGAACTCGATTATTGGGCCAAGCCAAAATTGATTTACATAAGTTCACTCACACCTTACCAATTGTTAATTGTTTAGAGCGCATTTTAACTAGAAAAATTGATATTTAGGCCTCATAATTTCCAATTCCAACACAAGTTTGTTAAATTTAACTATTTTTGTAAAATGAAGACGCGCTAATGTGCATTTAATCAAGTTCTCTGGCAACCCTAACAACACATGTCAGACAATGGCTCGCGCCTGTTTTTGTGACGTTTCTTTTTAAGGTTATGTGTCTGGCCATCTTAATAGATTGAAACACGTGGTTTTTGTATGTACTTTACATATATATATATATATTTTTTTTTTTTATATAAAACATATTTATGTTTATTAAAGTAAAAGTGTTAAAACCTTAAGTATTTACATAGATGTAAAAAAAAATAAAAATATAACTCCAAGTCTTTTGTTTATCAACTGTACTGTACCTGCAAAGATAATAAAAGAAAACGTGAAAGCATTAGTGGTATGAAAACACTCAATAATTTAAATAAGCTTTATAAAGTTTATCAGCAGGACCTATTTGGATTGTTTTTGTTGCGGTTAATGTGAAATCATGCCACATATTTCAGCTATCCTTTCTCATCATTAAACTAATTTAAAGTTATTATGTATTTAATATTATGTTTACCTTTTGCTTAAATTGCTTGTACCATATTGTTGAGGAAGACAGACAAATCACTGTAAAAACAAAAGGTTTACCATTAGTTTGTTTACTAAAGGAGTAAAATTTGCTTTGGATAGCTTATAATTTCAGCAGGACCTATTTGGATTGTTTTTTGTTGCGGTTAATGTGAAATCATGCCACATATTTCAGCTATCCTTTCTCATCATACAAAATTTAGAAAATAAAGAAATTTTTAAACATACCTTAAAATTTGTAAGGCAACCACTGGAAAACGAAAACTCTTGGTAAAATCTACAAAAGAAAAAGATAGTTTTTTGTTTTAGTTGGCAGTCTAAAAATTCTTCAAAAAGCGCGTGCTTAAAGAAATGTCAGTAAGACCAATCCTCGCATTCAACATGAAAAGTTTTCAGCTAGGGGCGAAAGTTTCGGATCATCATGTCAAATGTAGTCTGGCATATGTTTCAAATAGTAACTTACATTGAGAGAAGAGCTGGTACACAATCTGTAGCCGAACTGCAAGAGAAGAAAGAATTGCATTCAGTTTCAAGATTTCGAAAATTATTTCTTTAGTTAAATGTTAAATTTTTATCAGCAAGACCAAAGATCGCATTCAACATGAGAAGTTTTCAGCTAGGGGCGAAAGTTTATTGCTCATCCTGCTAAAGTTAATTGAATTTGTAATAAATAAATAATAGACTTACCTTTTGGTAAATACGTTGATCTCAGTGGAAGTTTCGCATTACAAAGTTAACTGCAAAAACAGAAAAGTACTTTTATTAGCAAAAAACTAAGATTGAAAGATTTAAGTAAGTCAGATTTTTAAATATCAGTAAGACCAATTCATTCGCATTCAACATGAGAAGTTTTTCTGTTAGGGGCGAAAGTTTCTTGCTCATCATGTTTAATTCATTTTTAATAAATAAAAAAATTTGGCTTACCTTTTGAAAAATACTTTGATATTAGTGGAGTTTTAGCCTTACCAAGTTAACTGAAAAACAGAAAAGTACTTTTACTAGCCATACACTTAGATTGAAAGTTTAAAGTAAAGTGGATTTTTAAATATCAGTAAGACCAATCATCGCATTCAACATGTGAAGTTGTTCAGTTAGGGGCGAAAGTTAGTTCGTCATCACTTGAATTCATTTTCAGCTTTTATAAATAGTTAATTAGAACTTACCTTTAATTTAGTGTCTGCGTTTTTCCATCTGTTTCTATCGGTTCATTGAATTTCCAGGCTAAATTTTTATAAAACTAAGAGTAGTAGAAACTGCCTGACTTGTACAATAAAAAATATACAATTTATTGCATTGCGAATGTCACTTAAATGCATACAAATAAAATCTGGCCTTAACTTTTTCCTTACTTGCTAAAAGGAGTGTTCTCAAAACAAAACTTCTCTAAATAATTGAGGTCTTTTGGTTTTGAGCTACAAATATTAATTCCTAAGCCTCTTCTCTATCCCTATCTTTGTCCTTCTTCTTCTTCTTTTTCTTCTCCTTAACCTCTTCTGTATCAGCAGCAGCAGCAGGCGCTTCTTCATCACCCTTATGCTTTTTCTTCTTTTTATCCTTTTTAGGCGCAGCTGCTTCAGAGGTTGCTGCTTCCTCCACACTGGAAGTGCTTAGCTTGCGCTGTAAATATAAAATTCATATTATAAATGAAACTGATTGTTGGTATTTTATTTGAAATTCACCTTTGGATGCTCAAATGCACTTGCACCGTTGCCGGGTGAAGTCTGAGGCGCCGCAGCCGCAGCAGGCTTTCTGGCATTATAGTCTACAAAACCAGTTAACCACTCTTTTGGTGTGTTCTCATTGGGTCGTCCAAACTTGTCCAATTTTCCTGCGGCAATAAGCGCTTTCTTAGCCGATGCTTTAGGACCAAGACCCCATTTGCGTGGATAAGTGTCGCGCTCCATAATAACACGCTTGATTTTAGCCACAACACCGTGATCGCAGGAAGACATCGTAGCTGTGGTCATAAGCGCTATGGCCAGACAAACAGCCTCACCCTTGGTGGTGCATATAACAATTTCCTGATCGATTTCAATGCCATCCTCGTAGCGCAGCACGCCGGGTAACATAATCTTGGCACCATAGCAGACAGCGTTGACCTGAAAAACCGTTTACAAAAGATTAGTCCGATATTTAAACGTTTAGAATTTCTATGCTTTTTAAATGTAGTCTGAAAATTACTTTGTCAGGCGCACTTTATAGGCGCTGCCCAACATACACACATCAGCACAATTACTGTTCCCAGTCATAGTCACGGACGCTGCTGGGTAATACAGTCGTCCGCCGGCTTAATATCATGGGGTAATATTATAATAAGTAGTGACTTACCGAACTGTCCTTCATGATAATACGCTTGTGATTGATCAAAAGACCTTCCAAAGGCTTAATGACGCGTCGCAGCATGGTCTCATCTTTGTGGTTTTCATACAGCCACATGGCATCAAGCACATCGTGCATAGTTACCATACCATCGCGCTCAGATTGTATGCCAGAGCGCACACGACGTAGCTCTAACATTTGACCGCCAACGCCTAGCACTAGGCCCAAGTGCACACACATGGTACGAATGTAGGAACCGGCCTCACAGCTAACCCAAAAAACACCTAAACGCATGAGTATAATAAAGAGACAAGAGTTTTACAAATAACTGTGCATTTGCAATGGCAAATACTAAAATTTTGCTTTGATAACTGGTTGAAATGAAAACTGCAAGTCGAGTGCCTTAAGCCAGACAAACGCACACGGTTCCAGATAGTTTAGAGAGAAAAAAAAAGAAAAAACTTACCCATATTACGCGTTTCATCGTAGTCTAGCAATTTGCTGTCGTAAACTGTACGCACACGCAATTGACGTTTCACAGCCGAGATAAGTGGCGGACGCTGAAACAGAGCACCACGTAGTTTTTCCAAGCCTTGACGTACCTTGGCCACGGATTCGACAGGACCGTGCAACTTGAATATGGCCACATACTCCTTGCCGGCACTTTGTTGCGACTTGACGAGACGCGTGGCACGGTCAATGCAGACAATTAAGCAACCTGCCAACGATGGCGGCAAATGCACGTGAGTTAAAAAATTGAGGTTAGGTTCACGCGCGCGCACATGTCTGACACTTACCCGTGACTTTCGGATCCAAAGTGCCAGAGTGTCCAGTCTTTTCCACTTTTAAGATGCGTTTTATCCAAGCTACAACTTCATGTGAACTGGGATTCGAGGGCTTATCGAGATTAATAAAACCTGATTTCAAGTACTCTTTAATGTCGCGATTAAGCGGCGAGGAACCATGTGCTATCGGTGTGTAATGATTTGAACGAATGTTGAGTTTATCAAAGTTTTTCAACAGCAGCGGCCACTGTGAGGTTTCCAGCTGCGCAATCTTAGTGGATGGCTTTATTTGAAAAGAGCCTTGCTTTTGCAAAGTGCCCAAATCATCGTCCAATGGTTCCTCCTTGATGCGCTTCTTTTTCTTTTCCTTTCTGAGTTCTGCAAAGAGCACACACGCAATTGTCTTGTAATTAAAAGCACTTTTTTATTTATTTAACTGTCGTCATTGCTTACCAACTTCTGCCATTTTAATTTAGTTTATTGACTAGCGCGAACCACGTTCTTCACGCGTCGCGTTTCAATGTGCAAAGAAAATGGCCGAGCAACACGTGTTGCCATGCTTAGCAACAAGTTGGCAGCGCTTAACACACGCAGCTGTTATTTTGAAAGCGGCAGGCAGCACTTGTCTGCACACAGCTGTTGCAAAACTAAATGGCAGCTCTGTTTTACTTACAATAATCAAATGGCGCACGCGGATTCTGTTATTGAAAATAAAAATAAACAGTCGCTCAAACCCATACAAAATACGGCCGTTAAATGTTTAAAATGTGAGAAAGTTTATATATTTCCGGCTGATAAGGATGACTGCCTGGCGCATTTGTATCTTGAGCATCGTTTGGTCATTGCCGATGTGGAGGACATTGCGTTGTTGGAGGAATATCTGCAATACTGGGAAAGGGAATTTCAAGGTGCATATAAAGTTATTAGAACTAAACAATATCGCCTATTATCTATGCTATTTTGCAGCCCATGAGTTTGAGCAATACTGCACTACCATGTTTCTGGACCAGCTGCCCGATGGTACCTACGCCAAAAATGAAAAATATTATTTACTCTGTGATATATTGCCGCAAGATTTCGAGCTGCGAAAACGTCTGCAGCAGCAACGCTTGAATGCGGCTTTAGAACGGCATCAGTACGAGCTTACAGATCGCAGCTTCAGCAAGGAATGTCTTTTTTGTCGCACTGTTATTACGGGCTTACGTGCCGACTATTTGGATCATCTATTCGAAAAACACTTTTTGCTAGTTGGCAAGCCAGAAAAACTGGTCTATGTAGACGAATTGCTGCTTCAGCTAGAGTCTAATTTGGAGAAATTAATCTGCCTGTATTGCGATAAAACTTTCAAAGATCGTCCCACACTCAAAGAACACATGCGCAAAAAGGGCCACAAGCGCATTAATCCCAATCGCCATGAGTATGATAAATACTTTCTCATCAACTACAATCGTATGCCTATGCCAACACAGCGCAAACAGCAGCCTCAACCACAACGTCCAAAACATCGCACCTCGGCACGAGATAGTGTTAGCGTAGACTTTGACAAACACTTTGCGCGACAGGATTCGGATGATGAACATGATTCGGACTGGTCGGATTGGGCTGGTGAGGATGAATCAACGCAGCTTAAATGTCTGTATTGTAACCAGCTGGAAACACAGTTTTCCGAGCTCAAAAAACATATGATGGACGCACACTGCATGGATTTTGATGCTTGCACTGGCTCACTAAATTTCTATCAGCGTGTCAAAGTGGTCAACTATGTGCGTCGCCAGCTGTGCATGCTACGCTGCGTAACTTGTGATCTGCAATTCGATGATAATGAATTGCTGAGCGAACATATGTCCCAGGAGTCACACTGTGTCATAGGTGAGCGAGCGCAGTGGGACAAGCCAGAGTTCTTTTTTCCCTACATGGAAAACGATGGCTTGCTGTGTGTGCTGGACGATAGCGCAGTGGAGCATGTGGATGTGGATATTGTGCCTATTATAAGCGAGGACAATGTGGCGGAAATCAATAAGGATGCAGAGCGCTTATCTTTGGAGAACTTTAAACTGTAACATCGTAGTCCAGCGTAGTCTTTGCAAATGAAAAAAATTAAACACAAAATATAACAAACTGTGTAAATTAAATTTTACTATTTTTAAATCTTCATTTATTTATGTAGTCTGGCAACGCTCTTTTATTTATTGGAATTTTACGAAAACGCGTTTTGGGCAAATTTTGCGTGTTTTGTAAATTGCACTGACATCATTCCGTAGTGAAAATAAATTAAACTCTAAACAAAACATTTGCCATGGAGGCATTAGACATATTAGAAAAACGCATTGATGCACTTACACGCGTGCTGGGTCCAGTGCCGGATGCGCATAGCGACGCCAGCGAGATCCACAAAACCGCAAACATTGTGGATACGCTGACGTCTGCCAACGCCTTGCTCAGCGAAGCCACAACGGGCAGTGCACAACTGCAGCAGGTTGTGGCACGTTCATCAGAGCTTGAAAAATATTTGGATCCCAATTTTCTAGAAGAGCAGCAGCAGGTGCGCTCCAAGGAAATGTATCTCAATGCAGTGGCACCTGAGCTGTACACACAAAGCGAGCAGCTGGAGAGGATAAAACAACTGGAGCCTGCATTGGGAGCTGAATACTTTCGCAGCATACCCAGTGAATGCGTGGATAAGCTCAAGGATATCACACAGAACAATGGCGAATATGCACAGCAAAGCGAACTTATTGAGGAAAGTCTGATATTGGCTATGAAGCGCTATGGAGAAATACAAGCAGGCTTGCTGAGCTCTTTGGATACCATGGGCGCGCGACTGGACCAGGTAGAGCAGCGCATGGAGCAAACAAAGCGCGCAGAGCTGGCCAAAGATGTGCCGCTAGATGGTTAGCTTAATACATTATATTCCCTCCCAAGAGATTGCTTAAAGTATTTTCTGTAATTTTATTTTTACCTATTATGCTAGCACAATAAACGACTCTATAACTTAACTCTAGTCCTAAACTAACCCACAGTGTCTAAATGCTTTCGTAAACTTCAGAAGCGCAGCTCATTGCGTTGTATGCACTCGTAGATGTGCTGCGTCAGCGGGGCATAGCTTCCATCGGGCAGCGCATAGTATAGCTCATCCTCGATCAGTTGCGGATTATAGCCTTGCTGCTGCAGCTCTACTTTGCGCAACTTAAACGTACCCGTCAAATCAATCTTTCGCAGAAAACGTAGAAATTGTGGTCTGGCGTAGTTGGGCAGCGCCTGGGCCAGCTTTACTGCAAGTGCTGCTACATCAACCTCACGCGTTGCATCATAAATTGCTGCCATGCCGGCACGCCCCTCCGTCTGTGGTATGCACACGCCATACACTATAGTGTCCTTGTAGTCAGTCATATTGCTTACTTGCGCCTCTACCTCGCTGGTAGACACATTTTCGCCCTTCCAACGATAGGTATCGCCTGTGCGATCTTTAAAGTACAAATAACCACGCTCATCGGATACCAACAAATCACCGGATAGAAAAGCCATGTCACCTTTGCAAAATACATCATGCACCACCTTTTTGGAGGAGGCTTTCGTGTCCACATAGCCCAGAAACTCACGACAGGGATTGCCTTTAACTATTTTGCCTATAAAAACACCTGGCTCGTTGGGCTTGCACAGTTCACACAAACCCTTGGCATTGCGCAGTGGTTCGCCCGTGTGTGGATCTGCACGTATAATACATATAGGATACACCTGAGGCAACACTCGTGAAACAAAACCTATGGCGCCCACCGTGCTGTCATTGTTCATAATATTGGCATTGCCCTCTGTAGCGCCATAGAATTCGCCCACTTTGGCAATGCCAAAACGTTCCACAAACTGTGGCCAAATCTGTGGACGCAGACCATTACCGAAGACCATGCGTACTTGATGCTGACGATCATGTGCAGCGGCTGGTGTGGCCAATATATAGCGCGCCATTTCGCCAATGTACTGCGCAATCTGTGGCGAAGAGAAAATATTAAAGACCTGTTTATTTGTTGTCACTTGGCGTCATACCGTGCAGTTAAATTTGGCGCAGTCCGCAAAATAGCCGGAGGCGCTGAACTTCTTGCGTATAACCACGGTAGAACCAAAAAGCAGCGCCTGACCCATGCTCATGATACCACCAGCTGTATGATAAAGCGGCAAGGGCGTATAAAACACATCCTTGCTGTGAAATCCTAAAGCATAGTGTATGCCAGCCGCTATAAAAAAGTAGCTGCAGAATTTAGAGAGTTTAATTAATAGAATCTCAATTATGGCTTTAAGACTTACCGCGAGTGCGTAATAACCGCCGCCTTGGGCAAGCCTGTAGTGCCCGAGGTATAGATATAGACCAACTTGTCGTGATGCTCAGCACGGCTAGCGCCTGCTGCTACTTTATCTTTGGGTGCAGCATCCAGTAGAGCGTTCAACTGCTGCGCTAAACCTTGCGCAACACCATCGCCCGCAGGATTTGTCTCATCATTGAACTGATAGAGCGCTATATGTGCCGGCAAATCCTTGGCAATGTCCATAACCGCTGCTCTATAGGCAGCACCATAGATCAAGGCTGTACACTGTCCTACTTTAATGCTGTGTTGCAGCGAAGCGCCTCTCAAATTTGTATTTATAAGTGGCGTGATCACGCCAATCTTGCTCAGGCCCAGCCAGGTGGCCACAAATTCCGCACGATTCTCCAGCAGCAGCGCCACCACATCACCCTTTTTGTAGCCATGATTATGGAATACATTGGCCACACGATTCGCATGCGCGTTCAGCTGACGGAAACTCCATTGCTGTGTGTCACTCACTATGGCCAATTTGTCCGGCTGACGCGCTACATGGGCCTCAAATATGTCTGCAACATTGAGATTCTTGCGCTCTTGACGCTTTACAAAGCTGAGCACGCGTATGTAGGCAAAGAGCGCGCTATGAATCAGAGATATATAGAGATAGAGAGAGATCGGTTAGTGATCGACGTCACGTAGTCGGCAAGTGCATCGAACTTTCGCTTACGTGGTGTCACGTCGTGATGTTACCGCTGCTATATAGAACCAACGCAAGCCAGGCCGCACTAGCAACAGTGCTGTAAGACTTATGTAGATCACGCCCAGACCGTACCAGAGCCCTTGGTAGTACCAGATTGCAGCGGTGGCGGCGGTTAAAGCGGGTGCGAGCAGTAAGAGCAACCAATTACGCCAATTGCATTTCTTATGAGTTTGACTGGAATCTATTGTGATTTGCACATCGTTGGCGGGAAGCTGAAAGTGTAAGCGTATATAGAATATTGGACTTGGCTGAATTTTAGGTAAATGTCCTTTAAATTTAGCTTAAGATGAAATGCAAAACACAGGGATAAAGATATTTTTGGAAATGTTCTTAATTTATAATCGAATATTACATTTTATGTGTTCCTCTAGAAGTGAGTATGTATATACAATAGACATGTGTATATATGTAGCAATTGTTGGCTTAATAAAAGTTGTAAATGTGCTAACAAGAAATGTTGGCTTTCTCGCCTTAATCAACCAGGTCAACGCTCCATAGAGTTGTACACAAACATCAGAAGCAGCCTTTCTTGTTAAAAGAAGAGGCAGAGGTAGCCCCCTATCTCCTAGAGGTCAGTACCTTTCTACACAAGGCCTTAATTGTGGCCACGGTTAGTTACATTCTCAAAACAGAACAAAGTAGATGAGCGCTTTCGAAGCTTGCATAAGGCTATCATGGTTCCAATAAGTGTGCCTAAGAAGTGCTATTAGAATCAAAAACAGAGTTTAAAAACTGGCAAGAATCTGAAATTGAAGATACAGTTAAAAAAGAGCTGCGATATCCAAAAATGTGAACCTACACACCTGGGTGTAGTGTGTAAGCAGTTGTCCAAAGACATGCATCAGGAACTTGCAAATTTGCATGTTAAACACATGAAAAACAATAATAAACAAAATCATAAGCAAACCGCGCAATTTGATGTTGCCATTAAGGCTTCTTTGAGAAATATGGCAGCGCTGTCAATATATCATACGGCAACGCTTGCATATGAAAATGAATGCATTTATGTACTTAATTATTGTCGACAAATAAACAAAAGTCAATGTATTTCAATTTTTTGAATATAAAGACTAATGCCTTGTTCCTGCAGCTATAAATCTTTGTAATTATTTGGTTCGATCTTTCTGGAAGATAACTCTGTACTACTTATTATTCCACTTGCTTCGACATAAATTTAATATAAACAACATATTTTGGAACACTCATGTGCAGTAAACAACTTAAATAATAATAAACAAGACAAGGACACGCTTGTCCTTTATTCTCTTGCTCCTTAGAACAGCTACCATAACGTAGTTGTGCCCTTAGGTTAGCTAGACAGCTCAGCACAAGGCCGAGATCTCCCGGAGACCTTGCGGCCAGTTGTGATGCCTATTTTAAAAAGACAGGAAGAGTAAAGAGAGGAGGGAGTTGTGCACTTTCACAGCCATAATTTTTTTGTTATATCCCTGCGAGTTGCATCTCCAGATCACTGCAGCATAGTTGCTTGCTCTCGACAATGTTGACTGAAGCTGGCTTGAGGAATGCATCGTGCTTGCTTAACTTTTTCGACTTAAGGCCCAAATGGAATTTTTTTTAAGATAAAGTTTTGTCATTCCGTGGGCCTTTATTAGCAAATTAGTTCATATTTACAACTCTCCAAGGACAAACAAAATGTGAAGTAAACGGCCATCAAGAAGAAGCAGCATCACAAAAACAACAACAATCAAACTTCAGCATGAAGACCTACGTTGCTCTGGCTACAAACCTTTTATAATCTAGCATTCTACTTTATCATTATATAAATAAATAATCAAACTTACACAGTTTAAGCCCAATCAATAAAAGAAAAACAAACGTTGTATTTATTTATTAATTTTCCACACAAATAAGATTGGATTCTTCCAAAAATCCGACATAGTCTGGTTCGCAAACAAAACGTTAAATCTGCACTTAGGGGCTCACTGGTTGTCAAAAGGAGAAACGTGGCTTGAAACTAGTTCTGTTAAGCTAAGCTGACGAAATGCATCAATAATTCAGGCTATGTATAGACTAAACTGGATCGAGAATATCAGCTGGCTGGCTGCCTGACTACTGCTCCGTGTATACAGCAGAAGCAACAGCCATTCTTCATGCAGTTCGATTTGCCCAACAACAAAAAGTTGAATTCGTCATTTGCCTATCATCCATAGAAGCCGTCAAAAAGTCTCCAGCTTAAATCAAAATCTTTTGGGTAACTGGCCACAAAAGGATAGTTGGCAATGAATCAGCAGACGAGTTCGCTAAAATTGCCTCGCAGTCAACCTTCTATACCTTGTTTCGCCAAATATCATTTAAATGCAATCTCAAGTGAAGGACCAACAAGCGATAGAGTGGAACCACTTCCAAAACAACTACAAGGCCTTTAATACTACGCGGGAGAAGATCCATTTCCCAACAGATTGCTCCCGTACAAAGATTAGCTCATTTTCGCGGCTACAGCCAACTAACCCATGCCCACCTACTTTCTGGCAAACTACGCCCAACGTGCCAACATTGCTGGCAGTTCCTAACTACAGTCAACCTGCTTTACATCTGCCCAGTTTTTGACAATATAAGGCCATCACGTTTCCCAAACCAATACTGTCTTCAACTCTTGCAATAGTAAACAAAACCAATATTGAGGCTATATTTAACATTCTTAAGATCTGTAAAATAGTCAAGGAAATCTAACTAGTAAAAAAAAAATGTTCTGGCTAATACCTTGGTTATTGTAGCTAGCTTTTGAGGAACTATTTATTTGTCTATCTGACTTCAGCCATGACTAAAGCAGGGCAGATTCCCCTGTCACAATTCTATTTCACAATGCTGTTCCAGTCTACCCAGCCACAAGAGACTCCATATTATATGTATGCGTTGCAACGGAAATTGGATGCAGAGCACATTGGTCATCTCCAGGCCCAACATTTTACTCCCAACGCTACACTGGGCCATATTTGGATGAAAAAGTCTCTTAATACGTGCCCTTGTGCTGATACATTTAATGAGACAGCGTCATTATTTCATTTTACCTATCGATATGTTTCACAAGCCAACTGTTTCATTTTTCCAAAACGTTTCTCAAGTGTTCCATATGCTTGTGCACGTTCCGTTTGGTATAGAAACATTGTTATCAATAATCGTATTCGCTAAAACGATTTATCGCTAAAAAAAAAAAACAAAAACGTGTTTGCCGATTTTTATACATTTTACACGTTTTTAGTATAATTTATAAAAAATGGCAAAAATTCTTAAATCAACATAAACTACAAAATGTATTATTTAAGAGAGTTCATTTTTAAGAACATTATATTTATTTCATTACACATAAACTCAGCTTCAACACAACTGTACCCATATTTTTTTTTTTTACAAGAATAGAATGCATTTTTAACTAATTTTTAGTGCTAATTAAAACCAATTATCAGCTACATAAAATGTAGCGCAGGTTTTTACATTGTTCCAAGAATTTAGCACTTCATTTATGCTAATATTTTAAACCACAAACAACAATATATAAAGTTAATAAATAAACAAAACATGACAAAGCCGTTGCTAATGTGCATAACGATAATGATTATGACCTGAAATCTCTTTAAAGTGCATTAATGCTCTTTGCTCCGCTTCATTGGATAACTTGATGGACAAACGTATGAGCACACATATGGTTAAGGCCGAGATCAGACCCAGCATAAAGAACACAATCTGTGGGTAGTTCCAAACATGTAATTGCAGGTTTTGGTAATGACCAATTTACCTTGTGCCAAATGGCCAAGCGGAAATGGTTGGGGTGCCCCGAACCACCATTTTCGAGCAATGGATCGTCGTCGCTGCCTGTCATCATGTTGCACAAATATTGGTTACTTCAATATTGACTTGGGCTCGCTTTTGTGTGAATTGATTCAAAAACTTTTTGTTTGAATTTTTAGTTAACAGTTGGAAAATACTAAGTTTTGACAGTTTTTGAAAGGCTTATTTAGGATGATTTAATTATATTAAGGTGCTCAAGTGGTTCAACATTTTTACATGATTCCAAATAATTGCTTTTGTTTTTGTACATGTTTTTGTACATGTTTTTGTAGTTGTTGCTGCCATGCACTTGACTTTTACACTCCGTTGGTCAGTCATAAAAGCCGTCAGCTAGCAAAAACAAAATTATGTTTTTAGCTTAGGAGCATCGAAGTTTTTATACTCTTTACTTTTATAGAACTGCGAGAAATGGAATTTGAAGTGAATTTTAAAAATTAAAAAAATTATTGATTTTGCTACCTTGTATAGATGTCAAGGTTTTTTTAAAATTCCAATATTGCTAAACATTTTTACGTACGATTTTTTCCATTGAACAGCTGCTGTTCTCAATCAGCTGTTTCTGCATCAATCATACTAGTTTTTTTTTTTTTTTTTTTTTTTTTTTCCCCCTATGGGTTCCTCACAAAAAGGTGGGGCACTGCGACCAGGAGATCTTTTGTACCATACCCATAAATTACAGCAAAAGACTTTCCGCTTTCCGCATGAATAGCAGTAGGTCTTTTGTTGGTATTGATCTAAGATGGAAGGGACTAATCCGTTCCTTTCCCAAGTGACAGGCTCTGTCCCATACCAGCGCTGGGCAGTCACAGAGAATATATCTGGTGGTTTCATCGTCCTCGAGACAGAGTCTGCACTCTGAAGAGTCCGATAGGCCAATTTCCTGTAGATGGTATCTAACAGTGTGGTGGCCAGATAGATAAGCTACCAGGAGTTTTAAGACCTTTTGTCTTGATCATATCCAGGGGTTTGATAAGCGCTTTTGCTTGACGCAGCCCCGGTAAGGAGAACCAGTATTTCCTATGTTCTCCTGCAGCCCATTTGTTTATCATAGTTTTGATTGTGGACCAACCAATACCACAGAAGGGCGCAGGAGCATCATCATACTCGTTACTTAACTTATCAATAAACTCTCTCAAAATGTACTTTAATCAGTTTTCAATCTATTTGTTTCTTTCACTATTAAAAAAGTAACAAAATATAGAAATTCATTATAAATTTGCAGGAGTTGCAAAACTTTCCAGACATTTCGCAATGTGACCGTTCGTTTTGTTGCTACTGCTGAATTTCCAGTAATTGGAATTGACAAAAATTAAGTGCCATATTTTGTACTGCTTAAACATATGTATATGTGTAGGCAAAACGTAAATAAGTCAAAATTTTAACTTTTTTTTTTAAATCTTAATTTAGTATTTATTCCTTCTACTATTTGAAGCAAAATCCCAAAAGATCTAAGGGTCTCAAACATTGTAGATTTTTTTTAAATTTTGTTTTTACTATTTAGTCAGAAAAAACAATTTTACAGAAAGTTAGACATCAGGAATTTTATTTTCTGGATCTGCCTTTAGTATATTTAGTATTTATTCCTTCTACAATTTGAAGCAAAATCCCAAAAGATCTAAGGGTCTCAAACATTGTAGATTTTTTTTAAATTTTGTTTTTACTATTTAGTCAGAAAAAACACTTTTACAGAAAGTTAGACATCAGGAATTTTATGCTCTGGATCTGCCCTTAGTATATTTAGTATTTATTCCTTCTACGATTTGAGGCAACATGCCAAAAGATCTAAGGCTCTCAAAAATTTTGGATTTTTTGTTTAATTTTGTTTTTACTATTTAGTGGGAAATCACACTGTTACAGAAATTTAGATATCAGGAATATTATTCTCTGGATCTGCCCTTAGTATAGTCTGACACATAGCTTATCACACTTAATGCATCTCCTGCAAGTGTATAAAACAGCTGTAAGATTTTAAATCATTTGACATTATAGCGAAAATAAAACGTCAACTTGAAATTGTTAATGCATTAACGCCAAGCTGACTCGAACTTGGACTCGGTCAACTAACTGCTGATGATTATGGCCAAGATGCTGACTGGTTTAAATTCTGCAATATGCGTATAGAGCATACAACAAACAACAACAATTCAGACAATAAAAGGCAAAAACAAACATTAAACAAACGAAAAGCCAAATCGTCAGTCAAGCACACCAAACTGGTTTTCGGTTCAATTTAATTTAGTGGCACAAAAAGCCACAACTTTGGCACTAGTTTAAGTTGTGTGTTATGTATTATTCTGTTAGATAAAAGTTGTATATAATAATAAATAAAAAAAAATAAAGTTTTGATGGTGATCAAAAAAATGTTAATAATATGTTAGTATTACCTGTGTGGAGTTCAAGGCCGTAGAATTGCGGCTGGCGTCGCTGCCGTTGCTGTTGCCGATGACGCTGCTGTTGCCGTTCATGTTACAAGTTAACAGTGAGTGCAGCTATGTTAATGTTAAGTTAACAGCGTGTTGATAATTAGGTGAAGACAATGCGCGGAATTGAAATCTGTTAATAAAAACTTGAAAGCTGTAGACTGTTGTTACTTTCAAAAGGAAATTAACGATAATTAAGTGTGTGTGAGAAACGAAGAATTGCAATTGTAACGAAAGACCAAAGTAAAAACCTAAATAAAAACCAAAACAAAAACAACAAAAGAAACATGATTTTTATTATGCGGCTTTTGTTGCTGTTGATGGATGCGGCAAGTTTTGCAGCTTTTACAGCTGTAGCTGCCTCAAGGTGATTTACTATCAGGGTCGCCCAGGGCTGCATTTATGCGGGCTGTTAATTACTAATTATTTATTTATTTTGCAGCATGTGCGTGTGTGTGAAATTTTGACATAAGAGACAGGAACAGTTATTTTTATAGATGAAAGTTGTGTTTAATTATAGCTTTTAATTTGATTAAGAGAGAGAGAGGAGAGAGTACATGTGTTTATCTTGCGTGACACTCAATTTGTCAAATTGATTTTATAATTATAATTAATCTTGATAATCTCAACTTATGTGGCATATGACGTAATTGTCGGAATAATTGTATGTGTGGAAAAAAAAATACTCATATTAATTTTATTTTAAAGAATTTTGTGGGGGATCTAACATTTTTAAGCAAGTAGCGCAGATTTAGTACAAAAAATGGGAAAATTGGTTGACAGATTTTTGCGAGCTCTGATATATATATACTTCGAAGTGAAGAACCCCCTAAGAGCAAACCCTGCATCCGCACCTGATAACTCAAAAAATGTTGACCTACTTTAATTTTAGCAGATTTTCTTTATAGAGTATATAATGCGAATAGCCATTTCTCAAGGAAAGGCATTTTTAGATCAAGTATAGGTTCAAGTTGTGCTTCGTTAATTGAAGGGCTGTGTGCGTAAGGAAAATGGTTTGAATGTATTGCTTCTACGTAAAGTGTTAATATAACAAAAAGGATAACTAAAGATGGTTATATCCATAGAAAATAAAAATGTAATGCAGTTTATAGAGTAGGAGATATGACATAAATACGTTGCATATCAATTTTAAGGTCATCATCTTCATAACTGGGGGTGAAACTGTGCCAAGTGGGGCTTTTAACATTTAGTTTAAACCTTCTAGAGGAAATGGCACCAGCTAAGTCGAAGGGATTGACAAATTCCACTTAGATTCGCACAATCTTGGTGGCTATAGTTCTTGTTATTGTTAAGATCTAGGTGTATGAGCAGAAAGATAGACGGATAATCTTTTGTTTTTGAGAATAAACTTATGACACCTGCTATACAAACTCGCTCCACAAGTTTTCAAAGCCATTAATTCTGGATACAGACAGAACGGACTAGAGAGAAGGAAATGGGGCGATTCCCCCTGGGCCCGGAGTTTTCTCAGGGGACCAGTGTAATTACTGTATTCATAAAATTTTCTGAAATTTTTTGTTTTTAGATGGATAATTTTTTTTTACGCTATTTCCTGGATAGTGGAAAAGATTTTTTTCTATTGAAATATATAAACAATTCCGTAAATCTTTTTCATACACGTATAAATTTAAATAATTCGGTATCTTGAAATGTTTCATATAGAATTTTGAACAACAAATTTTTTGTAGTTGCAAAAACGGATGAAATGGGACTCAGCAAACTATTTCGTCTTCCACAAGTTTTCAAAGCCTTTAATCCTGGGTACAGGCTATAGTAAAGTTTGGGAAATGTTTTTCATACACGTTTAAGTCTAAAAAAACTCTGTGTGTTTCTTGAAATGTTTCACATATAATTTAAAGCCACTAATCTTTATACACTGTACCTCTATAGGTATCTATGTACCTTTGTACCTATGTACAAAGGGTATACTAGATTTGTGCAATGTATGTAACGGACAGAGGGGTGGCAGACCCCAAGTAATTCATACCAAAATGCCTATCATAACCTCGTCCGTCCGTCCGTATGAACGCCTAGATCTCGGAGACTATAAGAACTAGAGACACGAAACTTTACCAACTGGTGCGCATATTACCATATTATTATCAGAATCATGTCAATATCTTCCCCCGCAGTAGATTTTCGCGGTTTTTAGCCACACCGTTTAATATTTTCATCTGAAATTTAACAGAGCGATGCGTTGTGGTTACATGCATCTGTGTGTAAAAATTGAACAAAATCGGCAAAAGTTATAGTCAAAAATGTACAAATTTGACCACCCCTTGCCAATAAACTGCGTCAATATTTCACTATACGTAATTATGGTAACAAGTGACCTAGTATCACAATATTTGGTAAGCTGACATGTGGCTCTAATGAAAAAATCCAAATCCAAATTTTATCGATGCGGTCCCCCACCCCCGCAATCGATTTACCGTTTTTACCACACCCCTCAACATACCAATTTGAAACTTACCCCATATACTTTAAATAACTTCTTTGACGTAACATTCGATTTTCATCAAAATCGGTAAGAATTTACGGAACTTATAGGTATAAATATCGAATTTCATCAAAAAAAAAATAAATTCTAATTGGAAAGTTCTTAGATGGAATATGCAGGAATACAATTTTTTCGAGACAAAAGGTACAGAGTCGGGCACCGCCTCGACTGTACCACATTTTTATACCCTGTACCGTATGGTACAAAGGGTATATATTTAGTTTGTGCAAGCCGAAAATGTATGTAACATACAGAAGGAGACGTCGGAGACCCCCCAAAGTTACCTAAAGTATGATCAGGGTGACTAGAGAAGTCGATATACCCATGTCCGTCAGTCCGTCTATCTGTCTGTCTGTCTGTATGAACGCCTAGATCTCAGAGATGGTAAGAGCTAGAGCAACCAAATTTTCAGATTAGATGCGTTATTATGTCAGCTCCCATAGGGGTGTTTCAGAGAAAAACCCTAAAAGCTTTAGATAAATAATTCGTTTGTTTATGAAGATATCCTAACCAAATTTGGCATTCAGAAGTTTTTTAGAGATCTTCAACACTGTACCAAATTTGATCAAAATCGGTTGGCTATATCATATAGCTCCCAAAGGAAGAATCGGTCAAAAAAACGCTTTTTGTACAAAATTTGTTGTGTTTCGTTTGTTTGTGAAGATATTGTAACCAAATTTGGCATTCAGAAGTTTTTTAGAGATCTTCCATACTGTACCAAATTTGATCAAAATCGGTTGACTATATTATATAGCTCCCATAGGACCGATCAGTAAAAAAAAAATGTTTGGTTCAAAATTCCACTGTTTATTTTTGTTTGCTTATAATATCGTAACCAAGCTTGGCAAATAAAATATCTTTTGGAGTTGTTAAGCAATATATCGGATTTAATTGCAATATGGTGGTACAGGGTATCCCAAAGTCGTCCGCGCCCGACTTTACGTACGCCATCTTTTTAAACTGAAAAATGGATGAAATTTAACCTCTCAAATTATTTATTTTTATGAAGCTTGGCACAAATATTTTCTTTGTTTTTTTGTAGAAAACCTTTTCTCAATGAAATCTTTAGTAAGTACAAATAAAAGCTTAATAATGAAATGTCGTAAGATCGTAAGATCTGCACAAATGTAAGTGTCGGAATAGGTTAAAACAAGTATATTAGCCGAATCTTTCCAAAAGTAAGAACCGTACAGCGTACAGGCCATGTATGCAGCTTCAACAAATTTTCTATTTTATATTATAGACTCATTAGCTAAACGTGATAATTCGTAATATGCATTTACGTAATTCTGTTATTTAAAGCCATTAACGATTTTCAACTAATTAGCTGCTGCAATTTCCTGTTAACTTTACAGGCCAACTTTGACCCACTTTATGTGGGAAACCACAAAACTTGGAAAACGCTTGCACAAAAAATTCCACATATAAACCAAGTTAATGACTTGATGGCGTCTACAATATCTATTGTAAAATATTTTTAAGATATTCATAAATATCGCCCAGCTAAGTTCGAGATGCACAGACACACACAGACAGACGAACAAATGCGGCTAGATTATCATTAAAGACATGATCATTATTCACGGTCGCAGCATCCATTAACAAAGCATCAAAGCATTTCTCATCGGTATCTCAACTCAATGTTGTCACTTTCACTGAACTTCTTTTGTTTCACTTTTTATTTATTTTTTTTCTTAAATTATAGTACACTGCATTAGTTTTAATGCACCTTTTTTTTTTTGAAGCTAACTTGTATATAGTTAAGTTTTATGGTTTATATACTCTGTGTGTTTCTGATCTAAAACGTGCACTCACTTTTCGACTTGTTTTAATTTTAAGTAATTTATTCGGTATATTCAAAACCCGCTCTTGTTTTACTTTAAGAACTTGTTAATCTTCGATCTTCATAAATAATATATTCAAATTGAAACACTCTGCTGACTCCCGCTGTTAACGCGTCTTTCGACCAACTTAACTCAAACTCAACTGCGCCCAAAAGTCCAAAGCCAAAGCGTCTGAAGGCTTTCAAGCGCCGCCGTCGCCGCAACCTTAACAGCGACGTCAGCGTCGGCATGCGCTGCGCTGTTAGCGTTAACAGCAACAGGTTGAAACCAATGCACGAGGTGAAGTTCGTCGGCAAACAGCTGTCTGTGTGTGTGTGTGTGTGTGTATGCGTTTGTTATTCTCTTTTTCTCTTCTTGTTTATTTTTTATCGTTATTTATATTATTCGTTTGATTGCCACGTTTGATTGAAACCTGCACAAAAATTATAATACGCTGTGCTTTGCTCTCTAAGGTAATTATTATACTCTTGCACAGGCTATATTTGTTTAGGGGTGGATTATGTTACGCCTGGGGTGTGGGCATCTTAGATACAGCCCGAAAGTATGCAGCAAAAGGATAATTGGCGTGTAGAGGTGTTGAACGGACTACAAAGTTAATGTATACATTCAATTTTAAATATAAAAAATGGATAGCATATTATACATTATGGGTATTGGATTATGTATTTTGAATTTATTTATTTTTTATATAATAATATAAAACTTGTTTACTACTACCTAGAGGAGGCAGCTTAATCAAATTATGCAGTTATTGGATTATAGCCTTAGTTCTTAGCACGTTTATAGACAGTAAGTAAATTTAAAATTTTTTTTTTTTTTTTTTTATATTTGTTTATTTGTAATCTGTCCAAAGGACGTTCAACAAATTTTATAACATCTTACAAAAAATATTTCCATGATTGGCTTGACTCCAATGAGCTAAACCAATATAACATTAAGCAGACTTAGGAAGATCTAGGATATGATATCGCTTCAACCGTCTAGTATCTGCGCTATTATCTAATAAGTTTATAGCTAATGAGTTTTCATGAAAATTTAGTCTGTTTATGTATGTTTCTGTACGTTGCTTAATTTCATCATTTACATAACATATGTTGAGGTCCTTGTGTATTTGATAATTACTAACATACCAGGGTGCCCTGACAATATTTCTGAGTGTGCTTGATTGGTATCTTTGAAGTATCTCGATATTAGATGTACTTGCCGTACCCCAAAGTTGCAAAGCATAGGTCCATACTGGTTTTAAAATCGCTTTGTAAAGACGGATTTTATTTTCCAAGCTGAGTTGGGACCGAGGTCCTAAAAGCCAATACATTTGCCTAGTCTTAGCTTTGAGCTGGGATTTAAAAAAATAAATAACAAATTTGATTTAAAACAAACTTTTTTTTGTAATACACTAACGAGGCAAAATATAGCGAGCAGTTCAGGCCCGAAGTTCTTAAAGGGGCCAGTTGATTTGAAAAAAAAGCATTTATTTTTCATAAAACTTTTTTGGGAAGATAAATTAGATTTTAAATAATATGAGTATGAAAATGAGTATGAAATATAGAAGCGGCTGTAATTTCCAAACTTGATTTGAGGGTGCAAAAAAAATTTATGTGTATATATGAGAAAAATATTATTCGCGATTTTGCCTAAAGGCCAAATCATAAATATACTTTTATAAAATTTTATAAAATAGTTTATTCGGCCTTTCTCCTGAAAACGAAAAAAGAAAACGAAGAATTTTGTTCGGATTCGTTTTTTCGTGCTCCTAATTACACATTTTTTGCTGTCGCCATCCACTGATAAAACCTTACTCTTTGTTAGCATAGCTTCACATCTTTCAAGCGATTATTTTTCATGCAAGACACGAACTATTTGAGCAAGACATTTTTTGGGTTGGTTCAGAAATTTAACTTGAAATTGGCATTAATAGAATCTTAAAACATCAAAAAATATTTAAAAATTTATCTTAGTTTAAAATGCGAACACTTTTGCAACACAACATTCGGTTTCAAACCATATAAAAAAATGCGTTTTGGTGAAGTTGGGAGCACCAACCATGTTGTTTCAAAATCAGCTCGAATAAAATGTTTGTATACGTTTTACGGAGCACAGCCGATTAATTAACCAACAAAATCAATATCTTTTTACATCGGGTGAGCATTATTTTTTTAAAGCTTGTTTTAGCGCGTTTCATTAAAACGAGTTTATTGATTTAGTTGCCCTAAAAATTTACAACAAGAAAATGTACAAAATTGTTAAGTATTTTTGATTCCAGTTGTGTTTTAAAATTTATATACACCCAGTTCTGTTTTTAAACGGTTTTGAAATAACGAGGTATAAAAAAATTTTTACACAATTTCACTCGATTTAGCACAATTAAAAAAAGCTATTTGATTGAAATTTTAAAGAAAAATATTTTTATTAAACTAATCTTTTAGAAATTTAGTTAGGGAACCCCCTTTCTAATTTATTTTTATAGCAGCTTGAGGATTTAGTTCATGTCTTTTTCACACGGTTTCTTTCTAGAACATATCCACCGTGTAAAAACAGAATTAGTTGTACTTCTTCGGGAATCGTGTTCTCTTATGTATAGACTTTCTGTCCGACTTTTGTTTTGTCTTAAGCCGAAATCCTTTAGTTTTTGTAAGAATTCCAAAAATAACTATTTCAAATAAACCGGTATATTCAGTAGTATTCATCAGAAATCCAATTTGGTAACCCCATTTAAAGATAGCGTAGACATTGTCAAGTTTTTGTCCATACATGGAAAAAACGCTAACTTTTATTCTAATAGTAACATTCTTTTCATATCAAAACTAAATTTCTCTTACTTATGTATCGATATGCTTCGATTTCTACAATATATTTACTTAAATAACTTTAACAACACTGTATATAAAAAATTGTGCCAAGTTTCAACATTGCACAACACGGAACGCCAGTATAAATACGTGCTTCAGTTAATAATTTTCACATTACTCGTTCAATGCTCGAATAGAGCGAACACATTTTTAATTCTTATTATTTTATTTAGTAGATATATTTAAACTGACTATTTTTTTTCACTGAGTATTTTTCAAGAAATACTTTTTTTATTTTGCCATTTTGGAGGCTTAATAAACTCATTTGGAAACTGTCTTCACACCAACATTAGAACATTAAATCAAAGTCAATAGTTTTTAGTTACTGCCGTTTCTTTTAATCTTTTAACGAATTTACACAATTCCAGCTCACTTTTTTTTTGGACAAAATATGAATATTATAATTTTTTTGTATTTCAAGTTATATTTAAAAATGCATTCTTTAAAGATAAAAATCCATCGTATCATAATATTTGTTAGTGTATACAGTCTTCGCTATCTCCTCAAACGCTTTTCTTTGCTAGCTTTTGCTTTGCATTTTCTTGTTTGCTTTAAACTGCAAGCACGTGAATTTTACTGCATGCCAATTTTCTTTGCTCCATGAAAATATTTCCATCCAGACAATGTCGCCTTTGAATGAACCCGCAACGAGCTCGAAAACATTATTTCCTATTGGCATTAGAAAATATGAACGACGGGGGCAAGAGGCGCAAAAAACTGCATTAATTCAAAACACGTGTTTTTATCGGTCTCTTTATAAGCAAAGTACATACTACATATATATAATATATAAGCACTATGAGCAATCGATGCGTTACGTTGTTGCCCCAATGAACTGCGGCATGTGAGTGTATCTGTTCAGTCCATGTATTGTATCTATGTGTGTCTATGTAGCTGTATGTCTTTGTGTGAGTGCAACTGCTAATATGTTGCCAAACAAATTATAGCAAAACTCCAAAGTGCATGCATAGATCTAGTAGCTTTGTGTGCAGGGACGGATTAAAGCATGAGCCGACGCGCACATGGCCCCGGGGCCCACCATGAAGGAATTATTACATTTAGGTATATACGAAAATTTAAAGAAATCAGCTTAAAATAAATCCGTGGGTCATTGCAATAGCGCCCTTACATTATCCACGGGCGCCCAAAAGCCCTAAAGTCCGCCCCTGTATATGTGTGCAAGTGAGTGTATCCGTGTGTTGTAGTCTACAATTTGCCATTTAGCATGAGTTGACGAAATTGTTTCTAACATGAAATACAATATCTTTGGTAAGTTGGAGTTTGTGGCACTTGTGATGAATATGAAAAACGGGGTCAATGGGATTGCATAAGTTTGAGAATCAGTTTGAGCTTCCCGTACGATACGAGTATGTAAATAAATGCGAATAATTGTATGAGTAAGTAATTATTTAAGTGATTCATTGTTAACTGAGCTAAGTATTGGAAAACTATTACAACAGCGCTTAAAGTTAAATATAGTGTTGGGTAATTTGATTATACAATGTAAACTATAGTTTAATAATTTTTGTAATAGATAAAAACAATTTAAAAAAATTTCCCTTGCAATTTAAGCGAATTAAGGGGTAAAACCTATGGAGCATGGTTTTTTAAGGTAATTTTTCGATTTTTTTTGCAAAGAAACTTTTATTTTATATACAAAATCCAAATAGGTGACAAAATTATACATATTTTGAGCTACAAAAATTAATTTTTCCAAAGTAATAAAAAACAAAATGGCGCCTGTGGAAAGCTACGAGCACATGACTAATTTTCGAAACATAAAAAAAATTTTTATTGCTAATCTATGGACCAAAAAGCAAGTGAACCACATATGTGTAAAAAAAATGTTTTTTTCGTGAAAAGCAAAAATAAGTTGTAAAATAAAAAGTTTTAGTATTTTGACGAAAACCTACGTGGTTCACTAGAAAATTATGTGATAAAGATTGTTTCTAAATTTCAAATCGATCGGATAAAAATTGACTGAGTCAGTTAAGCGTGAAGCCATTCGAAAAAAAGTGGTTTCGAGAGAAACGCGTTTAAAGTTTTAAAACTGGCCCGGGGTACCATGCGCCCGACGCTTATAAGTGCGGGAAATTTGAGAAATCACCTCTGGGCTTTATTTCTAACATAATTGTCTACCAATTTAGCTAAAAAATCGATTTTCTGAAGATTCTACACAGGTGTTACTCCATAAAAAGAGAGCACTCATGATTTTATGTTTGGTTTATAAAAAAACAAAAATCGAACGATTTATGTCATAAAAGCTTTTTTTTTGACCAATCGGTCTTTTGGTCCGTATGATATAGTCAACCGATTTTGAAATAATAAAATTTGGCATAATGCTTGGCAATTCTAAAAAACACCGACTGCTAAATTTTTTTCGAGGTGTTTTAATGGCGCCCTATGCTCGTATAATATAACTCCGATATTGGAAAAATAAAATAAACTTGTTTCCCGCGACATAATAATGGATACCCTACAGGGTATAAAAAAAATAATTTTCCATAATTTTTGTAATATGAAAAAACTGCCGATATCTATGAATTTCTTATAAAATGCACCGAAAATATTAGCATGAAAAGTTGCTGCTAAATGTGTCTGGCTTCTTAAACAAATTCGAATAATCAATCATCAAATAAAAAATTTTCGAATAAATTAAATATTGCCAATACGTTGAAAGTTTTTTTAAGTAACTTCCTTTATCAACTTTCTTCCGTAAGGCCTTCTTTTGTACGGAGAACCCTTTCAAACCCAAGTTAGCTTGCTGCACACTCATTTTCGCATCGAAGTAAGATATTTATACCCTGACCGTATGGTACAAAGGGCATGTTAAGTTTGTGTAAGACGAAAATGTATGTAAAATATAGAAGGAATCGTCGGAGACCCCCTCCAAGTTACTCAAAGTATGATCAGGGTGACTAGACATGTCCGTCCGTATGAACGCCTAGATCTCAGAGATGGTAAGAGCTAGAGCAGCCATACTTTCAGATGAGATCCCTTATTATTCCATAGGAGACAAGTTTATTTTATTTTTTGATATCGGAGTTACATTATATTGCTCCCTTAGGGGTGTTTCAGACGACCTCGAAAAAAACAAAAAGTCTCAGATGGATCATTCGTTTGTTTATGAAGATATCGTAACCAAATTTGGCATTCGGAAATTTTTTAGAGAGCACTGTACCAAATTTTTATCAAAAACGGTTGGCTATATCATATAGCTCCCATAGGACCGATCGGTCAAAAAACCGTATCATTTATAAACCAAATTTTGGCATTCGAAAGTCTTTTAGAGTTTCCCATCACTATTCCAAATTTGATAAAAATCGGTTGACTATATCATATAGCCCCCATAGGACCAATCGCTCAAAAAACGTGTTTGGTGCAAAATCCGACTTTTTTTTTGTTTATAAAAATATTGTAACCAAATTTGATAAAGAAATATCTTTTGGAGTTCGTAAGCAATATATCGGATTTGATTGTAATGTGGTGGTACAGGGTATCCCAAAGTCGTTCGGGCCCAACTTTAATGTACGCCATCTTTTTGAAAATATTTTTGGACATGGAAGCATATTTATCCTTACCAGATCGTATTAATGAATTTACCAAATAGTGGCATAAACATCAAAATGTCGAAACAATCGCTGGCTGACGTCATCATATTTTCTGCTGAAACCATAAAATTATAACCTGCGACATCTTCTAGCATCAATCTAGAAAAAAAACTGTTCCTTTTTTAACATTCGTAAGAGTTCAAAGGCTCACTTGAACTGGTCTGTGAACCGGAACCTACACTTATTTCGCTATCAAGAACTGCAAGTTTTTGGGGCTTGCAATACTTGGCATTGGAATCAAGAAGAATTGTACTTATTGAGGGCAAAGAAGCCTTCTAGGATTGGAAATTCCTTATTCTTCTTCCTTTCTCTTTAACAGAGCTCTATTTCCGACTTTTGCATTGCAGAAAACATTTTTCGAAGAGTGTAAATGTTTACCTGTCCCATTATGCCTGCATAGAACTATCAATGTCATGGCAAGGAACACATACTAAATATATCCCTAACAATTTTTATAGCTCCCAGCAATCAGCGGTTCGTATCATAACTGCCTGAAATAATATTTTCACACTTCTCGGAGCATAAATGTCGCCTCTACAGCAAAGTTCTTGCTTTTTATTTAATTGGAATTTTTGCAAGACTTTTTTTTTAGAAGAACTATATACAAGTGTTATATATACACTATGTGCTATATACTTTTATGTATGATTGTGCCCTTCAGAGGCTGCGTCTGCGCACTCCCCGCTGTCTGTCTGTTTTCGTACCCCTCGCCTGTGTGTGTGTGAAACACTTGAGCGGCATTGGATTTTGTCAAGTGGCTGCCGCTGTGACTTTCAGACTTGACGTATAGGCCTCCCCGGGACCCGAAGATCATTAAAATAACATCGTTAGTACGCTTATAATGAAGTACTAAAGAGCAGCCGAGCAAATCCCGCAAAGAAATGGGCATATACAAGTGTCATTCCATATTCATCAAATGTTTTCTTTTATATATATATTTAATGTTTTTATGTTGTGGAAAACATCACATGATTAGTTTTAGAGACGCGTTGACGCCTGGCGGCTTTGGGTTACAAAAACTCGGTGAAATTCGAAATGATTTTTAGTTGATTTTTTTCTTGAAGCAATTCCAATTTGGTGTCTTGTATTACGCCGACGAGCGCCCGCCCAATGACGAATGAGACCGTGAAAAGTCTTGGCGTGGAAAACGCGCATCAGCATCCATCCATCAGCAGTTCATGCATAATAATTCTTTTCATACACTTTGGTGGGGAAAGAGTTTTCCAAGTTTGCTGGATAGTTGGTAACATATAAATGAAGGGTTTTGTTAAGATACATAAGGAATTGAATTTTAGAATGAATTCGTTTTTGTATGGGATTTAGACGCACTAAGCAGATACGAACAGAGAAATAAATTTTAGATTGTATTAATTTCATTTTATTACTAATTGACTTAACTCCCCGAAGCCAAATCTCGGAAACTAAAAAAAATTTTCCCAAATGCACTTTCTTCTTCAAAATCCTTTACATGACTCTCCTTTTTTTGCAGTCAAATTGTTTCTATTGTGTAAATTTTGCAAAAAATCGTTTGTATGCAACTAAACAGTTTTTTTCTGTATCAATTTTCATTTTCAATATAGTACAAAGGAAAATTGCTTTTATGACATATGAATTTTTTTTGCAAGAAACTAATATTGTTTAAATTATATACCAAAAGTCGTTTGTATGCAAATAAGCTATTTTTTCTGTATGAATTTTTTTTTTCAATATAGTACAAAGGAAAGTTGCTTTTAGGACATTTAGATTCTTTTTTCGCAAGTAAATTAATATTGTTATAATTTTAGGCCAAAAATCGTTTGTATGCAAAAAAGTCTTTTTTCCTGTATGAATTTTCATTTTAAATATAGTACAAAGGAAAAATCCTTCTATGACATTTACATTTTTTTTTGCAAGAAAATGTATGCCAACAATTGTTTGTATGCAAATACACTATTTTTTCATGTATGCATTTGCATTTTCAATATAGTGTAAAAATGCGAGGGAAGTTTCTTTTATGAAATTTCGATTTTTTTGGCAAGAAAATTGTTATTGTTAAAATTATATCCCACTTATCGTTTGTAAGCAAATACACTATTTTTTCATACATGCATTTTCCTTTTAAATATACTATAAAAATGTAAGGTGTGTTCCTTTTATGATATTTCAATTTTTTTTATAGGAAAAACATTATTGTAAAAATGTATACCAACAATCGTTTGTATGCAAATACACTATTTATTCATCTATGCATTTTGCTTTTTAATATATCTTACAAATGTAAGCAAAATCCTTTTAAATTAAAATTTTCTTAACAAGTATTATGTACATTAATGCCAACAATTATTTGTATGCAAATGAACGGCTGTTTTATGCATTTACAATATAGTATACAAATGTAAGAAAGTTCCTTTTAAGAAATTTTTTATTTTTTAGCAAAAAAATTCTTATTGCAAAAATATATGCCAAAAATTGTTTGTATGCAAATACACTATTTTTGCAGGTATGCATTTTGCTATTTAATATAGCCTAAAAGTGTTAATTACATTTTTTCGAAAGTATTACATAAATTAATGCCAATAATTGTTTGTATGCAAAATAAACTTTTTTTAATGCAAATTAAATTGAAATTTTTTAATATATATATGAACCCATTAAATCTTTAGGAAAGGGTGTTCTCTTTCATAAGAGATTGTCATAGCATATAGGTTTATAGCAAAAATATATGCAAAAAATCGTTGGTATGCAAAAACACTATTTTTGCATGTATTCATTGAATGGCATAAAAATGTTAATTCCATTTTTTGGAAAGTATTACATAAATTAATGCCAATAATCGTTTGTATGCAAAATAAACTTTTTTGAATGCAAATTAAGTAGAAATTTTTTATTATATAATAATATTCAAGAAATTTCAAGCTAGGGTGTTCTCTTGCACAAGAGATTGATGTCTGTAGAGCATATAGTTTTCGGCGCCTCCGAACTTAACCTTTCATATCTTTGCCACCACGTACACAAACATACACTTTCACGTAGCACACTCATAGACGCACACACACAGCTATGTAGCTGCTGATCTGTCCATGGGGATGCTCCCGCGCTGTCAGAAATTAATCTTTGCGGCAGGGGCCGCCAGATGTTGCCTACTTGCGGTTTGCTTATAAGACAGCGTCTGGGTGCAAGTGAAGCCAAAAGGGGGGGTGCCGCATGGAAATCGGCATTCATTCAGGCAGCGCAAAGTGTCAAGCGTTTACATCAATGTTGTATGACGGGCCTGATCATGGATATGGATATGCTTCAAGGCTTCGATAAAATCTACGGGTGTTTCCCAGAATTATTTTCAGCTACCATTTGCCTTTGTCTGGCGTTGCGGCCATTTTGGCGAGTTGTTCCGATCTATAGCTTGCTCTTTTCCACTAACCCTCTCTTGCTCTCACTCTCTCTCCCTTCCTTTTGTTTGGTGCGTTTTCGGCAAAGGAAAAAGTTCAAAAAACCATTTTAGTAACTTCCTGAATGCAAGCAAAGTCACTAAAATGTTTTTGTGTAAATAAACAAAAATTTTAACTTTAGTTGGTTTTTGCTTTTGCTTGCTTTTGTTATTATTGTTGTTGCTTTGCGACCGCCAACGCAGAGGCAGAGGCTGGGACGTCCGCGTCGGCGTCAACGTCAAGCAGCAGCAATTGCTTTTATTATTTTTATACTTATTACTCATAGAACGAAAGGGTACATTGAGTACGTCCAAGTATATGCGACATGTGGAAAAAATCGTTGTAGATGCTATGAAAACACTTCCATTTTGGCGTGACGTTACATTTGTACGATAAAATATGGTAAAAAATGGAAAAAGCTTAGTTTTTGTAAAGTTTTTTATATATAGCAATTATATAGAAGAAAATCGTCGAATTTTGCATATGTGGACATCTTTGGAAATGCCCATACTGGACAGAGGTAGCCAATATTCGTCTCTTGAAATTTTTGAAAAATTCTTATTATTCATCACGATAACGTTTTAGTTTGGTTGTTCAAGCCAAGCCAAAACTATCTTAACAACGATCGGTGCTCATAAACTTATTAACAGGTATTTCAAAGTCGGCTATTCCCAACCTTAACTAAGCGATTTTTTTTGTTGCTGTGCCCGTTCCCGGTTTTATATGGCGGCTGCCTGTGCTTTTTTTATGGACAATTTTTTGTTTAAAGACAACTACATAAATGTATTTGTGTGTCTGTGTGTGTATCTGTGTGTAGTTGCTTTTTAATGTGTTGCTGGTGCGCATCTTCGGCTGAAAAAATATAAAAGCAAAATATTTATGTGCCCGACCCGCCACTACTATATACATACTATATACTACAGCTGCCATTACTCTGCACCCCTGCTCCAGTACACTGCTCCTAACCGCACAGCCGATCCCAGCCAACCCGCCTCTTTTCGCGCCTTGGCGCAATTACTCGATTCTGACTTTTTATGAATTTGTATACACATATCCAAATGAGCAGATATACAAATGCCATACTACACTAGGAGAAATATCATGGTGCACCATGTCTTATAAGGCGTACCATATTCTTCTTAAGTGATCATTATCACGAGTTACCTTATCAGAACATGATATATGACGTCACGCCAG
This sequence comes from Chymomyza fuscimana, assembly GCA_949987675.1. Lineage (NCBI taxonomy): Eukaryota > Metazoa > Arthropoda > Insecta > Diptera > Drosophilidae > Chymomyza > Chymomyza fuscimana. The sequence continues at coordinate 101,968,625 of OX465089.1, forward strand.
GAGTCTCTAAGTTCCGTATAACTTTATACCGTGATATTAAAGGTAGATCGCCCTCTTCTTGGTCATTCCAATCAAGAGACATAAGACCCCATCGTCACCCTCTTTCATTAGCCGCATCTTTTTACTTGAATATTCTCCGCCTATATGACAAAACAACATGACTGAGATTTACTTCTTGCACCAGCCTAAGAAGCGCATAAGTTTTTCTTTTCTTTAGTAGCCCTAGCAAACTATTGAGTTACGACCTTGGTACACTGTCTCTCCAGGCGCCTTGACCATATTCTACGTGAGAGGAGCTAAGACAAAAAATAAATGATGGACGGAGAAAACTTTTTAAAATTAAAGAGGGAAATCTGCGTTTATTAGATTTGTGCAAGAGAAGGAGACGTCAGAGTTACCAAAAGGTTGATCAGAGTGACGAGAAGAGGCGATATAGTTACGTTCTTAAGGAGGAGACAACAGCTGCTATGTGATGGCCCGGTGCTTCTTAGTAAACGCTCCCAGCTTCTGTGTAAACCAGTCATTGAAAAGGTACCCATTGCGGATCTTTGCACTTTCGTCGAATCCTCAAAATGGTTCTGCAAGGGAAGGAACTTAGGTGACTACGAATGCTCACCAGATTTGACCTTCGAAATACCCCCCCTCCCACCCTTCTACGCCTTCGCCCCTTCCGTTTTCATGCTTCTTTCTTCCTTTTTACAATTTAGGCAACACAATAGACCTCATGGCCTCTGGGTGATCTCGGTTATTGACTGAGCAGCCTAATCAACCTAACCCGTCCGTATGAACGCCTACATCTCAGAGATGATGAAAGCTAGAGCAACCAAACTTTCGATTGAGACCTATTGCGCTACGGGAAGCAATTTTATTTTTTTTTTTTCGACATCGGGGCTTAATACCTCACACATAGGGACATTATATATATAGTACCTCAAAAAGAAAAACCAAAGCGCTTAATTAATTAAGCAGATATCTTGATCGAAGCTTTTTAGAGTTTCCAAGCTCGGTGCCAAATTTAATCAAAAGTGGGTTGTGATTATTTAACCCCCATTGGACCAATCGGTCGAGAAAATGGTTTTAGGGCTGTGAGAAGGGAGCTTTCTATACAAGCAGGCTCTCTTAATCATATAATTTATAGGATACGGAATTTTTTTTTTAGTGTACACCTCAGTTAAATGGTATCAATAAGCTCTTGTTGTTATTGGTTCTGCCATTAGTCAGAAGGCTTTTTATGAACTTTGATCGCTGATTGATCGATGTTGGAGTAAATGCACTTTCCATGCAGTCAGAAGCTACTTCTACCTATATATATTATGTACAGCTTATATAAACTAGCGGGCAAAATATATGTACATCATAACATCACACATCCAACATACTCACATATATTGATTTTAATTATTGTTCATATTGTGTCGTTTGCAACGTACCGTGAACCAGATGTTCAGCTGGTTCCTTTTGGTAGCCATCAAATGGATAACAACAACAACTGCAACAAGAAGAACAACTGTCGGACTGGGATCTGATGAGTACTGAGTATCGACCAGGTTCTCACTAAAAATCAATCAGCAAGGCATAAATGAGTCTAGAAATGGGTCTTTGTGCCAGCGAATGCTTCCGTTGGATGCAGTTGTTGATATTGTTGTTGTTGTTAGTCGTGTTGTTGTAGCTTGTTACTTTGAAATACGAAACGCCTCGTATAGTTTGGATACAGACTTTTGACTTTAACATGAACTACTAAAACATAGGGGACAGCGGCGCATATGCAGAGATTTCTGTTTATGCAGGTAGCTAAATATTTGGTCAGCGCAGCAGTTTGACATCTTAGGGGAGTGCTGGGGGACAGCTAGCTTTAGTTGGTGGAATTTGAGGAAGTGGGGTGCTATAGTATCTGACAGTTTTGCAAAACTAAAAATGAACCAAAGAAAATCACTGTATCGCCAATATGTGTGACCCAGAAATCTGTAGTGGATTTTGCATTATATTTCATATAAGAACTCTTGAAAAGAATGTCGATCGAAAGATTAAAGATTTTCAAAGCATTGAAAGACTTTTATGGGTTATGGGCGTCATAGCTATACAATTTAATGTGACGTCACATAGAACCTGTAGCCGATCAAGACGTTTCCCACGATATCTCATTTGTCATTTATTTTAAGAGGCTTAGAAGTTACGAGGGAACAGAATCAATCTATCTTCTAGGAGCCGAAAGTTTAAGACTAGTAAAATATATACATACTTATAGGTCAAGCATATAAACGTCTTTTTGGCTTCGCCGTGGTCGGGTAAAAAGGTTGAATATTAAAAATTTGCATATAGTCATGCCTAGCAAAATTCGCAACTTTTCTCAAAATCTCAGAAGATTCAGCAATGACCCATGAGACATTAAAAAGGGCTGAAGAAGTTCTAAACCAAAATTATGTTCAACTCCTTGGATATGCCCTTGACATTGACATCATCGGAAGCACCAATCGTGATATCAATGGTGCCTTTGGTGCTATTAAAAGAGAAGCAGCTAAAGAAGGTCTAGCGGTAAACGAGGCAAGATCAAGTTTATGGCGCTCTCCAGTACAGAATCGCAATGTCTTGATTCCCAGCTGACTGCAGGAAGCTATAGTTTTGAGTCTGTCAAGGAATTTGTTTACCTTGGCTCCGCGGTAACAAACACCAATAATGTCAGCCTGGAGATCAAGCGAAGAATGATCCTTGACAACAGGTGCTACTTTGGGCTCAGTAGACAAATGAACAGTACAGCCCTCTCTAGTCAGACAAAACTGACATTCCATAGGACACTCATCCTTCCAGTCCTCTTATATGGCGCAGAGGCCTGGACGGAAGTGCCTAGACGGAAATGCTGCACCAGGCTGAGATCCGTTACGGTTGTATTGGCTAGTTGAGAAGAAGAAGAAGATTAATTGATTAGATTGTTGGGAATCGTATTGGGTAACACCATCTAGTTTGATTGCCTGGCTCTAAGCTATCTTTAAATGAGACCTTCCACAGCAGCAGCGAACAATCTTTGACTGCTAAACAAAGTACTAAAAGTACTCCGTCTTAAAGCCCACTACTCTGCTGCACTGTAATGGCAGAGACATCTTTCATAAAAAATTCTTTGCATAAAACTCATTAAACTCAGCTCATAAATTCATTAAAAAATTCTTTCGAGAATTCCAAAAGAAAAAACACGCGACCAACTTATTATAAAACCTTATTTATTTTCATATTCCACCATTTTCTTGGAAAATCCCAAAAAAAATCTCTAATTAAAAGACTACCTACCCCGTAACTGCATACAAAAAACAAAATCATGATTTATACGCCTTTTGCTTACTTAAACGCCCTTTGTGGCAATGGCTGCCCTGGTAGTGAGTGACCCTATATCGAAACTCTGCAGGTTTCTAACAAATCCCACAGCTCCTTTTTACGGCCGGAGACAACCATTAGCTGCTGTGTTGCGCTGTAAGGCGGCGCCTACTTCAAGTCAATGACAGAACGACATACATACATACATATGTATGTGTCAATGTATAGAAAAAAAACAAAACATAAAATTCGGGAACACTGGAACATTGGCTTGTATCCTTGGCATCCTGTGCAACACCCACATTCATTGTTTTCATTTAATTTAAAAAGGCATAAACGCTGTGCGCCTGCGCCTCATACAAAATTCCATAGTTCTTTCTGGACATATGTGTAGCTGTGCGTGTGTGGAAAAGTCCAAGCCTGGCATGAGGTCCTCGGCATAGTGACGATCCTTACAAGCACATAGCACATGCCATTCATTACCATGTGCGCATTTTTACAATAACAAAGCCAACTAACGGCCATGTGAAATTTTGCAAGCATAAAAATTCTAGCAAAAGTCCTTGCCAGGGCTACAAACTACGACTCCTTGAAGATCTCTACTGTGTCTCTTTGTCTAAATTTAGTTCCACATTTTATGCCGCTGTTATTTGAGTAGCAGATACTTCTACGTGGAGAAAACCTCTAAAGTATCTTTTGAGCTGGGGCGTTGACAGTTTGATGCTTGTAAAAAAGTTGGGGTCGACCTGAACTGAAGCAGTTGGGATTGAGCTCCAGGTAGTTGCGGGAAATTCAATATGTATTATGTATAATTTATAGCATTTGGTAGTCCAAGAGGGAAAACTACTCTTGTGATTGTTTTAAGGAAAAGTGAAAAGCGCTTGAGTTTTTTTTTTGGAGTTTTATAACAAGCCAAACATTGACGCACTCTCAAGTGGTTCAACAATAATGGGTATATAATGTTTGAAAGTGGTTCTGGATAAGAACAAGGTGTACACTTGGATGACTTTTCGGAGAGTGTGAATGTAATGCTGCTGGTGCTTAGGAAAAAAACAAAGCAAACGAGACGGTGGACGTCAGAGGAATACTCTTTACCTATTAAAAATATTTTATATGATGTATTGATGCATCACTACAGTGAGGGGTGTGGGAGTAGAGAAGGTTTATGATTTAGTTATTGGCAGTGGATATCCCTAATGGGATTTTTTTTTATATGAAGTTTTGTCATTCCGTGTGAAATTTTTCCAACTGTGTATGCGCCCTATATATAAGAATAAACGACCTCAGAATGAATAGTACTAGGTTGTGCAAAGGATTGAATCGGGTGGCTTTTATAGTGTAGGTTTCTGCTTACTTAATTTGCATTTTTTGTCTAAAATTTTCTGTCCCGATGTCTCCGAGATGTTGGTGGTCCTACTAAGAGACGTACATTGCTATTTCGTTAAGCAAGGTTTGCTGATAGTTTTTGCAAAAGAATTGCGGGGCGGAGCCCCCTAGTATATAGGGGCTTGAGTACCCAAATTTGGCATGTTGCCTTATCACCTAGCGCCATGATGCTTTCGTCAGATTTGACAATCAACCTTAATATTAAAATAAGCATTAATATTAGATTTCGGAGTGGAGGCGCAGGATTGGCCGGGCTCCACATAAAAGTATCTGCGGTCTGTTCAACCACCTTTTCCCAGTGACATATATTAATCAATCGTTTCCACGCAAACCAGTCTCCCATTCCAAACCGCAATTCGATACTTATACGTTGGATTAAACCGATTGGATTGGATTGGACCCGATGGAATTATTTAGCTAAATTTTTTTATCAAAGAGACATGATTTTTATTTTTTTTCATCAAAAAGAAAATTTCCCAGCGACTAAGGGCGAAAAGAGACATACTTGCAAACGACGATACCAAGCAACGCAAGCTTCTCGATCAAAATGAAGGATAATCTAAGCTCTACAAACCGTCCTTAAGGTTAAGCGGTGGAATTTCCACAAGCTCTAAGTTTTCTAAAGTGATTCATATTTTTATTTATTTTATATTAATTGAGTAAGGCAATAGGCTCTTAGGCGTCATCGAGAATCACCAACGTGGCAATGACTCTTCTGTGGAAGGTTCTATCTTTGCTTGATGTAATAGCTAGGGAGACTGTATAAAATACGGATAGCACCTCACTTTCTAGGATTTTTTTTTTTAAATAAAAACAGATCCTTTAACCTTAAGGATTGTATGTACTGCTGTTGAAGAGGTTTAAAAAATCAACTAAGCAAAACAAAGACTTTTGACTCATTTGAAAATAGTCATAATGAAGGCACCACAAGTGAGGAGAAAGCTTACGCATCATTCGGAAGACTGAAATCCTTTTTTAAGGTGGCACTACTTTTTACTATGCTTGAATAATTCGTCAGTGTGGATGACCGGATATACCATATATGTCCGAAAGACCATTTTGTATTATCCTGAAATGGTTAGGAAATCAGCTGCCTGTAAATTGACGCTGTGAACCCCGTCAGGTCTGTCTAGAGGGTGGTGGAAAATGAAATTAAATTAATGAGTTTGGGCCCGTCGATAGTCTCCATCGGGCCCTACTTTTCTTTCGAATGCTCTGAGCGTCATTGTGGTAGCTGGAATTATAAATTCCATAAAATTAATTTATAAAATTTTTGCAGCTTATGTTTTGAAGTTTATTACAGTTCTATAAAAGTCTTAGCCACATTAAAAAATTATAAAAACTTTATTGAAAACTTCCTATTTACTGAGAAAAAAAACAGGTCCTGCGTAGAAGCTTAAACGTGGGTCTTACCCCTAGATTTTTTTAATAATTTTTAGTCTTGCAATAACTCCTTTTTTTTTGAAAATAAGAGTCCACCTTGTTAATTTTAAGAGAGAAAATCGTATTCTGTATAAAATTTGAGAACTAAGCCTTATTTTTGATCTTGCTTAGAATCTAAATCGTGGGCCCCTAGTTTTAGATATCATATTTTTTTTAGCAATACGAATTGTATAATAAGTTAGATTTATTAATTATAATGTTATGATAATCTTTTTATGGTTAGTCGTGGAACAATAACTAGATAAGTCCCTCTTTCGTTGGGCTTGCACCATCACCACTAAAAAGATTCCACCTTGTCAATTTCGAGTGAAAAAAATCTGTTCCTGCGTAGATGCTGAATAATGGATCCCTGGATAATACGAATAGTATGGTAAATTTATTAATTAATGAATTAACTAACTTTGACTATCTAGCAGGGTTCATACATATTCCTTATATTTTTTTAAATAATCAAATAATTATTCCAAGTATCCGGTTGCCCATCTTTCATTAAGCTTGTTTATACCTAAAACAACAATTTCGCAGAGTCCCTCCCAACTTCTCCACTCAAAGATTCCACCTTGTCAAAATTCGACAAGTTGCCACAAAAAGCGGCAAGCTGTCATGTTTTAGTGCTCCAATATTTATAACTCTATGCGGCCAATTTGGACTAATCTTTTGCTTTGTAAGTAAATAACTTGAGATACTTTTGCCAGCTGCCATTTAAAAAGCAATTAAGTCAAAAACTAAAAAAGATGCAGAGAGTATCTATATCTATAGATACATATGTATCTAGATGCTTGTGTGCAATTGTGTGTGTTTAAAAGTGCAATATGAAGCTTGTAGCAGCATACATATCTTTGATGAGCAGCATTTGGACGCTTGAGGCTGTGACTGAACTAATTATGAAAATTTTAAATACTCATTTTGGCGACATAAATACTTTGTACTTTGTAAACAATTTTATGTGCCACTGGAAGCTGCAACAACAACAACAAAAACAACAGCAACACTAGCAACAACTACAACATTGACAAATGCGCATAAATCACCGGATGTGTTGTCAGTATGTGTGTGGAAGCGCTTCCCAGTCTGCAAAATGAAATGTATCTTTAAGATACACAGCACACAACTTGGCTGTCTGTGGCACAACTTGGCATGACGTTACGCTCTAAGTATGTCGTCGCTTCAGCTTTATGTATAAAGTATCTACACATATATACGCCTTATATGCAGACAACAAAAGCCGCTGGGACCCCACCGAAACGGCATATACAGAGAGTATCTGTATCTGTAGCTGTATCTTTGTATCTGCAGCGACATTTTCGCGCCTAATTTAATGGGAAACAAAATGAGCGGCAGCAAATGATATGCGGCTTTCATTATTATACTGCGGCTCGAGGAATAAAAAACAAAATGGCGTCTGTCTTTCAGTTATAAGATATTAGTTTTTTTTTTTTTTGTATTTATCTTTATATTTATAACTTTTGCGTGCAACATTTACAATTTAATTTAGTCTTAAATAGATAAACTAAAAAAATTACTAAAATTTAACATTTTGGCGCTGTTTTAAATAAATTTAAATAGTATTTAAACTTAGTTAGCTAAATGGAAAGTGCCATATGCTGGCACATGGAATTCTCGTTAGTTTGGAAGCCCCAACCCACCACATACTACTAGTCCTGCTGCTGGCGCTGCACGGAGCTAGGCTTTTTGGTGCTGCGCATCGCCCTCCATGCGCCAGACACCAAAAAGATAGCTCAGCTTTTCCGGCGGTATAATGGGCGCTCCATTGGCCTTGCGCAAACTCTTGAGATCAGACTCGGCTCCATTGGCCGCAGTAAGCAGCGTGCTGGCATAGCCATTTACTTGTTGTCCATCCAAAGCTTTGAGCAGCGATATATCGCTGGAGCTAAGCATGCGGCAGAGGAAATCAATGTATCTGTAAGATAGTTAAGCAAAAAAAAAACATTTCAATGAGCGTTTGACGTAATTTCCCAGGCGCCGCTTTGTAGCGCGCTACCTGCGCCTTAGGTAAACCACAAAACTGGGTTAAGCCCGCCCGCCCGTGCCGGAAATGCCGGAAAAAACCCATTGCCTACCTTGTGGCCAGTTTGAGCGTTTGTATCTTGCTCAGCTTGTCGCTGGGCAGCGTGGGTATGATCTGCTGCAGCGATTTGAAGGCATCGTTTAGACTTTGTGTGCGCTGGCGCTCACGCACGTTGGCCATGACACGCTGATTGCTAAACTCATCCGGCTCCTCCGTTTTGCTGGGCTTTCGTTTAATGCGCCGCCGGGGCTTGCGAAAAGCCTTGCTGCTGGCATCGCCATCATCGGTCAGGCAGCTCGCACCCGAGATGTCCAGCTCATCCTGCTTGACAAAGCCTACAGCGCCCAAGGCGCTTTGACGCGCGTATTCCATTTCATCACGATCGGAGCTGGAGTAGGCGCTGCCATTGAGCGAGTTGGCGGGCTCATAGGCATCAAAGGGCGTCTGCCGATAGTTGCTTTGGAAGTGCAGCAGTGGCGTCTGCTGCTGCTGCTGCTGTTGTTGTTGCATGTAGCTGGCGTACTTGTGCTCCTGCAGCTCCTCTTCCTCGGCAGCGGCCACTGCAGCAGCGGCATTAAAGTCAAAGTGTGGTGAGTCACAGGCGCTGTTATGGCTCTCCAGCGTGGTGGGCAAGTAATCCACGCTGGGCGGCGCATAAGCCGGCTGCGGCTGCTGCTGCACCAGACTCTTCTTATGCTCCGGCTGCAGCAGCGCATTGCCATTACTATGACAATCATAGTCGCTGCTGCTGCGCGCGCGCTTGCCATGCTCATTGAGTATGTAATCCGCATGCAGCGTTGTTGCATCCTGCGACTGCTGTTGTTGCACAAAGTTGTTGTTGTTCAGCTCCAGCAGCGGCGGCGCGGCGATATGTGTGGGCGGCGTGCCCGTACCCGTGCTGTGCGCGCTGTGATTGCTGCTGGTGCTTAGGATCTCGCTGCTGGGTATATTATAATCCTGATCCTCCAGCTCGGTAATGCCATAGCTGGCATAGTCCGCATTTAGATTGCCATAATGCTGTTGCTGCTGCTGCTGTTGTGGCGTATGGCACATGTAATGAGTCTGACTGTTGGGCGGCGTCTGCTGCTGCTGCTCCAGCGATTGCATATAAGCCTGCTGCTCCACTTGTATCAGCTTGATCACATTATGCTGCAGTTCCATGATGCTGGGCAGCGTCTGTTTGTAGCTTATGTCGAGCAGCACTTTGGGCGACACGGAGCGCGCGCTCATCGTTTGCAAAACCGTCAAATTTTGTTCTAAATCTTTCGGCTTAAATTTGTTCTCTATATATATTTTTGCAACACTTTACACTAACTTCGTTCTTTTTTTCTTTATTTGAATACTATGTTGTTTCGCACAGCCGTTACGCGTACCGTTAGCCGTTACCACTAGCTGCCGTTATGTGTGCACGCACGCAATGACGAAACGCAATTGACGCACGCATCTTGCCGGCCATTGCTCAAGTCAACATTTTGCTTTGCTCTTGCGCGATTCGCTCGTTCGATCGTTCGGCGCACACTAGTCGTCTCGCTCTCGCGCTGGCCTTATCCAACTCTGACGTCATACCTGGTCTGTTGCTCTGAGCGTAAATTTCTGTGCGACTCATTTTGTTGGGTTTTTGTCTTTAGCGGCTGCAATTTTTGGTACCGGGTTTTCGTTGTTGTTGTTGTTGTTGCGAGTTGTTGGTTTTGTCGGAGATATCCTTGACTTGAGCTGGAATTTTTACCAAGTTGGGTTATTTTCGTTGGGAAAATGAGTCGTATCGGGAGAGTGGCTATACAACTGAGAGCGCGCTAGAGCGAGTGTTGATGATAATGATGATAAGCTAGTACATAATTAACATTAATGCAAAAAAAAAAAAAAATATGTTTTGGCTACAAAATTTCTCTGTCTATAGTTTTACCAAGAATAAAGCTTATAAATATGTACATATTGTAAATATATAAAATTGTTCTGATTTATATGTTTTTATGGGCAGCAAATAATATCATCATGCCTGAAGGTCTCGTTGCTCTGGTTACAAACCTTTTATAATTTAGAATTAACTTCTACTTTATAATTATACAAATAAATAATATATCATGTCATCAAAACAAAAAAATAAAAAGGCGGCAAATCTGAAAAATCAAAGCTGATAAAGACATGATTTTTTCTATTTCAACTAGGCAACGGGCTAAAGAAGTTTTCAAGCTATCTTCAAAGCTTTGAAAAAAGTGCGATTAAATGTTTTTTATAGTAATAAATTATTTTTTTTTTATTCTTTTTATAAAAGACAATTTTCAATTTTTTGATCGCCAATGCAGCCTGATAAGCTGGAGATATCATAAAAGGGGAACCAAGAAATAAATGTAAATTATATAGTAAATATTAGGGCCGTTGAGCGAAAAATAAAGCGGATAAATATCAGTTTTAAATTTTGCAAAAACTGTTCACTTCCAATGAACCGTCTTGTAGGATTCCCATACTTGCGTTCCCATTTTTGAAAAATAAAACATGCAAAAATGTTTCCAAGAAAATGTATAATATAATATAATACGAAAAAACTTTAAGAAATTTTGTTTTGAAATCTATAGACCCCAAAGAAAACATTGGCACTGGGAAAATCCCAATCTACCAATTGTTGAGCATGTGACCCCAGACTCGACATAAAAATTAAGTCTAGAGATAAATTGAGTTCAAAACAAAAAAAAAAAATTTAAATCATATTTGATTATATTACTTTTAAGCAAAATTTAAAGCTCTTTTGTATTACAAGTAAATGCAATCGAAAATTGTAAAGTACGTAACCCCAGACTGAAAGCAATAGACTTGCTTTAGTGATACATATATAAATACATTTAAAAACTATTTTTGCGAATATCTCAAAAGCATTTCTTTACCAACTGAAAGTATAAAATTATTCACTTAATGAAGTTACAAAGATTTAAAGTTATATATTTTATGATCATTCCTGTCATTTTTCATGAATTTAATTATTAAATTTGTTGCAAATAAAATTCATCAAAAAATCATGGATCGCAAATAAGAATTATGGAGTTGAAAAAAATCAGAGCGAAAGTGCAAGCTACTATATATCATATTTTTCATATTTTTGAAAGGACTATCCGAAATAAGGTAAATTTTTATTTTTTTATTTTTATCAAAAAAATCGAGCGTAACTCTTATTTTTTGACTTTATAAATAAAAATTATGAAATAATGTTTAAATGCCAATTTTTATTTTAAAATTGCAAAATAACTCTTCTTATATATAAATTGAAGATAAGAGTTATTAAAATAAAAATTTAATTTAAATAAGTTTTGAGCCAAGGAGCGCACAATAAGGGTTGGTCGATACCTAAAATGTCCTTGTGAAATATATTTATATAATAAAAATTGAAGAATAACTCTTATTTCGCAATTTTTAAATGAAAATTATGAAATAATATTGCAAAGGACAATTTTTATTTTAAAAATAGAAAAAATATGAGTTATTGAGGAATTTTTAAATAAAAATTTTGCATTTAAGTATTTTTTCAAAATTTTTATTTTTAAAGTCAAAAAACAATTTGATACAAAAAATCTAAAAATAATAATTATTAGACAATCCTTGAAAAATATATAAATTTCATATTGTAAAGTTTTTGCGAAATAGAACTTTATATAGTTAAAAAGAGAGTAGGGCCTGCTGTCCTTAAAGCATTAAAAAATGTATGGTGATCCTTGATAAAAAGGTTCGATAACAAAATAAGTAATATTTTATTAGGAGCAAAGGACCTCTACAAACTTTCTCCAGCTTTCCCTGTTTTTCGCAAACGCTTTTATTTCCCTCCAGATTTTGCCAGAAGCTTTAATTTCCAACGCTTCTTTTGGGAATTCCTCTGCTGGTTTGCGTAAGGTGTGACCAATCCGGAGCTATTACCCAAAAGAATATTTTCCTTCAAATACCTTAGCTTATTTACTACCTATACCCGTACAAAATTTAAAAATAAAAAAACAGGTGAAACACCTCAAAATAAATTCTCGACATAAATATGTAATTAAAAAAAATTAATTTAGTCTTTTAAAAATTCTCAAATCATATACATATATAATAACTTTAATCTAATCTAGATCTAATTATTTTCACAAAAAAAAAACAAAAAATCAAAAATTATTGTATTGATACGTGAGGACCTAAATGTGCTCATGGGAAAATGAAGATGGTTCGAGAAAGTTTAAAACTAAAAAAAAGAAGTAAAACCCCTAAATATATTCTCGACATAAATAAATAAAAAAATTAAGTCTTTTAAAAATTCTGAAATCATATGTCTTAAAAACTTTAAAAAAAATCTTATTATTTTCATTAAAAAAAAAATGTAAAATTATTGTATTGATAAGTGAGGACCTGAGTGTGCTCATTGGAAAAATGCAGATGTTTCGAGCAAGTTTAAAATACGAACGAAAATTGCACATCTATTGTGGGTGGTCACGGCGCTTAGGATCTGCGATCGAGCAGAAAAACGCACGGTTAGAGGAGCATAGCAAAATGGATACCCAAAGACCATGTTCATAATTTTTGCTCAACTAAATTATGTCCCCATGCAGTGGCTATAATCGTTTTCAGCAAACCATGTCTTTCACAAGAAACTGTGTCAGCTTTCCATTATTATTACCTATAATATTATATTATACTAATTATTGATCTTATAAATATTTAATAATTTCTTATTTAATTGTTAATAATTCATCAAAAAGCTATAATCTTATTTGTTATATAATTAAAAATTGATAATAAACCAAAAGCCATAAAATCTGCGCTAAAATTTTAATCCAGGAAACTCCACAAAAAGGTTTCATTATGCATAATTAGTAAATTCCCACACACATATATACAAAAACACATAATAAAAATCAACCCTAGAAAAACACAAATATTTTGGACAACAAAGAATTTCGTTGAGACTAAGCGACTAGTGGGTGCTCTATACGTTGTACTATATAAGCCATTTAAAAATCTAAACATCTCTTGATACTTATAGCCCAAAGTACATTGAAAAGTGAACTTCATATATACCAAATACTTACTTAATGCTTTTTTAAGCAGCTCTTTGCTAATTGTTTCAAACGCACTAGCTAAACCAATATGCCCGCATTATCATTGTAGTGCATTTAAAAATACGAGCGAAAAGTCAAATTTCCGGATATAATTATCCGCCTGCCTGCCTGCAAAAATACCCGATTAATGCGGCACGCTAACTTCCGCTGGGAAAAAAAAGGTGCAAAGGTAGAAGGACCTCCGCAAGACGATCTGACTACGGTTTTACCTTGTCGTTGGAAAACCGCGTTCTAGGGTTTTGCCGTGGCTTACTACTTGCTTATATACATTATTACATACCTAAAGTTTTTGCTTTTTATTTGTATATGATCATAGATCAGAAGAGATATTTTTTGTTCTATATACTTTGTGTAGGGAAAGTGTAGAGTGCGCTTATAGAGTACATTATTAACCAAGCGTTTCAGTTTGAGAGAATTTATATTAATTACATTTTTTTTTTTGTGGAAATAAACCATATTTGATTTCTAAAAGTGTTGGCTATACAATTTTTTTTTTTGGTCCAATATTGAGTACATAAAATTAATCGCTACACATTAAACATAATTTAGTGCAGTGATGGGCAAAACTCATACCAACAAACATTTCTTTGTGTGAGTAAACAGCGCAGTAAGCAAAAGCGCACGAGAGAGCAACAGTACATGAGCCGACTGCACTGCGGCAGATTTTGGTGCAATAGCCTCGCAAGTTATGTAAATTGAGAGACTGCCCATCACTGATTTAGTGGGTGATAGGATTAAAAAATGTACAAGTAAAACTTTCGCTCAAAAAATGGTATGAAACGTGCCTAACTTTTATTTTTCCCATCCCATGGGACTCAGCTGGGAAACGGCAATGCCACGCATGGAACAGTTTGCTCATTTAAAAATTCAATGAGGACAGGTTGTAAACTTTGCTAGTCAAATACAATTTTTTTTTTTTTTTTTTTTTTTGTTATAAAAAAGATTGTATATCATGTAATTAAACTAGTTCCCTACTACCAAACTTGGCAGCTTAACCTAGATGTACATTAAAAACATAAAATAAAAACCAATTATAATCTAATGGTTCTACATACGAAAAAAAAAACAATATTTACAGGAATGTGTATAAGTTAACACTGGGCACTATCAATGTGCAAATTGGGCACTGGGTTCTTGCAGTAAAGCAAGAGCTGACAAAGCTGTCCAACACATTGGCGCTTATGAGAAGTTACACTCTCGGCGACGTCACGAGCGGCGGCTGCGCAGCTGCTGTCGGGTGTGAGAAGTTCGGCTTGGCCTTAGCCTATTACTAATTCATTAGTCAGTCTCAATTTATAGTCTGAAGGTAGAGCAAGATCTCACCTCAGCAAACGAGTAACTCATTGTAGAGCAAACGCTCACCGTATATCTTTATATAATAATAAACTTATTAAAATAAATAATTTATGTACATATTTAGATGTGCTTTTTAAAACGTTTAAACTTATTTATAGGAATCGCAAAGTAAGGTCCCCTGGATGGCACCTTTTAAGTCTTCTCTTTCTAGCTCTCATGGTCAGCCGCCTTGCAAATTAAATTTTGTAGCATCCTTTTGGCGCAGAAGTTGCCATATTTTCGTTCTTTTTAAACTTTCGTATCTAAAGACATTTTTTCAGTATAATATAAATAAATAAATGAAGAATAATAAATATTTATATGTTAAAATAAAAGATTAAAAAAAAAATAAAGACAAATGTTACTTATGTAAAGGTAGGCAGGCTTGTAGTCTTAAAATAAAAAGCTATTGTGTTTATGCTGCGAAAAATGCATTGAAAGCAGGTTGTGAACTTGGCTTACAAAAAAGTGTGGCATCTTTTAGGCGCAGTAACTAAATTATTTTTGTTTTTGCTCACAAAGTAAGGCGGATTTCTTTGCCAAAATGAAAGTGAGAAGTAAAATTTTGTTTTTAAAATGCGATAATCAATAAATATCCACTAGAGGCTTTAGATTCTTAAAGCAATTGAATGTACAGTGGACACTCATAAATTAGAGCCAAATGGTTTCAAGGGTAGTTCTAATTTCTGAAAACTTGTAATTTATGAGAGCTTTTGTAATGAAAAACTTTTTCCAACAAAAATCAGTTTATTTGGATCATTATTGCATTTTATTTTCATGAGCAGCTGCTTTAAAGTTTGTTGGAGAGACTTTGGAGCCTCTCATTTGGTGCAGGAGCAGTAAAGAGGCCTATAGGAGACAAATCATAATAATAAATAACGCATACAATAGAATTGAATTCTTTAAAGCACCTTGGATTAACCAAAAGGCATAACATAGTTATTTTTAATTTCTGGAATTTAATTCTAATTTGTGAGCTTCGACTGTAATTGATTTAAAATTTTCAACTGTAGACTCGTTGATTTGGATAAACTGAAGGTCGAGACGGTGGAAGGTTGGATCGCGAGCTATTATTTTAATTTTTTATTACCTTTATCTGTTTTATTAATTATTGGTAACCTTTTTTATTTTTGCCCTAAAAACTATTTACTCGAAATGACAAATTTATTTAAAAAGTAAGCCTTTCCTATATATATTTACTTTTAAATATTTATTTAAGAGATAAACAAATTACGCAGTTTATTTTGAGCCAAATTAATTGCAATAAGTTTTGCAGAAAGTACAAAAATTTTGTATTTGATAAGTGGAAAAATTATTATTAATAAACTTATAATATAATTAATAATATTTAGTAGTTGGTAGTTGGCACAATCAAAGGCAAAAAAGAGCTTCACAATACTTTAAACTATCCAACTCTAACACCTGTGAGGAGCATAATTTTTAAAGGTAATTTTTCGATTTATTTTTCAAAGGAACTTTATTTTATATCAAAATTCAAATATGTAATTTTTCCAAAGTAATAAAAAATGAAATGGTGCCTTTAGAGAGTTATGAGTACATGACTAATTTTCGGAGAGCATAAACATAAACACATTTTTTTTCTCTTAATCTATGGACCAATAGCAAGTGAACCACGTAGGGGTTTTCAAAAATATCAATCAATAAATCACTAGAAAATTATGTTATAAAGATAGTGTCAAATCAATCAAATAAAAATTGGCTGAGTTATTCGCGAAGCCATTCGAAAACGCGGAAAATTATTTTTTTTTCAAAATCACACCGGAAATTTTATCTAACATAATTGTCTACAAAAAAAAACAATCGATTTCCTGAAGATTCTACAATTGCTTGCTGGGCGTTTATTATTATTATTAACTTTTTTCTGAATCTACTTTAGGTAGCATTTATTAAAAATATTTTTAAATATCTTGATAACCAATTCCGATAAAAATTATCATAGCTTCATAGCGTGGTCACACCACCAACTTTCTAATGTCAACTGCTTTTAGGCAAATTGTCTTTATTTATTGTTTTTTTTTTAAGTATGTTCAAGTGCAAAATGTTTAGAAACTTATGGATTTATCAACCCTTTTTCGGGTTAATAGATTAAATGTAGTTTTTTTTTTTAAGTATATTCTTTGATGGTGACAATTTTTTTTCCTAGAGAATTCTATCTGAAGTACAAATTTCTGTATAAAGCTCAGGAAGGAACTACAATCCTAAGCTGCAGGCTCTAATTTGCTTAGGCAATCAGTCGTTCATATTTTCTCAGATCCATTCGTAAAAACTAGAGAAGATTTCGACTAGATTTGCCTTTACTACCTCTTATTAGTCCTATCGTTAGGATCTTATTTTTGAACTCTCACTTGCCTCTGCCCAGTTGTATGATGCGTTGACTACTCACCATTCTTGCTCTAATTGAAAAGCTTCGTACACTCTGGTTGTTGTCTCCGCTAGCATGCAAAGAGACGAGAGACAGTTTAGTAGCTTGTGGACAGGCGACTGAGGCGCATGCAATGCCGGATGGTTGGTTGGTTCGTCGTGCGCCTTTGATGTGTTGTGTCTTTGATATGCACAGTGAGATGATCTTGGTATTGGAATTTGCTACGCTTCAGTCACGTAGTATATTGATTTTTTTTTATATATTTATTTTTTATTCCGTTTTAGTTTATTGGGCACACAATGCAATAAAAGAAATGCTTCATAGGTATTTTGCGTAGGCCAAAACGTAAAGCAACAAATATTTGCAAACTACTATGTACTTTCCATTTTTTTTTTTTTTTGTGCCTTCTAATCCTGTCAACTATATACACACATACCTATATAGAGACAGTTTATCTGTGTGTGAGCGTGAGAAAATAGTTTTGCGCACGTAAATCTCGCTCGACAATCAATTAAAATTAAAATATTTTTTGTTACTTGCAACGCGCCATGTCAAACGACAAAGACAAAAACAAAAGCAAACAAACAAAATCTAACAAAAACCACGTTGTCTACATATTTGAATTGACTTTTGATGATGTATCACGATTTATTGTTACCAAAAATGGTTGTCAAAGCGCGTGGAAAAGTGGATCAGAGCAGCGTTGAACCGTTAGATGTAGTCGTTGTGCAGTTGGAGGAGGACGTGGCGGTGGCGACTCTGACGGCGACGACTGCGTTTACTGCTGTTGGCTCCCACAGCTGCTAAAGCCTTTTGCCTGCCGAAATGTCTTTGCTTTGATTTTATTTTCGACTGCGAGGGTTGGCTTTGATATTGTTTGGAAAAAAGAGTTTCCACGGGAAGTGGGTTTATTTATGTGCTAGAAATCTTTGGCGTATTAACATAAATTTTTTAAACTCAAAGCGATCCATTGATTTGACGGAAATATCTTTTAAAGCGTTAGGAATTAGATTTATGGAAATCTAGTCGAAATTGGTCCGAGAATCGATCATTGAACTAGAAAACTAGTGAATTATATCTACTATAGTATATAAGTCATTAGTTGTTGCTCTGGTTACCTATTTTTTTATAATTTTTTTAATTTATAATTTTTTTTCCAAAAATTTTTGAATAGTATGTACCTATTAAAAAAATTTATTTTAAGAATTTTTTAAAGTTTTTTTATTAAGGGTTAGATTTAATAACATAAATAAAGTAAATCAGATATTTCAATTTGGCAATTTGAAGGTCGTGCGATACCATTTCTCGACGATAGTGCTACTTGAGTATACTAAAACGTCTAAAAAGAGTTTCCTTCCTGGGGTCAAACATATTGGTTGTTACCTACTTAGTGTTTTTCTTGGGGGTATCTGATATTTGATATAGAAAATAGTTCTAAAATTGTTGCCCATTGTCAATTATTTAATCGTAACATTTTCGAATTTTTAAAATTATATTATTATTTTTTTTTTTTTTTTTTTTTCGTTAAATGAATTTAAGATCTGACTATTTATGTGCCACTGTTCTGGTAGACAACACATAACGCACAATTTTTATATGGTGTGCCTTAGCTAGCGGCTCTAATTGTCACTTAGTCTTGAAAAGGCTCTCCTATGCAATTAGGATTAATCGTAGTGCTTGATATTCACCATGTAAAAAGCTTATTGAAGTTTATAAAAACAGCATCGGATTGGAACTCCCTTAAAGTGGAATCTTGAATGACTGTGAACTGTCAAAAATCTTTAATAAAAATTTTGAAAGCGGCCCAAATTGCCATTTTGGTGGTATGTAAGTAAACTTTGTCAGAAGACTCTAACTGACCAGCTTAAGCATAATAAGCTAAAGATTTACGCAGCCCTAAGCATTGTTGAAGTTCGACCTAATATAGCATCATTATGGTGTTCCATTCAAAAGCTCTTAAAACGATTTTATTTTATTTCTTATTGTTTTGTCGCCATGATAGTTAGATGTAGATTAAAATATATCAAACTCCACGTTGAAGTTATCAAACTAAAGCTATCAACGCTACTATAGACAGCTTCACAAAACATATGAGTTGACCCTCGTTAATTGTTGTTAGTTTCGTTTGTCTCTCGTTTGCGTGGAAAACGTGCGCTGTAGATAGAGTATGATAAAACATAACAAAGTTGACAGGCGGTTCGTCTAGGCAAATCTAACGCAACTTCAACACAAATATACTTGTAGTATATATGGAGTGACATATATAAATACATACACACACATGTACAATCCGGCATTGGTATTAATTGCCTATGGGCTAACAGCAGCCAATGAAAATGCTGGCGCCAACACCTACGCCAAGTTGTCACAATGTGACTGCATGTTAATTAACAATACACACATAGATACTCACACTCACACACGCATACACACACAGAGACACACGCTCGCTGAGAGAGTGACAATGTAAACAATGTATTGGCCACCCAATAATATACGCGGCAACTTGTCATTTGGCCTAGCTCCACCTTAACACAAACAAAGGCAGCGACACACACACGAACACGAACACACCGCTGTGGTGAGTTTTGTGTGCCTAGTTAAGCTCACCACAGCGCACCACAAAAGTTTGCCGCTTGTTGCTCTTTGTTTGGCAGTCGCCACGAACATTTGATTACACGCAGTCGGCCGTCACGGACGCGTGCGCGCTTCGTCTTTTACTTGCAAGCTTTTTGGCATTGTTTTTCGTTCGTTGCTTTAACGTCGTCTTCGTTGACGTCGGGTTTGTTTGTTTGTTTGTTTGTTGTTTACGTTTTGCGCGCGTTTTGCTGCCGGCTTTTTGTCGTCGTTGTTGTTGTTGTTTGGATTCTACTGCTTGCAACAAATAACGTTGCATGCGTTGTATGCCTTTGATTTAAATGGCGTTTTAAGTGAAATTAAAATGACGGATGTGCTGTAATTTGCACACACACACACTTTATCACAGTGTTGTCAATAAATAAACGCGCACTTGCCGCCAGCAGCGTTGTTGCATGGGGCGTAACATACTCATACTAGTTGTTACTGTGTGTGTGTGAGTGAGTGTGCGTCTGTGCGTTTAAAGCTTACAACGCCCCAGCAGCAACATTTGATCAAATTAAGTGTGTAACAATCTCGGTTTAACGTGCGTGTGTGGCCCGCGGGGCCGGGGCCGTTGCAATTGGCCGGATATGCAACAAAGTGTAACACCCCCGCCCAGGAAGCTGCTGCAATAAGTGCTAATAAGTGCGGCCGGATGTATTTATGCGTTTGACGCCCCAGCGTTGATTGCAATTAAGCCCAATTGCGCGCACTTGCGGGCACCTGCACCACAGCGCACAGAGCAGCAGTGCGTCCAAAGTCAAAGTGCGTTGGACTTGGTCATGCCTTGCCGCTTGCCAAAAAAAACAAAAAACGCAAAACAACAAAATATTTGCTTAAAGATACATTCAAGTTGCAGCGTCAGCTGCGACTGCGACTGCGACTGCAACTGCCATACAGCGACTGAACAAGTTTAAGCACGTCACGCACGGCGACCACCGCTAAGCTGTACTTGCAACAAAAAGAGGCAAAAATAAAAAAGAAGATTTCGACCTACTACAACAACTGCTAAAAGCAAAAACAAAAAAAAACTGTAATAAAAGCGCTGCCAAAACGCAGCTAAGCGAAATCGTCTGCCGTTGCACAATGCGGCCGCTGCCGACGCTGACGTTGACGCTGACGCCGCGTTGGCTGCGCACTTTTGGCAGCTACAATTTGTGTTTGTGTGCGTGCGTGTAGCTGTGTGTGTGTGTGTGCGTTTATCTCTCTTTGTGTGTGTGTGTGTGTGTCATTGATGCCACCGCGTGTAGCATGCAGCAAACGGTAACAGCTGCTGCGACAAAAGAAGTGAAGACTAACTACAATAGTTGCAACGTTTATTTCAAGCAACAAGCGACCAAGTCGTCGTTTTTGTTGTTGTCGCTATTGTTACCTTCAACGTCGTCGTCGTCGTCGGCGTCGCCATCGTCGTCTTCTTCCGTAACGTGGCCAGAACGTTGCCGGGCAATTATTATTTTGTAAGACGTTTTACAATTTAATGGTTTTCATGGTAAGTACGCTCTGCTGCCGCTCCTGCGGCGTCCGCCGTTGCCGCCAACGCCAAAAACCTTGCCATATGCTTTGAAAACTGTCTCTGTCCCTGCCCAAGTCGAGCTGTCCCCTCTGTCAGTCCCTTTGGCACTTGCATTAAGCGCATTCTTTTTGGCAGCACCTACAGCGTTTGTTTTTGTTTTTATAGAGCAGCGCACGCTGTAGTGTGTTACAGTGAAAGCTCGCGTTAAGGAACAAGAACAGATGAGAGTAAAGTGGAAGTCGAAAAATGTTACTTGCAATTCTTTTAGTGCTTTATAGTTTGAAGGAGAAGAAGCTATAGATAAACATGCCTGTTCCGCATTTTGCCAACAAATCGCAGGGAATTAATATATGAAATTGGCGAAAGTCCCAACTCAGATATAATTTTTTTAAAATCTGTTGAAATAACTCTAAAGTTGGAAGGAATAGACACAATAGATTCTTATGATTTGACTACGATTTCGATATGGTCGTGTATGTCAATTAACGCATGTTCTTTTTCGAGATAGGCAACTATCCAATGGGAAAATATGAGGAAAATCTACGATGGAGTAGGGACAATAGACACTTTTTGGCCGTTCCGCAGCCATTCCGATTTCGAACGATGGGACAATAAAACAATGCAATTTATCGTAATAGTTTCTCTCAAATGTTAAAAAAAAAATTGTTAGGTGTCAAAACCCCAAACTGAGATAAGGTAATATGACGTGCTACAGAAAACGAGCAATTTTATTCGGATTCGGTCTTGCGTTCCACTTTTTTTCACTTCCTCTTTAAACATTTTTATGTGCAAGACATGGGCCACAGAAAAATTTGGTTTGAGTTATGTATGCTTGATCCAAAAAAAAAAAATTAAAAACATTTTTCAATTTAACTTAAAATTATCATAAATGGAATCTGAAGAATATGTATAAAATTATTAATTTTTTGCCAATTCATATTTTTTTCCTCTTGCAATAAAACATTCTGTTTCAAATCACAAAAAAAATCGTTTTCGTGAAATTGGGTGCATTAAACATATGGTTTCAAAACGAATCCGTATAAAATGTTCGAATTCGTTTTCCGGAGCACGGTCGAATAAGTTTATTTCAAGACTCTTGTAAAAGCTCCAAAATTTGTATTATGATGAATATGAATATTCTATTACATTCCGCATTTCGAGTCCCATTACAATGTGTCAACTAAGCAATGCAGTTCGTCCTAATATTTACTATAACATACATAGTTTCCTGTCAAATCGTAGAGCTACTGTGAAATTTAGACACTACGGACTAAGCACTCGTTGACTAGTCCATTTTAAAAAATAATACAAATTACCGACCAGAGTCGGCTTTGAAATCTAAAATCGGCATGATTATTACGTGGAGAGTAAGTCACCATGGAGTAAGTAGAAACCCAATGAACTAGTCTTATATTGCATTATTGGGAAGTATGACAGAGATCTGAAGACAGTTTTGTTCTAATTTTCATTTTATGGCTTAATAGGATAATAGTTGTGTACCATATTATACTTAGGTTGTAATTTTCGTTAAAAGATTTTTATGGCATATAGTAAGTTTTAATTTGGTTCAAAGATAAGTTTGGAAAACCAAGATTTGGGTTTAAGGCCTTGCTGCTTTTATTTAATTATATTATTTAGGGAAAACAATTGGTAAAGAATGCTACATACATATATAATAATACCAGATATACATATATATATGTTCCTTTAACTCCTATTTGGAGCATAGGGCGTCATACCAGAAAGTCCCAAATTACATAGTACAGGCGTGACTTCAAGGGGAAATTTATTACCCATCTAATCAAAATATGGGCGTTTTGTTAGTCGTATGAAATGTTTAGTCCGTTGACAGCTTACACGGAACTTACAAGTTATTTGATACAAGTTTGGGATTTGGGATTAAGAGAAGATAGGAGCTAGTAAAATATATGTAAACCTATGTTGCATTACGCCTTATGACATGTCTCAGAAGTTCTGCCATGATTTTCGTTTGATGTAATTGTTTTTTGATGTGCTGCGGCATTAAGGACACTCATTGTCCTTCTTCTTCAGTCTGGCCGATTAGGTCAAAATGGATATATTTTTTTGAAATCTAACTAAAATCTAACAACTCTGACCCAAGCCATACACGATGCGTCAGTTTGTACAACTTTGCTGTTTATTGAGCAGGTTGTACCATTGATTGCATCGTGTGTAGGGTCGTCGTATAAAATTTTGCATGGTTGTACCAAAAATCAAAATGTTTTTGTTTTGCGATAAGCAACCAAATTGCGTAGACCTTGGATTGGGGCTAAGAGCATTCACATTTTTTTGTAATATGATTTACACAAAAAAAATGGGCGTAGATCGGCCTAACTCAATTGAGCAAATTTAATATTTAATACTTTTTTAAATAAATCTTCTACGTTCAAAAATGGTTTCAATACGTAAAAAATCTTGAAGAATAGTTAAGATACAGACTGATTAATTTTTGTATTTGTGAACATACCCATACCCATAGTTGGACCTACAGAGTTGCGCTTGCCTATGAGTCTCTACTGTAATGCGCGCATGCCAAAGTTCAGCTATTAAAAAATTGATATTTTTATCTATTATTATTAAAAGAGATATTTGCGTTTGAGGGACACTTACAGTTTGCACATAATGGCAAAATTTACGCGTATTTGCTTAATATCTCAACTTAAAAATTTTTATGTTTTTTTTTTGCTTTCAGAATGGACTTGGATCCGACCCTCTGTCAGCAAAGGAGGTATGTTGTATTGCCCAGATTTATAGTTTTCCCAAAAAGCGTAGGTGCGGTCTTAAACAAATCTCTCCCACGGGAAAAACCATAAAAAGTGTTTTTATGCATCAAGTTGTAAATTTTGATTAGATTTCACTGTTAAGATTATACAATTAAAAATGTTGAATTTACTTTCCACTTTTGCGAAAAGCCAGGAAAAGAATGTTTCCTGACATAACTAGGCAGTGGCTCGTAAATGTCTTATAATTGTGGCGTGAAATTTTTTAAAATGTTTTTGTTTATTTACTTTAAAAATGTTGAATTAGGCATGAACGTAAGGTAGTCCGATTGGTTGTAAAAATGTTTGAAAAATATATATTAGAATGATTTAAGCGATTTTGTTTGTTAAAAGAACTTTCTATATGCAGTGCAACGATGCGTGAAATTTTTCAAATTATTTATTAGTTAAATTTTATATCACGTTTGTCAATTATTTTTAGAACAATGTTGCAAAATCAACAAAAAACAAAAAAAAACACAAAAATTGAACCTGAATATTTCTAATAATTTAATTTGTCAGTATATAATATTTTTAGGAAAAAAACAGGGATCGTAACTTTTATAATTTTTAGAATAAAAATCATCAAATAATTATTATTTTCTGATTTTTTTCGTCAAAATTGCAAAATAACTCTTATTTTGTGACTTTAAAAATATAAATTATGAAATAATATTTAAACGCCAACTATTATTTAAAAATAGCAAAATAACTCTTATTTACAATTTAAATCATAAAAAATTTAGAATTTATTTTTTTTTGTTTATAAAAAAATAAAATTAATAATTAATTGCAAAATTTATCCTATTTTTTAATTTTTATAATAAAAATTTATATTTAAATATTATTTCATTTTTATTTTTTAATTTAAAAAAAAAGTGGTTCTGCAATTTTTATTATATAAATTGAAAATAAGAAATATTTTGCAATTTTTAAATAAAAATTGGCATTTAAATATTATTTCATAATTTTTATTTTTTAAAACAAAAAACTAGAGTTACGCTTGATGTTTTTGATAAAAATGAAAAATAAAAGTATCCTAAATCCTATTTTTCCATTTTTATAATTTGTATTTAAATATTTCATTTTTATTTTTTAATTTAAAAAAAAGTTGTTCCGCAATTTTTATTATATAAACTGAAGATAAGAGTTCTTTTGCAATTTTTTATTTCATAATTTTTATTTTTTAAAACAAAAAATTAGAGTTACGGTTGAGTTTATCCTAAATCCGCATAGTCCTTTCCAAAGCACATTTTTCGCTTTAATTTTTTTCAAACCCATAACTCTTATTTGCGATCCTTGAAAAAAAGCGACTAGAAGGGTTTGGTTCCGAGTAAAAATGAGTGTCCTAATCATTGTTGGAGCTCTTATTTATAAAATACAAGAGTTTTGTTTTTGTTTCTTTGTTGGATGGGTTATATGAAATGGAAAAAGACTTGGGGGGTAAAAACAAATTGCGGGAGACTGGGAATTACAGCCAATATGAGTAAACATACGTACTGATTTTGGTGACTGTATCGTGTTCCTTAAAAAATACGGGAGTAAACCAACAGGCAGACGGACATGGGCTAAATTGATTTCTTTTGTTGTCCTTACCATTTTGTTATATATACGTTTTTTTTTTAGGTGTTACCCACAAGATTTTTAATGTAACCTTTGTATTTGATGTATAGAGTATAAAAGGTATAATTAATAAAGGATGTTAGGAAATACATTTTTTTAAACAGATGCAGATCTAAAAACGATAAGCTGTAAACCACTTTGGTATGGAAGGAAGTGCGGCGGCCATTTTATTAGCTCTTTGTGCCTTTATGATCATGATCATATACTACAACACACTCAAAAATTCTAAGATAGTTGAGCTTATGATGAACAAATTGGGAAAATAAGATTGATTAATGATTTATAGAGAACGCGGTAAAGTTTTTCAAGCGTACCTAAGCGCTAGAGCATACGCTAAAAAATTATTGGATAAAGTTCGGACTTCGTATGAAGCAACTATTTTTTTTTGGCTTACTGAGTGCTTTATGCGCTTAACATTCCTGATATTTTATTTATATACATTACGTACCCGACTGCTTCGCATTAATATCTTAGCTAGTAGGACAGCAGATGTTCCAATTTGGAGTCGTTTTATTTGAATATCTGCAAAGTGTTGCCACGAATACAAAACATTTTAAACAAGGTTATTCTTTGCTCTGGAAATTGAGCATAGCTCAACTTAATGAAGTTGTATTAATCGTGCCAAGTTTCTGGCTTTAGTTAGACTGCAATTTTTCAAAGCTTCAAAGTTCCTAAAGTTATGTCTAAGAAAAGCCCGCTTTCTACTTGTGTTCGACTTTAAGTCGAACGTCCATAATTTAACTAAGCGACGTGTGAACTTTGCGAAATTTAAAAGTATTTGGCAAAAAGCTGTCAAGCTTTCTAATTAAGCTCAAATTTAAGACATGCCGTTGAAACAACACTGTAATTAATCGTTAGCTTTTGTAGGCCTATAAGCCCTGCTCCAAATGCTACTTTCGTTTGGCTATCAGTGTGTATTACAATTAGTTACAATATTGCCATAAATCCGCTTTTGGCCAATTTTACGCTCATAAAACTAATCAATCGTTGTAAACAACACTCGTACGAAGAATTCCTGCAAGAAACCCAGGCATGTAGTATGAACATAGCACAGAAAAACAATCCATAAAACTGGTCATCAACATTAGCTGGCAGAAGCGGCAGCTGCCGCAGCATCAATCCAATAAATGTACATCTTCTGGAACAGGCGCCGCTGATGGCACTGCGCTCTTGTCCACTTACTATATGAGACACTTGAGCACAAATTGCACAAAAAAAAAAAAAAAAATTTCAGCACGTTTCGCACAAATTAGCAGCCTCTGTTGTTGTTGTTGCCAGCCATAACAATATCATATAAAACTGCTATTAAGCATAAAAGTTTAAAAGTAAAAGATACTTTACACAAAAAAAAAAATACGTATACTTAACAATAAATCAAGGCGCTCAAATTAGAAATGGCCGACAAGTTGGCGCTACTTTTTGTTGTTGTTGTTGTTGTAGTTGTTCTTGGTAGGGCGCTTGCATATCAATTGCAAATTGAATGCAAAATTAATAAAGCTGTTGTCAACTGCAACTGCATCCGAGTAGCAGAATTGAGACTCATGGCAATCTCTTGGTGCTGCGGCTGCTGTCATTGCCATAAAACAAAGATAACCCCAAGTAAGCCAAAAGTCAAACATGCAATGCATTTGGAGGCCCCCACGGGCGTCCAGCTTGGACACAATCGAAGACAAACTATCTAATCTAATGTTGTTTTTAAAAGCAATAAGCATTTGTTTGTATAAATAACAGACAACATAGCAACAACAACAACAACAACAACGTCAACATACATCGCGTGGTTGAAATCAGCAAAAGATCGCTTGAGTTTGCCTAGAAGTTGGCCAAGTTGTAAATCGCCCACTCTTGGCACTCTGGAACTCAAGCTCGAACTCTCGTACTCGGATTCGGATTCGATTGGAGTGCTTGGCAGCAGCGGACAGCATCGGACAGCAGACAGGCGAACGTACGTTTTCTACCCGCTGACATTTTTTCATAATTTGCGCTACAAGCTTGACAATTGTCGTTGTTGCCCACTGGCTGCTGCTTTAATACCCTTAAGTAGGGCATATAAATGAGATCTGTGGATCTAACTTGATCAATGGGAGGATTATGTAGCTATTGATAGTATTACGAAGCAGCTAGATGAGCTGAAATCAAGCGGCTATGTTTAATTGGGAGAAAGATAATGGTGACACTTTTTGAGCTACCTAGATTCTCAATAATTCCTAATCTATTGTAGAAAACATTTGGGATTAGTTCTAATGATCAGTAATTTTTGATTCTCTAAGGATCACAAAGTTGAAAGCCTCTTTGATATTTAAATATTTAAAATTCAAATGTTTAATTTTTCCATATATCTAATAATCTTTAGATTTCAAGTATCTTTAAGTATCATTAAATTCCAAATTCGTAAGCTTCTTTTATTTTTAAGTACTAAAAATTCAAGGATACTCAGTACATGTGCTAAATTGTTTCAATTGTCTGAGAATTTTTAAGATTTGATTATCTTAACGTAACAAACATTCAAAAATTGTAAGCATCTTTGAGTTTTGAGTATCTGTTCAATTTTGAGTATCTTTAAATATCATTTATTCCAAATTTGTACGCATCTTTGATTTTTGAGTACTTTAAATGCAAGGAAGTGAGTACAAATGCCACAATTTTGCAAATATCTGAGAATCTTTAAATTTTGAGTATCTTCACGTGCTAAATAGCCCAAATATGTAAGCATCTTTGAGTTTTGAGTATCTATTGAATTCTGACTATCTTAACAAATAATTTATTTCAAATTTGTAAGCATTATTGAGTTTTGATTACTGAATATACAAGGAACTAAATACAAAAGCTAAATTTCTGCCAAATATCTAAGAATCTTCGAATTTTAAGTACCTTTATGTACCATACATCCCAGATTTGTAAGTATACTTAAGTTTTGAGAATCTAGTAAATTTTGAGTATCTTTAAACATAATTTATTCCAAATTTGTAAGCATTTTTGAGTTATAACTAGTAACAAATGCTAAATTTTTTCAAATATCTGCGAACCTTTTTTTTTGAGTATCTTAACGTACCGTTCATCCCAAATTAGTAAGCATCTTTGAGTTTTGAGTATCTGTTATATGTTGAGTATCTTTGCATATCATTTATACCAAATTTTAAAGCAACTTAATGCCTTGAGTACAACAAACACAAGAAAGTGAGTACAAATGATAAATTTTTACCAAATTTTTTAAAATTCTTTACATTTTGAGAAGCTTTACGTACCATACATCCCAGATTTTGTAAGCATATTTGAGTTTTGAGTACTTCGTAAATTCTGATTAGCTTTACATATCATTTATTCCAAATTTGTAAGCATCTTTGAGTTTTGAGTACTCTAAATACAACAAACTGAATACAAATGCTAAATTTTTCCAAACATCTGAGAATCTTTTGATTTTGAGTATACTTACGTTCCATACATCCCAAATTTGCAAGCATCTTTTAGTTTTAAGTACCTATTAGATTTTGAGTATCTTTACGTGTATTTTATTCAAATTTTTTACACATCTTTGATTTTTGAGTACTACAAATACAAGGCAGTGAGTACAAATGATTAATTTTTCAAAATTTAAAGATTCTTTAAATTTTTAGTATCTTAACGTACCGCTTATCCCAAATTTGTATGCATCTTTAAATTTTGCGTATCTTTTAAATTTTGAGTATCTTTACGTATTATTTATTCCAAATTTTTAAGCATCTTTGAGTTTAAGTATCTATAGTTTGTCAGAGCTGATTTTAGTTATGTCTAGATTCTACTGTTCTAAAAATGGTGTGTCTTTTGTATCTAGGCATCTGCAGATTATCTGAATTCCTATATTTAAAGATTTTTTTTTTTTATTTTAAGGATAGTATTTCTTTTTCCAGATTCTAAGTGTATTTTGGATTAGAATCGTATAGTGATACGTTTCTTTGAATAGTCTAAGTATGATTAATTTATTTATGTTTATAATCATTAAGAAGAAATGAATTCCAAATTATAAATGTTTTTTGGCAGAACAATATAGGCCACAGGATAGAAAACATATAACCATTCATTTATGGTGATTTTTTACTTATTTTTAAAGATTTCAAAGATATCTGGAATAGAGGAATACGCGAAATAAAATTTAGTAAGAAAAATTTAATGAAAGGATTTAGCAACTTAATGTATATATTAACTTACCAAGTATTTCTTGACTCTTATGCCTGATATTAAAAAGATGTCAAATTTAGGATCCATTTGAAGCCATGATTCTTTATTATTCAGTTTTTTAGATGCGCTATATGACCGTGACAGAATGTTAAATAAGGCTTTACAATTTGTTGTAGATATTTATTTTGCATTAGTAGTGAGAACTTTGGGATTCAGGTCCGTCGAGAGCAAAGTGGGGACCGGCAGTAGCTATTGATGAAAATTTAGATAATTACAATGGAAAATAATGAATTGTTTCAAAATTATATTTAAGATGTCTTTTAAGTTTTAAAAAAATCTAAAACAAAGAAAATGTTTTTTTAAAGAATACTTTTAATTCGAGGGAGTCCTCATACTTCTGCCAGGCCTTTTGTGAATCATAAGATTTTATAGAATCGAATCTTTGTCATTTTAGGACCTAACTTAAATAAATGACTTATAAATATAGGCTAAAACTTGGTGAATAGAATACGGATGCTTACAATGTTAAGTATTTATGACATGTGGTTTCCATGTGGTTATTTGAAAAAACGTTGTCCTTCTAGCAGATAGTCGCACAAAAACAAGGAAAACATAGCTTAAAACAAGTTAATTGAATAAGTAAGCCATTAAGCATAAATGAACGTACGTTAGATGCTATAAAATGAATCTAAGAATTTATAGTCGTGGGTTTTTTTGTAATGGACTTGGCTAATTGCCTGAGATACTTTTATATCAATAAAAAAGCGTATCAAAACTTTGGCGTGACAAAGTTCACTTTTTCATTTGTGGCTTATTCTTGTGGCAGTTGTTGTTGCTGTTGTTGTTGTTGTTGTCGTTGTCGCTGTTGGCAGCTTGTTGTGCGCTGCATCCGTTTAGACCAAAAAGTATGCCGCAAAGTGTTGGCGCTTTCGCACCTAGCAACGAGCATCTGTCGGTCTTATGTGTATCTTTAAGTACAAGTATCTATGAGTGTTTGCAGCAGGCTTATGCATATGCAATGCCAAATTAAAATTTATCCATTTTATTGCCTGCTCAACGAGTACTGCAGGGGGGTTGTTTGGTGGTGGTGGGACGGAGGTTAGCTGCGCCATAACTGTTTTATTTTATGGCCGTTATTTTATTGAGTGAGTCGAGAAAAGATTTCGTAACCGCATAATGCGCAACAATTGTGGTTGCTACTACTACAAACTATGTATTTGGTATGGTTTTTTTTTTTTATTATTATATTTGTTACAATATGAGCAAAAGCCGCCGCTAAAGTATCTATCTGCGCCTCAGCGGCAACCTTTTTGGCAACAACAAAGCTGAGCAAAGTCAGCGTAACGGCGGAAGTCATTTGTGGTTCCACACAGTTGAATTCAATAAGCGCATGGCAAGTCGACTGCAAACAGCTCCAAAACACGCATAGATAGATCTGCAGAGGCACGAACTTACCCCCAAACCAAATTGGCCGCATGCCGATCTTACAGATACATAGCTTGAAACTTTCTTTGTAGCAGTTTGTCAAGCTTGATTAGCTGAAGCGTAGCCTTATGGCCATATTGTTGTGACACAAAGTATCTGCTTCTTGCATTCTTAATTAGCCAAGTTTATTAACTTCCCGCTCTCTTACTCACACTCTTTATCTATCTCTTTGCAGGCAGAGGGCCCTCCGGTTCAAGTTGAACCAGTTGATTTGAGTTTGCGTTCGCCGCGTGGTAAGTTGCTAATTATAATGAAACATCATGGAGCCAGCAGCTTCATTTTGCTTCAAGTCTATGTCTAAGTCATATTTGTGTGGCATATGGAATGCCCCAAACACTTACCGTTTATTGGCATCCGTCGCTAAAACAGCTAAAACATCTGAAAACATTAACATAACGTGCGTTCGTGTGTAATTAATCAATGGCACATCCATTGGGCTGGCATTTTGAAAGCAGGCCAAAAACAACTATCCCAACATTAATTTGCATATGGAGTGAAAACAAAAGATAGCAAAGAACTACTTAAATACTACTACTACCACGACTACTACTCGAACTGGTTGATTGTAGGTGTAGTCCCAGTCCCCCCCAGTCTCTTCGCATAACTGGAATTCATCTTAAAACGAAAAAAACGCAGAGAACTTGCAGATCATAGGCTTAGCGGTGTTAATGTGAAACTGTTTCACGATTATTGCAGGCCCTAATGGCAGCATGGCTAAGCGAATATCATTATATTTAAAGAGGTGTTAATTTGAAACGGTTTTATGCGCGCTGAAGGGTTCACTAGCGGAATATTAGAGATTTAGAAAATTATGGCTTTAATGCTGTTAATTTGGGTCTGTTCTAAAGCTATTTGGCGTTATTAGTCGAATGTTTTCGAAAGATACAAATCATGCAGAGCATCATTAGCTGGCCGGCCTACTTATGTTGTGAGTGTAAGATGTGCGTGGCTGTTGTTGCCAATTTCGAAACGCAGTAGATTTTGGGAATGAGGCTCAAAATACTAAGCTCAGGATTCGAAGAAGTTCAAAGGGGTGGATTATAATCTTTTACTTTAATGATAGGTAAAGCTTATATTTATACCCTGTACCGTATGGTACAAAGGGTATATTGTGTTTGTGCAAGCCGAAAATGTATGTAACGTACAGAAGGAGAAGTCGGAGACCCCCCAAAGTTATCTAAAGTATGATCAGAGTGACTAGAGAAGTCGATATACCCATGTCCGTCTGTCCGTTTGTCCGTCTGTCCGTCTGTCCGTATGAACGCCTAGATCTCAGAGATGGTAAGAGCTAGAGCAACCAAACTTTCAGATAAGATCCGTTATTTATCCATAGGAGACAAGTTTATTTTATTTTTTTGATATCGGGACTACATTATATAGCTCCCATAGGGGTGTTTCAGAGGACCTCGAAAAAGAGCAAACGTTTTAGATGGATAATTCGTTTGCTTATGAAGATATCATAACCAAATTTGGCAATCGGAAGTTTTTTAGAAACCCCCAGCACTGTACCAAATTTTATCAAAATCGGTTGACTATATCATATAGCTCCCATAGGACCAATCGGTCGAAAATTTGTTTTATGTACAAAATTCGTTGTGTTTCGTTTGTTTGTGAAGATATTGTAACCAAATTTGGCGTTAAGGAGTTTTTTAAAGTTCCCAAGCACTGTACCAAATTTGATCAAAATCGGTTGACTATATCATATAGCTCCTATAGGACCAATCGGTCAAAAAATCGTTTTTTGTACAAAATTCGTTGCGTTTCGTTTGTTTGTGAAGATATTATAACCAAATTTGGCATTTATAAGTTTTTAAGAGTTCCCAAGCACTGTACCAAATTTGATCAAAATCGGTTGACTATATCATATAGCTCCCATAGGACCAATCGGTCAAAAAATCGTGTTTTGTACAAAATTCGTTGTGTTTCGTTTATTTGTGAACATACCGTAACCACATTTGGCATTAAGAAGTTTTTTAGAGTTCCCAAGCACTGTACTAAATTTGATCAAAATCGGTTGACTATATCATATAGCTCCCATAGGACCAATCGGTCAAAAAATCGTGTTTTGTACAAAATTCGTTGTGTTTCGTTTATTTGTGAACATACCGTAACCACATTTGGCATTAAGAAGTTTTTTAGAGTTCCCAAGCACTGTACTAAATTTGATCAAAATCGGTTGACTATATCATATAGCTCCCATAGGATCGATCGGTCGAAAAATACGCTTTTTGCACAAAATTGGATGTGTTTCGTTTGTTTGTCAAGATATTGTAACCAAATTTGGCATTCAGAAGTTTTTTAGAGATCTTCAACACTGTACCAAATTTTATCAAAATCGGTTGACTATATCATATAGCTCCCATAGGGCCGATCGGTCGAAAAAAGGTTTTTGATTAAAAATTCGTCTGTTTTTGGTTGTTTATGAAGGTATCATAATCTAATTTGGCAATCAAATGTCTTTTGGTGTTCTTAAGCAATTTACCGGATTTGATTGCAAGCAGTGGTACAGGGTATCCCAAAGTCGTCCGCGCCCGACTTTAACGTACGCCATCTTTTTTTGTATCTCCAAGCAATGCCGTCGGGAATAAAGTACAGTCCCGGTGTTGAAAATCGTCACAGGCCTGTCTTCAATTGATTTTGTTCGTAGTTTAGGACCTTGCTTAATTATAAAGTTCTTCTAAGTACAATAATATCATACAAATTCGTAAGTACTTACTTTAAAGGCATAAGGTATGTAGCGATTTTCTGACTAGTTTTAAAATCTTTTATATTGATCATGCAGAGTTAAGGATTTGTAGACAATTAAAGGATAAATGGTATTCTTTAATAGTAGGTAAATCTAACATATTATTAACTCCAAGTGAATTTGTTTATATTCGGCCGTGATCCGAAAAACGAAACCGAACAATTTTATTCGGATTCGTTCTTATATACTCTCAATTCACAATTTTGATAGAGGTCTACATCTTTCGAGAAAAATTATCCACGGCTGTCCACAAATCCGAATAAAACGATTGGTTTCGTTTTCCCGAGCACGGCCGATATGTACTAGTATATTTTTAATAAGGAAATCATAAAACTTAAAATGCTATGCTATAGGTATATTCGTTTATACCTACACTTTCTCTACTGTGAAGATAATAGGACCTTTACTGCTTCAGCATATAGATTAGTAACTGAGTCTTGCAAGATTCTCCAAAGTTTCTTTCTGTGATAGATATGAACTAATCCACGTTACTAGCCCGTTGGGTGAACTTCTTAACGATAAATCAAAAACTGGCAAGAGACTTGGATTTACAACAAAAAGGAAGTTCAAATAAAAATTAAACATTATATTAGAGAAAAAAAAGCCCCAAGTGCACCGTTGACCAAATAATACAGGATTGGTCAAGGATGCTCGAAGAGGCAAGTCAAGATGACTTAGGATAGAAGGAATAGATCGATCGAAAGAGAGGAAATTATAAAGGCTATTATAAGCTAAAAAGTTGCAAGGCTAAGGGGCGAACATAACGAGTTACTCTGATAGGTACAAAAGTAAGTTTATTAAGAAGTTCAGTGGAATCAAGAAGAACGAGTAATAGCTTATGCAAGAAACCTTATATTTTCGTTTGTTGAGCCCCTATTTGATGGAATCTTGTGCAAACAGTGTAGATAAAAACTAGGCAGGATTGCCAATGTCCTTGAATAGCGCGTCTCATCCGGAAAGTAGTCGGACTAGCTCAAACAAAAAATATTTATTCACAGACAAGGTACATACTCGAACTCTTCTTCAGAATCGCGGTTTCAGAGCGTTTTTAATGCGGGGGAAAAAAAAAGGTTGACGGAGCAACTTTGGGACTGTGGCGTGACTGAGGTAGCGTTGCGATAATGTGCGTCTCGACGCGTTGCCGTGATGGAGCCGCTAGCAGTTGTCGATGACTGCGTTTTGATTAAAGACTCTAAACGTAAAAAACTGCATTTTGTCTCTATATCACAAGTTCTTAGGGGAGTCCTAAAAGTCCTTTTCTGGCGTTGAGACACTTGATTGTGGCATTCTGTGCTTTGACGTCTGATCTTAAGATTATATTAAAATTCCACTTTTCGTCCTCAGCCACTAAAGTCTTCATTTTCAAATTTTACGAAAGACTGCTTATGACGTAGCGAGTCTAATAACTTACAAAGGTTCTTAGTCGAGCGATCTACCCTTTGCTGCTGTTTAGACTAACCGTAACTTCTTTAGATACCAATCTATTAATACCGATAGAAAAGCCGTCGGCAGTCCGTCTACCCAGCCCGATTACTAACCGGACAGACTGGAATAGAATTATTTTTTCAAGTTTAATGAAAAACATGGCAGGGCAGTAGAAAAGGACTATGTGTCGAGGATTTGGCACCTATATCACGAACTGTTGGGCAATCTCGGATAGTGATTTGCGACTGTTGTTTAAACAAATTGATTTCGTTAGTTTTTAATTCAGGGATTTATTTAACAGCAAGTATCTGTCAAGCCGCTTCAATAAGTCAAAAGTGACGCTTTGATGATTTATTTCTTTTCTCCTAAGTGGGGAGCATCAGCCTCCAAAAGTGACGCTTTAGTGATCCGGAATTCTGAAACCACGAAAACCGCTTGGGGTGTGCGAAAAGTTAGGCTTTCATATTCAAAGCCACAGAACTATGTTAGGGAATATAGCTTTTCCCCAAAGAGCCACCACTGCCTTCATAGCTTGATCCAAACTTCATATAAAGAACAAAAACTACTTAATACAGCACTGCTTCGTCTGCGTTTACATTATTGATCTAAAATTTTTGAATAGTTTATTTATCCATTAAGTAGTTCCCAAGGTCGACTTATAATAGATTACCATAATATGTTAAACTTACAAAATATACATTATCCCAGCATGCTCCGCCAGAAGTTTTTCCCAAAAGCTGAACTTAATATTTTCTCAATACTTTACATGGCTTGCCAATTTAGAATCTTGTACTAATCTGCATACCAAGCTCAACTACTTTCAACATTCTCTCTCTGTCATTCGTTGGAACAGGAAACCCCAACAAAATAGTTTCAATCACTATCCGATATATGTATGCTAATAAAAAGCCATTGGAATTGATCATCAAAACACTTGTAAAAGTTAGGTCTGTGCTGCCCACAGTGCTGCAGTGCATCCATCAGTGGTCATAAACTTCACTACATGGCGCTCCATTTGTAACACACAGTGAAGACACTATGAGCCAGCTACCCACTGGGCCAGAACCTCCAACCCTAGCTGTAGCTGGATTTGTAGCGCAACTAACAAGCTATTGAGTGTAGGTATATGGATGGTTCTTGATGTGGTTGTTGTTGTTGTTGTTTTACCACTTGACCGACCACCAGCTGTTGATCATTTGACCTTTTAACAGCCTTTCTCTTCGACAACGTGCGTGTGTATGTGTGTGTGTGTCTCTCTCACTGCTGCTGCTGTGTTAGTGTGTATCTGTGTGTGGAGTTAACAGCAACGCCCATGGAAGCGACCAAAACGCAGCAAGCTCATCAACGACATCATCAACGAGCAAGTCCGCGAGTCCGCAAGTCGCTTGGTCGGTCCGACAGTCCGACAGTTGTCGAGTCTATAAGGCGGTTTGGCTGCCGTAGGGTGCCTACCGGTACACATAATTTAATTAAGAAGCAGAGCTTTGCTCTGGCCAGGTATTTTGTTAAGTTTTTTTTTCCATTTATGTATATATTTTTTTTAATTTCTTAAATGGCTATACAGTAAGATTAACAGCTAACAGCCAAAAACGTTGCGTTCATTAGAGCTGGACGCAACATTTAATAACGCCAAGCGAGTGCAAGTGTGTGCGAGTATCTGTGTGTGTGTATCTGTGTGTGTGTGCCAGTTGCGCATATTAATCAATTAGGCATGATATTAGTGAGGGCATCATTAATTTTGTCAATACTTTTACGAACGCTTCTTGAAAGTTTATTTTCTTTAAAGCGTTTTTTTTTTTTTTTTTTGAACTGGCTTGGCTTGTTAATGGTTTATGTTGTGCTACTAGCCAAGTGCGTGTTTCAGTGGCGTAGTTAGCAGGATGTTCTCACGAATCAAGTAACCCTATAAATAGACAAAATAAGCTGTATATTTCAAATATGGATTCCGAATCGTATACCTATTTAATGAATGGTATAATCGGCAGTACTACGGAAAACTAATCGTATAAATTTTATCGTTTTCGTTTTTGCGTGCTCCCAATCACCATTTTTTCTTGCCGTCAATGAATGAAAGAATTTTGCATTTGAAATGAGTATGTATACAACTTGCATAGGTCATAAGTTTACAGATTACATAGACCTTCATTATAATATCCAGATATCGGCAGTTATTAATAGATTCAGTACCTAAGAACTTTACTGTTCCAATGATTTAATCAATTGATAATTTTAAAAAGAAAAAATTTTATTTATAAATTTCTTGACTAGATGTGTGTAACAAAACAGACTACTTTTTATGTGTGTTTAAATCCAGAAAATAGTCAATTTGGACGTTTTGTTCAGATTTCGCGAACATTGGGTGCTAGACTAGGGCTAGATTCATCCAAGTTTAACAAAAGAAGTACATTATCCGTAAGCTCTTAAAACTTGTCGATTTACATTTGCCATGTACCCAGGAAGGAGATTTGACTGTTGAACTCTCTGAGCCGATACATTTGAAACGAAAAATTCTTTAGGGCAAAACTGGGATTTAGGTGCAATGAAAACTTTTGGCAGAATGACAGATGTCTATTTGACTTTTTTGGATATAATTTTTGTTAGATAGAAAACTAAGAAAAAAAATTGGACATGATTTTATTATAGCCACACAATAAAGAATGCTACCAATTTGCTTTACTAAGATTTATTTCCCATGAATCGTATTTTATTGTATATAAAGTGCAAGCAAATGGAACTCGGTATTTTTTTTATTTGGTTATAAACTTGTACAAGCCTCAGGGAGCGACTTTTAGAATAGTTTTTATTTTTGTTAAATAAGGCTAAGGCTGGTATCATCGTTTGCAAAGACAAAGAACTTGAAAAAATTCGTTTGCCCGATTTCGGAGTTAAGCAGAGTTTTTCGAAGGATAGTGCGTCTCAAAATCTAATCCTTAAGTTTAAAACACAGATGCTTAATTTTTTGGGATAGTATGCAAAGATTTCTGAGCTTTTGCTTAAACTTAGTGACCACACTATACTTTTTATACCTTTGTCGTCATGTTAGTCAATTCGACGAAGACGATTTTGAATTGTTGATAACTCAAATTCTAAAATACATAATGTTATAAAGTTAATGGAATATTATGAGCTTTTTTGTTATTTTAACCCGCTTATTTAAAAAAAAACAAATTTAATTTCACAATCACAAAAATAAGAATGATGTTCGTCGATTCGACTAACGTTGTGTGAATAGGGTAAATAGGGTACACCTAGTATATTTGCTTCTAAAAGCAAAAAAATTCAAATTTTTTCTTCAACTTTTGTAAAGATTTGCAGAATTTAATTACAAATTTGTCTCAGCATATTTACGATAGACCATACTGAAAATCGGCGCATTGACTTTGGTTTGAAATTTTATTTAACTAGCTGATGGGCTAAAAGAAATTTCACGACTGATATTCTATATAAAATTTTTTCTATCAAAATTTCATACCCCCTAAAAATTCAATACACGCCACTGCAGCATGTTTATGTGTATCTATGCGTGTGTGTTTGTAGCAAATGTGTTAAGTAGCGTTAAAATTTTAAAAACAAACGGCACATAATGACCGGCTTAATTTCAAGTTTAACGGTCATCAATGCGTTTAAAGCCACACTTGACTTGGCCAAAAACCGTATAGCATCCATATATAAAGTTTCAAATTACAAGCATGTGAGGGGCCGCAAAGAACGCCTTTGGAGGAGCAGCCAAATTAAACTTGCCATGAATGAAGTTAACCACAAAACCGAAAAAAAAGTGAGTGCGAATTCCCACCGAGTCTAATTGCAAGCGATGGGAAGCAAAAAAAAGACTGCAACTACAACTACAACTTGATTTATTTACGCTACCCAAACAGCCCATAAATAAAGCTGTTGAACTAGCCAAAACCCAGAGAGAGAGAGAGACGCTGAGACTAAGATGTAGTTGAAGCCACACCAAGCTGCAGTCGTCACCAGCAAGCACCACTCGAGGGGCATAGGCTTTCAGGTTAAGTAGATGCGGCGACACGCGGGTCGGGTCGTCTTCTGCTGCTGCTGCTGCTGCTCCTCTGCCGTTAAGCGAACGACCTTAAGCGGCCAAGTCTGCACCCAGCTCTGAAGAGACTTTAGACACAATCGACAGAATGATATGCAACATTTAGCGCTGCTAAAAGCTGCTGCGGCTGTGCCGGTTACCGTTGTTGCAACAGAGCAACGAAGCTACGATCGATCGATCGAACGATCGAGGTTGCACATCCTCGCTGCTAACTGTTAGCTGCACGTTTTGTCAAGCGCGCTCATAACTGCAGGCCAGCTTTTCACCCAACACCAAACAACCAAAGTGGCAGCCTCACCCAGTCGTCGAAGTTGCACTTACAATCCCACAATCCCGCAATGCCAGCCCTGCAGCTAGGCTAGACTAAGAGATGCCACATCCAAAGGTGCGCATTCAAATTGTTTTTTAATTATGCAGCGGCTCTGCTGCGTGTGTTGCACTTGGGTTGTCTACAAGGTGCCAAATATGTGACGATCGAGTGCCCGAGTTGACCATGTTGCAGCAGCTGTGTAACGCAAAAAAAAAAAAAAAAACATAGCGACATTGCTGCCGTGCGTCAGTACGCCCCGCTCCGTGTGGCCCAAGAACAAGCCCAAGAAACTCTTTTGTCGTATGTAGCACGCTGCTTGTCGGCTCGAGACTTGAGACTTGACTGAGTGACTGCCTTTTTGGGGTTATGTGAAAGGTCAAGTTCGTGATCGCATTCAAACATTTTTGCCAACCACTCATCTTGCTGCGCAGATCGGCGGCAATGTCGGTGTGTATATATACCCAAACCCATAGCCATACCCATACCCTCGGCGGGTGCAGTCAGAAACACGAGTGTGAGCCACCAAAAAACCAAAAAAAAAAACCCAAAAGACCCAACGTCGCATCGTAGAAAAATTGAAGATGAGCGTGCCACCACCACGCCACGATTCTACCATTGCCATCGTCATCATCATCGTCGTCGTCGTCGTCGTAGTCGTCGCAGTCGCTGCGTTGTTGTTGACGCCACTCGCTGCCCCTGGAGCCACCGTACTCTCTCTCAGCCACAACTGCGCCAAATTGAGTGAATGTAAACTGTGGTTTACTTGTTTCCAACGTTGTCATAGTAATTTTTCTGCACTATAACAACAAACAGCGTCGCCTCCGAAGCAACGTTGTCCTCATAGTCATCGTTGTCGTTGTTGTCGTTGTTGTCGTCTTCGTTGTGCCAAAGTACATGTGCCACGGTGGCAGCAGTCAGCCGAAAACACAGAAAAATGGAGATGCTGATGACACTGGAGACACGTTGTCTCTGGCAATCGTGAAACTGACACACCACAAAAATAGCTACAGCATATGCCACGATCAGCTCAGCTCACAAAAAAAAAGTCTACTACACTGGTCAACAGGGTGTGTCCAACAATTTAGAAACTCTTATAAATTATTCTTGCGCATTCTTAATGATCATAACTCAAGTGTCGCGTGTGGCCCTGACTTGAAATCTTTATGAAAGTTGTCGTTGGGCGCTCAGGATTATATAACTATTTGAGTTTGACCTTTTAGGTCAATTTGTGTTCACTTGGTTAGAGTTGACTTTTGAGAGCTAAGAGCTGATTATGTGACCTTTTATTGTTAAAAAATTAAGATCGTAGTGGTTAGAAAAATCCTACAGCTGCTGATTTTCCAATCAAGTATTATATTCAATAAAACATTCGTTTTGTGAAATTATTCTTTTAAAAATTCGTCTATTGTCAGTTAATATCAAACCACTAGCTCAGGACTTAAATATAATTCTTTGAAGAGGGGTTAATTAAAATGCCGATTCTTAAATATCGGTTTCAAATTTATGTAGAATTTTACGATAAACTGCATAGTTTAATCGACAAATGCATAGTAATATGCAGAAATAATATTTCCCTTTTGCAAAAAAAAGCAAGTGAACCACGTAGGGGTTTTCAAAAATATTGATTTTAAAAAAATGGCATTAAGTTTAAAAAAAACATTTTTTTTTTCCTGAAAAAACAGACAGAATCCTACGTCGTTCACTAGAAAATTATGTTATAAAGATTGTGTCAAAATTTTAAGTCGTTTGGATAAAAATTGACTGAGGGATATTCGTGAAGCCATTCGAAAAAAGGTGGTTTCGAGAAAAACGCGTTTGAAGTTTTAAAACTGGCCCGGGCTGCCATGCGCCCGACGCTTTTAAGTGGCAAAATTTTAATTTTTTTTTAAATAACTTCGGGTTATCATTTCTAACATAATTGTCTACCAATTTATCTAAAGTAAAACTCTTTTTTTTTGAAGATTCTACATAGGTGTTACCCCTTAATATTAAAAATTTGTAATTCGTCTTCCTTAGTAAGAGTAGTGAAAGTAGTAGTAGTAACTAACTTGCTTTAAGTTCGCATTTTTATAATGCTAAAAATCGAGATTTATGAATTTCTCCATCTTTATTCAAGATTCTTAGTATTATTTTTAGAAAAATATTTAAGAATGCTAAATATCGCAAGTAAACAATTTTTTTATTAAATACTTTAAATCCTAATTTAAAAATGTTTCGTCCTATTTTAATACTATATGAGAACTTGCGGTGGGGCCATAACACCAAAATTCCATAAATTTCTAAATTCAAGAATTTGTGTTTTTTTTCAAGACAATGTGGCCTTATTTTTTCAAGAATTAAGGTGTAGTTTCAAGAATTTTGGTATTCAAAAATTCAAGTCAAGAATTCGAGAATCTTAATTTAAGATTTTAGTTTTTCTATCAGTGTAGTTACTGGTTTAAGGTTATGGGAACAATTTAAAATAAATTCTTAAAAATACATAAAGCTCTTTGTAGTTAAGCTTCAATTCATATTTATTTACCTCAACTCTATAGCTGTGCGATTCTTTTACTGTGTTGCCTTCTACAAAATAAATATTGTCTTTCAACTTGAGGAGCTCCCACATCAATCATAACTCAACTAATTGATAACATAGCTTAACCCGAGTTTCATCCATCGCTTGGTAAACATTTGAAGGACTAGTTGCTATGGCTTTTAGCACTGCCAACTCGCTTTTCCCATTGTATTGGCTTTGGGCCAAGTTCTGCACTTTTACCGAAAAAATCAACAACATTTTGTAGAATTGCAGCAACTTGAACTTATGCAGCGCCATAAATCAACGCCCCTAACTTCCATGTTGCATAGTGCCGTGTCTCTAGTGCGCATCTTCCCAGACAAAACGCAGCAGCAGTGAAGGCGACGGTGACGTCGACGTCAACTGCGACTGCGGCAGACACACCAAAGTAGATCCACGCTTTCGTGAGCAAACAATTCGAAAGCTGACAAAAGTGCT
Source organism: Chymomyza fuscimana (assembly GCA_949987675.1). NCBI lineage: Eukaryota > Metazoa > Arthropoda > Insecta > Diptera > Drosophilidae > Chymomyza > Chymomyza fuscimana. The sequence goes on from OX465089.1 coordinate 102,011,281, forward strand.
GTGCAATAACATGTTAACGACGATCTCCAAGTCTCTGCCGCTTTGTGGCAGCCAAATCGATCTAACTGCCACAAAGTCAGACCCAGACGCAGACGCAGATGCCGATTCAGTCCCAGACTTTAACAGACACAACCCACACGAGCAGAGCTGCTCCTCATTTTTGTGAACGCTCTGCTTATCAAGAAAACATCTGCAGATAACCAAATCACGTATCGCACGTTGCATCTGGTCTGGCATAGTTTCCCAAAAACAAAAAGAACAATCCAGTTGCAAGTACCAATCCCCCAGATTTGCTACAATTGGCGGCGTCTCGCTCGTGTTGCTCATTAGCCAGGCCAACTAATTTCGTAAGCGACCACAGTTTAAAACAATGCCATGTGCACTGCATATTTATTGGTCATAAGTGCGCCTGGACCAGCGTCCAAAAGTACAAGCTGAAAATATTGTTGAAAATTTGTCTAGGCTCATGGCTGGAAAACCAAAGCAAACACTGAAATACAATACAAAACAAACTTGCATATTACCAATTTGCATTGTTTGCCAAGTTAACAAAATGCGCTCGAGACTAACACATGTGCCCACTCGGTGACTCCTCTGTCCACCAGTCCGTCCATCCGTCGTACCAAAACTACGGGCTGGTGTTTGCACTGGTTTTTGGCCTTTCAAATATGCGCGCGCCTTTTATATACATAATATAAGGCAACAATGGTTCAAAGAGAGACGATCGCACGAGCAACTTGTACATAGCTGTGAAAGAATTCTTGCTGCCTAGGACCCAGACAGTGTTCCCCTGGTACCGTCGTTCGAATCGTGCAGACAGCACCCGCGCACATAAATGGATTCGTGTTTGCACTGCATAAGCCAAAAAATTTGACTCATGACTTCCTCCCTTAGACCCGCTCTTTCCGTCCACCATATGTGTTGTTTGTGCATCCTTTTGGGGGCACACTGTGTGTGTGTGTGTGTGTTGCTACACTTTTAGTTTTGCTAAAATTAGTCAGCGGGATTTTTGTGGTTGTGTTTCTACAAATTAACGCCAATTTCGTATCACGTTATTAATAGTAACCATTAAATTGTGGTCCAGATCGCCGCCAGGTAGACAGCCAGCCGGACCGCCAACCGCAGCGCACCAAATGCTAGTGATCATTATCTGGCGGCTAACAAGACAACAACAAAAGCCGCCAGCTTGCCACTAGCCGCTGGTCACCCACCAACAGATACCCAACCAGATCCCCACCGATTCATTTTTAGTGGGTGATCGAACCAAACATACTGTGATTCCTGCTGGCCAATTTGGTAGCAGCAGTGGGCCAGCTGCAACGTCTTGCCTTAATTATCTGCAATACGGCATGCGGAGCAACTTGGTCAAAAAAAAAAAAAATAAAACAGAATAAAACAGATATCGAAAGTTTAAATACATAAAGCGGAAGTTTAGATACTCTTTAGATGTTGCAACAAAGGAATTTTGAAAGTTAGGAAGCGAGTCTTAAATTTATAGACGTTCTTTCAGCAATTTCGAAACTGTTTGCGATTTGTCGATTTAACTTCAAGTTGATTTTGGAAATGAAGATTGACTTCTGCCGTAGCTGCGGAGATGAGCAGGAGATAGAAAGCATCCAACACCTGCTATGTGGTTGCCCGGCACTTCTCAGCAAACGCACCCAGTTTCTGGGTAAACCATTCATTGGTGAATATGTCCATAGCGGACTTGGCTACTTTCATTGAATCCTAAAAATGGTTTGACAAGGAGAGAAACTCAGGAGATTAGGAATGCCCACCAACTTCGACCTTCTCAAGGTCACTACCTCCCCCTCCCCATCCAACCCTTAAATTTTTCATGCTTCCTTCTTTGTGGTCTTCGGGTCATCTCGATTTATTATCGTAGTCATTCTTTTAAATCATTTTTTGCAACAAAAAAAGAAAAAAAAACATTTTCCTGGAGGACATTGACTACGGTACGAAAACTTAACCCGCTATAATATCATCAATTCATTTGTTATTTAGTTGGCTCTGAACAATTAACGAACTTTCTTGTAATTTTATGGTAGGATTATCTTAACCATTGTTAGATTGTTTTTGAAAAATATCGGAGCACTATTGGTCTTTTTTTTAGAATTTTAGAATTTTTTATTGAAAAATTGAGCTATATAGTCTTCCCGAAATACTCATATTTTCTCATATCTCATTCTCATAATCAACGCGTTGCACACATCTTGACAAACTCGTTAAGCTTTTCACCATCCCACAAGAGTATCTGTATCTGCAAACAGCTGCCGTGTATCCGTAGCAGTAGTAAACATTGCTCTCGCTTTAGTTGCAGTTGCGGTCGCGTCACCTTTGTTTACCGTATAGAGCGATAAGCTTGTTAACTGTTAACCAAATCTGTAGTGACTACTAAAAAATGGCGGCAGCCACGTACGCCCACATTCGATATGGACATGAGTGTGTGCGAGTGTGTGTGTACGAGTGTGTTGAGCTAACTCACTAATTTCCCAGCTAATCAATGGGCCAATTGGTTAACCCGATTCGCTATGCCGCTAATTAACATAACTGTCTGTCCATTTACAACTATTTATAAATATCTTTGTATCTCTGTGTCTGTGTGTATTTATTTGTTGGCTTTTAAAACGCATAGCGATAAACAAATGCGGATAATGTCATGTAGCATGTCATATGTTAGCATTGCCCACTGACAGTCCACAAAAAAAAAAAACCCCCAAACCAAACTGGACCACTAACTCATGCAACAAAAAGCAAAAAAAAAAACAAAAAAACAAAATCCAAATAAATAAACAACAAACAAAAAACATACAAAAAAGCGATCGCAAAATCATTCTTATCGATTACACCTGAGACCTCAATCAATAAATTGATTGTTAGCGATCAGTTTAAGGCAAAACCTGGCTGGCTCACTTGGCTCACTTGGTTCACTGGCTATCTGACTCGAGCCCGAGCTCGAGCTCTGCTCCGGCTGGCTGGGGCACTGGGTTTTCATACGAATCCAATGCCAAGCGGCAGCAGTCGTAGTGCTCATGTGCCATGCATACAAAAGAGTTGCTATGTTATTGTTGCTGTTGCTGTTGTTGTTGTTTTTGTGGTTGTTGTTGGTCGCTCTTAAGATAAGCCGCGGCTGCTGCGACTCCACTGCAACTGCACTCCGACGACAGATGTCTAGTTTATGCCACGAATATCGTGATTTTTGGATGTTGATAGATAAGCACGTAATTGAGTTAACGCCGAAATTTGTAGATTTCGAATGTGCCTGAATCTTTTGAAAAAGAATTTCCAACATTCTTAAAGAAATTTCTGGCACATTGAAAAATTGATTTTGAGTTGAAATTCATTTTTTAATTGTTTAAAAAAGGTATGTGGTAGTCGTTACTTCTTCTAGAACATCGTAATGTCGTAATTCCTGCATCATGTATCAAGGCAAATTTTTTATAAATTTTTTTTAAAATGCTAGCGTAGTTCATACGAATCTTAATAATAATTATAAGAATTTGTATTTTTTTTCTTAGAATAAGTCAAACTTAAAAAAAATTTTTTTGGAAAATTTGTATCTTAAATATTTAGTAAGTGGAATAAATTAAGTATATTAATTTTTATTACCAAATGTAAGTCTAAAACTTAAAAAATTGGTATTATTGACACTGGTCTTAGTTAATTTCGAAAAAAAATTTTTATTTTTGAGTAACATTTTATACAATCTTAGCAGAAGAATTTTTCAAAAATTTTCCAAGTAAAAAGTGTACGTTTATGTTCTGCATAAAACTTCTTTCCAACGATATTTTATTCATTATTATTAAAAAGTTGTGAGCAAAGAGCAAATTAGTCTACCTAAAAAAAATCTTCGAAAAAATACTTCTGCTGGAACTTATTATACTATTGTGCTTTTGTTACAGGGTGTACAAAATTTTGCCTGAGAATAAATAAAGAAGGCCTAAGGAGGTCGCTGAAGTGTAAGAAAAGGTAAAATCGGTCAGAAATCTTTTTCGATCGGAGTTTTCTAACAGAAGATTAAAACGAAAGTATGCGAAAAATTGCAATTTGGGCGTATAGGGTGTTTTCCATTAAATGTAGATTTTCTACCCTATATCTTAAGTTTGGGGGTATACTTAGTTTGAGCAAGTTTATGTAACATAGTGAAGAAGAAACCGGAGACCTCCTAAGTTAGAACCAATATGGTCAGGAGGACAAAATAAATTGTTCTAGACATATTCGTTCGGGTGCCTGTCTGACTGTCTCTATGATCTTGAAGATTATAAAAGCTAGGATAATCAAACTTATGTTATAAAGCTATTTACCAACCTGAGATACTATATATATGTAGAAACTATTCCAACAACAAACCACTCATACAAATAGTTTGATTCTCTTGGATGCTTAAATTATGAATGTTTATTTCGTTTTGACTGCAGAATATCTCATAAACTCAATTTGCGATTTTATTATATTTATGCAATAATAGAACACAATTTCAATTGAAGTCGGATCTCTCTTGCGTTTACACGTTTGACTGAAATTCTTCAGTAAAAGAAGTTCGCTTAGAGAACTACTTTTCTCTTGACGGCCCAGCCGGCTTTTAAGCCCACTTCATTTATATCGCGATAAAGTCATCGTATAAACTGACAAAAAAAAAAACAACACTGTCTTTTGGCTCTGAGTGTTGTTGTTGTTGCTGTTGTGTGCACTCTGCCTTGTGGTCCAAGCACTTTGATCGAGTCAATGCGATAGGCAGGCGGCGTTGTTAGGAAGTTGCTGTGCTTCATTGCTTTGGCCGTTTGTCTGTCTGTTTGTTTGTTTGTTTGTTTGTTTGCCTGTTTGTTTGTTGTTGTTGTTAAGCCATAGCTGTTGTTGTTGTTGTTTCATTTCGTCCAAGCATAAAGCAAGATTTGTGTAAATGTCAGGTGGTAATAGTGACACTGTGCGCCACTTGATTGGTTTAACTTTTTGGCTAACAGGAAAACGCCGCTAAGCCAATTTTTTTAAGCCATTTTTTGTTGGATTTCTTTTTGATTTTAGCTGCTGTTGAAATGGTCGCAAGGTTGTCCCCCGTCATCGTCATCGTCATAGTCATCGTTGTTACTGCGATTGTTGTTGTTGTTGTTATAGCCACCGTTGTTGTTCTGGTTTGCATTTCTTTAATTGGCTCATTTTCGCAGCACATGTACGACAATTGCAAATATTTCTTAAGTAAATTAAAATGCATATGGCAAACTATAAAAAAAAGCGACTAAAAATAAATAAATAGAATTCGTACATGACAATCGCATAAAGGCAATCAATTAAACATGTAAAATACATTTAACAAAACTAAACTAAATAAATGCGATAAGTTGCAGCTTGCAACTTGCGGCAATGCGACGTATGAGTAATATGCTCATATGTCCAATTCGGACAGTTTGTCAATGACAAAAAGTGCTTTAGATTTTTTTTTTGGTTTTTTGGACACTTTATTTGAGTTGGACAATTGGAGCAATGTTATGGAAAAGATTAGCTTAATTGCAACATTGTCATTTCAGAGGTTAGTTATTATATATACCTAGTAGTTTTTTTTTTGTTTGTTTTTATTGCAGCTCTTAACAATAATACTGTATCTATTGTTAGAAAGTAAAAAATTTTTTGCAATAGATTAAATTTCTTGTATCTTTTCTAAGTGTAGCCATTTTTTTTTAGTAATTGGGAGCGAAATTGCGTTGAAAAATATTTATAAAAACATTTTATAAACTTCTTGGTACGGTTTGGAAATGAATCGTATTTTGAAGAAAAAAAGGTAGATAAGTCATGAAACGGAAATCCGTTTCGAAGTAAATATGTGGGTATACATATATCAGATCTCGAAAAAAATCTGTCAACCCATTTTTCCAACTTTTGGGGGGTCCGGACCCGAAAACCAACCCGTGGATCCGCTACTATGCCAGTTAAAATTAAAGTGTCCGTAAAATTAAAAAATTATGCTATCTAATTGCTTGTCTAGATCAGGGGTGGAAAACCTTATTCGCTAGAGGGTCAAAGTATTAAAGAGACATTTGTGTCAGAGATATTTTTGTTTTAAGACAGTCTTAAACACTTATGTACATATTTTAATCATTTAATTACCATTGTTATATATCTTTAAAAATTAGAATAATATATAAGAATTTTTGTCACGAGCGCTCGACTAGGGACTGTGATTAGTTTTATGTAATACCACTACATTTGTTTATTTATGTTTATACCAAACTTGTTTAATAAAAATAAACATGCAAAAAAAAAAAAAAACAGTCTTTTAGTAAATAAAAATAAATTACAAATTTTCATATAGTATAAAGTTGTTCACTTGAAATTATCGATTTGGTCACTCGGTTTGGTGACTCGCGGGTTATAGGTTTCTGATAAATAAGATAGAATTTATTAAATAAGTTGGTAGTTAAGAATTTACGATTTTTTTAGGATCTGCGTGTAAAGAAGGAAGATGATATGCACTTAGTTTTATAAAAAAAAATAAAAAACAAAAAAAAAAATAGCTACAGCAGAAAAAAGAAATTACTAAAATTACAAAAAAAATTAGAAATTTAAAATTATATCTAATTCTTAAGATTCAATAAATATAATTTTATAAATAATTTAAAATTGTAAAACACGAAAAATCACTAAAAATTTTAATCGGATTCGGTTTTGCGTGCTCCGGAAAACGAATTTTTTTGTATATGACTCCCCTTTTTATTTTCGATAAATTCGTAAATTTCCCTTCACTTTCCAATAAATTCTAATGTTGTTGCGCGAAATCATTTGCGTTTGATACAAAACAGCTGACATGTTTGGAGCAGTCTTTCTATTACTACTTATATGCTATTTATAATTTATTTTCATTAAAATATTGCTAGTTCTTTATTATTTTTTATATTCAAATTTCACAAAAATACTAGTTTAGCAAAAATATTTATTGAAATTAAGCACAACTGAGCTATTTAAGATACTACAATTAAAAAATTTGCTTTGTTTAAGGCGGGAACCCTGTCGCACTTATTGTCATGTGTTCGTGTATAATACGTGCACATACCCAAACACCAAAAAATATATTTGGGTTGAGTCAGAAAAAAAATAATTAAATAATTGTCAATAAATATATTCTAAGAATATGAATGAAAATTAAAAAATTAGTACTTTTTTAAACCTTTTTGCCTATTTGTTTTAATTTCTATTGCAACAAAACTTTTTGTTTGTGAAATTGCGAGCATTAAACATTCGGTTTCAAAACGAATCCAAATAAATTGCAGATTAAAACGAAAAATTGAAATAGTTACCTTCAACATTAATTCCACTGGATCGATTCTTTTTTAAAGTACTTTCATTTTTATGTACTTCATTTTGGCACGAAAAGAATTGCTCTACAAAACATTCCTGCAAAAAATTCGTTCCAGATTTTTGTGTTAGAATTGTTGTTGTTAGAGTTTATAGCCACAACTAAATTTTTGGTATATGTATTATTAAATATTTTGTTTTCGCTGTGAAGAAAAGCCGCCAAAGATCCCCTTTTAAGCTAAAAAAGATTTCAACAATTTTTGTTATAAACAAGCAATTAAAAATTTCGCCAAGTTTGACGCATTACTTGCACTAAACCATCGGGTTCGGCTTAATGGTTGTGAGTAAATTATTTAAATTTTCTAGATTTATGGCCATACGTACTTACTTTAAAAAACATGAAAAGTTTTTTTTTTTATACAAATTAAGAAATGTAGACCACTTAGAAGTGATTGTTCACAGCAATAATGCATTCAATTTCAATTTGGATGTACCATTAATCAATGCTATATTATATACCAATATTATTTGTGTACAAATAATTTGTTATTATAATTTCTTAGGAAACACTTTTTTTTTATTTTTTTTGTTAATACTATATTTATGGCCATGAAAAATTCAACGAAATTGAAGTGATCGAAATTGCTCCAACAAAACAAAAAGAAAAAATGTTTATAGGCGAATAATAACTGAACCAATGAGGCTGCTGTCTGAGTCAACAACGAAGACGACGATGGACAAAAAATCAACCATGACAACGCCAACAACAACAACAACGACAACAACAATAAGAACAACAACACGGCAGCGACAGCAACAAAAAAATAGAACGTGAGAAATATTATTCGATGAAGCGCCAAAGTAAACGCTTGAAAAGTTGTTAGTTTTTTTTTTTTTTTTCAACTGACTCCCAATTGTTGTAGTTGTTGTCTGCAGCCCATTTTGCGCCTCTTCGCTACTCGAAACAATCAAAAAAAAATAGTGAAAAAATTGGAGAAGTAGTGAAAAAAACGAGAAAAACCTTTTGAAGGTTGATTGTGAAAGTCACGATTAAAGCCAAGTCGAAGTCAAAGCTGTTGACGTTGCCTGCAGTTGATGTTGTTCTTGTTGTTGTTGTTTTGATCCGTTGAGATACTTTTCATTCTATTTTTTGTCAAGTCAAGTTTGTGTTGTTGTTTTTTTGTTGTCTTTTTTTTCAAGAATCATTATAGGCGTTGTCTTACATTTGGCGGATGTATTGCCTCAAAGCGACAAATTGCCAATTTGTGTATGCGTATGAGTGTGTGTGTGTGTTTGTGTGTGTTTGTGTTGGTGTAATGATTACGTGAGCATGCTTATGCGTGTCATTTAGACAACAACAACAAAAACGACAGCAACAACTTTGACAACTTTGAGTTTATGCCTTTTGAAATGCACCGACTGCTTGTAAAAACAACAATAACTAAGACAACAACAACAAGATGCAAAACCTTATATGCAACACACCTCATTCAATGCATCAATACGACATTGCGAAATTGTCGCCTAGTGTTGACACACCCACCAAGATATACAAAGCCAAAGCCGCAGTTACTTACCATCACCAGCACCATCACCATTGCCATCACAATCACCGTCACAATCATAGTCACAATCACAATCACAGTCAAGAGTCACAATAACAATCACAGTTGCAGTTTCATTCGCAGATGGTTTTTCTGCCTTTGGGCTATTTTTTTTTTTTTTTTTTTTTTTGCCAAAATACCCTTTAGAGGGTTATATTAGTTGGCTTATGAAATTGGGAAGAATTTAAGACCAAATTTTTTCCCAATTTTTCTAATCTCATCTGTCTACTTAACTCTAGAGAATAGCAATAAATTAAAAATATAAATATAAACTTAGTAAGGAAAGAACACACTCTGAGAAACATTAAGTTTGAAGCTCAAAGATCTACGTCACTACGATGATTTGGCGAACAACATTTTATCAGCTGATAAGTTGGGGAGTTTAGGACAGTTCTGCATTTAAATGTAATTTTCGTAAAAATTTTAACATCTCTAATTTTTCGTAACTGAAAGAGTAGCTCGGAGGGCCTTTGAATTAAAACCGATTGGAGGAAGAAGAAGAGGGCGCCCAAGGAAAGGATGGCTGGAAGATGTAGAAGTTGATCTCTGAAAAATAGGACTCATAACTCTGGAGAGACGTCGATGTAGAGAGGGACAAATGGAGAGAGATTGTTGCGGCAGCTTTGGTTCACCAAAGACTGTAAAGCTTAGAAGAAGAAAAATAATTTTTCGTAACTAGTTGCAAATTGAATTTAATAATATTGTTGGATCCAAGTTTATCTTTTGGCTGCCGTCTTCTGCTTCAAAACCAATAAGAGGAGACCAGAATATTAAGAGTACCAGAATGTACTAAAAAATTTTTCTTCCAAAAATTTTTCAATATGCGATTAATAAATAAAGAAAATCTGATCAAATTATGGATGTTTAACTTCGTGCACTTCTCAGAAAATGCACACAGTATCTGCGGAAAGCCTTCTACGAAGATCTGGGCTGTCTGGCAAATCTGCACCTGGCTTTATCGTATACTCAAAATGCAGAGAAGAGAGATTAATTTCCGCAATTGTTTTTAGTCCCAGAGCAGACATTTGCTTCAGGCTCCAGGATTGGTTAAAACAGGCCTCTTACCCAAGATTTTGCTTCAATTATCAATATAAAAATGACCCAATTTTTTAATTATAGTTATCTTTTTTAATTAGTTGAGTATATTTAAGGGCGTTTATTTTGCATAGATAGATCATACCATATGATTTTTTTTTCCAATTTTTATTTATACCTTAAAGTATTTGGAATGAGTTTTGTTTGAAACATATGATCTCCTTTTGAGAAGAAAGCTCTAATTAAGTTTTTCTTACTTCGAAGTGAACAAAAAAGAAGCAGAGGCTCTGACAAGTTCAAGAAGAATGTGAAATTTGATTTTTTAAAGGTACAGTTAGTCACTTTGCAATCTACAGAAAGAATCTTTTAATTATATATTAAGTTTATTCAGTTGAAAATCGCAGCATTGTGGTTCAAAAGATCAAAAATTTAAATTATTCTAACCCAGAGAGATGATTTAGAAGAGCGAAACAACTTTGCCTACTCACTCACATTTTAAAATTCTTCCACGTTCTGCATAAGTTTATCTTGAATATTTGTAAATAGCTTAATAATATCAAGAACTCCTATTTATCAGAAAATATTAAATATATTTTATTATATTTGGAAATTCAAATAAAATCTATACAGGACGGGATACAGACAAAAAGTTCTTGCGTTAGGGAATTTCCCACTGGATTCGCACCTGAACCTACTACATAATGACATATATAACAAAAAAAATTAAATTTCGGATTCGCAGCGCAGAGCTTGTTTCTGAAATGTTCCGAATCCTTAGTCAGAAAAAACCCTAGCACATCTTAACCTTTTTTGGCTTACGGCGTAACCCCAAAAACCACTTAAAAAATTTTCTTCGAGACTAGGTGTAGTACAGTAAACAAAGAGTTTCAGCTGGAAAAAAATTCGTAGTTGATTTGAAAATTTCAGGGATTGTTTGGGACCCGGTTCGAAGTCTAAAACAGAGTTTTCGTATTTGTGAAAGGGGGGCAACTTAGTATTTTTTTCCAGCAGACGTCGTCTTTAAGACTTCGTTCACTATACTAGTGTCCGACAATGCCAAATATAAATTTTTAGGGTCTCTGAATCCGAATCCAAGGTTCAAAAAACGCCAGCACGTCATGGTCGGACATAACCTTCAAAGTACGACTTTATGGTCTGAATTTCCGAATGCGTTATCAGTAACTCTTGTTAAGTTCATTGTATCCCAACAGTAATTGCCAGTTGGCCAGAATACGACTAAAACGCAATCTTTCGTTTTTTGAAAGCGTTAGAAATATATTGGGATCTGTAGCACACGGCGTCTTAAGAATCAATCACTTGGAGTGCAAGAGTATGTAACCTTTGGCTTTCTGGTTATTTCTATCAAATCACTTGAAGCTTCCAAATCGCACAATTTGACTGACTGAATGAGTGAATAACTGACTGACTGACTAAATAACTTGGCTGCCAGACAGACAGACGGCCTGTTGGCCTGGCCCAATGCCCGTTGTTAGCTTGCCACATTCTACACCTCCACATGGCTAGTTGTTGTTGTTGCGCTGCCTCCCACATGGATGACGTTCTATACAGACAAAAGACGAGGCATATCAGTTTCAGTCAAGATCCACACCCAAAAAAACAACAGCAACAACAACAACTTGGCAAAACTTCCGCAAGCAAGCAACGGCATGTGAGGGGCAGACAGTTTCCAGCCAGTCAGTCGACAGTTTAATGACTTTGATGACGCAGCATGCTTTCAATTTATTGGAAACGTGAGCCGAGGAGGGCGGGCATCAGCGGTGGCAAGTGGCAACAACGGTTGCGCTCTGTGAGGGTGTCACCGCTGCTGCAGTTGCGTTTTGGCTGCGTTTTGTGGGCGTCATTTTTTTTTTTTTCTACACACTGCAATCGTAAAAGATTTATGTTCCAAGCATATGCAATAGAGCAATAGAGTCAGACAGACAGACAAACAGACAGACAGACAAGACTTGGGCTTGTCCAGAGGCGGCAGCGTAATGAACGTGACTACCAAGTAAATCACATGGAATTTCTAGCCCAGTAATAATTAAACTTGGCCATATGTCTTGTGTAACAAGTTCTAAGCGTTTGTCATTAAAGTCTCAAATGCTTCCTTAAGTCATTGCATTCATTAGGCGGCCATTTAAATTAAGCCATAAAATTCAGCCATAACTTAGAAGCAATTTAAGACAACACAGACACGAGGAACAACAACCCGGACAACCCGGACAACTTGGCTAACTGGGATTACTTGAACAATGAATCCGCTTTGGGGCACTTACAGCCAAAGCTTTGCATGTTCAAAATCATAAAAAATGTTAAATGACATGCATGTGCATGTCCATGTTGCCGCTGACGCGGGTTGTTGTTGTGGTTGTTGTTGCAGCTGTTGTTGTTGTTGTTGTTCGCATTGTCAAATTGCGATCAAAAACGCAACAAAACGAAACATTGGGCCCAAAGACATAGCCTTAACCACCAGCAGCATCATGAATCAAGCCACCAGCAGCAACCGCAGCGGCGGCAGCAGCAGCGGCAGAGGTTCCAACAATAACAAAAACAACAATAACCACAACAAGCTCCATGCGTCTTAACAGCTACTTGTCTTTGGCTATTTATGCGCGTTGCATTGAAAGGATTTGCAACACAAACACATGTTGTTGTTGTTGTGGTTGTTGCTGCCAGCGTCAATCAGGCACTCAGTCATTTAGCCATTCATTCAATCATTTCATTCAATTTGAGTAAAAAAAACTTTAACAACAAGTTGCACATTTGCGCCTGCCGCCTGTCAATCGGCAATCGTTTGCGGCTGCTGCGGCGCATGCGTTGCAATGATGCCACTTGCCACTTGCTACTCACACGCTTGCTACTCATTCACTCACTCATATATTCACTCGTTTATGCTAGGTTCACACTGTGTCAGGGCATGTTACAATTTAGCTGCACAGCGGCACAGTTCCGCGTAAGCTGCCACAGTGAAATGCCGCAGAAAAAAATGTCAAAGATTCATTTAAATATTTTTCAGTTCACTTCTACTCACTTACCCCGAAGGTAATAGACTGGAGAGTCGGCAACATTATATCAATGGTCTAAACTTCTATATCTCAAACTCACACACTACGTCTGCGGTTGGAAGAAAAAAAATCTGGAATGGTTGTGTTGCCATATTGTCACAGAAATCAGTAATTCTTTACTGTCAACCCAAGTGCTCGTTTGGTGTCACATAACTACACACAGTGCCAATTAGCTGGCACAGTTTTTGGCAAGAATCATGTTGCCTATCCCCACACTGTGACGACAAAAATAATTATATTGTTATACCCTGTACCTGCCTTATGGTATAAATGGTAGAGGAAAGTAAAGTGAAGTCGGAACTATTTTTTCGTAGATTTTTTGAAGTGACAAAATTTAAAGTTGTGTCGTTCGTGGCATTGAATAAGCTACATTGTGTCAAAATTTTAGATCGATACGAAAATTTTTCGTCAGGTAGATTGATCTCCGAGCAAAAAATGCCAAATTCGCGATTTTCGATTTTTTCCGGAGTGTCCAAAAATTAATGATTCAATTTTTGTATGGCAGCTATGTGAAATAGTCGACTAATTTTAATCAAACTTCACACAAATGTTAACTCTAAGACAAAATACAACTAACATAAATTTTATTAAAATTGGTCCAATATTTCATATAGCTACCATACAAAAATTGAACCAGCGCTTTTTTTTAGGGAGACACGAATAACGGACATGCGCATTGCGTAACCTTCTATTTCTTGTATCATGCCTGTTTTGGGCATACTTTACTTAAGTAAACTACCAGTCTATTCTTGTTTTGATGGCGCGAATTAATAGTTGACAAAAACTGTATTTTAAATATAAAACGAAAAATTTGTTTTTTTTCGGTTTCTTGCTTTGTGGTTTATATTCACGAACTTGTGCAATTTGAAATTTTTTCGTATATTAGCGCACAACAGAAAGTAGTGTTCACATAAAATACATTTCTTAGCTTAGAGCAACACTGAAAATCTGTGCTATGGATCATTCAATGTCACAGTGTGAACCAGTCTAAACATAGCAATTAACTTGCTCACACACTCACTCAGTTATTCACTTAGTCAGTCACTTGCTCAATTGCCGCACATTTGATTATGAAAAGCCGCGTTTGCAACTGCGTCTGCTACTGCGTCCGCGTCTTGGCCGTGGCCAGAAAACACACACACGTAGACGTAGCAAAAGAAAAACATCGAGGAAAAACCAAATCGATAAAAATAATTGGTTGAATGCAACTCGAACGAATTCTGTTTGAATTTGCAGTTTGACATGAATTTCAGCTGCTTCTCTTACAACATAACCCACACACACACACACGCTGACAATGTTGCATACACACATATGTGTAGATGACGTTGCGCTTTTCCCACGTTCGTGAAAATATTTTTGCAATTTTATTGGCAGCAAGTAGTAAAAAAAAGCGACTGCTACAAACTGATATTATTTTGGCATTTGCATTTTTGCGAGTAAGGAAATGATTTCCGTAAGATATTAGGTGTAAACTGAACATGAGCTTATAATAAGGATAATGATCAGCAATTATTATAGTGATAATGTTTAAGTATATTTGTAAAAACTGATGTGGTTACACTGGTAAAAACTTATACGCGCTATTGATACTTTGAATATATTTTAATATGGTTTCTAGCATATAATTAAGTGCCTTAAAGAAATTTTTTTTTTTTTTAATGTAATACATTTTTTTTTTAAATGCAATTTTTCACTAAAAGTAATTTTGGTTTTTTAATTTTGATTTCTCGAATAAAAAATTTTAGGGTCATCGAGTGAACCTTGAAAATGCACAGTTTTTTAGGATAATTTTGGGTCGAGAAACACGAAAATGGCATTCATTTTATTTTCTTTCTTAAAAACAGTTCGTTTTCAAGATTTTTTCGAAAAACATGTTTTTGGGTACGGTTTTCAGTTATTCGAGAATGTCTCGTGAACAAAATGTCATACCGACATAAAATACCATTAGATCGAAAGGTATTGCTGTGGCCTTGCAATTGTTGGGTTGATTTGGATAAAAATAATTATCTATAAATATCTAATTTAAAATTGGCATAAATAAAATCTAAAAATTTCAAACAATATTGAAAAAATTATTTCAGTTTAAATTACCTGCACTTTTGAACCTATTTTGCAAATTTGATTTGATTTCACTTAGTCGGATTCAAACCACATAAAATATTCGTTTTGGTAAAATTGGTAGCACATGTGGTATCAAAAAGAATCCGAATATATCATTGGTTTTCGTTTTCCGATTCTGATTTATTTGCTTGAAACCATAATGGAGGAAATATGTCAAAAAACCTTTTTGAACTGCTTGCGTAACTGACAGATAACTTAAGGCCTATATTTTTGTATTAGTTTTACCTAGTTCCCTGAAATAATTTACAATTTTTTTTTTCAAAATAAATCCAAATGAGCATTTAAATTTAACAAAAAAAAAAAGTTGAAGCAAAGTTTCAGCAAAATGCCACCATGCCACTTAGTTTATCATATCTTATCGTTTGCCATTTTGTAACTAAAATGGTCTTATCAACGATTTCTAGTCGTAATTTCGGCAGTAAAGCTGGCTATAATAGCTGCAACCGCTAAGCACTGCATTTTATTTTAAGTCCGCACACGGGAAAATCTTTGACTGGACCGCAGCTCATAAAAAGTCTCGTTTTTTTATTAGGCTTAGTTTTAAGAAAGATTTGCGAGCCATAAAGTTCGTATAAAAGTAGCTACGAAATAGGCTAAAAATTGATAATGTTGTTGTTTAGATAATGTTATATCGATATAGCCAAATAATTGAATTAACTTTACAGTTGCAACGGTCATTTTGTTTTTTTTTATAGGTCTTATAAAAGTCCATAGAAATATTTATAAATTTTCATATTAAAGTCAACGCTTAAAAATATAAAAATATTTCCTATGGAAATATGTAAAGAAATGTTTGACTATAGGTAGCAAAAAAAAACTACTTTCGTTATTAGATTTTTGTTTGGCTGAACAGTGTTGTGAAATATTAAAAGGCAGCATTTTTGTTGGTACAGTGTTGATTAGCTGCCTACAGTACTACTCATTGCATAATATTCTATATATATTTCAAAAGAGTTAACGAGTAGGCTAGATAAGTTACAAATTCTAAGATTGAGAGATTTGCGAAGAGTAAAAGCTGGAACTATAAAAAAACTGAGTATTCATATCAGTTTTAAGACTTTTATTAAAATTGGTAGATATGTTGGTAATACGAAGCAAACGCAGCATTTATTTACTTTGAGGCTTTAAATGGATTTCAATTTCTGAGCAACTCTATAATTACAAAAAGATGGCGTACCCTGAACCACTCACCACATTGTAATTAAATCCTGTATATTGCTTAAGAACCCCAAAAGACATATGATTGCTAAACATGGCTAGGATATATTCTTAAACAAACAAAAAACAGACGTATTTTGCACCAAAAACGTTTTTTGACCGATCGATCCTATGTGAGCTATGATAAAGTCAACCGATTTAGAGCATATTTTGTACAGTGCTTCGGAACTATAAAAAACAAATGCCAAATTTGGTAACGATATCTTTATAAACAAAAAATCTAAAACTTTTGTTTTTTTTTCGAGGTCCTCTGAAGCACCCCTATGGGAGTTATTATAATATAATCCCGATATCAAAAATCATGTGAATAATAAATATCTCAATAATAAGATCTCAATTTTGATGAGTCAATTTTGAGTTCATTTTCGTCCTCGTCATCATTTATTTTTTTGTTAAGTGTGGCCGCTAGATGGCGCTAGCAAGCTGTTGAAAATTTATATTTACAACAATATTTATGTAATTATAATATATGTTAGCAGTGTGGTTGAATGAACAAATCGGGCAGAGAGCGCAACTTCTAGTAGTATCCTAGTATGTAGTCGTACCTACCAAATTTGTTCAATTGAAATTAAAGTTCATGCATCCAATAATTTGCAGAAAATTGCTTCAGAGCTTAATGTAAAGTCCTTTATTTGGTAAGTTGTAACTGCCAATCTAAGCTCAGTCAGTTTGGCAAGTCAAAAAACAGAAACTATCTTTGTAAGAGTCATTCTGGATATAATAATATCTGTATTATTTCCCAGCGGGATACTACATTGTAAATCAAACAATCTCCGTAAAAGACATCTTTAATTTTTCGCAAATTTTTATGTTTAACTTTCTAAGCTTCCCGGTATTATCTAAAAGTGTTCGAAAACTTTGTACTGTCAGTAAATTTAAGTATTTTTATTATTTATCGTTCACGTAAACCACATTTTTTTTCTGTGCTTTCTAATTGACTTGTAAAATATTTGGACAGTAATTATTACCATCCATAACTCAATGGCGTATTTCGGTTGTGGCTCCATATTAATATCTAAAATTTTCTGAAACTTTCAAAAACTGCATACAAGCAAGTATATCAAAACGAATGCACATTTTTAATGCATATATTTAATTGGAAGATAAATTTTTTATTACTCCCTAAATTTGTTTTACGATTTTTGCTGTTCCAAAAAGATATATAGCATATATGTGTCTCTTAATGTACTATGTACAAATGTTTGGCCATTACGCAAAGCTATGTAAAAACAAATCTGCACAAATTTATTCATTCAACTTGTTGACAGTTGTCACTTTGCTCATTGCAACAAACAACAACAACAACTACAACAGCAACTACAAACATCAGCAAAAAAAAAAAAAAAAAAATAAACAACACCAACAACACTTGCAAAAAAATTAATTGCTGAGATTTATGAGCCAGTTAGTCAGCCATCTAGACATCTAACCAGACAGAGGGACAGACGTCGCACAGACAGACAGACAGACAGGCTCTATAGAGACATACATAGTCTTGGACACAGCGGCTGTTCCCTCTCCCATGATCGGGTCGACATAGTGCGTGCTTAGTCCGTTACGCGTAGGCCTTATAAGGCACGGTCGGGCACTTTTATATACAACATAGGTGTATATATATGCATACTAAGTTGAACCACATTTCAGGCACTTCACACTTTTGCACATAAACTTGACTAAAGAGGGACAACGGAGGTACAAACAAAAATACAAAAAAATCTAAAGCAAATCCATTATCAGTTTAAAATATGAAGCAGCAAACTATGGGAAAATCTTTTTATAGCGATTGCCGCACCGCAGGCCCAAAACACACCAAGACCAAGACCAAGAGTCAATTGTATGCAGCGACGCAAGCAGCGACTGAGACGCTTTCGATGCGCTGCAGCAGAGATTTTTAAGCGCTGATAAAGCGCAGCATAGCGCAACTGAGCCTGAAAATGCTCCTCACTCGTTGGTACAGTGAGCACTCGCTGAAGAGAATCACATTCGAAGCGCGTCTAAATCGTGTACTTGGTAGATGTTGTCCTTCTCGAATGTTGGTTTAACTGCTTTTAACGGAGTCAGCAAACTTGTTATCGATATTCGAATTTCCGATACTCTATATATCAAGTGTCTTTTGATATTAATTTTAACATTTTAAACGGAGAGGAATATCTTGTATAGGAAAGAAGTATTTTTCGTTTAAAGCGAATGGAATATCCCAAATGGATTTTTTTTTATATGCAGTTTTGTCATTACGTTCGAAATTTTTGCATGCTGCGTATGGGCCTTTAAACAACAAATTTTGTTTGGCCTATTAACTTTTGCATTTTCTTAGGTAGCACATTAAAAAATATGTCGGACTTTGTTGTAACGAATTTAGAAAAAAGAATTTGTAGAAATTTAATTCAATTTACATGTATTTTTAAAGATGTGTATGAAAACTGAAGTTATTTTTACAAAATATCAGAACTTCGTAGTCCACCCTTGAACCCATTAATTTTTTAAAGAAGCATGTATTTCCTTTCACTGGATTAAAAAAAAATCTAACTATTGGAAGCTCCTACAAAAGCACGATTTTTTGAGATAACTTGCATAATTTCATAAAGTTAAGAGTTCAATATTTTAGAGATTTCGAATGTCTCAATATTAAATTTCGGTTGCAACAAAAAAAAAACAAAAAAACAAAGTGGCAACTTCTACGATAAACGCCAAAATAATTCAAACTCTTTTTCGAAATCATTTAAAGACCCTTTTTATATTTTTTATGATTATTTTGGGAGCAATTTTTTTATTTACCTTAATACAAACGACTTAATTATTTGGTTATATTATAAAATCGAGCTGAATCAATCATTCAGTTAGACACATTAGTGAAAATATTAGTTTGAATAAAAAAAAATTAATAAACAAATTAGTTTTTGAAAAATTTAATATATTTAATATAATTTAATATGTATAAATTTATATTTTATCCTTTTTTGTTTAATTTAGTGATTAATTAACATTTTCAATAGCAATTTATTATAATAAAATAACATGATCTGTTTTTATACACTTGTAATTTTCATAAATATACATATATATGCATAATTCTATTTAATTACAATCCAATATCAACAATAACATTTGACGTACAAGTAAATTTTCACTTAATTACACACTATATTTTAAAATAAGGGTATTCACGGTAAAACAAACATCTCAATGATTTGAATATTTAAGGCCGTCGCTTTGCCAGCGCGTCCACTGTAGCTCAGAGTCCCTACCATGTCTGTGTGTGTGTGTGTGTAGGTATGTGGCTTAGTTAGTTGCTCCCAGCATGGGTGCCACGCTGGCTGCGTCTTGATGTTGATGATGCCTTGGCTGATTTGCAATAGCTGCAGCATGTGAGACCGGTCGGGGTCCAAAAAGGGGTCTTCAAGCTACTCAGCTTCGAGCGCGTTGTTCACGCTATAATTAGACAATAAACAAAGCCGAAGACAAAAGCATCGTGCTCACTGCATACGGGGCGTAGCCGTGCCCAACTCTTGTGGAGCGCAGCCAATCCAAAAGCAAATACTATGGAGCAGTCAAGCCCCGAGTAAACACACATATATACATATATTTAGCCAGACAGAGAGCCACTGAGCCAAAGGCAATCAAAACTTACGACAAATTGTGCACTTTGTGGTCACAAATTGAGTTAACGCTGCCAAATTAGCGGCATAAATTTATCGTTTGCCGCTGCAACCAAACGGAGGCAGTCAAGCTGCTGGTTGAAGCGAGAGCGCCATATGTTGGCTAGAGTGAGAGAGGGCGAATGGGAGCGGCGGTTTCCGAGCTGGCCAAAACACTTAATTAAGTCTTTACGAGCCACCGTGGCGGCAGCAGGCCCATACCACAACTTGGCCGAAACGCCAAACGTTGTTGTGGCCATAGTCGCTTTTTAAAATAGGTGCACACTCTGTCTAACGTTTAAATAAATCTTGAAGCGCTGCTCTTGCAAAAAAAAAATTGAGAAAAACAAACTGTGGCCAACAATTGTTGGCGTTGTATGGCCAATAAAAGATCGCAGCGCGCTGATTTGACAGGTGAACAATTTGGGTTGGGCACTTACTCGACTTGCCACAGCCAAACAGATACAGATACTTACAACAACAACAACAACTAGAGTGGTAACACCAAAAGCAACAACAACAACAACCACTGTCGGCTAGCCATGTGTTGTTGTTGTTGTTGTTGTCTTGGTGGTAACTGCTGCCGGGCTGTTGCTGCCGCTGCTGCCAACTTGTTGCCACCCACTTGGCCAAGTTTTGTTTGTTTGTTTTGTTTACCAAGATTATTTCAACAAACAAGTGACAACAAATTAATTTAAATGATTTTGAGATATTTTCGTTTTGCTTGCTTACAAAGTGTTTTACTCAGTTACTCTGTTGTTTTTCTCTAACTGTTATACATGAACTTAAAAAAAAGGGTATTTGAAGTTATTCCCAACGTTTGTAACAGCGAGAAGTTGGCAACTCCAATGATAGAAAGCGCATAATCCAAAATAAAGTGAAGAGACAAGTCGAAATTGCTATAAAGATGAGGAAAAATATCGAAAAAAAAAGTGGGGGAGAGAGTAAAAATGAGATCTGGACGAGAATTTCGCGAGTCCTACAAAAATATACGAAATGCGAGGGACAAAAGAAAACTTTTAAAACGGGAGAGATGGGCGAAATTTTTTTTTTTAAATCCTGCAATTCCCGCACTTTGCAAATGCAGTTTCCAGAATTTTTTACATCGAAATTTTTCACAACATTTTGGTACATCATATTAGCGAGTCATAGCAGACATTTCGGTATCGAATTTTCTCTTCCGATCCCTTCTCTAGCGAAAAGCTTATGTCGAGAACATCTAAAAAATATATCTTGGACCACCCAAGGCTGAACAAATTTTTGCACTAACGTACTTAAGTAATTGGACAAAAAAAAAAATATTTATCGGACTTTTTCATTCCGAACCTTCATCGTTGTTGGGTTTCTTCTTTACGGATTGAGACAAATGTTTGAGATAATATCAAAGGTTGGGAAATTTTCGAACTTCTAAACATACAGTATATACGTAGTCACCGGGATTAATCCAAATAATTTATTTTCGAAAATTAATAACGAATTTCGGGACACTTTTTTGGGGTCGTTGGGTTTTATCTATTAAAATATTGACAATAAAATTAAGATTATTTAAATCTTTAGCTGCCAAAATTCTTGGAATCTTCTGATATATTGTAATATATTTTATTTAAATTTAAGCCCCTTTGGACTTGTCTGAGAGACACGGAAAAATATTAATTTTTTTAAAGAACTTGTTTAAAGGAAACATCCGATTGTGATAAAAGATTTTGGTTTCCAAACAACAGAACAATGATAGAACTAGTGTTGTTCTGAATTTTGTTATCAAAATTTGATATTTGTCTCTTGATTTTATTAAATAAAGGGTATGTCTATAGCTATTTGACTATTTTAGACTGCTCTGGTTTTTGAAGTCATGCTTAACTATAAAAGACTTCTACTCCGAATTTGTACAAGCCTCAGGGACAGCTTTTTGCAAATTTTGGTATTATCTTGTGTGGAGGGTGCCCTTACTGAGTTAGTCGTTGAGCTGACGACGGCAGGAGGTGTTTAAAGCTTCTCATCCTCTTGAGTGTTCTTATTGGGACTGTTCCCGCATGTTTCTATGCGTTTCGGTTACCAAGGACTATTAGACTACAATTGTATCAGTTGGAAAATCGATCATGATGGAATCACGATAGAAGCTCAAATTATAGACGTACCACTCACATCCAAAAATAATAAAGCATTGTATCATTTTCATAGCTGCGTCATCATGGATCTGAGTACCAAATCTCGAGGTAGGCGTTATGATCTTCTGATACACCATCCGAAATCAGTGGAACATTTAAAAATAATGCTGCTATAAGAACGATCTGATCAAAAAAAAATTAAAAATTTCTGAGGAGCAAGTATTTCGTAGTCGGTCATATGGGACCTTCAAGTTTCTGTAGTTGTTGCTGTATTTGTAGTTGTTGTTGTAGTTGCAGCTGGCAGACAGCAAGCCAAGAGATATGGAAAGGCAAACAATCTGTAAAAATAATGCCCAGTTTAACAATGATTCAATTAGAGTTTAACGAGGTGATAAATCTTGATTTTATTTATAGAAAATGTGAGAGTTTTGGGCTTATAAATGGTAAGGGTATTAATTACACGTCATTGATGACGGCAAAATAGGTAATAGAGTTAGATTGTGGCTATAATGGGTTATAATGTTTAACCAAAAGCAGTCAGTTTTGTGCTGGAAGAGTTGATATATTAGTTGCGTCTGCTTGGGTTTAGGAAATACACAGCTTTTTGGTTTTAATAGAGATTTAAAGCAGTTTAAAGAATAGATGAAAAATTATTGCAACTATTCCAACATGATATCATTTTGGATCAATATGGCTGCAGCAGAGTCTTTAGTCGCTTAAAAATGATTATTTATTATAAGTATACTATATAAACCCTTATCAGAGTTTATGTGACAGCATGTCGTTGCCAATAAAGATCTTTTGTTAAAACGTCATCACTAAAAATACTTGTTAACCAGAGATTAGCTTGGTCCAATGACCCATACATTATGCTTAAATTTGGGTTACAATAGCTTAATAATCAAATGACTAAGATTATCCAAGCCCCAAGAGAATAGAAATGTATCTATTAAATTACCATTCAAACTATGCTTTTTATATATGATGCTAATGAGTTGAATAAACATCCATATAAAGTGTGAAGAAATTTCATATATTAAACCTAATGATATCAGCAGTAGTTATGGCGGTAGCCAAAAAACACCTTCAAACCTTATCTTCTCATGCTTTATTATCTGCTGATTTAAAAGTTTTCTTTTAAAAATTTAAGCAAAAAATTTTTTGCCAAATCATGCGCAATATTTTTTTTTTGCTTCTAACTTCGTAAGTCTGATTGATGAGTCATAGCTGTCAAGAAAAGATGATAAAATTAAACTACGCATATAAAAACTTATTTTGTTTTTTATGGATATTGTTAAGTGCTACTTAAGAGATTCAGTAAAATATTTTGGGAAATTTCGCAAAAATTATAATGGGACTACTAATTAGTTTTGAGATAATTTGAAAAGATATAAGGAATTGTTTGAATATGGAGCACGAGAGCGGGGTATGGGAAAGGGTCGAAATTTGCAATTTGTTGGGTCAAGTTCAGAGCCCCAACCGCCTTGTCTACAGGCCTGCTCAGGTTACTGAACATCGCAACTTACTCCAACTAAGCACTTTATAAAGTAGCCCTAATAAAGGATCCAACTTGTGTTTGTTAATCTGTAAGAGAACCGGTGCGTACTATGTCCCTGCTATGTCTTGAGGACTTTTTACGGAAGTCGTGTGTTGTGACCCTTCCTCCAGACTTCTTGATTTGTTAAACCTTTGTCTTCTTTAAACTGAACCGTCTTTATGCTCACTTTATCGTATGGATAGTTACTTGGGCTGTCTTCACAGGTGGTGCTGAAGAAGACTGTGATAGGAGTCATTAGCTTCTTAGACGAACCCTTTTTCCGCTTCCCTGGCTTACTTCAATTATTCCCTTATCACTATCTCCATAGAATTTGCAACGATGAGCGAGGATTCGTGTTTAAGAGCAAGGAGTCGTCATGCTTGCTATCCTCACTTCCTTCATCCAATTGATGCTTTCGATGTCTTAACCCTCGGCAGTCGAGCAAATTGTAATAAAGGAGAAGTTTTCGGATACGCTGGTTCACTTTAATTGTTCCCTTTTTTACTTCATTCTTAGTATATGAAGCAGTGGGAGAGGATGCCTGAGTACGATAGATTGGTCAACCCTCGTCCCACGCACTTTTGGGTACAGTGTCTTCTCTTTAAGTTGTTATTTGTTTTAGAAAGGATGGATCATTGTTTCCTTAAGCTGTGTCATCTCTTTGAATTGTTATTTGTTTTAGAATGATGGATCATTGTTTCCTTAAGCTTCAAGAGCTTTTTTCTGCCAATTCTGGCTTCATAAAAACCCTTGCAAATAATCTCTCCTACTTACCTAAGGTTAGGCACAAATCGCTGTAGACCAGACGCATTTAGGTCAGCAGGGGAAGTTCGTTGGTTCTTAAGCACCTATCCCAGTTTATCAAGGACTTATGAGGAGCATGAAAAGATTTCTGCAATACTTTTGGGGCTAAAACGGACAGCAGCAAGACATGTCAAGAATGTGGGTGAGTCTTCTGCTGCAACGTTTTCACCTCCTGTTTATCCCAACAAAAGAGAAGCTCAAAAAGTCTTGCCATCTTGTTGTTGTACAACAAAAATTTCCAATTAAAGCTAGCGACTATGTACCATGGATTAGTTTATTTACTCCCAGATTGTCAACCCCACAACCTTTAGCGGCACTCTGGGCATTTCCTTTAAGTCAATTATAGCAAATTTTGTGGCAAATCTTTTGTCTTGCCATTTGCCTTTTGTCGCTTGCCGCTTGCTGCATGCTGCATGCCACACCCCCCCGCTGTGGTAAGACTGATTACTTTATTTCATTGTTAATCCCATGGAAAAATAGTAGTATGCAAATCTTGTCAGGCATAAAATTGATTGCACACTTCAATGGCAAAAGCGCATGACTGATGGGATCGACAAAGCCATCAAGACAAGCACAAATAAATATCACAACACGAAGCCATAAATAAAAAGTGCCGAAAATCGAAAGACAAAAAAGTTATTGTTTTTTTTTCGATTTTTCTTTTTTTTTTTTTGGTGCATTTTACAAGGTCAAACGGAGCGTATGAGCAATGTTTTTGTTTTTTTTGTAGGACTATCTAACGTCGTCTAGCAGCTAACGAAAAGTTGGCCCTTGGAGTCTGTAGTCTTGTAGCAGCAGTCAACAGCAGTTGAAACTCGTTTGCACAACACTAAAGGCCTGTCAAGAGCCGCCTCCTCCGCCTCGCCATAACTGCACCACAATTTGTTTGTTTGGCCAGCGGCATTGAGAATTGGAGTGTCAAACTTTCAGCTTTCAATGCACGCCAGGATGCCAAAAGACAACTACGACACAGTTGTGGCAACTGTGGCAGCTTAGACTGCTCCAGCTCCTCAGCCACGATTAGAAGAAGGAGGAGGCCGATGAGCTGTACTCTGCTGTGCTATGGCTTTGTGTCGCTGTGGCTGCCACAGCAGCCTCCTTGCTGTTTTTGTATTGACATTAAATGAAATAATCTGCGATGATTGTGCATTAGTTGCAGTCAACCAAGCAACCAAGCAGCCAGCCCAGTAAACAGGCAGCCAAGCAGCCAGAGATTGCCAGAGATTCAAAGAGCCTGGTGTAATAGTTCTAGACTGCTGTTTTTGGGCTGGCTAAGCGTCGTCGCGGGCTGGTCCGTCCGGCTGTCTGTCTGTCTGTCTCGAAGTCCCTGGGTCCATGGTCCACGGCGTGGTTCCCATGGCATGATTTTGCATGAAATAATGTGGCGCACGAGTGGGCGGTGCGGTGTGGTATGTTGCCGTGTGATGCCGTGTGGTGCGGTGCGGGGGGCCACTTGTCGTCTTCTGGTGGTGGTGGTGGTGGTTCGTTCGTAGCTCGTTCGCCTGGGTTTTTTTTTTTTTTTTTTTTTGCGAATTGGAAGCTTCATTCAGCTTGTCTTTCGGTTTCTTTCTAGTTGTTGTTGTTGTTGCTTTCGGTTCAACCAAATTTGCGATGAAACAGGAACCGTTAACTGCGGCAATTTGTGCTGCCATTTTTTTTTTTTTTTTATGTTTAGTTCCCACGTTATAATTCGTTAGATTTTTGTTGTGGGTTGCTTTTGTTTTTATTTTTTTTTTGTTTTTTTTGGCCAAGTTTTGTTTCTAATCGTGCTTTTAAGTCGTCGAGAGAGCTTTGTCTGTATGTATTTAAAGGCTGATTGATTAAGTTTATGTGTTGCAGTTGCAGTTGCAGTTGCATTTGGTTGACAATGTTGCAACAACTTGCAACGCATTGCGTCTAGGTGGAGCCGCCAGGCCTTTCTCTTTTGCAACTAAGTGTGTGTGCGTGTGTGTGCTCAAGAGTTTCCTAGTCGGATGACTATAAGTGTGCATCACGTGCAAGCAATTATTTTATCAATCATTTAGGCGCGTTCGCCTGCTGCTTGTAGTACTTGTTGTAGTTGTTGCAGTTGTTGTTGTAGTTGTTTTAGTTTAATAGCATTTACTATGCTCCTCGCCTGGCTGACTACGCTGCGCATGCGCGTGTGTGTGCGTGTGTATCTGCGAGAGTCTCTGCGTGTGTGTGTGTGTGTGTGTGCTCAAACAGCGAAAACGCATTTAATGTCTGCTTAGTGTGATTACGACGCATTAATGTTGCTCGTCGCTCGTTGCTCGTCGTCCGACACTCGTCGCTCGTCTCCGGCTCTCGCACGCTCGTTTGCCTGTGCATCTCTCCAACTCAGGGACGGATCGGCTTAGAAATTTTAAAAAGGGGTTAACAAATTTGTAAATTTCAAGTTTAATGCGCTCCTTAAAATTTACTTTTTCTTTTAATTATTGTGAATTTTTCCTTAAAAAAGGCTTTTTGGATGAAAGATAGCCTGAAGGCCTATGTTGCTCTGGCTACAAAATTTTTTAAAACTTAGAAGTTACTTCTACTTTATAATGATATAAATAAATAAATAAAAATATTTTCATCATAATTTTTACGTTCTCAGTTCCCTATCACACACTAAATTCTATTTCTTGTGTAGCGAATAATTTTGGCATCAATATTGGATTATAACCGAATTGTATCCGTTAATTGCCAATAAAAAAAAAAAAAAAAAAAAACCCTCTCAGCTAGTAAAAATTCATGAATGATTCTTAAACGTCTATTACAATCGTTTCGTTACAATCTTTATTGCGCTATGTGATATGTAGTTATCATATGACAGAATAGCAGAGAAGCCATGTGACAAACATTTCCATATCTTTAAAACTAAGCGTTAAAAATACAATAACGTGAAGCACTGATGATGACAATGTACTCTTAGCCACATATAGAACGCCACAATCGAAATATTGACAGCGATATATCCCAACAGCCTAATTTTGTAACTTTACACAAAATCTTGTGGATTAAGACCTTTAGATTTTTAGCTTTGGGACTATTTGCTTATAACAATAATCCACAATTGATTCAGGACCTAAAAGCCAATACCGGGTATGAGTCTCCTAAAATTTAATCCATTGTTTTGACAATGGCAATTAAAATACTGAAATGACTTAAATTAGTCGTGTAAAGTAATTGAGGTTCAAGACAAATTTCAAACATTAAGTTCAGAATTTTTTTTTTTAATATTTAAGAGAAATTATTGATAACAATATTGATTCAATTCTGACCTTAATTTTTGTCAGATTATGAAGTGTGTATGGTATAATGTTTTAAGGCACTAGTCAGTGGGTGTAATATGGATCATGGATCCAGTGGATCTTCAGCAGCTTCACCCAAACCTCCTTTTTTTCGCATATCTTTAATCTGCGTAGACTGGAAAGCTACATATCGCTTGAAGCTGCTGCAATTAGCGCCATGACACTGATTTGGCAGTATTTTTAAATTTGCTTGCGGGAATATGGATGCTTGGAATAAAAAGTCTTAGCCGTTTCTTTGAAAAAATGTTCAAATGACTTTGGAGTGAAGCATCAAAGTTTTCACTTTTTCGAATATACATACATACATACATCAACATTTTTTATTTTTTCATATTGTTCCGCCGCTTTGCCATATCTTTTCAAAGGTTTACATTATTTGCATAATTCTTTCGGTTCAGGTGTTGCACACTAAAAGGTCTAAATCAAACATTAGCAGAGACACCACCAAGCATCTGTTATGAGAAGTGGAGAGATCCAAACGAAAGACACACTGTATCAACACAGTGAAGCTAAGTCAGGCCAAGCAGCTCTTTGTTTTTTATAACTTGGAAAGGTAGAGGGAAATCCTTTAGGATTCTGACAGGGTTACCTACGTGACACTACAGACTCTGAACGCACCTGAGTAATATGGAACACAAAAATTCGCACACATTCTGTGAAATTGAGAAAGAAACCTCTCAATACATATTTGCAGAGTTTGATGCTCTAACCAACAAATGAATATCCCACTTGGGCGAACATTGAATCTACATGCATAATGGCACCGTGTATTTAAATAATTACGCTCTAAGGCTATATAGATTCTTAGTGCCTCACTGCAGCTTCCCCAACAACATTAATACTATTAAACGACTCCATCACGCATGTCGTTTTTTGGCACCTCTAGATCCTCCCCCTGGCTACGTCCCTGCTGCAGCTTGTACTTGTATATTGTTTAACTGTTTTACAGTCACTGTCGGCGTGCTGCGCGGACTCTTCTTCTTCTTCTTCTTCTTCTTCATCTTCATGGGCTTGTTGTAGTTGTTATATGTGTGTTAACTTTCAAATAAATTAAACATGAAGCTGGGATCATTTATTTCACTCGCTCCACCTAACTCGTCGCTAGCCGTAGGCCCGCTGGATGCTCCTCACTCGTCGCTTGTTTGCCACGGCCAGGCGGCAACTCTTAACTGCTGGCAACTAGCTGGCGGCAGCAACAGCGGCAACCCGGGCAGCCAGCAACTATGCGCAATGTTTCTTCATTTTCACATTAAATGTGCAATCCCCGACATTTGTTTGAATTAACACGCTGCAATTACCGCTCACCAAGCAACCACCAAGCCAAGAAACCAAGAAACCACCAAACGATTCAACTTACTAGCCGGCTGTTCAGTTAGTCACTAAGTCCGTCAGTTAGTCAGTTAGCCCAGTGTTGGCAATGTTGGCTATATTAGACAGAAGTTTGTCAGGCGAGGGTCGTTATGAGTCTTGAAAGTTTGTTAAGAAATTCTTTTTGCTTGAATTCTATAAAGAAAAACTGCAGTGTACGATATGAAGTGCAAACGATAGCTCTAAGGACATTTTGTCTTGTTCTTTTACAAGAATGGTCATTAGAAGCTGTTACTGGGAAATGGTTTGTAATAGAGCAGAGCTGCAGCAAAAAATCAGCTTTCTTACTAGGAGGATTTGGTACTTGGTTTTTGTATTGGGATTTGATATTTTCTGAGATTTAATGCGTCAAAAATTAAGAAGTGCCACGAGATGAATAACAAAGGCGGAACCAGTAGGAAGCTGCTTATGCACCAACCCTTAAAATATCTAAGATTAGTTAAGAACATTCTCGTTGAAACTTGAGTTCCCTGGACTTTTTTTTCTCTATCCGTCCCTGGTTGGGTATGGTTACCATGCTGCTAATTGCACTTCATTGACTTTCAGCTTTTGAAGGCGGATGCTTAATAAAAGCACTGCTTGGATTTAAACATGGTTTACGATTTACGATATGCCAATAGTTACAGCCTTTACTGCTATATTATGGCCATAAAGAATAAATGTCACTTCAATTGCCGTGAGATTCCGTGTGCATCAACAGGTTAAAGTCAATGCAATTAATTTCATATGCCAATAACAAGTTGTTTAGCATAAACTCTATGCCAACTGTCATGCAGCTGTCAAGCTAGTAGTCCAAACGAAGTCACCCAAGTTACACATAGTTTGTATTACAAAAAAAAAAGTTGTGCAGACGAGGCGTTGCTCGACATTGGGATACCCTTTAACCTTATTACATAAAAAAATGAATTTCTGCAGCAAGTTCAATAGAAAATTTAGTTCTAAAGGCAACTTGAAAGCTGTCGAGGAGTAAGGGTGCAGATACTGCTCCAGAGTTCTAGCTGTCAATGGGTAATACTGGGTATCCATAGCTTTTGTGATCTCCGAGCTAGACGTGTTCATACAGACGAGCACCGGTCAATCCCTACCCGATCATTCGTAAAGAAATTCATACACAATATCATACATACCATACCCTTTGGAATACAGAGTATTAACATATATGTGCCAAACATTTATGTATATAGAAACTGCTCAAACGCCCTACCTGCTGCCATTTGTTGCCGCTTAACAGACAAAAGAAATGCATAAATTATTTTACACAGGCATTTTAAATCGCTTGTTCGGCAACTTTCCGCTATGACTATTGCCATGGCTATAACCATGTCTATGCCCATGTCTATGGCTAAGAGTATGTGGCTCTGCCCACTTATTGGCCATTTGGAAAGGCTTCTTGTCCAGCGTGTCGTTGCTTTTGTCCATATTTGTACACAATTAGCAATGACAAAAAGCAAAAACAAAACGCAAACGTTGCAACAAACACAAAAACCAAAACACAACAAACACAAAGCTGCAACAACAAAACAACACCAACTTCACACACCATAAATCGATTATCAGCTGTGTGTGTGTGTGTGTGCGTATCTGTGTGTGTTGCATTAAATCAAATTGCGTATTTCACGCCTCTCTCATGCGCTGTGCATAAATTTCAGCGAATCGTCCGTCCATATCTTGCCCCATACGGTGGCGGCTATTTTGTTTATGGGTCAAAATACGCAAAGCGGGCAACATTTAAATTTGAACTGTGGGATAAGCAAGATTCTCACAGTTTAATTTTTTGAAAAACTCCCCGACTTTCGATAAATGCAACTTTTTCTTTATGTTCATATCTCGTTTTATTTAAAAATTTTTATAGAGCAAAAATTTCCCAAAAAATCTGAATTATTTTCTACGATTTACTGCTTTGGAATCTGGGAAATAGTTAGCCTTGGGAAATTAAAGAAATTATGGCTTGAAGTTAAAGAAATAACCACAAAAACATTTCTTAATGCTAGGAGCTGTCCAATCCATTTATTATTTTTTGTCGTCAAGTTTTCAGGGAGAATAATGGTTTTAAGTCTTTCAATTTCAATATTTTAGTTTTTGAAGCAAATATTTTAAACTTTTATATATACAAAATAATTTATATGCAATTATCTTTACTTGATCTTAGAGCCATTGAAAGTTTACCTTATATGGAAACTAGTACACTGAAAAAAAAGTCAAGAATTTCGCGAGCGTTTTCCCTTAACCCTCCCTCTAAAGCTCAATAGTGCCTTGAGTTACTTATTGTATTTTTGCAAGTAATTAAGAAAGTACAAGAATTTACATCATTTGAATTTCCATTTCCAGCTCCTAATAAACACACTAAGTTACAAAAAAAATAAATTAAAAGCCCTTCAAAGCTTTTGATGGTACTTTTTTTTTTTTTGATAATTACAGCACATGTGATTTTTGCGGTTTTTTTGTGCGGTTGCGAGTTGTCAGCAAAAATAGTTTTTTAACAAAAAATAAAATCAGAATCTTTTTAATACTATAAAAAGTGTTCATACATAAACGAACTATCCTACATGATTTTAAAGGTCATTTTTGAATTTAGGTGCCGAAAAGTACCTTAGAAAAAATTATTCGATTATTGTTAAACAAATATTTTCAAAATTGGCATTAGAGGGTTAAAACAAAAACTGGCGGTTTTTCTTTTATTATTTATCATAATTTGAATAAAATTGAGAATGAAATTATTTTATAAATTCTAGAGTAAAACAACCTTCTGTTTAACGAGTTCAAACTGATATTACGATCGACTGTTCTTGCTGAGTATTGTGGATTAAATAAATAAATTGTTTTGTTCAATAATAATTTATCGATAACTCGATAAGTAATCGACATTTTAGCAAAAAAATGATACGATCTTAAAATTGCCTCTTATCTCCGCCAATTCAGATGATCCAGTTTAAAAGTAACTCGCTTCAGGTATTTTGACCCTTATGCATTGGCATACATTACGTATACGCCGCGTATACGTGTGTGCATAAAATGTATAACAAAATTGTCATTAGCGTAAAGCATTTGTTAAGCGTGCAGATCAGCAGCGATAAGATCTTCAACGCCTGGCGATCCATCAACGTGTGGCGTAGGCAGGCCGAACGACAGTCTGGCCAGCTGTCCGTTGGTGACTCTAGAGGCAGCATGTCTCTGCCATCGCTGCTGTTGCCTTAACCGCATCAATCGACGCGACGTTGCAACACGCGCTGACAATCAAAGACGACAGACATACTGGACACACACTCAAAGTTGGCCAAAACGGGTCCAGGCAGCAGCTAGCAGCCAGCAGCCGCCTTGCATTGCTTTTCACACCTTCGCCGTCGTCATTGGCATGGGCCATGTCTTTTTGGCCTGGCCAACTGGACGCGCTAAGTGGTTGTTTTTGCGCCTGCTGCTGCTGCCCAGCCTCTGTATATTGGTTGCATGATTGGCATAGCTTTAGCAGCTGCCTGTTGCTCTTGTGCTTGCAGCCACTTTGTGGCGGCTACTTATTGACAATGCATCAAGCGTTCTGTGCGCGCTTTGGCGGTGGTCGTTGCTCCAAACACACTTTGATGGCACCAACGGGCCCGGCCAGCAAAAAAAACAAGTTGACATACCAATTAACTTGACAAATACATAATTGGTAGCAAACAATTAAATGTTTTTGCTTAAGCCGCACTGCTGGAAGCCAACTAGTGGGAAGTACCTAAGAACAAGCTGCATGTAGCTATCAGTTTCATCGTTGATCAACAACTAAAATTTGTAAATATACTATATAATAAATATGTACATACGTACTCACGGAGTGTGTGTGGGTGAGCAGCAGTGGGTGGCTCAGCGGCCGCGTGAGGTAGCGCAAAGAAGTTATGAACATGAAATTAATTTAAATTTATCTAGTTGTCAATTTTTAGCTTTAGATATTTGCACAATTTGGTCGTAAAAAACAAATAAAGAGAAAAACATAAACGGCAAACTATTCCACGACGGTGGCGGCGTTGACGATAACCACCACAATGCCTGTTGGCGAAAGGAGCCGGAGTTGGAGACGCAGACGGAGACGTAGCAGTTGCAGCCACTAACGAAGCGCCGCCAACGTGTTTGTTGTTGTTGCGCACAGTGGGACAGCTGTTTGAAAATGTTGTAAAAAAAAACAAACAGAATGTTTTGCTTTGTAATTAAACAGTTTAGCTTTTTATGGGACAGCCGTTGCTGCAATCGTCTTGTTATTAAATATGCATTCGCCACCATAAATAAGTGTTGTAAAATTGTTTTTTTATTTTTATTTAAGCTTCTTTAAATTGGCATTTTATGATAACAAACAAATGTTTGATCACATAAAAAAATGTTCATAACAGGCTGCATGGAGTTTTAACAAATTTAAGCAATATAAAAACAAATTTTAGGGGTTTTTAGGGGGGCTGGTCGTTTAGTCGTGAGGACCCCCACGCTGTGTCGTATAAATGACCAATAAACTTGACTGCCTGTTCTGTATTTTGTTTGTAATTTGTTGAACGACTATTACTTGCTTGTAAAATTTGAACAGTTGGTATAGAAAAAACATAAATGAGTTACATTTAAATGGAATTGTAAGCTGATAAATTTTTGTTCGTCTTTCTTTTCCATAACTATATAGCTATAGGTCAATTTAAGATTTCGTCACTAGGACTTATAAGCTTTATAAGCAAGATGGCCAATTTTTTGTAATTTTTTTGTAAATTTTTTTAACCTAAAAATGGCTGACCAAAAAGTCTCACAATACCAGTATGAAATAAGCCAATGACTGAGTATTAGATATATAAATTTAATTCATAATTATTTTTTATGACAGTCTATTTTTAGTATGAGACATATTAAGAGAAAATTTTTTTGTTTAAGTTCTAAAATTCACAACCGTAAAAGAACTGCAAATTAATTACACTTTAGTTTTGGCTGTGGCGGCAAATAGAACAGCTGTTGATACTGCTGGCGCCATCTAGTGAGCTTGGTGGCGCCATCTTACGTTAAGCCATAGTAAAATTGTAAGACAACACTGATTTGTTTGTTTATCTTGCCGTACGCTTTTGGACAAGAAATTTCGCAACTATTTTTTTTTTAATAAAGTTTGTTCTACAACTGTCGCGATTTTCGGTGCTGCATGCATAAATTAAAGCTTTATAAAAATTCTTATTGAACATAGTAAATAAAACAATTCACAATGACATTATATTTAATTCATGGATCGGAAGTAGAGTCAGAAGGCTCTTGCAGGAAGGGTTTAACATTGAAACATAACCTAAGGGAGAGAAATATTTTTAAATCTAAGCTTTTGATATAAGCTTTGAGCTTTTTAAATTGTTTACGTGAATAAATAAAGATAAGCGATCATGATGAAAGCTTTAGGTTGAACCGGTTGACCCCTGGGGGGAGTCACACATAGACTGGGTAGTCCTTAGTGGTAAAAGCTTTAGTAGTAAAAAAAAAAAAAAAAATTAAAAAGTTTTCAATAAAACATGAGAATCTTAATTCATATTAACCCTAAATGGTTAGATAAAGGTTTAATATTATAAATATTCATTTAAACTACATTGATGTCAATATTCATTTTTATTCAATTCAATGCGATTTCTTTATTTTTCTTAATATTACTATTGTGCTTTTTAAATAATTACATTATATGGATTTTAACTAAATACAAATAAATTGGTTTACAACAAAGATATTATTTATAAACATTATTTACATGATATTGCGCTAAATTCAATTTTAAATTAATAAGGAAGAATAAGCAAGCTAATATTATAAAAAAAATAAATTCTTAGATATTAAAAAAAAAAAATTAATAATGTATTTTTTTTTTTTTAAGGTTTGTTGATTAAAAAATAAAAAAATATTTTTTTGGTAAGAGCACTGTTGCCAAATTAGATACAAAAAAACAACCTGAAGGCATATGTTGCTCTGGCTTTTGATTACTTTGTCCCCTAGAATTAATTCTAAGTTACAATGTTAAATAAATAAATAAAAATAAAGATACAAAAAAAAATTGGTTCAAAAATATTCAGTTGTTATGCACAATTAAATAAAAACGAGAAATCCCTTTTTTATATTAAGCTATAACGCGTTAAGTTTAAAAACTGTAATTTTGCGAAAAAAAAATGTTTATTCACCTATGAATCGAACTGCATCAATATTTTTCCAAAGTCGCTGGGGACAGTTTCCAGTACCTTAAACAGCAAGAACTCTTAACCAAATTATGATATGTCATGACACTATTGCCTTTTAAAGATTTTTTAAAATTTTTTAAATATATATGTCATTTTAATTAATATACAAAATGAATGACAAAAAAATATTTTTTTTTATTTTATGAATTAAAAAAAAAATAGATAATATAATTTTTGTGAGATATACGATAAAATTAGGATTTTGGGCTTCTATCTTTTTCTGTAGGATATTATTGACATTCCGAACATATTACGTAAATAAATATTATTATTAAAATAATTTTGGAGGTAAAACAAAAAAATTAAATAAAAAACTCATAATAATTAGTAACTGATCTGAAAATTAATAGCTAACTTTATTCTGAGGTTAAATTAATTTTGCTTCCCAGAAGCAGTCACATTTCTTTTGAAATTTTGTTTACTAACTTGAAGTTTCGACCCACTGTGCAGCATAGTAGTTTGTGGGCAGCACTTGTTTGTTTGTTGTTGTTTTGCTGCTTTTTGGTTTTATGTGTTTCGTTGTTGCCTTTATTGTTTTTCTCGTTGTTGTTGTTGTTGTTGCAGCAGCTCGCGCACACTTGGCAGGTGCAGTTTGCATTTGCTTGTTGTTGTTGTTGCTGCTTTAGCTGTTGTTGCTCATTAGTTTTTGCTGCCACAAAGTCTCCGACTACGCCGCCACCAGCTCAGCGAACAACTTGCAACTTGTGGTCTTTGGGCTTCGATGTCTCTGACTGTTACCATTTTGGGCTGTTTGGGTTGCCACTGCATTTTTTTTTCCTGGGAATCAACATTGCATCTTGGCTGTCGCTTGGTCATTTGGATTAGGCCAAAATCAAACGATTTGCGTCAGTGTGGGAAACTCTTGGTTTCAAGGTTCATTTAAAGACGCCCGCAGTGCGAAATAAAAGTGTGAAAATCAAGTAACATAACATATGGCTAAAACTAAAGGCAGCCCCCACGGCGTATGCGCAATGCCATAAATTCACTATATGCTATATAAGCGATTGAAAGTAACAAAAAAAAAAAGAAACAGTAATATCATGGAAATAAAAGGAGAAAAATTATTATAGCCTGGTATTTTGGCATGTGTGAAAATGTGCTGGAACGGCATTGCGCATACGCCGTGCTGTACGTATGTGTATGTCTGTTTCATAATTATAACTTAAATACGACAGTTTTATATAAAAATCAACTACTAAATCAAAGTGCGCACGCCTGGCAATTAACTGCATAAGAAACGTAACATGGCTAGGTGGTCGTCGCCAAGTGGCTCAGTGGAGGCTCTGTGGTGCAGCCGCAGCCGCAGCGACTGCAACGAAGCACGTCGCGCCAGCCAAGCGAACTGTCAATTATAACCAATCGCACACCAAGTGCACATTAAACCCTATCAACTGTTTTTGTAATTTATTGTTTGGTTTTTCTACGAGGTTGCATTTGGTGCGAGATCCGCATAGCAGCATGCTGGGCGCAGAGACGGCAGCAGAGACGCTAACGACGACGAGAGGCAGCGGCCTCATCATAATTATCGCTGCCGCAGCACGTTCGCAGCGATGCGTTTAGCTGTGGCAGCAGCAACAACAACAACAAAGCTTGCCACATATGCAGCAGAAGCAGCGCTCCAACTGTGGCTCCGTGGCTCTGCGGCACTGTGGCATGTAGCGGAGTCAGACAAAGTCAAATGAGCAGTTTATGGCCACAACGACCATTTGAAGAGGAGCCGCTGCCAGAAGTTGGCCAAGTTGTGCGTCTGCTGGGTTTGGGTTTGGGGTCTATCGCTATGGTGGTGTCTTTCTTGGTGGTGGTTGCTGACGTTCCTGCTGCTGCTGCTGCCGCCACTCGGGGCAACATTCACTTTTTTTATTGCACCACTTTGGCAATACCACAAGTGTGATTTCAAATCTCTGGGTCGAGAGAGCCAACCAACTAACCAGGCAGCCATCCAGCCAGTTAGCCTGGCTATAAGGCAGTCAAACATCCACTGCCACTAAATTGGTAGAAATATGAAGTCAGCGTGCATTTGGGTAAAAGCGGTGATTATTTTTTGCTCTTACTGCCAGGAGAATGGCCAGCAAATATATGACAGACAGTTGCAACAACCAGCAACAACAACAACAACTACCATACTATACTTGCAACAACATAATGCGCATTAGCATATGGCACTTGGCTTTGGTCCCTTCTAAATGGGGCAACAAAAACAGTCGCAGTTGCAGTCACAATCCCAATCTCAGTCTCAGACTCGGTCTCCATGTAACTGTGGGCTGACGTTGATGGCCAGTTCAATTAAATGCCATCAATTTTAATAACGCGGCTGTAACGGCACAAGGCGGCCAGTTCCAGCAAAGTTGCTACCTTGGGCGCTGCTTTAGCATGGAAATTACAAATGCATCAGCCAAGTGAAGTCTGTGTTGTTGGCCAAGTGAGTTGGCCAAGAGAGTTAGCAGCGTTAGCATATGTGTAGACAGCAAGCAGTCCGACGCACTTGAAACACTTGAGGCAACAAGAAATCTTTGGCTTGTACCCCAAACAGCGAGAGTAACCACCAACGACCCAAGTCATTTCCAGCCTCTAAAAGAGGCTTGACGGTCAGTTGGACTTTCAACCGCTTACTATGCCCTCGGTCATGTGGGTTTCAAATGGAACACTTGATGATTCACACACTCGCACACACACACGCATGGTTCACTTGTTGGCAGAAGAGTCCTCTCGTTGTGTTGAGCCGGTGGAGCACCCTTAAAGCGCTGTAGAGTTCGTGCAGCGTTCCAATAACCAAATGTGGTCACAGTTGGAGCAACTAGGGTTACGGTAGGCCAGCAATTGATGTTGCGGGCGCAAAATCGACACACTTGTTGCCGAACAGCAGGCACTACACTGAGCGAAAAAATAGGGTACTTAGGAGTCGCAACAAGTGAGCTCGAGTGAGAGTGAGTGAGGGTAGGTAGGGTTGCAATCCTTATCATTCTTTGGTATTTATTTCGCGAGAACCCTTCATGGTGAAAAAGTGTTCCGTTTCTGGGTCCGAGTAAAGAACAGATTTATATTTTGATACTAATCTAGAAGAATCTGCTATACACTGAGATCTAAAATAAGATACACTAGTGTACCACATATTGATTTGGAAGCTAGGGATAGTCTACTGCACCTAAGTGGCCCTTTTTCGCTGTGTGTAGCCACTAAACCCAGTACCCGCTACATTGAGCGAAAAAATAGGGAACTTAGGAGTAGCAGTAAGTGTACTCGAGTGAGTGAGGGTAGGTAGGGTTGCAATCGATATTAAGGAAAAACTAAAGAACAGATTTAAATGTTGATATTAATCTAGAAGAATCTGCTATAAAGATTAATTTGGAAGCTGTTTTTAAGCTAGGATTAGTCTGCTGCATCTTAGTGGACCATATTTTTGCCCTGTGTAGCCACACAACAGTAGACTCTAGACACTCAGCATTCGGCAGTTGCAATCGACATGGACTGCCAGTTGGAGTCTTAAGTACAGGTTAAATGGATCACGACTGCACGGATTTAGTGTCTGTCTGTCTGTCTGTGGCCATAAAATACGCGACATGCAAACGTTTTTGATGCAATGAGATGTCGACTGGCTGGCTGGTTGGCTCTAGCTATGTGCAGCAGACTCTTAGCCTCATCGAAATTAGGAAATTGTGTGGAAACTGTTAACTGACAAGCCAAAGTGTTCCAGACAGTTGTAGTAAGCGTTTTTGATTTGGCTGCCGTTGTGCACCTTGTTGCCCCAAGTCCCCATGCTCCTCCCCTAGCTGCATGCTTTTACCAATCAATACGTTAACGAGTCTCATTAGGATTTGTTGCAGTAGCAGCTGCAGATTAAGCATAAAAAAAACGCATTATTTGTACATTTTGTTAAACTAACTTCAATTGGTTTTTTACATCTTACAATTGCAGCCAGCAGCACCTCACATGCCGCCAACGCCGCCAACATCTCAGCCAGCGCCTGCAGCAGCAGCAGCAGCAAAACCAATAAAGCCAGCAGCAAAGCCAATAATTACAACAACTACAACAGCTATAATTCCAATGGAAACGGCAAGCAGCTCAGCAGCAGTGGCGCCGGCGGCTGCAGCAGCAGCAGCAGTAGCAACAGTTATAGCAGCGCGCTGGGCGCCTTTGGACGCCAGCAGCAGCAGAGCGCGGCTGCTTTGTATGGACCTAATGCGGCAGCAGCGGCTGCAGCCGTCTCCAAGTTGCCATTCTCGCCACTCTTTGCCGCATCGCCATTTTTCTTTACCTATCGACGCATTAGCAAGCAGGAGGATAACAACAACAGCTGTGGCTACATCAACCACAATAGCAGCAGTGGCAGCAGCGGCGGCGTCAGTGGCAGCAGCAGTCACAATAACAATGGCAGCGCTGCCAGCAGCGCTTATGCTAAGCATGCAACAGCAGCCAGCACGGCGCTGGCAGCAGCGCAGCAGCAGCGCAGTCTAATGCAGGACTATGATCGCAAGTTTAGCCTATTGAGTCTGTTCAAGAATCCTTACAAATTTGCAGATGGCAAGTCCTCGCCAGGTGCTGCCACAGCCAGTGGCAGCAGCAGCGGCGCCGGCGCTAAGGCAGCCAGTTGCACGCCCAGCTGGAAGAGCTATGCTGCGGCCAGCTCAGCGCATGCAGCACTGAATCCTGCCTTTGGCGTGGGCATGGGCGCCACGCGCAAGGACAGCAGCAGCAGCTTTAGCGGCATTAACTTTGGCGCCGGTGCCGGCAGCGCGCCCTTCAGTCGCGCCGATGCGCCGGCCAATGGCTACAATGATCTCTCCAAGAACCGCAAGGTGCACAAGTGCGATACCGAGGGCTGCGACAAGGTCTACACCAAGAGTTCGCATCTCAAGGCGCACAAGCGCACGCATACGGGTAAGTTGAGGCTTAGCTCTACGGCACTTCATGTCACTTATATAATCCCAAACATTGCCTACTTGCAGGCGAGAAGCCGTATGTGTGCACCTGGGAGGGCTGCATCTGGCGTTTTGCGCGCTCCGACGAGCTGACGCGACACTATCGCAAACATACCGGGGTCAAGCCCTTCCGCTGTCAGCTGTGCACGCGTTCCTTTAGCCGATCCGATCATCTGTCGCTGCATATGCGTCGCCATTGAAGGGTGTGTCCTAACCCACTGGCGCAGCTTATAGCCATATCATAACAGATAATACTCTTAGCTGGACACTAGATCATGCTCTATGCCTTTAATAGGTGGGGAAATGGGACTAGCTTGTTTTGGGTTTTACGTCAAGTATACGACGGTTTGGCTGAGTGTAAAAAACCGATTCGATTGAAGGAAAGTTTTATGGAAGTAGATTCAAATCTGCTTCATAAGTTCGAATAATTTTTAAGCATTATCTTCGAATTGGGATTTTCAAAAAGATGGAGATATTTCAACTTAAAATCTTGCTTGAAGTTTTAGGAAAAAAAAAGGGATTTCCAAATTAAATAATGTAAGTACTGAACATTTCAAAAAATTACTTTCGGCAACTTAAAGGAGAAAAGTATTTAGGAGAATTCAAAGTAATACAGGTAAATTTTAATTGGTCGCAATTTTTTTAAATTCTTAAATTAATTGGAGAAACATTCAAGCGAAACAGAAAAATTCACAATTTAAAAAAAATTAAAACTGTGGAAATACATTCCCATAATTTTATTTCCACAGTAGAACCGATTAACTTAAAAAAGTATTATGTAGAATTGGAAAAAAAAAACAAAATGAGGTCGATTCCTTTTATACCCAATATCGGCAGAAAGTTGATTTAAACCGAGTTTTAAGACGCATTTTTGAAATGTTTGAAATTAGGAAAGAGTGCGATTTTTGAAAAGACATGTCTCCCTGGAACTAATCTTACGTATCTATCAGTGATTGTGATCAATGATCAAAGATCAATTTTAGGTTAATTTCCTGATCAGATTAAAAAACACTTACAAAACTATGAAGCCAGTGATATAAGGATCGTTGATCAGCCATCCCGAATTTATATTCTTTAGTGAACACATTCAGACAACCTACGATAGTCCTTGAAAAATATATTCAGAGATTTAAAAATTTGTTGATTTTCACAATAAACGCGGATATTCAGTGATTGAGATTTAGAGATCAGAGATAATTCCTTGTAATCCCTACAAAGCAATCAAATATAAATTTTATCTGCATTCCCTGAAAAGTTCGAAAAATAATTAAAAAATAATAAGACCAGCGATTTTAAATAAATATTCTTTTCTAAGCACGTTCAGTTTTTAAACCTTGAAAAAGTATTTTTAGGAATTGAAATATTTGTTAATTTTTTCAGAATCAAAAACTTAAATGATTCAGTTTCCTCAGTATGATATAATAGTTCGTTCTCAGACTCTAGAGGTGTCAAAACTATTCTTTTATTTTCAAAAAACCTATATTAAAAAATGAATATTCTAAGCATTTCGAAACTCGAATTTTTTTTGAACGCTGTGTGCATATAAAATATGTTCCAGTTTTCTTTTTTTTAGAGATCAGCCCAAACCAAGCTAGTACCATTTTCCTCAAAACTTCTGAATTTTCATACATTTCTCTTTTAAATATTTAATTTATAGTACTTCATCTTGCATCTGTTTCAATTTAAGTTGCATATATATATATATATCTTTTCCATAATGCTTAAGTAGCTCAATTTAGTTATATAAGCGGGCTCAAAGCCCAAACTTAGGCCTAAGCCTAGTATTAACTAAGAAAATTTGTAAAATTTTTTGGGTCCAAGCGGCATTGCCTTTAGAAGCCAAGTTAACAAGAAGTTCAACAAAAAAGAAAAAACGAGCTATATAGAAAATTATTATATACACAGAGCTATATAAACTTATATATGTTGACAATATTTGTATGGGTGCTAGCAACATTTGTGTGTGAGTGAGTATGTGTATATATATATGTATATGATATGACACGGTTTGAAGATACTTTTTACATATCCATTAGCTTGTAATAACTTTTAACTAATTTTAGCTCAAATTTTTTATTGGATTTTAAGTAGAAAATTGTATACAAAAACAAAAACAACAACAAGACAAACAAAATAAGAGGCAACAAAAAACTATATGCAAGCGCAAGACAATAAGTATGCCAAGCAATATTTATATACCTACTATATACATAAATAAAAAAAAAAAAAAAAAAGACATCATATATAGAATTCTCATATACAAACATATACTATAACTTAACTATGATATGGCTGTGCAGGCTTTGAAGCTGTATCGAAAACTAAATTAAAGAAGTAAAAAATTTAAAGCACTTTATGGGTGTGCTTAAACCTTAGCTAATGAATATACTGAATATATCGAATGCTGCCAAAAGTATTCACAAATTGCATAAATATTTATATTCCGTTTTATAGCCACCTTGACAGTTTCATTATTCATTTATTTTTTATTATTTTTATTAAATATCTACTTTGTGGCGCTGTAATGATAATAGATTGCAGTTTTTATTGGTGATTTTTTTTTTGTAATTTTTTGCGCCCCCGTTAGGCGCCGTTAAGTAAGTCGCACTTGTCATTAAATATGATATAAACTTTTTGTTGTTACTGTAATATCTTTATGGCGGGAAATAGTTAAAAATGTATCGATTAGTGTGAACTATTTCCGGTTCCTGTAACTTATTCTAACGAAGATCTAGAGGTGTTGACTTTTTTTTGTATTTTGCTGCGCCCCCCGTTAGGCGCCGTTGATAAGACGCACTATGATTTAACCTTTTTGTTGTTATTGTAATATCTGTATAGGACGGGAGAATTAAAAATGTATCGATCGAATCGTTTAAACTATTTCCGGTTACTGAAACTTAAAGAATATTTAGACGGGGATCAAAAAGTAAAATAGTATGAGAGTGACTACTTCAATTTTCGCAATAGGAAATTATGGTTATCAAAATATTCTCCATGAAGTTAATTAAATTTCTTCATTTGCTCAAGTCATTTTTTTTAAAGAAATCTACTTCTGCTACTATTTGACCCTGATATTCCACTTCTGCTCTGTCCAACTCTTTTTTAGTAATACAGTGTGGATCCATGGTAGTTGCAAAAAATGTTCAATGAAGCCAAAATGTGTTCAGTGTAGTGTCCAAAATTGCCATTTGAACAAATTTGGGCCACCCTAAAAATTTTCTTATAGATATACTCTATACTACTCTCACAAAGTCATGTGCCTCAATCGATTTCTTCGCCTTAGGTCACCGTAATAGCTTCTAACTACCAAACTATAATACTTTCGGAGTTTGATACCGATTTTTCTCTTTAAGAATGCAAGCTATAGATGTACTTAGTTTCTAAGAAAATCCAGAAGAGGCATGTATATTAACATAATAGTACAGCTTGTACTTAATA
The DNA here is from genome assembly GCA_949987675.1 of Chymomyza fuscimana. Lineage (NCBI taxonomy): Eukaryota > Metazoa > Arthropoda > Insecta > Diptera > Drosophilidae > Chymomyza > Chymomyza fuscimana. Next base: position 102,054,913 of record OX465089.1, read on the forward strand.
CGAATATGATCCTCATTGCTAGTGTGACCATCTAACTTTTGGGACATTCGGATAATCGTCTACATTCTTGCTTTGCTGCTGATATAGGGTGTGCCATCTGTTGGTTTGTTTGTTTATTTGCATTTTATTCGTATATTTTTTAACAAAATTGTGCAAATGCAAGTTTGAAACTATTCATTTATGTATGAAAATTAATATCGCCCAAATCGCCAACGCAGCTGGCTCTACGGGCCCGTATGCGAATATCGTAATTTTTGGTGACTGATTTTTATCGCTGCAAGCAATCTTCCAATTAAGTTTTTTAAAACTATTAGAGATATTCTCGCAGAATTCTGGGGCATTTGGTTTGATTTGGAGACAAGCATTTGAGGACACTTCCCGAGTAATTGAGACAGACGATCAAACTTTATAAGGGACCAAAAATTTTGAGAACCGATATCTTTTTGTATAGCTCAGGAGTATTTCCGTCTGATTTATCTTTCGTGCTTGCTACAGCGGCATAAGGTAGCACTGATTGGATAGGGCGCAAGGTAGAACGTAAATTTGCTTTGTTCTGAGAAATTTTGACAGCTCAATTTTCTTTGTGTGCCCCAGGTCGGGAATGCCAGATGACGTCAGAGTTGTTAATAGAGGTGTCAAAACAGATGAAAGCCTTGGGATTTTCAAAAACAAAGTTATTCTGTATAAGTTTTGTTACTTGTATATTGCGCGTTTGTGCAAAACTTTTATTTTCAACTACTGCTTGTCTAAGACCCCCAATGGTTACTGCGGCTTCCTCGGCGCTTCTCATAAATTCCACTTGTCTAACTTAAGTTAGTTGCACTAGATGACGCATCGCTATGACATTTTTATTAGTATAGTTTAAAAATTGTCCACTGCTATTATATACAAGCCTCAAAAGCCTGCACATGCCGCCTAGATTTACTATATACTGAAAAAGAAAAACAACAAACAAATATGAAAAAAAAAAAACAAGAACAAAGTGTATTATTTTTTATACTCTTACTACCTTTTACATACCAAGTTTTTTGCTGAAATAAACTTTTTTTTACAATAATACAAAAAAGAAAAACTCCGAAGAATGGCTTAAAAAAGATTATAAGTTGAAAAAAAAAACAGTGCACAAACGTGCGCTCATTAAGCTGTAGCGAACTCCGGGCGCATACCAAGCGAGAGAGACAGCCAAATCCGTTGTGGATTTAAATGAAAAATCAATTGCGGCGCACAATGACCAAGTCAATGGCTACTGGAGGCTTACAGAGCCAGCCACAGGCTTGGGCTTGGGGCAACACAAAAGATGTGTGGCAAGTTGTCAGCATGCCGCAGAAGCTGCCACTGCAACCGCCCAATGGCCAAGTTGGTGCATTGGGTTTTGTGTGGGTCTAAAAATTCCGCTTGGTGGGGTGTAAGCCCGCGGCGGACGGAGCACGCATGCGGACGCAATTGTCCAGGGGGGCATTGTCGTTTTGTCGTCTTGCAACTTGCAACTTGCAGCTTGTCGTTTGTCGTGCACGTTGTTTGCAATAATAAAGATGACAAATTTCTCGTCATTTGTAATTTCAATGCAATGGCAGAGTTGTTTTTTTTTTTTTTTCTTTCTAACTAATACGCATAACCTGTTATCGATAAATCTATGAGTGTGTGTGTGTTGCTGTGTGTGAGTGCGACTCACACCTGCATCGGAAATTGTTAGTAAGCTCAAAATGGGCGACGACATGAACCGCATGGATATACTTGCTTACATACAAACGTTTATACTAAGCTGTAAACCCATTACAGCTGAATTGTGAAATATTACGTATACGCTTAGTAATTTATTACAAAATTAATAAAGAAATGCGCCGACACACAGTAGCACACAGACAATAACAAAAACAAAACGAAAAAAAACCAACTCTTTCAGCTATTTATGCAAAAAGGTTAAACTAATATATAGTGAAGAAAAAAAAAAAATATAATACAAATCGAACCGGTTTCTGGCTTCATTAATTAAGTTGCGCTTGGGTCAGGTCAATACGATGCGATACAATACCATATACGATATTTATATGAGAGTCTATGGTATGGTTTGCCAGATGATGAGAGACGGCGCCTGAGCGCAGGTTCAAGTTGAATGACCCAATAAACTCAAAGAGTGAGTCAAGTGAAATATGCAAATGAGTAAAAGTAAAGCAAAATAATCGAAATCATCATCATTATCGTCGTCGTCATTATCAGCTTCAGCAGCATTAGTTACCAATGCATAAATCACAGCACTCTGAAACAGCTCATTAAAAACTAATAAGCTCAAAAGTTATGCATTGAACAACTGCAATGTTTTTGTTCCAGTGTTCATCAACAATTAAAACAAATAGCGAAATAAAAATAAATAGCTAAAATAATGGTAAAGACTTAACAGCAAGTTGACTTACAGGCATTAAAGCTGAAAGATAATATTTTAAGCAGACAGGTCTTTGAAGATGATGTAGTTGTATGACAGATGAAGATGAAGTGAAGATGAAGATCTTGCTTAAAAGTAAGTATATTTTGGCTGTATCCAATTGAGATGACAATTATGACAGCTTTATTCAAGATTCAAGAGTAAAGTTTAAATAGTTTCATTTGTGTATTTTTTTTTCGATTTTATAATAAAAAATAACTTTGGCTGAAAATATTATTTCCGGCAGACATATTCTTTTTTCGAGCAATTTTTTTTTGAATTTAAGGAAGCTTAATTTGTAGTCGCAAGTCACGGAGACGGTAAGTTTATAATTACCTTACTATCGTTATCGGTATAAATTGAAACATTAATGAAGGGTAAAAAATTTAAAATAAGTTCTTTAGACAGTTTTGATCTGTCTTGATTCATATTTGAGTAATATTTTTTTTTTTTTATTTAAATAATTAAAAAGTATTTATTAATTTTAAATTATATCTGGCATGTAGCCAGAGACACATGGGCCTTCAGGCTCGATTTGAATAACATTATGATGGTAAAGAATTAGTTTAATAAAAAAAACTTATGGATGGCAAAGAATTTGATAAAATTAAAAAAAATTTGTCAATGGTGGAATGAATTAAGAAAGGTTAAAAAATTTGATATTTGAAAATTAAATTATGGTAGCTATAACAATAATATACCGATAATCGGAATAAATTATAAAAATTTTTAAAAAAATTAACAGTTTTTTATTTCAAATTTGACAAAGCAAAGTTTATTAAATAATAAAAAATTAATTTTTCTGCAGATTGTTGTCGTCACCCTCAACTCAATTTTAAATGCTTAACATTTTTTTTTTAATATTTTAAATATAAAAAAAAAAAATATTTTAAATATAAAAAAAAAAAATTTAAAATTTTTTTTTTTTAAATTTTAAATATTTTTTTTTCAAATTTTAAATGTTTCATTTGGGTTTAGTAAGTTTATTACATAAAATATTATAATATAGGCTGGCCCAGCTGCTGATTTGTTAGTTAATTGCCTTTAATTCCTATATTTTCTAACCAATTTTTTATTTATTTATTTTTATTATTTACTTTATACGAAATGAAAGTTTGAAATTATTCATTTATGTATGACAAAAAATATCGCCCAAATGGCCGCCGGCTCTACAGGCCCGTATGCGAACAACGTAAATTTCGATGACTTTTTTTTTGACGAAAACTCATCTGGCTGTTCTCCCATCCATTGGACGTATAAGCGACGCTGATAATAGTCCGTGGGCTTCAAATTGATTAGTTTTGAACTTGACATATGTCGAAGAGCATTCACTTTGGACGGGTATGTTCCGAATTATGAGTTCTTAACAACCAAACCAAAAGATGGCCCACCCTATATTATAAGTAAAGGAAAAAAACGAGTCCAAGCTGCTAGGGCCATGGTTCTTACCTTTTCATACTAAAATAATTAATTAGAATTATTTTTCGCGGAAACTTAAATATTAGCTAAGCATTGTATGGAGACGGATAAGTAAGAGATTTTAATGGTTGAAAATGAACTAAAAGACTAATCCTTGAGTTTTGGAGTTGTGGGAAATCATCCAGTATATTTGAATATTAATGACTACTATTTTTTGTAGAACTTTAAATTGGAAAGAATTTTTTCCAACAACCCATGCCTGATGTGGTTTTGGTAAATTTATTCTATATAAACACCATGTCCTATTTAAATCATTATTTTATCTTCTTAATTTTCCAAGGGAAGACGAATAATGTTTAATTTGATATCCAAAATTTTTTGGTGGTATATTATTTAAAAGGTGATCTTTTTATTAAGAAATCTAGACATGATTTTTTTTTGACTTGGCGTCCCAACTCGCTTAGGCCAAGAATAGGACCGTGGTGATACCGATTATGAGATTAAGTGATAGGGATATAGAATAGACAGGAAAAATTAGGGGAATAGGAAAAGTGGAAAGTGCAGGACCATGGCTTTACGTGGGATTCGAACTCACAACCTCTGGGATGATAGTCTATTGCACTGATTTATTTTACGTGTAGATTGAGAAAATCTGCCTTTTTAAGCAATAAACTAATCTGCAAGGAATTTCTTAGAATTTAGAATTAAATATCGGTAGAATTTTATTTTATTTTTTTTCTTCATATTTTATTTACAATCTGTCTTCAGACAATAAGTAAATTTAATAAATAATAATTAATAAAAAAAAAAGTTTAAAAAGTTTTTTAGTAAGAAGTAAAAAGTGCTCTCACTAACATCGTTACTTCGTTAGAATGCACTCTCCAAAAAAGTTACACTCTTTTTTTTTCTTTTTCATGGGCAAAGATTCAAAAAATTTATAAATAAGAGGTACTTCCTTCTTAGTACTTATTTTCCTGTGTGTCTCTCCTCACGCCGGCTACGAATTTCCGATTAGTCGATATGACGATTTCGAATGAAATCCAAATCCAGAAATGGGCTTAACTATCTTATTTCTTAAAACTTTTTCTCTGGATTCTGTAAATTTGAAAGTATTTAATAGATAGTATACCAATTTAAAAAAATAGGTTTCAAAAAGTGTTCTATCTCGAGATCTTCAATTGTTACAGAATGTTTAAGTTTAGGCAGAATGAAGTTGGCTTCTTCAAAACATTTCGCTCTACATATTCAATAAGCCTGAAATATCTCTCCCAATGCCTTTTGTTAATATGTGTAGCTCCGTTCCGCTTCCTTCTCCAAAATATCGAACCTCTCATAATATACCCCAAAAGTGTGCTTAAATAATAAAAAAAAAAATAGAAAAAAAAAACAAAACAAATAATCAATGAGCAAGCGTTGGGACTGCTGAGGGACAGGTAAACATTTGGCAGTTGCAATGTGTCGACTGTCGACAGTTGGCTGTTGTCTGTCTTGGATTGTCTTGGACTGTCTTTGGCTGTCTGTCAGCCAACAACAACAACAACAACCGCAGCATCAACAACGACTACTTTGGCTTTCGCTCTAATAACCAAATCGGCCAGTTAACATGGCCAATAGGCTCTTAGCTCTTTAGCCTGACTCCGAAACGGGGAAACGAAGTTGCAACGTGTGTGTGTGTGTGTGTGTAGTGCAACCAACTTGCCTACGGTTGCACTCGTCCATTTTCCATTTTTAATTTATTGTTATGCCTTTTTGCTGCCGCTGATGCAGACGCAGCCGCGTGGAGGTTGCCACAGCGGCGTCGGCTGCTGCTGGTCGTCAGGTCAAATGGAATTTATGAAACGTTGCCGTAACGGCGGCCAGAGTTCCAATTTTTGAGACACATTTGGACTGTCGCGCTGTGTGTGTTGCTTGAGATGTACTGGAAGCTGCGGGTCTCCGACTGTCCATTTGATTTGTGATCGATTGTGTGTCGTTAGTTTTCGACATGGCATGAAATCTTTGACACCTAACGGTACCCTACGTACAGTCTCCGCGTCGTCGTCGTCGTCATAGTCATCATCATCATCTCACAGCAGTGGGTGCCTTTTAGCTACTGCATTTAATGTAAACCAAAGACAGCAAGCGGCCTCAGCGTCAGCCCCCATTGACAGACCAAACGACCCAACGAGATAGACTTGGACTCAACTCGAACCCGTTGGTCCCTCCAGTCTCATAGACATGTCTCCAAGTTGTCAGCGTTTTGCGCTGTGGCTTAAAGTGTTGGCAGTTTTGCCATTTATTTTACAGGTGAGTGAGTATAATGGACAGACGAGTGAGTCTATAGTGCTCTGAACTCGCCACAAGTCCGGCCAGACATGAGAAGCAGCCATGAAGGCCTTGAGTAGCGAGTGGCAGCTCCAAAATGGCACATCACATGCAACACATGCTGCGTTCCTTTGGTCAGCGCTTGGTTCAATTAAAAGCCTGGCCTGAACCGACGCGACTCGGCTTGACTCGCTGCCTCATTTGACAATTGCCATAGCCAAATAAAGGCAAATAAATGGTCGAGCTTTGTATTCTATTCGAGGTGGTTCAGTTACCGCTCTCCTGTCTGGATTTTTTTTTTTTTTTTTTTTTTTCTGCAGTGGGGATAATTTTGTAAGCAAAAATGTTTAAATTAAAATTCCCATCACACCACAAAACCCATAAATCATCTTTTATCTAAGCAAGTCTATCGGCGCATGCGCGCGCGCGCCAACATTGGACGCTCTTTCTCTTTATAGAGGAGGTCTGTAGCCGGAACAAAAAACTCAAGTATCTCAGTATGTGTGTGTGTGTTAAATGATGCTGCCTATAATGTATGTATGTATGTAGTTGTGTTGAGCCTGGAACCTGCTTTTGGCTGCCTTAATGAGAATTTAATATTTTTCAATAAAAATTTGTAAAAGGCGCGTTAGCTTGTTGTTGGCCTGCCAGACTCTCGATATGTACTGCCTGTTTCTGTCAGTGTATGCCATGTGTGTGTGTGTGTGTGTGCAGCCGCTTTGTTTTCTGTTTGGCTATTAACGCACTTTGTTTCTGGCCATTTACTATAAGCTGCTCAATTCCAATGCAACTGGGCGTTTTGGTTTTGCCTGTTTTTGCCAAATGCCAACTCTTAACGTTTTTCCAACTTGGCCAAGTTGCATTGCAATTTTTATGTTGTGACTGACTCTGACTAACTGACTCTGAGGCAAGGTTAATACGAGCATCAAACTTTGACTTAATGGGCGCCATGGTAAATGAAAGCTAAGCTTAGTTTAAGTATATGATAAGCCAAGCTATTAAAATATATAATATAGTATATTAAATACAGCTTAAAACTAAGCTGCGGTTGTGCAAAAAAAAAAATAACAATAATTTTTTTAAAGTAGCACTGACTTTACGTAACGTAAGACAAAGCGTAGCGTAATGATGTGTTGTGGTTTTAATATGGGGGTTAAGCGGATAAATTGCCAACAAAATGGCGTAAGATATGTATCTTAAAAAAAAAAGTTTAAAAATTTGATGATGTCATTAAAAGTGTGGTTAATATAACGCTACGTACTTTCTTTCTTTACGCAATTTTTACGAAAAAATAAGAAACGATACAAGAAAATTCTGACAAATATTGTTGAGTACAAACAAGAAAGTCACGAAAAAACACCCTTTATTGACAGCCGCTATTTCGTACCAACTTATCACACATAAATTTCAAAACTAATTTAGTGAGAATAAAATATAGAAGCTTTAATGTACAACTTTATATTAATTTTTCTGCTACGTATATCAGTTTTCTTTTAGGGTATTTACATTGTCGGAGACAAATGAAGGAATGCAGAAGTGCCACGACTAACGGCATGAGCAACCCAAACATTGATGCAGAAATGCAACAATCAGCTGTTTAAAAGTTTCATACGGAAACTTCCCAAATGGGATATCCCAAAAGGGATTTTTTTTTTATATGAAGTTTTGTCATTCTGTTCGAAATATTTCGAACTGCACACAGGCCTTAAGAGAAGTTTTTGTAAAAAAAAAAAAATGATTAAGTGATCTTCCACTAAAAACTGTCGGTCTGTCTGTCAGACCGTATGAACGCCTAGATCTCAGAGTTGGTAAAAGCTTGAGCAACCAAAGTTTCAGATTTGATGCCTTATTTTGTCAGGGTTCGACAAGTTCATTTTATTTTTTTAATATCGGGCTTACATTATATAGCTCCCAAGGAGTGGTTTAGAGGACCTCGAAAAAAACCAAAAGTATTAGATGAATATTGCGTTTGTTTATGAAGATATCGTAACCAAATTTGGCATTTGGAAGTTTCCTAGGTTTCTCAGCACTGTATGAAAATTTGATAAAAATCGGCTTAGAAAGACGTGCTTGGTGCCATACTCGTTGAGTTTTGCTTGTTTATGAAGATTTTGGTAGTTTTTTAGAGTTCCCCAGCGCTGTACCAAATTTGATCAATTTCGGATGACTATATCATATAGTCCATAGGACTGATCTGGGAAAAAAAGTTCTTCGGGCATAATTAGTTTATTTATAAAGATATTGAAACTTAATTTGGTATTGGGAAGTTTTTTAGAATTCCCAAACACTGCAGCTTTAATGAAAATCGGTTGACTATATTATATAACCTCATAGGTAGGACCTATCGGCCAAAAAAAAATTGTTGGTGCAAAATTCGTATGTTTATAGTTTGTTTATGAAAATATTGTAACGACATTTAGCCATCAAATATCTTTTGAAGTTCTTAAGCAATGCACCGGATTTGATTACAATCTAGTGGTGGTGCAGGGTATCCCATAATTGTCCGCGCCCGACTTTAACGTACGCCATCTTTTATCATAATATTTACCAGCTCTAAATAATACCAAAAACTGTATAAAAATTATGTACGCACAGGTAGGTATTAGAGCTTATTACAACATCATTTTGAGCAAAAGTACCCTAGGTGCTACTAGGTACATTTCAGGCAGAAATGCAGAACTTTTTCTATTGTTAGTTAAAGTTACTTCTAAAAAAAGCAAAGAACTCAAATGCACAATTTGGTCAGGAAGATGTGCAGGAATTTTTCTTCAGTCGATTTTTTAATAAATGACCCGATATTCATAGGTTCATTTTATGGCTAAGGGGAAAAGGGAAATGAATCCTCGTCCTCGTAAATATGGACAAAGTTAAGCAAGTGTTGACGTAAAAAGTTTCCGTGAAAAGTTTATATTAGAGTCAACAAAGCTAGCTTTAAGTGAATCATAATTTTTTAATGCCGCTATTAAAATATATTTGCCTTCCGCAATACAGTTTAAAAAAATGTATAAAAAAAATATTCAATATATAAATATGATTATTATAGTACCGAACTTTGAAAATGAAGTAAAATTACCGTAATGTAATGAAAAGTATAATGACGTAATAAAAAAGTTATTGGATAACATAATTTATTACAGCACAATAAATTTATTAATTATTTCATGTATAAAAGTTATATGTTAGTAGTTTCCTGTCTGTATTGTAATTGTTTTAAAAACTTTCAGATATTTTCAAACATGATCTTTAGATAAATAAAAGTAAATAAAAACTTTAATTATCGGTAAGAATGAAAGTAGAAGTAGAAAAAATGGCTGTTAAATACCAAAGTGAATAATTAAGTAAGGAATCCCTTACGTAACTTAACGCCGAAAATGACCCCTTTCAGATATTTTTAAGTAAGATCTAAAGTAAATCTAACCTTCAATAGTCGGTGCGAAAGAAAGTAGAAAATCCAAAAATATTTCCTTGGAATCGTCCCTGCTTAGTGTTTCAGAAGTCTGTTAAATACCAAAGTGAATATGTGAGGAATCCTTTACGAAAGCTTAACGACATGAAGAGCCAATTGACTTTACGTCGTAAACTATTATCTACGTAAAAGTTTATTAAGGTATGTACTTTAATATTAACTCGGACGCATCATATCATCTACATTTAACAAATGTACGTTTTTTAAACGCATATCAAAAGTATTATACGTAACACCTTAACGTAACTCCAGTTGTATGCTACGTATGCGTAACGTAAGTGGTGCAATTTGAAGGCTTGTCCAAAGCAATCACATAGACAATTTCCATTACATTTGTCAATCTCTTGGACAAATCAACTTCAATTAACTGGGTTAGTAATTCGAGTGTGTCATTGGACTACCCCAAATCACTGGACAAAAGTTTAACTCGTGATGACGCCTATGGACACTGTCGCTTGGTTGCAAGTTGTTGTTGTCACTCGTTGTTGTTTTGATTTCAATGTTTTGATCATTGACAAACAAAGCGCTGCATACTAAAATTGGCAGAAGTTCAAGATAGCGCTAAACACCGTAAAAACCGGGAGTTGACCAGATCGACAACGACGGTGACGGCGACAGTGACGCCAGTGTGGCAGGCTACGGCTAGACGAGCAGGCGGGGAGCTGGGTTGTGGCAAGTTGTTTTGGTCGGCGCGTGCAGACTGAGCCTGTTTTAATATGCCAACAATGACAATCAAATGTCACCTTTGAGACGCACGCGGGTTTTGCGAGACTGGTGCGCCATGTCTAGACTCTTGACTCGTAGACTCCAATAGAACACAGACATTGGACGACACTGGTGCAAGAAAGAAATTGCATGCAAGTGCAACATTGTGCAGTCTGATTGCAACAACAACAATAACAAATAAATATGTCATTTGGCTCATTATAAAGATGGCAAACGGTGATCGAAAAGAACTTGGTACGCCAATCCTCTGCTGCGGCGGCTGCGGCTGCTGTTGTCCGTGCCCAGTGAAGTTGCGCCCCAGAGCAGCGCCAGCGTCACATTTAAACATTTAATGATAATTTATTAATGTTGTTGTTTTTTATTGCAACAATACTGTAAACCAATAAATCTTAAGGATCACATAAATCTTGGCGCAAACTGCGGCCGCATCGAACGTGCAACAAACTGAAACGAAAAAAAAAACAATCTAGAGTTAGCCAGCAGCAGCAGCAGCAGCAGCGGCAAACGGGACAACAACAACAACGAGAGCAACAACGCCAACAAGTTGCAAGTTGCAACAATATTTTGGTTGGCTCACTTGATCAAACGGCGGGGAGTTATTGACAGCTGCCGCTGCCACAACGCTCAGTACTCCTTGCCTGCCACAATTTGCGGCACTCTGCTTTGCGGTCAGCTAGAAACCTTGAGCTGATTTTGTGCATCGCTAGCAACTCCCGTGGAGTAGGCCAATCTTGTGCCATACAGTTTGCAATGTGTTAATAAAGCTTTCAATTGCGGGTCAATTCTTTGAAGCCGTTTATGCAGTAGCTTCTATTGCGAATAATGTCTCACGATAAATGGCAATGTAAATGTATTTGTGATGCAGGGGGGTAGCTGAATTGAGGCATCTAAGAGGTTGACGTAAAGCGTATTTAAAAATATACTCATGGAATTTAATTTACAAATCAATTTATTTACAAGTCAGATCAGAAAATTTGCGACCACTTCTAAATTTGAATTTTAAAGTTGTGCAAATTAGCGATAATTTTTTAACAGTGTATTTTGTTTTTGAAAAGTAATTTTTTTAATGTGTCATGAAAGTCTAAAAATCCTTTTATTCAAATAGCTATTATTTGTAAAAAATATACTTTTTTTTTTGTATTTTTATGTATTTTGGTATTTATTTTTTTTTTAATCAAATTTATTTTTTTAATTTTTTTATTTTAACAAATTAAATCTAGTATTTAATACTAAAGTTAATATTAATTTAACGAGCACTAGCTACTGGGGCCTTCTACTCGACTTTATTTTTTGTTTTAAATTTATTTGTGTTTAAATTATTTCTGATTTAACTGCTGGTGGATTAAGACTTATTACCAGGGAATCTATTATTTCCCTAAGAAAATTGTTATAATTTTAAGACTATGAACTTTTAATAATCGGAAATATTTTATGTTAGGTTTACGTTCACAAAGCGAATCACACATGACCAGATTGGTTGGGCTTTTTTAGGGTATACTTTGTGCAATGAATCTAACGGATAGAAGAAGGCGTGGCAGACCCCAAATCCTTTATAGAAAATGCTTATCATAACCCTGGTAACGATTGAGACGTGTCCGTCTGACCGTCCGTTCGTTCGTTCGACCTAGAATCACCAATTTCGATAAGATCATTCCTGTGGCCCTAATAAACAAAACCACTTCGGAATTTTAAAGATGCTTTATATAAACTTTTAAAGAACTTTTTTGACGTATCTTTCGATTCTCATCAAAATCGATAGAAATTCTGCATCAAAAAAATGTTGCTTTGATAACTTAAAAACTTCTAAGCTATCAAGACGGATCGCAATTTTAATTCGAATTCGCATCATGTTTTTCTTCAATGCTATTAAGCCGTACATCGATATAACACATCGGCTTATAAGTCCGTAGGATGACATATAGATGGCGCCAAAAACGCTGTATACCTATTATTTTTAGATAGAACTGCACGAATTACACTTCGAATTGTTTCCGCACCCGCCCTATTCTACTGATTTGGCCCCCAGCGATTATTACCTGGAAAAAGATTTATCTGGAATGAAGAGGTGATCGCCGAAACAAATGCCTATTTTGAAGACCTCGACAAATCATTCTACAAAAAAGCCTTCGAAATGGGAGAGAGAAGCGGTGGAATGATTGTATTGCTTTTGAAGGGAACTATGTTAATGAATAAAGCCAAACTTTGCCAAAAAAAAGTGTTTTTCTAAGTTATCCTTTGGACTTGCTGCGGATGCGTTACATCTGATGCACCAAATTTCAAATTTATATTTGTTCTTGACATCAATATTATTGACGTAGGTTAGGACAGGGTCGCAGGGAAAAAACTTAAAAAATAAAGAGCCTACAGCTCTGGGCTTAGATCAGACAAGCATCTTAAACATAAAAGAGGGTTTGGGTATCGTTTTGAAAGACTCGCGTCAGTTCTAATCATCACATGTTATCGTTATCGAATCAAATCGAATCATGAAAAGTGCAAAATCAATAGACATAGCGTGCTTTAATATACTTCCCATAAACAGGACAATGGAGTGACTTTCCGATAAGTATCTACTATCTCATAAAGCCAGAAACGTTTTTTACGCATGAATAAACTACGATGCACTGAGGATTGTGCAACATTTGCCCAGCGCCAATTTCAGTTTGATTTGATTTTATTTATTTTAGTTGGGTTTGTTTTTGTTTGTTTTGGTTTAGAAAGGCTTAGGCTAATTTTTTTTGCTAGCTTCGTTCGCATGTAATTTAATTTGGATTTTCATGCTTCGTTAACATATTTTGCTTATAAGGATTTCCCGCAGCAGAGCAGCAAAAAGAAATCTCAACTGATCAGAGACGCTGCCGACGATTTCTTGCCGCAGCAGAGAGTTGTTGTTGCTGCCGCTGCTACTGCGTGGATATGTGGGGCTTCATTGTTGCAGGTGCATGTTACCGCAACAATGCCATAAATTGTGACATTGCTTTTTGCCCCCTTTGCAACAAAAAACAAAAAAAAATAAAAACAAAAACAATAACAACAAATGCTGCCGGCCTAAAGCCAAAGGCTTAACAACAAAGCATAAAAAACGCCAACGCCGCTGCAGCCGTCGCCGTCGCTGCTGTTGTCGCTGACTCCGCTGCTAATTCTTTTGTATACACTGCAGTCGAAGCTTAAGGGGTACATTGAGGTAGTGAAGAAGAGAATGGATAAAAGTGTATGTCAAAAGGATAAGATCATCTGTATCAGCGGTCATTGGGTAATAGTTTCTTGAGGACAGTTGACGCAGGTTCTACTGTCAGACCGGAATTAAAATTTCGGCTAAAAAACACGATTCTTGTGCTGTGTGCAGCTTTGGAAAGATGAAAATTATAAATTTTGGATTGGTTTGGTTTCAATACCATTAGTTAGTATTAATAGGATTTTTCAATTTTCTGCTTCTAATCAAAATTAGATTTTTTTTTTTTTTTATTTAGTGTTTTTCTTTATTTTAATTAAATTATTCTCTATATCTTATGCGGGGACGTAGAGAGAAAATTTGGCTCTCATTGTTGATCTATTTTCTCAAAATAACATCTTGCGAACTTTTTCATAATATACAGGTTAATTTGCGGTCTCAGCTAGAACAAGGGAATTCATAGGTAAAAATGTAAAAAAATAAATCATCAATCACGGACTGTTAAAATAAGTTTAGCAATTTAAATTTTTTTTTTAATTTTTGTACTGTACCATACCAAAACTATAAAAAGTGTAGAAAACAACTTTTTTCTCTAGCTGGGAAAAACATCGATGTATCGATATATCGAAGTATAAATTAGGATAATATAAGAATATACTGTGCCGACCAGAATTTTGTTCTTTTTAAGTTGTGAGATATTGAAATTATGTAAAAGCCATATGTTTTGGAATAGTCTAACCTGAACGAATTTCAAATTAATTCCATAGCTGGCTTTATTTACTTATAAAAATTGGTACCTTGGTATTTTTTGAAAATGTTCGAATGTTGAGTTCCGTTTTGGTGCGAAAATAGTTTCCCTGAACAACAGAGCACTTAATTGCGTGATATTTCGTACTTATGTTGAATATTTTGTATGCGCTTTACTCATGGGGTAAACTTGGTTTGTGAAATATATGAAAAATGCAGAAGTAGGCGTGGCGGACTTTAAGATCTTTATACCAAAAATTTCGATCCGTCTGTATGAACACCTAGATTTCGGAGACCACAAGAGCTAGAGGCACAAAACGTTACCAAAAGGTGCGTATAGTCCCTCTTCAGGTGAAGTCAGTTAAATAATCTCTATATCTTATCCCATGCCCCCCCCAGTAATATTTCGGAAATTTTAAAGTTCAATAAATGGTATAAATGCTTTAGACGATCTGCAAGTACGTTTATACAAAATCTAACATCGCCAAGTTGTTTACAAACCTAAGCTTCTAATTTTCAAAACTTAATGGAATTAATAAACAATGTGCACCATACATTCCATTTGGCAGAGTATATTAAATTCTTTATGTTCTGAGTGCAACCGGCCTGCTTGATTTTTTTTTTTTTTTTTTGTTAGCAGTGCAGTTTGAGTTTTGAACTGGCCGCTACAAAAAGCTTAGAACGAGTTTTGGCGTTTACGACTCACTCACATTGGCTACACTGGGGGCTACTGGGGACCGACGTCGACGCCGCTGCCGGCAGAGACTTTGTTTTTGTTGACTGTTGTTATTGTTGTTGTTGTTGCTGTGCGCCGTTGTTGGTCGATCGCAGTGAAAATGCCGCATTATGTTGCTGCTTAATTGGTTATAAATTAATTAAACGTCGATTAATAATCCGGCTTCTTGTCAGTTAAACGACAACGACGCCGCCGTCGCCGCCTTCTGGTAGGTAGTTATACAAACCAACGCCAACCGAACCAAGTTAACGAAGTTACCGAACTAACTGCTGCTGGGAACAAGAACTAACTACAAATAGTACATAGTTGTAGTAGTAGTGGTAGTAGTGGTGGTGGTGGTGGTGGCAGTAGCCCTGGCTCCATACCATATACCAATATATAAATAGCCGATGAGTTGGCAATAATGAACTTGTTGTAGCTGTTGACATTACCGGGCTTGAACTTTGCCAACAACAATAACAGACACAGAGCCAGGTTAAAACAGGCGCCCATAAAAATAATTCCCAATAATTTCAAAACAGGCCAAACACAGATTATGGGAATTTTTTCAAAAGAACCACATAAGAACATAAGAAGAACTTCTGTCAACAAAACACATTAGCAAAGATAACAAGTTACATTCCATTTAGAGAAAAAGAAATAACTCTATAGCGCAGAAATAAAAAAGTTAAGAGCATCAATCTCCGCAGCTTAGTCATGTTGGGGTACTGTCTACAAAAGACCGCCTAGCATTTGAAGAATGTTGCAACTATTAAAATAGTTTCATTCGATTTTTTTTCTGTTTGGTAAGCTAAGCTCTTAACTATTGACTAATTTCTTGTCATAACTCAAGACATTCTTGGAATAAAGTTTTCAATTAGCAGCGTGTTTGTTTAAAGGCAGTTTAAAGTTAAAGACTTTAAGCTTATTATGAGCTGAGTAGAAGTAGCTGCTGCATTTGGGTATCTATATCAAAGGAGGTAACACTGAGAGAAGTCATTCGCATTTAATTATTGCATGCATTTATTGGCAAGAGCAAGCTGCTTTAAAGGATGTTCTTATTTTTTCTTAAGACCAACTATGGCTCAAGCTTAAGGAAGCCATTGTTGATTACTTGCACTAATTGCTAATATGCATAAAGACTCAAGATGGGCTAAGATGTGTCCGTTTACTAGGCCTCTTATAGCCACAGCTGGAGCCAAAGTTAGTCTTGAGAAAACAGCAGAACATCCTTTGCTCTTGCGATGCGATTCAATGCATCTATAAAGGTCTTATATATATTATGTAAATCAAAACCAGAACACGAAGTCGGCTATAAAAAATGACAGGTTTTTTTTTCGTCTTAGGTAAGTTGGTTCTTAAGGAACGATCTCTATGTACAGAGTCATCTCTCTATTGTCAAACTGCAATCTTGGATTTGAACTTATCCAGCATTCAGTTAGTTTTCTTTTTATTTTTTTTTTAAATTCATCAAATTCAAATAAAAAACACATATATTTTTATGAATCGCAATTTTCAAATTTTTGATCGCGAATCCAGCCTGATTAGCTCGAGGTATCATAAAAAGGCCCCAAGAAATGGTCAACTTTACTGGGCATCTTTAGATGGAGATTCAGATCATATCTTGTTGAATCAGTTTTTTAAAACTTCTCATAAGGGAGACCTTTTGCCAGTATGTTTATTTATCTGGAATTCAACGCTTTCCAAATAAAATAGATCACATGTTTATTCTAGGATGCTTTCCAGCTTAAAAACCCCAAAAAACCAATTACATAATTTTCAAGTTTTCTTAGGCCCAAAAAAAAAAAAACTCCAACCCAATGCTGGGATCGAAGATTGGGCATGTTTCATGCGAACAATCCATGTTGTAGAACAAGATCACAAGTTTCAATATCTAGCCAATACGCGACCGAAAGAGAAGAGAAAGGCGTTAGGGCATCCAAATATCCGTCGAGATTGGATCACAGTTTAGATCAAGAGGTTAATAAATGGTTACATGCTTCATCCCATCCAAAAGGCGTATGATGCAGTGTCGCGTTACAAGTACTGTCATTATTTTGGTCCTGTTCTTATGAAATCACAAAAGCTCAGATGTTCGCTTTGGATTATAACTTGGCCTGATTACTCGGGAGATGTGACTGTCCCACGCAGTGTCCTTTTCTCTTTCTGGTTCTGACTAGGCGTCGGTACGCTTTTGAAGTAAGCTGCACTTCCACTCAAGCACGCAGGGATACAGTGGCTACTACTTATTTTTGTGCCTTCAATTTTGTACCGGGGCACTCCGGTGTAGCTGGTAACTGGAGGGCGGACGAGTTTGTTAGGAAGGAATCTGCACTTCCGGTTACCCTTACGTTTACGGATATAAAAGGATCCCTTCAAAATGTCATACCTGGTATTAGAAAGATAATCAGACCAACCCAGAAAGACAATTGGGACACTGCATCCGGTTGTCACATCTGCCGAGCACTCTGGCCTGCATCTTAGGCCTTTTGGATGGGAAGAAGCTTGTACCCATTACGATCTCTGTTGTGGCTCTTGATCTAACCTTTGTTCTAATTTCGACGGGTATTTGGATGCCCTAACGCCTTTCGTTTTTCTCTCGGTCGAGTATTAGCTAGAATATTACAATTTCTGATCTTGTTATCCGACATGGATTGTTCGCTTGAAAGATGCCCAATCCAAGATCCTTGCTTTTGGTGAACTATTGCGGTTTCTCAAGATCAACACTAGGATGGTGAGAGTAACTGTAACGGATTGCCTACCACGACTTCTAATGGATCTGTAGAGATGGGAAGGAGATTGGAAAGCATTTAATGCACTTTTTAGGAAATGCTTGGCAAAACCCAAAGAGCTGGGCTGTAAAGTTAGCTTTTTTTTAACTGTTGAGCTACTATTAAAATAAATAAATAAACTAAAAATTTTACGCTCTTAATTGCAGCTCTAGCAGCTTCATATAAACTCAAAGAGCTGAGCTCAGCAAGCAGCTCCAAGTATTATACTATATCCACATATAAATGCACACTTCAGGAAGTACTAGCTTCAGTATCTATCTTACTACACACACTATGCTTAAATATGTAGGCACGTATATATTTATATATATGTAATTCACTTTAATCTGACAGCGCTGGAATGGAGCGAGCTGGAACTGAGATGGGAGGTTACGCTATAGTTTAAACATATGTAGTTTATTTCAACACTTTTCGACCTGAGATCCACTTGAGGCGACACCCAAGTGATGCCTTTTGTTGATCGAGTGCTTGCTACGCACTCCACGCACTTCACATTGACTTTGCATGCAACAACAACAACAACTACAACAATGGTAGTAACAACAACAACAACAAAACAACAATAACAATGGGATGCTGCTACATATTCCAACGCTACTTTAAAGCTCACGAAAAAAGCAAATCGAAAATATTTTTTTGGGCAGTGGCGATTAAATCACACACACACACATACACACAATAGCTTGTACATTATATTTTACACTGAAAAAAAATTGTAGCTATGCCTGTGGGAATCTTCCAAAGTCTGTGATAAAGGTAAGTACAAAAATATTCAAAACAAAAGTAAAATATTTACTTGTTTTCAAATTGAAAAGGTTAAAAAGACTTGTTTGATTAACGTCAAAAAGAAATTAAAGTTTGATTTTATAATGATAAGGACTTGTTTAAGCTATTTTTAATCTTGATTTTTAAATTGAATTGATTTGATTGATTTTAAGCATTTAATTTGCATATTCGAGACAAAAGAAAAAACTTCGTCTGATTTAGTGACGTAGATAGTTTTTTTTTGCTATGGTGTGGATATGTTATTTTGAGATTATCTTGAATATGCTCCAAAACAAGTGGAAGAAGAATTTAGGTCAAGGGTTTAGCTTTGTGCAGTGCATGTAACTGGCTGAAGAAGGCGTGGCAGAGCCTTAGCACTTCAAGAAGCTAAACAATAACTCGTACAGCGATTGAGCGCTGTCCGTCTGAACGTCTGTCTGTATGAACATATAGATCCCAGGGACCTTTAATGCTGGAGCTAGAATTTGCCCAAAAGTTGTGAATTTTATTGATTTGTGCCGATATCTTGCGCCGATCCCCTGCCATTATTAAATCGAAATGTCAGAATAGGCACATATAAGAGCCAGGGAACTAAAAATTTTACCAGAAGGCAGATTAAGTTTATAGATTCATGTTGGTATCTTGTCTCTTTCCCCGTAGGAAAATTTCCGGTTTACCCCTATACTTTAAAATCCATCTGGTTAAGTATTAGATAGAAACTTTATAAGATAAAGTTCAGTGCATAGGAAACATTTTTAGCATATGCTCTAAAAATCGAAATTTCTACTATGTATCTAAGAATGATTTTCCGGCTTTGTACATAAATACGTTAATATATCTCGTTTTAGATTTTTATGTAATTTCCCTGCAGTTCGGGCCTGAGAAATTTAGAAAATTTAAATTTTTATTTGGCATTCCAAAATTAAAATTTGGTTTAATTTGTTTCCAATTTGTTACTCCGCTGAACCTTCATTTAAAATTATATTTCAACTTTTTTGCTGTACCTTAGCAACATTTTTTCTCAGTGTAGTGGCATATAAAACGGGGGCCAGAGCTACTTGCGAACAAGGCCAACCCTGGGTACAATGATGCTTCGCTCCAATTTTATGTGTAGGTAGTTGTCAAGAGTACTTTAAATGATTGTTAAACCAAGCACACACACTCATACACACACACTCACACACAGGCAGACATTAGGAACTCGCTTTATAGGTCATAATGTTCAAGAAATGTCGCCCAAATGGCCAAAACGAGGCACTTTCTCACGTTTGCGCCTGGGTCTATGCAGTGCAACAAGTGTCCATCCAGCACACACATACACATGCAAATAATATTTATTAGAGTCGTTTATGGCATTGCCACTTTGCACACGAACACACACACAGATACTTAGACACGCACACACACACGTAAATTAAACTAAAAGCTGTAAAACGTCAAAATATACGAGCGCAGAGCGATTTAAACTGTCAACGCTGCCGTAAACATTGTCAGGCAGCTAGTCAGGCAACCGTATGTCCAAAACTGGAACTGGAACTGCTACTTGGCCAGTCCAACTTCAACTTGGCTCCAACTTGGCCGCAAATTTGCTTATGAACACAGAGCAGCGCAAAGCGCACAGTCTGCCTAATGCGGCTCGTAAATCCTGGCCAAGCCAATGGACCAGAGTTGGTTTAGTCATACACTCCACTCCACTTGAATAGCACACAATTTTTCCAAAATTAAATAGTTCGTCAAAATTAAGTTAAGTTCCTCAGATTAACCATTTTCTCTGTACATTTTGTTTTGCAAAAAGATTTCGAACAAAAAAAAAGTTTGATTGTAAATTAAGTATACGCCAAAAAAATATGTAACAAATACGAATCAAGGCTGAAAAATTGATGATTCGAGAAGGTTAAATTCTTTCTTTCCAAAACAACGCGAAATGTGACTTGAACAGAAATAGATCCAGAAAAACGATAGCTATATATACATATGTATATATATGTAGTGGTCCGATTTGATCGATCTTGGTAAATATTCTTATTGCAACAAATATGTACTTGAGATCAATGTGGTGTCTTCAAATTTCTTTCCCAATGGTGATTGGTATTATTAAGGTGTGTGAAGATCGACATTTTTAGAATGTCGAATATTTCTAGGATCTTTTCCATATGGCTTTGATACAAATTTAATTTCCAGAGAAATTTATGAAATTGATCAGCACAAGATGTCTCTCATACGTAGGATATGATTGGAAATTATGATAAGTTTCGTTAAAGATCCAATTGGGGTTCCAAATGCTTAAAATAAGGATCTTACATCTAAATTCTACAATACATTTGTATACCTTCAAAATAGAACACATTATTTATAGGACCTTTAGTATAAGATTTACAAGATATGAACATATACCAACAAAAATTAGTAGTTCTATTTAGATGAGCAGCAGTGTCGTGGCTCTTGTTGTTGTGCTGCTGTTGACTGAAAGCTTTTTTGCCGGCACCTGATTGATGTGCCCCAATGGCACTGAACAAGGCGCGTGGCAAGCAACACTTAATTGAATTTATCTGCGCAATTTCGTCTCTCACTAATCATCTTAATTAGTGAGAAAATAAAATAAAAATTGTTATATAAAATCACAAATTATTCTGACAATAAAAAAATAAAAGCAAGAGGTTTCTTTCAAATATTCAAATTAAGAACGTTATGCACTGCGGTCTATTGTGAATACACACACATTTAGTTGCTGCGCAAAACTTAGCACAGACAACAACCAGCAAGGCGCTTGGACTGCTTACAAAAGCAGCTTTGTACAGCACTCAGCTTTTTGCGGCAAATTTTGTATAGCAGCCTTTTGAGCGCGCGCGTTTAGTCCATTAGCATTGACCATTAATTTGTAAACATTTGAGCCACTCCGCACATACATGGCCAAGGGTCAATATAACTACAACAAACAAAAAAAAAACAGCAACAACAAATGGTATTAAAATAAACATTTTGTCATGTGCAATTGTGCCTTTTTAGCAGCTTATATGTGTGTTGGTGTATGTTTGTGTGTTGTTGAGTTCTAAACTTTAAATTATCCCCTGCTACGTGCTTGGCATGCCGAGTTCATAAATCCAAGCGCTAAATGTAAACATCAACAGTTGCACAGTTCCACGCGCCAGGACCAATGCGAAACCAAATCCTCTACCGTCTGTCCCAACAATCGTACTGAACTGAACTGTACGAACCAACAACAAAAACTTTTCAAAGTTCAAACGCAAACTAACACAGCGTGGGTGCAACAAAGAGAGCAGCATACACTCCGTTGCATTTGATTAGAACTCGCAACTGTTTCAAACACAAGCTGGCAAAGGTCCCTGAGTTTTTTGGCTCTTCTACATATTGCATAAATAAATAGCACCTATGCCTGAAAATATGAGTGCATGTTTGTATTTGAAAGTTATTCTTTAGTTCTAGCAGGCGTTTTATTTATCAAATATTGCTTTTAAGGGCCTCTTGAACTCAGGGCTAGATCACTAAATAAAAACTATCAGCTTTAAAAGCGAATGAGTTAAGTATGCAACTCTACTTAAACATAGATAAGAGTAACATATTCGGCCGTGCTGCGTAAAACGAATTCGAACATTTTATACGGATTCGTTTTGAAACCGAATGTTTGGTGCTCCCAATTTCACCAAAACGAATTTTTCATGTGCTTTGAAACCGAATGTTTTGTATCAAGAGAAATTAAAACTAATCGGCAAAATAGCTTTCAAAAAGCACAAATTTTGAACTGAAATAATTTTTTAAATATTCTTTGTTATTCTTAGATTATATTTATGGCAACTTCAAGTTACATATTTACTGACACCGTGTACGTATCATACACGAACACATGACCGATTGGTGTGACAGAAAACTTCGTATTAAAAAAAAAATCCCATTTGCGAGACCAAACCAATTTCCAGCCATAATTTATTTGAGTTCAATCTATCATATACAGTACATATACATACATGAACAACTCTTAGCTTGCATTATTAGTTCTGAGAAATAAATTTGTGCTATTCAAATGAATCGGAGTGTACGTAAAGAGAGAGAGAGAGAACAAAAGACACCGTGTCAGACTTAGGAGGCAGAGGCAGAGAGAAGAGGCAACAAGCGGTGAGAGAAAGTTGAGGGCATCCATTGAAGCAGCTAAGTCGCCAGCCACTTTCACCGTTGTGTGCCAATTGTCGTGCTATTGTTGTTGTTGTTGTAGTAGTTGTTATCCTTTATAGTTGTTGTGGCTGCATACTGTATAAACGTGTGTGTGTATGGCTAAGTTGTGTGTGTGTGTGCTTATGTTTGTGTTTGCTGGCTGCACTTAATGCACGATAGCCAAATTGCCTGTGTGTTTGTCCCGAGCCGGTTTTAGTGTGTGTGTGTGTGTGTGTATAGGTGTAGGTGTATTGGTTTGCCAGGCAAATAAAATAAACTTCATTTTGTTTTCGTTTGTCGCAAGCAAAATGGCTTAAAGCTTTTCCCACACTTGCCCCTGTATAGCAAACTGCTTACGCATGTGGCTTGCATGTAGTGGTAATGACCCTATACAGAAACACACACAAGTACACATACATGAACAAACACGTATATATTTACACACATATGTATGCACTATATATGCAACACTGACCTTAACTCTGCAACTAGCATACAAATACATGTAAACTCGTGCGAAAAAAGCTGAATGCATTTTATTTTTTTTTTTTTTTCTGATCCTTTGGAAATGGTATCTTGTAAGTTGGTCAAAAAGTTGTTAACGCTTTAATTCCAACTAGACTCTATAAAGAACTGAGGAGTTTGGGACTAGGTAATGGGTGCAGTTTTCCATCGACTTCTGGTCAAAATTTGAAAATATTTTTCTAGGCATGTGTAAAATAATTTGCTGGGAATTATCAAAATTACCCAAATTTATATTAGGCTCATACGGCTTTAAATAAGTCCTCATACCTTTATTGATGACCAACATTTTCCGGAATCCATCGTCAATGCAAATTTTATTAAAATTCTGTATGAATTTAAAAAAAAGACGGCTTTAAAACGGTCCGTGTTCCTTTATTGATGACCAGCATTTTCTTTGAACGGAACCCATTGTCAACGCAAATTTTATTTATTTACTTATTAAATTTAAAAATGGAGCAACTGCAAAAACTGTTCAAGACTTCTGTTGGCTGAAGATTTTAAATTGCTTTAAATACAGCATTCGGATATTGTCGAGAAGGCCAACCTGTAGTTGAGTGGAACTAGTGATGCAATCTGGGATTTTTGTCAACAACAACGTGTTGAGCGGAAGGCTTCAGACGAGCCAAATCCAAATTAAACCTCCATATTGGATTAAGTTAACGATGAGACAAACATAATGAATCTCGCACTGCAAAGGATGGACCTTTGTGCCAACATAATGAACTCCAAATTTTCTTTTCACTTTAAAGTGCATTTTAGACCAAAAGTTGGATGCGGTTGTATCCTTTTTTATAATTGATTGCTCGTAATATTCCCGCTCTTTTGTCTGCATTGAATAACTGGGCGCTTCCAGTATTTGGGCCACTTATGAAAACTTCCATTTTCCTTCCAATACTTCATACTCCAAATTTCCATGCAAATCTATCTACTTACTTATTATGCTTTAACAAAAGTTAGAAAAATGCTGCAACCCAAGCATAGATTCAAACGTAGTACTTATATAAAACTCATACATACAGAGTATCTTAGTCTTTTTTTATTCTACCTCTTTTCGCTTTTGCTTTTTATATAAGCTTTTCTTATACATGCATGTATTTAACTGGCTTCTTAAAGCTCTTTATGTAGTTGATTATGCAGCATGGCAAATAAAATTACCGGCAGCTTAACTTGATATTTTATTTTTTCTTTTAAAGCTAAAGCCAAGCATTTTACATAACTGCACGCCATCTTTTGTATCTATGTGAATGCGTGTATCTGTGTGAATGTGCAACTGTGGGTATGTGCATCTGTGTGATTACTATTAGTGTGTTCCTTTAAGTATTGGCATGCGTTTGAAATATGAAATTGAGCAGCTGGTATTTAATACTCCTTTTGTATAGTAGAAACTTGTAAAATTCAAGTAGGGGAAATGGAAAGAATATGCTAACATATTTAATTGGAATTCCAGTTGGCTTTTCAGATTTTTGTGGGTCAATCAAAATTGAAAATGTCAAATTGTTGTTTTCTCTGTATAACAATAGATAAGAGTATATGTAAATTTTGTAAAATATTGAAAAGCAAAGACAAATTGCATTTGTTGTCTCTTATGACATTTGTGTGCGCACTAGACATGAATGAGAGTTGATGCAAATATTACTCATATGCAACATGGGCAGCCATATGAACTAATAGGTTACGTTTTATTGCCGCTCAAGAGTTGGTTGTAGTACAAATGCATATTAAGTATACTTCTACCTTATAAACAATTTAGTTTGTTGCTTAAAATGCAAAGCCATTTGGAGAATACGTATGGCTTGAATTACGCATACGCAACCATATCATGAATAGTTGAATTGAAACAACTTTGCGGAAATTATATTATAGTAAGCAAAGAAAATATACAAATTATATTCATTAGCTTGAAAAAATCACTTAATTCATATAAGCTCACTGTTAATGGGCTGGTATAAAATTGAAGCCAAAGTGTTGTTGGAAACACGAATTTAATTTTGTTACTTAACTTTAATAACTTAACTTAATAATAACAAACTTAAGTGCACATACTCATACCCTTTATATGCAACACATGCGCTATATTTACAAGATGACTCAATTCAATTAAATCTTAAGTACTACTACAATTGCTCATACGCCGCGTTAACTTGGCTGCTGAAATTTGATTTTAAATTCTGTCAATAGTTAAATTTTATGTTATTTCTCGATCTTTGTCTTATATAACCTGCACTTGAGACACATTATGACAGTGTACACTGACATAACGAACTGACAAAAGCCAATCGAAGGCAAATTCTAAAAATCACAGTCTAATTTTGTTGTTATTTACGAACAAATAAACAAATATTATGTCAAAATTGTCATATACATATAACAAACAAAGTGTGCGGCATATAAAGAGCAATAGCAACAACTGTAACTTAAACAAAAGCGTAGCATAGAATTTGGAAAGGGAGAGAGAAAGCACTGAGCGTTATGCTGGGTTTACACTGCTTCACAAAGCAGCTTCACAGTGTTACAGCTCGGTGCACAGAATAATAAAAGTCTAATAACAATGTGTTGCCATCACATCAGTAGCAGTCACAGATTTGACAAAAATTTTATAGCAGCTGTATTTTAGTAAATAAAATAAATAATTTCCGTTAATATGTTCAATCAGCACAACGTCAAGATTTCAAGCAGTATTTACAACAGTTCAGCTCCTTCTCATAACTTTAGAAATTTTTGTTATGCAAGCAATCAACACAGCATGTGCCAGTGTAAACATAGCATAATGTCGAGTACAAAAGGACCCAAAAAGCATAAACACACGCACACACTCATACACATACACTTATACACGTGTAAACTTTGACACTTGAAAATGTCGAGTGGCCTTTGGGTATACGTATATGTATGTACTTATGTGTTTGCGTTTATGTTTGTTTGTGTTAAACAAATAAAAACAACAAATACAAGTCATAATTTTACAAAGTGCATGAAATTATTACGATTGTTTAACGCTTATTGGCAGTAACAAAGCCATGACAATTGACTTCGAGTGGCATGATATTAAAAAAAAAAATCGCTCAAAAAGTGTTAAAAATCTAATCTTAAAAGGAAATAGACTGCATTGCTTATTAAATTAATTGAATAAAGCAACAAAATCAAAACCAATTGAAGCCAATCACAATTGATAAATCACAAAACTAAAAACAAAAACAACAAAAACCATTTAAAAGTTTAAACGGATTAGACAAACTGGTCATCAATTGTTTGCCTGCCTTTGAAGTATCTTTATCTGTGTCTGCTTATCAATCCGCTTAAGTGTGTGTCTGTGTGTGTTTATGAGTGTATGTTGAGCGCGCAACAAGAGATACCTGTTGTGCCAGCAACAATTGGCTGGCAACATGTTGCTAACATGCTCGGCAGCATCAACAAAACACACGAAGTGCTACTCGTGTATCGCACGCTTCGGTTGCATTGCTTTGCCAATCGGCTCGTTGTTGTTGCTGCTGCTGTCGACTTCGTGTCTGCGCTGTTGGCCAGCCAGCCAGACCGAACGGCATTGCCGATTGCTTTAATAGCTGTGGCACACTGGTACATAAGTCGCATAAAGTGAACACATTTTGCATATTTAGTTTTTGTGCTGCTGTAATATATAAATAGGTTAAAAGTGTGTTTGAAATTCATATTTTTTTTTTTTTTAAATGTTTATTTATTAAGAACAGTATTACATAATTACTATTGTAAACACTAGTAACAAAATTTATTATTTAAAGTACTGACACCATTGGGTAGTCAAACTTTGACAAACAAAATGTATATTGGCAAAATTAATATTATAATAAAATATAATATACATAGCACATATTTTGAAAAAGATAGATTGTAATGAAATTAATATACATTTGTTGAATAAATGTTTTTTTTTTGTGTACACATGGAACATTAAAATGTTTATAATCTATAGACAATTCTACTATATAACATCAGTGCATGTTTAGCTTAACTGATATGCATACGGAAGCAGCGCTACTTCTAATCTTTAGATAGTGCATTTTTTTTATATATCCCCAGCAGTAATTATTACATCTAAAAGTTGATTTATTTCCAGAAATTGCGCTCTTGATACTTATTTACCTGAGATCTAAAAGGCAACAAAGACAGCATTTAAACAGCATCTCAACAATTGGTATGCACAAAAATTTATATACCTATGAGATGTAAGAAAATCCCAATTATTATATTTCCGGCACATAAAAAATGCAAAGCGCACTCTATCGTTTTTCAGTTTTATGGTATGTCAGTTCTTTAGGCTGCCTTGTATAGTAAATAATATGCTTATATAATCCTACCATTTTTCTTATATTCATTACATTCGCTGATTTAAATACTGAAAACATATAGAAATCGTTTTAATTCCGACTAATTATTACTAAACAAATTGTCAGTCAATAGTTTCCGATATACAATAACTAAATCAAGCAACACACTCATCGATTCATATGCTGCTGAATTTCGTTAAGCGCTCATGTACATTGTACCACTGTGCACAGCCTGCAGTTGCCTTCAGCTGTCTGAGTTGGCGTTGCGTGCGTTGCCTTAGCTGCTGCCTTAGTACGATTTTGTTACTCGCACGGCCAACAACGCAACGCGCTTAAAGACGCGTTTTAAAAAAAAACGTTTTCAAAACTGAGTTCGAATTGTGTTGTGTGATCTTCAGCCAAACTTGAATGTAATATTATTTTTATTATTTATGAGCAATTTCCAAGCCAGACATTTAAATAACTTTTATTAAATGCATAAAAAGTTAAAAGATACAAAATAAATAATAAGAAACCTGATTAGTTTTTGCCAGCTTTTGTGCGCCAGACGGCGTCTGTAAATACATAATAATGCCAAAAGCTTGTAAGATCGCGCAAAAACAACAACAACAACAAAAAAAAAAGTACAATAACAACAAGAGCAAATGAGAGGCTCGTCCAACTGCATTTTTTGTTCGGCAATGTTCGGTTGACTGGCGCTGGCTGCTTGCCCGACTTGCCACCTGCCCCGCTGTCACTGCAGCATGCCATAAAGCAACGTGCCTCCCCGTTGTCCCCTTTTTGTCCACTAGCGGCACAGCCGGCAAACTTGCAAACATCTGCATGTAGATCAGTCCGGCCGTCATGCTAATTAATATACCCTTTACCTGAAGGTAGCAGCTACATTAGCTAGCGGCAAACAATATTTGTTTGTAACACTTAGCCGATTGAGACATCTTCTGTCTGTCCGGGTCGCCTGGACGAGCTGGGAACTCGATATTTCAAATTTCAAATTTTGAAAATATTCAACTACAATTTACCAAAAATTTTAATTGAATAACTTAGAGATTTTAATTCTAAGTTACATTTAGCAGTTTAGGCTATACTATATTCGGAATGTCCCGGCTCACTATTTTTTTTAGATATATTTTTTGAAAGCATCATTAAAAAAAAATGCAATTTCAGTTCATTAATATTAAATTTTGCCGCACCAGTTTTGCCCTTTGTCAACATATTTCTTTGTCATTTGTAACTTAAGTGTTTTGTTGTTATGTTGCCTCAATCGACGCCCAAAAGTCGGCGCGTCACCGCGATCTACATAAATATATGTATGAATAAATACATATGTACTGTAAATACTATTGATTTAAACGATCAATGAAATTTCAATTGACGGCAAATTATTATGTAAATGTTCGATGCGAATATTAATGAGTGAAGTAGGAAGTCAATTTTAAAGCAACGGCAAATACTTTGAGTTACTTTGTAATGCATATAATTTACTTAGAACAGTAGTCTCTCGCAAAGTTTGATCGTGAAGACTAAAGCATTAATTATAATTTACTTTAAAGAAGAGATGCTGAAATTCGTAATACCCCAAGCTTTCTATGTTCAACATGGGAGCCTCCAACAAAAAATTTTGTTCAAAAATGCCTCGAAATTTTATAAACGTTTTCTGCGAAGAATACAAATTTTCATATATTATGATTTTTCGGTTTTTTTGTGTTTTATTTTATTATCCAATATTATTTATTGTACGCTTTTAAAGTGTTTTCCAAACACTCTTTTGTATTTTTATTTATATATATAATATTCCTACAATGAATTCCAATCTCAAATAGTTTATTTTTTTAATTTATTAAAATAATTTGGAGTTCATTTTCTTGCTTCAGAAATTTGTTAAAAAATAACATCGTCCCAGACGATAAGTAAGCTGCTAAAACCGTAACTAATATTTTTGATTTATTTTTTTAAGCTTACGTGTAAGCTGTTTGTTTTATTTAACATCAAATTCAAATTTCAAAAATAATGTCGAATTTTACAAACTTCAAAAAACAATTATTTTACTCAAAAAATAATAAATAAAGAGTCATTTGCAAGCATTTATTGTTTTAATTTTGTCAAATTGATTATTTATATAAAATTTGCAATTTTAATTGTAATTAAAATGTCTAACAAGTTGCAGTATTGTTTTTTAATTAAGCCCTTGTTAATTTAACTAATAATAAATAAAATACTTCCTTTAACAAATAAGAATTAATAAAAACAAATTTCTTTAATTGATTGCTCAGCATTGTTGTTTTTAGCATTTAATTTTTTATTGAAGTGCATATAAAAAATAAATATATAAATATAGACGCATGTAAGTCTAGAAAAAAAATATATTGGTCTACAGTAGGTATAGTTTAATGGTTTTGTTTGGTTTCAATCAATTGAATATAAACAAACATATTGCAGAATTATTCAAACATATTAAATGTATATGTTTATTGACGGCTTAACAAAAAAAAATCAATAAAAGCTGTCAATTTTTTTGTTAATAAATTCTCACGCCAATTTTCGTTGTGTAAATGGTAGAGGGTTATTGGCTCAAAATAATATAAAACCATTATAAAAACTTAAATGTATAATTCCCAAGATATTTTCATGCACTTGTGAACTTTATTACTTACGTACTTACATATAAAGAGCTTATTTATTTTTTTATAAAAAATAAATAATATGCTAATATTTGTCATAATCAGATCAACTTTTTATGTAGTATTTTATATATCGTTATAGTTTATAGTTTCTATATAAAAATTATGACAAAAGCGACAAGAGATTTCTGGCACACCCCCAAATATTTTCGAACCTTTAAAATATGTTTTTATGCCTACGAATTTGTTTGTAATTTAAAAGACATATTTACACAAAAACAACATAAGGGAGAAAAATGATTTGGCTCTTTTCGTATAATATTAAATATTTTCACATGCTCTTCGAATTTTTGTTCGAATTATAAATAGTTATAAGAGCGACCGCTGCTATGCGCTTGGTAGCCAGTGTGCACATATTTTTCTAACAAAAAAAATAACTTAAATATTTCTTATCAACTACGTCATTTAAATTTATGGCTAATAGACAATTTCTTGAAAACGTCATTTAGCCAATATATACATATTATCTGTTATTTTTTTTGCTGCTTAAATAAAAGCAAAATAAACAGATTTAGCATTTTTCTTTTGCATTTCGCCAATTTCTATTCAACGACCTTGTGTATTTTTAGCATACTTTTCTTCTTCTATAATATTTGCTTTTATTTTGTCTAAGAGATTTATATGTCTACTAAAATGCCTTGTCATTACATTTTCATGCAAATGCTCAACAGATATATATATATCTATTATAAATATTAAATGTGCTCAACAGAACAAAAGACCTATAATTTAAATAAATGAATATAAAATATGAAAATTTTTACATATATAGCAACTTGCGCTCCATGTTCACTTGACCATGCTAATCAATTTGAATCCCAGACGAACTCGTTTTCATATTGCAACAAACCAGTTTGATGACGTAGTTGGCTCAGTTTAAGTGTAAATGCATGTAAATGACAGAGTTGCAAAAACAACAACAATTATATTAAGTGCAAATAAAAAATAATAAAAGACAAACAAAAGCAAAAACAAAATGCAGCTAGTGCGAAAAGTGCAAACAAGTGCAACAGCAAACAAAGGTGGCTGCAGTTGCAGCATGTGGCTTCTGGCGGGTAAGTGCAACAAATAACTAATATAGTGATAAGGTGGAGTAATTGAATTTATTTATGTTGAAAAACAAAAAGTCAACATGCTGTCGAAAATGGGCTTAAAAAATGTTAATATCCCCCCCTATAGGCAAATAAGGTGACGAAAATTATTCAAAAAATAAAGAGATCTAGATCCAAGTTTACCCATAGTCCCAAAACGTTTTTAAATGGGTTTGACATAAAACTAAGCTAGACCTTCAAAACTCTAGCGGAAACCATTTTATTGAGAATATTATTCTAGTTTTATAAAAGTACTTTTAAAAAAGCCCAAAAAAAAGTAAAGCAAAGCCAAAAATGTTCGATTATTTTTCTCAGTGCTTTTCATTCTCATTCCAACTGAATAATGACTTATTAATTCTAGATGATAAGGGTACTTTTTTTGGTTTAGAACCTTTCATTTTCGTATTTCCAACTTTAAGAACGAAATGTTAGAGCTTTAAATGAACAGGCCATCGGTTTTACTTTACCAACAAATTCTCGTAAAATGCGCTAGAAATATAATCTACACTGCAAAAAACAGGGCATGCACTACACCTAAGCGCCTTAGACCCTTTCGCTTAGTAGATAGACTTACGCAACAAAAAATATTTGCTTTAGACTAGAAATACTTACAATATTATGACGTCACAACGTTGCACTTAACTGACTTCTCAACCCTTTTACAAAAGAATTGATATTGCACAAAAAAATAAATAAAAATACAAAACTCCAGATAAGAGCACATCAGCTGATCCACTTTGGGGTCACAGGGTTGCATTCATTAACTGATCGTTTATTTTTGTTAAGTCGGCAGCATGTCAATCATTTTAATGAACAAGCAATCTTTAATTGCATACGTCATGACATTTGCACACATTTGGTAGCTGCAACAAATATTACAATAACAACAATAACAACAACCAGATAGAAAACAAAACAGAGCGTAGGAAAAAGCAAAAACAAAAGTTTAAAATTTATGGAATGCCAATTTCACTTACGCCCAACTTTATTACCCCTGACGCACATTTGCAACTTTGCTGCACAAGCATTCGAACAGGCGGCAACACGAGTATAGAGTGCAACGGATGCGTGGCAGCGGGGGCAAGTGGCAAACAAAACAAAATAAGAGTCAAAACGAAAAGCAAGTCTCGGATTGCCTTTTAGCTTTTACTTGAGCACATTTCACTCACTTGCTAGTATAGAGTTTATATCAGTGGCATAGATGGAGTGGGGCTTGGGGCAGCATTAATCCCGGCCCCCACATGAGTTAATGAAAATTTATTAATAATTGCTAAAATATTTTTAATATGATAAAAACAACGATAAATCTTTTTTTTTTTTTTTTCAAAAATTGCGATAAATCTTTTTTATTATTTTCAAAAATAGATATAAATTTTCATCATTTCACTTTTCCTTATAAAATATGTTCAAAACCGAGAATAAACTATTTGTTTCACTTTTTCCATTTAAACAGAAGAGAATAGACATAAGGCAGATAGATACAAATCAGCTCCTTTCTTATAGCGCACCTTCTCAGACCAATTCGTTTGCGGAGGGAAGCAATGAGTTCTTTGAATGATCTTCTCTATAATCTTCTTATTGGTTTGGCGTTGACAAGATCCATCGCCCATCTCGTCTGGTAACTGGCCTCCCCTTTAAATTATAGTACCACGGTCCCCAGCCTCATCAAACCATCACGTAACAGTAGCCAGTTCTTCTGCTTGCTACGTTACGCTAAACTCCATCTACGTCACTGTTTTAGTGTTTAGTCATAAAGACCCATCTAGTCGTATACTTACTATAGTCATATAGCTTTGGCTCTATAGCTCTACAGTTACCTACGGTTTGTTTATTTGTCTCTCCACATTTTGTTACATTTTTGTGCTCGAATTTCCACAATACGGAAAATGGAATATGGACTACGGAATACGACTACGACTACGTTTGATGTTGGTTTGAATGGTGTTGTTGTTGCACAGTCAGCGCCATTGCTGCTAGCCTGATAGTTGCTGCCAAAGCGGAGGATTGTGGCCATGAGGAGTTCACCAGATGCGCTGAACCACTGGAAATGTTGCATTTAACTTCGGAATTTTCGATTGGTGCTGCCAAAAAGGAGGAATTGGATAAACTTTGTCAGTAAGTTGTGTTTGTTGTTTGTTTCTTTTTTTTTTTGTTACCTTTAAATTGAAAAAAGCTGCCAAACAATAACAGTTTGGCGAGTGTTATTGTTATTGTTGCATCAGCATAACTGCTTTTTAAGCGTTTTTTTTTTTATTAAAGTATCTGTATCTTTTATGCACAGTGAACTGCGCAAAGGCGTACGCTGCATACAAAGCTTTACGCGTCGCTGCATGGATCTGCAGCAGCGGAATCAGTTCAACAAACTCTATCATGGCACGAATCAGTTTATAAGGGATCTGTGCAATAAGGGCGAATTCCAGGAGGGTAGGCCAAAAGAACTTTATATCAATTGTACAAGTAACAAACTCTTAGTTTGTTTTCTTCACAGAGTATCTAAAGCATGCACCCTGCTCGGAAATGGCCAAGCGTGACTTTGAGGTCTGTGCCAATCGCTATAAACAAACCATGGTCTTTCTCAGGCCCAACAATAATCAGGAGAGCGCTGAGAATGGCACGCTGACGGAAAATATTAAAACAATTTGCTGGTATGTAAAAGAGTATCTGACAGATACTTGGGCAGTTAGGCTTATTTATGCTTGCTTGTAGCTCCATCAATGAGCTGGTAGATTGCTCGGAAAGCGCAGCACTCAAGATCTGTGGCGCTGATGCGGCCAAATTTACACGTTCGTTGGTGGATAAATACGCCAACAGTTTGACCAAGGTGAGTGGAAGTTAAACTTAAAAAACAAAATTTATTTTAGATCAGCACAAAAAATAAATCTGTCAAAAAATCACTTAAATTGGAACCCGAAAAATAGTCAAAAATTATCAAAATTTTATGATTCGTTTCCCTTCTTTGATTCATGATCAGAGCAATCTATTTGTCATGTGGTTCATGGAAAATAAAATTAGCTCTTCCTACCTCTCCATCTGCGTTTCAGATCTATTGTGAGGACTATACACGTCATCCCGGAATTTGTCGCGATGGCGATCCAGATGGGGCCAATACATTGCAGCTCAGTAGTTTTGGACTGCTGTTGACCGTATTTTTGTTGCTGTTACCAAGATAGATGCAAGTTAATGAGCGCTTTGTAGCTGCAACAAGTTAAGTTTACTTTACTAATTACAAAAACATTTATTAAAGGTTTGCAAAACGCAACACACAAACAACATAAACACACACACACACTAATGAAGGTATATTTAAGGTTTCCAAAACACACACACACACACATACTAAAAGCGCACACACACACACATTGTTTACTAAGAGCAAGCAAGTTAATAGGCATATTGAAAATATTTGTTGCATACTTTTTTGTGCTTTATTTAGCGTATTGAGTATATAGAGCGGGTATATAGAGCGAGTATATAGTGGAATATTGAAAACCAAGCATAGCCTATACTAAATGTTAAGTATGTTAGTAGAATTATAAACAACTACAAAAAACAAATAACTAGTGCGTTTGTGTATGTAACTACTGTACAGTGGTCTCTCGGCCGAAGAGAAATATGCGTAAAGTGTTAGTTAAGTCGTAAATAGGTTAGTTAATCTGAAGTTACTGCTATATTGAAGGATTTGGAAATATAACAAAGTTGTTGGCACTAGCTCTAAGCAAACAACACATCAAAACAAATATAATGAGTGCAATATTTATTTAATTTAGATTTGTTAAATATTTAACATTAGTTACACTCTAAAAGAAGTAGTCTTAGTTCAATTGCAGCACAAATGTTTACACCTTTGGCAATTATATTAATTGTTTGCAGCCAACTTTATTTATATTAAAGTAATTGTCACAAAATGCACAAACATATCTGCAGCTTGTTTAAAGTAACTTAGCAAAGCTATAAAAATTAAAGGCTCACAATTAAAGCAACAACAATACACATATCGGCAATAAATAAAAGTGCATTTCAACAAAAGAGATTTTTTAAAACAACAAAAAATTTATTCACTAAAATACGTACATATAATATTTATTTAAATTTTTATGATAAAAATTACAAATAACAAAAAATAAATAAACAATTTTGCAAAATAAGCACTTAGTTAAAGATACCAAAATGTAAATAAGCTACAACATGTAACAAAAAACTTAATACAAAATATATAAAAAATAAACAAAATAAATATTAGTTCTACTTAAAAACTGTGAATATATTATAATTTAAGCAAAAAAAACACACACACACAACTAATAAGTAAAAAGCGAAACAAAAACAATAAACAGAAATAAATATATATAAAAAAGAAGAAGAAAAAAACAACCAAGCCAATTTTGTTTTACTGCAACGTTTATAAACTCACGCACACACACACACACATAAGGAGCGTGCTCTCTAAAGCCTGCAGCAGCGTGTCCGTGTGTGTGCTTGTGTGAGTGTTTCTGCGCTCGTTTGCTTTCTGTGTGTTTGTATGAATAAGCGTGCATATTTGCGCAGCATACTTTTGGGCACCGCACACATACAAACACACACACACTCGCAGTGTGGCAACGCGTTACCCTTAACCGAGTGCCATAATTTATGTGGCATTCATTAGACAAACGGCGATGACGATGTGGCTTATAGAGCGTTGGCCGGGGGGGAGACATGTTGGGGTTCACCAAAGTCGAAGGGATTTGCAATGTTTTGGCGGCTACTTGCCAGATGCTATGCAAAGTGCAGCTAATTTATAAGACCGCGCCAAACATAAATAGTGGCAACTACTCAAGAATTCTGGCTCATGACAAAACGCGTATATGCAACACACAAATAGGCAACTTAGTGATGACACGATAATAAAAGATATTTTATGCCAAAAAAATGTGTCCCACAATGTAGCGGCAATAATATAGAGGTGATCGACATTGCCACGCTCTTCAATCTACTAATGGAGAGCATTATAAGGCTGATGGGCACAATATTAACCAACAGATTTTTCCAACTCTTTGGATACGTCGATGACATTGATATCATCGACCGCACCATGCGTGATGCCACTGGTGCCTTTAATGCTATTGAAAGAGAATCAGCTACAGTGGGTCTAGCGGTAAACGAGGGCAAGACCAAGTTTATGGTGTGCTCCAGTAGAGAATCGCGGCGTCTTGAGCAGGGAGCTATAGCTTTTTTTTATCTGGGCTCCGCGGTAACAAATACCAATAATGTCAGCCTGAAGATCAAGCGAAGAATAACTCTTGCCAACAGGTGCTACTTGGAGTCCTCTCTCGTCAGACAAAACTGACACTCTATAGGACACTAATCCTTTCAGTCCTCTTATATGCTCTACTAGGAGAGAAGGACGACAGTAGTAGTAGTAATATGGTGTAGACGCCTGGATGGTAACACAGTCGGATGCTGTTCTCGGGATGTTCGAGAGAAAGATTCTTCGCAAGATCTTTGATCCCGTTTACGTTGGCGCTAATTATCGTGCTCGATGGAACGATATGAGCTATGCGGCGTTATTGACGTAGTGAAGTGAGTAAACATTCAGCGACTTCGCTGGCTGGGTCGTGTAGCTCGTGTAAATGCGGAAACACCAGCAATTGATTGAAGGGGAACACCACGGCTGCGTTGGCAAGACCAAGTGGCGGAAGCTCTGCCAGCCCTTGGTGTTTTCAAGTGGAGAAGGCGCGCGCAATGCAGAATTGCCTGGAAGAAAATGTTGCACCAGGCTGATACCAGTTAGGGTTATCAATACTGGCTAATGCCAGTTAAGAAAAAGAAGATCGACATTGCCAGCATCCGGGTATGGGCAGTGTCGCCAAATTAGTGCGTTAGAACGAGGCTCTACGAAAATGTTCTATGTGTGTGGTAAGAAGTTGTATTCTTTATCGGGACTACCACGTCTGCTAGAGACTTATTAAGTAGCTATCAATCTAAGCTATTACTTGACTTGCTAGCAGAATACGTCTGAGGCGGATGCTCCCAGCGTAGCAGACATAATCCTTAATAATTTTATATTAAATGATAATTACCTGTGATTGCTCAAAATATGAAATCATTTTTTTTTTATATCATATTTTTTTATCACAATATATTTTTGTGCGGGGCAAGAGCTGCTTCGATGCCTTGCATCCCCTGCAAGCAGCAATTTGACCGTGTCTCACGCAAGTTCGCCTTGTGCGGGCTACGGATCCATTGCCCACGCCTAATTTTCTGATTTTGTGTTTACCTGCTTAAGCAGTTGGCAAATTAAATGACTCAAGAGAAAATTTGTAAGCTTAAATGATAAAAAGATACATACGGAACGCACCTATTTTAACTAGGTTCAAAGTTTTTTAAAATTTAAACATGTTCCGAGTCTAAATTAAAATCTTGCTTCCGTGATGTCGCTGTCATCTCTAGCTTCCCACACACACAATCAAAACGCTTAGCAAATACGCAAACCAAACGCTTTGACCGCAATTGAATTTCTACTGGCAGGCAATGTGCACTCTAAATGAGCATAAGCTCTGGACAATTTTCAAAAGGACAAGCAAACACACACACTCACAGATGGTGACTCAAACAGCAGCTCATTTTGCTTCTAATACAAATGCAGAGAGATGTAGCACTGGGAGCAGTGGGAGTACACTCTCTACTGAGCTCTCAAAATGCCACTACTTAGCAAATCAATACGGGTTACCTGTCGTTGCGTACGGAATCACGGTCTGCACGATTGGCCCGGCCAATGCAGCTCAAATATTTACGTTCCATTTAAAGTGGCATGCCAAAAATGTCCAACAACAACAAAGAGAATTTCCAAAAGATATCGAACTAAAGATGCTCTTAAGGCAGCGAATCGAGCAGTAACCAAAATGTATTAAATGTGATTCTACTCTGACGCAGCAATCTTTTTATGACTTGCAACACAATGAGGTCTTACCTTTTTGGATTCCTACCAGACGAAGAACATAAAGTATAGTATAAATTGTCTTCAAAAACTTTAAAAAATGGGTGAGTAAAAATTAATAATTTACAAATAAACATTATTTAATGCAGTTTTAGTTTTGTATCTTTGCATCTTTGTATCTTTGTATCTATGTATCTTTGCATCTTTGTATCTTTGAATCTATGAATCTTTGAATCTTTGAATCTTTGAATCTTTGAATCTTTGAATCTTTGAATCTTTGAATCTTTGAATCTTTGAATCTTTGAATCTTTGTATCTTTGTATCTTTGCATCTTTGCATCTTTGCATCTTTGCATCTTTGCATCTTTGCATCTTTGTATCTTTGTATCTTTGCATCTTTGTATCTTTGTATCTTTGTTTCCTTTTATCTATGTATCTTTGCATATTTGAATCTTTGTTTCTATGTATCTTTGTACCTTTATATATTTTTATCATTGTATCTTTGTATCTTTGTAACTTTGTATCTTTGTATCTTTGTATCTTTGTATCTTTGTATCTTTGTATCTTTGTAACTTTGTAACTTTGTATCTTTGTATGTTGGTATCTTTATATCTTTGTATCTTTGCATCTTCTCTATCATTTATATTTTCATCATTTGACTACAAACTTACTTTCATTTCGAATATACCCTCTGTAAGTGTATGGCAACAGCTACAACATTAAACAGCATCGACATAAAGTCATCTTCATTGAGAAAAGACCATTTTCAACTTCATTTGTTGCGCAAATATGCGAAACGTATGGCTTGTTATACGCCTGTATGCATGCTATGCATATTGTGCATATTTTTCCCCATTTTCCGCCCATCTCTCTTAGTTTGTCGACTTTCCGGCTCCCTTTGAGCTTGCCTGTATTAATTTAAAGTCATATTTTTTGATGTGAACTTGAGCTGCTACAATTTTGTGTAAAAGTTTGCTGCCACAAGACAATTATTTGCACAAGAATTTTGCAATGTCTACAGCACTCTCCTTCTCTCGTTTTGCTTGCATCATAGTTGCAGGCTTTTTGTATGCTGTCTATATGTCTGCTTCACTTCCTGACTGTCTATCCGTCTGTCTGTCTGTGTGCCAGTCTGTAAGTAACTGCAATTGAAATGTACGATATTTTTGCTTTTTAATTAATTGAAAATATCTGCTTTGTGGCAAAGACGGTAAGTGGGTAAGTGGCAGCCAACCGCATTGGTAAAACAGGTAAAAGCAAAGGTAAAGGCCAGCAAGTGCTTGAGCTTGAGCTAACAGTGTAAAGAGCAAGCGTTTCTCTGACTCTGACTCTAAATCGTTAAATTTCTTTTTCTCTCATGTATTACAGCCGGACGTGACAATGTTTCATCCATTCACACGCTGTTTCTACCACTCTCTTAGCCCCTTTGCCCGCGAGTCCTTGTGGATTTCATTGCTTAATCCTTTGTAAGCGGCAACAGAACGATTACAATTCGTTTTGTTTGCGCTTGCTTTTATTTTATATTTCCGTTACGACTAATCTGCAATTATGTTTCACATAAAAATCGTATCACATGGCAGACAACAAAACTATGGGCTATATGCAAACAGCAATTGCAACACTATGCAACAAACAAAAACAGCAAATAACAAGTACTGCAAAACTTTATTTCCGCCATATTTGCTTGGTTCTCGGGGGGAAGCTGTAGCTGGTAAACTGTCAGCTGGAGGCTGCTGGGCTGATTGTTTGGCTGTTGTGATAGTCGTGAAAAAATATTACAAAATAAAAAGCGTCAGAAAACAACAGCTGCGACAACAACAATACGAACAATACGAACAACAAGAGCAACAATACAAAACTGTAGAACAGTCAACGAACAACAGTGCGTATGTGTGATTTTTGTATGTACTGCAGCTGTTGTTGTTGTGTCTATGTCATGTACAAATCAAAGTTAATTAGAGAGCAACAGAGTTTGTCAGTTTTATTGATAGAGAGACAGACACACAGAGAGAGAGAGAGAGAGAGAGCGTGAGACAGAGTTAGAGATAAAGAGAAGTTTGCCCAAAATCTGTGTAATTGTAAATTTTTAGTCCTTGGGCAGCAAGCTGTTTGCGCTTGAAACTTGATACAAGAAAATATAAAAGTTTTGATTTAAGTAAATCTAAACTTTGATATATTATATCATATATATATATAAAATAAGATATGCATAATATTTCTTAATCTAAGCTTGACTGACTTTAACAAGCTGTTATCGGTTTACGAACAGATGTGGGGCACTTCACTGCTTGATACCAAAGGTAGCCAGGAAGCCTACGACCTGGTCCATACAACACTGCGCTGGATTTCATCAGCAGTTCAGGATAGTCAGCGCCAATATATATGCTAAGTTTTCTCTTCCAAAGATACTTGCATCACACTAGGCTAAAAGCAGAAATGGGAATGCCAGTTAATAATTCAATTTAAAATCAAAAAAAAGTTTTAAAAATTACAAATTTATTTACTCTACTGCAATTACGACAAACGCTAATTGCTTTGGAAATGGTAATTTCTCGAAATTAATCTGCTTAAGTATTACATTAGTTTGTGGCTTTTACAATTTCTGTTTATTTTTTTATTTTAAATTTCATTTTGCAATTTGACTGTTAAAAATTTATGCATGGTCAAGTTGGACACTATTTTTTTGTAATAGCACAAATTATACTTTATAATTTAAGCCACCGCTTATTTTTTTTAATTGTATTTTTTTTTATATCTCTACCAGAAAATACACTAATCCGCTTTAAGCGCATTTAATCAGCTGCATATTTGCGCCTTTTTATAGTAAATGTTTAAACATATACACAATATACTATTTATATGTAAATGTATTTTGTAGATACATATATATATATATATATATATGTAAAAAAAGCTGTGCAACGCAAACATTTTTTGACAATTCAATGATTATTTTGTGGCGCAGATTAAAATTTGCATGCTGTTTAGCAAAATGGGCAAATAAATGTTTTGATTGTGCGGAAAAAAAACAGCACAAGATGAGTCAGAGCAAGAGGCAGAGCATATCCTTTGGCAGACATTTTGATGATTTCCATCAAGGGCCATGACCATGACCAGAGTTGACATCGAGCGCATTGCAATGTTGCAGATTAAAACAGATTACATTTGAATTATTTGATAATGGAGGTGCACTGACATCATTACGTACCACCACATATATGTGTACATATGTGTTCACTATATAAAGGACTCTGTGCGAATGCATTGAATTCCATCACTTTGAGCATTATTTCGATTTATTTTTTCTCTCTAAAACAGAAGTATCCCATGTAATTTATCGCTTGAAATAGTTATTTGTATAGAACACTGCAATTAGTGACGTAACAAATGATTGAAAGCTCAGAGCCAGCGTCAGTTCAACTTTTAATTAGAATTTACTTAAAAGTGTGCCCACACAAAGGAATAAAAATGAAAATAGCATTAAATAATGGACATAGACATAG
Organism: Chymomyza fuscimana; assembly: GCA_949987675.1. Classification (NCBI taxonomy): domain Eukaryota; kingdom Metazoa; phylum Arthropoda; class Insecta; order Diptera; family Drosophilidae; genus Chymomyza; species Chymomyza fuscimana. Next base: position 102,096,615 of record OX465089.1, read on the forward strand.
ATATAGGTAAATTATTTTTATTTATGTACTTATTAATTTAAATATATTATAATTATGAATAATAGTTCATTCTGGCCAAAATAGACAACAATGACAATTGTATCATCCAAAGTTTTTGAGAGAAAATAAAGATTTAGATATTTCTTTTAAAATTTACGAATTTTATTTAATAGGCAAAACAAATAAGAAGCATATTCGTTATATGCAGCAAAATATATTTGAAAAGGAAACACCAGGCGAACAGAAAACCCAGCAAGCAGCTGAAAAATATAAAATTAAAATTCCGAACCGACCGTTGAATTCAAAATTTGTAAAATTTAAAAATTTTTGTATTGTAACTGCCATTTTGGTTTCAAAATACCAGGCGAACAGAAATCCCAGCACGTAGCTGAAAAATAAAAAAATCAAATTCAGAACCGACCGTTGAATTCAAAATTTGTAAAATTTAAAAATTTTTCGTTGATTTCTGGTCAATTTCAAACTATTGTAACTGCCATTTTGGTTTCAAAATACCAGGCGAACAGAAACCCCAGCACGTAGCTGAAAAATAAAAAATTCAAATTCAGAACTTGTAAAATTTAAAAAATTTTCGTTGATTTCTGGTCAATTTCAAACTATTGTAACTGCCATTTTGGTTTCAAAATACCAGGCGAACAGAAATCCTAGCAAGTAGCTGAAATATAAAAAATTCAAATTCAGAACCGAACGTTGATTTCTGGTTAATTTCAAACTATTGTAACTGCCATTTTTGTTTCAAAGTACCAGGCGAACAGAAAACTCAGCAAGTAGCTGAAAAATAAAAAATTCAAATTCAGAACCGAACGTTGAATTCAAAATTTGTAAAATTTAAAAATTTTTCGTTGATTTCTGGTCAATTTCAAACTATTGTAACTGCCATTTCGCTTTCCTAATACCAGGCGAACAGAAATCCCAGCAAGTAGCTGAAAAATAAAAAATTCAAATTCAGAGCTGACCGTTGAATTCAAAATTTGTAAAATTTAAAAATTTTTCGTTGATTTCTGGTCAATTTCAAACTATTGTAACTGCCATTTTGGTTTCAAAATACCAGGCGAACAGAAATCCCAGCAAGTAGCTGAAAAATAAAAAATTCAAATTCTGAACCGACCGTTGAATTCAAAATTTGTAAAATTTAAAAATTTTTCGTTGATTTCTGGTCAATTTCAAACTATTGTAACTGCCATTTCGCTTTCCTAATACCAGGCGAACAGAAATCCCAGCAAGTAGCTGAAAAATAAAAAATTCAAATTCAGAGCTGACCGTTGAATTCAAAATTTGTAAAATTTAAAAATTTTTCGTTGATTTCTGGTCAATTTCAAACTATTGTAACTGCCATTTTGGTTTCAAAGTACCAGGCGAACAGAAATCCCAGCAAGTAGCTGAAAAATAAAAAATTCAAATTCAGAACTGACCGTTGAATACAAAAATTTGTAAAATTTAAAAATTTTTCGTTGATTTCTGGTCAATTTCAAACTATTGTAACTGCCATTTTGGTTTCAAAATACCAGGCGAACAGAAATCCCAGCAAGTAGCTGAAAAATAAAAATTCAAATTCAGAGCAGAGAGTTGAGTTCAAAATATGTAAAATTTAAAAATTTTTCGTTGAGCCCGCCTTAGTTTTAACATTTCTGAACTAATAATCCAGAATTGATTTACCAGGCGAACAGAAAAAAGCAGCAGGTGGAATAAAATTAGTAACTAAAAGTATGCTACATTAATTTTGCATTTGAATCAAAGATAAGCAAAATATGTTAATCTTTGTGGCATACTTCTAGTTACCAAATTTTGCAACTGCGCTCTATTGAAATTTTTAAATTTTTAAATATGGGCACCTTCTGTGAATTCTGTTCGCCTGGTATATTGGGCCCGAAAAAGTCGTTATGAAATTTCAAAATTAAGCCAGACTCAAGAAAAATTCTCAATTTTAAGCTATTTTACACACAATAAAGAAGAATCCAAGCGGAAAATATTTTAAAAATTTCGCCAACTTCTGGTTTTTTTGTCGGCCTGGTATTTTGGTTCTACTTCAATCTCGGCTGGTCTCAAAGGAAATTTTTTAAATTTTAAACTCAATTCATAGTACTAAAAATTAATTTTGAATAAAATGGCGATGGTAGTTCTGGCTGAATTCAAACATTATTTGAAAAATTTTAAAACGACAAAAAAATTGAATCTAAATTTTAAATTAATAGCGCCTAATAACCTACGAAACCATACTGTAAAATTAAAAATGTATTTTTTTTTATTACATAAAAATTTGAGTTTATTGACGATGTAAAGGCAAAACAAATTATAAATAAACTTATTAAGAACTTATAGTATATGGAGTTTACATATTATATATTTATTACCAGGGCATGTGTCATTGACTTCCTGCGTTGCAAACTAATTTTAAATGAAGTAATGGCCCGGAGGAAAGAAGAGTCCAACACCTTAAAGATGGATAATTAATATAAAATTTGCATCCATTACATTTTTGTATCAAACTAGTTATCACCTCCAAGGCCGCACCTTCACCGAGAAATCGGTCCACATTTGCCAGGAATCCATTGTTAACACTATCCACCAAGGTTCATCCCAACACATTGCTACTAGTTGTTAAGAGCCAGGGTAAAATATAATCTGTAAATAATATAATTATTTAAGTTAATTAATAAATAATGCTCTGAATGTATTGATAAGCCCACCTTGGTGGCTCCAAAGCCGCACCATCATCGAGAATCGGTCCAAATTTGCCAGAGTTTATTGAAGAAGAATTATACTAATAATGATGAAGAAAAGGGCAGCACTTTAAAGATGAATAATTAATATAAAATTTGCATCCAGTACTTTTTGATCAACCTAGCTTCACCGGGAAGACATATTGCTCTGCATGTAATAATAATGCGACTTTGAAGCCTCCAAAGCCATCATCGAGAAATCGGTCCACATTTGCCAGGAATCCATTGTTAACATTTGAACGGACTATCCACCAAGGTTGTTATGAGCCCGTAGGGTAAAATGTAATCTGTAGATAATATAATTATTTAAGTTAATTAATCATGTTTGTATCCTTAAAGCTGTTAAAATTGGAATGACTTAGATTCATACGGGCAAATACTAATAAAAATTATTTTAAAAAAACCAAGTTTTTTATGGCACAATTTAAATTTATTTCCTAGGAAATTTTTGCACAAAGTCCCTGCCAACTTACTATGTGAATATTTTAGTAGTGCTGCTCAAAATGTTCACTTTGGCAGCCATTACTGAAGGACAAGAGTAACAGCGACGACTCTAAACGGAGCAAAAGTGATAACAGCGACAACCCTAGACCATTGTTGACACTCAACAGTCACAGCTCGGCATTTTTTGGCAACAAAACAATCGTTAACACAAAACATTTGCATGCACTTTGGGGTGCATTTGGTTTTAAGGTAGCTACAGGCCCCTCCCAATGCCCCCCATTAAATATGCAGCACCTATGACATGTGACACGGCGCTTGGCAGTTTAAAGCTGACAAGGCGCAGAGAAGTAAAGAGATTGAGGTGAAAAAGGACTCCCTCGACTGACTGTCCTGTGCAAGCAGTAAACGTTTAGAGAAGCTTTAGAAATCTGCCAGCAATTTGCTGCAAAATTTGTCAAACAAAGTCGAAAAATTAGAAAAATTATGACTTCCGCAATTGTTGGGTAACAAAGAAGCGTAACGTGAGGCAAAAAGCAAAAGTTCAAAGACGGGCAACTGTTGCTTTTACCCAACAATACACACACCCACCCACCCACACACACACACGGCATAAAGTTTTCAAATAGAAAATGTTTAATTTCCCCAAAGACAACGTCGAGCTCCAGATACATATACCAGAGAATGTAACCGTAGTTGTTGTATCTGTTGCCAAAATGCTGCGTTTTCGAGTTACGCCAAGAAAAGTTTCTTTATATTTTACAATGCCAGCGTGTGTGTGTGTGTGTGTGTGTGTGTGGATATAGGTGTGGGTGTGTTGGTATAGGTGTCTAAGTCCGCCGTTGCAACAGTGCAGCCAAAAAGTTTTTGGGGCTTCGGGAAAGTTGCGCACCCTCAACGGCATCCAGCATAGAACTTGTTAGTTTGCTATAGCGTTGAAAATTATATTATTTTAAACTTTTCAAATGTCGCCAGAGAGTCGGAAATTTTTCAAGCACACACACACACATACACACAATCTTACACAGAGTTAACAAAGTATTGGTGAGCATGAATGTGTGTGTGTGTCTTAATTAAACATTTTGAGCTCTAATGAAGCTGACAGCAACAAATCGAACTCTTTTGACTGGCAATTTTTGTGAAGTAAAACATTTTTCGAAGAGTAACTACTATCAGCTGGTTTATACGTGTTGAAATTTCAAATTTCGAAAAGTCGCTGTTTATAGTTTAGATTTAAAGAATAGGTACTAATATATATGATTCAAAATCTGTTATGCTTAAGCTGAAGCTTGTTTTACACTTCGTGATTTTATATTGTGATATTGAGGTAAAAGTGTTATGAATTAAATCAAATTTCATAACACAACACAATTTTTTAGCAACGCATTCCAAATGTCTTTATTAATACTTTACAAATGTGTTATACTTATGAAATCATATCATCTTTTAACAAAAGTTGTATATGTTATCATTTTAAAACGATTAAATAAGACAATTCGTGATATTTTATCGTTATTACAATTTTACACAGTAGTAGAAAATTGATTCATTATAATCTAAGATATCCCCTGCCCAGCTGGCTGCATATACGATTTCAAAATAAGAAATCTCCAATTCATAAAAATATATGTATATATTTTTGAAAATTTAACTAAATTAAATTTAAAAAAATGAGATGCAGCCAAGGGAGCTCGGCAATACCCTGTAGCCTTTTTCTCGAATAAAATCTACCTTTAAATATTCCTTCTAAAAACTTTCCAATTGGAAAACAAAAATTTCGATCGATTTTGTTGAAAATCGAAAGTTACGTCAATGAAGTAGTTGTCTTCGCAAAAGTCAAGGGACTCAGCTCTCTCGAAACGTATGAAAACATCAACTAATGACTCTTCTTATCCACCCGTCCTTATACCGTTACCACCTCCTTTAAAACATAATTTGTAGGCTTAATATCTCGATGTGTACATTTTTGTATGATAAATGTTTGATAATGAGAGGGTTTTCAAGTTTCCTTCTTTTACTAATTCCTTTTCAACTTTACTTAGAATTAGTTTATCACTTAAAAATGTTCCCTTTCTAGAAGATCAACAAAAAACCAAGTCTTGTATGAAAAAGCAATTGAAAAAAATTCCTTATAGTGAAAAGTTCGTGACTGTAGAAACTTATTTATCAATATGATTCAACTCAACTTGCTAATTTTATTTTAATTAAGACGCTACTTAATCAATGCGTGATGATCATATATATTTCTGCCAGAATTTGTCTTGAATGTATACAGATTAGTAGCAAATCTTGATAGACCCAGAACTACACTTCAGATTTAGCACAAGGATTCCACAAAGAAATAGAAAAAATGTTGCTGGTTGTGAATTAATAAGGAGCGCTAACCAGTTTTCCAAAATCTTTAATTTTATTACAACCAAAATATAAAACTCACGTGTTTATACTTTTCTAGCTTATACCAAAAAATATTGATTACATGTATATCGAAAAGCTTCACTTCACTTTGGCTCAGGCCTGAATTAGTCATGAAATCATTCCGGATTATTTCAGGCCTGAACGTCCGAACTGCCGTGTTATTATAGCCCATAAAAAATTAATAAGATGAAGAATTATGGTCGAGAATAACTATTGTTTCGTCACGCCACCTTTTAAATACTAAATCATTAGCATAAGCATAAGCATGTTAAATAACATAAAACGCCATGTTAGTTTAAGTTACTATGTTAAGCCATGAAGGCTACTGACTTTTACATTGTAAACTCACTCTCTATTCTCTCTCTATTATTTCTGTTAGTCCACGAAAAAGTTGAAGTTTTGTTAAAGAAATCATCGCGCGAATCTTTCCATATACGTAACAATTAATACTAATTACATACACTGTCACAATGTTGAAATACATGAACTCACAAATATTCAAACAACAAACAAACCTTTGTTAACATTATAAAATTCGCGAACATTATGAATATCGATCGTCTGTTAGATTTAGAATTAGAATTAAAGAAAATACTAAAAATACACAAATAAACGAAAAAAAAAGAGAACCATACCAGATAATATCTATTTACGTAAAATTTGTAAAAAATGTACTATAACCCCTTTGAAAAACTCTAACTACGCCACTGTTCTGATAACCAGCATTTGCTGTAATATCTAGAAAACCCTGAGCTGCTTATCGCAAAGATGTCTGCCGCATATACTTGCATATCTTTTGCAAATATAAATATTTAAATAGCATTAAAAGTGCAGTTGCAGCTGCAGCACAAAAAACAACTAAAATCTTAAGTGTTGCCTACTTTTATGCGCAAAAGGTAAAAACTCTTTGAGCGTTGTTGCATTTTCAAATGCATTTACGGTTCGTTGTCATATTCACTTTGATATTTTCGTTTCAATTTCAAGTCACTTGGACAGATTAAATGTCTAGTCCATTCGAGCGCTTACTCCAAAGCCTAAATGTCTCTCACTGTCCACCCGCCCTCTCTCTCTCGATTGCAGTCCATAAATGCACTTGTGGTTGACTGAGCTGGTGCAACTGTAGACACAGAAGAGAGAGAGAGCGAGAGAGAGTGTGGGTGAGAGAGTGCGTTAGAGAGTACGTCAGCTGTTGTTGCATAGACAAGCTGCATTTCGGACATGATGATAATGACGTCAGTTGTCGGTTGCTTGGTTAGTTGCATGGTTTGGCCTGTATTTGCATTTTGTTGCCTCTGCATGCATGTGTGTGTGGCATGTTGTTGGTGTGGTTTATAGCAACATCTTGTCCAATTTATTACCACTTTCGTTTGGTAGCATAATAGGCAATGTACACTCACACACAGAAACAGTACTCCCCCACACACACTCTCACAAAGCCATAGACGCACTTGCGGCCAATGTGCATATCTATAACACGTTACACACACGCATACACACACACAAACACACACGCTCTCAAAAATACAAAAATACAAAATGGCTTTTATAGCATAAAACAGGCTCTGGCTGTATTTCTGCTTCATCAGTTACATGCTTTGAATAATTGAAGCGTATTTAGGCACACACACACACACACTCTCACATATAGCACAGCAGCAACTGTATCTATAACTGCATTTGTATCTGTATCTCTTACTTTGTGTTGGTATTGTAGCTGGAGTTCTTTTTAAGTCTTGCTCCTACTTTATACGATTATTAAATTATTATGTGCTCTCGCTTGCTTTTCCCCTCTCACTCTCCCTCTTTTTCTCTGTGTTTTGCTTAATTTCTCATAACTTGCTGTACTGCTACTTAAAATATAAAAGTTTTTCAAATTGCATTTCGTTTTCCACAAAATTTAAATTGAAAATATGAATTTTAGTCCATTAAATATTACGCACTCTTTTTCTCTCTCGTTCTTTGCTTTTTGCTGATAGTTGCGTAATATTCACAAATAACTGCATGCTCAGCAAAGGTCTTGTGTGTGAGTGTGTGTGCAATTAGCATATAGAGTGAGCTCTCCACATAGCGAATATACTAGAATGAATATAGAATGAAATAAACGAGAATCGAAGGATCGTCTATATTATTGTAACCGATTTAAAAAGCTCTAAGTTGCTTTCTATTGAAGCAGACAACGAAATTTATCTTAAGTGGAAACAAGAATCTTAATAAAAAAAAAAGAGTTAAAGCGAGTTAGTAACTTTTTTTTTGTAGTATTTGCTGTTTATTGAGAAACAGATAATAAATCGAATCGAAAGCGATTACGCCTATTTAGAGATCTAATTTTGAAACACAAACAGAAAGCGACTATAAAACTATTATGTAGCTGAAACCGGTATTGATTTACCCATCAGGTATTATCATAAGTTTTGCCTTAATAACCTTTGGTTTAATATTCTTCTAGACGTTGTAAGATAGAGGGGGATGGAACAAGGGCACCTAGCACTAGAGAGGCAATTACAGAAATATATGTTCATTTATAAGTGGGCTCCGCTATCATCTTATCGACTTGAAACTTGGTTTGTAAAATTCATCGTTTTATGGCAAGTGAATAAAAAAAATTAAAAGGACCTTTTAGACGGTATTGTGTTGATCAAACAAAGTAAGTAAATTCAAAGAACTTACGAAGTAATACATATTACTATCAAAAAATGTTTAACTACAAAAACACTTTTAAATAAAATTACGTATACGTATTCCCACATTTAGCGGTAAAAATATTGAACAAGTATTATACGTGCTACCCTTCCTGACGTATGGATCTGCGCTAGATCAGATCTTATGATCACGGAATTATTTCACAAAAAGAAATTTAGATCTCTTTTCACGAATCGGGAGACTTGGGCTGAAGGCAGCCCCTGTGGAAACCTCCTGTGGCAACAATGGGTCACGGATGTGCCCAAAACTGAACAGGGTATAGGAGTCGCTGGACCCAACACCAGAATCTCTATTGCAATGGGTATTTGGCCCAGCGTCTTTCAAGCAGAGATTCATGCCATAGAGATTTGCGCCCACAGTGTCCTTAACAAGGGAGAACAAATTTTTATTTATTCAGATAGCCAAGCTGCTATTAGGGCACTATCACCATGGAGCATCTTCTCCATGATAGTAACAGAATGTCATAGTTACCTTCCCTTAACAGAGTCGTGCTGTGTTGGGTACCTGGACACTCAGGAGTGGATGGAAACGCGATCGCTGATGATCTAGCACGACAGGGTGCATCCACCTCGACTATATCTCCTGCGCCTTTCTGTGGTATTGGTTGGTGCACAATCAAGACCATGGTAAACAAATGGGCTGCAGAAGAACATGGGAGATACTGGCTCTCCTTACCGGGGCTGCGACAAGCAAACGCGCTTGTAAAACTGGATATGATCAAGACAAAAGGTCTTGGCAGACCGAACTTAAAACTCCTGGTAGCATACCTATCTGGGCACCACACTGTAAGATACCATCTACAGAAAATGGGCCTATCGGATTCTTCAGAGTGTAGACTCGGCCTCGAAGACAATGAAACCACCAGACATATTCTCTGTGACTGCCCAGCGCTGGTGTGGGACAGAGCCTGTCACATGGGAAAGGAACAGATGAGTCTTTTCCATCTTAGGTCAACACCAACAAAAGACCTACTGCTATTCATACGGAAAGTGAAAAGTCTTTTGCATTAATTTATGGGTACGGTACATAAGATCACAGTCGCAGTGCCCCACCTCTATGTGAGGAACCCCCGCGGGGAAAAAAAAAAATTATACGTGCTAAAATTATCCAGTTCATCAAGTTTCAAGCGTGTCTTGACTTAATTCCAAAAGTTTATCAAAGTTAGCCCAGTGCTCATTGGTAGCTATTTGTTAAGAGCCAAAGATTTTCAACTTTTAGTGGAATTAGCGTATCACCTACCATAAAGATGTTTGGGAAACAAGGAGAGGCGTCGCAACGATTGACATGCGTAGCAGGGGTCGATCCCACCCTAGTTGTTCATAGTTCGTTATCACTTTAACGACTGCACACTGTACGAGTGTTCTTTGGCACTGCAACTGTTTCGTCTTCACCCTTTTGGCAAGTTCAACAACCACATGAGCCAAATTCATAAATTATGTATTTAAAATCCATTTTTACTGCATATCCCCAGGCGCCTGCCTACTCACTCAACGCATAAAACGCCAAAGCGAGTTTACAGCGTTTTCAACGCCTTCAAAGCGCAAAATGTCACACAAAATGGCAGCTAAAAAACGCTCAAGTGTTAGTCGCTGCACTTTCAAAGCGTTTGGCACACTTTCAGCCTACAGTCAGCCGCCATCTTTTGTGGCTCTTTGTTGTTTCTTTGTGTGTGTGTTTGTTGGCGTGTTTGTTTGTGACAACGGCTGGAGCACTTCAGCGCCGGGAGCCCAACGCGTCACGCTTTTTAATTGCACTGTGTGTGCTCTATAACATACTATGAATACTATGAATACTTTGAATACTATGAATACTAGAACTTGGTAGTAGGCGCATACTAAAAACAAAATGCTCAACACTTGTTGGCGGCTGGTTGACTGGTTACTTGGTTGGCTGCTTGCCCCTCGAGCTAGTTTGTGACGTAATAAAACGCGGTGACAGAGAGCGGCAGAGAGAGGAGTGGCAGAGCGCCTAGTTTCGAGGTGTCAAAATGCGTTGGGAAAAGTTGCACGTTAAGTTGTCAGCGAGGCATTGTCAAAGCTTTGATTGTGTGTGGCAAAGCCATAAATGATGATGCCATCAGTAGAGGGGAATGGCAGTGGGAGCAGTGGGAGTACTAGTTGCAGCTGCAGTTGCAGCCATGCTATGGAGTGCCTGCTATTTCGCTTTGATCGCTGAGTGGGACTGCGTGGACTGTGCAACATATTGCGGCAGTTTGCAGTTTTGTAGTTCGCAGTTTGCAATTGGATTGCCAAATTGAAGCATGCGGATGAGTTGTGTTCGCTGTAAGCTGAGTTTGCCATTTCAATTCAACTTGCAACAACTACAACAGCAACAACAATCTCATCGTAACTGCGGCACTGATAGTAGTGCAACAAACAGTACAATAACAACATTTTTCGGCAAAGTTGGAATTTGTTGAAAGCTTGCAAAAGAATTGTATAACGATTTGTTGTAAAACTTGGTAAATGCCTTAAAAGTTGTTTAGACTAAAAACTAACAATTAAAGCAATACCAATCAGAGCGGTGCTGGAAATCTTTTTTCAATCGAATTTGGGAGCTAAAAATGTGTGAGATGCTATTGAGAGTAGTGTAGTGAATTGTTTTTTACGTATTCTCAATTTAATAGCAACCCAACGACTTGTTTTAGGCATTTTCATAATAAATATATTTAGAACTTTTGACAGGCGGACTTTTCCGAATCTTCAACAGCGGGGACCTCACTGCTGCTGTGCTCTCGTTTACTCATGTTATATTAAAATTATGGATTACAAAGGATTATTAAATATTTTGTGCAGTTTGAAAATTAAAAACTGTTTCTTAAAACCTGGAGCAGTATTCCCAAAAAATTTAAAGAATTTGTACATCTAAGTTTATATAGGTCTGCAAACAATTTGGTTGGCATTACCAGGGGAATCTGGTATTAATAAAATCTAAGCCAAAGACGAAAAAAAAATGAAGGAAAGATTTCTGGCTGTATATCAAAACGAAAGAGAAAATTTGAAAAATGGCGCAAGCTACAAAAATCTATAAGAGGGAAAGAAGAATCCATTCTACAGTAAAATAATGCCGCCTATTTATTCACCAAGGTCTCAATTGTGGACCAATTAATACCACAGAACGGCGCAGGAGATGTAGTGGGGATGAAGGCATCTCTCGTGCTAGATCATCAGCGATCGCGTTTTCCTCCACTCCTGAGTGTCCATGTTTATATATAACAAATTATATTATCTACTTTATACACTTGGCTTCTTTACGCGAAAAGCACAACATTTGTTGCAGCAACATTTTAGAAGCACTACTTACACTTTGGGATACTGGCCAAATCTTCTAGAGATTTCTGAAAGTGCTTTCCATCGAATGACTGCACTTTTTAAACACTTTCATAAAATGTGCTTGAGCATAAAACACAAAACCTAACACTCGTAAAAAGATTTTCGAATTGCTCTATAAAAGATAATAATTGATGTTTCAAGGGGCCAACAAACAAGCACTACAATAATGGCTATTTCAGTGTTGCATGCCACAAATCTATAAATTCCCATAATAGTTTTAAAAAGCAAAGCAAATAAATTGCCAACGAACCAAAAACAAATATTGTGCAAAACAAAAAAAAAACAAAAAACAAAACATAGCCGCTAACAAGTTAAATCAAATATATTGGTCTTTTTGTTGTTGCTGTTTGTTTGTTGCATTGGTGCTGGTGTTGGTATTGGTGTTGCATTGCTAACAGCCAAGTTCAACAGCAATTAAAATTGCCAAAAAAGAAATAAATACGAGTGAGCAACAACGGCAACAGCAACAACAACAACAACATGTCTGCTTATCTTAAGTTGCGCTAGTTAACAAACAACAATGGCAACAACTGCAACAACTGCAACAACAACAACCGAAAGTCCAATGTGAAACTTTGCTAACATTTTTAGCCGAAATTTGTTGCGCTTACGAAAAAGCAATAAAAAATGTTGCACACAACGCGAAATGGCCAAGAGAACTGACCAACGACAAAGGACAACTCTGTACGTGTGTGTATCTAGCTATGTGTGTGGTGTGTGCATCCATGTGTGTGTTGGAGCTGCTGCTGCTGCTGCTGCTGCTGCTGTGCACAGAACGTAAATCGCTGTAATAGAAACATTGCATTTTATTGCAGTTGACGCTGCGACTTCGTCCTCGACGTCGACGCCGACGTCGACGTCGCCAGCGCTTAGCTTTTTTCGGCCAATAACACTGATAAATGGTCAAAACTGGTGCGTGTCGCAATCTGTCTGTCTGCCTGTCTGTCTGTCTGTCCGGCTCAGCATTGTCGCCCAATCGAACAGTTACTCCTCCACCTCACTTCACTCTCGCCCTCTCTCGTTCCGGCCATTTACTTATATGGCATGCTGCTCAGCTGTGGCTCGGCCATATTTGTCTTTTGTCTTTGAAGACATTTCTACAAAAATAGATAGAACCAGAGCCAAACTTTTCAATTTGCGACAATCTAATCTTCGTGTATGTGTGTGAAAGTGTGAGAGGAAGTGCGGCATGTGGCCAGCTGGTGAGCTACAGTGCTGCCAAGCACTTCATTACCTGCATCAAGACAGAGTTGCCACCATGTCAGCGGTTGCACACAAATAAATGAAAGCCAAGCTTATTTATAAATAGCAGCGAACTCATTTTAGACACTGCGCCAAATATCGAAAAATTTTGGAAAATAGTATTTGAATTAAGATTTTTTCGTCTCTTGTGTAAAAATTTTGAAATTATTTTGAAGATTTGTTTGTCTTTAAGGCTGGAACAAAGTAAACATAATTCGAGAAGAAACTGGAGAAGACTATTTTAAGTGAAAAATGAATTTAATAGCAAACCAACAGATACTTAAAAAGAGCAGATGGCTATTTTTGGGTCTGATCGGTCGGATGTGGATAGGGATAGGGAGTTGCTTATGGACAAAGTCAAATTTTTTTTGTTACACAAGTGTCTAGGAACAAAAACTTGAATGTTTCAGCTAATATTGCTTATATTCGGACGTCCCCCGGAAAACGAATCCGAACGTTATATTTGTTTTCGTTTGGAAATCGAATGTTTGGTGCACCCAATTTCACGAATTTTTTATGTGATTTGAAACCGAATGATTCGGCAAAATAGCTTTAAAAAAGTACGGATTTTATACTGAAATAATTTTTTAAATAAATATGATACTATATTCTTAGATTATATGTATGCCAACTTCACGGTAGATTTTTATTGACAATTATTTTGAATTATTTTTTTTCTAACTTTACCAAAAAAAATAGCATGCACAGCCCAAGACAAATTTTAAAAAATGCCTGGGAGCAGTTTCCAGTGCCTTATATATTTTTATATTAGGTTTTTTTTTGTACGATTGTAATATGCATACATGCCCTAAACATTTGAGGTTTAAACTATGTTATGTCTGTCTATCGATCCGCATTAAAATTTGAACAAATTTTTAATTAGTCTTAAGCAATAGCCTGTAGTTTCTCCTCGTTAGGTTTCTCATTTTTCTAAATTTATCTTCCTATATATTATTTTAGGTTAGTTATGTCATTCTTAGCTGTATAACAGTGCCGGAGTTTGGTCTCATAATGAATAATACTTAAAAAAATAAAACTCTTGAATTAAATTAAATAATTAATTATAAGTTTTACAGCAGTTATTTTAAAGGAGCGTTTATGATGGTTTCTCAGATGAAATACACTGCGACCCAAATTAGTAGTGACACTCTCTTGAATCACAATAATTACATGGACAACAAAAAAAAATGGCGTTCAAAAACGATGGACTGGAAAATTCCACCCCACGACCATACTCTGGATCCGCACCTGATGGACACAAATACTTATTTTTATTCACAGAAAAAAAGTTAGCCCCCAAAAAAAAAAACTAGCACCTATTAATTTGGGACACACTGTAGCCACGCCTTTATAGGTTTCACTGCAGCTCATATTAAAGAATTCTATAATTTTCTCTCAGTGCACTTGGATCAAACATTTGTTCTAACCCAGCCCAACTCCGCTTGGCGTTTTTAGTTGCAGCTTACTTGCAACTTGCTGCGGCTGCTGCGGCATTGCGATTTGTCTTTGGTTTTGCTGGCAGGCGACATTTAAAACTTTGAGACAAAACAAATTGTAATTAACTTAAGTACATGGCTGCCATTAGGCAACAGAACAACCAACTCCCAACTCCAGTACTCATGGCTTAGGTCCCCCGCATGATCGAAAGAGCTGTCCAAAATTTTTGCCGCATCGCCAAGCGCTTTGCTACTTTCTATGGATCTGCTGCAAAATGAATAATGCAATAGCTCAGCCATTGAGATGTGGACATTTGTATTTGCATTTGGAATTGGAATTGGAATTGGGTTTGGCATTGGGATTGAAATAGTCTTTAAGTGCAACATGGCCTTGGGCAAAAACAAAACACATGCATCAATATAAAAATGTATATATTAAGCGAGGAAAAAGGCGTGATTTAGTTTGCAGCAATTGGAAGGCATGACAGCTCTGACAAGCAACTATTAGTCTTTTAAAAGTTGCTCGTCCATCTTGGTTATCTATTTTTGGTTACCAAATTTGCATAGAGATCTGCTTAGCAGCAAGCAAGCAGCAATAAAGTTAGGTAGTTAGTCCACAAGCAAGAGACCGCAGAACCAATGAATTTTAAAAATCACCTATAATAGGTGAAATCCAATGCCGGAAATCGAATTAAGTTCACCGATCTGAATGATGAACTATATCGAAATTTGTTAAAAATAGATAGATAATACTTTCCGAGTGGCTATCAACGGTTCTGAGTATTTTAAGGCAATGGGTTTTGAAATTTAAAGATGCCAGATTACAACCAGAAAATATTTCGGGGTTTTCGGAGTATAAAAGGCAACCAATGCATTTTAAAATTCACCTCTAATATGTGAAATTCGGTAATGCTTTAATTCCGGAAATCGAATAAAGTCCTCCGATACACTCTAGTTGCAATGAATTATATCGCCATTTTTTAAAATATTCGCACGAAATAATTTTTTGTACTCGCTAATACTTTCAAGTGGCTACCAACGGTATAGATGTGAGATTAGATTTAGAAAATGTTTCGAGGTTTTTGGAGTATAAAAGGCAACCCACGTACGATCGAACAAAAGAAACACTCCACTTTACACTTTTAAACGCTTAAATTTTTCCGATTTCAATTCTTATTAGTCACATGACTTTTGATTTTACACACTTTTTTTTTGTTTTTAATTATTATTAAGAATTTTGGCAATTATAGTTGGCAGCTAATGCAGTTGTGATGACTTAAATAAAATTGTAATTTTCCAATTTATGCTTAATATGTTTTTAATACATTCACTAGAATTTTAATAGAATTTGTTATGCAAAGCTCGTTGCTTTGGCTTCAATATGCTATTTATGCATTTTTCGCTCATTTTCGCACAGCAATTAAATTTTTGGCCATTTTGAATGCCAAGCACACACGCACATAAGCAATTGTACCAAGTGGCGTATGCGTAATGTGTAAGCTGATAGCTCCGCACAAGTGCAAAAGAGACAGCCTATTAGAGCAGAGCATTTAAATCAGGATTATTTGTATATGTGTGCGTGAAGTTAAATCAACACTTATGCAAAATATTAATATTAATGCATTGCAACAAAATATTTTCAAATATTTTCAATCGCAACTCAAATTGATTTTGAACTATTCCAGGGCCAGGGCCACATAAATTAATGTCAATTGCGACTAACGACATTTATAACTGTTACTAAACAGTAACTGACCAACAGTAGCCGCCATTTTCGGGGCATATGGCTATTAAATCTGGCTCAGCATCAAAACGAAGCCAGGCCCAACCCACCCACATCATTTTGCTCATGCCCAGACCAGACATATTTTAAAATTATATTACATACTGCTGCAATTTTGAATGGCCTTTTTAGAAATTAATAATTACATATGGCAACAATGAGCGACTATGCATATGGGTCATTCTTTTACAAACCAAAGTAATTTGAGCAAAATATAAAATTACGTATTTTGAAGTTTTTTTGACAAAGTTCTACTTTAGAAAATAGTGTTAGTGTTATCTCCGGCTCAACTAAATCAACGGAGCTGATTTTGATTTAATTTTATTTTTTGTTTATTAGTTAAAATATTTAACCATTCGTTCATATAAAATGATATAAAGAAATAAAATCTTTTATCTGCACTAATCTTTAAATTAATACAGTTAATTTTTTTTTTAACTTTTAAAGGTATTTTATATTACATATTTTTAAGTGCTTATATATTATAATCGGCCGTGCTCCGGTAACCGAATGTTTGGTGCTCCAAATTTCACCAAAGCGAATTTTTTATGTTGTTTGAAACCGAATGACTTGTTGCAAGTGAAATTAAAACAAATTGGCAAAATGGAATGAAAAGTACGTATTTATAGTTTTTGATATTATGTATTTATTTATAATATTTAATTATTTTTTCTGAATCAACCCAAAAATAGCATGCAAAACTCAAACCGAATTTTTATATGGTCCATGTCTTGCATAAAAAAAAATTTCCCTTGTAATAGGAAGAGCATAGTCGTGGATAATTTCCCTCGAAAGGTGTGAAGCTATGCTAACACTGAGCAAGGGAAATATGAATAGATGGCGACAGCAAAAATTCGGATTTGGGAGCACGCAAAATTGAATCCGAATAAAATTGTTCTTTTAGTTTTTTTCGTTTTCCGGGGCACGGCCGAATATTAGATTTTGAACAATAAATGAACTTCCGACACTTCACATCAGTAAAAACGCCCATTAAAATATTTTTCATCAAAAATTCTAACAACCCAATAAAGCAAATTTCCTGTACATCATTTTTCCACCCAATCAAAATTCACAGTTCAAAGTTAATTTTCGGTTTCTTAAAGTACTGCCCTTGCCTATGCAACTGTGTGTATGTGACTAAGTTCGTGTGTGCGTGACATTTAAATTTTATATTATTCACATATGTCCTTTATAGCTATGGCTCCGTTTGAATATATTTATGTTTGTGTGTTAGTGTATATAAGTGTGGGTACATGCAGCTGTCAGCAGGCGCTTTAATAGTCATTTTAATTTTTGGCGCCAAACTGCAGAACAATGAAAAATGGAGTCAAATGTAGCGAAAACTCCCAAAACTAAGGGAAATGGCAAAAACGGCTTTATATTTCACTTGATTTACTTAAATGACTTTAACTGCATTTGCATGTAATACTCTGAATTGTAATTAAAATAAAATTAAAAGCATGCAGTTGAAATAAAAACAAAATAGTATTTCGCTCTTATTGATTGCTAAACAAATAACTATTTTAGTCAATTTTTAATAGCACTTACTTAATTAAACATACACTGTCAGACTTGGACGCTTTTAATTTCTAAAACAATTTTAATTAGTCTCGTAAAATGTTACAACGAATCGCTTGCTGTATTTGAATTTAGCATCCACAAATAAACAAAATTTTTTTATATATAAACAAAATCTTCCAAATATTTTCAATTCCAATCATAAAGTCAAATAAGCACTTTGAGCTACAAGAAAGCTTCAAGTTTTGCGCCAAAAAAAGTGTTACCAGAGCAAGCTGCTTTCTATCCAATACAAAGGTATCAATCTTAGAAACGATTGAAAAACTCCATAAACTGCTGCGCACAACTTAAAGTGCCCAAAACTTTGTGCTCAAATCAATACCCTTTTCTCAAACTATTCACGACACTAAGTACTTTGTTTTGACTGGTTTTTGGCCAATAGTTTGCCATTGTGCAGCAGCCGCAACGCTTAGACAGGCTGCAGCTGTGCTTTTTGCACATATTTTCTTTTTTTCTTGTTTTTGGGTTGTCTCCTGCTTTTCCTGCCCATATCACATTTTCGTTTTGGGCCGGTCCCCGTACGCAGGCCACCAAATGTTTTGGTCAGTGGCTGGTTCTTGGGACCATGTCTATGGGACTATGCGACTACTATGTATACCATTATTAATTGCTAACGTGCGCTGATTTCTTTGCTACACTTTTTACGGCGCTTCGTTATTTTTGTTATTGTTGTTGTTGTGCTTGTTATTTGTTGTCGTTTGCCTTTTTACCAATGCTCAATGCGCGCAGTTCTCGTTGTAGCCTTGTCCATTTGGTTCAGCAGTGACATTCATGGACCAGCGCGCAGAGCCTACACAAAAAAAAAAAAAAAGAAAAAAAGACAAACACACTGTACCGGGGAAAAGAGAAAGACAACCAAGCACAGCGCTATAAATCAATGCGAAGAAGCAGACAAACCACTGGCAGCAGCGACGCAGCAGCGGCAGCGAAGCCATAGCAAAGGAAACGGCGAAACATTTTAAAGAACATGGCGCCCGCCGCAGCAGCAGCCAATTTAATATAGTCGCCGAAAAGTATGCAGCACTTTTTTGTGTTTTTTTCTGTTTTTGCTGCTGCACATGTGTAAAATGGCTAATTACACTTGTTTAACAGTTTAACAAGCAGCTGTGTGCAAGAGTGCATTTAAAGGTTAAACGAGGGCAGCCATTTATTTTTTAGGAACGAGTTTCGATGCCGTTGCCTGATCTGCCGTTGTTTAATTAGAAACCTCTCTTGACGGCAAAAAGTTTTTGAAAAAAATTAAAGCTAAATTTTGTGACGAGACAAGTTTGGTTTTTAACGACTTTTGGGAAAATTTATGACACCGTAGGTAGTTTTTAGTTGAATAGAATAATTTCGAAACAGTCGTCTAAAATCATTTAGCAGAAATCACACAAACTGAGCTGAAATTATGTTTTTGACTCATAAAGAACAACTGCTAAAGAGCATGTCTGAAAATTGCATAATGTGAAATATTTTGAACAATAATAAATACATTTGCATATAAATATGTTTTGCTTTAGTTCACTATTTCCACAATATAAAAAGCAACCCTCGTGCAGTGTATAATTTGTTAGCATTTCAGTTAATTAGCTGCAAATTTGTGCTACATTTAGTTAAACATTTGATTTGATGAGCAATCAGGTTGCAAATTGCCAAAGGATTACATTAAAGTCATAACTTTTGAACCGTTTTCCTGCGGTTTATTGACAATTCATACGTTGAGTTTATTGAAATGAAAAAACCGCATGCTCTTGATATGCATATTTGAGTATTTTACTCTCTGTTGAATAAAATTTTACTGGCGTAAATTGTCATTGAAAAGTGCAGGCCCAAACAATGCAACAACTGCAACTGCAACTTAGTTACTTACAGCGGTTTAATGCCAACAAGTTGTGAAAAAAAAAACCATACCAACAATGGAACAGTTGAAAATCTTGCAATAAGAACATGGCAAAACGGCAAGGCAAACAAGTCCTACGCACATACACACACACACACGTAAGACCAATTGGCAAAGGCTGCCCAGGGTTTTCCTGCAATAAATCTGCAGGCAAAACCAATGCACATAACCAAACCGAACCAAACCAAACTGAACCGAATCGCATCGCATCGAAGGGAACCAAACATGAAGGCAGACACAAGCTTACAAGTTGGCAGGACATTGTCATGCATATGAACTGCCTCCATGTAAATGCAATGCATAATATAAATACGACATACCAAGCATGCAAGCTACTTAAAATTTTTAAGAGTTCCGGTTCAGTGAATCAAGCTTTTAGTTGAGCTATATAATATGAATCTAGTTTGTTAAAAAGGAGCTGCATGGATTTTTTAGGATATGCAGCACATCTCTTGGGGACTTTTGACAATTGCGCTTTTTAGCATAGCAGCAACAATAGCCTGTGGTAATGATGTAGGCCACGAAATTCGTAGAGGAAATGCGTCTAAGGCTCGCCAAGGAATTCAAGTGTCAGAAATTTGTTTTATATTCAGAAAACCTATGACTTCTTTTTGGTACGTGCGCACCTTTTTCAAACCATGTTACCAAATTTAGCTAAGGCGGAAAACATTTTTTTTCTGTTTATGGACCCATGCAGTATCGGTAGCATAGTCCACGCTCTTGTAGGCCAATCGTTGAAAATGTTGATAAAATCATGGAAATCATCGAGTCGAACCAGCATGTTAGCACATATTCTATTGCCCAGGAACTAAAGATTAGCCAGAAAACCGTTTGGAACCATTTGCATAAGGCTGGTCTCAAGAAGAAGCTCGATATATGGGTGGCAAACGAATTATCGCAAAAAAACCTTTTGGACCAAATTGATGCTTATGGACGGTGACTGGCAATGAGAAATGGAGAGTCGACTTAAACGATCTTCAAGCGCGAATTAACGGCCAAGAAGGTTTTGCTGTGCGTTTGGTGGGATGGGAAGGGAATCATCCACTATAAACTGCTCCCATAGGGCCAAACACTCAATTCGGACCTATACTGTCAACAACTAACCAGATTGAAGCAAGTGATTGACCAGAAGCGGCCAGAATTGGCTAATAGGAAGAGAGGACAATGCCAGCCCGCACACATCTCCGAAAGTTCGGATGGGATGTTCTATCGCACCCAGCGTATAGTCCAGACCTGGTACCAAGCGACTATCACCTATTTAATCATTTGCAAATTTTTCCTGATGGTAAAGAAATGGCCTCAAGAGAGACTTGTGAAAATGAGTTTTTTAGCGATAGGAACGCGGACTTCTTCAATCGGAGGAATATAAAATTGCATTTAAAAAATGGACAAAAGCTATCGAACACAACAGGGACACACAACACAACGCTAGGAACTTTTTACTTTACCATATATACTATATAACAGCTATTCGAATAAAAAACTTCACTTTCAATATGGTATTGAACCACGATCACAATTTATAAGCTATGGAACTGATGAACCAGTTCTATTTGATACTACACCGGAACCCTTTAAAACGCATATATATGTAGTAATATACTCATAAAGGACGCACACACAGACACATGGAGGCTGTCGCTGCCTTTTTAATTGGCATTGTTGTTGTGCGAGTGAATGAGTGTGTATGTGTGTGAGCGTGTGTGCGCGTATTGGGCGTGTTTGTGCATGTTTGTGCGTGTTTACAAGCTGCGCCAATTTCACGCAGCTATTAAAAATATTCGGCTGCCCAGGCTCAATTGGTTGCAGAATTAAAGCGCTTGTCATTAAGTGTGCCACTTGTTGTTGTTGTTGTTGTAGTTGCAATTGTTGTTGCTGTTGTTGTTGTTACTCATTTTAATTTAATTTCTATTTAAATTCATGTCGTCTATGCACGAACTTGTTGATTAACGCGCCGCAAAACTTTTACCCCCAAAAGCAACAAAAACAAAGTAAAGCCAAAGCATTACAGTTACATCCAAGCCAAGTTACTATCATAGACGGTAAATTTTGTGGCCGCAGTTGAAGCCAAGAGCACCAACAACAACAACAACAACAGAAATAACGTCAGCAATGCCAACGCCTCGACGCTTAATTACCCCGGCTTATCAAAACATCTACAAGGCGTTGAAGGCGAAGAAGACGCCAGAGATGATGAAGCAGGCGCAGATGATGACGACGACGACGAAGACGATGAAGCACGAGACTGTCGTTGATGATGGCAAAGGCAATGAGTACGACTATCGGGTGCGCTCCGATTGTCAATTTTTTAAACGAATTTGAATTCATCAAATTTGATTGAATTTTGCAGAAAAATTTTGTTACAAGGACGACGACTATCGGAAACGTTTCGATTGATTTTTAAACCGAATTTTAATTCACCTAGTATAAGTGAATTTTGCAGCAAAATTTGTTACAATGACTACGACTATCGTGAGCGTTTCGATTGTCCATTTTTTAATCGAATTTTAATTCACCTAGTATAAGTGAATTTTGCAGCAAAATTTGTTACAATCACTACGACTATCGGGAGCGTTTCGATTGTCCATTTTTTAAACGAATTTTAATTCACCAAATTTAAGTGAATTTTCCAGCAAAATTTGTTCGAAAATTTTTTTAAATTGCCTAAGCAGCAGGAAGAGTAAAGAACGTGAGGAGAATACACATTATTATTCAATGAATCGTTAGCAAAGAGCTGAAAGTAGGGCCCTATAGAATCTATAGCTATACGCAGATTTATCGGTATTTAGAGTGAATAAAATATAGGGCCATAATGTAGTTTATAAGATTAACTGATACCTAGGATTTAAGGGATTGTCTTCGGGACTTAGGGAAAGCGAGCAGCAGGTAGAATACAAAATTAAGATTTACCGATGCCTTTAATTTCCATTATCTAAGAAAATATAGTATAGTAATTTTTTTGTAAAACAAATTGTCTGACATTCATACAGATAACTGATGGTGGCTTTTAGTTGAGTAATCAAAATAATTATTTCTGTTAATTAAGAGCTCGAGAAATTCTCTCTTCGAACTATATTTCAGAAAAATTTAAATGAATTTGCCAGTGAATTTAAATTTTCTGGTTTAACACTAAAAACATTATTTTTATTGATTGAAACAAATGTGAATTAAATTCACTGACTCAATGTTGAGTTTAACTTTCACCAAATTTTAACCACAGTGATAACCGGAACAGGCCCTAATGGCTATTACGCTGTCGCTGGCTAAGAAGAAGACGCAGAATTTTCTTAATGAATTATTTAATCTGAGCTGCATCTTGGTGTAACGAATTTTTGCTTGAAGTGCGAGGCGACGTTATGTTAGCCCTAATATATGCCTTTCAACCCCATCTGCCCTAGCCAAACATAAAAATTGTTAAAGCTAATGCAAATTGCAGGCCAGGGCCACAAACACAGTCCCAAAAACTGTTGCCAAAAATGAGAGAAAATAAAATAAAAAATGCTGTAAAGCTAATAAGTTAAACGACACCGTGACACACTTTTCCGGCATATTAATGCCAGGTCGGCGTGCCGTCGACGACAGACAAAGGAGATCCCAGCTAAGGGAGGCTAAGGTAAGGTAAGTCAGGCAAGACGCTAAGAGCCAGCCAGGGCTGAGCTGAGCGTGTATTTGTTCACCTATTTACCACGCAAATGAAGTTGAAAATAACTGCAAAATGAAGATGAAGTGGTTTAGTCAACGGCAGCCACAGTGCCCCAGACCGAGACCGAGACCAAGTCTAAGACCAAGACTGAGACCAAGACTGAGACAGGCGCCTAAATGGAATGTAAATATTTGAGCAGCGCCACAGAGCAACGCGCTCAGTGCGTTGAAGACGACATGCCAGAATACTGACTCTCCACTGACTTTAGACTTCACTGACTACTGACTACATCCTGACTTGCTGGCAACTTAAGTGTCGGTATGTGTATGTGCTTGCAACAGCTCCTTACATATACATATATATATGTATATATAAATATATAGCAGTTAGTGTGTTTATGCGCTCTGTTTGACTTGGCAAGCATTGTATATATATATGTATATATGGCAGCGTATGTTTATTTTAGAGAGCTACTTGGTACCTATACACACACACACACACACAAAAAGAACGCCCTAAGCGGCAAAACAATGGCCAAGCAGAGACTTTTCCATGCCATTACGTGTGCCACGCCCTCAAGGTGTTGAAAATTTAAGCCAATTAAAATAGGCAAAAAGTGTTGCTTAAAACTTTTCGATTGTCACAAGATGCATGCAAAGTGCATTACAATAAATCAAAATCAAAGTTAAGAAATTGTTAGCGCCACAAATTGTGGCTAAGCAAGTACAGTCAAAACTGGCTATAACGAATTTTCTATGGCATGAACTATCTAGCGAACATGTGGAAATTTTTTAATTTTTTTATGCTCGCATAATTCAAAGGTAGCGCCATGTCCAGTTCAATTGTAGTAAAAGTAAAATTTAGCAAGTACAGTCAAAACTGACCATAACGAATTTTCTATGGCATGTTGCAACCATGGTGATATTTTTTAAATTTATATTTTTTATTTTTGTATGGTCTGATAATTCAAAGGTAGCGCCATGTTTTTCAGTTCAATTGTGGTAAAAATAAAATATAAGCAAATGTTAACTATGCAACTATGTAAAGCTTGTATTTTTTTTTCCTCTTGCAAGCGCTAGAAATTTTTTTTTGGTTTTCTTATATACTTACATCTTTTTTTGTTGTTGCGTTTTGCCGAACTTCAAACTCACACACAGAATATCTTGAATAAATTAATTTAGCAATTTAATTTTGAAAAAAAAACATTAAATTTAAATAATCAGTAAATACCAAAACAATTTAACTAACTGCATAAGAAAAAAAGACATTATATGTCAAATAATTGAGCACTGTAAAATATACTCACAAAAACGGAAATATTTAAATTATTTTTTTTACTACGGCCATGGCATCCATCGAACTTCCGTAGAGCCTGCTTGCTGGTTTGGCCTTGGCCTTTCGGTAACGATGTGAGTTATTTTTTTGTCTGTTGTAGAAAACAATTCTGTTTCGCAGAATTTTGAAAATATTTTTGTTGAATATGATTCTTGTTCTTAACGATTTATAGATGTGTTGGTCGTCCATTATCGAATTATTATGGAAATATTTTGTTTTTGTGTGATATCTTAAAGTTGATTTATGTTGATAGAGTGCTTTGTTGAGATTAAAAGTACATATACTAGAAATGTATAAAAGATTTTGAAAACTAAAAGCATGAAATTTACTAAAGCCAA
This sequence comes from Chymomyza fuscimana, assembly GCA_949987675.1. Taxonomy (NCBI): domain Eukaryota; kingdom Metazoa; phylum Arthropoda; class Insecta; order Diptera; family Drosophilidae; genus Chymomyza; species Chymomyza fuscimana. Next base: position 102,121,478 of record OX465089.1, read on the forward strand.
GTTTTTCATGGATAACTGCTATAATAATGTTAACTTACGTTTCCGTTCTGCTTCTAGGTCTATGGGTAACGCTCTTAAATATACGCAGAAGAGTTTGCTTTAAAGCAAAGGTATATTCTTAAACATATAAGAAGTTGAGTCTTATAGTTTATAAGACAAGATTGAGTGTAAGACAGCTTTGAAAGCATGCAATTGATAAGAAGCAACAGTAGTCACAACATTTCGATATTAATGGCAATGGCAACTTAAACCAAAGTTCTTAAAAGCCGCCTTTGACCAGGTTCTACTGTACCTAAGATCAACTGCTTCAAAAGCAGCCATTTCCCTATTCCCCGACGCAAACTGCTCAAATTGAGCGCTCTATGCATACAAAATTTTTTAACAGCTGCCTAAAAGCATGCAACACTTTTTGCTGCACATTGAAGCCTGACAATTGCACACAAACAAAAGCTGAATGCTGCATGTTTTTAAGCACATTTAAGGTCAATTGTTTTATGGAAACAAAAACAAAATGAACACACAAAACCAAGCAAAACCAAAGAAGCCGCATAAGCACAAACACAAACAACAAGATAAGAGAGCAACACAAAGCTCTCTAACTCTTTACACACACAGACGCAAACACTCACACACACACTTAAACAAAAGGCTAAACGCGTATACAATAACAAAAATGATTTATTCAGCGCGAAAAACAGCAACAACAACAACAAGTAGAGAAGAAGAAGCAGCAGCAGGAAAAACTTTATACTCTGTTGCGCTCAAATTTGCTAAAGTTGCGTTTTTTGTTTTTAGTTTTGTTGCTTTTTTCGCTTTTGCATTTGAACATGATGACGCAGTTTATCTTGCGGCCTGGCAACTGCACCTGGCCAAGTTCTAGCACCCCTCTGCCCCTTCCTCAGACCGACACTGTGGTCACGCTTTTCTAAGCGTTTTCTTATCAACACAAAAAAAAACGCAACGTGACCTGGCTTTGAAAATGCACTAAAAGATTTGCTAAAACTGCTGTTGTGCCTCTACCCCTTGTTGCAGCCACACTTCTGTCGACACAGAGAGAAAAATGCGGGTCAGAAATTTAGTTACGGAGTATTTAAATGATGAATAATATTCGGTAGCAAAACACTTGAAATGAGTATAATTTATATTGAATTAATACTTTTTAAAACCATATAAGTAGTCAAGATTTTTATAGTCATTTGAGATTAGTTATTTGATAAAGTTTGCATAAATCGTCAATTGATCAGAATCAATTGTCCGTCCACCTGACTCTCGACTTAAATGAAGATCATGCAATACAAATTTGACCTTGTCCATAAGAACTGCACTTTCCCGATCCCACTCTCTTCTTGAATTATGTTTATTTTGTTCCGGCTTACTTTTGTCAAAAACGGATGTGCTCAATTGCGGCACAATGTGCTAATTAATTTCTTGCTGTGTGCTGGCTGCTCCAAGTTCGGGCTTGGTGCCCGGCCACTTGGCTTTTGTTTGGCAGTCGCTTTGTAGCTTTTGTTATTGCCTTTTGCATTTTGTATTTATGCTTTCTGTGCTCTTATTTAGCTCTTTTTGAGGTTTTTCACTTAATGCGCACACTGGCTAGAAGCGGAGAACTGTGAGCTGCAAGTTGAAAGGTTGCCGCAATGTTCCACATTACCGGCCTTTGCAACTGCAGAGACGTTGGCTAGACCTCAGCTACTGCGGCTGCGGGCATTGGCTTAGACTTAAAGTCGGCATCATTAGGCGGCCGAACGGAGTAAGCCTTGGCCCGGGCACAAAAGCAGCCTACAAGACTTAACTTAAACTGAGGTTGCGGCTAAAAGCCAGCCCTGCGTTCTCTCTTTCTCTCTCTCCCTTTATAATTAATAACACTCAATATGCGTCTGACCTAGCCGCACATTTGCATAATTAAAAGGCAGTCGTTCTTTTGAGAGCTGACTCTTAAAGATTTAAGTCGCCAGATGACAATCTGTCAGATTTCATGACCTCTTCAAGACGCTGCCTTTGCTGAGGTTTTTTGGCCGTAGGGTTGCAGCTGCAGCTGCACACATTGCTTGGCATTGTTGATCGTAAAATGAAATTAAATTTCATGCAACTCGAAAGTGGCAATAAACGTGGCACAACATGCCAACACACACACACGAACACACTCATACACACACGCTCATACACAGCCAACAAACACTTACTCTCTCTTTCTGTTTGATGGAAGAGACAATGCGCATAGCTCAACGTGCGATGAAGGCAGGTGAAAAAGGCAGGCTCGACATTACAGCCAGCTGGAAAACAAGCATGGGGAATAACAACTATTAGATACACTCTAAAACGCAAAAATCTGCGTGAAGGTCGATACAGGAAAGTATTTTCAAATGAAGAAATTTTGTTATGCTACCGAGGATCACTAAAATTACTACATTATTTTATTTGACAAAATAAATAAATAAAAGATTACACTTGTATGACTTTTTTGCTATTTGTAGCAAAGGGCCTCTACAAACTTTCTCCAGCTTTGCCTGTTTTTCGCTAACCCTTTTATTTCCCTCCAACTTTTGCCAGAAGTTTTAATTTCCCCATTCAGCGTGCGGCGCCATGTTGTTCTTAGCCGCCCACGCTTTCTGTTATCTGGCGGGTTCCAGTCCAACGCTTCTTTTGGGAATTTCTCTGCTGGTTTGCGTAAGGTGTGACCAATCCATTTAAAAGCTTTTTATTATTATTATTATTAGCTTTTATGGTATCCGGATTTCTATTGAGTTTCTTGATAACTTTTTGAATATCTGTTAATTCCGGTTAGCCATTTTGTGTTGATCTATGTATTAAAGAAGTAATCAGGAGACTCGATTTATGAACTCAATTATACCAACCCATTAACTTCATATGCCCCATAGCCGCACAAGCGTAGAGTATAATGAAATGGCAATCCGAGGATAATATAGCAATGAAGACGCACGAAAAGGCCATTCGAATTGTTGGAGTGCTGAAGGATTTGCCCAGTCACAGAGTGCGGGCCAAGCAACAGTTTGTTAAATTTTCAACACATTTACAGCAGGAATCTTTCAATTTGCAATTTGGATGACTTGATTCCCGAGCAAACTGTCTAAATGCCAATGGATAATGCCCTCAAAAACAAAAATTGCAAAAAGCTGACTGAGTGGACGGGAGTGGGTGCGAAAGAAAAGTGCCAGCAAAAATAAATACTCAGCGTTGGACAGCAAAAAATCAAACAAGAGCAACAAAAGCAACAAGAGACAGACCCAAAGTCTTAAAAGAAGTGTAGATAGAAGAAACAGTTAGCTAGCCAGTAAGCCAACTGCCAACTGCCAGGGCAAGTGTACAAGGAACAAGGAACCGGCAGAAGCAGCTCAATTGCAGGACAATCAGCACAATTGATTTCCCCAAAGTGCCCGGGCAAAGTCAGCGAATGCGAATGCGACTGTGACTAACTCCCTGGTCGGCACCCAACATTAAAAGGATTTAATGCCATTTAAGCCAAACAATGTGAAGACAGCAGCAGCAGCAGCGCACACAGCAAACGTCAAAGAGCCAAAAAAAAAAAAAAAAGTAAACCCCAAACCAAAACCCACAACAAGCTAAGCCAGCACCCCCAAATCCCAGTAAGGAGCTTCCACCCTGCCGCCATTTTTGCCATGCCCATGCTTGACAAAAAGTTTATCAATAAAATAACTTGTCGTCGCAGTCTCTCTCCTTGTCGTTCTACTTGTCCTCGGCAAGTCAACTCGAAAATTGCAGCAAGTTTCTCTTTTCGCGTTGCTGGTGCTGGTGCTGGTGACTTGTCATCCAAACCAAGCCAGATAGTCAGTAAGTAAGTAAGTAGGATACCAAAGGACATCGAGTGGCGGCATCTTGACTTGTTCCAAGAACTTCAATTGCACTCATCGTTGCCTTTTGCCACAAAGACTTATTACACGCATATGACATATACGCGCACTACAATCTTGCAAAGAACTGTATACAAACACACTTCCTGGATGCAGCTCCAGGTACAATACCATCATGGTTCAATTGTAAAACTTTGGCCGTGCGCATTTAAACAATCTTACTTTTGAAGTGGTGTACGATTATTAATACTAGAACTTGTTTGTACTTGCATATTGTATGCCTTGAAGTGCGCTGCTTTAGGAAGAGAGCACCTTGTTGCTGGAACACCTTTTGTTACCCACGTCTCTGAGATTCTTTAAGGATTCTTTAGGTGCTGTACTTTTTTGCGCGTGGTCTTCATGTAACCTTCTTCTCTCGGCCAGGTTCTCGTTGTATAGTAATTTGTTTTTTTGAAGTAAATTTTAAATGTTTTCCAATGTCAATTCCGAATATCTACTTTATGACTAATAAGACAACCGCAAACTAGAGCCGTTTTTCGGAGCACGGCTGATTATTTCATTTTACTCTCAATTACTTTCTTTTTGTAAAAAATTAATCAGAGTGCGCCAAAAATCTAGTTGAACAAAATTTCAACTCAGCAACAATTTGATGACACGTTAAAATTTTTAAGCTAATTTTAATTTTCAAAAAATTTCAAATAAAAATCTACCATGGACCGACGGGGGCCCCACGGCTCTGAGGTCTCCACTTAACAAAAAAATTCGCAATGTGCAAAGTAGTAGCAAAAGATTTCGATATTCCATATGCGCGATTTTGCTCTTTACTACCATATTTCTAAAGTAAAATAAAATTTTCAGAATGGAGTAGCGATAGAAATATATACTACGTACATGAGCATTAGGGTCGGTCAGTTTTTTTCGGTATAAAGGCTCTCAGCAATTTTGATTCTATCGCTCATTTTAAGAAACTTTGCCCAAGAAACTATAGGTCTAAAACGAATTTCGAGTCGCCGAATTTTTCAAAATAGGTTTTTCAAAATATTTAAAAATCGGATTAGACATCGCATTCATAAGGCCAAAAACATTATTTTTTTTGGGGTCGAGGAATCCATTTCTAACATCTAAATATTTTTAATTTTGAGCGCCGCCAGAGGTCGCTTTTGTGTTTTTTTTTTTATTTTTAAATTGACAAAATGTTGCAAAAATCGACGAATGTTTCACTTTCTAATAGTTCTCGAGCAACTCGAAATTCGTTTTAGACCTATACTTTCTTAGGCAAAGTTTCTTAGAATGACCCATAGAATCAAAATCGCTGAGAACCCCAGAACGTTTTTTCGGCCCCATACAAAATTGACCCAACCTAATGAGCCACATCAAACAAAAACAAAATTGTTTTTCGGGTACGCAGGTCAGACCATGATTACTAGAAGATTTTATGATCACTGAATCCGAATCAAAGCTCAAAAATACCTCAGCACGTCAGCTCCGACATAAGCTCAAAATACAAGATACAAATTTATTTTCAGTCTAGTTTTTGGGCTTCGTTGAATTCCAAGGTCTCAAATTTCCAAACCCAAAAATCGATTCTTTTTTTTTGTAATTCAAGAAATTTCATTAATAAGATTTAAATCTGTGTTTAATTGCGATAGATTATCAAAATTTCCTACGTCCCTTGGGCTGCGAACAGCTGCGAATACACGATTTGGTCATTGAGGGGGTTCTTCACTTCGAAGTATATATATTTTAGAGCTCGCAAAAGACTGTCAACCCATTTTGCTAACTTTTAGGGGGGATCCGGTAGCGAGAAAACAGCTGCCTTGTATCCACCACTGGGCCTAAGCCTGATTTAATCCGGTCCTGTTGCTACGGTTTATATTGTATTTTATAATGCTAGCAATAAGCTTTTGAAATCTTTTCTTTTCTTAAACGTTTTTCCGTAGTTTTCAAACATAAAAGTCTCTTTTGGCATATTTAGCTCCCAAATTAGACCCAAAATTGTTTCGAGTATTTTTTACGTTGCGAAATCGCTTTCTCTGCCGCTTGCTATTACCATAGGCCTAGTTGATTGGTTATTCTGTTGATCCCAGCAGATTTTGCATTAAAAGCCAACACACTTCAATAATTTCTTGACTTCTTGTTAGACTCTCCAACCAGAGCACTTGGCATTGGTTGCAGCTGTTTATAATTTCATGTTGCATATTCAAGGGGCGACTCTCAATTTCACTCAAAGCCTAGCGCTGTGTTTTTGTTGTTTGCATGGCTTTGTAGCAATTGTTTTTGTTATAGTTGTTTTGAGCTTGTTGTTGTTGCTGCTGCGAGGCCAAATGCATAGAAGAGGTAAACAATGGTCAGGCTTTTTGTATGCATCAAACTAAAACAATAAACCGTGACTGCTAAGCTTCAGGGTGGGGGGGGGAGGGGGTGGCGATAGTTATATACTACAACGTTTAGAGATGCTTGACCATATATGAGCGTCAGTGTGGCCAAACTTTTCAAAAGCTCAATGTATGTGTGTGAATAGACGTCATATGGCACAAAAGCCAACTCAGTGCATTGTATGTATGTGTGCGTGTGTGTGTAAGTGATTTTAGCCAGGTCAGGCAGTTAGCATTTTACCTTTTAGGCAGCTCTCATGCATGAAATTGAAAGAGTAGCAATTGATTGAAAATTTACGAACAACAACTATAATACATCGAACACGGGCCAAAAGAAAGAAATGTGCTTGAAATTGTGGTTCACATGATATTTTGACGTAATTTGAATTTGCATGTGAATGTGTGTGTGTGTGTGTGTGTGTGTGTGTGTGTAGTAAGCTCGGCAAACGCATGTAAATTGATAACGCAGCATTATTACGCATACGCCACATAGTCGCCGCCTTGCACTCAACTAGACGTTTGTTACTTAGCATATTCACATGCTTATACAATACTCTCAATACACTGAGCGAAATATGGAGTTATGCTAAGAAGTAAAGACACAGCGGTGGAAATTTTAATATGAAATTTCGTCTAATATCTATCAGAGTAGTTCCCCATATTAAAATATACCCTCTAATGAAATACATCTATGCCTTATCTTCTACTTCACGAACGAATTGTTAGAAACGAAAAAATATTTTTCTTCGAATTTGGCAATGCCGTATAAGATAGTGCATTGAGATGATTTGGCAACTAAACGATAGGCTCGTCATTTCTTTTAAAAAAGACTGTATCCTATCTTGAAGCCTTAGGCTTTCTGCAACACACAGCTGTAGAAGCTTAAAACCGCTGTTTGCTCATAGATGGCGTTAGTGAGCGTATTAATATCATTTTATTTATTTCGTAGGTTCAACGACGGCATTTTTGACCCTTGGGAGACGAAGCGTGAAAATCGGCCCAAAAAGGTTGAGAACTATCAATTGCTAGCTTTTTTGGAACGAGGACGATACGCAATTGCAAAAAATGCTTGCCGAGCAATTGGGTGTTACCAGGTGCGGATCTAGGATTTGGACTTGGGGGGGCTCTTCAATTCGAAATGTATATATACCAGAGCTCGCAAAAGACTTTCGACCCATTTTTTCAACTTTTAGGGGGGATGCGGACCCGAAAAACCCCCTGTGGATCGGCCAATGGGTGTTACTCAATCTGCCATTTCCATACATCCCCATGCCATGGGACAGCTTGAAAGGATCGGAAAATGGGTGCCGCATGAATTGAACGATAGGCAGATTAAGCGACGCCAAAACATGCGAAATCTTGCTCGCCAGGAAAAAAAAAAAGAAAGTCGTTACTGCAGTGGAATGTGACTGGCGATCAAAAGTGGATATATTTCGAGAATCCTAAACTCAAAAAAAATCATGGGTTGATCCCCGCCAACCATCAACATCACCCGCAAGACGCACGGAAAACGATGCTCTGCTCAGGATCAGCATCAGCAGGGTATCGTTTACTATGTGATGTTAAAACCTGGTGAAACTGTCAATGCTCACCGCTGCCACCAACAATTGAACAAATTGCACCGTGCTCTGCGTGAATAACGGCCGGACATGACAAGCTGATTTTCATCCACTATAATGCAACATCGCACACGTCAAAAATGGTCCCAAACTACTTTGAGATCAACTGGAAGGTGCTACCCCATCCCGCTTATTGACCAGAACTCTCGCCCCTTCCGACTAACACGCCCTCACTGAGCAGCACTTTGATTCTAACGAAGCCATCCGAAAATGGCTTGATGAGTGGTTTGCCTCAAATGAGAGGGAATTATTTTTGGCATGGTATCCACAAATTTCCCGGAAATTGGCAAAAATGTGTAGCTAGCATGTACTTTGAATAAATTTGTTTTTGCTTTCTATGAAAGAAACAGCGGATTTAAGCTTATATACAGATTTTGCAATCCGTAAACCAAATTCATTGTAAACTGTTGAAGATAATTTCCACTGTTTTCTTACTCAAAAATATTCAAGCATAGATCTGCGGAACAAACTCAAGCTTACTGTGACTAAACTGTATAAAGAAAGTGTAACTACCTTACTTTTTCCAAACAAAACACAGTATACTTTTTATTCCAACAAAGTAGGCTTTGCATTTAAAGCTATGTCAACATAGCACAAAAATTTTGTATACAACTTTACGACTATGAATGAGGATATTATCAAAATTCTGAGGACCAGAACAGTATATTAGCCAAATATATACAAAGTATTAAGAAACCGAACTGTTTATTACAGTGCCGCGTCCCGAAAAATGTCACGAAATCCATATAAGAATCCTAAAAAAAACGAGCAAACCGTGAACGACGCCCAGCTAAAGGTAAAATAAAAAATGTTTTCAATATAATTAAACTCCAAGACTTCTTATCATTAGACTGGACAAGATGTGCTCGAAGGCCATACCATGATGGCCGTAGCAGAGGAAGGGGTCTAAGAGCTTGCGATTTTTTTTGAGTATATTTTTCAGTGCTCTATTATTTGGAAACTGCCTATTTTTTTTTTATGCAGATAGTTTTTCGGGTTTGGTTTTTTTTTTGGTTTTAGTTTATGTTAAATTTAATGTTTTTGCATTTTGCAAATTTCAAAATTATATGTTAACATTTAAGCTTCCTATGTACAGTTTGTACAGTTGCCTTTTAGTTTTGTTGCTCAGTGTACACACATATACACACACCACTGCCAAGCTCACTTGAAAAAAAGCGTTCAGCCCATTTAGGGCGTGTACTAATGCCTTTAAATCCGGCAAAATGAAAAAAAAACAAAGCAAGCATATATGTATATAAAAAAACAAAAAAAAAAAAAAAAATTAGATAAAGAAATACAAAAGAGCAACATTAGAGCCGGTTAAGCATAAGAGCAAAAATGTAAGCGCGCATTTTGGCGCATTTCACTTTTCAGGATTATTTAGAATTTATGCATAAACAAGCAAAAGGACGTTACCCAGCGTCATTTGTTTAAGTCTGCCACACCCCCAGTCCATATACGCCAAAACCAAAAGCCATTTATAGTCGTCTTGCGCTGCTCTCTCTGTCCTGTCAGTCAGCTAGTCAGTCACTCGTAGACAGTCAGTCGGCAGCCCGTTTATATGGTATTTTATTGCCACTAGTAAAACAATTTCGCTGCCACTTACGGGTCCTGCAAATTGGTGCCATGTTGCGCTTCATCCATCCCCCCCAAACCCCTTCAACTTTTCAAGCAGCAGTTTCTGGCAATCGAGTTCTGGAAGCGTCAACCCCTCCTGCCCTACAAAGCAATCCACTAAACAGTTCAAGGCTGCTTGAAAGTGCTCTGCTTGCTGTGCAAATTAAACGACCCATAGGCCTGGATCCGGAGCCTAGACGTTGGCATTACGAATGCAGCTCAAGACAAACAATGTTGACAATGTCAAGTCTAACAAGCAACTGCAGGCATCTCCACGTCTACCTTCACCCCGCTCTCTCATTGCCATGGCAATGTCATGGGAAAACTCTTGGCCAAGCCATTAGGCATTACAAATTTTCACCTGGCCGTCACCAGCTCTCTACCTCTCTCTCTCTCACCGACTTGAGTGCGCCTCCGGCAGTGAAAGCCATTTTTGGCCAGCGCCTGCAAGTATGCAATGCATTGTTTTTTCATTTATTGCCTCTCTCCCTTTCCTACGTTTTACTTTCGACTTGTGACGTGCTATTTTTCTTTGGCTATGAAAATTGAAAATCTTTGAGAAAACATCGAATTACGTTAACTAAAGAATAAAGCTCAACAAAGACGTGACGTGACATTGGTTGGAATTAATTATTTATGTTGCGTTAGAGCAAGACATACACTATAACATTATCCTTTTAACAAATTTTTATTTATATACAATGTTATGTTAATTGTACTGGGAACAAAAGAAAAACAATGTGCTCAATTCGGTAAGTTTGGCATCGCTTAATCTGACTTTGACAACTATTTTTCAACTTATATTCCGATTAAGGCCAACACTAGGAAACATAATAAATCTCAAACTCAATTGACTTTTGAAATTCGATGACTGCAGCGGAATTTCCACCAATTTCCATTTGTATGTCGTAAAATTTCCGCGCGGGCAGCATTAAATAAAACAAACAAAAATAAAATATCATCTGCATGTACATATGGGTAAGTAAGTAAGCCTATATTTTAAAATCCTCAAAGCACTAACAACTATTCCTGTATATGCACACTTCAAGCACCTTAATTCCCCATTTAACACTCAAATAGATTTTGTTGCATTCTTTTTCCAATTAAATACCATGCATGACGCCTTTAAAAGCATCATGCCACAAAACAAGAATAACAACAACCATAACACCAACTAGAAAATAGAAACTGTTGTTAAATGGACCTTGTCTGGCATTGCAGTCAGCCCGGACACTGGTTTTTGGCTTTGGTTCGTGCTTTAGTTCGGTTCGGTATGGTCCACTTCGCTTTGGTCACTGCCCTTGCAACGCACTTTATAACAATGAAACCCGTGCAACAGCAGCAGCAAAAACAACAAACAGCAACAACAAATACCCCAACTTCATTTTAGAAAATTTAGCTGCAAAGAGCAACTATTTTTCTCTACGGCAAGTAGCAACACTAAACAACAACAACTACAACAAATTCAAAAAAAAAAAACAAAAAAAAAAGACTAGGAATAAAGAGTTGTTAATTTTTTCGTAATGGGAAAAGTTTTTAATCTGCGTTTTTTGCTATGCCGCGCACACACACACTAAAACACACGCACACCACTGAAATCAAGCTTTATAGCAACTTTTACTGCAAATAAAATTCCAAAAACAACAAAATAAAAAGCACAAGCTCAATATAGCGTAAGCCAGGCACCAAAACAAAAGCAGTTTAGAAACCAGAACATTACAGAGACTTGGCTATTTACTACTAAAATGCAATAACAAAAACTATGTAGCAATTGTTAAAACACTCTTTTTTCTTGTTGTTGTTGCAGTTTCAGTTTCAGTTTATATATCCAATAAAAACAGCAAAAGCAAACACCAATAAAAAAATTAGTTGCGGCCGCAACGCTTAGCATTGGCCGAAACATATTTAGTAACAAAAACCTCATAATTAATTACGCCCGAAATTCATTTGGCAGCACATAAAACCCACATCATCATCATAATCAACATCAATGACATTAACATTAATAACCTCAACAGCAGTGCCATCAATAAAAGATCAGCTTTAGTCTGAAATTGTGCAAATTAAACGTCACACAATTTGCAAATTTTGCGGTTTTTCATTAGGTTAGGGAGCACACATTAAAGGTATTTTGTAAATGATACTTAATGCGAAACATGTTGCTGCAACATGTTCCTATAAATGTCACGAATTGCATAAAATACAGCTTAAATGTTGATGAAAAGCAAATAATTAATAAGAAACTCTCTTAAGACAGCTAAAAATAAAAGTAGTTCCAACACATCTACACATAAAGTTTTAAGCCCTATAGTAGCGGAAGATACAAAAAAGAAAGAGAGCAACGCAACGAGTCACATGAGCAGACCATGCAAAAAGTGAGCGAATGTAGCCAGCAACATGTTCCTTGAGCGGCAGGCAGAGAGAAAGTCTTGCTGGCTCTCTGCTGTGCAGGCTGTCTCTTTCTTGTGATCTTGGCTGGGGAAACGCTGGAACTGGAACAAAAGATCGAAAAGGACGTTGCGTTTTAGCTTGATACAGAAAAAGAAACTAGCAACTACTTTTTCGCGTCTGCATTTGTATACCAAGTCGGAAAAACTGTTGCATCTTTTAAGGCTATCTACAAGTCAACCCAAAATTTAATATCTTCATATAATGTAAAGCGCTGCTCAGACAGAATATTACCCATTGACTGGAACAATGAATAAACGGAAGGAGCAAAGCCTGGTAAATACGTAAGGTGGGTTAAAACTTCCGGATTAAGTGTTCTAAATAGTTTTTTACAGTGTATCTCAGAAAGAAAAGCTCTTGGACAGACGGTGTTTTGAAGCCTGAATCTAGTTCTCGCAAAAGACAAAGAGTAATCCAAGAAAATGGCAGCCTGATCTAATACCAATATCTGCCTTGGCGCCAATGAAGAACATTTTAGGAAAGTCTTATCAGGATACAATTTCACGTAGATAACATGCGTTTTGCTATAGACACTGGGCACTGCTCAGCAAAAATTTTGATTTTTCGTATACTCGTATACTCTAATAGGTGAAGCCCAAGGCAAAGTTTCTGGACACTCTCGTAATCCAAGGAAATGGCAGCCTGATCTAATACCAATATCTGCCTTGACACCAATGAGGAAAATTTTAGCAAAGTCATATCAGGATGCAATTTCATGTAGGTTAGGTTAGGTTGAAGCGGCCGCTGGCTTGAAACCAGCGCACTTAGGCCCATACTGGCCCGTTGTGTTACCGCACGAATTTCATGTAAGTAACATGCGTTTTTCTATAGACACTGCTCAGCCACAATTTTGATTTTTCGTATACTCGTAATAGGTGAAGCCCAAGGCCAAGTTTCTGGACACTCTCGACAAGTAGATTGCATAGAAGAAGCACTTTAATCTGAAGATTTTGGATACTATTTAAGTTATTCGTTAGATGATCTTGGCTATACATACACTTCAAATAGCCGGTTTTATACAAATCGAACTTTGAGCTAAGAAGAAATTGTACGATAAAACGACAGTACGATTGTCCCCTCTCCTCAAAGAGACCTGAAAATTCCACCGCATTAGTTAAAATTAATACCGTATATCATGCACATATCATACTGCATCTTTGATTTCAGAAACCAACATTCCATTTTACATAAATGTAACAAATTGTGAAACAAAAATTATTAAAAGCACCAAAAAAAAAAATGGTACCTAATGAAAAAAATTTCTCTGCCTTCTATCCTTCCCTTCAATATTATTATAAATATCCCACAACGTTGACAAGCCGAGGCTCTGCGTACGTTTGTAAACTTTCCTAAAAACAATTTGCCGGCAAATCTACGGCTATCGCAATAGCGAATATGAGCGGAAATGAAGGTAATGCTTAAACCTAAAAAATATATCAAAAGAGTCATTGATTGGGCGCAAAAGACTTGATCACTTAAATTATATATCCCCAGCTTTAATTACTATAAAAATTTTAAAATGCATTTGAACCAACGATTCGTTGCAAATTTTTCTTTAATAGCTAGTTTTTAAGAGGTGTTGTTCCTAATTTAATAGCTAAAAGCTTGCGCAACGTGTCGTATGATTAATAAATACCTACTCTTACCTTAAATAACGCTTCATAAACTCACTTTACTGCTTCTCAACATTTCGTAGCAACCTTTGTGACATTAAATTATTTATAGAGCGACAGCAACATGTTGCTAGCTGTATTTGTCACTCTGGCAACATTCTTGCTGCGTATTCCTTATTCAAAGCAACAAAAATGGCGTATACATGTGCGTGTGTGCTTGTATGCGTATATACTTGCTGCCATAACTAATAAACACGCGCAGTTTTTGTTATTATTATTATTATTTTTTGTTGGTTTTTTCTACTTCTTTTTTGTATTTTTTTTTGATTATTGCTTTTTGTTGCGTACATTTTAAACTTCCAAACACATAAATTTCAATCCCGCGAGATATATTTTTGGCTGCAAAACTTTCTGACTACTATCCAGATCTGAACTGTTTCTGGTCTTGTCTGGTCTGGTCTCTTCCGTTCTGGCTCTGGCATTTTATGTCGCATGAAATTAAGCAATGACAGTCAAGAGCTGTCGCTGTCGTTGTTGTTGTTGTCTGTTTGGCAACTTCTGTGCTGGCTGTTGGCTGTTGGCTGTTGGCTGTTGGCTGTTGGCTGTCACAGTTGATGCCACTTGTTACAGTTGTTGTTTGTTTGTCACTGTTGCTTGTTATGGATGTTGCTGTTGTTGTTGTTGTTGTCGGTGTTGCTGCTGCCGATGAGTCACTGCGGACGCACAAACACAAACAAACACACACACACAAAGTATTAAAAGTGTCCAAATGATGATTGTTGCTGGGTTATGGCCAAAATGGCGGCATAGAGCATGCTTAGGGACGACTTTGCTGCGAGCGTGCTGGGAATTGCGTTGCGGTGACAACAACAACAACCACAATACTATAAAAGCAATAACAACGCTGACAACAGCAATCCAGCAACAACTCATTGATAAATGTTTCTTGTCTACTACACTTGACTCGACTTGACTTTTTCTTCGACTCGGCTTGGCTTGGCTTGGCTTGGGTCTGCTGTCCCTAGCCTGGATTTATATCAATTTGCACGTTTTTCACACAACAACACCAACATAAATTAGTGTAAAACTTTGTGCCAGCTTTAATGCATAAAAAAATAAAAAAAAAAACAAATAAACTTAACACTTACACCGTTAAATTGCAGTGCAGTTCAACAAAAAGTTTTTGCTTTTAATTATGTCTGATAAATCAGACATTATTGATTTTCAGACCAACGCGTTGAAGAGTCAAAGTTAATAGCCATAAAGTCAGCACAACAACCATGTTAAGTATACGTACCGTGCAACAGCAGACCAGAGTAAAGCGGCGTAAATACACATGCATAAATATATTTACATATATTTTACACAACAACAGCAAAGTTTAAAAAAAAAAAACAAAATAAACGAAGAACCCACAAAAAGCAATTATGCTTAAATTAAAACTCATTCATTTGTGCAGAAAATGTAAAAATTTCATATGAGACACTGGCCAGGAAAAATCGTGTAGTCTTTTTTATCGTACGTAACATGAGCGTATGAGTGATATATGTACACAAAGACATGCAAACATATTTACATACTCCCACACATAAACGCTCACAGACAATACATGATGAATAAAATATAGCGAAAAGTTCAACAATTTTGAGGAACACAACTTAAATACTCTTTTGTAGCCAATTAGTAGGGGCTTGCATGTTTATATAGATCTCGTATTATTTAAAATTAAATCTAGCATTAACTTTGCCTTTTTTTAGACTTATTTAAAAAAATGTTCGCCAAAGTTTATACATAGCAAGCTATGCTTAGTATTTCAACCAATTTATGCCAAAGATCTTTAAGAGATCATATTTAGCAATGGTCTGTTTTGGATTTATAATCATAAGCTTACTTTCTGGTAGCTTACTATTATCACTATCACGAATGGGTTGGCATCAAATAAAAAAAATTGTTAATTCAGTGTATGATACAAAGCTCACCGGCTCTAGACCATTTAAAATTGGAAGCGCATACTATCGATTTGAAACATTAACCATCATTTTTAAATATGTATCTTTAGCACAGCGTTGCAAACCCCTTGATACACTTATGATACCAATCAATCCCTAAAGTGTAACATAAATAAACATATATGCCAGCCATGCAGACCATCCATATATGCAGAATTCTGGCTGACTACAAAACGTCTGTTTCAAGTCACTCACAAAATGTTTTCTATGAAAAATGACTTACAAAACTCAATGCCAGCCTCAAAATAAGTGAAATATTTTATTACCCATTGCTGTTGTCTTTATTGTTGTTGTCGTTGTTGGAATTTTCCGGCATATTTAGCGAATTGTTTGTTTTAGCTGGCAAGCCAACATTAAAATTTGAATAATGTCAAACAAAATCAGTAGCATTGTGACAACGCGACGCATACTTGATTTTTTTCCAACAATGTATTAAGCATACGCCCTGTACAACGCATTGCAGCCAATTAGCTGACAGTGCTTAAATTCTTTAAAGTTTTTTCTAGCAATTCCGCCCGAATTACCTTCTTTTGGCCATTACCTATTTGGACGTTTTGTTACGTGTACGTGTGTCATAGTCCGTGCCGCATACGCAGAATTTTGATTTGCGCTGCCATTTTGATGTTTTACTAGGTCCATTCACTCTTATATGATTGTGTGTGTGTGTGTGTTTGTGGGGCTTCATACTGCCTTTTATGCTGCTTTTGTTATGCAGCCAAAAACTTTCGTTGCAAAAGTTTTCTTTAAAAATAATTTGTGATAAAAAAAAGTTTTCTACGTTCCATTTTTTTTTTGCGTCCAGTAGCGGGGTCATATCTTTTAGTACGTGCTCGGTACCTTAGACTAAATTCAATTTCATTGTAGAGTTTTTCACATATTTTCAAATGAAGTGGAGTGGTTTGGGGCGGGGGGTTCTCTAGATGTTTGTTGGTTGCTGCCAAGTTACGTGAGCTGGTTTGGTTTTTGGCCTATGCGTAATAGGTCAAGCTCTTCTTTTTTCTTTTACTTTTTATATTTATTTTTTTTTGGCGCAACACTTGGCATATTTTTAGTTCATTAAGGGGGGTATCTAAACAACAACAATATGTATAAGGTTTCAGTATGGTAATGAAAACTAAGAATAAAACAGAAAGCTTTAATGGTTTGCTATGGTAAACTTAAATCAACAAAAAAACTTTCGTGGGTATAAGCAACAGATTGAATTTAACTAGAATAAGAAATTCTTTGAGTTTTTAAGAACTTACCCGATAGGTATGTATGCCGAAGCCCGTGCTCCCGCAACTTTTCGAAAATTTCTGATATTTGCGGCTTCAGTATCAAAGATTTTTAGGATTTCTAGTTTATCTGTAGGAAAGAAATTCAATTACTTGTCTTCTGCTCAAGATCTAAACTCGGACTTAGATCAACTCCCAGCATTTTGAAACACCAGAAATACAAATTTTAGAATTTTTAAGCAATTACCCCACATATGCTTTAGATTTTGTGATGTTGCAAGTTATCAACATTATTTTTTCCATTTTATAGCAAACTTCCAACTCATCTCTCAATCATCTCACAGCCAGATCGTCGTTTACTACTCTTAACTTAAAAGCTTCACCTGTGATTTATCATTTAATTTACACTGTTCACTATGTCAAGACCCCCTATATAAAAGTGCAGCCCTTTACATAACTCAGTGCTTACCGTTTTGCTGCTCTTGTATAGGGGTTTGCTCGTTTACTTGACACTGCCATCATGGCAGCTCTCTAGCAATAACATAACTCAGTACAACTCTGTTCTACCTGCAAACCCAACTCAGTACAAGTTGGACCAACAACTTGGTTCAAGCACGGCCAACAACTCCTAGTCACCTTGTCTTCTACATTTTACGACCGTTTCCACCAAGTACTAAAGGTTGTTACGGCTATATGCATATAGTATATATACTAACTATATATGCACTATGTATAGTATATATAGCTGTGGCAGTTTTGCTGCCGCAGTGTCACCGTCTGGCAGCCAAAGCGTAGTGCAGCTCAACTATTTAATAATGTTGAACCACGTTATGCACTCTCCAAGAGGACCCAGAAATAACAACAACAACTTAGAGAACGCCAACAACAACAACAACAAGAATAGCTTACGGAGCAGCGACAACAAACCAGAACAGAAGCATCATTTATATGCCGCCGTAGCAAACCTTTTGCGGCTGTTCATTTGCAAGCGTTGCCGGAGTTGCATTTTTTCAAATACTCTACAGAAAGTAATCAAGTATTATAAAACTGTTTGTAAGTTGGTAACGCTTCTAAAAAAGAAACTGAGTAAGAGTCTTAAAAGGCATATTAAAAATGTTGCCGGAACAGATCGGCAAGGCAAAGAAGAAGATCCTTCTGAGGGCTCTTCTATACCCTCCGCAGGGAAGGTTACCATAAGGATTCCAAGAAGGGTTGAAAAGAAGCGTTCCATAAGATGAAATCGTAATTGATCAGTTACCTGTTCTAGGCAGAAACTCAGAGTAGACTGGGTAAGGGAAAAAATGAAACTTCTATTCTATTTATGGTTTGGAACATATTTTAGCCGATGATAAAGAAAAAAAAAATCATACAAATTTTTTCGACCCAATATTACTTTTTTCTTTTCATGTGATGAACTGCGAAACTGGAATTTAAGAGTTCAAGTATGTAGTATGTAAAAATAAAATTAATTAAAAATGTTAAACAATAAAAAAAAATATTGTTTATGTAAATCGGAAAACTTAAAAATTATAAAATTTAAAAAATAGATTTTTTCTCTATAATTTCAAAAATCTTTTTTTCTTCGCTACCGTGATCAACGCGATCATTTTTTACTTCATTCGTTTTAGTGTGGCCGTATATTAATACTTAATTCTTTGCCGCTAAAAAATTAAAGTTGCTCTTACCAGTGTTTGTCGCTAGATGGCGGAAGCAAGTTTCTGCATATGGTGATTGAAGTGAGCAATGTTCAACATAACCTAAAAAAGATAATTTGAAAAAAAATAGTACATTGATTTTTGAAGTTTTAAACAATCCCCTTCAAATAAATGAATACTTTAATCTATGAACTCTTTTGAAAGTTATTAGAAATTTTACAAAAAATGTACAGTAGGTACATTTACATTTTGATATTGCTTAATTTATTATTACTCCAGGACTTTTCTGAGATCCAATCAGATCCGATTAAGGGTTTGGCTAGGGATATACATAAGTTTACTTTATCTGATAAAATTGGTTTTGAGCCAAGAACGGATTGCTACTTTCATTCGCTCATTGTGGATAGACAGGGGGAAGAGCACCCGTAACAGGACGATCCTTTTTTATAGAAACCCTAGTCAGAGCAGTTTATCTGCATACTTATAAAAAGGAATACAAATTTTACAAAAATAATCTAATTTTTTGGAAGACTAACCACGCTCAATTGCATCCTTAACAGCTGGAAGGACTAACTGCTGTATTTACAATAAAATGCATGCAAATTCAAGTGGCAAAAGCGTATTAACACTTCAACATCTTCAAGTTATCCTACCATCGTTTTTTTTTCTTCTCCATTTTTCTAGCGCATCAGGTAACAACAACAACTGGCAATCCACTTTTGCACTTACCAGATATAACTTGCGCGTATTTTGACTAGGACAACAATAGCGGCAACCACAACAACAACAACAACCACCACAAACAACTTGTCGCAAATTTCCCACCAACTTGTCATGTCCAACAGTTTATGACCATGTCAAGTTGTCTTCTTCCTTATGCTTTGCCTCTAACTGGCTCGTCTCTCTGCCGCTGTGCCTCTCTCTTTCTTTTACGCCCACACTTTGTGTCTCTTCATTGTCTGGATGAATTATGTGGCAAGTTGGCACAAGTCATTGGTCTAATCATCATCAACACTTGGCCATTAAGTAAATTTCAATGATTTTCTATGATAGCTGCAAATATCGTTTCCGTTGGAACTCTGCCTAAAAAGGGCTAAAATGCCAGGCGGCCCCAAG
The DNA here is from genome assembly GCA_949987675.1 of Chymomyza fuscimana. Taxonomy (NCBI): domain Eukaryota; kingdom Metazoa; phylum Arthropoda; class Insecta; order Diptera; family Drosophilidae; genus Chymomyza; species Chymomyza fuscimana. The sequence goes on from OX465089.1 coordinate 102,140,974, forward strand.
AGCCAACACTCTGCAACATACAGCCAGCTTTCCTTTTGCGTCTGCTAACAAGTGATTCTGCTAATTGCACACACGCACACAGAGAGTCACACATACACGCACATAATGAGCCGTGCCCACAAAGCAAAGCCAGCCAGGACTCCGTAGTTGGCATGTGCACGCGAAGGACGCTGGAGACGTTGTGGCTGCTACGGGAGAACGACTAATGGCTCTTAGCTTCCGCCGGCCGCATCAGTGCAATGCGCAGCACAAAAATTTCCAGCTTCTTTTGGCGTTGGCAAAAATTTAATTTAGAGCCAAAAACGTAACGCAATGCAACAACGTAACGCAACGGAACGTAACGTGTCGGCTACGAACCGTTTGCTGTTCAACACCTAAGCTGCCAGTTCCACACGCTTGCCCCCCTTTCTCTCCCTCTCTCTACGCGTTGCACATTGCATTGGGTTTTTGGCCTCCATCTCTGCCGACAACGTAATTTATGGCATTCCAGAGCGGCCTTTGGACACTGTAACCGCATTTCTTGCCGCCGCTTCTGCTTCTTCTTGAACCGTTAGACCCTTGGACCAGGACAAAATACGAAACGCAGCCAGAAATTTTGGGGAACCCGGCCACCCGGGATACAGGCAATGGGCAACGTGCAACTTGCGACACTGCTGGCAACTAAAATGCTTTTGCCGGCCCCAAAGCAGTACTAAAAATTAAAAAATGTGTTGGCAAAAATTAACGAAAAGTAGGTGGAGCCTTACGTTCTGCTTCCTGCTCTGCATTGAGGAATGACCTTTTTTTCTGTGTGTGTGGAATTGTGTGTAAATGAAAATTGAGCATAAAAATGGAAAAATTGATATTAAAGGTGTTGGAAAGTTGAGCAATTAAAATGATTTAAACTGCTGATTTGGCACAAGAAATTAGGTAAAGAGCGTGGGGAATATTCGAGAGATGCAAGCCAGCTGCAAAATATGCTGGGTTGGGTTAGGTTAGAGTACTTTGGAGGTTAGTTGACAAGCCTTTCACAATTTTTACTCAGGCCATTGTTATGCCAGCATCTAAGACGCCTTCTTCTTCTTAATGTACAAGGAAATCTCCTAACTAAACACGCACAGATTCAGGATGAATTGCATTGTTCTGTAGAGGCTCAAAAAGAAGAGCTGCTCCACCATTTTCAGAATTTTCTCATCTCGCAAGTTCTTGCAAAATATGTGAAATGTTACACATAACATGCCTGCATCCGCAACTCAGCCTCCAAATCTTAGTTCCCTCGCAGTTGTAAGGAACGTCATTCTAAGAAACATTCCAGCTGCTCCTTGATATATAAATAAATATCTCTTAGATAGATATCCAAATGGATAGACTGTCTTATAGTACCATTATAACTGACTGACAATAAGCCAACTCGTGTTTAGTATGGATTATAGACAACTTCATATTTTTTCTTATAGATTGCAGATCCAAATACACCAAATTCTGTTTTTAGACTGTAGATACGTTCCAGAAAAAACCGTGTTAAAAATCACATGGATTAAATCTTTAAGCTGCTAAGAAAATAAATTTATTCCCTAACTATATTGCTTAAAGATTAGGTTAAAAAAAATATTATTCTTTAAAATTTCAATCAAATAGCTTTTTTTTATCGTGATAAATCGAATGAAATTAAGTAAAAAAAATGTGGTACAGTCGAGGCGGTGCCCGACAGTGGAATACCCTGTACCTTTTGTCTCGAAAAAATGTTTCCTGCATATTCCTTTTAAAAACTTTCTAATTGGAATTTTTTGTTTTTTGGTGAAATTCGATTTTTATACCTATAAGTTCCCTAAATTTTTACCGATTTTGATGAAACTCGAATGTTACGTCAAAGAAGTTATTTAAAGTATATGGGGTAAGTTTCAAGTTGGTATGTTGAGGGGTGTGGGAGAAAACACGGTAAATCGTTTGCTGGGGGTGGGGGACCGCATCGATAAAACTTGGATGTGTGTTCATTAGAGCCACATGAATCAGCTTACCAAAAACTGTGATTCTAGGTCACTTGTAACCATAATTACGAAGAGTCAAATATTGACGCAGTTTATAGGTAAGGGTGGTGAAATTTGTATATTTTTGACTAAAACTTTTGCTGTATTTGTCCGATTTTGTTGATTTTTTACACACAGATGCATGTAACCACAACGCATCGCTTCGTTAAATTTCAGATGAAAATATTGAACGGTGTTGCTAAAAACCGCGAAACTCTACTGCGGCGGAACGGGGGAAGCATTGACATGATTCAACAAACTTCATCTTCTGAGGAAATATGCGCACCAGCTGGTAAAGTTTCGTGTCTGCAGCTCTTATAGTCTCCGATATCTAGGCGTTCATACGGACGGACGGACGGACTGACAGACGGACATGGCTCTATCGCTACCCTAGGTTATGATAAGCATTCTGGTATAAAGGCCTTGGGGTCTTCTTTGGGTTATTTCAAAACTGTGTAACAACAGAATTAGGTGTACTCTTAAAAATATTACGCATACGTATATAAAGCCAGAGCATCCATTTACGACAAGCAAACAGAGCTTGTCGTTATCGAGCCAACTCGATATCCGTGTGGTTATTGGAAACTCTTTGGGATTACACTAGCTATAGACAATATCTGTTTTTTTTCGCAATGTGTGAATAATATTTCAATGCTTAAGTAAAAAACATTTTTATCTGATCCATTTCAATTTTTTACAACCACAATCCCACAAATAATTAATAAAAGAGCATGCAAAATAGAAAAGGTTGAATTATGCAGAACAACCTACTACAAATAGAGAGCAATTTCAAAGAAGAGTCCAACACTCGCAAGCGGCAAACAAGTATACAAGTGGGTTTAAGCTTTTGTTTTTTAATTAATGCCTGCTTTTGATCCATAAAACAAACCCATTTGTGTGCAGTCAAAAGCATTTGAATAGTTAGGTTAGGTTAGGTTGAGTAGGCAGCTTTGAATAGTTAATTGAGCTAAAAAATTAGTTTAGCGTAAAAAAGCATTGTTACGAAATGAAAAAAAAAGAAAAGTAAAAAACTGTTGCATACTTTCAGGAGGTCGCTAAAAAACTATTGCTTGACCATTTTGCACAGTTAAGTGCACAATAACAAACACATACAATAAATAACATAAACACATAAGCAGGTACCGACACACACACACACACACTAGCACACTCATACAGCAATATTTTGGGCAACATTTAAACTTTTGTTACACTGCACAACATGGTCGAGGCGAAATGCAACCAATTGGAAACAGCGCGCGTCTGTTTGAATTTGCGAGAGTGTGAGTATATTTGCATGAGTTAGTATGAGTGAGAGTGTATATGTGAGTGTTGCTGTGTGTGACTGTGTTAGTGTGCCATAAAAGTTTCATTTGATATTTGAGTTAGTAAACGAGAGCACCAGCAACAGCAACATGCACTCTCTCCCGCTCTCTGGCTCTACACATACATCTATTCAAAACTTAAGGTACACACAACTCCGCAAACTCCGCTAGCACCCCGCGAACTTCATATTTAAATTGTTTGTGGTTGTTTTGAGCACATTCGAAATTAGAATAGTTAAAAAGTTCTACACTATTTGTTGTTTTTGTTGTTCCAAAAGAGGAGTCAGCAAGTGTATTGGTCAGCGTATCGTTTAGATTGTAAACACAGTTAAGCGACTCCTCATGGACTGAGTAGAGAGTGGTTCGTGCGAACTCTTTTGGGCTCAGCCACTTGATATAAGAGCGAGCTTGTTTGTAATTATGCGTGTGTGTGTGTGTTTGTGCCTTTTGGCAATTATAGTGTTGGCAATTTATGAGTTGAGTGTTGTAAATTGCTTAGTGAGGAGTGTATGCATCAGAATTTTGAGACCATACCGTAAAGGTGCAAAGCTTGTGGATTTGTGTTGAGATGGTCAAGAAAGGAGTGTGTGCCTTAGTTGAATTATGCCACCGTAGATTCAGACCAAACAGTGCAGTCAGCTAAAGGAAAGTTTGGGTTAGCCGTAGCTACGTGTAAGTAAAGGAGTTTGCCACCAGATTTTATCCGGTTTTTTTTCAAAATTAAATTGAACTAAATTTTTTAACTGCTTAGAACTGCATAGCTTGGTAATTATCAGCTTTCGAAAACTGAACCAACCAAAACTATTTGATGCTAAAAGAACTCATGGTCATAGTCTTATGCTGAGCACTATTTGCCATTTAAGTTTCAAAAAAATCTATTTGCGAGGCGTCTTGTATTCGCCGTAACAATTTTGAGCACTAAGGAAGGATTCCGAAAATTTTGCCCAATTGGGGAATATGGTGATCAATGTTTCTATGGAAGAATTTGGTTCATTAAATCGACTCACAAATTGCTCATAAGCTTTTTTAGAGGATTAAAAAAACAGTTTTGCAAAATGAAGTTGCAAGGAAAGGAATTGAATATGACTTGAAACTATATTTATCCTGGCTTTACTTTTTTAGTGTAAAATTTTTTTTTTTTTATATGTATTTTTGTTTGCAATCTGCCAGATGACACAATTAGCAATTTTCATTAATAATAAAAAAATGGCAGGATTGATTGTGCTGCTGTAAGTCCAATCAATATAAAACTATACTCTTTGCTAAAAGTTTATATTACACGTATATCGATCTGGAAGGTTCAAAACATGACATCTATTATACGTCTAACGCCTATACTATTGTCTAGTAGGTTGATTGCCAATGAGTTTTCATAGTTAGACGAAGCTTATTTCATCTTTGATTTAGGGAAAATTTAAGTCTTTGTGTATTTCTTGGTTGCTTACATACCAAGGAGCGCCTGAAATCCTCCTTAGAATTACAGATTGATATCTTTCAAGGACTTCGATGTTGGAGGTGCTTGCCGTCCGCAGAGCTGCATGCCATACGTCCAGACTGGCTTCAGGGCTGCCTTGTAAGGCCTCTAGACTGAGAAAATTTTGTGAAATTAAATTTCTTCTTCTTGACTTAGGTAGGGCGAAAGTTTGCGTGAGAAGCATGCAGGGAGGAGAGCCCTTTAGTTTGTCTTTTACAACTAAGCACCCACTGACTATATTTTCAAGTCTTATTGCTTTACCATTTTGTTTAGGTGCACATTAAAAAAAACGTAATTAATTAATCGGTTGAATATTTCAAGCGTTATAGGGACACAATAGCTAAAAAATTCAAAACTGTCACATAGTTAAGAGAAACGATAAATCAATCGTCTTTAGCTGCATTTTTTTGGGGAACCACATCTAGAACTTAAAAACAATTGGCACAGGAAGGGAACCATGAACTAGTTCATAAGCAGAGTCGCTTGCTACATGTAAGAACTCTTTTAAATTGTTTTTACCAAAGATTTTCACTTTATACACAAAAATCACAAAATGCTTTTCTCAAAATCAAGACAAGTCACGGCAAAAAGAAAAAAAAAAAAGTATTATTCATTTCTTGAGAAGAAATATGTTTGAGACAAATTTGTCTCATTTGACGAATAATTCTACTTTAAATATTTTTGTGCTTTTAAAAAACAGCAAAAAAAAAAAAAACAAACCAAACAATCGCTAAAGTCTGCTGAACTACTTAAATCTCGATAGGTATGCTCCTTTCTGCGTACTCAACTTATTTCCTGCGCTTATTGTCGATTCTTACTTTCCGCAATATTTGCCAGCTCATGTCCTTTTTTTTCGCCATTTTGTTGTTGTTGTTGTAGTTCTGTTGCGATTTATGATCTAAGCGCCTGTCTGTATACCGACAATTGCAACGGATATAAACATTTTTGAACTCATTTCGACTACACATATTGCCACATCGTTGTATCTATCGTTGTATATACATATGTATACATAGATACATTCAACTAACCAAAAGGCTGAGTATGTATGTGTGTGTGTGTGTATGCTTAACGTTTATGCCTGCTTCATATGAAATGGCACGTGTCGTCTTTTTTTTTTCTTTTTTTTTTTTTGGTTGGCTACTGCTGCTCCTGCTGCTGCTGTTCCTTCTGCTGCTCCAACTGCAATCCAGCATGCTTATGTTTCACTTTTCACAACATAAATCCCCAGCACTAGCTACAACTCAGCTCAGCTCAACTCAGGTACAAATAAAAAAAATGAAATAAAGAGCTGAAAAAGTAGCTACAACTTTAGACAAACTTCAGAAAAAGGGAAAAGCCAAAGAAACAGCAGTTGGAATAAAAAAAATTATGATACAGTCAAGATGATGTGCGACAACGGCATACCCTTTATTCATTTTTTAGGCTTTAGTTTTACTTTTATGCTGCTTTAGTGCTGATTCTTTTTGAAGCTTGAGAAGAGCGACGGGGGCTAGAGCCTAACTTAAGCGATTTATTTTCTACACGAAAGCATAAAGCCAAAGCTAAAGCTGGGAAATGCAGAGGAGAGGAAACGGATCTAAATATCGGATCAAGTCAACCATTTGGTTTGAGAATTTCTCATCTGTTGTTAAATTTGATGTCCCCATTTCTAAAGGTGTCTACTGCTTATAGACTCGGAAATGCCACCATTTTGCAGTAACATTCATTTGAATAAACTTAATATACCCTTTAACTTTTTAGGTAACGAGTATAGAAAAGAAAACGCTTACTTAGCATCAGTCTGAGTGAGAGACTGTGGCTGAAGCTCAGGCTCAGCTATTTATTTAGATACCTATAGAGCAAAGTCCCAGAGCTTTGTGACTTGAGCTGCTGCTATCTGATCCCGGGCTGCATTATGCTTATTATTGCTGGCTGTCTGTCAAAAAGCCAACGGAGCAGCAGAAGCTCACGGTAAAGGCTTAAACTGATGCTTATGCCCGCTGAGCTGCCATATAAATATGCATAAATATGAGTACACGGAAAATACTCGGTCTAACACTCGAATGACAACGGCAAAATAATAGCCCCACATCCGAGCATCCGAGACGCACTTTGGCTTGACTGTACCTACATATAGTATATCAACTCTGTTTAATGCTTAAAGTTTGTGCAGCAAACAAATATTTTTTTAATTTAATATTTATCCCCCAACATTTCTTTTACTGCTTTTATTTTTGTTTTTTGTTTTTTAGCTTATTTCTTTTCTATTTAGTCTTGCTGCAAGTAATGGCCATTGCGGCCATATTAAAAATATTATATACATATTTAAGTGCGTGGCCAAGTGCAGCGCTGTCTGTTGGTAGCTAGAAACAGGGAGCAGCAGATGAGCAGGGCAGCGGTTGCAGCTACCACGACTCGGTAGAACCGTCAGAACTTTCCAAGTTATTACTTTGCTTTGTTTTTTTTTTCTTTGGCCTGCATTTATAAACAGTTGCAAGCGAAACAAACTTATGCGGTTTGACCAATGGTTTGGCTCAAGGTTTTGGCCAACGGTTAAGCTTGTGCTTTGTGGCCAGTTCTGCATAAGGCCTGAAGCACCTACAATGGGATAACGTGTACTGCCAAAACCAACACTAAGCTCTGTAAATGACGGCAAAGGTCACTTAATCATCTTTGAATGGAAATTTTTGGCGTAAGCTTTGGGGTGGTTTACTTTTCAGTTCGAGTTGATATCATTAATTGTAGCGACCGAAAATGTTAAACTTTAGGAACAAACGAACTGATAAGAATCAGTTTTGAAATGCTTTTCAATATAACTATTAGCTTCATATATACCTACATTTGGGCCTCACTTTTCATGCCTTGATTCCTTTATTATTTCCCAAGCTCTAAATCTACATAATCAAAATTGATATAATTACTGACTCTTCTTAGAGCCTCAGATGCAATTTGGCTCAATTTCTCCTACCCTGGCGGAAACGAACCTTTTCGTGCCTAGGCTCCAATTTCACTTAATTCCGCTGCACTGACGGAACCGAACCATTTCGAAAGACTAGAGATCTTAGCTAAGCAGTGCACCAAATCTTTGCCGAATGTTGATCGTTTTGAAAGTCCGCATCATGACAGAAATATTTTCTGTTCCCATATTTTATACAAGAGCTTAACTTCTTTGTTTAGTTCCAGTTCATATTGTAAAAAAGTTCAGCTCATTAGTTAGCAGCTCAAATTCACATCTATTTTTCCATCTTTCATCTTCTTTTCCAAAATGTTAATTCCTTTAAAATTTTAAAGTCAACTGCAAATGGTTGTTACAGAAATACTGAAAACAAATTATCTGATTTCAAAAACCCTAAATGGATTATAATTTTGAGATCGTTTCGTGTAGTCGTATTGTTCATTTGGCTGTCTACAGCATAGAGATGTTATGCGCTCTTCTTTGACCCTAACCTATTTTTGCTTCATTTACATCATCCCTAATAGCTTGTACCTCATTGGTACTTCAGTTGAGCCCACTTGAGACTTCAAAGCTAGCGAAACTTTTGAACGCTTTCCAAACGAATAAAACCCTATTTTCGACTTAATTAGTGTTCCATCAAACAAAACCTGTCGCGGATTCAAAACTAAGCTCGACCGTATCTGCCGGATAAAATAAAGTTATTGTTTTTGCATGGTAGATACGTTCTAGATAAAATCGTCTAAAAAAAGACATGAAGCAAATCCTAAAGCTGCTATGAAAATAAATTAGAAAGAGGGATTTTCTTTAAATTTTCAATCAAACACCATCGTGCTAAAAAAAGACCGTGTAAAATCAAAATTGGGTGTTATCTTATTTATATGGCTCATGCCTTGTTCTGTAGATGTCATAGCTATGGACATGCATTAACTTCATATTTAATTAAAATTTAAAAAAAATGTTAATCAAACTAAAAAAAATTTTCAACATTTTTTTAGTAAAAGATTATCCCTATCACACACTAAATTTTATTTCTTGTGTAGCGAATAATTTTGGCATCAATATTGGATTATAACCAAATTGTATCCGTTGATTGCCAATAAAAAAAAAATAAAAAAAAAATAAAAAAAGTAAAAGATTATAATTCCCTAGCTATAAGTTTTGCATAAAAATGATTCAAGGACATTCAAGTCTCTCAATTTATACAACACGCGTAAATAGGGCTCAAAATGCTGTCGCAGCGCATTCGGCACATGCATAAGTGTCAATGTAACAATTCTCTCTCTCGTTTGCGCTTCATTGTCGATCTTGCGCTCTTGTGCGGTCTTGCTAACTGCGCTGCTCATACAACGAAATGTTTGTATGGGTTTTGCACACCACTGCTACAGATCTAGACAAAATTGAAAAACTTCCTAAGAAAAACAATAAAAGGATTAACAAAAAAAATTTATGCTCATAATTCATCTAGATATCATTCATTTTCTTTCTCAAAACCTAGTCTAATCTGACCCAACTTTGCATACTCACTATAATATCTGATATCCTTGATGGTTCAATTATTCGTTGATTCTGTAGCTCATTTTGTTGTCTACTTAATGCTACCAGCTCCATATAAATGTAACTTTAAACATTTTTAAGCGCCTCTTGCTCTTTGTTTATTCCAGCTCCCCTCTTCTGCCACAATATTACGATATTCTTCTTTATTCCGCTCGGTTTATAGCTCTCCCGCTCTATCTATCTATCTGTCTGTGGCCTGCATTTCTACTTTTGCTCATTAATAACGTAAACTGCAAAAAAAATAAAAACAACAAAAGAAGCAACAACAACAACAACAACCTTGCAATAGTGGCAAAGCAAACAGCAAGACAAAAACAAAAACAAAGACTAAAAACAAAGCAACTCAACTGCAACAACAACAGCAACAACAAGAGCACGAACAATTTGCATTGCGTTTGACTGGCCACAAAAGTTTTTCTCGGCTTTTCAGCAACTCAAAATTGAATTATGAATATTTAAAATGTGTTTAAGCATTGCGGCTGCCAACGACGTTGCAAGCTGCGCTGCTACTGCGCTACTGCGCTGCTGCTGTTGCTGCAACTGCTATTAAAATCCAATATAAACATAACATACATATATGTATGAGCTTCAATGTCATCAGTGATGGAAAGGGTCTAGATATGTTCTGTTTTTTTTTTTCCAACAGCAATATAATATAATATTATGTTTATCTTTGTTAAATATCGAAAAAATTGAGATTCCAGGCGCTCGACTGAACTTAGAATAATTATTTAAGCTGCTACAGTATCAATTCGCAAAAAATAATGATAAAAATGAATTTAAAAAATTCGTCGTTGGATCCATAGTAAGAATAATTGGCACAATTTTTTGCACCATTTTTACACCCTGTCCATAGGGCAAAAATCTGTACGCATGATATTCTTTTCACTACATTTATCTAAAAACTCAGAAACTTTAAGAACACCGAAGAGGCAATAACTGTTGGATAGGATTTATGGTTCACAATTCTTTAAAACTTTGTTTTCCTTACTCAACACTAATTTTTTGTTCGAGTTCGTTTATTAAAAAGAATAATTATTTTTATTCATCACAATTTCAATTTTTTAAAACTTTCTTATTCTTATTCAACAACAGCCAGCCAGAAAACTACCAAACTCATTCATTATGCATGGTGAAAAATTGAACTTGACTGTGAAATTTGAAACCGCCCAAAAAAAAAAAACAAAAAATTCATTCCAGCTCCGTCCTTGCTGAATTTGTTTGCGGAGCATTTTGCTAGGAAGCAATTAATAGTAAATGCGCTCAAAAGTATGCACTAAAAAATATCAACAGTAAATTATAACGCATGCTAGAAGACGACGACACGTCGAGCAACGTTGCAACAAGGACTTGGGCACTTGAGCAGCAAAAATCCGCAGCAGAAGCTGCCACAGTTGCAACATGGTAAAAGCAAAAGGCAACAGCAGTAGTAGCAGCAGCAGCCTAAGCAAATGTCAAGCAGCATAAATAATTCACCAGCATCAACTAAGGCTATGGCAACATCATCAACATATACAAACATACTTACGCACACACTCGCACACACACTCACTCACACATATGCATGCATTTGCATTGTCCTTGCAACGGCCGGCAGTGGCAAAACGGCAATGGCATGCCTCATAAATTTCAACAAATGCATCAAAACCATGTCACTGAGTCAAGCTCGAAATTGCTGTCATGGTATGTTTACACTGGATCATAATGTTGCAACGCAGTAGAATTTAGCGGCTTCTTGGATAACTAGGTGGTCGAGAGAATTTTTTCGTTTCTCATATTGCCAAATGACTACACTCATGACTTATCCAAGCAACATCGGTGCCGCCTACTACCTAGTTCATTTTATGGAAAAATTAACTACCTTAATTTTAATTTCATTCAAACTATAAGAATGGCACAGCTTTTTCGAAACAATTCTTATCTTAAAAATAGCCTGGAACTGCCAATACTTATATTTGCACTAAGAATCAATGCAGTTCCACAGCACACAACTTAACGCATCTGTGCCAATGCATTGACTAGTGCAGTGTAACCCAGCATTATCCCTGGCCCATTCAGTCAGTCAGTCAGTTAGTGAGTCTGTCAAAGGTCCTGTCACTGCTCGTTGCACCGTAAAACCGCTCGAGGTGAAAATCTTTGCACTAATGGCGCTGTTTTACATAATTGCCGTGACATTGTACAAATTTATTCAACTGTAGCATACCTTCTGGGGCCGGTTCTTGCTGCCACTACTACTACTATACAGGTATGTATATGCCGGCTGTATGACCTCGAAAAAACACACACATACACACACATGTACATTACTTTGGCTTATGCACTTTATGTGTTTGTGTTGGTGTGTGCAAAAGGGCTGCGCAAATAAAGCGACTGTTGTATCAAAAATGTATAGCTTACTGGGCCCAGAGACCTGCTCTTTCATTGTCCGACCAAATGAAAAGGCCAGGCAGGCCCAGTCGCCTTTTGTTTTTGCAACAGGCAAACAAACAAACAACAACAACAGCTACAAAAAGTGATATAAAATATAATAAAACAACAACAATAAGAAACAGAACGAGAGAGCATCTGTAAACAAACAAACAAAGCAAGAAAGAGCAAGTGCTACACTCACTCACTCAGTCACTCTCTCTCTCTCCCTTACACGCTTTACTATCTTTGTCTGCCGCTTTTGTTGGCGTTGTCATTCTAGTCATCTTCATCATTGTCACCTTGAGCTTTGGGTTATTGGGTTTTTGCACACTTGTTCGTCCGTTTGTCCTTTCTTCCTTCCGTGCATCCGTCCACCCGTTTCTCTAAGCAGCATGCCTTGCACTTCACACCAAACAGCATAAAGTAAAAGATGGATTAGGTTAAGCCAGAACGAAGTGAGAATGCGCTGCGTTTAGGAGGCAATTGCTGCGCGTGAGTTTCTTAAATAGCCAGGAAAAAATTAAGCTTAGTTAGTCCTTAGCGGCTGAAGTGAATTCAGCTCAAGCCGTATTCTAAAATTTATCAAAATTTTTGAAAATAAGATCATTAGTTTTCTAGATGCTGAAAGCTAATTTCTCAACACTTAGTTAGACAAGTTTAAAATGATTAGCGTCTGTTGCGTCTCAAAAAAGCGAGATTCCGAAATGCGCCGACTGTTCCAATAGTTCCTACTGGGTTGCTTGTCAGTAGCACTTCCAGTAACGGATCTTACGCCCTATGTGTTTGTCTTGCTCGCACTTGCACGAAATGCGGCTTGAGCCTGCCACATGCTGGACAGCCCCCAAGGTATACTTATTTAAGGTAGCATACTCCCGCCGAAGGCTCTCAACGAAAGTTACCAATTTTTAGTTTCGTTGCAACTGCTCGTGAGGAGGGTTGTTTTCACGCATATTATTTTAATATGTTTGCGTTCTCTCTCTCTCTCGCTTTTTCCTGCTCTCAGTAAAATTGGTGACGACGCCGGCAGCATTACTCTACCTTAAATAAGTATACCTTGGACAGCCCCAGCTACTGCAAAAGCTGCTGCAACATGTGACCGGCTTCAATCAGTTAGTGAGAGAACTTGATTGAGTGCAGTCAAGAGCGCATATTGAGGCGTAGTCAAACCATAAGTGTAAGTAGTTAAATAATCTCAAATAATAAAGTTACAAGAAAATAATGAATAAATAAAGAAAAACCATAAGTGTAAGTAGTTAAATAATCTCAAATAATGAAGTTACAAGAAAATAATGAATAAATAAAGATTTCAGTCCCTGTGAGAATCCGGATACCGAAACTAATGTTGAAAGCGGAAAGGATCGCGGTTGATTTGGTAGTCGGCAATAGGAGCTTGTCATAAGTGGACCGCGTTGTCGCCGTGGACGATACACCACTCAACAGCGTCATTATTGTTACTAAATTGTAAAAATAAAGTAAAGGTTTACAATATGAATTTTTGGTAAAAATTTAAAATCTAAAATTGTACCCAAAATTTGAGAAAAAGCGAATTTCTATTTATTTTTTTTTTTTCAATAAGCTTTATTTTCTAAAAATATAAATTTTTCTGAAAGCTTGCTAGAGACGTTTTTCTAGAATTATAAATATACTTACTAAAATTTTAAAAGCATCTGATCTAGTTGATTTTTACACCACAAATTATCTTGCTGAATTTCGAGCGTGTGTCTTTTATAGTGTAGATGTAAGCCCCGAAAATCGGCGACACCTAAATAGCGTCGCAGGTCAATATACCATTCAACTTTTGGTGGTTTGGTGTCCCCCACTTCTATGCTATCCTAAAGATACATGCTCAACACACAAAATTTCAACATGTTACCAACTGCACTTGGTAAATAATATGCTCTGTCATATGATATGCTTAACAAATGGCAAACAAACAAACAACTTTGACTTTGAATTTTTGCACTTTCGCTTCCTCCTCCTTCCTCCTCTTTTGCGCATTCACTGTCTCTGTCTGACGGTGGTGTCGCATGCAAAGGCCAAGGCAGAAACTTGTTAAATATTTGCTTTGTCCAAATATTTGTGCATACTTTTCAACAGCAACACTTTCCAACACTTTCCCACACACTTTCGCACACTTGCTTTTTAGTTGAAAGTTTTGTTATTTCGCTTCATATTTTTTGTTTTCTTGTTATTTCGTTTTAATTGTGCAGATGAGTTGCTGGCTTAGGGGCATGTCAAACTTTGTCAAAAATAAAAATAAAAAAGAAATAAACAAAATATAGGAAACGAGACTCATGGCCATAAACCAAAAAGCCAACTCATGTTTGTTGTTATTAATGTGCGTATGATGCTGCATACGTGTGTGTGTATGAGCTTTGCAACGTGATATAAGCACCGTCTGGTAAACACACACACACACATACACGTAGCTTGCAATTTTTACAGCTACTTGACCATGCCATTTGACGGTTGCATGTTGCAAGTTGTAGGTTGCAGCGGCAGCGGCAGCGACGTCAGCTGCAAAATCCACCGCGCGTATTTATTGTGCATGGCATGCACACATGTAACATTTTATGTTTGTAGAGACTTATGTATGTTGGCTATTTATTGTTGTGCTCTGTGTGCGGTTAGTTTATTTGTGTGTGTGTATGTGTGTTTAGTTTTTGGCTCACGTGCGGCGCATAATAATAAGCGGCAAGCACTCCCTACAGCTCATGGCTCTTGGCTGCTGCATTGGCATTGCCAGCAACACCGCATACCAAATGCCAAGGAAATCGGCTAGCTGCTTCAGGTTAAAAGCGCATTACGGCTGAACTTCATAAATTGCAAAAACTAAAAGAAAAGATACAGGTTTTTTATGTTGTGGACCACGAAAGTTATATACTCTTTAACAACGACAAAAAGGATAAGGCTTTCAGTTTTATGATATGATGTTTACATCTCCATGAGATCGTATTTTTTATACGACTGTCCCAACCGTGCCATCTATTTCTAATAATAAGTATGTCTATTTAAAATAAACAAGCCCAATATTGCTTTGAAGGCTCGTTCCAGGATGCACACGAGAACTATCTCGAACCAAAGCGCAATTTATTTCTAAAAAAATTTAAGTTCAATTTTAGTTTTCAAGTTATACAGCAGACACATTTTCAAAAAGTTTAATGGTAGATTCTTATTTCAAGAGCATTTTTTTGTAGACAGAAGTTCATTGTTGGTATGTTTATCTAAATTATATTGAGAGTATACCCAATTCTTTTTTTAAATAGTTTTAAAATAATACTGTCTAGAAAAAAAAATTTTACACAATTTTATTCGATTTAGCACGAAATTTCAAAAAAACTTATTTTGAGCAAATTCGAACTTTAAAATTAATTTGTTTAGTATTATTTTAAGAACAAGTGTTCTGAATGAAAGGATTAGTTTTTAATTAGAGCTTTCGGAACTCATTGTTAGTATGCTTGATTCTTAATTAATTTAGTTAAATAATTAATTCTTAGTTTAAGGAAAAGTTTGCAAAGTTTTTTCAGTATACAATACATCATAAAGATGTCAAGGCACACTGAGCTAATAAAATGCCTTAAATAATTTCATGCACAAAACTTTTTCCATTCTCTACTTCGAGTCATTACCAATTTTAGCTTAACGTAAATATACTCTTTGCAAGAGTATTAAAAGTACTCCCTAGCTTACAATGTTTATAAGGCAAACAGTTTTGCATACTTCATAGTCTATTTGCCATTTAGGGAGTAAAAGAGAGAAAGCTAAATGCATATTTTGATTACAAGCCACAAAGGCAAGCTCCACACACACACACAAACAAGCAAACACATACATATACGCCTAGTCACTTCAAAGGCAAAGCTTCAGCACAAAGCTTAAGTCGCATTAAACTCATTAGAACTAGAATGGATAGAGAGCGAAATTGAGAGTGAGTAAGAGCAGAGGGGCTGCGTAAATGCAGCATGCAAAATGTATGGCCTGCTTTTGTGCACTGTCACAAATGCAATGCAGTCAGTCATTGACTGAGAGAGGAGTCCAACAAGCATGGCACATACAAAGTACGCTCTATCTCACCCACTTGCACCCATTACCCACTCACTCACATCACCTTTTCAACGAGTTTACACGCATAACTGACAACATTTCCGTTTCCGCTTTTGTTTGGGCATTCAAATTGAGAGAGAGTGCATCAATGGCCTGCATTGTTTTTGTCTTTGTTACAGTTGTTGTGATTGCCACTGACGTTGATTGCCGGCAGCGATGTTCGTCAGCTACAGCTACAGCGACAACCTCCACGTCAACGTCGTCGTTGCTATCGTAAATGTTTAGCACAATGTCACAATTTTCTATTTTTCGCATTGAATTTTAATCAAGTTGACGTGCCCATTGCAGCAGTCATGCCCCTTGTCGCTCGCCCTTTTTAGCCCCTTTGTCATTACTTTTGCATGCCATCAACGTTAACGTTGTGGGAATATGATAATTAAAATGGCGTGCTGCAATAGACACAATGCCAACGCAGCGTTTTATTTGCCCAGTTTGTTCAGCAGTGCATTGCAATTTCTTGCTTTTCGAATATTCCACAACAACATAATCAACTATGCCGTAGCCGGCGTTCATGTTAAATCGGCCCTTGAAAGTGAAAATTGATTGCTAAACAATGCCAAAATTAAGTGGAAAATAGCGCGTGCTAATTTGAAATGCCACAAAAGCGTCGCGGTCGTCTCACTTGGTCACACTCTCTCTTTCTCTCTCTCTGCTCGTTTTCTATTACCATTGATATTGAGTCTGTGTGCAAGCAGGCGCACGGCATTGATTGCAATTATTTTCAATTTAGTATGAAGGCTAAATGGGCACAACTGCGACAGACAGACGATGTATGTATATATGTACCTAACAGTGCTAGCCAGCCAGGCCAGCCAGTGTGTCCATACAGCCAGAACAAAGCCTAATGCCAGGGCTACAGTAAATGCAAATGGCTAATTGTAAAACAGTCGACAAGCATTTGTATGTGATTGACATGGAAAATCGAATTAGGCATGTATGTATATTTTATGTAGAAATTGTTTATAGGATATAGTTTCCATCGACTGATTGAACTGATTAAAATTAAATTGAATTTGAGTATTCATTAGTTTGCTTGCATGGCCTGCAGTTGAACTTGAATCATTGCTTAGACAGTTGCATGAGAAACCTGAATTTGAGTGATTTATTTAAAAGTATTAATTGGAATTGGAAAATCATTTTCACTTCTTTTCATATATGTTATTTGAAAATGAATATTGATGATATGACTAGAAAATAGCTTTACATTTAATGAAATCTTTCTACACGTCTGTTATTTGAGTTAATTTCAACTATCGCTAAAGTATTCAAAATTAAATTTTTATCTCATCTAACAACTTTCAAATTATTTAGTGAGGTATCTGCGTAAAATTATCTTAGTAAAAAAAATATGCATAATAGCAACAAAAGCAAACAAACTCAATATCAATAATTTAGTTAGTGTGGTAGATGTTAACCAGCAGCTTAAGTAATCAGGCAATTAATCCAATAATTTAATTTCAATTATTGTTAACTATTTTTAGTATATATGATTAAAAGTACAAATTAATACCCCATGGACGATAAAATTAAATTTAAATAAATAATGCATTAAAAAGTATAAAAAATATAGTAAAAATGTTGGTATATAGTAAATCAAAATTTCAAATCAAAATAATTTTTTTAGCAAAAACTTTGCTTCTACGCACATATCCTAATTAAAACTTCCAATTTTATAAGTATACCTGTACAGTATTTTCTGTTCAGCCCTGCTTTTTAGACCAGCTATGGACACACACACACACACCCATCTCTTTTACTTAGCCCGTAGACGCGACGTGTCAATGGCATTGACTGAAAAACAGAAGCCAGTAGTAAACCTCAAAAACCCAAAAAACCGCTCTCAATACAATCGCAATGAGCGGGAGGATTCGCGGCGTCGACATTCACGACGCCAGCTTTGACGTCGACTGCAATTGCACCGTTAATTTGGGTTTACACACAAGCGTAAAAACACACGCACACAAACGCACAATATGTGACTCCATTTTCTTTCTTTTTTCTCTGTCTCTCTCTCTTTGCACTGCGCATCGTAGAGCCAAATGAATTCAATTAATTAAATTAGTTCAACTTGCAACTGCAGCGGCGACCATTACGCGCTGCGTGTGTGTGTGTGTTTCTGTGTGTGTGGGTGTAAAGCCGTTGCGGTCAGTGTGGACAGCGCTGCTGCAGCAACAGTATCGACTCAATTATCAGCCCTTTATGAATGGCTAGCAAATTTTTGCCAGGTTTCGACTTCGAATTTCATTTTTCAATATTTTGTACACCAGTTAAACATAGTGTAAAAGGGTGCATGGAGTTCGTTCAAATGTATGCAACAGGAAAAAGGAATCTAATGTATAACGAGCTGAGTCGAGCAAAGTTCATCTGTCGGTGCAAATGTTGAGATCTTAGAGATCATTACTGCTAGGAATATTAAGTTCTACCAAAAAAAATATAAAAAAAATCCTAGTCAGATGATGACTGAGTACCCTTTTCCTCGTAAGGAATTTCCTGATGTTTTACTCACTTTATGAAGAACTTTATGTATAATTTTCTAAATCCCGCCATCTTTCGCGAATATTTCTTCCGCTAATTGCAGCCTTGCTAATTTTCGGGCAGGACAACGTCCTCCGATATCGGCCCAAAATCTATTTATTTTATAAAAGCCTCTTCCAGTCAAGTTTCGAACTCCAGCAAAGTCGTGACAAGTTCATCAGCCGTGCGCCGAAAAACGAAAAAACCAAATCGTACAATTTTATTCGGATTTGTTTTTGCGTGCTCCGGAAAATGCAGTTTTTTTATCGGTATTTTCCTTTTTATTTTCGATAAATTCGTATATTACCCTTATTTCTCCGATAAATTCACATGTTGTGTTGGCGCGAAATTATTTTGGTATGATACAAAGCAACTGACATGGTTGCCGCAGCCCTGATCCTTACAATTGCTTTATGTTGTTTACATTTTATTTTCATTAATATTGCTAGTTCTTTATTATTCTATCTGTTAAAAAAAATTACATCAAAACATTACTTTAGTAACAATAGTCATTGAAATTAAACACGACTTAGCAATTTTTGTTACAAGGGAAATTTTCTTTGTGTAACGCGGGAACCCTGTCGCATGTCGTCAAGTGTTCGTGTTTAATATGTGCACATACACGAACACAAAAAAATTGAGTCAGAAAATAATTATTCTAAAGAAATATATAACTTTAAGTTGGTATAAAGAATCTAAGAATATCAAAGAATATTTAAAAAATTATTTCAGTAATTGCAACAAAACATTCGGTTTTAAGCCACATGAAAAATTCGTTTTGGTGAAATTGGGACCACCAAACATTCTGTTTAAAAACGAATCCGATTTAAATATTCAATATCAGATACAGAGTAATTCACTGTCGGTACCCGTCTACAATAACAGGTATATAAGAGTCGATCAAAACCGAATTTAACGTACGCAACTTTTTTGTTACGTTTTTCCCTTTTTCCTTTCTTTTTTTTTGTCAGTGCATTTGGCATTTGTACGATTTTTCGCCTACGTGTAATTGCATTAAGCGCATAATTAAATTGGCAGTGGGGCTTGGGCGCTGTGGCACGAAGCATGAGGCATGTGGCATGGCGTGGCAGTGGCGAATTGTGAGATAATAAATTATTAACAGTGCCGTTTTAATGTTCAGCCAGCGGCTCATTTATAGCAAATTCAATCGCAAACAGACGTTGATATGAAATTAGCAACATTTTGAATTATTTTAATTTGATTTGCGCGTCAGATTCGTGTTAAATGTTAACAGGCGTTTTATATTTACTATCTTTGTCAACGTTATATGTTACAAGTTATAAAAAAAAGATAATAGGGTAACTCGGCAGCAAAAAAAAAGAGAAAAAACAAAGGGTAGCACTTGGAGTCCTGTAACAGTTCACTCTTGGCAAACGGAGCGCGTTCATCATGGCATGAATTACGGGGCGTCAAACTGTCAAGCACCACACAACTTGACAGATGAACTAACAGCGTTTGGCATGGATGGCGAGGGGGTGTGCAGCTATGTCTAGTGGGCAGTAGGCGTGTCTGCCTACCATTTGCGACTATTGCTATTCATAAAAATTGCTCAATTCCGCACGAGTTTGCTATTTTTCCAGCGAGTGTGCGTGTGTGTATTTGTTTGTGTGTGTGTGTGTGTGTGTGTGCAAGCCGCTTTGTTTCGGTTTATCAAGTGAACTGACACCAGCACACACTCGCACACTCACACGTCGAGATTTACATGCAAACAAGTGATATTTTTGTTGACAACTAAAAACCCAGGACCTCCAGCTAAAAAACATTTACGCTCAACATGCGCTGAAAAACCAACACTGCACCAAAAAAAATAAACCAAACAAAATCAAAAAGCCAACACCAAAAGTGGCAATAGAACCGAGGAAGGCTTCTAAACCAAGCACAGTGGCGCCGCATTGACCATTACAGCACAAAAAAAGTAATCTTAAAAAATTTTAAAAAAATTCCAGCAAAGAACTTAAGTTAAGCAAAAAACAATCGGCAAAGAGAGAGGTATTTAAAAATTGGCAACAAATTCCTGCGTTACTACATACTATGGGCCAAAATAAGTGCAGCGTATTACTATTTAAATCGATTTTCACTAGTTTTACACGTATGATGATAATTATCATGTACGCCATCTTTTATGTCGGTATGTAAAAATTGAATGGCATTGAGATTTATCAACCGATTGACATGGACATATTTTTAAAAGGTCCTTTCAGTACAATTTTATAACTAAACGATGTGTCGAAATAGAGACGCTGTATATTGAAAGAAGTAGTGATTTTTGGAATTTAATTCTAATGGGGGGACTTGGCCATTTTTACAGTGTGTAGCGTCAAAATTTTTTATTTAGGGAATGGCGAATCCACACGAGATCAATCAAAAAAACATCATTAAAAAAAAAGAGACTATTTGTGCTGGCCTTTGTGCCAAAACAATCATTGGGCTATTTTCCTTAGAGAAGGCGATAAAGGAATAGAAAGGCCAATAAAGTCGTCCAGTCGATGATATTGTTTTTACAAACGTATTCCTAAAAAATTGTAAAGCACCAAATGATATAAAAATTCTTCAGTTTAGTAATTCGGCTTTTTTCAAGTTATTTAATATTCATATACCGACATAAAAGATGGCGCACCCTGTATATTTTTTGCTGCAAAGTTTTGATTATTTGTCTATTTAGCGATAACTGAATATTTTGTAAAATTGTCTTTGCAAGATAGTAATAAGTTTGTTTTTAAGAAAATAATTTAAAAAAAAAATTGGGTTTAGCTTAAAATCACAGTTGATACTTCAAAATTTTCAGGTGACCACAATTTGTAATTGCGATGCAATCTTTTTTAAATAAATATACTGATAAAAATATTTTTGTTAACATTGTTTATTCATATTTAAGTCTTTTTTTTTTCATTTTCAAATTTTAATCTGCTATTTTCTCAAAAATGAAAATTCTCACAACTGATACGCGATAGAAACAAAAAAAATCCGCCGTTAACTTCAAATAGTTTTGTTTCATTTTAAGGGGTCTACGCAGAATGCAAAAAAATTTCGCACGGAATGACAAAACCATATATTTATATGAAGCTTTGCAGTTCCGTGCGAAATATTTCATGCTGCGTATAGGCCTTTAAAGAAATTTTTTTTTTTTTTTATTTTGTATCTTTATTTATTGGCAATCAATCGATAAGTACATAAGGTTATAGTCCAATATTGAAAGAAGAAATAAATCGCAACACATTAAACATAATTTAGTGTTTGATATTAAAGAAATTAAAATATCTTCAAATATTTGTTTGATTTCATCCCACTGTGCTCATATGCAAAACTGCAACAACAACAACTGCAAAAGTACCTGCATTTCTCACCACACTTCCCCACACTCTAGCTTATTCATTCACTCGCTCAAAGTCCCACAAAGGACTTTTTTTAAATTATGCCTAAAAGTATGCAATGCCATGCCTGCAAATTTTTGCAAAATGCTAACATTTTGCGCTGTTTGCACTTAAAAAAATATGTAGTATGTATTTACTATATGTGGCTGCCCATAAATATATATGAAATTTGATTACACTTTTAGTGTTTGTTGTAAATAAAAGCTAATAAAAAACTTATATAATGTAATTCGGAAAATTTTTATGCAACTGTTGCATATTTTACTACAAGGTGTAAAATATGCTAAATTCCATGCCAAATAAAATGCTTAGGGCATGAATAAACTATCGCGGGCAATAAGTTCATGGTTCGTATATAAAAAGATAGCAAGCGCTAATAGACATGGGGGTTTGCCTATAGCTTTATTAAATCTTCTCTATTACATTAGAGTATGGCCCTATGCTCCACTAGGAGTAACAGGACATAAGAAGAAGAAAACATTAGAGTGAATTAATAAAAATTCCCAATAATCAATTCTCATTTAATTCTTTAAAAAGAGGGAACCGGAACAGGCCGATATGAATCTCTAGGCGATTCCAATTGCACTGAGATTGTTATTGCCTTTCTTGAGGGGACTTAGCTAATTAAATTAATTATTATGATGATAATGATTGCACTGATATGACTCACAGCGAAGAGTGTTAATACTAAATGTAATTAATTTTTCCGTAAATCTTTAGAAATTTCTGAACATATTTTTACAGAATATTATTCTCGAACAGGCCAAGATATCGACATGAACCAACAAACTTCCCCATAGTACGGATAATACGAATCTATGTCCCTAGCTCTTATGACCTCTGATATTTAGGAGTTCATCCGGACAGATCCGCTTCCTCGTGTTATATTTAATAAGCATATTTGCTAAAAGAACTTTTGGTCTGCCTGTTACATATACAAATCTAGTGTACCACATTGGGTACAGTGCCTAGAGTTGTCCTTGCCTAATATTTTATTTTCGTCTTTTTCTTACACATGTACTTTGCCCAACAAATTTAAATAAAACTATGATATACATTAAATTTTTGCTATAAAATTATGACATCAAGTTGCTTCTCTCATTTACTAAATCCTTAAAACTCATAAATTACCGAGAAAGCATTTCGTTTATTTTTACCTGCGCATTTATCTAAACTCAAGGTATGCAACAAGTTTATGCATGCTGCTTGCAGCTTGACGTCTTTGCTGCGCTGTTCATAAATTAGACTGCAACAACAACATTGACAGACACACGCGCCCACAAACCGCAAACCACCAACAAAAAAACCAGGTTTATGTGTGTGCGTGTATGGAGTAGGACTAGTTTTACGCCCTAACCCCCATACACTAAGCACGCTCCAAGTGCGCAGCAGCCGCTAAAGGGGCTCAAACTTTTAATTTGTGCCCAGCTGCGGGCGGGTCCAGTTGCCAGTTCCGACGCATTGTCTCATCCAGCTCTTGGCCCACTGCTGACTGACGCTGAGTAACTGTCAAGCTTGTTAGTCCTTTTATAGCTGGGGCGCCTTGCTGTCTGACAATGTCATCAGTCGTTGCAGCTGACGCAGCAGTAGCAGAAGTAGCATTCATACAGTTGCAGTCACTTTTTGACTTTTTTCACATACTCTTGCAGCGTATACATGGAATTTGTTATCAGCAAGTAGAATAGATAGACTAGCAGAAGGCATTGGGGACTAAGCAACGCCATTTTGCTTGGTCACCTGTCAGCTTTTTAGTTGAAAAACGCACAGCATGGTGCTGTAGTTCCAACTGGGCTTCAATGGCTGATCGCGTGGAGTCAAGTGACCAATGAACAGACAGCATTGGTGAGATAAGAAGTGAAAGTTAGCAGCAACTCACTCTCACGCATACTAGTGCAAACAGAACAGTAATAACGTCATTAAAGAAAAGTAATTAAAAGACTAAGACAACCAGCGTGCAGTTTGAACAGAGTCGCCTCTGTCTTGCGCATGGTATACAATAGAAAGCTAAGAAGAGTACCGCTGTTGCGTGGATTCAACAATAAATTCCCCACACATAATGGCAATTAGGGATCATTCATTAACTACGTGACGCTCAAGGGGGTGGGGGGAGGGTCTGGCGAAGCGTCACGATCATATGGAAAATCTTCAAAAATATTCCGTCACTGTGTCACAAGGTGGAGGTGGGGGTCTATTTTGACGAAAATCAGCGTCACGTAGTTTATGGATGTCAAGTATAACTAAGTGATAGGATTTGGGATTTTAGCAGTGTCCTTGTTAGAATATTAGCAATAAACCCAAAACAATAACGCATTTAGTTAGCAAGTGCCAGTAGAAATCAAAGGTTTGGCGATAATTAACGCAACAGGAGTAACAACATCAATAACAGGTCAATATACATATTCATTGTAATATTTAAATTGCCATCTGCGAGCATATCGTTTTTTTTGGTAAGATTTGTTAAGGCTTAATTTTGGAACGAAGAAGCGGGAGAGCATCGGTTGAAATACAATACCTGAAAACAATTAGTGTTTTTTTTATTAAACAGGAATACCAGCAGAAACATATGGCGGGCAGCGTGTAAATGCAGATACGCATGAAAAATTCAGCGCCACTTTGCGTCCTGGCAAGCTGTAATTCTTGCGAACAATTGCGCGACGATGTTCACGGCGACTCGTCGGCACTGACCTCAACTATGTTTTTTTCACTGAACGACCATTTTCATAGTACGCCTGTAGACTTTTCCGCGTTGTTCGTTTGTTAAACGATCGATGACTAAAATTGAGTAGTTTTGAACATGACATACATAAGTCGAAGAGCATACGGGTATGTTCCAAATTATGAGTGTTTAATAACCAAACCAACAAATGGCCCACCCTATATATTAGTTGTGACAAAATTCTGGAACACGCTGAATTACAGCAGCTGAACGAATATTTACCGTGAACAGGATTGAGAGACTGCCAAGCAACAGGGCAGGCCAAAGGCAATCGCATTCGCTTATTGATTATCTCTCTGCATATGTATTATAGAGGGTTCTATGTAGATTTTGTGATAAAAAGCAAACCAAAATGCTACCAAAAGTGGGTAATATTGCTTCCTAATGTTTGGAAGTAAAATAAATCAATTAAATTGTGCAATATTATTTCTTTTACCTGAAATATTTGCAAATTATTTTAGCTCAATAATTAAGTCTCACAAGAACCATAGAATTGTTGCAACACAAGAACTGTAAGATCAGCGAAAAATCTTGCAAACGCGAAACAAAAACTGAAATTTGTTGCATGCGAAACGAACAGTGTGCCCTTACAAACAAAATGTATAATGACCAAAATTTTTTTAGTATTTTTAGCGATTACGGTATTTAACCAAATTTATTTGCGATATTTCGGTTTGCACTGAAACGGTCACATTAAAATCAATTAGTTTTGTTTACAAATTTACGTGTGATAAAAAAATAAATAAGAAACAACGTCTGCCACTTGCATTATTATTAGTAAAAACCTTCATAATGCTGACGTAGTACATATCTAAACAAATCGCCAAACAGTTCCTAACTGAACAGCTGTATATTATTACACAAAAAAATAGAGCAACACTGCTTGCTTCCAAACGCTGCATGCTAGCTGATAAATATCAACGTTCAATAGGGATCGAATGTGGCAGATCTCTGGTAATAAGAGTACATACACTTCGGCTTTTCATACTTTGCTTCTTATCCTCTCACTTTGTTTGCAACGCCCACACACATGCTCAACCACTTTAGTTGTCATAGACACCAGTGCAGCTGGGTGCGTGTGTGTGCATTGCGTGGGATTGCATTGCTTTGGCATCAGTTTCATGTGAGTGTGTGTGCGTGTGTGTGTGTGTGTGCTTGTTGCTGGCGTGCTGCTCCTCAAGCGCTGCAAGCACGGCTGTTGAATGAACGGAGAGCAGATAAAACGTCGCTCGTCCTTTTGGCGAATGCTAACGCTTGCTACTGATGCTGTCAGTTAGTCTGCATGTCCATGCCAGTCATTTGGTCATTCCGTCACTCCATGCGTCATTTGCGCTGGACTCTTGTTAAATTTTGCAACCGTTGACGTGGACTTTTGTACTTTCTTTTTTCTTGGTTTTTTTTTATGCTTTGTGGCAGAGCCCACATCGCTACACACACATGCCTCAATGACATTTCATTTATTAAGTGGCAAAGAACGAAAGCGGCATGGGTCTGGCAGCAAGCAGATTTTCTGCAACTCAGCGCCACCAATTAAATATGCAACAAGCTGACGTCACCTTTGTATAGCTTTGCACCCACTACACTCACGCTATAACTGACTTTACCTAGCTTTGATCGCTTTTGATTGTCACTTAATGCCACATCATGCTAGTTGCCACTGACTGACTGGCTAGACAGGAGCCAAAGGGGGTGTGCCAAGGGTGGGGGCGCAGCGGCTTGCCTTTGATTTCCTTTACAAGTGTTATATCCGCTACAACAACAAAGGCATTTGCATTTCAAATGAATTACACTATAACAAGAACAACACAACAAAAGAAGTAAAAAAAAACAACAAAGAAACAAAACAACAACATATACATTTACTGAAACCAGGCCGGGAACGGCAGGCAGTATGCTGAAATATAAATGTTAATCCCGGCAGCGTCAATTGCAAAACGTTCAACGTTGTTGACAGGCAGCCCACAGCAGGCCAGAACTGGAGCCCAGTCAGGCCAGGTCAGGTCAGAACAGAACAGAACAGGATGGGACAGGACAGAACTGGCTGAGGCATTCAGGCATTGAGTCATTGAGGCTACAGTTTGTAGTTTGGGTCTACATTGGCAGTATGTCAACGGGTTTTTAATTGATTTTCATGGCTGCAGTTTTTGATTGTGCTGATTGACGCATCAAATGAAGTGACTTCGGCTGGCATTTCAATGGGTCTACGGCCATATCAGTGACAACAGCAAACAGTCAGGCTACGGCACGGACTGCTCAGTAATTAAATTTGTCAGGCAGACAAAATGTTGCCATTGTTGTTGCTGCTGTTGCAGCACAGAAGTTGCAAAGTAAGTGTGTACAATGCGACGTATACGTGATATGCATATGTATGGTCAGCTGAGATATAATAGTAAAACTGTATACTGGGCTTACTTGTAAGCCAGCACCAAGAAAATTTGTTATTACTGCATTTTAATGCAATTTCCAAAGAAAACGACGACGCTAATGAGCCGCCTTTGACGTCAGCTCACATTTGATTTCATTTCTCCTGCAAAAGCAAAAACAACAATTTGCCACAAATAAAGCCTCAAAAATATTTGTGGTCTACAAACTGTAGCTAAAATAATCTGAAATCTGAGTCGCAATTTAAAAACCATTATAAAAGCACATTAAGCGGAAAAAATTAATGAGCAAGTTCCGTCAACAACATGCGGAAAGCTGGCAGACAGACAGAGAGCGAGCCTGCCTAAGTTGAAGAGCAACAGAGACAGAGACGCATGTTAAAAAGCGACAAGGACGCACCTTGAAATAACATGAAAACCAAGGCGAAGGCTAAGAAGACGACTTTGCATATGTGTGAGGGAGTAAGATGGCGCGAGTGTGTGTGTTTGCGTGTCTGTGTGAGTGTGAGTGTGAGTGTGTCTACTGCAGTCGGCATATTGTGGGACACCTGCCAGCGGTTTATATTTCTTGGCTAAGTACCAAAAATGTTAATAGAGAGAGCCAGGCTAAATAGCAAAAAGTGACAGAGGCGTTGTTTAGCACAAGCTAAAGGGGCGGCTTTAAAATTATGCGTCTTTAAAATGCATTTAACTTATTTTCTTCTCCATTTAACATTAGTTTAAAAGATGGCGTACGTTAAAGTCGGGCGCGGACGACTTTGGGATACCCTGTACCACTGCTTGCAATCAAATCCGGTAAATTGCTTAAGAACACCAAAAGACATTTGATTGCCAAATTAGATTATGATACCTTCATAAACAACCAAAAACAGACGAATTTTTAATCAACAACTTTTTTTCGACCGATAGGCCCTATGGGAGCTATATGATATAGTCAACCGATTTTGATAAAATTTGGTACATTGTTGAAGATCTCTAAAAAACTTCTGAATGCCAAATTTGGTTACAATATCTTCACAAACAAACGAAACACAACAAATTTTGTACAAAAAGCGTTTTTTTGACCGATTGGCCCTATGGGAGCTATATGATATAATCAACCGATTTTGATCAAATTTGGTACAGTGTTGAACATCTCTAAAAAACTTCTGAATGCCAAATTTGGTTACAATATCTTCACAAACAAACGAAACACCACAAATTTTGTACAAAAAGCGATTTTTTTAACCGATTAGTCCTATGGGAGCTATATGATATAATCAACCGATTTTTATCAAATTTGGTACAGTGTTGAACATCTCTAAAAAACTTCTGAATGCCAAATTTGGTTACAATATCTTCACAAACAAACGAAACACAACAAATTTTGTACAAAAAGCGATTTTTTTAACCGATTAGTCCTATGGGAGCTATATGATATAGTCAATCGATTTTGATCAAATTTGGTTCAGTGTTGAAGATCTCTAAAAAACATTTGAATGCCAAATTTGGTTACAATATCTTCACAAACAAACGAAACACAACAAATTTTGTACAAAAAGCGTTTTTTTGACCGATTGGCCCTATGGGAGCTATATGATATAATCAACCGATTTTGATCAAATTTGGTACAGTGTTGAACATCTCTAAAAAACTTCTTAATGCCAAATTTGGTTACAATATCTTCACAAACAAACGAAACACAACGAAATTTGTACAAAAAACAAATTTTCGACCGATCGATCCTATGGGACCTATATGATATAGTCAACCGATTTTGATAAAATTTGGTACAGTGCTGGGGGTTTCTTAAAAACTTCCGATTGCCAAATTTGGTTATGATAAGCAAACGAATTATCCATCTAAAACTTTTGCTTTTTTCGAGGTCCTCTGAAACACCCCTTGGGAACTATATAATGTAGTCCCGATATCAAAAAAATAAAATAAACTTGTCTCCTATGGATTAATAAGGGATCTTATCTGAAAGTTTGGTTGCTCTAGCTCTTACCATCTCTGAGATCTAGTCGTTCATACGGACAGACGGACAGACGGACATGGGTATATCGACTTCTCTAGCCACTCTGATCATACTTTAGGTAACTTTGGGGGGTCTCCGACTTCTCCTTCTGTAAGTTACATACATTTTCGGCTTGCACAAACACAATATACCCTTTGTACCATACGGTACAGGGTATAAAAATTCTTATGTGCCTTGTGTATGAGGTATCGTCAAAATTTTTTTCTTGTTTTAAAGGTATATATTTAGGCTTCCTTCTTCTCCTTACTCCGACCTCCTGCAAAGCACACCCTGATAGACACACTAGCGCCTGTGGACACACCTCATTTTGGACAAATTTTGAACTGTAAACTAAAAATTACTGAGTGTAAATTCTTTGTCTTCTCGACTTGAAAATAGCTTGTGTTCCATCTTAAATAAATCATCATGAATGAAAAAATTCTTTAATTATGTTTTACTTATCCGAGACTGTTCCAATCATCGAGCAATGCGCCAGCGTTGCGTATGCGCAACATGCTGCCACGGCCGTCCTAGGTGCTGGAGAATTATAAAATTTTGCAAATAAGTTATTTAAGGCGAATTCACGCCCCTACATTGATTTCATTCCAATAAAAAATGTTTTCACGAAAGTAGCGAAAAGCTACTACTTCCTCAATGAGGAATTTTCTAAATATTTATAAGGTGTGGATGTAAGGTTTAGGCGGAAGAGAGCCTTAAGGATGGCAAATTTTTGCGAAAAATTTTCAATTCAAATAGAATAGATTTAAAAAATGTATTCAAAAATTTTAACATTTATTATCATTTGTTCATATTTTTTTAGTTCAAACTAAAATGTCTGCCTCAGCAGCTGAGGCCTTAAACTGCCTCTCTCTATTAAATTATTTAGATATCTTTTGTGCCTAAAACCCATTCAATTTTATAGAAGAAAACGGCCACTGCTTAGCCGCTAAAAATTTTAGTATAAAAATTCCGCATGTGCGTTTGTTTAATCTTTTTAGTATTATAAATATATCCGTACATATTGTTAGTAGGGTTGCCACCTGTACAGGCCTCGCCCGGCAATGCCGGGCCTAGGAAGTGGTTCGGGCCGCCGGGCCAATGAAAATTTTGCCGGGCCGCCATGTAAACTAAGTAAATTCGAATTTGAATTGAGAGATAGGTTGCAAACCAGAATGGATGACAAGTACTTTGGATCTAAAGTCAACAAAAGTCTACCTCATTTGACACAGCATCAACGATCGAAATTTCAGAGAGAGGCATTATTAGTTTACCATCGTGCTCTTCCATATTTGGGAAAATGGTACGATTTTGAAAAATCTCCATTTCAACACTTTTCAGTGTTGAACTTTGAAGACAAAATAGTAGACCGAAAACTATTTCTTCGAGCGGCTGAAGCGGTTGATCTTGATATTGACGAAGACGCTCTTTACGACGAAATACTTTCTTTGACGAAAATTATCCACAAAATCAAACAAATTGACCAACCTGTCGACATAAAATGGGTAAAAATTTTCGAAAGTTCTGACGGATTTGTCTAATTGGCCTTAATTGTTGGAAAAGTTGTATCGATCCCCATCAGCAATGCCTACTTGGAAAAAGTTTTTTCAGTGATGAAGACCGATTTGAGGAATCGAATGAGAGTCGAACTGGTGAAGGCAGAGCTTCTGACGAAATTAAATTTCCATATGAGTTGCGAAGAATTTGCTCTTTTTTTGAATCGATCGGAACAAGAGCCACTTCTTCGAAAAGAGATGACAAATGAAAAATACATGTAGAAAAAAAAATAACTATGTGTTCATTAGGGCGGGTCAACAATTTGTATGGAGCCGAAAAAACGTTTTGGGGCTCACAGTGATTTTGATTCTTGGGGTCATTCTAAGCAACTTTGCCCAAGAAACTATGGGTCTAAAATTAATTTCAAGTCGCCCACTTTTTCAAAATAGGTTTTTTTTTTTTGAAATATTCAAAAATCGACTTAGACATTCCATTGAAAAAAAATTTCTAAAAATTGTGTTAAGCTTTAAGCTGAAAGAGAATTCTTTTACGAACATTTAGAGTCGAAGATCTTAAAAATCGGTTGAGAATTTCATTTTCAAATTTCCCGCTCTTACCTCCCCCCCAGAACATTGATAACTTGCCGGGCGAGAGACGCGGCCGAGGTGGTAACCCTAATTGTTAGAGTAATTGAAATTGTCTACGAAATGAGTGCTCTATCACTTTTCTACGATTAATAATAAGTCGCTCACAAGCGCCAAGTTTCATCACACATTTGCGGTAAAAAAGCTCTTTTCTCGTACGTGTGAAAGCTCTTTGGCACGCGTGCCGTCTAAGTGCCCACCGTTGGTATAAGATCAAATCTTATCATAAATTAATTAAATACAAAATGCATATAAAACAATTGGCATAGCTTTTAGCTTTTTTTTCAGGAACTGCATTTAATTAAAGCTCTATGTCACCAATGCACTTACAACTACTATAATTAAGTATTCCCAACATTAAATTAATTTATAGCCTATACCAAAATGGCGAGAGGCTTTTAAAAATGAACTGCATGGTAGACATTTTCGATTTTCGAAAAAGTCTTATACGCATACACAGAGCAACAGCCATATGTTTTTGATTATTACAATCGAGTTGTTAAAATCGATAACATTTAAAATTATAGCCCTGTGTGCGTGCAAGACGCCAAAAAGTAAAATTTTGTAAAAATGGCACAAATTTTAATTAAAAAAATTTATAAAACATTGCGCAGCCGCGTCGTGCCTTACAATTTAGCTGCGGATAGTGTTAGGTATACTATGCGCAATCCTAATTGGGGCAAGAGCACCAAACGACGCCGCGTTAAGAAAGTTGACAACAACAACAACAACAATCATATAACATGTGTAGACGGGTATTTTTATAATATAGGAGACCTCTTGGTGCCAATTGGCTTCAACATGCAGTGGCACTACACAATTGAACAGTAAGTATAATTTTGAGTTGACTGCGATATTTTTATATTTACATAAATGAATCTTTCTAATTACAGGTATGATGCCATCGCGTCTAACGAAAACACCAATAATACTAATTACTAATACCTTTCTTAATCATTACAACTTCATTGTAGATATATTGTAAATTGCTTAAAGATGTGTTAATAATTGTATAATTAAACAAAAAAGTGCACACGTTACACCACCAACAACTAAAAGTATATGCTCTGAGCGCCACAAAATGGCGACGACTGCCTGCTTGGACGTGAAGGGCTTTTGTCAAGGAGTGTGGCTAATTTAGCAGAAGTTCTATCGAAGTTAATCTGCAGATTAAGCATTCTAGTTGGTCACAATTAAGTCTCTGACTGACCTTTACACATTATTGTAAATTCCACCATTTTGTACAGCAGCAGTAGATTTTTATTAAAGACTCATTACGTAACAAACAAACCGTGAATTCAAGCCCACTTATTTCTGGTTCTATTACACAAATTTGTAAAAATATAGCAAATCGGTTGAGCAGCAATTTTACAGCGACAAAACCTGACATGGCATTATATAAACAAATATGCCGAGACAGACTGCGCCAGTTAAACTAGGCTCCTCTGCAGCGAAAGTAAGTAAGGGGACGTACACATCCTACGTGAGCCTTTCAGGGGGAATGAAGGTCTTCAAAATACCACTACAGGAGGTAGAGGTCTTGGCATATACTATGAATGATCACCGATGTGGGTATGGTACGTATGGTACGTATCCTAAGAGCAAGCGAATCGTAATTGCCGGCATAATTACAACAACACAGAGTTGCAAATCCTTACAAATCCGCGTATGGTCCATACATTGCAGAACCGCGCCATGCGAAACTCAACGGACCTTAATCTCTCAATGTCCAACCGATGCAGAGATCGACTGAAAATACACGCCAAAAGGCTGGTAAACTCAATACACATCAGCGCTTTCGTGCAAAGGAGTACCTCAGAAAATCGTCCAGCTGATAAAAACTCTTTACCGAGACGCCGCCACAGGGGTGTGTTCTCTCACCACTGCTGTCCAACATCGTTTTGGACGTAGGTATGCCCCAAGCGTTAAGTGACGAGCGAGGCATCAGCTAGGTTGTGCACAGCCGCTGGAAAGACCTCGATTACGCAGACGAGCCATAGATTTCCAGATATAAAACTTAAGCTAGATAATATTAGCAGAATAGCTGAGTTTGCGGGGCTAAAAATTAGCTGCTCGTTAACAAAATCAATTCGAATTGACTGTGAATCAAATGATCCATTCAAAATTGGTGACTCGGAAATATCTGACGTGCTTAATCAGCAAGTCTGGCGGATCTTCGAAAGTCATGCTTTGTCGCAACGCAAAAGCTAAGTAGTCTTTCATCCAGCTATCGAAACTGTGAGGCTGTCCAAACATCCCGAAGCGGACAAAGCTTAAAAGAACGTGCAGTCAACACTGTTATATGGCTGCGAAACGTGGAACGCCGCTGCAAGTGACGTCAATAAACTGCAAGTTTTTGTAAACCCATGCCTGTGCAGAATCTTCTGGCCTAATAGAATATCGAACACAGAGCTATGTGTCCAGACAGGCGCAAGTGGAACTGGGCGCAAGGAGCACGAAGTTATTGCTCGTACCGTCATTGACTGGAATCCGCAGGGTAGCAGAAGGAGGGAAAGAACTGCTCACACACCGCAAGATCGAAAAAATTGAAATTCATTCGTCGAGGCCGTATGTTCCTATTTGGAATAAAGGGAACCTATATATGCTGTGTGTATAATGTGGCCATCGGTAGCATACTCGCTTTGCAACCCGACGGTCGGTGGTTCGATTCCCCGCAGAAGCACTGGTGCATTGCCCAAGAAAATCTCAATTAATTCAAGACACTGCCGTTCGGATTCGGCTATAAACTGTAGGTCCTGTTCTCTTCGAACAGTTATTAATAGAGACCCGCATGCTCCACCTAGGGGCGACTGACAAAATAGTCAGTCAGTCAAAATAGTACTCGATAGTTCCCCGCAGCTGCTATAACCACGTTAGCCAACCTCAGCAGCTGCAGCGGCGCTTGAGAAACCAAAAAAAAAAAAACATTCTATCAAGAGTTTATATTTTTATTATTCGATAAAGAAAAGCTTACAAAGTTCAAGTTTGTCAGTGACAATGAAACAATTAAAGCATATTATTTGCAGATATTTTCCTCTATTAAGGTTGCTGTTGAGGATTTGCGAATTTGGGCAGAAACTCAACTGGCTGCAGTGTGAACCACCATTTTGCTAGCTTATGAATTAAAGTTGTTGGCATTGTGCTGCTTCTTGCCAATTTTTGTTTACATTTGTGAATTTTCAACATGGCGCGATTGCAACCTGCGCCATCTTGGTGTTGGCTCCGCCGCTTAAAAATAAAAATTGCTCAATTTAATAAATTTAGTTAACAAAATGCACAAGACTTACCTGTTTAATTGCATTAAATTCAGTCAATTTAATTAAAAATCACTTTGTTTACCTTTTATCGTGTTCAAAGTACCGATACATAAAAGTGTTGAAAATGCCGCAAAGAGCGTATTTTGCAGCACTAACTTTTTAGTTCAACAGCAACCGTGCATGTGAAATAAATGTATGCAATGTAATTTTATTAAGCATAATTAAATACTTCAAAACTCGTTACAAGGATATTACCCCAAGAAGTCAGATCAGCGTTTGGATGCCAAGAGGAGCACTGAATGCAGGCAACACAAAAATAATCAAAGCGCGCAGCTAAAATGCCTGCTGACGTAATCAAGAAGCGGTTAAGCATTTTAATTGGTACCGCACCAATGTAATGCATTACCTGGGCTATTGTTAATGCTGTAGAGCGTGCCTACATATTGTGGCAAGTATATAATTTTGTAAGCTTTAGCCAAGCTAAAAGCAATTGTTCAGAAGTTTCAATGCGCTGCATCCATGCATCAGTTGTACAAACTGTTTACTTGAATTCCTTGCCAGACAACTTTGTTCCAGCTTTAGTTTGTTAGCCAAGTATCGCGCCCCTGCCAGCTACGCCTCATTGTATGTTCAGTTTGCGCTCAGATTGTTGACTTTGCCTAACCATATTTAGTTGGCTAACAAAAGATTGAGCGGTATCTTAATTTCGTTTCGTTATTTTTTGTTCTTTTGGTGTCCTTCCAAAGACGTAGCAGAAAAGGCAGCTATAAAACTTTGCATAGTTTTTTGTTAACAACTCATTTGGCACTCAGGAGTAGGTCAAGCTATAGTTAATGTTTTGCTGTTACAGTTTCTATGTATTACCCGTATCCGATTGGCCATATCCATATCCCAGTCATTGTGATTGCCATTACCATTGCCGTGTTGTTTAAATTGTACGCCCCAAACACATATACACACGCACACACACACACACACACACAGAGACGAAACTGCTCAATCCGGCAAGTGTCATTGTATCCTTACATTAGCAGGCGGATCACGTTGCTGTGCGTTGAAAAGGCAGCAAGTGAACAACCAAGGGTGGCTACAGAGTTAGATTGGCATGGGGGAAGCGCTGGTAGCTAGCTGGCTTGCTGGCCAAGTTTTTCTTTTGTACGCGACGGTGCGTGCCTTGTATACCAGTCAGGATGTGCCTAGGCAGCAGCATCTTTGCCGTAATTACCTTAAGTTGCCCATTTTGTACATTTGATGCTGCCACAGGCCACAGTCGTTGCGTGTGTGTTTGTGAGGAGTTGAAGCTTTCCCACTCTACTCACTGTCTGTGTGCGTGTGCTTGCTCACTCGTAAATCCCGCTGACATTTCGACAACTGTTTAGCCATCATGGCCGTGATTCCAGAGCTACAGGTGCCAGTTGTCAGTTGCCAGCTACCAAGCCCCTGCCGCTGTCTTCGCCCCTGGTCTACACGCTTCTGCTCTACCTCCTCTAATTGCCCTTAAGTGTGCCGGCGTGCTGCCTGTCTTTATTGTTGTTGTTGTTGTTGTTGTTGCTGATGGGATTGCTATTAACGTTTGATATTTTGCCATAAATAAACAAGGCGAGAAGAACTCTTTAAAGGCAGAAAAATACAAAAGTGTTACTGGTACAAAAAAAAAATGTTGAACCAAATTAGGCGATTAATAATGGGAGCAAAATGCGGAAATAAAATGAATTAATCTCTAGCCAGTGCCGTCGAGACATAGGAAGAATTCCTCTTCCACTTCATCTGTTGACAGGTCTGGCTTTTGCTATTATGGCTTGTTTAAATTTCTTTCTAATCTTATTTAATATATAAACCACTAATTTCGATCCTGGGTTCAACTTTAAATACAACGAATGATTGCAGACAAGATATAAATGGTACAGTAGATTCTATAAGGCTTTAGGATCAAACCTATTGAGCAAAAACACAAAAATACGTCTCTATAAAACTATGATAGCAGCAGTCTTTCTGTACGGAGCTGAGACATGGACGATAAAGAAAGCTGATGAAAATAAAATGGATATATTTGAGCGCAATTTACTAAGACGTATACTTGGTCCCGTGTGAGAGGACTATGGTACCTCTAGATTAAGGTACAATGAGGAGTGTGCAAGTGAACTAGGAGGACCAGTGATCAGCAAACTGGTGGTGGTCATATAATAAGAATGCCCGAAGAAAATCCCACAAAGAAAGTGTACATGGGTGAACCGGCATCCAAAAGTAAAAGTGGAAGACCAAATACTAAATGGATTGGAAACGTCGAAAAAACAGCAAACGAAATTTCAATCAGAAATTGGAGAACGATATCAACAGACAGACCTAGATGGAAGCGTGTTCTACAGGAGGCCAAGATTTGATACGGATCGCAGAGCCAATGATAAATTATACCGAAATCATAAAATGCACTTTGCTTACTGTTTTTATTTTTTGCGAGAGTCTTGGGATTCCCGTGCCGATCTCACCTTTATCGGCAGCACAAGTTCATTGCTGAACTTAAACCCCTCCGTACAAATTATTTTTATTGCTCATATTAAGCAATGTAATTTGTATTGTAACATCAATAATGATAACTACCGAAGTTGTCTGTCTACATACCTGACAGTCAAATGGCAAAAATTGTAACCCAAGAAATATCAATTATGATTTTTGCAGCTGTCGTAACAGCAGGCAATGATTCTTAAAGACAACTATAGGGAGTAGATATTTGATATTAACAAAAAATGTATGTGCCCACGACAGTTCACTACGGTTGTGAGAAGTATATAAGGGTCTGCTTCTAATTTCCAGAAAAGTTTAGCAATATTATATAGGTATATTATATATCTCTTTTCGCAACTAACAGACAAATAGACAGGTTGTAAGACAGAGGAAAATTCGTAATGTCTTATGATAACAAGGCTTAATCTTTGTAAGCTCTTGTTCGTTCTCTTCTAGATGTTGTACATGCTTCGAGTTCATTACATTAATAGTCTCGAATAAGCTGCTATGTGCAAGCCGCTGGTCCCTATCCGCCCAACTCCTTGAGCATGAGCAACTAAATGGCTTTTGGTTCACCTACGAAATGTACTGCTTTAGGCTCCTATGCTTCTGATCGAAAAAGTAAGAGCATCAAAGCCATAATTGACATCGCTCCAATTGTGTTGGCCTGCTTTAAAAGGCTTTCACTAAATATGAGCTGCGCTCTTAGCGGCTTTTGTTGTCATTTGGAAGCTGGTTAGCATAGCTTAGTGTGTAGTGGGGAGTTGCTTTTGGGGAGACCATACAATACGGCGCAACCGCATGGTCAAAGTGCTTTTGGTCGCATGACCACTTAAGCACAACGCTTTTGCATTGTATGCCCCATGTTGGCTGGGGTTTGCATTGCTGGTTTGTTTTCGTGGTTGCACGTTTTTCACCTGTCTGTCCAACGCGTCGCATGCTTGATGCACTAGCTCTGGTATGTAGCCGGCGTCAGAGTGTGGCACGGTTTGTCAGTTGCTTGTTGGTACTGGGCTGGGCCAGTTGGACCCCACACTCTGGCCATGGCCAGGGGTCTGATGTTAGCGACTAGCTGAAATGCAGCTAACGAACCGCAATTGCGGTCACATTTCATGAGCGCACACATGCGCACGTAGCAACGGGGTCCTGGCGCATGCTGGCCCCCAGGCACACACTCACGCGCTTGCACGGAGATACACTTGCACTCACTCACTGACACACACACACACACACGAACAGACAAGCAGCACACAGACACACCCATATGCACTTATTGCCTGATTCAATTTGCAGCCAGCGACAGGCTTTTAGTGCACACAACGCAGCACACACACTTACAAAGATGCACTGAAAAAAAAGGTATCTATTTGATTTAATCAGAAAGTCTAAATAAAAAAAATATATCGATTACGACTGCGTGTACGCTTCTATTTGATGATATTATATAGTAGAACTTTTCAATGGAAGCTTCTTTAGTAAAGCCTAAATATGGACAGTTCAGATCAGATCTTACACTTCGAAGTTTATATATATCAGAGGTCGCAAAAAACTATCAATCCAATTGTCCAAATTGGATCCCCTCCACACACCCTTCGTGAATTCGCCCCTGGTAAGATATTAATTTAGTTCAAACTTTTTCTTTTATCATTATAATTTAAATTTGATTGAAATTTATTTATTTATTTGAGCTTCTGTAAAGCTGAGAGTTTTTAAGGAAGGGCCTTTACAAACGACCTGCTGCTCTTTTTTGTAGGCCAGGTGGTCAGATGATCAGGTAACTTTATGGGAGCTTTTGTTCTTGAAAATATGAACGAAGCAGCTAAATTCAATTTTTTTGGCAGCAAGTCAATTTTTTATGATGTCAAGCCCGTATTTTAATTTTAAAAATTTCTGGGAATAAATTTGCATTTGGGGCACCAGAGTCCATACCGTGGAAAATTTGGTTTTATTTCAAAACGAGAAAAAGTTCCTATACAACATTTTTTAAAATACTTTTTCAAAGCTTATTTAAAAATTGTGCAGAAAATATTTAGATTGCAGAATTGACAAGAACCGAAATCAAAGACTATAAGCTGCAATCACAAGGTACCAAACTTTTCTCAGTGTAGCCACGTATACCATGACGTGCAGTTGCTGATACTGCTGCTGCTGCTACCGGCGGGCAACGTCAAATAGACTGACTGAATGTCGGCTGCCTGTGGATATCATCAAAATTAGCTCGTTTGGCCGGGTGGCCATCGGGAGACACATATACGCTTCCTGACTTCGCCGCTCGTCTGCTCCATGTCTATCAACGTATGTCTCTCTGCATGGTTACGCTTTACAGTCAAAAGCTCATGTGGCATTTTATACACCAGAAACCAAGCAACGCAAACTTTTCCACAAACACCCGCACACAGATACTCACACGCACACACACACACACACACACACACAAACATTTATATGCAAACTTTAAATAGCAACAGGTATGTCATGCCAATTAGCCAGAACTGGAATGGACAACAAATAAAGCTGAAAAGTTGTGAAAATAAAAATTAAGAGAAAAAAAAAAGGGGCAAAAACCTTAAATGAATTTGAAATTAGCAAAAAGTACTGATTAAATTTAAAGCAAACTGCTAATTACAGAATAAATAGAGATCAAGGTGTTATGCATAGGAGGTTCAAAAGGGATGTGGTGTGAAAGTTAAAGCTAGGAAGTGTGTAGAATCCAAAGCCTGTTTCAGCGAACCACTTGAAGCGGCTTGTTAAACTAAAGCAATTAAGAAAATTTGGTTGAAAAGAGAACTGCACATCCGATCCCCA
Organism: Chymomyza fuscimana; assembly: GCA_949987675.1. Taxonomy (NCBI): domain Eukaryota; kingdom Metazoa; phylum Arthropoda; class Insecta; order Diptera; family Drosophilidae; genus Chymomyza; species Chymomyza fuscimana. Next base: position 102,180,485 of record OX465089.1, read on the forward strand.
CAAGAAATTTCAGCAGGTTTGAAGATTAAGCATAAAAGAAGCAATCTGAAGATATGTAGATTTTCCTATAATGCCAATGGTTAAGTTGGTTAATTTTTTATGTTGAATGTAAACCAATACGTTTTTATTGACAAATCGTATAAAAATCCGTGTTTAAAAAAATAGTGATTGACATATTTAAGGCACACTTAAAAAAAATAAGAAAATTTCATATTTTTTTTTAAGAAAATTCGTTTGTTAAAAAATATTAAATATGTAAAAAAAGATTAAAAAAAAAAATATTTTTTTATAAAGAGCCCTGTTGCAAACTTGGATTAAAAAAAACACGAAAAATTTGTTTTTTGCTCTATAAATCGAACTGCATCATACGTTTTCAGTATCTGGAGCTAGACCCTTTAAAGAAAAACTATCAAATTAAAAATCTTAGATCTGAACTACAAAAATAATTCTTTAAATCTGACTAAACCATATTTACTATACCTAGTGACTGGGCATGGAAGGTTTACCTAACTAAAAAGATTAAAAATATAAAACGAAAATTTAAATAAAAAATGTAAAATATTAAGTCTGACTAAACAAATTGATTAGAATGTTCACGAAAAGAAAGATTTGAATTATAATCCATAATAATTCTTAAGAAAAGAGCATAGAATTTTTACCAAACCAAAAAGATTCAAATAAAAGAATTAATGTCTTATTTACCAAACTGACTCGACTTTTCACCAAAAATCGTTGAAACGTGTCAACAAAATTATAGTTTTGAAATCTTTAAAAGAATCATTGTTTTGAATCTTACCAAATTGACCAAAATAACATGGTAAGAAAATAAAGTAAAAATTTTTAATTTATTCAAAAATAGTCATAAATTTTACTGTTTTCACAAAAAAAAATTTGAAAAACTATTTGTTAACACTTATTATGCCATAATTTTTGTTAAGTATGTTTATTTGCAAGCTGTCGGAAGGACATTCGACAAAGTTGATAACATTATTATAACCCAAGTAAGATTGCCTGTGCTGCAATTAAATCCTAGTTTTTTCTGAATTATCAACACATCTAGTATCTATGCTAGTTAGTTTTCAGCTTTGGAATAATATGGAAACTTTTATAAATTCAAACGTTGTTAAGAAAATTACGCAATAAAAACTTTTTTACTATCTCGAATAATTGCCTGTAATGGCATCTATGAAGCTTAAAATAAAAATTTGGTAATCTTATAAAAATGTTGATTGAATTGTAGCATAATCAGAGTGATTATCTTAACTAAACATTTAGTCATTATAAGAGTATATTTCAAAACTGATTATCTTGTTCTACAGCTTATTAGACCAAATGTCTTTTACCAAAACGAATATGTGCGAGAAAATGAAAAACTATAAATAGTTATGCGAGAATGTCTGCTACTAGTTGCAACACTTATATTAAACATTAAGACACAAACAGCAGCAGACACCAAATAATTATGCAAATATATTTTGCACGCAAAGCCAAGACACAAACCAGCAGCAGCAACACCTTAGACAGGTGCACCACACACACACACACACAGATACACACGCATACATATATAAAATATATAAAGGAGACAGCTAAACGGCAATTTGCATGCCGTGTCTGCTACGTGTGAAAGGAAGTGAGCACGACACTGACACAAACACACACAGGTACACACATCGACACACACACAAGCGTAAGCGCATTTTAATGATCTCATTTATGCTAATCTGCAAACGGTTAAATCTGTGCACACCAAGCAACAACAACAACAACAACCAACAGACAAGCAGCTCTGGCAACCAACGGGGCGTATGACAATGCCATGGCCACCGCCGATACAACAACAACAATAAGGTGCCACCGGCTGCTAATGCTAATGAAGTCTAATTGAATTTCGGACACTTGACACGTCGCACAATCTGATGTGATCTCTTTTTGCTACCAGCCTCTTGCAAGCTAAAGGTGTGGTGTGGCTGTGTGTGCGTGTGTCAGTGACGTAGAAGGGGGCGCTTTGCAACTTAGCATGTTTGATGTGCAGTACTCAGTACTAATACTGGAGTTTCTACTTAACAGGCCTTTAGAAAACTCAGAGACCACGGAAAATGAATTAATTATAAAGCTACCCTTGCATATAAACAGTAAAAATATTCCACTTTGTTAAATTAAATAATATTAAAAATAACTTTTTTTATTTAAGAATTTATTTACAATTTTAGTCGATGTAGCAAATACTATATGAAGCTAAAATAATTTTTTAAAGTTACAAATTTCAAAAGCTAAAAGTATGTATATAAGGATTTAGAACAGAACTGAACTAAAATTTTACACAAAATAATAAGAAAAAAAAAATGGAAATTTTTCGTGTTTTCGAAAGAAAATGTTTTACCGCGGATATCTCCCATTTTACATTTCACAGCGAGTATACAAAATATTACTGAAATAAATAACTACACGGAAAGCAGTGGGCTAAAATTTTGTCATTTTTGAGTAACTCCTAACCAATTTCAATAAAATTTGCTCACCGAGAAGGGTACTCGAAAAACGAAGTATGTATCTATTATTGCTTAAACAGACAGACGCTAAGACGATTCCTTTTGTTATCATTTTGGTACAAAGGTTTTGGGGACGTTTCATTTTAGGTGATACACACAACATTTTTAGTACAGGGTCTAAAACGCTTACTATGCTTATACTGACAGATTGCAAATTAAAATTTAATAATAAATTTTAGGTTAGTAAGGCTAATGTTAATTTTGTTTAGAATTTTTCATTGTTTTTATTATTATTTTTTTTTAACCTTAAACTTTTGTTCATACAATTTCTAAATAAGCATACAATAGAAAATTAATTCTAAAAGAATTATAGTAAAGTAGCGTACATTGATTAGACTCACTGGAGCACAATCAATCATGCTATTATTGATATTGATATTTATAAAATTTTCTAAATCAAAATTTAGGTTAGTAAAAGTAACATTAATTGTTATGTTTATTTTTATAGCCTGTACCTTTTGGTACAAAAGGTATATTAAGATTGTGCAAGGGAGACTTGAGAAGTCGATATACCTATGTCCGTCTGTCCATCTGAACGCCTAGATCTCATAGATGGTATGTGCTAGTGCAATCAAACTTTCAGATTATATCCTTTATCTTACGGGAGACAAGCTAATTTTTTTTTTTTTTTTTTATGAAGGAAGTTATACTAACCAAATTTCGTATAGGGAAGTTTTTTAGAGTTCCCAATAAATAATGCATGGGAATCTCTATTAATAACTGTTCAAAGAGAACAGGGACCTACAGTTTATAGACGAATCCGTACGGTGGTGTCTTTAATTAAAAGAGATTTTCTTGGGCAAAAAGCGTCTTTGAGCTAGCGATGCCAGTGCTAGGCAAATGTACCAGTGCTATTGCGGGGATTCGAACAACCTTCGGTTTGTAAAGCGAGTATGCTACCACTACGCTCTACCGGCGGCCACAGAGTTCCCAATCACTGCTCCGAGTTTGATCGAAATCGGTTGACTATATCATATAGCCCCCATTGGACAGATCAAAACTCGCTTGTTTATAAAAATATTGAAACTAAATTTGGCAAACAAATATCTTCTGGAGTTCTTAAGAAAATTAATCCTAGTATTCATTTAAGGGCCATAGTAAAAAAATAATTTAAATAACCGCACAAGTGTTTATTTATGTATAAATAAAAATAAATAAACTATCATATTCCTCTAAAATGGTTTTAAGTAAAGTAATATTTTGGTTTTTCTCTTGTCTACTGTCATTGGAGTCTTGTAAGACTGGAAGCTACAAAAATTTAAGAAATCCCCTGAATCCCCGTAATTGACGCCACATGTGTTTGTGTCTATTACGGAGTGGGTGTGTGTGAATGTCATGGTTATAGCTACTATCAATATGACGCCGCAATGTGCTAGCACACACATAAACACACATATGTGCGTACATATGTATGTATAGAATACACACACTCGTAGGTATAAATACATATTTACGTGTGCAAAGGTATTTGCTGCATTTTGCACAATTTAAAGGTGTAAAACTTTTGGGTTCGCCCCATTAAGCTTACAATTATTCGGCAGGCACGTGCTTTAAAATGCTACCTTCCTTTTGGAAAGATAACCGCGAACTACTCAATGTGTCAACTATGATAGGATACACTTAAAGAAAAAATTAGCGTTATAAATTCTGTGAGCTGGTCAGTAAAACTTATGGCCCATTTCAGACTACCAAACTGCGACATGGAAATATTTCTAACACATTTTTTTTAAGGACTTTTATCTTCCCTTCTGATAAATTTTAATTAGTGAGCAGTGCTCTCTTGTCTGGTTGAGCAAAACCGAATGATAAAGTATTTCAAAAATTATTTTCACGAGCCAAAAAAAAACACAGTCCTTGTTAGTACTAAGCTTAGATTACGAAATTCCAGGGGACGCACAACAAGGTCAGAGCGTACGATCATTATCCAGCATGTGGTCTTATTATTCTGGTATCTTATTTAATAATCAAATCTTTTAAACAGTATCGATACAATGACATTTATTTTTTTCAGTGTCTATGTTTGTGCAAGTATTTGTGTAGAGATATGCAACTGTTCCGTTGTTACCATATCAACGAGAGTGAATGAATGAAGGCGGAGTCAACATTTGCGTTTTTGTGGTTGTGGTCAAGTGCGAACCGAACGAGAGATTTGTAAGGGGAACATAAAATTTCGGATTCATTTAACCACATGGAAATTTTCTCGTAATATTTGATTTGATTTCTATACAAAAAGCCACGCAGGGACTATGCAGCAGCAGCAGCAGCAACGCAAAGAGATATGCGTCAAGTGACAGGCAAATGGGACAAACCGACAGATAGGAACGACAGGGTCAAAACCAAAACTGGCATGATGGCCAGTGTCATGTTACACATCAGCCGTGCTGGAGCCGAAAGCTGTGCGGCTTGGCGGAAGGTTATTTTTCGAAATTAGCATGCCAGTGAACTAACAACAAATCAACATTATTTGGACAACGTACACGACCGACCGCCTCCCGCCTGCCGGCAAAGCTAATTTACATGAATGCCAGTTCGACCCTTTGTATGGACTGGTAAGAGATCCATTCGGCATCCACTGTCCACTATCTGCTTTCCTATAGGAATGCATTGGTTTTGTCACTGGGCTGGAGGTTCTGTGGCTTAACTGCGGCCTTTCATGCAAATCGTTGAAAAGTTTAAATAACTTGTCACAGCTTAAATTAAATGTCGTTCGTGCTTGTACATAAACTTTTGCGAAAATGTCGAACTTTTTCGTGCACTTGAAAATTTCGAGCACAGACACAGGCACGAGTTGCAACAATTATAAAAGTGATTGGCTATTCCTCTTAAATGCCTACGAACTGAGTGAAACCCCGACATATTTATATTTATTTATTTGTTTTGCAAACGACGATAATTTGTATTGCATTTCATGATAAGCGCCAGAGTAAAAGCTATTTCTGTGAAATTCTTCCGTCAAGTCAGTAGCCAAGAGTACTATAATCTTAAATACGCAATGCAATTGTAAAACTCAATTTACATACACAATTTATATACTTAATTTAGACTTTGATACAAGACATGCCACAAGGGTATTTCGTATGGGCTAATTCTTAGACAGAACAAGGAAAAATTTGTTTGTCTATTCCTGGTTGAAAAACTTCTATAAACACTTCATACGTGGTAGCACTTTCGGCTCTATTTTTACAGCTGGACCCCATGCAATCCACTATCTCGGCATTAAAAAACCCTAATAACACCCACGACATAATCTGCGCAATAGCGGAAATCTTAATTGAATTCCGGCGCGGACGACTATGGGATACCCTGTAAGATGGCGTACATTAAATCCGGTATATTGCTTAAGAACTCCAATTTGATTGGCAAAGGTTACGATGTCTTCATAAATAAGCTAACAACAGAAGAATTTTGAACCAAAAACCAAAAAAGACACAGACAGACATTGGTATATCGATTTCTCTAGTCCCCCTGATCATACATTAGGCAACTTTGGTGGGTCTCCAACGTTTTCTTCTTTCTGTATGTTATGTTACATACATTTTCGACTTGCACAAACTTAATATACCCTTTGTACCATAAGGTACAGGTAATAAAAATAAATGAACCGATATTCATCCAAGATAATGAGATACTCAAAACTTGATTTATTATTTGGTTACAATATCTCCATAAACAAACGAATTACCTAAGCCCTCAAATCGGTTTTATTACCCTATGGGACTATATGATATAGTCAATCAATTTTTAAAAAAATTTTACACAATGCTTGGCAAATGGAAAACTTCTGAACGCCAAAATTTGGTAGAGATGTTTTTTTTCGAGATACTCTGAAGTACCCCTACGGGCGCTATATAATATAATTGATCTACCTTCTTTGAAAAATCGTAGGATTGCCCTTAATGCTATTTTTTTGCATAAACTCATAACTGGTTCCATTGATTCCCCTTTCCTACTTCGGCAGCTTTTGTTTAACATTCCTAGACGCTCCTCTAGAAATTTTGTACCCTTCTCTCTTAAGAGATGCACTACAAATTATGCTTTACATGAGCCTTTTAGAGTTTTATGTTCGAATTTTAATGACTCGTATCCTCTCAAGTGAACTTTCGCCTTCCAGTTTGATGAGAGCTGTCTTGAACCACCTTGGCTTCAGTTAAAAATTTCTTTTTGTATTATCCTTTTTAAATTAACCTTGTTTTTTGTTTTTAAGTAATCAACTGATTATATTATATGTTGATCCTAAATAAATAAATAAATAAAAAATAAAATAAATAACCCCGTGCTCTAGCTCTTACTATCTCTGAGATATAGGCTTTCAAAGGGACGGACAGACAGACATGTTTTTTACCGAGTGAATTCACGTAGGCCACCACCACAAACTTTTTAATCTTTCTTTTTTCAATAAGACGTAAAAACCTTTCACACCGTATCGAGCAGATTATCACGCAACGCGATCTTCTCAAAGGAAAACTCGTTCCGTCCTGCGTACAATTCAACTCACCAATAAACCACATAATTACTGACTGCTCCAACCTAAACTGATGCCATGTAACCACACTCTCAAAAATTCATTATACATACAATAACACAATGTAGAGACGTCTTTATCCTCCAAGCGAAAGTCTTGCAGCTAGTTCTCTTCGATTTGTAGTAGGTTTGGGATTTATTCGTCAACCTTCTTTAAATAAAAAGGGAATACAAATGTTTTTAAGTGTCTTTAAAATTAAGATCGTTGTCGATTTATTCTTCAAAATTCTTTCATACAGTCCAACTTCCTTATAACGAACTACTCTATAAGGGATCATCCATAAACTACGTGATGATCCAGGGTGTGGGGGGGGGTCTAGCGAAGCGTCACGATCATATGGAAAATCTTCAAAAATATTCCGTCACTGTGTCACAAGGTGGTGGGGGGGCTCTATTTTGACGAAAATCAGCGCCACGTAGCTTATGGATGATCCCTAACTACTTTTCCCTCCTTTTTTGAAATACAGAGGTGAACATGAATTATGTAAATGGCTTTTATACATCTTGAAATAAAATTTTACTACAAGTTTTAATACTAAAAGTCCTTTATTTATCAAAAAACAAACCTATGCCCTACTTTTCTAAAACGCGAATCATCTCCAACTAACGCAAATAAACCGAGTAGCTACACTTTATATCATCGGCGACCAAAGGTTATCAGAATTCTTGCTATCAGAGCACAGACCAAGTGACATCACAGCAGCACAGTACCGAGCTTATAGATAATATAAACAACAACAAAAAAAATCTGTGCCGTTTATTATGACAAAAACCATAAACAAAGCAACGTTGAGGGGCAATTGGATCGTGCGCTTGCAAAAGAAGGAACAACAACAGAGACACAGCATATTTGATTATACATACATTTATGTAAATAAATATATATGTACGTATGTATTTTATATGGCGGTATGTATCGTCATATCGTATGCACATAAAAAGACTGTAGATAGCGGCAGATAACATACTGATTCCTATCTAAATTGTAACAGGTGCACAGCAATGAGAAGAACGTTGCGCGATTTTTGAGATAAAAATTCATTGATAAGAACTGGGACTGAGCGAGCGCGCACGAATAAACAAAGCTCGGAGCTTCGAAACAACAGTTAGCGGCGGTGGCGGCGACGTCTACGTCGACTGCGCGCACACAGGAAAGCTTCAACGCATTCTGCGCGCGGCTCAGTTTCAATTTATTTAATTTACCGTTATAGTTATCGTACAATTGATGAGCGAGACTGAGCCAGCAGCAACGGCGGCATCAGCAGCGACGGCAGCAGCAACGCTCACTACTTTAGTAACAACAACAAACCATGTGAGCAAAACTACGTCGGACGCTGACTCCCGCTGCGTCACACCGACCAATCCCACAACGCTTAATGGCAGACCTACGCTCACCAATATAACGGCATCCTCGCCATCAACTCAAACTGCGCTCGCCGCTTGCTCTTCATCCTGGCTGCTCGGCCAAAGCTTGACAGAGCTTATTGTAAGCATAACTGTAACGTCTCTCTTGTAATTGTTGTATTTGTAGTTGCTTTTGCTATCGAGCCCGAGTGTGGTATCAAAACTTATGGGAGTCGTCGCCATTTAGTTGCGCTTGGACTGTGCGCTTGCTCGCTTGGTTTACCGTCTCTAGTATCGATGCGCGCATGTACTTAATTTGTTGCTGCTATCCAACCTCTTTGTCTTTTGTTTATATATAGTACATGTGTGTGTATGTCTGTGTGTGTTTGTGCATGTGTGAAATAGGAGTAGCCCCATGTATCGTAATAATACAGAAAGTTCTTTTTGTTTCATTAATCGTCTCAATGGTGCACTCCATGATGAACTGCAGCAGAATGGCGAACATGAGCCCACCTCCGCGTTGCTCAGCTACTGCAAAAGAAAGGTGGGTAGCTAGCTGTGTATAAACTGACTCTTGGCTTAAACCAACTTTATTGCAGTTCCTGCGTCCTTATGTCTTCATACTCAGTTTAATTGGTCTCAATCCCATCTCTACGGATATGAGCAATGTGCGCGCCTGCTGCAGCTATGTTCAGGCGCTGATTGTGCTCGGCGTGCTTCTGGTGGGCTACGTACTTCGATATATATGCGGCTATCGGTGCGTATAAGCAAAAACTAAAACATACTGGGAAAAGCGAAAGATTTTAGGAGAGCGCTGTCAGATTTAAAAAATTTGTTAACTCTTTAACGATGCTATATGTTTGCATACTCTACTGCTCCATCGCTTCTTAGAAGGATAAGTTTCATGTTACTCTCAAACACAACTTCAAATACCAATTTATACTATAGCATAACACAGGCTCAGGAGATTTCCAAAGGGACACGGAGATTTAAAACAGAAAGAAAAAGTAGGCCCGGTGTTGGCGACTCATAGCAGGTCTGCATATATACAATATATAGCATCCATATGAAAGTACCATCCTACAAAGTAACATTGAACAGAAAAAATGGGCAGTCCTGATGTATTGTTAATAATTTCAAAAAAAATTTTTAATTTTTTAGCTATGAACAGCTTCCGCACTATGGTGCCAAAAGCGATTAGCGGAACTGGCGAATAACATTATATCGCCCATATCCTTTAAACCCGAAAATAATACAAATTTTGTTTGATGTATTATTGCCTCTGCCAAATTTCGAACTGAGACAATAATTTTGGCTATTCGAAATCCGGAACAGGTTTGAAGATTATCACGGATTTAAGCTATGCTTATGCTTTCCACCACCTGACTTATTCGCGATTCCCAGGTTCTGATTATTTAAACTTACTTACCATCAAAAACATTTGTTATTTCAGTGGTGATCGCGGCTTCAATAGCTATCGGGACATAAAACCCTGTCATCTAGGCAGCAAAAATGAAAATGACAACTCGGCTACCATCGGTGAGCTGCTTTTTGGCTACGTAGTGCCCAGCGCCTTAAACTTGCTCAGCTTTTTAGCTGCAGTTTTAGTATGCAAGGTCATAGACCATGAGCAGCTACAAAATCTCATCGAACGTGTTTTCCTTATGTCTGCCAAGCCCAAGCGTTTGTGCCGCATGCTTTGGTTCTACCTAAGTGTGGCACTATTACTGCTGCTGCTACTCTTTGCCTATGCCTGCTGTGTAGTGCTGATGCAGCCGGAGCAGATCATTAAGATTGCTTGGTTAGCCGCGTTGCTTCGCGATTGGGAGCTATGCCTACGCGTAACGCTGCTGCTTACCATACTGCTGCAAGATCTGGTAGAGATCATAGTGCTGTGCAGCTATTACATAGAATGCTATTTGCTGCGTGTGCACTTGGAAACACTATCACATAAGCTGCTTATGCACTCCATAGATTCGCTGGACTGGATGCGTGAGATGCTTGAATTTCGCAAGTTGCTGGAGCGGCTAAATCAACATGTTGCCATACCCGTATGCTTTCTTATTGTTATGAATCTCGCCTATGCCTTTGCCGGCTTGGTCTATTTATTTAAGGATTTCGATTTTCACTATTGTGCCTTGAGACTGGTGTTGCTCAACATAGCCAATGTAATGCTGTGGCTTTTCCTGGGACTACTGCCTTTCTTTGTGGCTGCCTCGCTTACGCGTGTGTGCCAGAATGCCCAAGCCAATGGACATCAGATACGCGTTCGTCCTTTTGTCTATCATAACACCTCGGCGGAGGATCTCAACTCGACGCTGCTCTTCGCCTCGTCGCTGGACATGTCCGCCAAGCTATTTCGCATGCCCGTTCAACCCAACTATTTGTGTTTTGCCATACTCGTCGTTGTCCTAGTCATATTGACGCTCGGCATGTGCCTGAATTTGTCCGCCTGGGGCAAGCTTTGAGATCGTGCAAAGCGCTCGTTATTTGTGTGTCTACAAAGAATAAAACTATTAGTATTTATTTAGCTTACAACTTTATGGCTTTTTGCTTAATAATAAAATGTATTTACAGTTTTTGGCTTAATGCTGGCTAAATACGGATTGCTTGCGTTCACAAATTTGCTTTTTATACAGACACACATACCATCAAGTCTCTGTTTCTGTTGCTGCTATCTTATCATTGCGAAGGAGACAAGACATTCTTAATATACTCGTATATATATATAGAAAGTAATACCAACTAATTTTTTAAGCTTCAAGTCATGTGCTGACTATATATGCACTTTGGTTTAGTTTGGACTACACAATTCACAGGCAAGTTGTGTTGGTCACACATTAGCTAAGGTGCTACCAGCCCAACCAAGGCGGATGATTGATTTTTGAAGGCGGTGTAAACGTTAGATTAACTGGTATATTTATAAACGCATTAACACGCTTTAATTTAAGCAAAGTTGAGCGTATCACGCCGCCATTCTTGCCCAGCAAAAAGCCGGCCGGTATTTGAGGATCGTTGTTAGATTTGTCGTGTATCATTTCAATGTAATGTTCAAAATTTGGCGAATTGGAATTATATTCCGTTATTATAGCACCCACAGCGCCGGCAGCTTCCGCATTTAGAGTTTTGGTAACAAATGAGCATTCCCTACAAACAACAAAGAGTTAAGATCCTTTGATTTGATTATTAGATTAAAGTCTTACCCCCGTTCTATGAGCGCAATACTGCCGACCAAGTCGCGCGCATTGCGTAGTTCTTCGCAGGCTTCGGCCGGATTAGTGAGCACCAATGGTATGGCTTCAAACTTTTCCGAGAATGCCGTACCAAAGTCTTTAGCCGGCCTGAGCCTGTAGGTGTATTCCAAATCTTGGGGATCTATGATTTCAAAGAACACGTCACCCGCTATAATATCCTGTGTTGTTATGGGCATGGATATTGTTGAGGTAGCTGTGGTACATCGGGTTATTGTAGCGGCAATAACAACCACGACAATTAGCATTTTGCATTACTAGCAGTGTGTTTAATTAAAGCTTTGACCGATTTGCACAATGTGTTTTTGAGCAATGTAAAAAGAAAATAGAACTGCTGAGGCTGCCAATTTGATTAATTTAATTGCTCTTCGTAAGTGTGGCAGCATTGTCAGCTGCATCAGGAAACTGCAGTCTGGCTACGCTTAAGCGGGGACCAGACCGCCATTTTAAATGGCCACACTAATTCATTTCTGTATTTAATTTAATTTGTAATTTCCATCTATCTTTCTATAAGCAAAACCTTTTTGTTTAAGCAGTATAAGCCACATCTAAAATGTGTACCAGCTTTAGAATAAATTCAGCAACGCACTACATTTTTATACTGTATCAACTACCTACTTCAAAATGCGTAGTTTTTATTCTGATTTCTATGTTTAAGGGACCAATAGATAATTCTTCACTAGCTTTTAAAGTTTAAATTAAACTGCATTTGTAGTTAACAAAAGCAGTTCAAACACTTATTTATAGTGTTTGTTAGAAACACACAAAAATATTTAGAGTTGGCAGCTTTTTACCGCGTGTTTTTGTATTAGTTATTTAAACTCATATATATCCCGCGCGATCACAATGCTTCATGAAAAAATTCCTAGAGACACTTTAAAATATTTATAAACACAACTTTTATAGCTGTCATTAAAAAATAAAATAATAAATTCAAACTCTTAATACTAGTGTTCGTAAGAAACAACAAAATTTGTAAAGTTGGCAGCTTTTTACCGCGTGTTCATAATAAGTGTTGCAAATTGTGCGCAGTACGTTGTACACGCTTGGATTGGCCTGCAAAAGTACTCGATACTACTTTATAGCTCGATAGCTAAGTTGATAGACGTAAAGTCGGCCATTTTGATTTTTTGGCGTCGAGAAAACCACGGCGAGGAAATTCGCCAGATCCTGTGGTTTTTTGCATTTATCGCAAGCAGTTTGAGTTGTTAGTGCACGCAACGTGTGTGTTAAGACTTGGTAGTGATTAATTTGTACAACGCGCTCTAATTTTGTTTAGTACAGTACAATGTCAATGTCTGCCACGTGCTACAAGTGCAACCGGCCGGGCCACTTTGCCCGGGACTGCAGTCTCGGCGGCGGCCCTGGTGGCGGCGGAGGTATGCGTGACGGAGGTGGTGGTGGTGGAGGTGGCGGCGGTGGTGGCGGCGGCGGCGGCATGCGTCGCAATCGTGAAAAGTGCTACAAATGCAACCAATTTGGGCACTTTGCACGTGCCTGCCCCGAGGAGGCTGAACGCTGCTATCGCTGCAATGGCATTGGCCACATTTCGAAGGACTGCACTCAGGCTGATAATCCAACTTGCTACAAGTGCAACAAGCCTGGCCACTGGGTGCGCAACTGTCCGGAAGCCGTTAACGAGCGCGGCACAAATAATGTGTCATGCTACAAGTGCAACCGCACTGGTCACATTTCGAAGAATTGCCCGGAGACGTCAAAGACTTGCTACGGCTGCGGCAAAAGCGGACATTTGAGACGCGAATGCGATGAGAAAGGTGGACGGAACTAAATGCTCGAATTCAAGTAATAATGTTCTTCAACTTAATCATCGAAAATACACACAACAAAAAAAAAAACTTAAAATGAAAAATCAATTGCTAAAACATTCGCAATTCCAACAACAACCAATAACAGACAGCAAACAACAATTTTCCAAACCAACCTTCAAAAAGAAAAGAAAAACGAAGCTGCAAATGTGTTTGAATTTACTAACTACATACATATACTTATAAATTGAATGGAAAGAAAAGCTATATAAGAATATATAATTAAACCTTAAAAATACAAAAAACGTAAGAAAAAAACTATAAAACATCCTATTAGGAGTTCCAACAACAACATATAAAAAACAACTTTAAAAAACGCAAAGAAGCAAGCCAGGCACGTTACTCCATCCAGCTGCTGCCGGCGAGCCTGAGGAATTATGTATAGAGTCAGTCGTCGTACTACTACTACTACCTACTTTTCACTATCAGCAACGAGACACACAGAGGGAGCAAGAGCCAGGAGAAACTCGCCCGGCAAGATCTCGAGCGGTGTAGCGCGCGCTAGCTAGCAGCAGAAGTATCAACAACAAATACAACTAACACCAACAACAAGAAGAACAACAACAAACAATTATGGCAGACAGTAGACGAAAAAAATACAAGAAAAAAACGCTGGAGAGGATGAGGAAACAAACTCAGAAGATGTATACTTTCAGTTGACCGAGACAAAAAGCGAACTACGAAGAAGAAGAAAAATTTCAAATATCACTGTGATTGTTTTTTAATTGTAAATTAAAATGCTGGAGCTGCTGATTTGAGACAAAAAAAAATAATCCCATCATGTGTTGTCTTTTTTTTTTAAGCTTGTAGTTTTTGTTGGGGGGGTGGCGACTCTTTTTGACAATTTCAGGAGGCACATGTACTATGTACATACATATGTATGAGCTTATAAAAAATGCATAATTCTTGTAGCTACCCATTATTGGATATAGAAACCAGTTTGCCTGCGAATCAGGTTCTGAGCAAGCCGGCAAAATTGTGCCTACTACTCGGGATACCTGGCCGCGCATGCCGAACTCCCCGCAACTTGGACCTGGTCAGTTGGTTAGTCGCTTGGCGGCGGCTGACGGCAATGCGAAGAAACACATGGTGCGGCAGCTGATAGCTAAGTAAACTGGCGGCTGACTCAGACGCAGAACAGCCGCCTGGAGCTGCCCAACTACCACCAATCAGCCAGCCATTATCCAACAACAAAGCGCGTTGTCTCGCCGCGCATAAAGCAAATGCGTACATATGTATTTATGTATGTATATGTGCATATTGTATGTACTTAAGTTTGTATACTTGCCATTGTTTCTTGTGTACGCCGTTGCTTTCTTTTCGCTTTGCTTCGTTTTCTTCCTGCGTACATACAATACACACAAACACACACACGCGCGCGCAATAACAGCACGCCTGAGTGTGTGTGTGTGTGCGAGTCTTCTTTAAACACAAAGTACAGTCGCGTGCGCTAATGGTGAAAACTGAAAACTTGCAAGCGACACCATAGACACGTTGAGGAGGCTCTTTGCAAAAAATAAGTAAAATAAAAGACAAACAAAAAAAAAACTTCCAACTTCACTGCGTTGACTGCACTTAGCAACAAGTTTTTGCGCTGTTGCAAACGCTCTCTCGTGATCCCACTCTCTGCCTCATTCTCTCTCTGCCTGCTGCCTCGCGCCTCGCTGTGCATTGCGCTGCGTTATGCTGCGCTCCCGATCGCTGTGATTGAGGGTCAAGGTCAGTGTGATATCAGCTGCTGCGCATGTGCGCACTGAATGTAAACGTTGCAATTGAGATATGGCCATAAATAGATGGTTGCAAGTTGCGCTAGACAGCGTCCAAGTAATGTAGCCTCAGGTGAGGGGAGAGGAGGGGAGCGCACCGCTCTTATCGCTAGTATGCCGGAATGTGAGGTTGAGTTTTATCTAGCGATTCGTGCGGCGTGATTGTAAAAAGTTGAGAAAATGCGTACATACAGTAGGTACATCTCGTGATGTAAAAAAACTACCATAAAGAACGTCGCAGTTCGAAAATACGTACCCTTGAGAGGAGTAGACGTTAAAACAACATATTAACTGCAGAGATTGAGGGTACTTATCCAACTTAAAGATAACTTTTAACTATGTATATTACTATCCGATACACATTCGTAACCTATCTATCGGCGTTTCCCGCAGAATATAATGTTTGATATTTTGAAATCTACGTGATCTGCAAAAAACTCCACTGTTCCCCCATTGTCGACAGGCCTGCTTATAATGTAAAGCTCTATCAAGTTTTAGGTCTTTGAAATGGTGCCACAGATTAGCTCAGTTTAACAAACTTGTTGTGCATATTCATTATGATAAAAAGAGATGCTCTTAGTTTTTATAGCCTTCGAGATCTTTGTTTGATGTGAACGAACTAATATGCTCATAGCGAGACCCAAATCAATGTTGTTTATCAGAAGCGACCATTTGTTTCCAAAAACTCTGATGGAAACTTAAAAATACAAATTCTGCACTTCTTCCAAGCTTTGCTATTGCAATACCAAAGATTTACAATTTTCCCTATATGATATTAACATGCCTGTTCTGGATTTCGATTCAATGTTGACAATTTAACAATGCAGTTCGAATTTTGAAATTTTGTAAAATTGCATTGTTAAATCGATAATAACAATGATTTCTGACTACATTGACAAGACGAAATGCATAATAACTGGAGATGAGACTTGGATCTATGCTTACGACCCCGAAACAACCGATCAATCTAGCGAATATCGTGCCAAAGGTGAGGCAAGATCGAAAAAATCGTGCCAAAGTCGCTCCAAAATCCAGGGCATGTTGACTCTTTTCTTCGATTATCGTGGTGTCGTGCATTATGAGTTCCTTCCGCCAGGTCACCTGACCAGTCGCACTGTGCAACTTCTGGCTATTCGACAAACTTAAAAAACCGCTCCGGGGACACCGTTTTGAGTCGATAGAGTAGATTCAAGCCGCGTCAAAGAGAGAGCTGAAGGCCATCCCGGAAATCGATTTTAACAACCGTTCCGAAGTTTGGAAAATTCGTTGGCATAAGTGCATTGTCTAAGGTGGGACTACTTTGAAGGCGATGAAATTGATTTGGATGAATAAATAAAGATTTTTCAAAATAAATGCAATGTCACCTTACTACACAATAGTATATATGTAGTTTGTTACTCCACTTCAATATGAATCAGTTTTAACGCCTGATGAAATTCGCTTATGTACTTACGGATTATTGTTATCATATCAACATTAATACGTGATAACTGATAAGTCTATCATATTCAAGTCTCAATTCAAAGTCATGTATTTATTTAATTATGATATATAATAATAGCTAGGTAGATTTATGCTACAAGTTTTGGTTAATACAATATTTCGAGGAGTATCTGGGAGGAAATAGGACACTGATATTGTTATAATTACTTAATGCCTAACGAATTTTAAAATAAATAGTTGTTAAAAACCTGAACTTGGAACTTGTTTAACATAATCACAAAACAAATACACATGCCTTAATTTATATAGCTATATATCAGATCATCATCATATTGATCCCTATATCATTACAATAACATTACAATTTAAACTAAAACATAAGGTTTTATATCAATCTTTGCTTTTCAACTTTCCACACAATTTGACACACTGGCTTTTGGGCAAGGGTTATGATGAACAGGCCAAGCCAATTGAGCATCGAGCAGCTATACATAGGTATATTTATATATCCAAGTCCGTTTACGGGAATCAAATTCGCAAACAGACATGTAAAATTATGGTTAGGTTAAGTTGCATCATTTTGGTAGGCTTGAGTTTGCGGGCTGTAAGCTATATTTGGCAGCACTACTTCTCGGGCTTATTACGCATTTTTATCTGGCTGCTGTTGCTGCTCGTTGACGTCATATGAGTCTTTTCGCCTCGCCTGCTGCTGCTACGCGGTAGAGTTGTGCAGCTAGCAGACATGGATTTGTCCTGAAAAAGATATAAGAACAAAAAAAACACAATTAGAGTCTACTTATGAGTAAGTTTATGATGTTCAAATGTATCATGCGGTTCGTTAGTTGGGAAAGAACAAGGCAGGCTTGGGTTGCATGTAGAGTTAGAGCGCATTTGGAACGTCGAGCGATGACAGTGGCGAGCTGTAGGGCAAACACTTGGATGAGCTTAACTTTGGCTAGGCTTACTTCGTCCAAGTTCTGCTTAAATTCGCGTTTCTTTTGCCAGATTATCATCGTATTGCTGTTCTGCTGTATTGGATTTACTGCGTAGCACATTAGCTTTGATGTTCTTGAAAAGATTGCTGATACCTGACTTGGCCGACGGCGTGGGCGATTTGCCCCGTTCCGATGTTGTGGACAAGTTGGAAGTTAAGCTTAAGTTGTCGGGTTGAGGCGTGCGCGCTGCGGGTCTGGGTGGCAATGGAGGCGCAGGTGCACGCCCCTTGCCGTGTTGAGCTTTGGGTCGTAGCTCTGGATTATTGTTCTCACTAAGACTTGTTTCGGGCTCAAGCTGTGCGCGAAAACTATGCTTGATCTCTTCGAGTGTGGCGCGTAGTTCACGTGGCGACATTGGACGTGGTGTACCAAGACTAGCGTCTTCGCTAAAGCTGTTGTATGAATCGGTGTCTACAGAATTATGAAAGTCTGCTGCAGCGGGGGTATTTGTGTCCAAATCTATTTGATTTGGTTTAACACATTCAATTGGCTGCTCAGGGTTTCCATATTTGTTTGCGTTAGTAACTTCAGTTTTCTTTTGGGATACCATTTCACTTGACTCCTTGACTTCTGAAGAAACTTCAATCTGCGTGTCAGATTGCGGCTCTACATCTATCGGCAGACATTGCTGCATTTGAATCTGACTCAACTCTACTCCGTGATCTACTTCAACATATCCAATATCGTCTTCCAGTGGTAAGGCCTCATAAAAATCCTCCTCTTCCTCATCATCGCCTTCATGCTCATGACTTACTTTGTTACTTTGCATGGTTGGCGCAGCTACTTCTTGTTGTGGTTGCTGACCCTCGCGTAAACTCTGAAAGTAGCGTTCATTCTCTAGATAGACCTCAGCGCGCATATCCTCCAGCAGCTGAGCCTCAGCCAGTTGCTAACACACGTGATTATTATCATTCAGAACCTATTAATTAAAAATTTTACAAGTTTTTAAAGGAATTCAGACTTACCTCACTGCGTTTGGACTTTGCGCGCGCCTTGGAAGCATTTGTCATGGACGATGTGCGACTCAGGCCGCTGCCCAGTGGCGCACTAATAGGCTCGGCGCTAGAGTAGCCCGAACTGATGTCGTCCGTGGAGCGTATATTAAAGCTTTAAAGTAGTATAACAATAACTCATCAAAAATTTAGCACATAATCTACGCTTACTCACTTAAAATCACCAGCATTTTTGCTGGACGTGACATCCACCTCTGTAAAATACATGCCGGTAGAATGACGCGTGCCGGAGGCAGAGCGTCCTACAGCTGTAGGATTACGTGGTCGTAGCAGACGCTGCTGTGGACGTGTGCTGGACAACATGACGGCATCTAGCTCATCTGGCGTGTGCTGCACATCTTGCTCAGAAAGATCACTTAGACTATAGCTGCGCTTGATGGTCTGCACCAGATTGCCACCGCCCTGAGTAGAGTTAAAAGTCGTGGGAAAAGGGTTCACAAAAAGTTTGGGGTATTCATACGTTACAGTTAAAAAGTCTTAAGCTTGCATAATTTGCATTTAATTACAACTAAACTATAATAATAGATATAAAGGTATTGATAAAGGTTTATATAAGCTTGGTGAACTGTAACTGCGTTTTAGGTTGCATAAAATTCGGCTTGTTCAGAATGAGTATCAAAATAAAGCATGTCTGTCATGGCAACTATCTCCAGCTAATCCACATATACATCGACATCCATGTCGGGCGTGGGTTCGCGCAACTTGCGTCTAGGACGTATGGCATTTGTGGCTTTGGCACTATTCGCTTCCTTGGAAGAGGCACGTGTGCCGCGCTTGTTGCTTGTAGCAGCCTGCTTGTTGTTTCGCGTCTTACGTGCTGGCATATCACGCAGACGTGCAGCACCCGCTTCTGCAGGCAGCAAAAGCTCATCATTTCCATGGTACTCCAATTCAGCATAGTTTTCCATTTCACTTAAGGAGCTGGAACGTGGCAGAAACTGTTCAGTTCCATCCAGCATATCACGTGGAGCATGTAGCTCTATGGCCGATTGGGAATTCTGTAGACCACGTGGCTGGTTGGTGGTCAACTGATGGGTCAGCAGCAGTTAGTTAGTATATAGTACATATGTGTCAGTCAATACATGTGGGCGTGGCAGGCGTGGTGTGTGGTGCAGGCATTTTTTTTGTTTTGTTTTGTTTGGTGCGTTAGATAAATGCAAAGAAATATATAAGTGAAAAATTAAAATGAAAAGTTTATCAATAGGCAAACAAAAGGGCAAATAATATTTAATGAAAAATGAATAGATTTTAATTGAAATAAGAGAACGACAATCACACACACATACACACTCACACAGTTATCAAATAGCTTCACGTGCCAGTGACATGCCCAGGCATATTTATAGATCTATTTTTATGCCCTACCCAGTGACAGAATTTGCATGCCACCAACAGCAGCCGCTCCTGCTGTTTGGAGCAGTGGCATAGCAGGGGTTGCAACAGAGCCCAACAATAAAAGATTCTAATGGCTTATCGAAGATTGAGAATAAAAGGCAATTTTATATTATATGTATATGGCAGCAGAAATGTGATACATTCTTTTTAGATATACTCAATCTTAAATAGAATTGTATTGAAAACTTTTAGGTATTTTAGATTCTCTAATACCCTTATAGTGGGTACACTTTCTTTGGGAAAATTTGTAACGCAAACGAGAAACCAGAAACACTATAACAATGCTCATAGAAACAGAAATTTTGGAAAGTCAATCTTGAATCCACATTGAAAACCATAAGTAGCAGAAAAGTGTTGTTGTGTTGACTGAAATAATAACTTTCATGGAACTGCTATGAGTTCATGTTTTGACCCTTTCGTGCGATTCTTTGAAATACAAAGATGATTCATTCATTATAATTTTGTTAGCATAAAAATTTCGGACATCCGGTTTCTAAGCAGATTGGTTAATGAATTGTTACTAGAAAGAACCGGATTTTATATAGATGCGTATATTATGGGTAGTGTCATGGATGGTAATAGAAGCTATAGAAAAACGAGTTTTAGTAATAAATATTTGGTTAGCTACAAATCGGTTTACGATATATCTGAAACAGCTGAGATTATTTATTTATAAAGACCAAAACGCAACCACAGCTATATACATATGTAGGTAAAACTTGACTACCGACTGTAATCACAATAGATATGCATATAGCCTAGGGTATATATAAATTTTCATGCTTCAGATTCTCTTGATAATTGCTTTTAATTTTGTTTCTTTTGTTGTAGCTCATTGCATGTGTGCTTTCATTTTGCAAAAAACACTTGACAAAAAACATCACATTTTATCAGATCTGGGCTGGGGCATTACACATAGGTATACATAGTATGCATCCATCATTCTATTCTATTATTTTTAAATTTTATTACAATATTTCCACATTGCATTTGAATCAGTATTGGAACTTCTATAAAAAATACAAACTATATTATGTTAAGACTAAATCAAAACAAACACGAAAAAGCGAAAGGCATGAACGGATAAATAAATTTCAATGTATGTACTAGTTGTTGTTGATTTTTTGTAAGCTAAATATCATAAAGTTAATGAAAACAAAAACAATGACGACGTGGACAAGGCATTATGGCCGAAATATGCATGCCTTTGTTGCTGTTGTTGTTGTTGTTGCTGCTGTTCTTGCAGTAATTGTTGTAGCTGATGAAAATGAGCGGCGACCGGAGCATCGATGGCGTAGTACGGTGAGTACGGCGGCCAGTGAGTTAAAAAACATTGCGCAAAAATGTCTGAATAGATACTTTAGCCTTATATATGTAGGGTAGTATGTATATGCTATAGCTAGTTTATATATACTCAGAACGTAGCGTAATGGGAGCAAAATGTAGAAGCTGGCTGAGAAGACTACCGAACGGCTGATCATTTTATGCAACGACGCTGCTGCCAGTTTGATAGAAACAAATGAGTATGGATGGCATCATGAATGGTGATTGTAGGTGTGTGTGTGTGTGTTTGGTGTGTGTGCATACATATGTAAAGGTGAGCATGTATTTGTTAAGTGTGAGCAGTCTGTTTTATTTATTTTACCTTAATGGCTGTCTGCATGATGACATTTGTGGCATAGTTGACGCCCTTTGAGCCCAGCTGCAGCACAGCCGAATAACCACGTTCGCGTGCCTGATTCAAGTACTCGTCAATTTCCTGTCAGACAAAAAGAAAACATTAAGTTATAAAACTAATTTTATGAGCCATAAGTTGCTCTCACCTGTTCGCGTCGTGTCAGCATAGGATGCACAAATTTGCGGTACAAGGTGCTACTGCCCTTTGTGACTGGCGAGAGCAGCCACAAGACAATAACCACCTTGACCTCATAGTACAAGGGAAACCAGCTGAGAAATATATCCGTAAAGGTTTCAATGCATGTAAAAAAGGCAAAAACAATCCAGTACATCATCCATTTTACCTGCAACAAAATTAAATTTTCCTTAGTAAGTTCACTGATCGCAACTATGTGCCACTCCATACTCACATATTCCTTGACGTTCTTTGTGCGCACCGCCTTGTAAGAAGCATAGGCCGGATATAGCGTACCGAAAAATAATCTGAAAGCGGGAAACAATAAACTCTGGGCACATGTACGTGGTGCTATAAATATAGCTATGAGCACACAAATGCAGGCCGTATTAAAGGATAAACGTGGCAGTGGCCAGCGTTGTAATAACTCTAGCAGACGACCCAATGCATTCAAATTATGCACCACTTTGGAGGCAGCCAGTGGTGCTTCCTCAACTACATAAGCTGGCATAGCGCGCACATCTTCTTCATAGATAAAGTCACTATAGTCATATTCGCCGCTGGCCAAAGAGCTCATGGACTCGTTAAGACCCATGAGCAGCGGTTGCTGCTGTGTAGGATAGATGAATTTGGAGTAAATGGGCACAACATTCTCGGGCTCCGACTCGTATGAGTAGCGGCGCTGATATATAGGTTGACGTATGCGTTTAATATTAGCTGCTGGCAGCTGCTGCTGCTGGGCACGCAAGAACTGCCGTTGAAAGAGCAGCTGCTCCTGCGGCGTATAAGCCGCGCCGGCGGCGTACTCATGACGACGCATTGCCCATGCGTTGCTTGTTGTTTGCGTTAAGCGCCTTGAAAATTGGGGTCTAGAAGTCTTGACTTCCTAACGGCTACAACGCCGAGCGTAGACTGAGCAATAACGTTGCTCGGGGCAAGCGTCTAATGCAAATGCTCTGGCCACAGAGATCTCCTCTATTAATAGATGGTTTTTGTATTGGCTCTATTGAGCGAGATGCGCAAGTGTTCATTAGACTGCGCTATAAATATGATAGAGGGTGTTTTGTTTTTCGGGGACATGGATTTTTTGTGGTTGAAATACGGTTGATGAAAATTAAAATTCGTTTAAAAGACATTTAAGATTCGATACTCGAACGAACCAGGGCTGCAAACCTCAATAGCTAAGTCTCTAGCCTGTCTCGCTTGTTTTTCTAACTGCCCTCCTATACGTTTAGATTGCCCTAGCACTGCCTCAATAATGGATGTTTAAAGAAGTGTTACGCACCCATAGTGAGCTTCAATCAAAATTTGGTTTACCACATTTTTAATCGTTGTAGATTGTATTAGTAGACATGTGCTAAACGCACCTTGTACTTATCAGCAAATGATGATAGTGCCAGCAATATGTACTCAAATGTTAAAGTTCTGTGGATATAATTAGATTTGGTCGCAAGTTGAGTCACTTGTCAATGCACAGTTGGTCTTAGGTTTCTTTTGTTGAAAGATTCTTTGTTTAAATAAAGTGAGTCAGTAAGCAAGGAGCGATATACTTTCAAAAAAGTAAAATTTTCAATATGTTGGGTTAAATGGATATAAACAAAGCAAATTACTTGCAATGGATGGTTTCAAAAAAAGGCCAAAATGGCCAAATATGTTGAATAAGAATGATATTATTGGAAAAATTGAGTAAGGGGGTTGGTTTATTGGTTTTAATAGTGTATTTATAAGCCGAATTTCGCTTAGTGGTAGGGGATCCAAAAATGCTCACCTAACCTAGTCACAGAGATCCAGTTTATTTATTCATTTTGTTGTCTGTCACGACACCTCCCTATAGCTCCTTAAGGATACAGGTACATAATGCAGTATATACTGCTTTTAGCTTCAAATTTCAGCCAGGTGGCTTTAATAGAAGTAGACCTGACTGCGTATAATACTACATATCTTTTGGATTCTCTGTTTCCTATAGTCTCCGAGCTTCTGCTCAAGAACATAGCTACTTTAGGCAAGTAGAGGTCTTGTAAGAGTACCCTTGGTACAAGGCAAAAAAAAATTAACCAAGACAAAACTCATGCATACGGTCCCGATGCAGCATATCAGTCACTGATCAAATATCTGTTCCAATGAGTGATATTTTTTATGACTCATAAAAAAACACCCATTATAGGCAAATAATTGTATAGAATGTAAACACATGTGCATACATACACACGTATGTATGTATATACAAGTGTAACTTCTGAGCAACAATTTGTATAGATTTGGCGCTTCGTTTGCAATCCGTTTACAAGCGGCTACAATATGCGTCCATAAATGTTTACATTGCTTATAGACAGACCCACTGACTATTGTTGTTTGGCAATTCGTTTAGTGTAAATTGCTGATGTTTTTTGTTATTGTTGTTGTTCGAGTAAGGTTCTGGTTGCATGTGGCCTCGTTTGGTGTCGTGTTGATTTGCCTTTTGAGGCACGTTGCGTCAAGTTGTGAGTTTCGATTGAGTGCGTCGGCCTCAAGACGCGAATTTCCAAATTAGGTGCAGTTCAATTTACTTATAAAAAAAAAACGGTACTTCTGGTGCTCACTGAGTGACTGACACACACACAAACATAATCATACACTTGAACGCAGTCATAGCAACAACAACAACAACAACCATAGAGCACGGTCGAGAAATCACGGCGCAGTGAGCGTAACATCGAAACTTGCGTTGGCGCCCTGCTCCCACACACACACACACACAGTCATACAATTAGGAAGCCGAAATCTGATTGCTGCTGTTGTTTTTGTTTGTTCGCCTTGTCTTACACACAAGGCCAGGTTTGAATAAAACAAAAAAAAGTTCGTGCGTCAAATCGAATGTCATCGAAAGTTGAATACCCTGCAGGCGGAAAAGTGAGAGCTTATTGCATCGTGCTATTGTTGCAGGATCTTACTTAGTCCATGCATTGAGGACTGTAGGAGCAATTTTTGCAAAAGGTCGTAATCGTTTAAAGTATAAATTTATATTTAACTTCAAAGTGCTTTATAGGACAATAGGATTGTGGTAGGACAAAATAAATTTAGAATATTTTACGCACAACAAAAACACATAGATCCTCTTTGATGATTTATTAGCATGAAAAGGAAAGCAGAGTAGACATCGAGTTAAGGGGTAACACATTCTAATAGTGGTAGAATCTTTAGAAAATCGATATTTCTTTTTTAGCTAAATTGGTGGACAATAATGTTCAGAATGATGTCCCGAAATGATTTAAAAAAAAAAATAATGTTATCCCCACTTATAAGCGTCGGGCCGTCGGTAGCGTACTCGCTTTACAAACCGAAGGTCGGTGGTTCGAATCCCCGCAGTAGCACTGGTACATTTGCCTAGCACTGGCGTCGCTAGCTCAAAGACGCTATTTGCCAAAGAAAGTCTCTATTAATTAAAGACACCGCCGTTCGGATTCGGCTATAAGCTGTAGGTCCCTGTTCTCTTTGAACAGTTATTAATAGAGATCCCCATGTCCCGCCCAGGGGCGACTGACAAAAAAAAAAAAAATTGTCAGTCAGGGAATTATTATATAAGCGTCGGGCGCATGGCACCCCGCCGTGGGGTCGGGCGGTCACGAATAGCTTGGTAAATTTTTATCTGATCGATTTGAAATTTTGACAATAACTATAACATCATTTTCTAGTAAAGGCCTATACGCAGGGGATATCGCAAATGGGTTTTTTTTATATGAAGTTTTGTCATTCCGTGAATATTTCGAACTGCGTATAAGCCTTAAAATGAAAACTTTTTATTTTACAACTCATTTTCCATGATTTTTTTTGACGAAAAAAACATTTTTTTTTAAACTTATGCCATTTTTGTTAAATTGATTTTTTTAAAAACCTTGGTCAGATCAATGGCGACGTCAAAAAGCTGCAGCCGTGGAGGCCCCTCCGAAAATTAGTCATATACTCGTAGTTCTCTACAGGAGCCATTTTGTTTTTTATCACTTTTTTTTTCTTTGAAAAAAAATCAAAAAATTACCTTACAAGACCACGCTTCACACTGGTGTTATCCCTCAAGGCAACAAAATACATTTGCTTACAGATTATACCTAGTTATAATACTTATGTATGTGATCTGCGAGATATCAGCGGATAAACAGACGGACAGACAGATGGTCATGTCTATATATTGACTTCCCAATTCCTTTCGCTCATCACTGCATGCTTCTGTATGTTACATATACACGTACCAACTTAATATACTCTCCCCACTCCATGAGTATTGGGTATAACAAAAAAGTTTGCACGTATTTGGGGGTCAGTGTTGCGTATGCGTGTGCGCGTGTGTGTGTGTTGGAGTGCTTGAAAATATACTTTTGTTTTAAAGCAATTGTACTCACATAATTAGCCGCGAAAACAAGCTGCTGATCATGATGAATGCGGGCTCGCTTCACTCTTCACTCTAAAAAAAAACCAGGCCAAAGCAAATCCAATCGCTGCCCAGTGGCTCAAAACTTATGTGTACATACACGTCGTTGTCCTTTGTTGTGGTCCGTTCTAAGCGCAGCTATTGTGAAAATTCAATTACATACACATAATGCTCAATATGAATATAATGTTTATAATGAAATTGTTCTCAAAGTGAACTCACAATAGTCTTTGCTGCTGCTTCTTATAAAATTCAAGCTGTAGAACTATTACGTTTATGCGTAGCAACAAAAAATTTTCAAAATTACGCTTCGATTTTTGTGTGAAAACAAGCACCTTGTTGCGCACTCTACTTTAAATGCTATTCGTATTGTTTGTTACATTAAACTAGACTACATTTTTTTGTGTCGTTCATTTAATAAGGCTATTATTTTGTGCACTATTTTTTATCGTGCATTCATTGCGCGCTAACAATGCTTTTGTTTAACAAAAACTCAGACAGAGACAGACGAACAACAACACAGTTGGTGATGGAATTCAGCTGTGCAAACATATCGAAAGCCAGAATTGTGTTTATCGATAAATAAGTAGAGTGGCATGGCACTGCCAGCGTAAAGTAAAATACAGCGCGCAGCAAGCTGCATGCTATAAAAGCTGAAATAAATGAAACCCAAACTTTTTGCCATGACGAGCTTTCTTAAATCTGACGTCTGACGAGCTTTCATAACGCAGGCAGCTTATGACAGCTGACAGCTGTGCGTCTAATTTTGCCTAGATGGCGCCAGTGTTGTAACGAACATCTCGTTTGCCCAAAAACAACGACTATTTCAAATATATAACTCTTAATAAAACACGCATAATTTTGAACATTTTATCAGTTTTATTACCAAATAAATATTACACACAAATAAAAGCTTTTTATTTTGTTCTTTTTGTTAAACATATAGTTTTGTTTGTTTGTTTTTTTTTGTTTTTGTTTTTGTATACGTACGAAACACCACAAGAAAACAAAATAGAAACTGATTAAAACATTTTAGCAACAGCTATTACACGTTATATTTTCAATAGGTTATACACATAATATGTATGTAATTAGTGCGCATAATATACATTAATAAAATATAATATATAATAATAAGACAACTTAAAATGCTGACCAAAAAAAAGGCGTACTATTACACAAATTTTTATGTATATTTAATTTTTTTTTTTGTAGATATAAATAGTGAAAAATAGTCAAAAACATTTTACATATACAGAGAATTGTTGTTATACATATACAGCATACATATAGATTAGTACATATAAATACTTTTTTTTTTATATATATATTTATAGGTTTTTAAATGCATTTAGTTTTGTTTTTTTTTTTTTTTGTATTTAGGACTAACTTAGGTTGGTAATTTGTTAATTGTTAGAGATTTACATGCGACTACCCAGCTTAGATGTTTGTTATCCGATTTATATATATATAAGGTTTTTGTTTTTGTTTTTTTTTTCGTTTTTCGTTAGTTACGTTTGCACACATTTAGTTTAGTTACTTGTTACATAATTTTAAACTAATACTAGAAAAAACATTTTGCAACAATTGTTGAAAAATTCGTTATGCGCAGTTGTTGTTGTTGTAGTTGTTGTTCTATATACTCTTTGTTAACATTTAGCAAAATACTTTAATTAAATTTTCGTTTTTGTTTTCGTTTGTTTTTGTTTTTTCTTTGAGCAGAGTATTTTTTTTTAGTAATCAAATTCTGGCTGCTTTTTAATTACTTATTAACTCTAAGAACATTTCGTTAGCTTTATTATTATAATAATTATTATTATGCACTTATTATCGTTACTCGTTTCTTTGAGAGCACGGCACGTTTAAAACGACCGTTACAAGTTGTGTGCGACTTTTTTTGAGCAGTGTAGTACTCGCTCTTTCGTTTTCTTTCATTACATTTGATTCATTCATTCAACAACTGTTGTGTGTGAGTGTATTTTGTGAGTCTATCTACAAAAGGAAACTGTTTGAATTTTCTTTTTCTAAAGGGGCGAGGGAATGTTTGGCGCGTGTTTTGTGAGCATGCTTGATGGTTATGGGAGCGTTTTATGGGCGTGGCACATGCACGGCAAATGACTTAATTAAAGCTTAACATTTTTAACATTGTGTGTTTATACAACAAATCACATGACATATTTGAAAGTTTTTAAAATTTAGAGTTTGGTTTTTTTCGTTTTTGGAAACGAGTTGGAGGTTTTCATGTTTTGGGCAGGAAATTAGGAAACTTTGGCAGTGGCTACAGTTGCGTTCTTCATATACATATAGATCGTGGCTTGACGGCCATTACATATTATGGTTTCTTCTTTTAGTTACATATATTATATGTGTGTGTGCCTTTGTGTAAGTATATAAGTATATGTACATCGCCTGGGTAGCTTGCACTAGTAAGTATATAGTAAATATACATATTTTATATAAATGCTTTATATGCATAATTGTATAAGGAAGTATATAAGAAGTAAAAATATGTAGCGAATTTGGGGAGCATACGAAACGTAGAGAACTCAATATGACTATGCCGCTCAATCATGAACATACATATATGTATACATAGTTGTGTGTATATAAATGAATAGCTGTCGTTATATATGTATATAAAGTTGTATATGTTTTATATAGTACGTATGTATATAGAGTATATATGGCATATAGTAAGAGTATATATGTATATGTATTAGAGCAACTGTTTGGATTCGAGTACAAGTGGCAAACTTTGAAGGTTAACTAAGTGAATAAAAAGACTCCTGTGAGCTGACCCCTGATCCTGATACTTTAATCACATAAAAACTAGCTAGCTGCATCCTGATTGTATATTGTACAAAAGTTAAAGAATCTTAAAAAATATATTCTTTAAATCGTTTGTGTTGGGTTAACAAAAATCTGTTTAAAAAGTAAACAGAGTAAAAATAAATGCTCGACTAAAAAATAAAATGTTTGAAAAACAAACAGGGTAAAAAATTAGATAACTGATTCTTTTGGAGGGCTTCAATAACAAGTTGACTGCGTCGGGAATCTGAGTCAGATACAATCGGTAATCTGTCCCTAAAACGGACTAAATTGAACTGACATTTTACCCACTTCTGCAATACCAAGTATTTGCCACTTGGACCCAAACCCAAGAGCAGTTCTCCAATAAGTATGCATCATATATGTAGGCTAAAAAAGGATTGGGGCCATTTTGAGCAGTAGTTGTAGTAGTAATAGTGAAGAAATGCCTCGTGTGCTAGTAGTTGTAGATACAGCTGATCTGACTTTGTGGCCAGATAAGTATGATAGCGATAGCATTGATGAAGATGACAATGCGTATGACAATGACATAGACGACTTCGATGTAGACGATTGAGTATAGAGGTGAATTCTTTTTATTGGTGCTGGGGAATGATGAGGGAGGGGTATTCGATGCCAAAGTGATGCCAATCGAATACCCTTGTTGTACTACCAGTGCATCACTCGCAGCTGATCGAGTATGCGCTGCTTAAAGAAGGTGCCAAGCATGCCGAATACGGTGGAAACGGCTGCAATGCCCATCATGACCTGCATGACGCAATGTATGCCCGACAGCTCCTCCTCGGTTTGCTTATGCCGATGTCTTGCGCGATGATGGCGCCTTGTGCCGATTGCGCTCTCATGCAAACGCTGCAAACGCTCCATTTCCTCATCAAAGTGTGGTATAATGGCCAGATTAACCACCTCCGTCTTGGCGAGCAGCTCCTCATTGGCAATGGTGTGTGCTTCGGTGCCACCCTTGCCATTTGCCTCGTTGTGCTCGCGTTCGTGCTGCTTTTCCAGCTCACGCACGCGTGAGCGTTCATCCAGCATAGTATTATCGCGACTAAAGTCAAAGTCACGGCTCAGCTGCTGCTGTGTGCGCGTAGAGGTGGCATAGTCGGCCAAGTTAACTTTGGTAAGGAAATGCAGCGTACTGCTTTCACCGGTATTGCTGCGTTGCGGCGTCTGCGCTTGCAGGGAACGCGGTGTAGCCTCAGTGGCTACCGTGGACAGTTGGTCACGCACGCGTGTTTCCTGAAACTGATTCTTCTTAATGCCCAGCACCTCGGACAATGGCCGATTGATCATGGGCAGCAATGAATCCGAGGTGGGCCGTATTATAAACGAACCACCTGGTTCCGCATGCTCTGGCGGCTCAATAATCTCCGGCAGCTCCTTCTTAGGTGACTCATTGTCCGTAGCGGCGGACTTATCAGCTGTGCTTTCGTCCTCACTGTCCGTATAAGCCGAGTCATCGGACGAGTCATCTGCAGCGCTGTCCGGCTGCTTTTTAATCGGCTCTACAGTTTCCGGTTTGTTTTTGCTGTTGCTGTTGTTGCCGGCAAACTTATGCGTCAGATTGCGTATGGGCTCGTACTTGGAGCTCTCCGAATCTCCGCGATAAAGCAGCGCCACCTTGCCATCGGGTGTTAGTACGGGCGTTATCTTTGGATGTGGCGACGGAAAACGATGACTGCTCTCCGGGTCCGGTGACAAGGCATCAAAATCGGTGAACGTACTGGCTGCTGGCTTCTTTTGCTTGGCCGCTGTCTCAGCGGCTAGCTGCTCCTCTTCCTGCGAGGGCGTTTGCTGATAAACAATACCCACCTTGCCCAAAGGCGTGGATATTATTTTTATGGCATCATTGGTATTTTTACGGAAGTAATGATTAGAGTTGGATGCACCTACTCCACCCCCTCCAGCAGCCTTGCGCTGTGAGCCAAAGAAGCCAACACCAGTGCCACCCTCGCCATTGTCAGCGTACTCATCATCATCATCATCGCCGTCATCGTTGTCGTCGCCATCCTCATCATCGTTAGCAAAATTGCCGCTGCTTTCGCGCAGATCTAGCGCAGCGCTCGAGCCGGCTGCCACGGATACGGTCTGTTGACTTTCGGTGAGCAGCTTTTTGCGTATATTCTCCAACTGACTTATGCGGAATGCATTGGTGGGCGTGTTGGGTTTAAAGCGCGCTTTATAGCCACCACCACCGCTGCCCTCCTCATTGACAAAATGCTCCTCATCCGCACGTGGTTTTGCAGTGCGCGGACGTTCCATGGCTATGCGTTCGTCATCTTCATCATAGCCCATATCCTCTTCTTCCTCCACTCCAGGCGCAACCAAACCTTTTGGATTAGGTAGCTCTTCTGGCTCTTCGTCATCTTCATCATCATTGTCTGCATCATCTGCAAATAAGCTCGGCTCATCGTACACATCGTCGTCCTCATCATCATCATCCTCATCATCCAGACCATCATCTTCCTCATCGTCGTAGAGATCCGTGCTTGGATTTAACTGCATGCGCTCTGCATCCTCTGTAGCATAGTCTTCGCTAACGCCAACAGACTCATCAACCCCATCAACCTGCTCATTATCTGTGCCCATCGCCCCCTCCTCCACTTTAGTGCTATTCCTAATATTACTATTCGGCTTAATATAACTATCGTTATTACTACTACTACTACTATAAGTTAAGTTTAAATTTAGACTGACGCTAGTTGTTGTTCCTAAATTAACATCTAAGCTGCTATTGCTCCGCTCAAGCAATTGGGTAGTCGCATCTTTCAGTCAGTAGCATTTCTTGGTGCATCCGCATTTGCGTACAATATCCAAGTTCTTGATGTACTTGCGATTGTTGCTACACACCATGCGCACCTAAAAAAGGAAGTACATATAGAAAATGAATCCATTAGCAAACTTTTCTGGTTAAAGATCGAACGAAAGTGGAGTAGGCTCTACTTACTTTACGCCGCCGCACAATTTTGGCAGCGCAGCACTGATTACCGCAACCGCCAACGCATTTGGCGTATTTCAATGGCTGCCTGGAGCGGCAGTCATTCTCTGTATAATACTCCCGCACCTGCTCCTTGCGACACGTTGCCGCAGCTGAAAAATTGAACAAGTACAAAATGCAATTAGTTTCCTTTTTGCTTTGGCTGCGGTCCAGCTAATGAAATTAAACTACAGGCAGCTCCCCATCTTTTGAATGAGTGTGCAATGTCTTTGATATATGACGAGTGAGTGTGTGGCAATGTGTGAGTGTGCGTATAAATGAATGAGTGTTTGTGTAAATGAGTGTATGTGTAAGTATATGTAAATGAAGTTACACAGGGTAATCAACGAGCAAGTGCTTTACAGAAGCATCGATAAAGTTTCGAAAGGAGTACTTGTTGAAGTACTCATATACGCGAGTACTACTCGATAGAGCACTTGCTTATTCATTCTCCCTGAGAGCCTGATGAGAGAGAGAGCATATGTACCGGTGATTACTGTTGGGGGCTCTGTACTGCCCTCACCTTGATCGCAATAGCGGCCCCTTTGGCCATGTTTGCACTTGCATTGATAGCCATCCCTTGCATTTGTATTGGGCACACAACGGCTACCGCGTCGGCATTTGTGCTCCGCACAAGGATCCACGGGTTCCTGTTCAAATGAAAATAAATATTAATAGAATTCAATCAGGTCTGTACATTTCGAATTTGAATTTCCAAATAAAGCTGCTTTTAATTACAAATTTAATTACTCAACCAAGTTGGCATCAAGATCCCCTCAACTGCCTACCATACTACCCCACTCACCTCCTTGATGTGCGGCGTTTCATCCATGAAATCCTGCTCATCATCCTCATCCACAGGCTCACCCTCCAACAGCGCGCAGCCCGGCGTTATCTTTTGCTGCCGCTGCGCATTGCCAAAGTCCACCAGTTTGTGATTTATCCAAACTTCTTTCATGCAACCCTTAAAACTGGTCAGATTACGTATTTGCCAGTTTTTATAGGCCTGCTGGCCGGGCTCTGTGGGCAAACCACCCAAAAACATGGGCGTGCTCAGCTTTAGATAATCATTGGAGCCCTCGTTAATAATGGATCTAGCCAAGCCACGATCCACGCGCAGCGTAAAGTTCTTCTTGATGGCCAACAGCTCAACGGCATGGTACTTGCCATCGGCTACCATTTCAAAGCTATACATAGTCGAAACTGGGTAATTACCCACATCATAGCTAACACGTATGCGTCCATTGAACAGCTCCACGGCCAAATGCGCATCCTGACCATTGTACATCAAAATGCCATTCTGTTCCGCGCTGCTAAATACTATAGTAACATTAGCCTCCGGCTTGGTGCGTAGCGGTTCCATTTCCACAAAGGAATTGTTATGCACAAAGCTTATGCTTGTCAAATACTCGCACCATTTGCCCGTATAACCCGGATGACATTTGCATAGATAATCAGAGCCAGCTGGATTGGGCTGGAAACATACACCATGCTTGCACTCATGATTCTGGCAAGGTGAGGTCTGCGGATACATCATAGAGATCATGTTATGACCTTCGCAGTACTTGCCCGTAAAGTCATCCGGACACTTGCAGACATAGTCGTTGATGCCATCAACGCAGGTGCCACCATTCTGACACATATGATTCTGACAATCGTCTATGTTATCGGTGCAATTGATGCCATGGAAGCCAGCCATGCAGTCGCAGCTATAGTGCGTGAAGTGATCCACGCACTTGGCACCATTATCGCAGGGATTGAACTCCGAACTGCAGAAATGTATTTTGACATCACAAAACTCGCCTGTAAAGCCCGGTTGGCACTCGCAGCGATATGATTCAACGCCATCTATGCAGGTAGCATTGTTCTGACACTTAGTTTCGCCCAGACAATCATCGATGTTGGTCTCACAACGTGCGCCTGTATAACCTGGCGCGCATTGGCAACTAAAGCGTCCCTCCTCCAGCACGGTGCACGTGGCATTATTGCGGCACGGATTGCCATAGCAGGCATCGATCATGAACTCACAGTGCTTGCCATGATAACCCGGCTGGCAGAGACACTGATATTCACGCTGTGGCAAGGCCAGGCATTGTGCCTTGTTCTGGCACGGCTGCTCAAAGCAGGCATTACACTTGGCCAAAATCTCATTGCGCACCTTGCCGCGACAGACAAAGTTCGACGAGGGCGTAGACAGTATTAGCTTATCCTTCATATACTCTGGCTCAGCACAGCGTGCTATGCCCGGCTCTACATAGTCCAGCTTGATCCAATCCGAAAACCATTTCAAGGAGCAATCACAGTACAAAGGGTTGCTGCCCAAGGCGCTGCAAAAGATGACAACTATTAGTAAGCAAGTGGTGTCAACGACATGCGATTGTGCGCTCTACTTACATATGCGTTAAAGACTTGAGATCCTCGAAGGAACCTTCCGGTAGCATAGATATGCGATTGCCGTGCAAGGAGAGCACGCGCAAATTATTTAGACCAGACAGAGCATGCCGTTGCAGACATTGCAGTTTGTTGTAGGAAATGATGCTGTAAATGAAACCAAAAGATGTTGAGTGAGATGATGGAGAAATGAAAGTAAGTAATTGCAAACTGATTTAACTTTTATTTTTAAAGGGTATATTAGGTTGAGCATGGAGTTTGTCATACATATAAAAAAACAACACTTTCTGTTGGGAGCTGACTGACGCACTGGTAATAGGAGATGTGTATAGGCTACTATGCAAGATTGTTTGAAAGATTTGCGACTGGAGTTTGTTCGTATATAAGATCCTACAAGAATGACAATATAAATAGATTTAGCCAGCGTGTCTGCCTATCAGTGACGGTCCGAATTCCCACCTCTCTGGTTATGTCAACAAGCAAAATGGGCAGCGGAAAATCCAAGGGAGTATTACGAGAATCCGCTTCATCCACAAAAAAACACTGTTTGGAGCGGATTATGGGCAGGCGGAATCATTGCGTTTTACTTCTTTGAAAATGAGGCCGGTCAGGCAGTTACCTTCAACTCAGATCGCTACAAAGCCATGATAAACAAATTTTTATAGTGCGAACGAGCTATGGCTCCTGTAAGATGGGGCTGCTATTATTATTATTATTGAGCGGCACACCGAACGCCGGCTAGAACGTTCGATTTGGACCAGTTGGACTACTCTCTTTGGGGTTCGTTGAAAGGCAGAGTGTATTAAAATAAACCAAAACCCCCCCTAAGACCAAATCCTGTAGCTGCGCCTGGTGCCTCTTTCTCTATTACCAAAAGAGCGCGGGAACAAAATTTAACCAGACGTATTGACTTATTCTTCCCGAGTTTTTTTTTTATAAATATGCCTTTTTAGGCATAAGGATTTTTCGGGTCAGTTACAATCTTGAAATCTGATGTTATTACAAATAAAAGTTGGTTGGTTTCTATGTGAAAGCTTTATATATAGGTACTATATGACAAGAGCTGTCGAAAGAGGGGTGGAAATGGAGGATCCCACGGGCCAGAAAGGCGTGCCCGTAACCATCAGGACCCTATTTTTCTCTCGACGGTCTAAAATACTACGCAAACCAAAGACTCCCGCAGTCGATAGTAAAGGGTATGTTATAGTTGGGATACTTCACTCGTATTTAAATTTTTTTTTTTTTTCTTGCTCTTTGGCTGGTAACACAGAAATGGTAAGAAACTCAAAAACGGCACAACTTTTGATGGCGGATAGCGCACATACAGCGCCGGTTCAGACCAAGTCAGCCCAGCGCCAGCCACAACAACAACAACAACAACTATGAGAGCTACTAAAACACAACAACAATGTCGATGTTGTCGTCAGCGACAGAGACGGGGACTAATGCTTAAACACGAGTCACGACTTAACGTTTCGAATGAATTTCGTGCCGTAATGCGAATTGTTGCTGTTGTTGTTGTTGGAGCTATGGATGTAGCTGTGGCTGTGACTGTCCAGGCCATAACTACAATGCAATTGCCGTAAAAATTGTGTCAAGCCTTCTTCTGACAAGCTTGAGCGGGGTATAAACGACCCTTCGATTTGTTAGTGTTTTTTTTTTTTTTTGCAAGTTTTCTTTTTTCCAGTCGGTAATTAAAAAGCCATTAAAATCGTTTGCTGAACCATTATAAATGACAGACATTGACGATGCGGATACCAAACCGAATGCGAATTGCAAATGGGTAATGGTTATAAGGGGTTATACTATGATGATGGTTACACAGAGAGCTACTTACAGCGTCGATAGTTTGGTTAGATTGGCAAAGGTGTAGTTGGAGAGTATGCTAATTTGATTGTTGCTGAGATCACTGCAAAAGAAAGAAAAAAAAGAAACAAAGACAATAGAGATTGTGTCAATCATAAGCATTTAAGTCAAGCAGCACTTGAGAGTGGTGCACTCATGTATACCCAAGATATACTTACAGCCTGGTCAAAGCACGCAAATGTCGGATGCGTTCATAGTGTATCTGCTCAATCTCATTAGACTCCAGATACAGTTCAGACGTCTCGGCGGGTATGCCGCGCGGTATTTCCTTCAATTGATTTCGTGAGCAGCGCACCACAGTGCCGGTGCACGTGCAGGCTGGCGGACAATAGCCATCGCCCAGACATCCCTCACTGTTCTCACTGCTGCATTTGAATTCGTTGTGTGGCAAGTCCTTGATTTGCACATCACGTACCTTTGCCGGTGCGGCACAACGTGCTGCTCCACCGTTCAATGATTTTTTACGTAGCCAATCGGCGAACCAGGCCAAATGACAATTGCAATTGAATGGATTCGATGCGAGATTTCTGTAAAACACAAAGAGCCACCGGTTAAATATAAATAGCCTTATTTATCGTATGTAGTATATACATATATATGTTGGTACTTGTACACAATTCAATTAGTTGTTGGCAGATTTAACAATAAGCAGCAAAGTCGTTACATAAGGAAAAAAAACCTATCGATCCTTGTCGATAATTAAGGCCAGACGATTGACTGAAGCACTTTTCAATTAGTTTTTCCAACAGTTAACAATGCAGCGCATAAATTCAAAAGCTTTTGTTCAAAAGTTAGTACTCTCTTGAAACAAAGACTCAGTAAATGTTTATAAATCTTCAAATGTATACAAATATCTTGATGAGCTTCCATGCACTTTGAAGACTCTCTTCAGCTAACAAAAGAAGAGTATTTAAACAATATGTATTTTAAAAATATTTTATTTATAAATTATATAAAACTAAATGCTTTCTTCAAGTAGATCAAACGAACTATCTTAAAATAATTAAAAATGGAATCTGTGACAGACTTTTAAAGAAGATGATGCGAAATGTCATCATAAAGTAGTATTCAACATTCTAATAAAAATAAAGTTTTAAAGCGAATGATGCAATATTCCAATAAAATCCTTGCTTAAGCTATCTGTGACAAATTTTTAAAGAAGATGATGCATCATTCCAAGGCTTTGTAAAAGATGATAAAAGTTTCGTAATAATTTTTATCAATATCATTTAGTCTGCAAACTTGCAATAAAATCCTTGCTTTAGCTATCTGCGACAAATTTTTAAAGATGATGAAAATTTCAGCAGATACAATACCACGTATTTTCTATGAAAGACAGATAAATGCATTTAGACACTATCATCCAGAAGAAGTCTGCAACAAGCCAAAACAATAGTTGCTTTAGCTATCTGTGACAAAGTTTCAAAGAAGATGATGAACATTTTAGTAGTTACAATACAATGTATTGCCTAGTTAACATCATCTATTTGTCTGTGACGAAATTTCAAAGATGAAGTCTGCAACATGCCAGTAAAATCGTACTTTAGCTATCTCTGGCAAGCCTTTACAAAAGATGATGAAAATTTCGTAATAATTTTTTGTCAATATCATCTATAGGTTGACCGGTTGACCCCTGGTGGAGTCACACATAGACTAGATAGTCCTTAGTAACATCATCTATAAGTTTGCAAAATTTCAATAAAATCTTTGCTTTAGCTAACTGTGCAAAGTTTTAAAGAAGATGAAGAAAATTGAAGTCGATACAATATTGGTGACACTATCTTTTACGTCCGTGTTGAATTTCTCATCGAAATTGTTTGAGTTATGCGAGGAATCTCACGTCCAAGAAATTTAAGATTTGGGTCTTGCAAGCCGTCGATTTTTATTAAGAGACCTCCGTGATATTGTTTGAATTTCAAAAATATCCATCAATTCCATTTTAAAAGACGTTTTGGGCCTCAAACGCATCAAATTTCGATTGGTACTAAAAAATTTTTTGAAAAACATGGAAACATACTGTATTGTTGCTGTGAACTTTTTTCGTCAGAAACGAAACCTCTTATGTTACACAACCTCCTTTACGACTTCTGGCTATTCCCTAAACTCAAAAAACTACGCCGAGGACACCGTTTGAATCGCGTGAATCGTGAATGATTTTTTAGCATGGTTGAAGGATTGGGAAAAACTTTGGCATAAGTGCATTGTGTCTGGAGGATATAAAAAAAAAAAATTGGTCTTACTTTTTGGATACAGTAATATAATAGCACTTATTGCCTCGTAAGCTTGGGAAATTACGTTGCAATTATTGTTGAGATTGATTAAATAAAATAAGAGTTTTGAGAAGAGCTTATCTTGAACACAATGTAGGTGCATATTTAATCAAAAGAATTTAATGCTAAAAAATATACAAATAAACATTACATGATTCTTTCATTTTTTTACGCCTTCTTTTAGCTTTAAGACAAGCCATTGAGAAAATAAATTACATTTTGGCAATGTTTACAAATTCTTTACAAAAGGCAGTCAGCTGGTTACACCAGCCCATATGTCAATTTATCGAGAAAAAAGTGAGGGAAATTTACGCATTTATCGAGAATAAAAAAGGAAATTATCGAAAAAAAATTCTGATTCCGGAGCACGCAAAACCGAATCCGAATAAAATTGTTCGGATTGAATTTTTCTGATTCCGGAGCACGCCTGATTATTTCTCTGAAAATAAGTTGTCAAAATTATCGTCTTCTGAATGGTACAAACGTAGAGTTTAGGAGTTTTGAAATCACTTGAAATATCTGACCATTAATAATTAAAATTTTTTGTAAATAATATTATTCAGGCATCAACTGCTGTTTCAGTTATAAGAGATAGCCGGAAGCGGACTGCGGTAAGATTGTAATTCACATTCTTCACTGCTAGAAATCTTCCTTATCACTCTAAAGCAGTGATCGGCATGTATTGAAATTTTCTCTGCTTGTCGTTGCTAAGCAACAGACACGAAGTTGATGCTGCGTGGCTTCGGTTCTTGTTGCACTGCTTTATTGCGGCTGCAACACCATCAACTTCGTGTCTGTTGCTTAGTCAGTACAAGACGCACACACTAATGCATGTGCATAACATACTGTAAGTGTGTCGACGTCGCTGCCGCCACTAGTCCCTAAAGTTAAGATTTTCAGACCGAATTACTAGGCATTGAAATGGGATCAACAGAGACAGTTGGCGCTCTGACAAATTGTTGACACAAATTTCTGTAACCTTGAGCTGCTATTATCTCAGTTAGTTCATAAACTCTAGAAAAGATTCCTTAACCATTTCCCAACTAGACACTTAGCTTATCGGAAAATTTATTTTGATAGTATCTACTATAAACACTTTTGGCAATTTAAACCTTTTGACAACAAGATATGCTTGCTCTTTGTCTTAAAGTATTTCCGTATGCTCTGGCATAATCTTGTGCTTATTTTGTAACACCACTTTGATGATATTGTGGTAACTTGGTGTTGTGGCAACATTCATGTAGCACTTGCCACACATACAATGTGTACTAGTATATGTAGTTTTTCATTTGGCAAAGGCTATTAATTATGCGCCAGGGTGATTTTCAACACCCACACCCACACACGTACTTGGTTGCTTGGCTAACTCTGTGCCGGCGGCTGTGCCTGCACGACGACTAGGGAGTGTGCACTATGGACTAGGGGACTAGTTGCAAGTTAAACAATGGAGCTCAAATTACATTGCTATGCTAACGGTACATTGAGTCCAGACTAATTTAATAAGCAAACGCTGCTTTGTCATGTTATCAACGAGCATTGTGTGTGTGTATGGATGGGTGTAGGTTATACTATCAGGCGGCTCTAGCATAGTAGGAGTCATATCTAACACTTTGCGCTCTGCCGCAACACAATTACAACTTAGTATCTATGTGTGTGTGTACGTTTTTGTTGTAAATGTGGCACCTGACTGGGGGGTGGTATCATGCGGCGCACAGCACTTAATGACTTTCATTGATGCCATTTATTAGCTACTTAAATGAATTTTACAATAATTTTACAAAAGGCAACACACACAACACAACACCTTGCTTGCAACACATCTTTGGCATGACTCACTACCTCCCTGATCTTCATGTGGGCATATTGTATCTTGCTTCGTTCGTAAGTAGTATATGGTTTTGCGCTCTTTATTGAACTCAATTTTAATTAATTAAATCATCGAAGGCAATGTATGTGCTATATATTTATGTATGTATGTAGTAAGTACATTATATGTCTGTGCTGTGCCCTGCTCATAACCAGCCAAGCGGTACTGGGGGTTGGTATACACAAACATGGACACACACACAACAAATGGGGCACACACACACAGATACAGGAACCACTCTTATCGCAGCATGCACCAAGGCATGCTATAAATTGGAGTTCAATTGAATTATATACAATAGTTTGCTGTGCTTTTTGTGGACTCAAATGAAAAAACTGATTTAGTAAGCCAACCGATAGACGTAGAGAGCAAGCATGTGGAGGAAGAAAAAGAAGAAGAGCACTATATATTTTCGGAATTGTGAAGTTTTTATACTCTTCTTATGTTTAGTCAGCCGAAAAAACTCAATGGCGCCTAGTGCAGGATCTTTTAAGCAAAGTAACATTTTTGTAAGGAGCGGCGATCTCAGATTTATATTAGGTGAATTGGAGGAATTATAATGAATGGCATAATCATTGGAAGTAACTCAACAATCGATTTCGAAACGCCTTTAGGCCATCGGAATGATTCAAAAACAAGAAAAATGGGTTCCGTCGTTTTTTCAAAGACAGAATCGGAAGGGGTTTTCACATCGATTTATGACCGGCGACGAAAAATGGTTCCACTACGATTATCCCAAGCGCAAAAAATCATGCGGGAATACCTGGACATGCCTCCACGTCGACAGGCAGACCTAATATCCACGGCGCTAAGCGTATGCTCGGTATTTGGTGGGATCAGCTCGTTGTAGCATATTATGGTATCTGTATCGAACGCAATTGATGAGTTTGAGCCGATCTTTGAAAACAAAAACGGCCACAGTATCAAGAGAGACACGACAAAATTATCCTTCAGCATGACAATGCTCGGCTACATGTCGTCAGATTAATAATAGGATGTCCCACCTCGCCCGCTGTACTCTCCAGATATGGCTCCTTTGGATTACGATTTGCTTCGATCCATGACACACAGTCTAGCTGATCAGAATTTCCACTCTTATGAAAAAGTAAAAAAATAAATCAATTTGTGGATCACCTCAAAAGATTAATGAATTTTTCGAGTTAGTATCCGGCAACTACCGGAAAAATGGGAAAATGTATTCGCTAACGACGGGCATTAATTGCAATAACAAATATATTACCACTATTAGCTGGACACCCAATACATATTTTTTTTAACTAAAAGAAATAATTTTCGCATTTCGTTTTTGCATGCTTCCAATTCAACATTTTTTGCTGTCGCCACGCTTACTTCCCTTATTTCCCCTTCTCTTTGTTAGCACAGGTCTACTGCTTTCTAGGGAAATTTTCCACGACTAAGATTCAACATATCCGAGTACGTCAGTGTTCTGATCCAAGCTCAAAAACATCCATTAAACGTTGTATTTTGAAGATTATTTTAGAACTTGAACCTTCTCGGGTTTTTTCGACTTTGGCTTCAGATTCAGCGTCACCAAAATCATCGTGAAGTCGAAAAATGTCTTTGGAGATTATCTCAGAAGCCTAACATGTTTGGTTTTTTTGGACCTTAGATTCGGATTCTGTGTTAGGGTAGACCGTCCTAATATGCTGAGTTTTTTTTTTTAATCTTGGATTCGGATACTATGGCTCAGAATCCATTAGGCTGCCAAGTCACATTTAAAGTTCAAAGCACTTTTTTGTGCGCCTGTATTATTTGCGATCTGAGATTAGGAGCGAAAGGGTTTTTTATAGGGAAGTGACTGTAGAGAAACCTCACAGTATTTTACTATCCAAAAGTCTGTACTATCGATTCAAACAAAAATTGTATAAAGACACTTAGCGTACTGAAAGAAATCTTAAGAAGACATACAGAACGGTTTCTTACTGTTTCGAGTGGAAATGAGCCTTTTTGGATATAGCTGGAGCACTACGCCTTTATCAAACTAACAGTCTGTACTTTGAAATCAAATGAGAAGAAATAGAAGTATAGAGATTGAGAAAACAACAAAATCGAACTGGGGTAACGTAAACTATCCTAATGAAGATAGGTTTTTAAAAAGACACTGCCAGAACATTGCTGAACATGGAAAGATGACAGTTCTAGAGTTTAAATTAAACCAGTTCGTTAAAAAGTAGATTGCCTAAACATTGCTAGCTTTAAAGAATTTTGAATTTTTTCAACTGCTTGAGACCTTTCATAATGATATATACCCACGCCTTCTTCACAGCGTTACAAATCGAATCCCAAAATTAATAAACTCTTCCCAAAAAATTATTAAAAAAAAGAAGCTGTCTCTTGCTTCTGTTTTGATGTACAGTATTGTATATGAGCAGCAGACGAAGTTCAACTAAAGAACAATCAAAACCATTAACCCCATTTTATGTGCTTGATAGACAAGGGAGTACGAGAGTTGGCAGAGCAGGGGGGCGGGGCACACAGAGCTGTAGTATTCAGGCAATTAATGCTTAAGCTAAATCATTTATCTATTAAAGTGAATGCGCCGCCGCTTGGCACAGTTTTAATTATTATGTATAGCAGGCATATCCATCTATATATCTTCGAAGTACTTATGCTAGGGGGATAAGTGCATGGATACTGGATACTTACAAAGACGTCAGCGAATTCAGATGCTCAAAAGAGCCAGGCATAACGCATGAAATTTGATTATCATATAGATTGCTGCAATTATAGAGAAATAAAGTGTCAGATTAGAGTCTTAACGTCATAGTCACAGTGTATTCAACAACTTACAGTGTCTTGAGCTGATGTAGTCCCAGAAACATTTTGTTGGATATTTCTTTAATCTTATTCTCGCCCAATTGCAAATCCTGTATACGTGAGGCACCTTCAAAGGCATTGGGCTCAATGCCAGTCAGCTGATTACGTTTCAATTCAAGTTTAACCAAGTGCGGCAAACGTCCAAAGAGTCCATCGGAGCTGATGCGACCCAGTTCATTGTCGTTTAGCAAGCTAAGACGAGTTACATATTAAGTTTAAAGTTGCACAAAAGTTACCAAAGCATATATAGTACTTACAGCTCTGTTGTATGCAACGGAATGTCGCGTGGTATTTCCTTAAGTCCCCGGCCCGCACAGTCCACGGTAGTGCCTTCACAGTGGCACATGGCCGGGCATTCGGTGTCCATGCGGCATTCGCCAGAGAGTTTCATGCGCAACTCATCCCAGGAACCTATGTATGTATGTGTATGCTTGGGTTAGTTGTGGTAGTGGTAGTTTGGTATTGCGTAAGTAAAGACATATATTTCTGTCTTGTTGTATTGCAAGACCTCCGCTACCCCCTACCCTGCCCTGTCTACTTACATTTGAATTTCTCCTCGCGCAACGATTCAATGCGCCGGCGATGCATACGCTTGGGTGACTCACAGCGTGCTCCACTTGTCTCTATGGGATTTTTGTGCAAATAGTCGGCCAGCCAGCGCAGATTGCAGTCACAAATGAAAGGATTCTTGGCCAGATGTCTGTATGTGTGTGTGTGTGTGTATTATATTGTATATGAAAAGAAAGCAACAAGAAAGTAGCATTGAGCATTAAGTTGAAAGGCAGTTGGAGGCTTGAGACGACTTAAAAGTGCTACAAGAAAACAGTCTTGTGCCACAAGAAATGCTGTTGTAGTTCTTGTTACTGATTGTTTTGAAACTAGGAACAAGCCAGAGCGCTGCTGACCAGGGTTGCGGTTTCCTGCACAGATATTTAAATGCTATTAACGTTCGGCTGGGGTGCACTGCATCACAGCGAATCTACCTGTGTCTTCAAAGAGGCTTAGAGAAGTTAATTAAAGTTTCCATTTTCAGCATTAAAACTTAAATTTTCGAGATCCAACAAGTCTGAAGTCTACTCAGAAAGTGCATTCCTTGTACTTTTATACTTTGACAGATTTCTCAAAGGAACTTGCATCTGCTCTAGACTTTCATCGAAAGAACTTTAAGAACAAAAATCCAGATGAAAATCACTTATCGCAAGTGTACATTTGAAGTATTCATGACGAGCTTCACCAACTTCGGAACGACTGAACATGGCTCCTATCGCTTAGCCAGCGTTCCGGAGAACTTGTGTTTTTTTTTTTTGAAGATGTCCAAAAACATGTCGTTTGGAAAACTCAATAGTTGAGTAATTTTCTATGGTATTCCTATTAATGTCTTGCGCAGCACAATGCTTTGACAGAACCAACAAGCTTGGACCTCTTAAAAACTCCCAACGTTCCATACAAGGCACTCAACCAGGGTTGCGTTAAGTAACAAAACAGAAAAATCTCCAGTTATTGCGTGCTCGCGCCGTAGTAAGGCTACTATAACAGAGCACTCTTCCTCCAAATAACATTTTTCAT
Source organism: Chymomyza fuscimana (assembly GCA_949987675.1). Lineage (NCBI taxonomy): Eukaryota > Metazoa > Arthropoda > Insecta > Diptera > Drosophilidae > Chymomyza > Chymomyza fuscimana. The sequence continues at coordinate 102,225,443 of OX465089.1, forward strand.
TGTATCATAAAAAAAATGTTCCATGCGCACAGAGATTTCCTTAGTTTTATGCTGGCATTTGTTGTCGTAATTGAAATCTTTAATGTATACTCTCACAGGCTTGACCTGGCAACCCTGGCTAGCTTGCACTCAAAGATTGCCCACCCGCACACATTTATTGACGCCCCAAGCAGCATAAAAAGCAGAAGATGAAGTCGAAGAAGAGGAAGCTTAAGAAATTCAACACTTTTCAATACTGGTAATAGTACGCTCGCTGTGCCTCGGCTTTTGTTCGCATGCCCTGCAGCTTTTACGGTTCACAGCCGATTTTCTTCTGTAGAGTCTGGACCAAACGCAGAAACGACTTGGAATTGTTAGAACCAATGCTTGTGCCTTCACTTGTTCTCGTTTTTGTTGGGGCAAACAAATGTCAACAACAAGAAAAAACGGAGCAGTGCGGAGCGCAGCATGTGGAGCCAAGCCAAGTCAAAGCAACTATACTAAATGCACTTCAGAGGTTTAACACCTAAGTGCCTGCTCCATTGAAGTTGTCGGTTTAGCGCAGGCGGCTGCGGCGTCGGTTGGATACCCTAGTCAGAAGCATACTACGGCCTAGGGTGGGCGTGATAGGCGTGTACTTACAAGGTTTGTATGCTCTTCATAGCGTCGAATGTGCCATTAGCCAGCGACTGTATATTGTTGTCGTAGAGTGAGAGCAGGCTAAGGCTATGCAGGTCGCGAAAGGCATCCTTGCGTATGCAGGAGATCTCGTTGGCATTCAGCAAAAGTAACTGCAGCGAGTTGAGTCCTTTGAATACGCCCGAGGGTAAATCCTTTATTTTATTGCCATACAGTACGCTGTAAAAACGGAAACAGAACAAAAAGCACAAAGAGACGAATGTTAAAGCAGAGAAAAACAACACATAATAAAAATGAAGACAAAGTGCTTAATGTGGTTGTTGTTGTTGTTGCGGCTTGTCGTTGCTGCCAATATGTGGCAAGAAGGCAACTGGTTTGCGACCATGTTCATATGTCTAAGTTGGCTTTGGGGCACACACAGGTAAGTTGGGTGTAGGCCGATTAGCCCCAACAACAATAACAACAACAACAAGACAGACACACCACTGCCTCTGCTGGCTGATGTGCTTTTGGCCAGCAGCTAAGCTGACAGCGCTTATATGCCTCCAAGTCAGTCATTCAGCCAGCCAGCCAGCCGGGGACATGCAACGCCCTTTTTAAGGCTGACTACTTGTTGCTGCTCCTTGTTCCCCTAGCCAGCTACTGAGTCTGCTCCAGCTGGCACTTTTGTTGTATGTTGTACTTACAGTGTGGTTAGCTGCTTAAGACCACTCAGGGCATCGTGTGCTATTCGAGATATATTGTTGTTGGACAGATCAATGCGTCGCAGGCGTCGAAAGTTTGAAAACGATTTTGTTGGCAGCTCTGTGATGAAATTCTGCTCCAAGCGTCTGTAAAGAAAAATGAAGAACAGGTAAAACAGTCAGTTTAACACTTTACTCAACGTTTGGAGCTACTTAAATGCAACGTTCAGACGTTGCAATTTCTGAAGAACTTGTTATACATGCAGAGTACTCCAAGTTTGCGCTTTGAATACTAAATAAGTATTGTATCTTTGTTATGGCACTTGAAACAGGCAGCGTCTCATCAAAGTTCTGGTTTGGTGAAACTAAAGAATTGTTGCTACTTTAGGCCTCAGACAGTCCAAGAATATCAATATAATAAAAATCTTCCAGAAATACTGACTGGCTTGCTAACTGAGCATGTGAGAGGACACTTTTGGAAGCTTAACCCTTTTGGAATGTGAGCTCGGGAAATACTTTTTACAGTATTTAGTACGAAAGTGTAAAGAGGTCCCGTTGAAGCGGTTATAGAATCGTAAAGTTATACGCAGGCTAGGCTAAGGAGCTCTAAGCTCACTAAAGGAACTCAAAATGGCATTGTACCCCAATAGACAATGGGTAGTCATAGATTAGGTTAGGTTGATTAGGCTGCTCAATGAATAACTGAGATCACCCAGAGACCATGAGGTGATTGTGAAGCCTAATTATGGAAAGGAAGGAAGGATTATGAAGAAGGGGGGAAGAGGTAGATTAGCTGGTGGGCATTCCGGCTATTAGCTGTAGGTCCCTGTTCTATTCGATCCCCATGCTCCACCTAGGGGCGACTGACAAAATAGTCAGTCAGGGAAATTATTATTCCTAGTCGCCTAAGTCCCTTTCCTTGCAGAACCATTTTGACGATTCGAAAAAAGTCGCCAAATGGATAGTTATAGAATATAGCGTATACGTAAAAAACTTACTAACATCCCACATGCAGCTTATAAGCTCATTAGATATGAAATAGATGACAAGACCAGCAGTATACTCCACGCAGATAACAAGAGATAGGTCGGTCTCTCTTAGATGAGCATAAAATCTTGACCATTAGACAGTAATGTAAGGTATAACTTCAGCAGCTTCAATAAAAGATCCCAGCCCGAACAGAACTACTTCAAATAAGTTTAGTCATCTGCGCTGTAAGCTCAGCAGGTGGCACAGACTATTCCTCAATATTATTATTATTACTACTAGCAAACAAGTCTAATCCAGAAATGTTTCGTCTGCACATGCCTTAATACTTACAGTTCGGTGGTATCATCTGGCAGCGTAATGGGCACACTTGTTAAGCTCTTCTCACGACAATCAACAATCCCATCGGCACAACGGCATGGATGTGGGCAACTGTTCTCCAGACCGCATTCCATTGGCGCATGCTCGGTAAGACCTGCAAGAAACAATGTTGCATCAGTTACTGCGTCTCAAAATCATTCATTTACTCAGTCAATCAGTTTGTTAGCTAGTTCAGTAGCCAGTAACCAGGCCAAGATTTTGATTCGCCTGAGCCACCCCAAAATGCATTCTATAATTATCAACGCTACTGCAAAGCGCCAAAGTCAAGTCGAGTTAAGTGAAGCCGCTGGTCATAAATGTTTACCCACATAATTCCAGAGCATTTCTTTTATATATACCTACAGATATATACATATATATATATACAACAAAACGAAAGTCAGCGCGTCGACTTGGAATTATGGAGTGTTGCCAGGTTGTGCAGTGGGGGGAGTTATGGTGTTTGCCCTGTGTGCATAAGCAGCTACTCTTCTTTTGGATTATTTTGAAAGCTTCGTTTGGCGCACATTTTCTGCTTGAATGAACGAGCGCGCGCATTTTCATGCTTTCAATCGCTTGCTATGCCCGCAGCATTGAGCATCTGCATCTGCATCAATGGCTGAGTTAAGTTGCGGTGAGGCGGGACGCTATGAGACGTCAGACATCGAAAGACGTCGACAGACGTGCCAAGCTGAGCGACGGCGTTAAACGTTTTGGCAAACACATGCAACACAGAGACGACTCTCGACTTCTTTGCTACATTGGTGGGCGGCGCAGTGGGGGCGTGTTACTTGACTGCTTATGATTTACAATGCTTGGAAGCGAGCGCAGCAGCTTTACTAGCTAGCTCTGGCATATACAACTAATTAATTTTGTATAGAGCTCAACTCGATTTTTGATGTATAATCGAAAATGCTTGCAAGCCGCCAGCTATTTGACTAAACCATTTGGCCATTCCGACATTGAAGCGCTCATATTACACCCATGGCAATTGTTGTTGCAGCAATACCCCAACAGAGCAGACCAGACCAGACCCAACCAAGTCATACCTGAACATTTGAACTCTTGATCGTGCAGGTCCGCCACGTTTTGGCCCTTCAGTTGAGATGGCGATTGGCAGCGCGTGTATGGAGCTAGGCGCGGTGCGCTGCGTAGGTAGCGCGACAGCCAGGATAAATGGCAGTCACATGCGAACGGATTGTCCGATAGACGTAAAGCTCGCAATCTGGCCAGACCGCTGAAAGCATTATGCGGCAAGGAGGTCAAATTGTTGTTGTTCAGCGTGCTGCAAAAAATAAGCGAAAATTAATATTTGTTCGAAAAAAAAAAAATTTGCCTAGGTTAGAGTCGAACGTGACCGACTTCGATATACGCGTTACTCGGTTTGCAGGGAAGCTATGCGAGACATAGACTTCTTAGACTACAGAGAGATACTTAAATTCGTGGTATCAGACACCCTATACTTTCGTTATATAATAAAATACTCGGATGGAGCTGGTTCAGGAGAAGATTATGTATTTAAAGAAACAGGCATTAAGGGTACAACCTGTGTAGAATCTTCAGAAAATCGATTTCTTTTTTTTTTGCGGAATTGGTAGATGGAATTGGAATTATGTCTGAAATAATGTCCCGAAGTGATTTAAAAAAAAATAAAAATTTCTCACACTTCGCGTTTTTCTCGAAACCACTTTTTTCGAATGGCAGCACGAATAACTCATTCAAGTTTTATACGATCGGATTGAAATTTTGACAGAATCTGTATAACATAATTTTCTAGTGAACCACGTAGGAATTAACCCTAAAGGCAGTCCCATATATTTGCTTTATCTTAACCGCTCCAAAACGAATTTTCGTTTCTTTTTTCACATAACTTCAGACGTATAAAATTCGAACATACTAATAAATATCTTTGATATATTTTATCAAAACGTCACCAACTTAGGTAGGATGAAAGATTATTTCAAGGCTATAAAAACATATTGGTTGCTACTAGGATAGTCTGTATATCAAATTTGATGAGAAACCTCAAAAACTTCTCGAGTAACGCGTAACGGCTAACGTACTCCTGGCTTTCAACACTTACAGTATTTCCAACTCTATGAGTCCCCTAAAGGCATGCTCATCCATGCATGTAATCTGATTATTATCCAGCTGTAGACTACGCAGCGATTGCGCTCCCTTAAAGACGCGTCTGCCCACCGTTGAGATGACATTATGCGATATATCCCTGTAATATAAATAGAGATTAGACTAATTCCAATTCTGGATTCCTAGTCAAGTCTACGGCTTGCATAAATGTAAGACTACAATTTGTCTACTCGTTACTTACAATCGCAAAAGACTCGCTGAACTTGTCACAAAGTTATCAGGTATTGCCTTTAACCGATTGTTGTTTAGGCGTCTTTGTTTAATTAGTGTTTATTTGTTTGAAAAAATTGTGTTGTTTTTTTTGGGGGTGTTGGAGTTGTAGTTGTTGTTTGTAGTGCGAGCAGTTTAGATACGGAAAAAACGGAAACGCAAAATAGTAGAGATATGCATAAAACGAAACAAGAAAATAGAAAATACAACAAATCAAATCTCTCAAATGCTTAAAAAAACAAATTAATTATTTTATGGTTAGTTGCGCATTTTTTTTATTTTTGATCGAGTTAGTTGCAAAAATTCCATGCACTAGCAGAAAGTTAAGAGAATTTTTTTTTTTTAGTAATATTTAAGAGAGTGTCGGCACTTACAGTCGCTCCAGGGAAACCAAATCCTGTAGGGCATTCTTTTCGATGGTGTGGATTTGATTGTCTGTCAGTTGCCTGGGAAATAAAAAAAGGTATAAGGTATTACTTGGTATTTAGAAATGCTTTTTAGCTTATTAGAAAGCCATAGATATTTTTTAAAGGTTTGAACTTGGTTGGGAACAGTGGCGGATTCACCAAAAAAAAAATTGATTGATAGTTTTTTGCGAGCTGTAATATATATACACTTCGAAGGGCAGAATTTTAAGGTAGTTTAGTAAGGTGTTCCAAAAGTGATTGCTTAAGGCGGATAAATCATCAGGATTAGTTTTAACAACGTTAGTGAGGAAGACTGAAGTGCGACCCAATGTTTTTATTGTGCTCCCTGTTAGCCCTAAAGATCTTCATCCCTATCTAAGACACAATTTCTTAAACTCAGTAATCTGGTCTGAAGTAACTTCATGCATTGGAATTCTATGCACGGAGAAGTAGGACATTCTGTTTCTGTCTATAGCTTTAGACTCAGTTAGTATGTGTTGTGAAGGTCACTCTTCAATTTCACTTGGAGGATTCGTGGTCAGAATCCCTAAAGGAATCTAGCCCATTTTGAAAATATTTTTGAAGTCATTGCGGAAGTTATAGGAGCTAAGGAATTGGTTAGCCTGGTGCATAGATCAATCCGTCTGGAGAACTTTTACTTTCTTAGTAGGTGTGTAATATTAATGCCCCGCAAATAATTCAGTTAATGTCCTAGGGAATCGGGACATTTTCGTGAGCCAACGATTTGCTTGGTCTGCCTTGGGCCTGTCGCATTGATCTAGACTTCATTTTTGCTGAAGCTCTTTTCTTTTCTTCTCTTAGCAGGTGGTTTAGTGTTTCTTAGAAGGTATTTAGTGCTTATGTCCCGCAAGCAATCCGTTCAGTATCTTAAGGGAGCTTTTGGCTATTTGGCAGATTTTCCTAAGCATATGTAAGTTATAGAACCTCTCTCGATCCAGTCTACATCCGCCTGGATCTCTGATCCTTTCTTAGAAGGTATTTCGTACTTATGTCCCGCAAGCAATCCGTTCAGTATCCTAAGGGAACTTTTGCACATTTGGGAGATTTTCGTCAGCATAGGTATGTTATAGAAACCAATAAGTTTGTTGGCCTTCCTTATTCATCCAGTCTGCACTCCGTCTAGATCTCAGCTGTTCCCATATAAGCTGTTTAGTATAAATGACCAGTCTATCATTAAGACTGCTGAAGCCACAGAGGGGTTTTGGTGCTACTAGCGATCTCTCAGCATCTTCTCCAGCTAGCTACTTGGTTACCATGTATATAGTAGGTATCCATCCAATTTCATTTGTTACCAGGGTTTCGCAAATTAGTTTAAAATTGCCTTTCAAGTGTTGAAATCGACAAAGATTACTTTTCGTTTTTCATTTGTTAACATTTGTTTGGGACTGCTCTAAAATAAAATGATTTCCCGTTTGGTACTGCTCTAAAATAAAAGGATTTTCCACAGTATCTTTAAACAAAGTCAATACTTACAACATGCGCAACTTGGTTAGACGCTGGAAATCCGTTTCATATATCACCGTAAGGTTATTGCCTTGCAAATCTCTGCAAAAAGTTAAAAAAAAAAAAACACAAGCAAAACATGAGTTAAAGATACAAGTTACAGATTAATAAGGAGCAAAATAATGGCATAACATTTATAATTGAGCATGTTGCTCTTGTGATCCAAGTTATGTCGCTAATCTAAATCAACAATAATTTTGCTTTTTTAATTGCTTGTAAGACACAAGCAACCACCACAACAACAGCAACAATAACAACAAAGCCCAGGAACCACAACAACAACAACAACAACCTCGGAGAGTCTTCCACAAATGATGCATTCACTGATGCAGCTGTAAGATGCGTTGAAAACTCAGGCTTTTGTCTGATAACAAAAATATGATATTTAATCATTTTAACATGCAACCAACAACATGCAGGGAACAAGTCGGCCACAGACACTACACTCCACACTACGAGCCGTGCAAAGGAAGAACCAGTTTATGGACAGTTCGGACTTAGAGACAGAAAAACAGTCGGAGATACAGGCAGCAAAATTTGTTACCTGTAGATGTCATAACAATGAAATGCAACAACGTTAAAAGATACAATACAAAACGAAGAGTCAAACTTTGCTGACTGACTGACCGTTCGTCCGTCCGTCCAAGTGATCGTCGGACCATTCCCACTGCATGCGCATGCGCAGCGGGCAATATCTAAAATTTTTGTTGGTGGCTTCCCTGGCACTCAGCTGCTTTTGAGTAAGGTTACCTACCCCTTAGCAGGTAGTAAATGTCTGGTGCGGCTCAAAAGACCTTCAGCTGCTGCTGATGCCCTATGATGGTAGAGTAAATGGTAGAGAGACGGTGCTCGTAAGTCTAGACCGTAGCCAAAAACGAGAAATATGTTTTCAGCTTAAGCCTTAATGAATCTCGCTTCAAGTTGCCAACGCCAATGGTCTCAGTTCCATAGGCTACATATAAAAATATTTATACGCTTTAAAAAGAAGAAAGGTATTCTAAGTTTGTCAGTCAGCTTGAGACATTTTATCTAGGAATTTTTAAAGTTGCGAGCATTGAGAATTTCCATGAGGATAAGAAGTCTGATTTATCCGACCTATGTATTTTAAGCAGAATTTCGTGAGAACTATTTGTGAAGAGTGCGTGACACGCGAATACATCTACCTTCGGTTATTTTAAATTTTTAGCAGGGTTAAGCATAATGTCCGCATGTTTATCCTAGTCAAGACTTTCAATTCATGCCAATAAGAAGATTAATTTAGTTTGTTGTATGAAACCTATGTCACATTGCTATTTTTTGTAGAAACTACATTTATTTATGGAAATACTTCACTTTAGTATAAAAAATGTGATTAAAAATCATTTAATTTATATAAAGTTCTATGCATAATATTGCTCGTATTTACAAAAAATAAACTTGGTATTCTTTTTTTCGATATAAAGAAATATGAACTAATGTTTGAGATCCTGATTAAAACTGGTTTAGAGTCCAAGTAATTTATGTTGGATTAGTTTCTGTTTTTGAAAAATACTCAAAATACAAAATAAACAAATTTCACTAAAAATTATATGTGGATTAAAATTTTTTCTATGAAAAACTATCGTTTCGTATGGGTATCGTTTTAGCAAGTTTTGCACAAAATTTATATCTATCTATCTATCGAGCTAAAACACAGAAAATTAGAAGTTTCTTTTCTGGAATATCATTTACAAATTTTATATTCTTTATCTTTTTTTTGGTTCCAAAACAGACTATAAAATATAAAAATAAACTATAAACGAGACATTAAATTAGGCACCTCTATACAAAACTTGGTGGTAATATGCTGTTGTTAAAATTAATAATTTAATGGCATATCGATTTCAAATTTCGTGTGGTTTTATTTCTCTTGAAAAATGTAATAAAATATAAAAATGAATCATTTACGACTTGTGTAATAAAAGGGGCATGAAATGGAAACGTTTTGAACCAATTTGTGAGCATTTATGCATGTTTGCTAACTGATACAGTGAAATCAGAAATTATGCGTACACTTTTGAATTTTGAGCTTTAAGTTGACTAGCATGGTAAAAATTACTCAGAAAATAAAAAAAATTTCTTAAACTTGAAAAAAAATAAATTTGAAAACGTTTTAGCTGAAAGTTTTCACAAAAAAGTATGTTCGATGAATCGAAACCCGACTACAGAAATGTAGCGCTCCTTAAAAGTATAAAACAACAAATATTTCCATCTGAAATTTTTGTGTAGAAACAATTATCTATTAAAAAAAAATGTGGTACAGTCGAGGCGGTGCCCGACAGTGGAATACCCTGTACCTTTTGTGTCAAAAAAATTTTTCCTGCATATTCCATCTAAGAACTTTCCAATTGGAATTTATTTTTTTTTGGTGAAAACCGATATTTATACCTATAAGTTCCCTAAATTTTTACCCATTTTGATGAAAATCGAAAGTTACGTCAAAGAAGCTATTTTAATTATATTGGGTAAGTTTCAAGTTGGTATGTTGAGGGGTGTCGGAGAAAACACGGTAAATGGATTGCGGGGGGTGGGGGGACCGCATCGATAAAATTTGGATTTGGATTTGTTCATTAGAGCCACATGAAAATTACCAAAAATTGTGATTCTAGGTCAGTTGTAGCCATAATTGCGTAGAGTCAAATATTGACGCAGTTTATTGGCAAGGGGTGGTGAAATTTGCACATTTTTGACTATAACTTCTGTTGTATTTGTCCGATTTTGTTCATTTTTTACACATAGATGCATGTAGCTGCAACGCATCGCTCTGTTTCAGGTGAAAATACTTAACGGTGTGGCTAAAAACCGCGAAACTCTACTGCGGGGGAACGAGGAAAGATATTGACATGATTCAACAAACTTCATCTGCTTAGGAAATATGCGCACCAGCTGGTAAAGTTTCGTGTCTCTAGCTCTTATAGTCTCTGAGATCTAGGCGTTCATACGGACGGACGGACGGACGGACGGACATGGCTCAATCGCTACCCGAGGTTATGATAAGCATTTTGGTATAAAGGACTTGGGGTCTGCCACGCCTCCTTCTGTCCGTTACATACATTGCACAAACCTAGTATACCCTTTGTACCTATAGGTACAGGGTATAAACAACGTATATGTAATACATTTTAGTGTACTTAACACTACGCTCTTTTGGGTAAGAATACTCTACTTTTCAAAGTGAAGAGTTTTAGACGGGCGGGCGTAAATACAAATTTTTTTTTGTTTTTAGTATAAGTTATTGCGGGACACTTTGCTCTTCTACCAATATGTATTTATGCTTGGAAAAGTGAACGCTCCATACGTATTGTTTTGTTTATATTTACCATAGAAAAAAAGTTTCTTTAAGAAGCAAATTATTCCGGCACTATTTAAATAATATGAAGGAATATTTTATTAAAAAAATATGTGTTTTTTTTTTACTTTTTATGTTTGGTAGAGCTGCCATTGGTTTTAATAAAGCATCCCAACGACTTATGTTACTTTTCACCAAATTGACCGATCGATTAGTCTTCGGGCTCAATATTCTCTTTATTTTTAACTATTGCTGTTTCTAATGATTCCTAGAATACTTTTTGGCACTTTTCTTATTGTTTATTCAAACTTCCCAATGTGGCAGCATTTGACTAAATAACAAGGCTCCAAACATGAAATTTAAAAGTGTCCAAATAATTTTTAGTCTGACTGTAGAGCTAATATTCAGAATTAATTAAAAATTTGTTGCATATTATTAGCTTCTTTTAAAATTGTTTATCAATATTTTCATTATGACTGTATTTCGCTAAGTTACGAGGCTTTAAATATGAAATCTAAAAGTGTCTGGTCTGACTGTATGTTAAAATTCAGGATTAATTAATAATTCATGGAATATTATTTAATTCTTTAAAAATTAAACTTTAAATTATGACTAATATGGCGAAGTTACAAGGCTTGAAAATTTAAAGTGTCCGAATAATTTCTGGTCTGACTGTATGACAAAATTACAAACCTGAAATATCTTAGATTTCACGTATTTTCTTTGCTCTCAAATTATATGATTTTTTTGTGGATAATTTATTATTTGCATTTTTTTTAATCGCTAATCAATTTTTTATCATGACTGCATTTGGCTAAGTTACAAGGTTTCATGATTGAAATTTAAAAGCTTCCGAATAATTTCTGGTCTGACTGTATGACATGAAATTTGAAAAACTTCAAAATTTTCTCATTTTCTTCGTTTTTAAATTATATGATATTTTTTATGGGATATTATTTGCTTTTTTTAAATCGTTAATCAACTTTTTCATTATGACTAAATTTGGCTAAGTTACAAGGTTATTAGGCCTGAAACTTAAATGTATCCAAATAGTTTCTGGCCTGACTGTATGACAGGAATTTAAACCTGAAAATTCCTAGATTTTTCATATTTTCTACGTTTTTAAATTATATGATCCTTTTTTTTTTTGCAAAATTTTCCTTTCATAGATATTATCCAATTTCTGAGAGAACCCTAATGTTATTAAATAATAATATCTTAGTATACAAGTTCGAACGGGTTTGTACTTATAGTCATAAAAATTAAGCCAACTTCAAATGGCGGTCAAGTTAAGCAGCTTAATAAAACTATAAGCTGGAAATTCAAGTTTGCACTAATAAAGTGTATTTAAAATTCGATACTTATCGAAAGCATGCAACCTTTTGGTATCTTACAAAGCTCTCGTGTTTGTTGTTGTTGTTTTTAATGAGCTTAATAACTCTTGAATGTGAGCAAGATGCAGAATATGAGCGCTGAGCATTTCTTAGATTCAACTGATTACAAAAATTTGATACGACTTCACAACAACAACAAAAACAACAAATAAAAATAAAAAAAAAATCAAGTATTAAAACAAAAAGTTTTTAATTGCTTGGCATTTTTCAAGCTGCCGCCAGCTGATTTACAACAACATAAAAAAAAACAAAAACATTTACTTAAAATTTGTTTGCATAAAAAATAATATATGTATTATGGATATTATGGGTACTACCTATCTATTAAGCTTGGCTAAATTTTTTCTTTTTTTTCGTATATTTTTGTTAAGTTTGACTTTTGACGTTGCCTGAGTTATAATTAAACATTTAAGTTCATTAAATCAAGACGAACAACAGCTGAACGGCAGCAGAAAATTTACCAAGCTTTTGTGGGTTTTACGACCAGCTCCAATTAGTTAAATATCTCTATATGTATATAGTATAATATATATAATGTTTTGGCCTTTTCTTGACTTGGAACTTCTTCTTTGATGTGTGTGTGTGTGTGTGTGTGTGTGTAGGGTGGCAGCAGCTGCTAAGACGCTGCTCTGCGACTGCTCTTGGCAGCCATAAATTAGGCTTACCTTTTGCAGCATTTACATTTCGTACATCTTTTGGCTTTTATTTTTATTTCAACTTATTAATTTACTTTTTGTGGCTATTCCAAGTCTTGGTGATGGGGGGCCAAAAAGGGTCAGCTTTTGGGTTAGGTGTGAAAAAGGTTTAGTCTGCGGGTTAAGCCTCTTTTTATACCACAATATACGTTTATAAATATCTATTATAATATGCAAAAATGTTGTCGTGCCAATTGAATATTCAGTGTGGGTGGCAAATGTATGCGGCCAACTCCTCCCAATCAGCCCCCCTTCCGCACTTGTATACACTCTACTACACTGGTCCACAATCTATTGTTATGTATGTCTGTAATTAAATGGTAACCAGGGGCTAGGCCTTGGTTAGAATTTGTGTTTTTCTAGTTTACATGCCATTGTTTTGGCCTGATATTGTTGTAGTTGTTGTTCTTGTCCAAACCAGCCTGCCAATAGTAATATGTTCAATATTTGATGTGTTCGCTAGAGTAGGGTGCTTCTGTTTATATAATCACAACGAACGATAGTTCGTGCTGTTACGAAAGCAAGCTAATAAGCGGGAGCATGGCAATAAGAACTTGGGGATCTTTTGGTATACATATACTGAGCCGAAGGCCCTCTAGTTATTTTTGTATATATGGTTATGGTATATTATATAGAAAGCTCGTTATACTGATATTCCTTATATGGTGCTCAAAATATACCAAATCTTTAACAAAAAAGCAGTAGACTTTAAAAATTTGTAGTCGACTGTAACTCGAATAGTCCGTTTCTAATCACGCATTCTTTTGCGATGCCTGCCGTAATGGTACTTCCTTCTGCTTCTTATGACGTCACACTCTGTGGATATGTGCTGCAAAAACTGATTCCAAAAGCATCCTGTCAACACTTCGTCTGAATATATATTCTAAGAGTAGTTTGACGTTGACTTCTGCACAAGCCTTTTGATATGGACGAAGGAATGTGAGCATTCCCTTTGAACACAAAATTCTCCAAGGCCCGTAATTTGAAAAAAATAGTATTTTTCTTAATGCTTCAAAAATCGGAAAGTCTCACATAAGTTTGAAAAAATGCAATAATATCCACCGCCACACAAAAAAAAACCGATTTTAAGATCCATAGATCAGAACATGTTTTCTTTAAGTTTTGGGTGATTCCAATCCGAAATCACAAAAAATAAAACTCTATAAAACGACTTATTTTGAAGTGTATCTTAGAAAACTGTCGCGCTTGGGCTTTCGGATTCTATCCTCAAAAAAAGTGACGAAAACAACCGCTCTAAATTTTTTTGTGAAGATGTGTTGTCTAATTTTTCATCAGAAATAATCATAATGTACGATGATTAAAAAGCAAGGCTGAAAATTTAACTTCATGCGCTTAGGACACACCAAGCCAACGCCGGGACCTATTTTTCTTCTCCAATGCCCCTAACAGAATCTGTTACTTGAGGAGTTCACTATTTTCACTATTTTCATTACACTAGTTTACAAATTTAAGGACCATCGAGTGAACCTTCCTAAAAGTGTTTTTTAGGGTAATTTGGGGTCGAGAAACACGAAAATGGCAACCTTTTTTTTTCTTAAGCACCGTTTTCGAGATACTATTTTTTAGGAAAGTTCATTTTTCGTGTAAACTAGTGTTATCAGTCAAAATATTTTTATTAAAATGCTTTTTATATCTCACAAATTGTATTTTATGTACAAGTATCTTTCACAGCAATGATATTTCTTACTTTTTTCTCTCAAAGTCTATTTTAACTAACTTCGGTTTAGGTTCATTAAACGAGCCATTTTAAGCTTAACAAATGCATTTTCAGCTGAGAACTTCACCGTTCACCTTCCATCGTAAACATCTTTTCATTTAAAATACTTGTGGATTTTCGACGCTCTCGAACTCCTCGTAGACATTATTAACGTCAAGCTTTAATTAATTCGTCTCGAGCAATAAATTTTAACTGTCCAACCAATTTAGAGTTATGTCTATTTATCACAATTTAAAAATAAAGCAATTTCCATATAGCAACAAAATGTTTTCACAGCAAGTTTTTATATTTATAAAATTATCATTTTATTAACCAATAAAAGGCATTTAGCTTATCCCAGCTAAATGCTTAAAAGTGAATTTTTCAAAGATGATCTATCTATTAGTAGTAAAGCTTATAGCTTTAGGTATATTATGTTAATCAAACGTAGTTTGTCTCGCCCATTAAGTCTGCAGCTTGTAAATAATAAAAATAATCCTATAATGTTTAAGAGTTTTTTCTGGCAGATCCAAGATTTTAGTATATTTTTTTCTTTGTTTAAATACTCTCACATTTTGCAGCTACGTCACAAATTTTTTCAACGCGTAATTCTAATTCTTCTCTCTGCAATTTATTTTTTTCTGCAAATCCCAAAAAGTTTCAGCAAATATTTGGCAGAAACTACGTTTTTTTTTTTTTTGCAGCCAATTTCTTGCACGAATATTCTAAAATATTTGTTTAATGATGAGTAATCGAAAGAAATCTTATTCAAGATATTTCCGCGGAGTCACAAATTTCTTTCCAAATATTTTTTTCTCATCGTCTTAAAAGCGAAAAAGGGAAACACAAAATCTGCGTACGTGTTCAAAATTTTAGGATATCGGCGATCTAGATATCTTTACAGTGCTGATGACAAAATAAATAAATAAATTGTTTTTTCTTGAAGTATATTTTGTGTATCATGATAATATTTCATTTGAGTATTTTCTTTCAAGATTTCTCAACGGAATAAAAAAAAAAATTACTTTAAATTCGATTTATTTTTTCCAAAAATTTAATTAAAATTACGAGAAATTTTATATAAGTGTATGAATACCGAGCAAACCATGAATATCAAGAAAAAATATTATACCTACAGTTTAATTCCAAAGGAGACTAATAGAAACGGTCCCAGTAATTTTTTTGACGAGTAGACGCTTCAATTACACTAGTTTACAAATTTTAAAAAATTTTGGTATCCTCAACATGTTTTAATCATTCCGTAGTAAAATGGCACGCTAAATCCAACCATTTTTACATGGAACAGATTTCGAGATATTTCGAAAAAAACATTTTTCGAAATTAAAAAAAAGTGTCTTTACTGTAAAGCTGTATATCTATACATATTTATATATATTTTGACAATTTTTAACTAAACTGTGTAATTAACTTATACCGGATTTGGAACCAAACACGTTTTTTTGAACGATCGTTACTAAGGGTATTACTATGATATAGTCGACCGATTTTGAGCAGAGCTTGAGAACTCTAAAAAACTTTTGAATGCCAAATTTAGTAACGATATCTTTATAAATAAACGAATTATGCATCTAAAACGTTTGGTTTTTAAAACAAATTTACATTTTTCACTTTCTACAAAAATTTGACTTGGGCGAGAAAAAATTTTAAGAGGATATTTTTAAGCCATAAAGAAAAATAATAAAACAAACGTTAAAGAGTAGAAATTTACGAATAGAGTATGTGTGATATGTTTTCCGGCCAAAATAGTTAAAAAAAAAAAATCTATCTGAAAAAAGGCTAAATTGGCAACATTTCTAAATTTATTAAGAAAATATGTAAATCGACATTTCTGTAATTTACTCTCTCAATTCACCCTAGTAAAAATAGACTCACCCTAATGTTCGATAATACTTGTACAAATTATCTCTTGATCCTATGGTTAGGAGACATAAATGTATTAAGGAAATACTTAATTTTTTATTATACTCTAGTACGTTCCCCTCAGCTCCGATAGTTCCTGCTCAAATGAACCACTTTTATGTTGGATTATTAAATTTGTATACCAAACTGATTTATAACTTGATTTATTACAACTTATCAATTTTTATGATAACCTTGTAGAGGCATTGCTCAATAAAATATTTCTTCAGCTCTTAATTCAACTGAATTCGTTTCGCGGAATTATTTTTGGTCGCCTCCAAGAGATTTATAACTGCAACGAATTTATCAAAACTATGCATATAATAAATCAAATTCCAGATAATCTCTAAGCTAGTTCCGCTATAGCTTGGCCTGTTGGAGCAGTTGTTCCCGTAATTCTATTAAAGCATAATCAACTGAATCTTGATCTAAATTTTCTTACTCACACATACTTGACGGACTCAATTTAGATAAAGTAGATGTGGCATAAACTTTGTCATTAAGATCTGTTTTTACATGTTTAATCGCTCAGAAATTTTAAGAGCATTTTTTTACAGCACCGCTGAAGCACCCTATTTTTTTTAATGGTACTGCACTTGGCTCTACTTAGTCCAGTGTTTGGACACAGAGCCATGTTCTCTCTCTCTCTCTCTCTCTGTCTCTGTGGTCGTTACTATTTTAAAATGCAAATATGTCGTGCATGTTGATAGGTTTTCAGTTTTATATTTTTCACTTTTATTTTTCTTCTTGTTGATTTTTGCATAAAAACAAATGTGTCTTTGAGCGCTATTTGACTGTTGAAGCGTTGACCCGCGCCCGTCCCCACTGCTTCCTCCAATGGATTACTTATAAACTGGGCTATAATATATTTGTTGTAGCATGTGTTGCACTTGTTGTTGTTGTTGTTGTTGTGGTGGTTGTTGCCGTCAGCGCTGATATCTGTTATTAATTTATGTAGTAAAAACTTTAACCATAGTCGTAGCCCCGGGTCTGAGCTGCAGCCAGAGCCAAAGCCTACAACTCACATTGGTGGCGGCGGCATTTTGCATACACTTGCTAATTGCCGACGCGTTAATTTATGGGGCGACTCTATACGAGATGAAGAGATGTATTTACGGGCAGCGCGCGGAGCGGCGGTTTGCTAGGGTGCAGAGCTAGTGCAGCTTAATGCATTTGGCGGCCTTAACGCTTGACGCAACATGCAATTGCCCCAAGTGGCTAACAACATGATGCGCTTATGGGCAGCAGCAGGCAACAACTCGCTTCATGCAACTTGCAACTTGGGCGACAATTAATAAACTTAATGGCGATTTAATGTACGCGTACATCAAGACAAACGGACAAATGGAGACGCAAACAGAGAGACGGATAGAAATACTATAAATGCAAACGAAATGAATACGAAGCAAGCTCGGAGTAACAAGTAGGCGAAGCTGAGATGCACTACAATATGAGAAGCGACCACAATTTGCAACCAATTGCAACAACCGAAGTTTTACTTAAAATCCGAGATGGAAATGGTTAAAATAATTCTTTCAGCGCTGAACCGCTCATCTGGTATTATGAAGAAGCGGGTGAAGGATCAGGGGTTGCCATACGAACCAAGTATAATGTGCAGAGTTATTCGGAAACTCAAAATTGGTAAAGTGATGCTATAAAGGGGAGACCCTGTTACTGGTTGTAGGCTCTAGAGGAATAATGTTCACAGGTGCCATTCGAACTACTGATAGTTTAACACTAAAACTCAAGATGGGTGAAGGAACTTTTGTAGCGCTGTCCTCTGATGTCATGAACTCAAGAATCAAAAAATCAGGAGCCATAATCTACTTCAAATTTCGCAGAGTTCTTTTAACTCGGAAAGCCAATATGGATGAAGTGATGACTCTGCCACAGGTAATAGGATTTAGCGGGTTAAGGATCACAGGTGCCGTACAAACTACTTCTCCTTTTACCCGAAAACTTAAGATGCGTGAAGATATTTTTCTAGTTCTAATCCCTGTTATAACAACTGTGCGCGAATGAATATGGATTTGGATCCTAAATGATAGGGTTTTATTAAGTGCTCCACAATTTTGCAGTAGAATATGCATGGACTCTATAACAACGGTACCAAAACAAAGTAAACAACTGGAGCTGATTGGTATGTTGTTGAGAATTCAAGTGTTCAGAGGAAAATCTTTGCAAGTCTTAATGGCAGATCCACGGGTAGTCTTTGTTTCGGACCCCTACCAAGTTGGAAAAAACGGCTTGACAATTTTTTTGACCTCTGATATATACAAACTTCAAAGTGAAAAATCGCCCAAGAACAAATCCAAGATCCGCACCTGAAGGTAACTATGGGAAACAGCAGAAAGAACCATTAGGAGTAAATATAGATATAGGAATCAGGTCCTGGCGAATCCTAATCTGAACGCTGATATGAAACGCCCATGTTCGACCAAAGATACACGGTCTATAACGACGCGACCGTCGCGACGTAACGTTTCCAAAGCAAAGGAACTGAGGATTTTGCAGTGACAGGCACGATATGCCGAATGAACTGGGAAAACCTATACGGAGGTAAGTACAAAGCCTCGGTTTGCTAGCCAATTATACCTTGTCAGCTTGAGGGGATTGATGCGATGGATTAAAGATAATATGCTTTGTAAATAATCCAATTTTTTAGATATTTTTTTCGTCAAACCAGAGAAGATTTGTTTAGCTTTTTTTCTGTAACTTGTGTTACATGGGCAACAATCTTTTTCAATGTATAGCTATATCAATTAGCCTATATACTACCTTGATCAAAAATTTCCCGGAACCATCACCGTGCGGCGCTCTCATTCACCCGATTTCATGTCTCTTTTTTTTCTTAATTTGCCTCTGCGGGAATCGAACCACCGACGAGTCAACTAATCCCCATATGTAGTCTCTTTAGAAGGGTTCGATTTTGCTAAAACTTGTTACTGTTCAGAATATGATTATTATAATTGAAGGTGATACTATCTCTTATTTGATCTTGACGATCAAATTGTTAGAGATGGTTTCAGGCATACTGCCTTCTCCCTCACCTTACATCTTTTATGGCTTCAAGATTGACTCAGTTCTCCATTGAGATGTCTCACCCACAACAAAAGAAATTATACGAGTCAACTTATACCAATATTTAGCCTCTTTAGAAGGGTTCAATTTTGCTAAAACTTGTTACTGCTTAGAATATGATTATTATAATTGAAGGTGATACTATCTCTTGCTTGATCTCGACGATCAAATTGTTAAAGATGGTCTCAGTATTACTACCCTATCCCACTTTACATCTTTTATGGCTTCACGATTGACTCAGTTCTCCATTGAGATGTCTCACCCACAACAAAACAAATTACTCATCACTTCTTTGAAAGTTCCTTCAGATACTTGAAAATTGTTGAGGTGATTCCAATAAATACTCCATTGCCAAGGTTGAAAATGATTGTTTTTAAAGAATTTTAGATTTTATGATAGATTCATAACAACAATAAAGATGTTGTCCAACCACCCATCATTTGGAATTAATATCACTGGCCTAAAGCAACCCTTTCCATAATGCCTAAAAATCTGTCATTTCTAAATCTCCTCTTTTGTCCAAGTAAATAACCCTTCACCCTTAAATTTTGCTTCAATTGCAAAATATTCGCGAATTTTGATTTCAAAAAGTTTTGTAGTTAGGGTGCGACTGACTGACCTCTCTATCTCTCTGTCCTTCTACAAATAGTAAATCCCAATGAATATGCTCTAACTCCCGGCAAGCGCATACAAATGCAGAGGAGTGTGGACGGCAGAGATTGAGACACGTTTTGCAGCTATATACACATATACACATTTACTACATATATACAAACACTCTGGGCCTGGCTCGTCGTCTGAGCCTGATCTGACGCTGTGTCCATTTGTTTGTTGTTATCAATAGACGCATATATATGTATGTTTGTATGTATGTTTATACGATATGGTTTTTATTTGCTAAAGTGCTGGTTGTTGTTGTTGTTATTCTAGTGCTGTTGGTATTTCTATTATTTAAATAAATATGTGCAGCATGTCTGTCTGTCTGCCGCATGCCTCATACCGCCTGCCTCCTGGCGCTATTGTTTTTATTTGCCCCAGTTGCATGTTGTTGTTTCAGTTATTGTTGTTGTGGTGCTAGCTAGCTGCAGTTGTTGCTTTTATTATTATGGTAGTTATTATTGTTGGTACTTACAGTCTCTCCACATCGGCAGATATTTTGCGCGGCACCTGCGTCAGACCACGATGAGAACAGTCGACGGTTAAGCCGCTGCATGTACAAACCCGTGGACAACGTGCCTCAGTGATGACACCCACGCCACCACCGGGTATATGTATGCCCACGGATCCCAGGCCACTGGACATGCCACCGCTGCCGAAGCCGGCATAAGGCTCAGCCGCTACATGGCAGGGCGTTGTTGCCACTAGCAGCAGCAGTGAAAACAATAACCCGGATAGAGTCGTTACACTTGCGCCGGCTACGACTGCTCTTACGCCACCGCCGCTGTCGTCTTTATTACGCCGTGACGGATTTGTTGTTGTTGTTGTTGCTACTGCTGCTTTTGGTGGCGGCTGCAGTGTCGTCCATGTCGACGGCGACGACTCCATTGTGGCACATTTAAACAGCAACGTGCCTAATTGAAAGTATCGGATGCGTGTACGGACGCCACTTTGTCAACAGCAATCACGTTTAAATAAATATTTGTATGAGACAAAAGGATTTGTCCAACTGCCGACGAAGTTGGAAACGACGTTCTCGATGGGATTTTTGTTTTCGCGGCGGACACTCGCTTTAAACACACACACTCACTCGCGCACACACACTTTTCACACCGTGTTGCGTTGCCTCCGTCTCAAGCGCGCGCTACCGTAAAACTAACTGACAGCTGCTGCTGGCGGCAATCGTTGTTTGTTTAAGCGCAAGCAACGAGTGACGAGTAGTTAGTAACGAGTATAATCGTATAATCGTGAACGTAAGTAACTATTGTTATAAGGTAGGTAAGTTAGGTAGGTAGCCAAAGAAAGATAGATAGTTGTCAAGTTGTGCTGTATAGCGGAAATGCGTTTCGTATCTTTCGTTGTTATTTTTTTTTTTTCGGGCTTCGTTCTCTCTTTCGCTCTGTATCTTTAAGATACACGCACTGCACTTTGCTGTCAGCAACAGCAGTTAACGCAACAGTTCTGTAGCAACTTCATCATCATCATCAGCTTCGTCAGCAACAACATCAATATCGTTCCTGTCGTGTGTGACCTGCTGCTGTGCACATCTGCAATGGGAGAGAGAAAAAAAAAAAAACGAAATTTAGTTGTAGGAAAAATCATGAAAAATTATCTATAAATTCGGCAAGCGGAAATTGTTAGTGATGTGTAGATACAATATATATTCTGCGCTTATATGCAATGCTTTATTAAAATTAAAACTGTCAGGGGAACAATTTTTCGCTGTAGAACAAGTTGCAAGCAGTGCGCGTTCGGTGCAAGTTCGGAGCATAAGAATAGAACATTTAATATTAAAACGTATGTTGCATAGGTCTGTGTGCATCAATACAACAGCATTTGCGAGTGAGTAAAATAAATCGTTTTTCTTGCAATTTGGTTGCAAAATCAGACTGACGTAACTCGGCAGTTGGAACTTAGAAGTTGCTAAAGATTGTGAGTAATTGTTCTGAAGCTGTTTTAAAACTAGTCAGCAAGTTTGGTCAATTCAAATATAAATATTAATCATAGTATTGATGGATTTATACAATAATATATTAGATTTACTTTACTATTTACTCAATGCTACATTTTTGCAATGATTGTGTAATATATTTTGAGTAGCACTTAGTTGTGTTCGCTATTTGGGATGGCTTTTCATTTTTACTACGATTAAGTACTTAAAGTGAGTTTTGAATTCAATTGAATTGGTTTAAGTAAAAAGTCTGTGTTTTATTAAAAACATACACAGTCAAACTTTCCTATAACTTGGTTTTCTTCCAGGAATTTGTCTATAATTCGCAATATAATTTCAACCAACCTAATGATCGCCATATAACAAATTATTTATAAAGGGTGTTTTTTTTGAAGAGCGTCGTGAATGAAATATTTTTCTGTTGGTAGGGAAATTAAATGGCATTTATGTTTTCAAAATGATAACTGATAAATGATCACCACGACTAGCCCACTATATAGCCCATTCTATCAGTCCAATATTTGACCACTTTTTGAAGAACCTTTGGTTTTATTCCATTAATGCAGCAAGTAATGTTGACCTTCAATGACTTAACAGTTCAGTCAAGCTGAAACCTGTATGGATGTAAATCAAGATCTTTTCGCAAAATTTTTCTTGTGGTGGACGGACCTCGGATCATCGCTAACACTATGACCTGCAAAATCGTTGGTTTCCTTGGTACGAACTTGATGTCAAATAGTATGAAGTGATGCGTTTTTTTTTAAATAATTCCTTATATAGTGCGCTTGAAAGAATCATCATGTGCACTGTAAAGGCCATAAAGTGCCCTATGAGTTTATTGAACGCAGCGCTGATTTTAAAAAAAGTTTCCACAATTTAGAAACATTGCTGAGGCGCAACATGTTGTATGACGACTTGCCAAAACTTATTGAATAGAAACGTCAAAAAAAATGACTGTTTTCATTTAAAGAATAATAATAAAAAAAAAACACCCTCTATAGCGAACCAATATTTTGCTTCCGTGCGTATTTGCCAAGTTTGACTGGAGAGGTTTGGCTGAAAGAGGCGCTAATCCAGAAATGGCTAGACAATAATTTTCTCTAGAAATCAATTTAAAAATTCGCCAGAAAGACGGACAAATTAATTTGATTGAAAATTCTCTTGACAAAAATGTTCGCCCTCTGTTAGGGGAAAAAAATCCCTTGTGATAATTTTAATTGAAAGAATTCACAGGCTTACAAAATTTTGAAGATACGATCCTAGTATACCGAATTGCCAACTCTTTCTACAGACATCAGCATTTTTGGGATTATCTGTGGAATTGAAGAATCGAAGGCGCTGTGTATTATTTTACTTAAATTCTCTCTGTATATCTACTCTTGGGAAAGCCAGTAGGTTCTTTAATTAAAAGTATTGTAAAGTAAGAACCAAGCAACGACTCAAAGTACTAACCCCTTCTCTTGCCGAGCCTACCCTTACGCGAAAACTTGTGAGCCAAACAGCATTTGGCTTTATTCTAGTTATATTCAAATCTTTCGGATTCCTATGAACACTGTGTCTGTCTAATTGATTTATATTTAAGTGCCGTACCATGCCAGCCTCATAAATAGCCACAAATTTTATAAGCTACCCCCTCCCACATCAAATCGATCTGATAAAGAATTCTGTGAGGCCGCTATTTCGGGCTATAGCTACTGCATTTCGCTTTGACAGTCTGTCATGTTATTTAATTTGCAAATTGACATGTTAAAGACATGCTCAATGAGAAGCATATATGTATGTACATATATATATATATAGTATAAACAACGTATGTGCACACTGAGATACACTCAATCTGTGCGGCATGCGCTTCATCAATGAGAGATATATTAAAATTAATTGTTTAAATTAACATTCGGATAGATGACAGCCGCGATTGACTCGCTGACGACTGATAACAAGCGGAGCGAGAGAGAGCGGAGTGCAGCTTCAGTTTGGTTTTGGATATATCTTTTCGGATGTGATAACTAAAGTAATCAAGCTGGCTGTCAAATTTACTTAACTGGCAATCAACAAAACTCAATGAACATTGTTTGAAGGGCGGCGGTAAATGAAATTTACCAAAAAAAAAAAAAAATAACTCTCTATAAGTATTTATATTTATGCCATATAGTCCACACACACACACACGCACGCTCTAACACATAATGCACACATAAATATGCACTTGTGTGTCTGTGTGTGTGCGTATAAACCTATCAAAAGCATGCCAAGCCCAGGCCCTTTAATCAAAAATTTATCATACTTTTTTCTCTTCATTCTCTTATAAAAGCAAAAGCACAAAAATATTTTGCTCCAAAGGCATGCCTTTCATATGACGGAAGTGTGTGAGTGGGTTGATTGGGGCAATTGCTGTGGGAGAGCGGTTAGAGGGCGGGAAATCCGAGTGTAACGAGCGGTAGGGGCGTAGTGGGTTTGGGGGTTATGGGAAATGCTCAAAAGATGTAATCACTGCATTGTCACCAAGCATATTGGAGAAGCTGGAGCCAGTGACTAGGCGCTGGCTCTAGGCTTGCTGCCCCTGTCAGTCAACTATGTGCGTGTGTGTCTTAGAGAGAGTGTATGTGAGTGCGTGTGTGTGTATCTTATATGAAACATAAATCAGTGAAATTCTATACATGCCACTGATTGTCTACTCTTTCCCAGAGCGGTGTGTGTGTGTGTGTGTGTGAGAGCAAAAATACTCGCAGCTAAAATTCCAAAGTAAATTCAATGCATGCCAATAACTCGTTCCTGCATAGAAAAGCAGAAGAACAGACTAAGACACAAGCATACACTGTGAGAAACAAGTGGGCTGAAACTGAGCAACAACTGTCAAACATCAACAGCAGGCCTATATGTAAAAATAAATACATTTTATTTTAATTTCTTGGAGTTAACACCCCCATTGTCCCAAAAACATTTTTCATTGTCCACAAACAAAACTTTCCTCGTAGATAATAATTCATCTTTAATGCGAACACTATAATTGTCATTATCCGTACAAGTTTAAGTAAGAATACTAAAAATATGTATTTATAGTCTTTGGGGGTGAACATGGACAAGACGAAATACTTCCTATCTGCATGTAAGGACACGAGTGGCCTAGACAGTTACAACTTCGAAGTTGTTAAGGATTTCGTCTACTTGGGAACAAGCATCAATAATACAAAAATCCAACGTCAGCAAGGAGATACGTCGCCGGATAACTCTTGCAAACTGGCGTTACTTTGGGCTCAGTCAGGAGTTCCCTTCTTATACCCGTGTTTTTTTATGGCGCTGAAACATAGACATTGCAAAATTAAGCTCTACAGTAGTCTAGGAATACACATTTATAAATACAGACATTGTCAACATCCGATACGGCAACATTAGGAACTTTCAAAAGAAAAATACTTCGACAAATCTTCGGACCGACAAATGTGCTTTCTATTCTCGAATGAACCATGAGCTGTATGAGCTTTACGGTGACACTGACCTAGTCAGGCGCATACAATTGCAACGTCTGCGCTGGCTTGGGAACGTCGACCACGGGCGTCCCCGTCTCTGCGATGGGAAGACCAGGCAATGGAGGATCTTCGTAGCGTTGGGATCACATATTGGCCTCGGCAGGCACAAGATAGGAACCGCTAGCGAGAAATAATTTCCGCGGCCAAGACCGACAACCGGTTGTAATGGCCAAATAGATAGAAATAAAATAGATGGATTTATAGTCTTCATAGTTTTAAAAAGTATAAACATTCCCACTTCCCTGCTTAAGATTGTGAAAACTGTAATCTGATGGAATCCAATTCTTTGAATCATACAAGCATTAGAAAACAAAAATTTGTTTTGATTTACTACAGTACGACAGGATATTTCGGAAACGAAGATCTCTTCTCTATTCCTTTACTGATGTATGCCAAAATCGCGCGAGATTGACTTGTGCAAATGTTGCTGTGGCTTATACTAGCATAAAAAACTGTTCAGCCCTTTTCTCTCAGTGCAAGTATAAAGCCTTTGTGAAAAGTTGACGCCATATTTCCATTGTGAACTTTTATTCTATAGCTTATACGCTCATAATTAAACAGCACTTTGTTCACTTTTCTCTCAGTGTAGTCATTTGAAATTGTAGCCAAAGTTGTGAATGTAACTGGGACTGTGACGACTTTGTGAGCCGTCTGTATGTTTGTCTATCAAAGATGAGAGACTATTAGACTGACTGACAGTCCCGGCTGATAGACAACACACGGACTGTCACCCACATACAGCTGGCGGTATGTACTACGTTCCGGGCCATGCAGCCACAGCCGTCTGCTCCGACTGGTTTGATTAAGATAACGCGTGAAAAAGAGAGTGACATTTGGACAAACAAAAAGCATCGTCAACGTCGTCACTAGTCAAATAGTAAAGAGACACACTATACACACAGTATACACTTGGTAGATAGAATGTCAGTTAGCTTGTCTTGTAGATTAATGACGCGACATGCACTAAGTATTGGTCTGTTCCTCGGTGGAGGCTACGCTTGAAACAATAGATTTATGAAAGATGCCGGCAGCAGCAATCTGTTGTTACTCCTACTCCTACTTGGTCGGCCAAGTACTAACTGTGATTCCGTAATTCTATGGTTCCATATAGTCTTTCTTTCTTTGGTCTGGTCTGTGTGTGCGGATATTTGTGTATGCTTTTTGCCTTTGGCTCTTGTGTGGATTTTCCAATAAATTAAGCTTAAGTATGCACTTAATTCAAATAAAGCGAGAGGCAATGCTTAGCCATTGGGTACCCAATGGAGTTCTGGGATTCTACTATGGTAAATAAGTCTGCTGGTATGTGTGTGTGTGTGTGTGTGTGTGTGTGACTGAGTGACTGACTTGGCGTGTTTTTGCCCTGAAGCCAAGTGATTTGTTTTTTTGTGGCTTATATTGAGGCATCAGTCTGTCAGTTATGTGTTTTCTGTGTTTGCCAAATCGCCTACCGCCTTATGACATGTGTCAAAAATTTCTGTAGCTGTTACTTGTCGCGTCTCTTGGTGCGTTTCTCGGAACGAACTGACAGTTTAGTTGTACATCCATCAGCAGTCCATATTTGTCAAGACTTTGGGAGTACCGGAATTTTCCATAACGCTCCCGTCAAAGTTTTTGTTGTGCTTTTAGTGCTATTGCTTTTGCATCAAGCACCAAAGAGACTTATAGTGTGAATAAAATCGTTTACTGCATGAATGGAACCGAAACCCTTGACATCTCCAAGCGGATTAACAATCAGCCGCTTCACTGCCTTGATATGGAGTGCATGTGAAAGAAATCTCCAGCTAGACGCTACTGTTGAAACTACCTGGTACCAAAGAGTTAGTGAATGAGGCTAAAGATATACACTTTATTAAACGTAGTCAGGACCGTCAAGAGAAAAGTACGGGCCGGGGAGTGACTATTGCCAACGGACTCTGTTTTCCTGAAAAGAATACTCAGAATACTCCAGTCCGGGAGGAACCCCACAGAAGCTACTCAAGAAGACATCTCTAATCGAGTCTCTACAAGAGTCTCTTTCTTCTAGTGGTTTCAGTAAGCTGGTTTTATTTTCGTTCGATCTGGTGATTGGCCAGATGCGACTTATCCCAGTAATGGGACTGCCATCTAACGCCAACTGGGCGTATCGTCCCTTGGTAATGGGGCTACCATCAAATCTCCCAGGGAAGAAGCACTCTTTTTGTTCGCAGGTATCATGTGTGCTTGGAATCCGCGCACTCTATTCCTAAAGATGATCGCATTGAGCATTTTCGAGCTTTCCAAGCTTTTTCCAACATCACTTGTTTTAGTTCTTCCTTGAAAAGCTGTGTGCTGAAGTATTGCTTGCTGGTGGAATAGCGGGGTTGAGGTGGGTTTGTCAATGTTAGGAAATATCAGCAAAAAAGGAATAATGTTGTTATGGGGGTCAGGGATCAGAAATCTTTTTTTCCTTTGAACAATACTATCTTTTACTGGATATGACACAACAGGCTGGTTTGGTTGGGCAGCTTTTACGAGGCACTGTATAAAGGCTTCCTTAGTACAAACGACAAAGCTGTAGGCAATTTAAGGTGCAAAACCTGATACCCACTCTATGAGCTCTGACATCTATTGACTTTTTTCATTAAACACAAAGATTCCATTTAAATCTTGTAGACATTTCCAAATAGCTGCTTTCTAGCCTGAAATCTGCGCCGTAATTCAACTCAAAATTAATAATTAGCTGGCTTCAAATCGTGCCCAGGCATTTCCGTAAAACTCACATCCTCTGGTATTTTTAGAGTTACAAAAGCCCTGGCATTGCCTTAATAACCCTTTTGTTATAGAGCACACCCTCAAATACATAGATGCACACACAACATACACAACACACACATTGGATGCGCGTGGTCAATGCTCAATGAATCGCATTAAGTACTGAAAGTAATGCGAGCGGACACTCGGCGTTGTCAAAGCCGGAAGTGTCGCATACTTTACCAGATACACCGGCTTAATTATGTGCATAAAATACACAGAACGACAGATGAAGAACTGGGCATGAAATGACAACACACATGAACATTAATTGCTCCACATAGACTCAAGAGACATATGTACGAGTATGTAGCAATATGTGGCATGATGTCCCACAGGAGCTGGGAGCTGCTGCTACGGTTAAAAATGAAAGAAAGCGCTGTCATAGAGGTCTTTCATATAGATGTACATATGTTTGTAGGTATGCAGTAGCAGAGCCAGTCAGTCAAGCAGCTTATAATTTATTAATCTATGCACAACAAGCACACAGATACATTTTAATATGTATGTACAGTGGGGCCACAAATTATTCGCACACTTTCAAAAATTTAAGTTTAGAGTTTTGTAACTAAGCGAAAAGTGGTGTTAGGGAAACATTTGTTGGCTATTGGAAAATAGCATTTTAATTATCGTTTTAATTTTAAAAAATAAAATCACCAAAATATAAATATTTTTTTAAATATCACTAAAATTAAAGGGCTGCCTTTGGCATTAACAAATCACACTAAATTATTAATTTCTCATAATTTTTTGGTTTATTGGGTTCCTAGACATCAATCTAGTCTTTTACTTCATAATACCAAGCACCAAGTAATATCCATGGTAGCAATAATCATGGAGCGGAGATTTCTCTCAATGTGATCAATTATTTGGTGAAAAGTAAAAAAAAGTTGTTGGTTTGGAAGCCTAATCAGGAATATATTTTTCCTAATAAATTGCAGTAAAAATTCTTTCAAGATTGCGAATTTAATCGGGAGCAGAATATTGGTTCGTTATATAGAAAATTATTTTTTTGAGAAACTTTATAAGAAGCAGTGTACTTGAAAAAAATTCGTCACATAAAGTGCCGGTCAAAAAAACTTGACCAATGATGAAAAAATTTATTTTTCTACTTTTTATTCCTATTTCATGTACAATTTAAGGTTTTTTTAAAACATTGGAGTTGAATAACAAGAGAATAGAGTAGGAGGATACTGGCAAGAGAAAAACAATTGTTAGTCGAAAAGCGGGTCCAAATTGTCATTTTGAGATAAAGCGCAAAATTCCTCGCAATCAACCGATTCAAACCCCCTAGTTTTTTTTTGGGAAAAAATCGATCGGAAAGTCAGAAAACTTTAATCCGATCTCTGGAACTGGTCTTCAATCAGCGTGGAACTATATAAAAAAAAGAAAAGAGAAAACTTGTCGAAAGAGTGCCAAGATTGTGTGCGGCTGCCATAAAAGCAAGGGGAGGTTACTTCGATGAAAAATGCATTTGAGTGTACTATATTTACCATATTATTTTTAATTATTTTTATAATTATTTTCAATAAATATGTGTTTCAAAAGATAAGATAAGCTTCAGTTATGTACCTTCTCTTGGAAATTGTACGATAGAATCTGAAACTGGAGTAAAAAGTCGAAAAAATGTTTTTTTCATCATCGGTCTAGTTTTTTTGATTATAAAAATCGTTGTAACGGAGTTTGTCATACGGAAGTTCTTTATTACTTTTGGAAATAATTTTTAGTCGCAAAAAATCAAAAATTTTAAGTTAAAAAATGTTATAATAACCAAACTAATTTACTCAGGCTAATCAACTTTTTAGGAAAGTCTTAGTCCACACACTTTAAAAATTTCGTTAATTTTTTCTTCATCATGTCCCATTAAATTTTTGGTTACACTGTATAATATATTTTTTAAAAATTTGATAGAATTAACTAACACAAAAAAATATTCCATTATAATATACTTTTTGCTTAGAGAGCTACATCTCCAAACATATTTAAAATTCAAGTGTACGAATAATTTGTGGTCTCACTGTATGTGTGTTTGTTTGTAAATTCCATTTTAGGCCGCAGCCCTACCCCCCCCCGTCAACTTTCTACAGACATTTGAGTGTTGAAGGTGTCTGCTGTGTGAGGAGTATGTTGGTGTGTTTTGATTATGGAGCAGCAGCAGCAGCGGCAGCAGCAGCAGCAGTAGGAGCACTACATGTCACTTTAATCTCTTGGAAGTGTCACTTTTGCAGCTCTCCAAGTGTTTTGTTTGTTGTTGGGGGCGTTGTAAACAATGTACTACTCTGATTGCTGTTGTTGTTATTATTTTTTTGTTGTTGCTGTTGCGCTAGTTGAATTTGAATTTTCAGTTTGATAAGCACAAAAAGCATAATAACATCCATAGAGACAAACAGACAGACAGACAGACAGACATCCATCCAACACACATATCAACCAAATTGCAGCCGAAAATGAAGAGCAAGACCCAAGGCCCTCGGCTTGGGCCTGGGACTGTGATTGGGCCTCTGTCCTCGACTGCCCCTTGACGCAAACCTTATGGTAATGAAGTGTAGCAGCTGTTTTCGAGTTGAATTTGAATACTACTTGGCAAGGCACTCGCCCAAGTTGATTTACATTAGATGATTGTACGGACAGACAGACACTACTAGTATACTCTACTCTACCCTGTCCCTGCCACACAATACTTGAACAATCAAATTCAATTTATGCCACAACACACACGCACATATTATTATTATTTTTTTTTTTTTTTTTTTTGATTTTTTTTCTGCTTTTCATTTTTTGATCACATCAAGTGACGATCAAGTGCTCCCTGGTCGTAGCTCTTATGCACACCACCTAAGCCGCTCCAAGATTAAGTTGCTGCTCTATTTGATTTAGACTTGATTTGATTTGATTATTATATACACAATGGCGCCTCAAGTGCTTTGGCTTATCGCCTGCGCCCTCTCCACCTCCTACTCCTCCTCCCTCTTTATCTAAGAGTGTGTAGGTTGATCAAATATTATATCTAGCTTAACCTTATAAAAAAGTTAGTTTAATTTTTTTGGGTGTACCATTTTTCGAGGTTAAAGGCATAAAAATAAACAACCAAAAAATTTGGAATTTCTATGTAAAGTTATAAATTTTACGTTTTGTTTTTTTTTTTCACAAATGCATAAAACCAAGCGGGAACCATCATCAGCGTCATCATGCAGCGTTGGCGCACACCAGGTGCAATGTGTGTGTTGCAGTTGAGCTCTTTGTTTTTGGTTTTTTTTTTTTTGGTCAGGTAGTTTCAGTTTTTCTGAAAGCCAGGCATTGTTCGGTGAAACCATTTCGGTAATAGAATGAGCTATGAGGCGGGCCCAATGCGCAGTGCAGCATGCGTCAGAGGGATTAGCGCAGGTATATTGCTATAAATAATAGCTGCGAGGGAGGCTTGAGAACTCTGTGGGAGTGCTAGGAGCGTGTTGTTGTAAGGGAAAGTGTTGGAAAGGCTGAAAGTTGGGCATGCACTCAAATTTAAGTTCAACTTGGTAATTACTTATTTATGACTTTCTTGGTTGCTGCTTGGGGACAAAGAAGGTTAACTGAGGCTGAAGCAACCAGAAGGCGCATAAGATATGGAATTTACATGTCACCCCTGCAAATGACCGATGAGCGATTCGGCGGAGATTGCTTTAAGGGGTAAAAGCTGTGTAGAATCTTAAAAAAAAAAAAATCCCCGGGTTTTTCTTGAAACGACTTTTTTTCCAATGGCTTCACGAATAACTTTATCCGATCGATTTGAAATTTTGACACAATCTTTATAACATAATTTTCTAATGAACCACGTAGAGTAGAAACTTTTTATTTTACAAATGATTTTTCATGATTTTTATGACGAAAAATTTTTTTTTCAATCTTATGGCATTTTTTTTTAAAACTGATATTTTTAAAAACCCCTACTATTGGTCCATAGATTAAGAGGGAACCTTTTTTTTATGTTTCAGATCAAGAGAGAACTCAAGTACGTTCAGGCATAAAGACGCCCTTCCCTCTTATACGGATTTTATCTAAAAACCTTCTTATAACCAGAACGACTGGACTGTGTTTTGAATGCGCATTAGAGATCTTAAAAATCCATCATCACCTAATGACTTCAAAATATTAAACAGATCAGATTAAAATCCTACTGGAACTATACTTCTTGTGCTGAAAACAAACAACCTAAGCAAAATATTTATTTTAAAAAGAATCGTATAAAGCCATTATTTCAAAGTAACTAACAAAATTTTCTCCAAACGACATCAACTCCCTTGAGTTAGAAACTCTTAAGAGTCTCTCGAAAACTCCAAACAAATGGCAAAGAAGAGCTTTATAACGTTTTTCTCAAGAAGCAATACCTGAAGCTTGAGGAAGAAACGAACCGTAAGGGAGAGACTCCTAAAAATCTATCGTATACTCAAAACGAATGACTAAGATCAGCCAAAGACTCCCTTAATGACGTTTTTTCCAAGGAAACACCAAAATGCTCTTATCATAAGAAACTTGATATTCTTAGATTAGTTAAAAACTCAATCAGCAGATTTAACAAGCTGGCGAAAGTCAAGACATCATCCGGACAAGCAGAAGACAACATTCTTCTTCTTCTGCTATCCTTGACTGCCAGTGGAGCATAGGGCCACAGAAGACAACATTACCTTAACACAATCGTTTTTAGACTAAGAGACCACTTTACGAAATCTGATATTTCAACACTTAAATCCGCATCAACAGTCTAATAAACCAACATTAACACTTTAAATGCACACACATAACATATAATAACTATGAAAGAAACCCTCGTAAAAAAGCACGCCTACTTCTGCTGTAGCAAGGAATTTTTTCCAACGAAAGACAAACTGGCACGTCTGTCGGTTAGCCATGGCTACCAATATCTATCCCAACACATGGCACATCAATTTCAACCTCTAAATATTGACAATTACAAGTTTAAAGTTGAAAATTTAAAAATACTTTCAGACTTAATAATAGCCACTAAAAAACGCAATGATGAGTGGTGCTCAACACCAATAATACCCACAAAAATTGGAATTGCCTCACACAGATACAAATACAGCTACAGATACTATAGTACATAAACATTAATAGGCACCATTCGAGTGACTGTCTGTGTGTGTGTGTGTGTGTGTGTGTGGGTCTTGTCCCTCATCCGTCGCACTCTCCTCCGGTTTTGACACACGCATCGTATCAAATTTCATGGGCTTTCACAATGGCTGACTGTCCCACTGTCCCACAGTCGGAGTTGAGTGCGTTGTAGCGTGTTGATGACAGATTTTTGCCCATTGTTGTTGGACCCTCTGTTGTTGTCCTGCCAGCTCCATGGCGCGTTCCCTGTTGTCGTCGTCGATGTTGTCGTCGTTTCATTTTCGTTTTGTTGAAAGTCATTTTTACTCATTTATTGTCACCGTTAGTGTGTGCACAAGTGTATTCGTGTGTGTATCCTTACAAGTACGTTGGCATGCAGTCACAGTCCGTCCATATTCCATAGTCCACAGCCCATCCATCCATGCCTCATATTGATTCCACTTTCGTGCCACAGCGGGACATTGAGCGTCAGGCAAAACCCAAATTGACATGACTCAACAACAGCAACAGTGCCGAGTCGCTCTCTCTCTCTCTCACTATGTCTTGGACTCCCACACTCTTGCACAGTGGGTGTGATGGCCAATCTGCTACCGATAAAGTCAAATTTTGATTTTTCGAGTTACGCCCTCGAGTTTTTTATTTTTCGATAAACAATACCCCAACGATGGATCCGGTGACTTTAGCAGCTTTTTGTTGATTTATTTGAAGAGGTTAAAAAATAACTTTTTAGCGTACTATACTGAAAAGCTATTAAGTCTAGGACTCATTATATAGATTTTAGTGAGTATGGACTGTTTCGTTATTAAGGTCTTCTGAAGCAGCTTCAAATTGCTCTATCTGCCGCCCTCTACATTGTCCCTTATTCGTACCTAACCAACCAAGTGCACGTTAAGATTATCTATTAAAGATGATGAAAATAGAACTCCCGATTTCTGCTCTAATATCTCAAGGTAGTGGTCACGCTACAGTAGAAGATTAATGTTTTAGTTTTAATTTTTTTCTCTTGACAAGAGAGAGCTATAAACCACAAAATTCTAATACGTGGAAGCTTGGTCTAATATCAACGAGAATCAAAAAACTTCACCTTCCAACATGTTTTTCTCCATTTTACTGGGTTGGGATGACATCGATGACCTTATGGGCTCGCCAATATATTGGTATGAGCGCATATTTTTGGTACCTGTTCGGATTTTTAATGTTCATATCCTTCCGAAGATTATTGTTTCTGACGAAATCTTTTGACAGACTTTGGCAAATAGCTTGCGTACATTAATCGATTAGCGAGAAAGCTTTCTAAAAAATGTTCGCTTGAAGCAGCAGTAGTTTGGTTTTTGCTGAATACCAATGTTTTGATATGGCAGCCTTACTTCACAAAATTTTAGAACACAATGCGCATATTATTCAAATTTTTGAGCTTCTAGTACCCAATTGTAAGAGGAACTCAAAGTTGGTACTACTTAAAGCACAAAGTAAAGATTTTGAAAATTTTTGTTAGCCCTACAAGCTAAATTATTCGCAACATATGGACGCTCTTTGGATTCGAGAAATCTTCTCATGCTATCTTCCAAGGCAGTACGTTCTTTCACTGTCCAAGAAACCCCTTTTTTGCTAATTATGTTTATAGTGAACAGTTCCATTTATGTTTTACGTGACATATTGGCCATTTCTCCCACTGTACCACGTCCACGTTCCCCTGTCTCCGTGCAACTCTACTTCTTATTCGCGGCACACGTTTTTCCTGCTCATATTTATTTTTTTGTGTACTTATTAAATATTTAAAAGCTTTGCCTTTGTTTCAGCGCCAGTCGCGAGGCAAATACATACTTAATAATAATTTTTAACAACTGCCGCAACGCCGTACTACAAGCTCCACTCCCGCGATGTACACCTGAAGAACTCTGTCCGGAACCGAACCACGCACCGCAGGTTACTGTAAATTCATTTTGAGTTCTTCTTTTGATAAACTGCACGCACAGCGCGACTTCTTGCCAAAGCTGGCAACGATTTAAATTATGGTTTACTGCGTTTAAAATACAAATTATATATACCATATAATATAACATACGATATATAATGCAGAGTATATATGGTACATATGTATAAACAATTCTTACAATTGTGAGTCATATGGCTCGGTGGCAAGCAGCAAGCAGCAAGTGGCAAGTGGGTCAGTTAAGTGCCAAGACAATGAGCGGTTATTAAATGTTAATATGGCCTATGAGTATCGTATAAGTATTTCCAACGAAAGCTAGACATCTTAACACGCAATGCTCGGCAAGAAAAAGTGAAGGGCCTTGGGGTTAAGAGCACACCTCGCTCCATTTCATATCTTAGAAATGAAGAACAAGAACAAAAACAAAATTGTAGAACAACTTTCATAACTAGCATTAAATATGGCAAATTATCATGAAGGGAAACCTTAGTTAATTGATAAATTACAAACAGGAAAGGAAGCTTAAGTGGGCATGCATGAAAGTGGAAAAAGTTCCGACTAATTTTCATAAAACAACAGTTAATAAGCCTGGTTAAAAAGCATATGGGAAAAAGTTCAAAGTTCTTGCAAAGCTAAATAAATTTTACTTTTTCTTGAATTTGTGACCGGTTCTGGTGAGTTTGCAGTTTTGTTAGAACTTTCTTACAGCCCCCATGTAGCCGATGGGGGTTTTGTAGAATAATTCGTTAATTTTTAGATTTTTCGTGAAGGTATCGGAACCAAATTTGGTGTTAGTAAGAGCTCTTAAGCATGAAAATCGGTTGACTATATCATCTAGACGCCATAGGTCCGAATGGTTGAAGGAATGTTTTAAGACCATAATTCACCAGTTTTTGAAGCTATTGCAATTAAAATCGGCAAATAAATTGTTTCTGCGTTTTTGAATCTTGTTGGTTTGCATTTTGGTTCTAATTTCTTATGACACACACGAATTGGATCTCACAAAAATTCCTCAAGCACATTTATCTCTCATGCTCGCTCAATTGCCAAGCAACTTAAACACAAAAAAAAAAAAAAAAAATAGAATTCCACAGCTCTGTTCACACTACAAAATAGCATTAAGTAATCTCTAAACGATCTCAAATGCCAAGAAGAAAACTATTTACAAAGAGAATAAACTTAAGTACTAGCTCAGGTTACCACATCAAAGAATAGAGCTAAGATCTTTATAGTGACAAAAAATACCTTCAAAATTACATGTAAAGTACTATTTATATGTATATTTGTTATGTCATTTGAAGCTAAGCTAATATTTTAAAGCTACAAAACCTTATTCAACATTTGTTAAAAGTGTATTTAGATTGAAGATTAAATAACCTAAGCTTCTATATAAAATTTTTCGCTTTTAGTTTTTTTTTAAATAGTTTAAAATTTCAAAAAAAAAAAAAATATAAAAAAAAGATGGCGTACGTTAAAGTTGGGCGCGGACGACTTTGGGATACCCTGTACCACTGCTTGCAATCAAATCCGGTAAATTGCTTAAGAACACCAAAAGACATTTGATTGCCAAATTAGATTATGATACCTTCATAAACAGACGAATTTTTAATCAAAAACTTTTTTTCGACCTATCGGCCCTATGGGAGCTATATGATATAGTCAACCGATTTTGATCAAATTTGGTATAGTGCTTGGGAACTCTAAAAAACTTCTTAATGCCAAATGTGGTTACGGTATGTTCACAAATAAACGAAACACAACGAATTTTGTAAAAAACACGATTTTTTGACCGATTGGTCCTATGGGAGCTATATGATATAGTCAACCGATTTTGATAAAATTTGGTACAGTGTTCGGGAACCTGAGTACCAAATTTGGTTACGATATCTTTATAAACAAACGAATTATTTATCTAAAACTTTTGGGGTTTTTCGAGGTCCTCTGAAACACCCCTATGGGAGCTATATAATATATCCCCGATATCCAAAATATAAAATAAACTTGCATCCCCTGACATAATAACGCATCTAATCTGAAAATTTGGTTGCTCTAGCTCTTACCATCTCTGAGATCCGTTCATACGGACAGACAGACGGACATGGGTATATCTACTTCTCTAGTCACCCCGATCATACTTTGGGTAACTTTGGGGGGTCTCCGACGTCTCCTTCTGTATGTTACATACATTTTCGGCTTGCACAAACTTAATATACCTTTTGTTCCATACGGTACAGGGTATAAAAATAAAGATTAGTCAATTCTCATATTTATCCATTTCAAAAACTCTGATCATTTAAAAAAAATGTATTTGCTAATGATTAATTCTTCTGAGCTTAATTAAAACGCCCAGCTGCACAAATTAAAGTCAGCGTGTGATGAGCAGCTACATCTGATCGCACATGCTCTTAAGACCCATAAAGAATAATAAGTTTCCCGTCTCATAAGAAAAGTTCTCAGTACTGTTTATGCAGCTCTTAAATCTTTTAAAGCTTAGCATTATTTAATGCATTGTTCGTCCACTTAACGAATGCAACACTAGGGGCTTCCCAAGAGAGCGCCTAAAATACCACTACATATGCATACTTGGACGTACCATAACAGTAGTGCGGCAAACAAAACTCAGGCTGACATTCCATAGACCCACCTCCAAGCTCCGTCCCTCCCGACATTGTACAAAATGGTGCAGCAGTTGTCTGATTTTTTAGCAAATATTTGCAAATTTACGTTGACTCCAGTAACTGGTGTGTGTTTGTGTGTGTGTGTTTGTAGTAAGTCCACAGCACATCTCTACGTATCTCCCTCTCTCACTCGTTGGCTCTTTGATGACCACGACGACCCCTGCGGCATGCAGCCAAAGCCAGATCTGCTGCTACCAGTAACAACAACTGCGGCAGAGGCGGCAGCAGTGGCATTAGCGACAACTGTCGTAGAGTGGCACTTAATGAGCAACGGCTGCCGTAGCTGCTGCGGCTACAGAGGTTGCGTGATGCTCTCTGCCAGAGCCCGCATGCCAAGCGCTTACAGCGGAAAACAAGTGGGCCGGCTAAAGGTCGAGACATTCCGACTATAGACTACCCTGATCTATTCGGTACAAATTAGTTCCCACACTTTTAGGTCGATTGTGACAAGGTTGGAAATCTACCTACGCTGCGTTTTCGCCACGTTGCATCCACCTAGACTCTTTCTCATCCTTTGGCATAGTTGCCAGCCAATTTGCTCTCAGCTTGGTATTACGAAAATACATCCAAGTATTTGTTCACACTAAACATTAGAGATAGGTTTGTAAGTTCCATAACTTCCTGAAACAGGAGTCCCGTCCCAGGGACTTTTTAAATTCCCACCAGTATTAGCGCGAAATTAGAGATGTGATCGTGAAAGCTCCTTACATAAACTAACATTTCCTTATTTTAATATTACTCCCGCAGATTTTTGCGAGACCCCAAGTATTACCATCTCGATCCCATGTTCGGTCTGTCATTTTAACTGTTGTTCTACAAAGCTGTAGAATACATTGTAGAAATAGAACTTGTTGCAACAAAATGTCCTGGTTCCTGATTCTTTTGGTCTTCTTCTTTTTGGCATAAAATCAATTGCCTTCTACAATCTAATGCTATTGGAATCTTACTGCTTTTCCATAGGTTGTTATATGCAACCTTTTGTTGCACAAAGTCTCATATACTCCTTAACTTCTGGCTGCAGTGTATAAACAGACAGAGTGAGGAACTACACCACAATGTGAGCGAGCGCGACTCTAAAGTTGAAGTTATGCAGGGAGCATAGGCAGTTGGACTAGCGTGCAATTGCCAGACGCGTTGCAGCAAAATGTATCTTACGGATATGCACAAACGGCCAAACAAAATGCCATTGTGGCTGGTACGCCAGTCGCCGGTTGCTCGTCTGGTCGCTGCTGCTGCTGCTGCTGCTACAGATTCTTCTTTTCCATTGCAGTAATTTGACTTGATTTGTTTAAGCTGACACACAGATACACACACACAGACACTACTACACATGCATACTAGCTAGCTGCTTGCAACATGGAGCGCCCCTAATGACAAATGTGCCGCTGCCATGTAATCGCATTAAACGCCGCGTCGCTGTCGACTGCACGCAATACAAATGTATGTATGTGTATAGTATGTGCTGCAAGCATGTTGCATATGCTGCGCTCATTAAATTTGTATTTATAATAGGCGTCGTGGGTCTAAATCGCCTTAATTTTGGACACGCCTGTACTTAGTCAAATCACAGTAATAATCATTATCATTTTTGGCAGCAGCAGCAACAGCAACAAACAGCAGCCGCAGCTAAATGGTAGCTACAAACTTGCCACATGGATGCAAAGATTGTACTTAGCTGGCGTAATTGTTGGGAAGCTACTGCTGCAACTGACAATGTGAACAGTTTATGGCCAGATGGCCAGAAACGAAACTTAGCAGTTGGACCTAACTTGATTTGACGCGACTTGTTGTCTATGCAAATTGCAAAATTAATTAAACTAAGCATGCAACTTTTTTTATTAGCTATTTTTTTACGAAAAATATTTAAAATTTCAAGATCTTTCTATATCTGTCATAATGGCTTTAGAAGTATTTTTTTCATTAGTAAAACAGTTAAAGAAACAAATTTTTACGATTTTTAATAAGGTCTGTTTCGAATTTCGATGAAACACTTGGAACGAAAAAAAAAAAAACTAAATATAAAAAAAAAAAAAAAAAAAAAAATGGCGTACGTTAAGTTAAAGACGGTTTGCGGTGACCCACTTTTGGCAAAAAAAATAAATATTTTCTTACAACAATTTTTAAATAAATAAAAAAGTTTAGCGGTTAAAAAGATAGGGGAATGTTTTGCGAAAATATCAACTTGTTCTTGTTTATTATGCTCACATAATAGCAATGAACAATTAAGCAAACGAATTATACTTTGGCCTAGCTGGTAAAAAAAAAGTTTAGGCAAACTGATACATTTTTGCTCACATATTTTTATCCTAACTAAAAATATCAACTTGTTCTTGTTTATTAGGCTCACTTTTAAAGCCGAATTTGTTGGCTCTAATACTTTGGCACATAATACTTGCTTATAACTGTGCTAAATTTCAGCCGGGTGGCTTTTATTGTGAGGATGTAAACAGGGAATATAATCTACAAGGAAAACGAGCAAGATCGACAAACTCATCATATAACATTTGGTGAGCTTTGGTGTTTCCAAAGAGCTATGGTTCCAGCAATATGGGGATGCCATACAATTCGTCACACAATCGCATTATTGTGCGGCAAGTTCGGCGAGAGGGTTTTATTTTGCATAACACCGATCACCGAGTAGATCGTGCGATTGACCCCGTGGGACTATTTTCTTTGGAGTTTTTTGAAAGGCAAAGTGAATTCCAATGACCCAGCAACAATTCGCTAGATAAGAAAAACATTCGGACCGAAATTACAGCCATTGGACTCAAAACTGCACTCCTTTACAGCCCATACATAAATGAAAATATACGAATAAAAATGCAATTAACAAACAAACCAACAGATGACCCACCCTATAATAGCTCTTAACTGTTGTTCTGATGTACACTTCCAAATCATGGATAAAAATGGCAAACATACTCTGTATCATCCCAACATATAAATAATCAAATAAGCCATAAATCTAAGATACTCTGAAAATCTCCTATAGTGACTATGGTATATAGTCGGCCGATAACGAAAGTATGGATGATCTAGCTGTTGTCACAGATCTAGGCGAGAGACAGACCGACATGTCAATATCAATTCTCTTGTCACCCTTATCATACTTTGGGTAACTTTGAGGGGTTCACTTTTCACCTTAAGCTACAGCGTAAAGAACACCCGCCTGATAATAGAATCCTCTTAAGAGCAAAAAGTTAAAATAACAAAACAAGAAATAGGAGCTCCAAATGTGTAACCAGATCGAATTTGACTAGCAGGGAAAATTAGTAATCAGATACTGAAGAGTCAGCCCTAAAATAGCAAATAGGGAGACCCAGCATCTAGCCAGACCTCTATACAAAGATACTTGCAATATGGGGAAATATTTTAGATAAACTTCTGAAACCACTAAGACTTTGGAGATAAGCTCGTCACTACCGTGAATCACAAACTGCTGGAGCTGCACGGGAACATTCTCCGAATTCAGCTGCTAAGTGATAACTATTTACAAACTTGCCACATGGATGTTACAGCTTACATGTGTGCCTGTGTGTGTTTGGGTGTGTAATTGTTAGAAAGCTGCTTCTGCTGCAACTGACAATGTGAACAGTTTTTGGTCAGAAATGGACGTTAGTTGTTAGCCTAACTTGACTTGACTTGACTGTCTAGGCAAATTGCAAAATTAATTAAATTTTAGCACAACTTTCAAACTGTTCGGCAGCTACAGCAACAAAACAACAGCAACACCAACAATAGTTGCAGCTCACCGTAGTTGTCGTTGTTGGGTAACTGTGCGTTGATTGCCGGGCTGTGGTTAGTGGTCGCTCCGGTTGACTTGGCCGCCACCCGGTGGTTGCCGATTGGTAAGCAATGAACACAACTGTGGGCGTAAGCGCAGGGCACCACCACACAGCATAGGGAAGGGGCGTGTGCCAGAGAGTGGGAGCGAAAAGAAACCCGCACGAGGTTTTAACATTTTTCGTACATGCAAGTGACAAGGCAATATCCGTCACGCAAACAGCAGCAGCAGCAGCAGCAAAAGCAACACCCTGTCCACAACAACAGCAGCAACAATGTTGCACAGTGGGCGGGAATATATGGTATATGCAAATTCCACAAAAAAAATAAAAAGGGTTATTAAATTACAAATTGGAAATTTGAGCTGAGCGAGTTGATTTTGATGCAGCGATTACAGCTTCAATGTTGTCTAGTGCTAAGAAATTATATTTAAGAACAAACGTTCAAACCCAAATATACGCATATTTACATTTTCAGTTGAAACTGAACCCATAACTAGTGAACTTTTTTGCAAGCTGAAATGAAATCTCTAGGGTTAAGCTGGAACAAATTAAGAAAGATAGCCCAAAATCGAGTTCGATGGAAGATGGCAATTCAAGACGCCCTATGCTCCAATAGGAGATAAAGCAGATCATATATATTTATTGCAAAACCATTTTCAGTGCAAGTACATCAAAATTTCTATAAAAGTCACAAAATTGATAGAGAAAAAAAAGTTGATACCTAATGATGAAAGCCCAATCATATAGTTTCTGTTAACTTCAACCTATTATTTAGGGTAAGGTGGGGCAAATCCGACCTAGCAATTGGTTTTGGCTATAAAATGCTGATTTGACATCGGATTAACTCGTCGTGAGGTCGCATTTACCCACACCTTCGGATTTGTCCCACTTTAACCCAGCTATTTTTTCTAAAAATTTTGGTCTTATTAAAGATCTGAAATTTATGAATTTTTTACTTAATTAATCTCTTAATCTCAATTTGATAATAAATCTCTTTTTTAATAGATTAAGTTCCTATTATAAGTTTAAAATCTTGTTTTTTAATTAAAAAATTTTCAAAATTATTTTAAGAATTTTTGATCTACATAAATCAAATTTAAGAATATGAAAACCACTATTAAATATTTTTTACGATTAAGGTTTTTAATCTTAATTTGATAATTTTTGGTTATGTTTTAAGAATTTGTTGTCTTATTTTTAATTAAAATATTGTATAGAGAACAAATAAAATTAAAGTTTGAATAAAATTTAAAAAAAAAATCTAAATTTAAAGATTTTTACAGCTCAATTCAAGATTTTTAATTTTATTTAAAGAATTGATGATCTTTGCTGAAAATCACTATTAAATATTTTTAAGATTTAAGGATTTTAATCTTAATTTTAGAATTTTTTGTCTGATTGAAAGTTCAGTTTTATTTTCTAAATTCAAGAATTAGTGAATTATATAAGGCCCACTGTGCATTGTTGAACTCTTACTAGATTTAATTTTTAATTTTCATCTTTCGTTTGCAAGTCAAGATATTTTAGATAGCGTTTAAAAGTAGGTAGGTAGCTCATACCAAGTTCTTTGAACAAAGCCAAATCAGTTTATAAACCATGTATCACATTATTTTGCAAAAATTATAAGCTCTTTTTGAATTTTATTGTGATTCTGTGAAACATTGTTCAAATATAACAATAAAAATAAAATTTTATGGTTTCTTTTCAACTTAAAGCATTTGTGTAAAATATTTTCTTATTGGACGTGTTTTTTTTTTTAAACAAATTCAATTATTCATTCTATGGCGTTTCAACCTCACCTCTCGCAACTATATCGTCTAAGAATAAGAGCACACTATGATATCGCATTTAAATATTTATACTTTATTGTTCTAAAATAAGCTGTAATGCCATAAAACACCCAGTTATTGCTAATCAACGTATTCACAAAAATTAAGCCCACATATTATACTTGGAAAAATAAAAAATAAAGACCCCAAACGAATTGCGGATGTTTCATGGTTTTTTTTTTCTCAAATCTTATTCATTGTCATCTTTTAACGCTGAAAAAATATGTATTATAGCTCCAGCTAGCTGATTAACATAAAAACAACAATAAAATATTTAATAAAAAATGGTTATTTGATCTAGTTTTTTTATTTTTGGTTTAAAAACCAGTTTTGTTTCATTATGTCTTTATCTAACTAATCAGAATTTGTATTTATCCAAAAACAAAGCAGATAAAATGAAGACTTGTTATGCGACACAAATCAATATTGTATAAGATTTCTTACAATCTGGATTAACATCAAAGAGAGCAAGCGATATGCAAATGTAGAGGAAATTTTGAAAAAGATTGATAAGCGAAAATGAAACTTCAAAAGATCGTATGGCTTGCTTTGATATTGCAATCAATTTTTAAATGGAAAATTTAATCTCTTTTGTCGTCCACTCATTTTGTTAATACAAATTTTTGCATGCAATTAATAATTTTTGGCCCACTGTGCGCCGTCATGGTGTCCTGTTGCCTGCTTGATTCGCTAGCAAAATTATTATTCATCGCTTGTACAACGACGCGCGCGTTCTCTT
The DNA here is from genome assembly GCA_949987675.1 of Chymomyza fuscimana. Taxonomy (NCBI): domain Eukaryota; kingdom Metazoa; phylum Arthropoda; class Insecta; order Diptera; family Drosophilidae; genus Chymomyza; species Chymomyza fuscimana. Next base: position 102,269,474 of record OX465089.1, read on the forward strand.
TGCAGTTGACTGCGCTGTTAACTGCTCTGCCAACGTCAGCGCACAAGTTAATTACGGTCCATTAGACTGCACAAGGGGTGTTTATTACCACATCAGTGGAGGCCGCCGCCGTCGTCGTTGTCGTCATCCACGTTCACGTCCTCGTTGCTGCCGTCAACGTCACTGACGCTGCTGCTGCTGCCACCGACGCCAAAATGGACAAACGTTGTGGCCAGTGCGCCAGAGATTGAAAACTAGAAATTGGTTTGGGTGTCGGAATGGTGCGCGCGCTCTGAACATGAAATCAGTTAGAAAATCTGCTTTGACATGGAAATTGCTAGCGACAGCAACAACAACAACAACAACTGGAAATAATTGACAGGCGTTTGTCCTGCATGTCGCGTCAACCAACCGACCGACCCAATACATATAAGTCCTGACATATACATGGAACGCATATTTCAAGCAAGGTCGACGCACTTTTGACATTTAGCGGCGTCTAATTGCAATGCAGAACGCGAAAAATTGGGTACCAAATTGGAAGCACGAATCGGTCAAGCGGCCTAAAAACAATTGGTCAAAGGCAGCAACAACAACAACAACTACTAGAATAATCCTACTGCCTGGTTATTGTTGTTGTTGTTTTGGGCCACCCTGGCGACAAAAATTTATTAAAATATTACGCAACGTTGGACAGCAACGTTGGCAGTTTTTTCTTCCTTTTTTTTGTGTTTGCATAAACTTTTCAAACAAACTTTATGTACTGGGTTTTCCACTGCTTCTTATATATTTTGTTTTATTATACACTTTAGTTAGTTAAAAGTATAACTAAGTTGGACCAGAGCTTTGCAACACTTTAAACGAGTGTAACTGGTTAGCAGGAAGGTGCTCTACGTCGTTGGCTACAAACCCAATCCCATCATGCGTTTTCAGAATAACGTTGCCGATTTCAATTAGTCGAAGCACGCGAGGATTGCCATCTTGCATCAAGAGCTGAGGCAGCAGACAGTTGAACTACAAATTAACAGCCATACTAGTCGTTACAATAAGCGTCTTTTGCTTCACCAGAACCGATTGGTGAAAGCTCTTCTCAACGTGAACTTCATGGGAAGCTTAGGAAGGGAATTCGTCAGAGACCATAGAAATTCTGTTAACTCTGCCTCCTTTTTAATACTTCTGGGTAAGGGGAAAATTTAAACTACGAATCAATTTTGGGCTTAAAGCTTATTTTTTTTAGATAAAGTGAACTCATGCAGCCAATCCACTTTTAAATCGATATCTTCGATTTTAATATGTTTTGTATGTGTGGTTGAGGTACTCTAAGTTGTGCATATAGATGCTGTAGCTCCTGCAAAAGTTGTTAGTGCAGTTGTTGTCGGAACCAAGGCTAACGTTGCTAGAAACGGGTACTGAACTTAGACGCCTATGCCGTAACCCAATAACGGATTGTTATGGCCAGGAAATAGAGAAAGAATTTTTTTTTTTAAAAATTCCGATTACACGAAAAGTTATCGATAACTGAATATTTAGCTAGACTTTTCTTAGACAAGCCATAACTCGTAGATGAATTAAGATATTTGAGATATTTGTAAGCAGGGCCGTAGAGAGAAAATGCGGGCCCAGGGGGAAAATGTACTGGCCCCTCTATTACACCATTAGCTTGAATAACGACAGTAATTACACTGAGAAAACTCCGGGCCCGGGTGGAATTCCCCCTTTCCCCACCCCCCTCTCGTAGGGCCTGTGTGTAAGTAAATGATAAAACATTGCATTAAAGAAATCCTTTTATGATCTTATTTCACAATTTCATACACATGTAAAAATCACCGAAAAAAACATATCGAAAATTGATCCGCTTCACGACTTTTCGTCCATATGAATTTTTGATAGTTTGCAAACACTTTTTAATAAAATTTACATCAGGATAATGCACCCATAATGCCCGCACGGGACGAACTTTTATCGCTTGCTCACAGTCACTATATGTACTGTTAAATTGACTTAACGAGTCCGAGTCGAATTTGGGAAGAAGCAGAAATCTGTAAATTTTGTCAGGTATCTGTAAATTTTGTCAGAAATCTTGTTATACTTACGTTTAGAATTTTAAATTTTAACAGCTTGATTACAATAAGTCTTAAAGTGAAGAAGACTTGAGAGATTGAGTTAAGAGTTATTTCATACCTGTAACAAAAAAAAAAAAAAAATGGGTTAAATTACATTAAAAATGGGTTAAATACCATTAAAATTAGTCTACGATGTACAAAACTTGAATTTTCTCAAAAAACCAAAGGTTCTTTCGGTATCCGAACTTTAAAAAAAAACTACCAAATTTGGATTCGTCGCAAAGTTCAGACAATCTTTCTTTTTTCTTAGGAAAAAAATATTGTGGCAATTTGGACTCGAAATCTGCAATACTCATGATACTTTTAAATAAATATTTTTTGCAAACTAAAATTATAATATCTTACGTTGTTGTTTTAAAGCAGAGTATCCTGTGCTCGACTTACTGAGCCCAGCTTTCAGTTCTGAATTCAACTTTATTTTTTGTGCTGTGAAATTTTTCAACAAATTTAGAAGAGCGGAAATTGCAAAGCATTCAGCGAGTTGAGTTGAGTCGAGTTATTTGTACAAAAGAAAAACTTTTCCCTCGGGTGAAATTGTTAGCAATGGAGTGGGTGCGCGGGGGGTTCGACTTTATATACATATGTATATATGTATATATGGTTGGGGGAGTTTTTGCGAATTGCAGCAGAGTCGACAAAAAAAAAAGTTGGCGTTGTTTACATAACAAAAGCTGCTCACGGACATTGTGCAAGGAGCAAGGGGGCTGACTTTGCCGAAAGGAAGGCGGAGACTAGTGCTGGGTCTTGAGTCTTGAGGTTCGTGGAGCTGTCAATTTGCGCATTGAAATTTAACAAAAGTTGAGAACATAAATTGAAATTTTATTGTTGTACGGGGCCCATAAATAAAGTAATTAAATGCAAAAGCAACAATAACAAGACACTGCAATTAAACAGATCAAAATGTTTTTGGTTTTTTTGTTTGGTATGTATCTCTGCTTAATTTCAGATGTGCAAGATCTTTTGCGATCCGTAAGATACAAGCGCAAATCTGCAGCAGGCAAATAAACAAATGTCGACGTTGGCGCTAATTGACGCGACTGCGAAGCCAACTGCAGCTGCAACGGCGGCAACTCCAACAACTGCAACAACTACAACAAATGCAACTGCAACTTGGCGCTGTTTTTATGCCGTTGACCGTTGCACGACGACGATCCCAACTTGACTTCTTGTTGACTTGACGGACAGGCAGACAGCGGCGCAGATGTAGTAAGTAAGTACCAAGTATTGTTGCAGTAGTATCGTATCGTATAGTATCTGTGACTCGACAAGATTCGACGGGTTAGAGTATGCTGCAGCAGCCCCTCCCCTCCCCGCACCCTAACAAACTTTGTCTGGCACTTTAGGCTCATTGCCATAGCAGTTGTTGTTTTTGTTGCCGTTGTTGTTGCATTTGCTTTGTTTTTGCACTGCCAGCCTAATTGGCAACAAGTGACAACAATTTTTTGCGATTTATTTTAATGTTGTTGCAACAATCGCATTTGTCTTGTTATTTTTCTCTTTCACTGCACAGTTAACTAAAGGTGTGAAGATACACAAAGAGAAAACAGTAAATATTTACTAATTTACTAAATGTATACATAATTATAAAAAGTACTTGAAAAAAAGATACACAAAAAATGAGTTCATACTTGACATGGTTACGGGCCTTGCACGAGTCGAGTAAGTTGACCACCAATCGGTTGCAGGTAAATGTGAAGCGTAACATGGCATGGCTTTTTGGTCCATATATCTAATGAAAATTGGCAATCCTAACTAATTTCTAGCGTTAAAATCTAGGACAACGAATGCGATAGACATAGGAAGACTTAGCACACTTTTAGGTTGAGAATCTAAGTTATACTTTCAAAGAAGTCCACTACGTTGTCAACAACGTCAAGATGATGACAGCATGGAGATCCAGAGGAGTATGACTTTTGCCAATCGATTGTACCTTGCTTAGAGCAGAGGTTTGAAGAAAGTACTACTCTGAAAGATACGCAGCAACTGTCACTGCTCTCGGTGCAACGATGAGTTCTTCAGGCTATTGATGTAGGAGCCAGATTTTTTGGAACGAAAGTTTTCCGTAAGATCATTAAGCCCCTAACGCGTTGGCAACGATTACCACATACGAAGAAACGACGAGTCTAACGAGTTTTACGAGTAAACACCAGAAATTTTGGAAGGAAAATACACTGTAAGATCTTGAAGCGTTGACGACTTTTATCGTGTTCCATTGAAGCTCTCGAGCTCTCATCGAGCTCGATCATAAATTTTTGATAATGAGTTCTAGAAGTAAAGAGAGGTTTTGGAAGGAAAATACTCTGTAAGATCTTAAAGCCATTAACACGTTGACAATGTTTACCGTGTTCCATTGAATGAGCTGTAGAAGTAGAAATCAGATAATTTGGGAAGACAGTACGTCGTAAGACCTTAAAGCGTTGGAAACGTTGAAAGAACGAGTGTCACAAACTCTACATGACATGGACACTGGTCTAATAGACTTATTATGCCTTTAGACAAAGTCTAGAGGCATTGGAAAAAAAGTATTCCGTAAAATCTTTAAACGCTTAATGCGTTAGAATCAAAGAGGAATCAGAGATTTTGGAAAGAAAGTGCGTCGTATAATCTTTAAGCGCTTCGCAATGTTTACCACGTTTTATAAAATAAACCTAGATGTAGAGACCAGAGATTTTGGGAAGAAAGTACTTTGTTAGGGTTTTCAGCCGCAATGCTTTGAAAACGATGAAGCGATGGGTTCCACGAGCTTTACCCGATATTGAATCTGGTCCTGTGGACTTTTTGAATATGGAAGATGGGAAAATTAAATGTTTATAAATATTAAATTATGTCTGGTGCTTGTTAGAGGACCTTATAGTATCCCGGGTTTTCAAAGTCAGTAACAAAAACAGAGGTCTTACAAACATTCTATGTACTCTTTGGCCAAAAAATATACGACCTAGAAAATAATGAAATTTAAAAAACTTTCAAGTTTGACTCAGTGGTAAGTTTATTAGAGCAATATACCATCTCCCATTTTCTTTAATTTATAAAATCTTACTAGGATATAGTGTTAGTGCGTCTTGGTATCAACTTTATTTATCCAATTTTTCATTTTAATCTTCATTTAGTTTTTGTGGAAACACGCTTAATCTTTGTATATAACTTTAATAAACATTATTTAATGTGTTTTTAGTAATATGGTAGACAAATTCTTCAAAGCCCTCTACCAATTCAAAGAGGTTCTTCCAAGGAAACTGTGGCTATGCATCTTTGATGATGAAAGAACAGAATGAAGTCAAAACTACAGGCATCATAATAGACCAATACCAACTGTGACTTCATTCTTCCTTTAGATGTTCCGTTTCTCTATTGATCATATTTTAATGAACTTCTTTTCTCCTAAAACTTGGGCAGTTTCAGAGAGGACAGAAAGGAGTCACCACAATAGACCAATCAGCGTCTTTGTTATCTTCTTCATTCCTGCTTTAACTATTCTGTTTCTCTATTGATCTTATTTTAATGACCCTCTTTCGTATTTACTCCTTAAACTTTAACAATGCAAAGTTTTTTTTTCTAACAGTCTCAGGCACATTACAATACTCATTACGAATATTACTTCCCAGAAGTTTTTTTTGAAGCAAAATTGCTTAGCTTTCAATTTGCTAGTTGTATCCACACTAACACACACACACACACACACACACACACACACACATATGCTATTAACCAAGTAAATGCCGGCAAAAGCAAAGGAAAAAGGCGCTGCTGCCAACATCCACATCCAACAGATAAATATAACGAAGAAACTTCCCGGAATGATTTAAATGCAAAGTGTACATTTTAACACTGTGGCTATGGGCCGCCAGGGGGCAGACCAGCAAATGAAGCAATTGCATACTCATACACACACATGCAACATGCAACAAGAACAAGAACAACATCTCGAAAATGAAGTAATATGCGGCACAGCAAAAACTACTTCACTTGCTGTATCTATATCTATGTATGTGCTATGTCCGTCTGTCCGTATGTCTACGTACTGGCGTCAGCAGAGGGACGTCAACGTCGACGGAGACGGAGACGTAGAGACCACGGCATGCCAAAGACTTACTACGCCATAACAAAACATAAATTCCAATGAAATAAGTTGATTTATGCTTCTGCGCGCGCCGTGAGCTGACAGCCAAGGCAGCCCCCAACAAAACAGAACAGAAGGGTCAGTTGGGGCACAGACCATGGCGGGTTGCAGTAGTTCATCAGCCAAAGGAACATCATCTGCTGAAGGTATGCCCCGGCAGCTCATATGCCATATTTTTCATATAGTACTACTACATATAGACTTATAGTATATATATATATGTACGCTTTAGAACGCGCTGCTGTTGACGGCAGGCTGCAAGTCAAAAATAACTATAAAAAATAATACTAAAAGATATGAATTTTGAAAAGCATAAGATTACATAACTAACTTGTAGATACTCTACTTTGTGAAAGGGTTGAAAATGAAATGATTCGTAAATTCTGTAAGAAAATTAAGGGAAAGTTTGTTAGAAGGGAGTACTCTACTGGCTTTTGAAGATACATGACCACTTTGGCTAGTTAGAATATCTTTTCATGAGCTGTTGTGTTAAAGATGTATCTTCTATTAGCGATGATGCTTGGAAACACACTTTTAAATAAAATTTTCTGTCAACGGTTAAAGATGTTGATGTATTTTTATTTCAGTTAAGATATCTCTACCAGAGAACTGCAAAATTCACTCTTTTCTTGATTTTAATCATACGCAAGATTCTTACTCAATTCCAATCACCTCACAAAACACAGGGTTGAGTAAAAATCAGCTCATGCTGACGAATGCATCATTCGGATTATTTTCAGCCTTCGGTCCGAAATGTTTTGTTCAAGTTTAATCACTCAACGAAACTCAGCGTTGAATAAAATCAACTCATGCTGATGATCGCATGATTCGAATCAATTTGAGTCATTTGATCGGCTCGTGTCTTACACGAGTCATGAAAGTAAACGATCGGTGTGGATCGCACTTATGAAGTCAATACGAATGTGTTCCTTTTTTTATATCTTAATTTAATAATTAATAAGAATGAATTATTTTTTTATCTTATATTTACATATATGTATATAAGCATGAAGTATATGAATGTGTTCTTTTTTTGCCATTGCCATTGATAATTGAATATGAAAAAATATACTTTGTTGTGAAACTACGTATTCTGATTTTTTTCTGTTTCACCTTCTTCCTTCTTCTCAGTCATCGGCAGTGCAGTGGCAGTGCTGCTGACTTCGCACATGAACAAACTCGTACGAGTTGATTTTTGCTTTTTGAGTTTTATTCTTGATCAAAACAATCATTGTTGAGCTGAATGAATGTACGCCCGAATTGAATGGTTTGAACATGAGCTTGAGAAATGTCATGAATGAAATTTTTCTTAAAAAACGAAAACTGAATCGAAATAGTTGCATGTTCAAAATTATCGTTCCAGATTTGTGAACACTCTGACCCTGAATTTCGAAGAACATGGAACGGTGATATCTAACGACATTTACGCCTGCCTGGGAAAGCCCATAAAAAATTCCAAATGGTACTTAACCAAAAAGCCCTACTAAAGTGAAACCTTTACAGCACCAACTGCCTGACATCATCTACATACTCTCATTTATAGAGCATACAAAATTTTAGCGAGCGCCCTAACCAAGACATGAAATTTACTTCAATTTTAGCTAGGTGTTTCCCCATATAACCATGTTGCTGCTGAGGATGTTCCTCCTCCGTTTGCTGGTTGGCAGTGTGTCGTGTTTGGGGCGTGGCATGTGGCGTTGATTGAATTATTTTGTATATCTGCCGGAAAAATAAAACAAAAATTGTGCATACACTTGCACAACAATCAAAGCTCCGACCATCCGTAGTATATCAATTTTCTTACTTTGCGTATGCGTAATATTTGGTATATTTTTATATTTTTTATTGATATTTAAGCTAAAATGGCTACAGTTGCAACTGTAAATCATACAAAATTATGCGCCCCCAAAAAAAAAACTATTTAATTAGCTATACAACAACGTCGGCGTCAGCGTTGGCGTTGGCGTTGGCGCTAGCGTCGACTGCGCTGCCTTGCCCCTAGCATACTATAATGGGAAAACATTTCGCGGGCGGCTTGTGAAATATGTTGATAAATTTTTTTATTTTTTTTTTTTTGGTAAGTTTACTTCTTCAATTTCTTTCACTATATGCTAGTATGACGATTTTTTTTTTTTTTGGCTTTTCCATGTTGAAAAGCATTTCCTATGATTACAGCAGACTGACTGACAGACAGATGTGTGCCATGACTGCAAGGGGTCAAAATGCATTTGGCCATGCTCATTAGAGTTGGTCCGCTTTGATGTTGGCCATTAATATTAACCATATATGTGCATGTGTGTATCTATATGCATCTAAATGTATCTGCGTGTGTGTATGTATGCGTGTCGGCATTTAGAGCGGCTTTGGCGCATTTTCATTTTCATTTCAAATGATTTGCATGCACCTTTTGACCAAATGGCCGAAAGGTGTTGTAAACATGCACGCAATAATACCGTGTACACTGACGGCCAAAAGTTGACGTACACCTTACAAGAAAACTAATCTGAAGTTTTAAAATATTGCGGTTAACTAAAAGTAAAAACACATTTATTGATTCTTCGACGATTTGTGACATTCTGGTGAAAAGTACTAATATAATCCACAGAGTTTCTATTGTGTTAAAATTCCATTTGGCTAGTCCGAAAACTTTTTATCAATAGTGTACCACTGCACACGTTCATATCCAAACATCATAATTCAAAACCGAAATAAAATTAAAATATAAAAACACCTAAAACAAAAATAAAAACACAAAAACATGACTGCCAAGTTATGGGCCATAACAGCGGCTGGCTTTGGCCGTGCCATAAATTCTTTAACTTGGCCAGAACGCAATCAAGTGACGGCTTGACTTGGCTTTTCTTTCGATATTTCTTTTTTTTAACATTTTTTTTTTGGCTGCAACAGTTAGATAAACTTGCCATGCATGTCGCATACTCTTAACACCATGCGCATGTGCAACACTCTGATTCGCGTCGAGGGAGCGGCAGCGGGAGGGGAAGCGGCAGTTTTGGAATTGTGGCAAGTGCAAAGTAGTAATTTGAAGTTAGCTTTGGCTGTCTTTTCGACTGTGTCGCCCATAGTTCGTCGCCCCGTCGCGTCTTCTGAGCCGTGTGGCGTGCACCTGCGCGATAAGATTAGATTGGACAATGCGGCGACAGCAGGGCGCGGCGGAGGCAAGGTGTTAAGCTGAAGGTAAGCAATAGAAGTGAGTGAGCGGGGTAAATGGGGTTTTCTGGGGCTGCTGCTCTTCTTGGCAGCGACAGCGGCTTGTAAGTAGCTTGGCATTGTCTGTGACAAGTGAGTTGTTGTTGTTGTGGTTGTTGCTGTACTGTCAACATTGGAGGGCAGGAAAGTGAGGGACTTCACGTGGTGTCGCTTCTTGGAAATGCAACTAAAGCAATGTTAGACAGCAAATTCGTGTTGAAGTTTGCGCCATGGGAAGCTTGTGTATGAGCCTAGAGTAAGTAAAGCGAAAATTTGTGAAGAGACGGCTCCAAGTTGGGTGGAGAGTAGCTAATAGGAGGGTGTAAACAAGATAATCAAAAGAGGTGGGTACACAAGAGCTCAAAAAGACAAGAAACAACTTATCCATATGGCAAGTGAAGTTCTTAAGGTTAATCAGTTGTGTCTCTGGGCCGTCATGTGTGTATTATATTTCTTTAAAGTCTAGCCTGGCCACGTCGGAAGAGTCTGCACTTGAATTCAGGCAATGAAGCATCTTATTTGACTAAATTGCTTAAACATATGAAATCTTGGAAAATTTGAATAGTAAAGTTGTATTAAAACGGCCAACATCTGTAAGGGGCTATCGTCCGTTCTACAATAAAGTTAAATAGATTTCGAAACACTGTAAAAGAATCGTATCCGTCTGTCTGTTCCTCTGAACACCTAGATCTTGGAGACTATAAGAGCTAGGCTAAACAAACTTGAGATTTGAATTCCTTATCTGTTGTAGGCAGATCAAGTTTCTTTTTTTTCTGCCAAGCCCCCTTCCTTCCTCAAAGCTATTTCCATCAAAGTTAACTCACCTTTGAAAACTTCAAAACCACAAATTAATAAACGATTTAGCTGCAAAAAAAAATAGAGAAGAATGTGTTTTAATTAAAAATGCAAAGATTACAAAAAATTATTTAAATTTTTTACGATTAATAAATGGAGTTTCCCTAAGAAATATGGCCTTAATATGCTATAATAATCAAGTCTGAAACTATAAGAAATCCAAAAGCACGTCGGTTAGTCACTTTTACGCCGTATTATTATATACAAATTGATGGTTAGACCTCACAGTCAGAAAAGACAGAGTTTTCATATACTGTACCTACAACTTATAAGTCAAATTGCGTATTCATTAAGCGTATATAGACAACATTTTGCCACATCCCCAGATGCTCACAATACAAATGGCTTCACGAGCCAAACAACAAACATCTGTAGCACAAATTTCTATCATTTCTCTAAGATGAGCCAGTCCGTACCCTAGAACAAAATTTATGTTTGCATATACGCAATAAATATAACAACTTTTTCATAATCACATTTCATAATCAACAGGCTAACAATGGAGCGTAGCAATTTGTCACCCAAAAAGAACTACCCCTAAGTCAGCCCTAACTTTCAACTTCCATCTCAATTAATATTGAAATTAGTTTTATTATCATTGTCATGCTGCTAACTAAAATATATAAGGCCTATATAACAAAAGCCAGCTCCAACGTAGTGTGCGTTACCTTTCGAAAGGGGTTACGTTGACCCAAAAATGGACAAAAAACAAAAAGGTAACCCACATAATTATGAGCCACTAACAAGCACTTCTAAAACGAGTTATCTCTCCAAAAAGATCTTTCTTTAGTTTTATATGTGTAGTCAAGGTGTAACGAGCCGCAACGACTAGAGAGCACTTTTCCATATTACTCAGCGATTTTACGTTAGTAGGGTATGGGTGAGAGTGTGGAGTGCGGCTGGGTAGAGCTGTAGACCTGTAGACCAGGTTCAAGGGCTGGAGCAACACATTTTCAATCACAGACAGAGACGCCGCCGCCTTAATGTTTTAATTTCGCGCCATTAACACTGCTGCATATTGAGCAGGCATATGCCACATAGGCGTTGGTCTGGCAGAGAGGGGGCGCAGCGGACAAGTACATCATTTTAACATTTGCCAGCATGCATTAAACAGCAGTGGCAACAACAACAACGACAGCAACACCAACAACTACAGGAACAACTCGGAAACAATGCCATTAGATATCGGCTGAGGAGGCAGCAACGCCCATTTTTTGCACATTTTTGGTTGCCTTGATGTATTCAAAGCTTGCTACTGCGGCGACCCCACCCCACTCCATGCCAGTCACACATAGACCGACCATAGAGTCGGGGTCTATTTCCACCCCTAAAAGCTGGCAACATCTTCTTGGTGTAACAAACCCTTAGTCAGAATTTTATGTCAGTGTATGTGTGCGTATCTGTGTGGGTTTTGGGCTTTGCCTTTTATTGCAGCAAGAATTAAAAGTGCTCGTCGGAAAAGGGGGAAACGCTGCGCTGGGTAGGTAGATACATATATATATATGTACTACATATATTGAGCTGGCTGGCTAGCCGACTGACTGACTAAGAGACGACCGACTAGGTGTTGCTTGCAATAACCTTGTCCAAAAAGTAAAAAAAATAAGTAAAAAATATAAAGGCGCAAAATGGGATGCACTGTAGTTAGGAAAATCCGACTAAAAGATACACTCTAAAATCTAATAGTAAACTGATTCCACTAGTTTACGCAGAAAAATTAAAGTTACTTTTTTAAAGTAATTTTGGGTCGAGTAACACGTAAATTACATTAATTTTTTTCTTAAGCACCATTTTGGAGGTTTTTTCGAAAAACATGTTTTTGGGTACTTTTTCATTTATTCGTCATTATCTCGTGAGCAAAATTTTTGATCGACATTAGAGACGAATAGATCGAAAGGTATTGATGTGATCTTTACGATGCTATATGATATGTGCAGATAAAGTAAAGTGAAGTTACATGCAACCAAAGTCAAAAAAAAAGGTAAACCATTTTTCCAAATAGCAAATTTTCATGTTCGAAAAATGTGAAAGTTACAATTTTCACTCAATCACACTTTTGTTTTTGGTTCGGAAGGCTGCAGCTAGCAGAAGTACTTTCTAAAACCTTATCCCGTACTTGAACTTCCATAAAAATTTCCAAATTCGCATGCTTTGAGGAAAATTATGTTTTTTCCGTCCTAGCTGCATTTCTTATCAAATATTTTTAAAGGTAAGATTAGGTCTGACGACAAAAGTGGAAGACTTCCAGAAGTTCTCTAAAGAGCCTGTAGATTTAAAAAAAAAAAAATTACTTGACTTCTGGTTTTTTTTTCCAAAGTTAAAATCATTCGTCGTTTTCGATTTTCCAATTAACGACTATCTTCTTACTAATCTTAAAACGAATTCATATTATAATAACTTATTAAATTAAAAATTCCAAGTCAAACGCTTGTAGTCCTTCGATAGTCTCCACCAAGTCCTACTTTTCTCTCGACGGCCCTAAGCAAGATTCTAGAGCTAAATCCTCAAGAAAAAATTTGTTTGGGAATGTTAAAAATCTATCAAAAATCTTTTGTTTGACAGATTTTTTTATAAACTACATTTTCGAAACTAAAGTGGATCACTAAAAAGTATCAAATGGGTCAATCGGTAGGTTGTCGACCCCTGCATTAGAAATCACCATCAGAGCCTATATCTGATTTTTAAACAATTTATACTAAAGTTTAGCAGCGGTAAGAAATACAATGGGGCAAGCTCGAGGTTCCAGAGTCTTGCGTTTTTTTCCCCCTATAGGACATTAATCGAGTTTATAACTTAATGTTGAATTTCCACTGGATCCCAGGCACAAAAGAAACAATATTACTGTCACGTCACCTTACGCAACTATAGACCATACCATTTCGCTATCTTAAAGTCAGAAAGTTCTACGTCTAAAAGTTACAAACTTGCCACCAAATGTCATATACCCTTTATCAACATTTTATATCTACAGGGTATATTAAAAACGGTAAGCCTAATCCCACCACATAACGGTTTCGCTGTAATGACGACAAATCGCAATGACTGCCAGTGGATTTTTATGAGTTTTTACTTCCTCCACCTCTTCTCCCTCTCTCACTCTCTCTCAGCACTACCCCCCACCGAACCAAGTGCCGTGTCCTGGACTTGTTTGTATGTTTGCTTTCAAATAGGCAGAAAACAGATTGTTTCTCATATGATGATGACGACAACGATGACAATGTTGGCTACATTGCGTCCAGGTTTCAGGGTAATGGTGGTGGTTGGGTTGTATCTTGCAGCTGCATGCGGTTAACATAATTGTCAGGGCCAAGTCAACTGGCTTTAATTTAATTTAAACGACAATTTGCGCACTCTTCACAATGCATTTTGCAGTTTAAAAACTTTCAATTGAAAATGGTTAGACATTAGACCCTGACCATGCAGTATGCAGCATGCGACATGGGCACGCGCAGCTCTATGAATAATGACATCCGCTGCACCCTCCCACCATTCCCGCACTATGCCACCAAAAGGGGGCATCATTTAGTGCAACTGATTGAGTGACAATTACCGTTTTTGGGCAAACTAATGAGATCTTTTGCCTATCCATAAGTCTGAGGGCAAGCGGAACAATTTTACGAAATAGACAATTTGTGTGGAAGGTTTTTAATAAACTATGCATTCAACCCGAACCGGAAACAACATATATATATACATATATATATTTATATAAACAATACAATGCTTACCCTCCTCTAGATACATATGTGACTTGATATTTGCTTTTGTGCACCAAGGAAAACAAAGTAAAAGCAATATAAAGCAACCACCACCAAAAATTCATAGTATACATTTAAAGGTAGGGCATTGAGCTCAACTGTTGAGTTCTGTTCTGACTGGGTTGGTTTAGGTCTTGCACGTAGATAAGGTGTAACTAAAAAGACCGTGTTAAAGATAAGCTCAAAGCTTTTACTGTTTATTTAACTAAAGTCTACACACACGCACGAATTGTGAGAGTGGACTAAGAGCCGATGCACAGACGGACACGCATAAACATCGTAAATAATCGATTGAAGTTATGATAAAATATTGATTACATGGTTACATAGTTGCATTTCGAATATATGTATTGAAGAACTGTCGGAACTGAAGTGGGAAAGTTTTATGATAAGTTCGTTGCATTTCAGTTATGATAAGCTTGATAGACTATGGGCTTAACCAAAGCCAATTCATACGAATTGACAGCCATGAGAATATGTATTCAACGAAAGTTAATCAAAGTGAGAGCTTGGGCTGTCACTTTGATTACAATATAGTCAATATACCAAAAATACGTCTATGTTTATGGCTTCATTTAGTTCAAGCTGCTTTTAGGGAAAAGCATGAAAGATGTGGTCAAGGGGTCTCTTATGTCTTTATAGATATTTCAATACATAAAACACTTTATAGGAGACCCAGCTCAAAAAAAAAAACTTTTACTTTCAACCAAGTAATTGCATGATGGATATGTCAACTATTAAGTTGACGAGAGAAGCAAGCCCAATGAGTTACTGTATGATATATCGAAGTTTATGGTATATTATCTTAATTAATCGAAAAAATCGATATTTTTTCAGCACTGCGATTGAGCTACGTCCACATACGGACACCATAAAAGCTACAGCTACAAAGCTTAACGAAAGGTTGCGCGTAATATATCCTTTTCCGATTTTTTGAGTTATCTCGATATCTTACCCCGTTCCCACTTTTTAGCGTTACAGCTGTATATTTTAATCGGAAACTTAACAGAACCTAGCGTGTGCATTAGATACAACCATGTGTCCAAAAATGTACAAAACCGGAGAAAGATATAGCCTAAAATTTACTATTTGCATGCTCCTTTACCAATAAACTTCATCAAAATTCCAACTGAATCCCAAACCGATGCTTCCAATTTAACGCCACCGTGCACTTGCAGGTTTTCAAAACCAACACTATCTCTACTTTACACAAAAAATCTTCAAACCTACTTGCAACATTTTATTATTAATTGCTATATCCTCCCCACAAAAAAAAAATAAACAAATTATAGTTTTTCCGAAAAAGCCATTAGGTTTTCCCAACGAGAACTCAACTTTCCACTAATCTATAATCTATTTCATCTACTTCATCATCCTAACTTGGCTTTAAGTCATCATCAAAATCATAGAAAATCTATTCAGCCCATAAAATTAACAGTTATGGATAGCTTTTAAGTGCCTGCACTTAAGGCCTTTGCTCGATCGGTTGCTCTCAGCTTCATTTTGAATGCTGCCTTTTACTTATTGTAGACTTTAAGAGTTTTTTTTTTTTTTTTTGTCAATTACAAATTGCTGACTGCCAAATTTAAACTGCAACTAACTGCAAGTCATGGGCCTCAACTAAACGTTGCAAGATTGTCTACTACTCTTCAGAGCTAAATATCAAAGTCATTTCATGTCTTCATAATTTTTGTTGCGCTACTTTAACGTGGCTCTCTATCTATAGAGCTGCCAAGTCTGCCAAGTTGCCTTTCTATCTATGCGGCGTAGTTTGGACTTGGCCACTCTTTTGGGCAGCGAGGAACGTGGTTTTAAGTTTTTGACTAAAGTGAAATGACCTGCCATTTTGCAGCAGAGTCAAGTCCGACAGTCGTCGTCCGTCTGTACGTCATTCAGTCAGGGTTTTGTACAAAACGAGAGAGAAGGTTAATGTCTTATCGACATGCCGCAATCTATGTATTTAATTGACTCAACTGCAATTATAGTGTATATATATATATACATATATTTTTGCTGTTGCAGTTGTTGTTGTTGCTGTTGTTGCACATTGCTGTGCAGAGTGTCTTCTTCCTGCAGATAAAAGTCAAGTCGTAAATACTAAAGAAAAAGAGAGAAAAAAGCTAGCCTATAATGATTTCGCATAAATCGTGACTACTCGCCAAAATGAAAGGCGAGAATTTATACTGCCAACCAGCAACAACAACACCAACAATACCAACAACGTACTACAAGCAATGTCTGCTATGTTGTTGTTGTAATGTTGGTATTGTTGTATTTACAATGTATCTACGCGAAGCTTCACAGATACGACGACACCAAAAGTCCAGAGTATGAGTAAAAGCAAAGCGCGCATCGGGTGTCGGTGTCAGAGGCTAGCCAGCTAGATGGTCAGTACCGGACCAAGCAATACCACCAAAAAGAAGAAAAAAATCACAACAAAACAAGTGAAATTGGTGGTTTGACAAGCCGAACACTAGATACGCTTTAATATGCCATTAGATACTAATATTTAGAAATTCTTTTATACAAAATAGTTTAGACTTCCATTTCACACATCGGTTTCGGGATCTACAACTTATTAGGGTTATCTATTATCTATTTTATAGATATACATTCCTCTTCTGGATTAAGATTCCGCTTCCGAAATTGTACATATGTATATTCCGATAAGTGTCGCTGTACCAACAAAATATTTCTTTGGACTATGGGTACTCAGAGAATTCGCTTCGTCTCTAGCCAAACAACAATCCGTAGATTTATAATCTCTAAGTTAATTTGTAATATTTATCTTCATATCTAGCGCGATGCGCACGACGATTATTGCAACAGATGGGAAGGTAGGGGTTTAATGTCTTCGTAATGGCTCAGGAGGAAAGGAGACTTGCTAAGGTGACTTCCAAATTTATCAGATCAGATTTATTGATCAGACGATCAGGTCTGCGTTTGAAAACTATACTTTTGATGTTGTCAAGGACTTCGTATACGCTAGCACCCCGTCATAACGAACAACGATTTCAGTATGGAGATCAAGCGAAGAATTAGTCTTGCCAATCGAACATGTCGTCGGAAGAAACTAACATTGCTTAACCTAACCATTTTACTTTACGGCATGTCTGATGCAAATATTCTGCAGTGTTTGATAGAAAGGCCACTTACGCGTTGATGACGTCTACTGCATTCGATGGAATGACGAACTATATAAGATCTCCGGCAATATTGACATAGTCAAGCGGATAAACATTTAGCGGCTCCACTTGCTCGATCATGTTGTATAGATGAACAAGCACCATCATCGCAGGTTGTAGGAAACCGGCTACGGGTTGAAGCGTGCCTTCGTTAGAAGGACTAGGTAGTGAGCTCATTAGCTCTTGTTATGGCCAGTAAAGAAGATAATGGGGCTCTTTCTTCGCGAAGCCACTTGTGCTGCCCTATTAAAACCAACTAATCGCGTTGATAATATACCATAGCCAAGCGACCCGATTCCGTTCATTAACTACACTCCACCATGGGAATATAGCCCAGTTGTTGTTGTTGTTACCTCAAAATAGTTTCGCTTAGCTATGATACGCAATAAATCATTGAAATCTTGATCAAGCCTATGAACTTTAACTTTCTCCCATATTCAATTTCAAGTGTCCCACAAACAGCTTGATAAAGTTATAGCACTCCTTATGATGGCAAGTGTATATACAAAATCAAAAAAAAAAACCCAAAAGAAAAACCTGTAGCCCAGCTCCAAAATAGCAAAAGAAAAAAAAAACCCATTTAGCACTGCTTGACTTGGTTTGACTGGGTTGCTGCTTGGCTAGGGATTTTTTGCCATGGCCACATTGCCAAATCGTTAGCACTTGGACGCATAAGATATCCAAGCTCATCATCAACATCATCATTGTCGTCAGAGTCAGCGTCAGCGTCGACATTGTCAGTCGCCATCGTCGTCGTGGCGTTGAAAATCTCTCAGCATAACAATGTTACTTTGGCGGGGCTTAAGCTCTGTTGTTGGCACTGGCCCTGGCTTTGGATCTGGACCTCGGTGCACGGTCGGGACAGGCTTACTTCAAGTGTGTAATGAAATAAAAATATGTATTTAAACTTTATTTGATTGCTGTTGATTTGGGCGACAGCGTTGCTGGGCATTTTGTGCGCGTCACGCTTCTATGGCTCGCCGTTAGCTCCAGTGCCGGCCCCTTAGCATTTTCTCTTTCACCTCTGTTAAATCCCCACCACACTAAATCGTCACTCTTCGCTCTCTAATATAATAAACCAATTTAGTTTTTTCCTGCTGCTGCTGCTTCTTCTTCTTTTCCCGTCTCTTGACCATTTGCATGTCGTCTTTGACTTTGAGTGTGAGTATCTTCCGCTTTTGGATATTTGTTGCGTGGTCACTCCCCTGGCAATAAATTTGGTAGCTAAGCAACCATTGAGGCATACAAAGCTCTGTGTGTGTGTGTGTGTGTGTGTGCCCATCATTAGGCTGACAAAAAGTTCTTGCATTCCAACTCATTTGTAAAAATCTTCCCATAATTAACGCGATGTGGATGACGACTTTTTCAATGTTGTGGATTTCTCCATGCCAAGCCGCACTTCACGCTTACTGCACACAAATGACATGAGACGCTCCCGAGACGTTCGTCCGTCCGTCCGCCGTCCAGTCAACATACAATTGCAATTGCCTTAACCCTCTGCACTTCCCCTATTCATCTATTGTTATTTTCTGTTTGTCGTCCGTCTGTCTCTCTCTCTTTGAGTGTAGGTGCATTGGCAGAATTATTAAAAAAAGAGACGAAATAAAAAACCGAAAAGTAAAGCAGACACAGGCAAACATTGGGTCCCGTGCCCGTTTGATATATTGCAGGCATCCGGTGGACAGTAGTCACTAGAGATGTGCGACAAAAAAAAAAAACCCCCCTTAACAATTGTAGGGAATTTCTATTTAAAGAAGATATATGAGTTGAGAATATTAATATGGTATCATAAATTTCATTAAAACTACACTGAGAAAAAAAAGTTGAGAAATATTTTATCAGAATTCAAGCCCCACAAAAATCGGTCGGTGACCAAATATATCTTTTAATTAGGGATGCTCGATACCTAAAAAAAAAATAGATTCGAAGTATTGAGTATTCCAAAAAACTCGATACCGATTCGATTCTCCCAAAAAAAGAAATCGATATCGACGGTATCGGTAGCCAGATCTTTAAATCGCATGGGCAACCACCACTTTTTAGCAAAATAAATTTCAAGCGTCAAATGTAACCCGAAATTTAGCTCGATACCGACGATTAATCGAGAAACAAAATATCGGTGTCGAATATTTAGTATCGTCTTCGATATTCTCTATATTCAAAATATCGGATCGGTATCGCGCATCCCTACTTTTAATCCAAAAGCAATTCATCGTTGCGCTAGAAGATTTTTTGGGTGTCTTGTTTTGATTGTTCTTGACTTTTACAAAAAATGTTTAATCCAATGCGATTCTTCGATAGAATTGATTCATATGTCAATCAATACAGTAACAAAAACTTATACAACTTTTATAAGGACTCGCTGTTTTAGAGTTTTCAAGAACCACAAAAAGTTTATGACTTCAACATGAAAAGTTTTGCATGTAAAAAGCTTGTGAAACTTGTTTATCTTCCAGTTACGATTAATATTTAATGCACAACTTGAAATCAAACAAACATCTGTCAGTGTAATCTATTATTCGATAGACATAACTATCGCTCATCTCTAGTGGTTCATTCGTTCGAATCGAGTGCAGACAGTAGTAGACATGATGCTGCAATATACATATAAACTAAAATGTAGCCCCATTTCTTTACCGTAGAGTTGTATTTTTTTTTTCAGTCTTTCCCAGCCCAGCTTTGGGCTCTTGGACTGTCTCGTTGTCATTGTCAACGTTGTTGTTGTCACATTGTTGCCGAGTTTTCTGCTCCCGCTGCAGCTCCATTGATGATCATAATGATAATGATGCTGATGATGAGATATTTGTTGCCTACACAAAACTTCCAATAAAAGGTGTAGTCAAGTTGTAGTTTTTCCTCGTTTTTAGTAGGGGGCTTGTAGCTAAATATTTAAGCAGCACAAACAAAACAGTTAGCTATGCTTGCAACAAACAACAGCAACAGCAACAGCAACAACAACAACTACAACAATCGGCCCACATAAACGACGTATATGAGAAAATTTAAAGCTTCCCTATAAGATACTATAATACTATTCGAAAGTTTGTTGGACCAACTTGCAGGTTCAATCACTAATTTAAAATGTTTTCATTGTCGTTTTAATTAAATATTTTCAATTTTATAGGCTCGTTTGAATTTGCATTTTGATACGTCTGCCACAGAAAATGTATCTATTTATTTGTTGTTGGCCGGCTGTGAAGTAGAGACGAGAGAAAAGCTGCTTGGATCGTGAGACTCTAACACCTGGTGGTCTTTTTTGCCTTTCAATACATTTTCCATTTCCGTCACATTTTTTTTTTTTTCTTTTTTTCGTATTTTGTTCGGTTCATTAGTTAGGATTAATGTACAATTATGTCGCATTTCGAGCCCTTAATAGTTGTTTATTTATACAATTTAGAAATTGAAAGCTCACATAAATTGAATACAAAATGATGTTCTTTGTTATTTAGTAGCAGCTCTATAAGGCTTAGCATAGATATTTGAAGGAACCGCCGCCGCACTTGGAAACCTTACAGAAATATAGAAAACTTTTTTTTGGGTCTAAGCCAACAGTGAAAGTTCTTAAAAGCTTTAAGAAATTTTATATTCACTAATTTAGAACTAAGTTCTTTTCTTTCAAATGAGCTCAAAATATTTGAAGATACGTTTTTAAATTATCTTAATAACTTGAAGATCTTGAGTGACTTAGGTGCCGCCTTTACCTGTCATATTTAGACATGGAAAACATATAACAATTAAAAACTAACCATTGAAAGCCTGTCAAAGTCTAATATCCCTCCGATTGTGGTTTAGACCTTAACTTCGTTGGAAGACTCAAGTAGCGCTAGCGTCTTTAGAAAAATAAGAAGATTCTCTTAGTTCATTTGATACAACATATTCTGTGCAAAGTAGGCATTTTCATATGGGTGATCTTTCTCTAATTGAATTAAACATTTCATTACACTTAATACGCTATTAACGTTTGTAAAAGTTTCAATGGCACAGACATTTCTTTTTTCGAATATACCATTTAGCTATCGAAGTCTTAAATATCTTGTCAAAGCACAAGACAAGCAATAAACGTACTAACTGTCCTCAGTAGTACTCATTTCTTGAACTACAAATCGTCAAACGAGGCAATCAAAGACTACTTTCTAACAGCAACCGGGTGTTGCTCTGCCCAGTCCTCAATCCCCAGGCGTTAAACTAAACAAATGCTTAACCCTAATACCCCAAACACTTGGCTACAAATGTGGGATAGGGGCTTTGACAGCAATGTAATCAACACTTTTATGTGATCCAAATCCAATTCACAACTAATTACAAGAGTTGATGGCCAACTTGCCAACACGTTTCCTAATTAATGGACTATTAAAACAAGCAGTAACTAAACAATGCGATTTGAATTCGTTTGTTTATGTATACATATAGTTATAGTGTCGGAACTGGTTCCTTGTACCATATAGTACTTATTTTCTATGTACTTATGGAGTGGCAACATATGTT
Source organism: Chymomyza fuscimana (assembly GCA_949987675.1). Classification (NCBI taxonomy): domain Eukaryota; kingdom Metazoa; phylum Arthropoda; class Insecta; order Diptera; family Drosophilidae; genus Chymomyza; species Chymomyza fuscimana. The sequence continues at coordinate 102,291,183 of OX465089.1, forward strand.
GTTGGGTTTTTACAGCTGTTCCATATGACTTGTTTAAACAAAATTAAACCAAATCGATTGCACTACAAACGTATTAAATGAAGACGTAAATCAATATGAACAAACACACAAACAGAAACCCAGAGTTCCACATAAGATGGTTGTTCAAGATAGGTTCCTTCTTAACAGCAGCAAAGTGGTTTTCCGGTAAAAAGAAGCACACACACAAAAAAAAAAAGACGACATAATGTTGAGAAATTAAAGCAAAGTGTCCGCGGGCAATGTACTGAACGCACTAGTAAGTGGCAGTGGCGTAGTTAAGTTATTGCAATGGGGGTTTCATATAAAATACTTTGAAATTTTAAAGTTTTTAGACTCGTCTAGAGTATAGCAAAAAATACTATCTCTCTTTTGGATTTGATTAATTACTTTTTGTATTACATTTACAGAACTTTTGCAATATGAACATCTTTGGGCATCTTCCTTATCAATTTACGGTAAAAATTGCATTACATTTAGTTAAGTCAGAATATCAATAAATAGTCGAGACGAAACCTAAAAAACCGAGTTTGGACATTTGGATTTTTTTTTTACGAATCCATTATTGTGGCCGTCGGTAGCGTAGTGGTAGCGTACTCGCTTTACAAACCGAAGGTCGGTGGTTCGAATCCCCGCAGTAGCACTGGTTCATTTGTCACTAGCACTGGCATCGCTAGCTTAAAGACGCTATTTGCCAAAGAAAGTCTCTATTAATTAAAGACACCGCCGTTCGGATTCGGCTATAAACTGTAGGTCCCTGATCTCTTTGAACAGTTATTAATAGAGATCCCCATGTCCCGCCCAGGGGCGACTGACAAAAAAAAATTGTCAGTCAGGGAATTATTATATTATTATTATTCAGAAACAGATTGTTCGATGCGACATTCTATCTATATGCTTTGAAGCCTTTGGTATATTGTATTCGTAGTATTCGGCCAGCATATTAATAAATCAACAATTATGAATTTTTTTTTTACCAAAAATAGCATTCTAACCATTAACCATTCCCTATATTAGAAAAAAAGACAGAAATATTTCTGTTATTTAGTTGATTTACAATAAGCCCTGCTCATTTGGTTGTAACCCGAGTTACGCAACATTAACCAAAATCAAATTTTCAAACCAATTTTTGGGCTTGCTTATTGAAGCAAAACTTTATCGCTTGCCAAACAACAAAAAAAGGTAATTTTCTATTTTATTTTTTTTAATTTTTGGGTGTGCCTAAACTTCTTTACGCCTTGCCTATCTACGCCACTGACATGTATATAGTTTTGTTTATTTACACTTGTGCCGACAATGTCTTCGTCTACGTCTGCTCTTTTATGTGTGTGTGTGTGTGTGTGTTGTTTTTGTGCAGACATTTTTTAAGTGTAAGCGATTAGTGCAGCTCAAAGACAATGAAAATTTGTCACTTGAAAACAAAACGATTTCCATTTGACATCCAACAAATGAGACATAACTTTAAGTGAGTCGGTGTGAGTGAGTGTGTAAATGTGTATGTATATGTTTTGGACAGTACTTGTGTTGAATGTATTGGAAATAACAGACATATCAACAACAAAACAATCGTCATCAATGATTGTTATTAGTACATTGCTTTGGAGCATATCTAATTTGCTATTGACGATGACAACAACGTACAACAACGACAATGGCAGCCGCCATCACTAAGCATACAAATTGTCGTAAAACATTAGTGTCCCCTGAGATTAGAGCTACCAGCAGCAATGGGAATACTAGATACGAGCAAAAGTCTGGCTCATCGCCCTTTTATTTGACATAGGCAATATTTATTGCGAATTCATTTTAATGCAGGAAAAACTAAACATACAGTGCATTGAAGAAGTCTAGCTCTAGTTTAAGTTCATACGACAGTAGCTTGCAAAAATAGTTCGAATAACGTTTTGTTTGTTACTATTAGGAGTGCTAAGAAGTACGAAAGTATTTCGTAGTATGTAATTGTTTTATTATTATAAAAAATACTTTGATCGCATTGCAAAAAAGGTAAGGAACACCAGCATAAAAACTCTGACGACCAAAAATGTTTACACGGTTTTCAGATTGTTCCCTTAGCTGTGACTAAGAAAATAGACTTGGAATTTACAAAATCAATCGCAATTATTTTTGAAAGGTTTAAAATTCGTTGCGTCACACTGCGAGTGGTAGGTAGTTGAAAAAAAGTATTTTTAAGTTAGTTGTAATCTGCATCCAAATTCGGGGACTGTTTCTTTTTCAGAAACTATTTTATACATAGGGTACGTTTGAAGTGAAGCTTCAAGTCAAAGGATTTAGAGTTTTGACAATTTTTTAAATAACTCCCACAGTTGAACCCCTAAGATTAGGCAAAATTGTAGCAACAACTTTTCTTTTCCTGAAGAAAATTGTAAGCACTAGATCAAATAAGGCACATAGTAAAAATTTGAAGACCTGCTTTTTCACAAACAAATTTAGAAATGATATATTTAAGGTGAAGCTTCAAGGCAAAAGCATTTTAAGTATTGTCAACAACTGCCACAATTTTACCCAAAGGTTGAACTTCAAGTCCTTTTTGCCATTTCAAAAAAAACTGAATAAAATGTACAAACTAGAGCAAAAGATATTTTAAGATATTATTATGCTGATCATTTTGGTATACACTTTAAAAGAGGACTTACTTAATTCCTTGCAAATTTTAATACACTTTGTGAGTGCGACCAGAGTGCGCACATTTTATTGTGAAAATTTTGCTGTGCCTAAACTTTTTTGATTCACTGTAGTTACAACAGCAGGAAGCTCCATGTAGTACGTAGTACCAAAGCTGACAGGACAAGAGCGCACAGAGCAAAGCGAAAAAGCAAAATACGCCATCAAAATAAATAAAAACAACACACGCACACACACACACACACACACAGCTATACGTATTTGTGTATAATGAGCGACAGCCGACAGCGACGTAAAAGGCAAACGCGCAAAAGGCGAATTTCAGTAGCACAGCATTCGGCGCTACGCGCCAGAGTGTGATAGACAAAAAAAAAATAGTTGGTATAAGAGAGAAAGAGAGACGTAGCGGAACACCTAAATGAAATGAAATCCTTTGTGTGTGTGCTGCGCGTGTGTGCGTATTTGTTTGTCAACTGTCCAGCAAATATACAACAACAATTTGTGTTCTTATTTTACTTTACACCTATTCTTACAAAAATGGCTACACTTACCGTTTAGTTTAGTCAGTGCAAAGCAACACGCCGCTAATCCAAGTTATTTTATTATTGTATTTTTCGTTTAACTGCACACAGATACAAATATACACACATGCAACGAATTTTACACTCAAATACTACATGCAACTTTTTGCTGCAATTTAAATTTTTTTCTTTTCTTTATTATATTATTTGTATTAAGCTTTTATATTTCGATTTATTTCGCGCTGTTGCTAACTTTGTACCAATACAACAGAAATTCAGGAATTTCAAGTGGAAATCTTGTTTGAGCACTTTTTGATGCCAAACGACTTCGACTGCTGCTGCTGTTGGTGGCGTCGGCGGCGACGGCGGCACAGCAAATCCACTTTAGTTAAAGAAAAACACGCACACACACAAAACTTTTAGTTAGTGTTTAGTTAAGTGGCTTGAAAACGCGCGCTTTAATTATATATGCATTTGCTGTACAAGTTTTCATACACAATTTTTTGGTAGTTAAAGTTTTTTTTTCTTTGAAAATATTTCTGCTGCTTCGTTTTCGATGACGCCGCGAGCCGCGATACGTCCGTTCTGTTCGCTCGTATTTTTTTGTTTGTTTCGTTTACCAACGAATCGCGTTCGTTGACGATACAGAGAGGGCCTGGCACTTGACGATGTTACTTAACAGGGCCTGTCACTTGACGGAGCTGTCAAATTTTGTTGCAACTACCAATCGATAACATTGTAGCCGTATGAAATTTTCTTATCGATGTTTGGGCAACGATATTTTAATTAAATCATGTTTTGTTTAATATTTAATTAAATGTATTGATATAAAAATAGATTCGTTCTAAAACTGCAGTTAAGTTATTTAGAGAAATTATGCCTTATTAATATTTTTTAGTTAATAAAAGAAAATAACCACTTCTTTCATTCAATAGTCTTTTATTATTTCATATCTTCCATTAAAAGTAATGTAGCTTTTTTTTTGCAGTACAGCTTATCTATTATGTATGAATATTTAAAATTTGTTTTATCAAAAGTATGGAACTTAAATCGAGTATTAGTGATTAATTGTTAAAAACTGAATCACTCTTGTTAGAATTTCTGTTACATGCCCCACTGCTCGAAATATTTTCGACATATCCTTCACAGCAGCTTCAAAGTTTTTTGAAAATCGTTCACATTCTTTAAAAATGTCTGGCTAAAGACTGTGACCATGACCATATTACGCGCCAAGAATTCTTTCAATCACAATAGCCGCGCAGAAGTGTACTAAAATAATAAAAAACAACAATTTGTTGACTGTTACTAAAATTTAGTACAGAAGTAACGTATTAATATGACTTAAGGTAGCTCTTTGAATATTAATAAATGAATATTTTGTAAAATGTCAATGTGGACCATATGGTAGCGCTGTGATATGGCGCGCGTGCGTGCTTATTCGAAAACGCTGAGGATTAGTGTTTTGTTTTTTTGCCAATGAAGTCTGCCATCTGCAGACCTCAAAAAAAAGTGAAACGTAGTTAATTAGTAGAACTTTGATTTCCAAAATGAACTAGACTGCTTTGCTGTAGTTCCCATGAACTTCCGTTGTAATTTTGACTGGTCACGTATATAATAAACACACACACAACTATTCAATAATCGGCTTAAAATTTTTGACTGTCATATAAAAAAAAGTAAATGCTAGAGCCTTAACACAGCGGCACGTAGCCCACCTATTGTCTAGACGCCAGAGTCCACCTCTGGGCATAAGATATTGAATATATGACTCGAGGGGGTAGGTTTGGCTAGGCTTATAAGAATAAATGCATGTGTTATCGTCAGTGTCGTCAAATACTAATTAGTTTTTATTTATATGTATAAGTTTTTAATATAACTACAAATAATATTCGTATAACTACCGCTAATCAAGTCTAAAAGCAAGCAGATATGTGATTCGCATCAAAGTTTAGTTTATGTATTATTAGTCATTAAATCACAGATGTATTATTTTGCGTGCACTCCAGCTCTACGCCGGGTGTCTGATCGGGTGGCTCAGCGTTGAGCACAAGATTCTCAATGGAACGAAATGAGGCATCCTCCAGATGCGTGGACATTGTCGGCGGCCTAGGCAGCGTTGTAGCGCCCACTTGACGTTGTTGTCGATTACGCACGGAAGAGCGTAAAATGGTGACCACATCCTCGGCCGTATAGGGACGCTGGATGCCTACATGCTCTAGTGTAGGTGTCGCCGAGGCGGGCCTAGGCATAGTGCCCGTAGTTGTGTGCTGTTTGCGGCCCAGGGACAGCGTGCGCTGTACATAACTAGCCGGTCGCAGACCAATTTCAATGGATTCTGGACTGCTAGACGGCTGGGAGCTCGATCCTGAAGGATTGGTTAGTATGGTAAGATAATCGGGTGGCGCATGATTGGCAGCAGGCAATGGCGATTCTGCATCAATTGCAAGTATGGGACGCGTACGACTTGACGAGTCTCCAAGCACTCTGTAAAGGAGTTCAGTTACATTAATAAAAAGTTGCTCGCCTGGCAGTTTTCAATGCCTACCTGCGCACACTACGCCTGATGCTTTGCCGCAGAAGCTTCGCCAGTCGAGCACCCGTGGCCGTCGTATAGGAAGGCGGCGGTGTGTATTTGGGCGGAGCATCTTGCTGCGCATCATGCGGCTCATTGTCCTGCTGGTGATCAGCAAGATTGAGTCGGCCCTGTGGATCTCGCTGGCGAGCCGAAGTTCGACGTCTTTCGTCCGTTTCATCAGCGGGTCTATATAGCAGTTGAATGCGCTATAAAAATAGATAGGATTTAGTCATATCAAAAAAATTATTTTAAACTAGGAATTGACTTACCTCTAGTATATCCGCCGGTCCATTTGTCAAATACCTATAAATCTGCACAATTGCTGTTACTGGTATGACCAACAATACTCCAATCTGTATTAAACTGCCCATCTTGCGACTCCAGTAACTAAAATAAGACTTTCCCCGCCAGTAATAAAACTGATTCGAAAGCGAAGCCTTGTAGTCAATCACAGACAGGGTAACAAGTCCAATGGGCAAAAGGACATTCCAGGAAAGCGCCAGAAAGGCAGACATGGAGCCACACATGCGCAGATCATTAACTAAATCATCGCCATTGTAGGGACGTCCGCGTATGAGAAAGACACCAAAGATCTGAGTTGTCCAAATTATGGGTATGAACCAGGATCCTCCCAGTAAAAAGTCCACGTAATACAGTATGTTTATGCCCATTTCCGTGGCAAACGGAATGCTGAGCAAGAGACCAGTGACGCAGCTAAGCAGCACAGAGCTTGTCGAGTTGCCCAAGGCACTTGAAATGGGCTTCCACATGACGCACAGCTGCGCTAGTCCAAAGCCCGCAAACATGCTAAAAGCCACAGCTGCCCAAATCCAAGAGATGGAGTCACTAGCTAGCGAAAGCACCGCCGGAAAAAGTTCCGTTATAAAACGCAAGCCCTGAAATCCACTTTCACGATGCAACACAGCCGTTGGGCGACGGTATGTTTCTCCCACAAACGAGGAATAATGTGGCACCCAACTGGGCGGATATGAAAGTAGATCCGGATTCGTTGGAGCTTTTAAGGAATACACCGCCGTATAACTGTCTGGCGTTTCTGCAAGCATTTAAAATTAGTAGGAAACGATTTATAACAATTTACTTAAACTTACCAAAGGAACCAGGCACATAGATGTAGCCATGCTGTCGCAGTATCTGTGCACAGCAAAGCGCTAATAGAGCAGTTAATGACAGACCGAGTAGTGTGAGTAATACTAAGAGTATTGCATCGCGTCGTAGCGACGCTTTACTTGCAGCTGCATGACTGCGACTGGTAATGGCTATGACAGAGGCACCCAAAAGACCCCAAGTAAGAAAAGTCTCTTGTGTCGCAGCAGTCCAGGTCTTGGAATTGACAAGAAAGTCATCGAAATCGCTGGCAGCAAAAATGTTCTAAAAAAAAAAGAAAAATGTTCAGCATTATTGTGTCCGCCCTGCAAATTGAGTTCCTCTTAGCAAACAACCGTTTAGCTTACTTGCAACTTGGCCAGATCTACGATGCATAGGAACTTCATTGTAACAACCAGTAGCGTAATCAACGGCAATGTATTAATTATGTATATAAGCTTGCCCAGTGATTTCAGTCCTTTGCAGAGTATCAAAAAGACGGCCGCCCATATGAGGGCCAAATAAAAAGCCAGCTGCTAAAAGAAATGGATGTTAGTTGTGTCTATTTTTCCATGAAAGTTCTCTATTCAGCTGGGACTACCTACCCGATCGTTGACATGAAAGCGCACACCAGTGCCATCTCCATGCCTGGCAAACTGCAGTCGCTGCAGCACCACAACATTAAAATACTCAGCTACAGTCTGAGTAAGATTACCCGTGGCATTTTCCGCATCGTAGCGATACGGAAAAGCTAGTTCCTGCCAGCGATAGACGTTGCGTGTAGGCGTAGGAAACACATCACGTAGATAGACCAATATCCAGGCCACTGAAACCGTTGAGTATATTGCCAGAAAGCATTGAACCATTACTAGTGCAATGCCTACGCCACAGCAAATGGGACTTATCTTCCACATGGACACAGGACCCGCCTTGATTTTGGCGCCCAGACACATTTGCAGCCAAAATAATGGAATGCCAAATAATATGGAGAGTAGCAAAAACTGAAGCAGAAAATTGCCACCATAGTTAATGGTCAGCACGGCAAAGCGGCATATATTAAATACACCCAAAGTACAGCCAATTAAAGCTAGCGAACGGCTTCCTGCATGTGGCCAGAGACTATTGAAGCCGCATTTTTCACGCTGCTGCTGCTGTTGAAGCTGATGCTGCTGCAATCGCAAACAGTCCGGTTCCAAGGGCGTGGTACTGCATGTTGTGGTCTGATGCAGTTCCGTGTGATCTGGCGAAGAGACAGCTTCGGTGCTGGATTCGGAGCTACTGCTTGCTGAGGCTAGTGATATTGGGCTATGCATGCGTGAGGAGCGCACAGAGCTCAAATCCGAACCCATACATGTAATGAGCGTTGTTTCAGGCTGAGTATTTGACTGCTCCAACTGAACATGTGCCTGAGCAGGTGCGCTTTGCGGACGGCTGAGTAACACACTATGACTGGGACTGGCCAACGCACTTATGCGCGGATGACCTTCCATGCGGCGTCCATATTGACGTGGACGCTCCTCGCTGGAGGCGCGTGCCGTACGCTGTTCATTTTGCAACAAATTGTCAAATATGTGCGCTTCAGTAAGCATTTGCACAGCGCGTGCCTGAGGCTGGCAGTCGCCCTGAGAGAAACAACGGCGCATTTCCAAATCCCTCGGCAGATTAACTATAAGTGGAGGCGTCATATTGAGCGGCTCAATGTATGTGGCTTTGGTTTCAGCAACAGCTCGTTCATCATCAGCTTCAACCTCGGAGTTGTTCAACGCTCTGCGCATAGACTGTCTGCGCCAGACATCAACTGGAGCAGCTGATGTGCTAGTATTGCTTGCATTTTCCAGCGATGTATGCGAGGCTAAAACATTAAAAAAAATTAAATATTGACTCTTTAAAAGCAAAATCAAACATATTTACATGATAGAGGCTGCGCCAGCGAGCAGCTGTAGGTTTTGCGCATCTGATGCCCGCGCTTAAACTCTGAATTAATTGCCGGATCCTCAGACAATGCTGCTTTCTGTGTTTTGTGCTGCTTACGTTTGCGACTCAAAGGCAAAGTGCGCGTGCGCGGCTCGCGTGTTAGGCTTGCATTTGCGCAACGTGTTGCCAGTGCCTCCTCTCTGCTGAAAGCATTGTCCATCTCTTCCAGGTAGTTATCCAAGTCCATTAGATAATCTTCCACCTTATCATCATCGCTGCCGCTCGAAGAGGCGCCAGTGCCATTTAGCTGCGAGGCGCCATGTACATCCAATATGGCATCCAGCTCATTTAGCACGCTAAGTGCTTCATCCGGCGTGCTGTCGTAGGTGTTTGTTGGTTTTACTGGCGTACTTAGTGAGACTTCTTCGCTGGCACAAAACGCATTGTTCTCCATGTTTGTTGGCGTCGTTGTCATTTTGAAGCTAATTGGCTGCAGTGCGCAGGCGCGATTGCTTTGCTGATGAAAGCTCTGCGGTGTTTGCTGCACCTCAATCAAATCTTCATCGCTCAGCTCATCATCGTAGTAGTCACAAGCTTGTTTTATGGATTCGCTGGATAAACTGTGCGATAGGCCATAACGTTCTGGTTCAGTCTGCGGCAGCTGTTGCTTACGTCTGCTTGATGCTGTTGTTGTCTTATTACGATTTGGCAAACTAGCGTAATCATTAGAATTACGCATAAAATCCCTGCTCATTGCGCATTGAGCTTGTTCTTCACAATTATTCATAGCGTTTGCATTGCCGCTTCTTCTATAAAGTATTGCACAGTGTTGGTCAACGCTCAATTTGTCCTAAATAATGTTTCTTATACACTTAAGTCCTTCTCGGCGTTGCCACCTGGTGAAAATGCAACAAAAGAAGACGTTACAATTAGACAATAATGTGAAGAACAGAGTTCACAAAACGTTTTTTTTTTTGCACGATTTGTTTTAAAATAAATAACAAAAATGCATTCAAATGCAAACAAGCGTGTGCTCCATGTTACAGTAGCTTTTTCACGTGAATGAGCAAACAAAACAAATGCGACAAGCCGCAGATAAATAGCTAAAATAAAATAATAAAAAAAAGCAGCCCAACGTCGGCGTCGCGCATGTTCATTCAACTGATCAGGTGAATGTACTTCCGTTTATAACTTTTTATATGGTTGTTATAGTATAATATATTTGTATATGGTAGATATACTGTGCATGTGCATGATATACGCGTACACGTACTCTTTATAGAGTTTCTTGATGTCTGATCTCTGATGAAAGGGAGTGGCAAAAAGTGACTAGCCACGATCGTTGACACGTTACCTCGATTAAGGCAGCAACAAATGTTGGGCTACAACTACCAGATATGCCAAGATCGCGGGCATAACTCTTGTTTTTTTTTTCGTTTTTTTTGGTTGGTCTTTATTATTTTGCATAAAACTCTAACCGTGACCTTCTCGAAGAGCTTTGTGGCTGTTATTTTTCGAGCCATAAAATTTAATACAAAAAACGAACTTGTATACAAACAGGCCGTGCAACAGCACTTTATTTCAGCTAATAGAATAAGCAGCAAGTTGTTTATATGTATATGTATATTAATTGTTGACTCAAGAGGTCAAATTATTTAGCGTGAAAATGCCATTGATCGAATTCACACAATGCGAATATACCAGTATACGTCGTACCGTTAAATTTCGCTCCCATTTCGCAAAATGAAGAAGCAGAATTACTAAATAAGCCATTGTCGGAGTAAAAGTAAACAAAACAATTAGTGCTGCCACACGAAAAACTGCAACGGAGCAGCTACAAAAATAACCTTCACATCGAGTATTTATTAAATTGGCCAGGTGCAGCAACTTGTTTTGATTTTATTGCAAAAAAAAAATACCATAAACATATAGCAATTACAATGAAATTGACATTCACCAAACAACAAAACTAGTCAATCGACAGCGATGCCTCACGCACACAAACAAAACAAAAGCAGCGCGGTGTTTCCCAGTCAGCATTTTGGCAAAGTCTCTTTACTGTGAAACGCAGCTCAGCGAATTGAATTTGGAATAATGTGAGAGTTTGTATCAAAATTGTTTTCGCAGAAACATGTGGATAACGCACTACTATAAGCAGTATTTTATGTCTTTGAAGTGCAATAATCAACTATATCTCTTAGTTTTCTTTCTCTGGTTCTTATCATGCCCAAACGCTTGCTTGTGCATTCAAACTTCCGTTCATTGCGAGCGTAGTTTTCCAACATCTGGCTTAATCATTACAGACAACGGAAAACTATTGCTACCGGAAAAATTACCACAATGTATTGGCATTCAAATATAAACCAAATAAACAAACATACACCCAAATACACTCTTATGTAAAATACCACATATAACGACATAGATAAACGTATTTTGAATTGAATTGCAGTTTAATTTTAATAACTTTTAAGCTTACAGCTGTTTAACTATAGTGAGCAAAGTGATTTTCATTACGACCAATCTGCGCTGGCCATTGTTTAGATAGGAAAGTGAAAAGCGTCCGCAGGCTAGGCGTCACTTTCACGCAAAAAAATGTTTGCTGGGTTAAATCACACACACATGCGCGCAAGCGCACACACACCGTGACAACAACAATAACGTCTCTCAGCACAGCATTCAACAAATTATAATAATTTGATCTCGCTGAAGCAATAATACTTAACAAGCAGTGAGAGTTTCGACAATTTGCTCAAGTGTTTTGGTTATTATTGGTTTTAAGCATTTCAAAAATTCTAGCTAAGTGGCAACCCCCAAGCTAACTGTGCGTTGCTGTAACTTGCATTACTCATGCACACACAAGCATACTAATACATGTACATATGTGTGTAATTGCATATTTAATTGAGTTCAATATGGAATGCACCGGGACATCATAAACATACACACACACAGACACACTCTGTGTCTGTTTGTCAATTGCAAAACAAACGAAAATGTACAAACAATAATTTATGTATCTTTACGGAAGAACACGATGGCTCAGCAGCTACAACTCACTGCGTTGTTCGAATACTTTTTTAAATAAGCAAGCGAAACTCGAACACGCACACATACACTTACAAAAACACTCACAATACACGTGAACGAAAACACACAAACAAAGTTGAGTTGAGTATGGCAATAACTTATGCTGTGTTTACACTGCGTCACGGAACGGCACAATAGCTTTGGCACAGATGCAAAATGTCACGGGAATACTTTTTTCTGTGTAATGCTGCGTGTGTTACAGAACGTCATAATACTTTTTATCAATGCATTGAAACAAATAATTTTCAACGGCCAATTCGTACTTGAAAAGGATCTGAAGCAACTTTAACGACAACAGCAAACATTGTGTACACTTGTTGCTTTACATAATTTGTAGCCAATTGTTGCGACACCAGCTTTTACATGAATCGGCACAAATGCCTCATTTGTTAGCCAATGTAAACTTAGCATAAGCTTGTTTGGTTATAACTAGGTGTTCTTATAGCAACGCAGTCAACAACAAAACAAAAACTGCTGAGTTGCGGTTTTTTGTAACTTTTGCGGTTGGGGAATACCTTGGCCATTGGTCATGATGCATGATGCGACAGCGCCCGAAATACACGCAAAAAGAAAAAGCTAGGCCGCTGGCGTCAGCTGTTTGGCGTAAAATCGAAACGAAGTTGACACCAAAAAGTGCTGTGAAATTGCGCGTACTTCTGACACCAATTTCCGTATTGAATGAAACCAAAACGAGTTGTCGTCATCATCAGCATTGCCTGAGAATGGCTGCAAAGTATTTGGAAATCCAAACTGTAAACATAATGACCAAGGGCCGAGTAGATCATGAGCCACCGACCTTCTAACTGTACACTTGCTCCACCTTTCTACATTTGTATCTGTGCACATATATGTACATGTTTATGTGTATGCATGCCTATGATTTGTTGGTAAACTCTCGGGAACGTTCACTTCAAAATGATGTGTGCCTGTAAGCGTGTGCGTTGCTTTGTGCTTATTTCGAAACGTAAACGTTTAAACAGCAGCACAATTTAAAGAAGATATTGTATTTGTAACGCGAGTGACTTACGAAATATGCTTGCCACACAAACACAATAACGAACGAACGAATGAAAAAGAAAAATGGGCTGCATTGCATGCAACAAAACGCTGCAATGTAGTACATAGTACTACACTTACACTTATGCTAACTCTCGCTCCGACTCACTCACGCACTTAGTAAATATTAGTTGCTAGCGCACACACGCACGAGTTTTACTCACACTTAAATAAACATACACTCACACACTCGCGCGCACTTCGAGAGTCTCGGTCTCGTTTTGTATTATTTTGTTGTATCTTGTTTTCTTCTAAATTTATCGCACTACAATTCTGTTTTGTTGCTGCTTTTGTATCTGCAAGTTTCGCTGCGAGTTTCGACCAGCTGCAGATACTTGATACCGCGCTACGCGTTGTGAACTTAACAACATCAAAACTCAAATAACTAAATACGCGCTAGCTAGAGCTGGCATATTGCACACGCAAACTAGTTCGATTTGTCTCTTATCGAACTGCAGCTTATCGGTTTGTACGTTCGTTACATGCTATCGATAGACAGATAGATATTTTTTAAATTTATTACTTATCTAGTAGCACTTGCGCTTATCTATTGGGTGATTGCCCCCTAATTGGGTTTTTAAATGTTTATAGACTTAAAACACGTAATTACTTCGCACACTACGTGTTGAGCACCTAAACGGCTGCACAGTACGTGACTTAGATTTATACCCAACAGCAAGCGCGAACACTTGCTTATCACTAAGAATGGATAAAAAGTCTGCAGCAGCTTAATAACATTCATGCATCTACATTAATGCGTGTATTTCATTAATTTCAAGTGTATACAATAAAATCTGCACGATAAAAAACAGTTTCAACAAAAACACATTTTCACTATACAAATCTTTAGATTAGTATTTTTGCATTAAGAATTAGTAACATTAACCGCCATTTTTAAAGTTACATTAATAGAGTTAACAAAAAACAGCAAATAGACGTCTATGCCACCACCCTTAAACAAGGTAACTAATTGCTAATTGCACTATGTATTTGTTTATGTGTGTGTTCAATAAATAAGATATTCTTTAACTAAGATAAAAATGTGCGCACAAAACCCTTGATGTCTGCACGGCACATGGGACAATTGGTGACGCTGGGTGCACACTGATTGCAAGTGGCTGTAAAGTAAAAAGTATTAATTCACATAAAACTATTCAGAACTTTTTGATATACGCACCCAAATGACCGCAGGGCAAGAAAACCACGCCAACCTCCTCATCTAGACATACCTTGCACAGGCGTGCGTCTTTAAGCTGTCGATTTTCTTCCTCTAACGATATATTGCCGTTGGGCGTGCTGGCATGACGCGGCATGACGATAGCATGGGCGTCTGACTGCTCAGTTACAGAGGGCATTTTCTGTGTTGGCTTCTCTACATCCGTGGCAGTGATGCACTGGGACACCGCTTTGCTGGTCGTGGCACAGCTATCTCTAGCTACTGGTGGTGCCGTAGGCTCTGGCAAATCGGGTGGCAGCAGCTCAAACGCTTTATCTGGTCCCGCCTCGTCGAATATTGCATGCAAAAGTTCGTCCAGGGTATCATAAGCACGTCCACAGCTCGACAGTCTACGCTGTACAGTATTACGCACAACGCCACCGTCTATGCCCAACGCTAATGCTTCACGCACTGGCCCTTGCGACATTACCTCTTCTATGTTGCTGGGCGGAGGCGCAGAAGCAGCCGCTGTCGCTCCAGCTGCTTGTGATGTTTCTTGCACTTGTCGCACAAAGTTTAAGCCCTTGGCAAGCAAAACAAACTGGCATTGGGGCGACCATTTGGCATGCTCAAACCAGGGCTCGTCCGACTTTTGCCAGGAGCGCAGTCCAATGTTGCAGTGAAAACAGCGTACTTGATCGTCTATCTTTTGGTAATAGAGCCCAGCCTGAGCCAAGGGCTCAGCTGGCTGCGTGTCTTGTATGGGCCAATCGCTAAATGTGCGCAGACGGCTTTCCAGGCAAGCGTACTTTTGTTTTTTGGGTACTGATGTAGGTTGTATGCCTAGTTCCTGCAAATCTTTACTTTTGAATTCGATTAAGGGACCCAATTGTACGCGCGGACAGTTGGGAAAGAAACGCTGATGCTCATTAAAGGCATTATCGTTTTTTTCCCATTGGGCAACGATGCCCTTGCACCAAGCACATTTGACTTGATCGTCGCGATTAAAATAGTAAAAGCCAGCCTTCGCCAAGGCCAGAGGCGCTACGTTTGTGTTCTAAAAAAAAAACGAGTTAAAGAGACTGAAGCTACTGAATCGTAAAAACTTACAGGCCAATTCTTGAACGTTTTCAGGCGATTAGATTCAATTAGTAGATCCGAACTGTCGCATTCGCTTGTGCCCGCGTTATTTAAGAAGCTGTTTCCTCCGCTATCGTTTGACTGACTCATAGGTATATTGCCGCAATGATTAGGCGCCAACACCATGGAACAAATCGGTGAAGAGCGCCTGTGTCTTTCGGAAACCTGATCACCATATTGCCACTGGTCTACGCGTATGTGACACCAGTTGCATTCGGCCTCTAGCCAATTGCCAGTTGCAAAAAAACCATTTTTTACCAAGTCAGCGACGGAAACCGGAGCATTTGAGGGCCATTGCTCAAATGTGGAAAAGCGTTCGCTTTCCATTTCCAATGGTCGACGCTCGGCCATGTTGTTGATTGGCACGAGTTCCGCCTTGCAAGTTCTTCCTCTTTTATTAACTAAAACGATGTTTACATCAACATCTAATTCTAAACACGACAAAGAATTTAAAGCAAACAAGAAAAAGCAAATTACGCTGCAAATCGCTTAATTTATTGATTGCTGCCCAGCGGTGATGCCAAACTTTGTAAAGTCAGCTATGCATACAAAATGTGGCAACGCTCAAAATTTGTTTCAAACGAGTTCAGTTGCAAATTTGCAAGACTTTGTTAAATATAAAGAATTGATAGTTACCTAGCAATTAATTTTTTTGTTTGCCTTTGTTGATTATTAAAAAAGTGTCGAGTAAAAATTGGAATGTCAAAGTTTTAGCCAGATGAATTTATATTGAAATCCAAAACTTGTGGCTATGGTCGAATATCTTATTCCAATTAAAATACAAAATCCCATTTAAAAAGAATTGTAATCTTTTATTTATTCATTTTCTTTATACTACTGTCCAAATTTTAAAAAGCAAGACGTTTCTCGTGCCTGTTGCTTTTTGTCAGCTATGCGGGAACCAAATTGTATGGCACGCTTTTTGAGCAGCGTCGCATCACGTAGTCCCAGACGATATCCATACAGTCTAAGTAGTAGCTTATCACCAACGCCCTCTGCTAAATTGAAGCAACAACGCTGCTGTGGTTGCAGCGAGCGCACAAATTGCACAAGATGTTCCTCAATAAATGGTGCACGTGCCGTCTTACCGCTGTCAGCTATGACGCGGTCATCACGTGCCAGATTTCTAGCAGGTATACGTTGCCAGTCCATCTCCAATTCTTGCAAAACGGCCTGCTGACGCATCTGTTCATCGCCAGTGCAACGTCGATAAGCATTGCGATGTCGTATATAACCACCGAAAAGCTCATCAGCTCCACTGCCCAAAAGCGCCACACGGGATGAGGATTGTGCAGCTGAGGCAGCAAACCAAAATGCACAGCCTATAGATTCGTCCAACACCGTTCCTAGTGGATAAATTAGCTGTCTAATGTGAGCCCCCAGCTGTTGCTTAAGCTCAGCACGTGTTACATTGACCTCAATTAGCTTCCACTGTCTCTGGGGACATAAACGTTGCAGTTCAGCATGCGATTGCACAGCAGTAAGCCGATCAGGCACATTCCAATCTAATGCTGCTGTTCCATTTGTTACAATACGCTCAAATGCCACATTAAAGAGTTCAATGGGTTCTTGGCTAGGCACAAATGTATCTGCAAGTAACGCTAATATGCTGCAGTCTATGCCGCCAGAGTAAAGCAGGCATATCTTGGCGTGCGAGCAGCTCAAGCTCAGTGTTACCGGTGGTTGCCTTAGGCACTCTCTACAAAACGGTGCAGTGTGTCGAATTCGTGCAGCCACTGAGTTTTGCAGCAGCTTATCCAATGTGTCTAAGCTGTCAAGCACAGCTGGCAAGCTTAGTAGCTTTTGGTAGAGTGCTTCAGGTTCATAGGCATTGTTGCAGTGTTCGTAAAAGTCAAAAGCGGGAATCTTTTGTATTTTTTCAATAAGCCATTGCGGTGCAATTAGCTGATCCACCTGCGTTTTCCATTTCATTGCAGCATCCAACATGTTTAATTGCTCAACGGCGCCTTCATTTAAGGTCTGCCAAGGATAGAGCACACATTTACTTAGATCTTGAACTTGCACCTTGTATAGGCCCAGTGGTGGTAATTCCAGTGCTTTTATAGTATCACTTTGCTGTTCCAAGTAATAGGAAGTACTGAGCAGACACATAGCTTGCATTTGCCGTTCTATAATAAGTGAATTTCTGCCTAAGGCATCTCGCGCAAAGTACAGCATCTGCTCTGCTTTATTAAACAGCACCAGACAGTGTGGACCCTCTAGCCGCTTTAAAAGTTTTAATTTGTCAGCATCGTTTGTGCATAAAGCAAACTGCTGGGCTAACCAAGCGCTGTCTGATAAGTTTTTGGGTTTCTCTTCATCAACATTATATAAATCACCATTGAACAGTAGCACAAAGTCGCCCAGACTTATGGGCTGCACTTGTGGAGTGGCTCCCTGCTGCCACAAAACATTTCCAGCTAACATAACATGTTCCAGCTGCACGATGTCTTGGGCATCAGGTCCACGATTATGCAGCAATGCGGCCAAAGAGCTGTGTAAAAGACAGCTTACATTGTTATCACTGCTAACAGCACAAAAAATGCCGCACATTTTTCAAAACATTAAAAGCTAATTACAACAATTAATATTAACTTAACCCAAATGCAAAGTGTACACAAACCAAATGTAAACAAGAATTAGAACATGTGTTGTGTTGTTGATCTGGCAACGCCAGCATTTGTTTACCATTAAAATAAACACAAAAAGCGCAATTT
The DNA here is from genome assembly GCA_949987675.1 of Chymomyza fuscimana. Lineage (NCBI taxonomy): Eukaryota > Metazoa > Arthropoda > Insecta > Diptera > Drosophilidae > Chymomyza > Chymomyza fuscimana. The sequence goes on from OX465089.1 coordinate 102,309,117, forward strand.
ATAAATAAACCCGCCTGCACAAAAATTCTTGAAAAAGTAATTTACAAATCATAGAGGCTTTAAGCGCACCACATCCAGCATGTCTAAAGAGAACTGGATGGGAGAGCTGCCGCCAGAAGTTCGAAATTTATCCATCATTAATCTGGCTATACCAGGTATGAGCTCATCGCTCGCGTAATTAAACTATGGCCACTAATTAGTATGTATATAAACCCCACCCAGGCTCACACAATTCCATGACTTATGGCATTGACAGCAGCTCCCGACTTGCACCCGATGCGGAACGCAGCATAAGACGTTGGCATCGCTTCTTTCCCTGTTTTGTGCGTCGCTGGGCCAAGACACAGGGGGCTACTTTGTTGGAACAACTTCATATGGGCGTGCGTTATTTTGACTTGCGTATAGCGCAGAATGAAGGCAAATTCTATTATGTGCATGGGCTTTATGCCATGGAGGTGTATGAACCTTTGTTAGATCTGCTTCAATTTCTGGATGCACATCCCAATGAGGTTGTAATTTTGGATTTGCAACATTTCTATGCTGTGAACCATGAGCAACACAAACAGCTGCACAAAGAAATTTTGGAATTATTTGGAAATCGATTCTATGCCCCAACGGATGGCACGCTGCAAAAATGCACACTTACGCGTTGCGCGGAACTGCAAAGACAAGTGGTGCTTATATATCGGCGCTGTCCCGTTTCCTTGCCACAGCAATTCTGGCAGAGTAGTGACTGGCCTACGCCCTGGCCAAATAAGGCTAGCATAAAAGAGCTGCGTACATTCTTGGACGACTCGTTACTTTCGCGTCAGCCCACGCAAGGCTATGTCTCTCAGTGTGTGCTTACGCCATCTGGACGCTATATAGGCTTGCGCTTTTATTCGTCTTTGCAACGCACGGCAAAGCGTGTAGACAAAAAGTTGAAGCCTTGGATTGAGGTTCAAGATCCAGGTCCAATTGATGAAAAACTTTCACCCAGGGTCAACGTACTGCTTGCCGATTTCGTGAATCTTAAGGAGGCACAGTTTTGTAATTGGGTACTTGAACTAAACTCAAAGATAGAAGCTGGATTGCCAAGCGCGAATAACCAAGAAAACGTTTAGAGACAGGACATTTGTATACATACTAATTTCTTGTATGCGGTGATATTTTTTATACAAATATACGAATCTTCATTTTGGTTTTTTTTTTTTTTAAATAACAATTTTAAATCTGTCCATTCACAATACAGCACAGCAGTGTTGTCGCGTCGATATGTTTTTATCTATCGATGTATTATTTATCGCTATTACCAGTTAAAATAAAATTGAAATATTTAATGAGTCTCAGCAATTAATTAATTAAATAAAGATTCTTGTCAATATTTTCTTCAACGTTCTCACTTTATTGAAAAAACCTTAGAAAGACTTGAAACTATCATTTTAAAACCAAAGGCAGACGCACGTAGTGCGTTTTTGCCTACTGACTTCCCCGTCCTCGATTTGAGCCTTACTGGAAGTAGGTCCTTGGCTTTCTGTAGGAGAACAGCTTCCTGTTGCCCTTGTGGTGCACACGTGCCACCATTGGGAACTTAATCTTGGAATCGTGGAACTGCTTGACATGCACGCGGCGTGTCTTGGCGGCAGCGATCGACTCCACCTTGATGATTTGAATAGAGTGAGCCCGAGCACGATGACGTGCACCCATATCACGGTAGCACTGTGTTACGGCACCACCCACAGTCAGGTCACGGTACTCGCGGTACATGTTGTGTGTTCCCGAACGAGAATCATAACGCAGCCAGATGCCGAAGTTCTTGATCTTAATGGGGGAAGTTTCGTACACCTGTTTCAGGGAAACGATTTCACCGGTGGTCTTCTTGAACTTCTTCAGTTGGCGCAAAAAGTACCAGAAGCGGGATTTGGCCACAATGTTGTCGGGCGCAAATATGCGCATCTTGTAAAGAGGAGTTTGTGGCTCCTTGTCGGTTGGCAGCTTGCGGCCAACGACTTCGTATTCCTTCAACTGCAATTAGTAAGAAGTTATATTAATATTCATGCCGTGGTAAACAAATGCGGCAGCACGTTGGACGAACACACACACACACACACACACACATATATTTATACACATGCACAAACAAAACCCTTTGTAGGTTAAGTTGCAAGCGCACGCTAATTAACGTATTTAAGTACGATTTTTGAGTATTTTTTTATTTACACAATATGTAATTCAAGCGTATTTTGCTTGTTAACTTAAGCTTTCGGCAACTATATATTTGGGAATGCCTTTGTAGGCTATTTTTCAGACCGCTTTAGAACTGCTAGAAGCAATTTATATCTTTTACACATAAAATTCACATTTCCACTCAAAATGCCATTTGTATTTTATAGTGTCGTTGTTCGCCCATGTGTTGCACACATTTTAAAAGCATTTTGCATTTATTTATGCTTTATTTTTATAAATACTAACCAATCCCTTGGCTCTCATGATGACGGCGCTCGCGAAAAAGGAAACGGAAAGAGCATGTCAAGTCACAAGCGACACTGAACTCTAATTCCTATCGATATATATCGATAGGTACATGTGGCCAAGTTTTAGAAGTTTTTTATTTAACTGCAAGAACATTTACGTTTTAATTGCACTTTGTGTAAATTCTGTAAAAGCTTGAATTTAACTAAAAAAAATCAACTAAATTTGATGGCTACGTTAAATGCTAAATAAATATGCTTGCCAGGGTTGATTTTAGGCAGTCACCACGCTGCAGACTTTATCGTTGCCATGTCCACCCCTAGCTTCTGCGCGTGTTCTGCGAACGCCAAGAAATTTGCTAAAAATTTGTTTTTCACGCGAAATTTTGGCATTGCGCCATACAAAAACAAAAAAAACATAGTTAATTTACAATATTTAAATGTTGTACCATATTTTACAGGCAGTGCAATTGTTGCAAACAAGCTTAAAGTGTGCAAAAAATATGGCAAGAAAATATGCATAGCATGTTCTACCAGTCCAGAAACGCAAGAAGCGAAAATTTAATATCCATAATATGAAACGCACAAAAAACGGATATAATATTTCCATATATAATTTAAGCAAGGTGTAACTAAATAACAAATCAAATTTGTGAAATTCCCAGCATAAGAATTATAGTTCTTGCTAATTACGCAGCGAAAAACGCAAAATAATATAACAAATAAAAGAAGGAATTGTATAAGCAGCGAGTGGCTGCTGGCTGCTGTTGTCTACAGCGGGCGCAGCGGGGTGTTGTACGCCAGCGAAGCGCTAGTCTATAGAGCTACAGTGACGCGGCGCGCGTGCCTCGTTTAGTTCTGCACCGAACGTCCGAGTCAACGGTACGGTGTGTGCGCCTCTTTGTGTTTTCGCGCGTAAAATATTTCGTCTGCCGTCGCCGCCGCCATCTGCCCCTGCCCGTGTGAGCTGCCAGTGGGATTTTTACCTAAGCACCGCAATTACAGTTTAAAGCAGGTAAGCAATGTACAGTATTAAATTTTAAGGCTAGTTTGCGCAGACAGGAAATAATTGTGGCCAGTAGTTGCAAAATATTTAGCTAAATATGTTTATTTTTAGACGTTAGTGTTGCCTAGTAGTAGTATTTTTTAAATTTATTTTTATTATCCAAATTTATTTTGACATTTTCAATCATCACATCTTTCTCTCTCTCCGTAACACTTTGCCAGTGTTGGAAAAGTTGCCTCCAATGACCGGCATTTTTTTTTCTATTTATTTATTTATTTATTTATTTTGCTTTTTGTTTAGTTGTCGAATTTTTGATTTGTATTATAAAAGCAAAGATATGGCAGCGAAATGAATGCCAGTCAATGCTATAAAAAGGTAGTAAAAACATAAAGTTAATTGATTTGTTTGAGCGTTTAGTGATGGCTTTTTTATTTTGTTTTGACACGGCAGCGGCTAGATGCGAAACGATGATGGAAACGTTGGAGCAGCAACAGACAAAGATTACGTCCAACATAGAGCCCCTAGGAGGGAATGATACGGGAACTGCGGCTACGACAACAGTCAGTGAAGAAGAGGATTTTGAGGATGATCCGAGTGTGTCGGAGATTGAAGAGGCTGAGGAGGAGCAGCAATTAATTGAAAATTGCAATGAAGGCATAAAATCTGTTTTACACCAGGAATTGTGCAGTAAAGTGCTTAGAGAGAATGCTGAGCAGTTGGAAGCGTCATTAACAGAAAATGGTGTATCGCAGCCAGAATCTATAAAGCAGGAAACAGCTAGTCCAGTAACTGACAACGAGGAACTAGAACAACCAGCGCGTGCTACAGAAAATGCTGAAATTGCAGCTGCAAATGACACTGAAGTTGCTGAGAACGCGGTCAGTCGGGATGATAAGACACCTCAAGAATCCGCAGAAGCTGAAACAGTAGTGGTCAATACAGAAACTGAGCTGCAATTAGACAACGCAAATGATTCTAAAAATGAAACACCAACTGATCAAAACAAATATGACAAGAACGACGAATGTGTAGTTGAGCCAGTGCCCTCCCAAGAGGATGAGGCGACTAAAATATCCACAGAAATTTCTACAGTAGTTATAAAAGCAGAAATAGTACCGCAATCAAATGAGGAAATTATAAATGCGGGCCCAGCGCCCGCTATTAAAATTGAACTAAATTCTGAGGATGAGGATGATTGCGAAGAATGGGAAGACGCCTGTGAAGAAGCGAAACGACATACGGATGAGAGGAGTAATGCAGAAACTCCGAGCAGACGTTCAAGTAGCGAAAAATGCGATGACTCGCATACGCCAGAACAGCTCAAAGTCAAACTGCTTGCAAACGAAGCGCCTAAAATCAAAGTAAATGGTGCACACGAAGCACATCCTGTGCACCAAGCAGCAAGTGATAGCGCACATGAAATAAAGGAAGAAACGCAACATATCGCTGTACTTGAAAACAATTTTGATCATGGGGAACTGGATCAATCGCACGGTTCACAAGCGCTTGCAAATGATTACATGGAAAGTGAACAGACTAAAAATGAGGATGATGACTCCAGTTGCTGTTCCGCGCTATCAGATGACAGACAGGAAACGAACACAACGATTAATCCGAATGACTCACAGCTGACAAATATTGATGCTGAGACCTGCAGCAACAGCTCATACTCCTCAGCTTCACAGCAGTTGGTCATAGATCATCCGGAAAGTGAGCAAAACGCCAAGGTATTACCATTAAAGTTGTCACCTAAGCGCAGGCGCAGCGGCAGCAGCAACTTCAGTAGGCTACAGCTCAAGGCCAAACAGACATGCCAGCCGTCGACCCAACCAAAAGAAAGCGAGAACTCGCTTTTGCTGCAGCGCCTACAACAGCCACTGGCACCCACGGTGTCCCCCAGAGAAGTGAGCAATATGTTGACCTGTTTTAAGTGCAATGCGCAGAACTTTGAGAACTTTCAGCAGTTTAATGAACATCTGCCTATGTGCAATGTTTGGCCGGGTAGTAATGCTAATGCGGCTAAAAAAGACACAACAACCGCAGCAATTGTAGCTGATATCTCAGCGACAGTCGCAGCCAGAGCTGCGCCAGCCTCCATAGCCAGCTCTACTCATAAAAACAAGGAGCGCTTTTTTCGCTGCTCTCGTTGTAATACAGTGCATCAACGCTGGAACTTTTTTGTGCACATGCGCGATATACATCAGCGCTACATTTGTTTCTATTGCTCGCGCCTCTATGCAACAGTGGAAAAGCTATCGTTACATTTGGAGAACAAGCACGATATTGATCAGAGCCACTTTGCCATCGGTACTTGGCAAACACTTCAAAAAGATGAGGATTGTGCACGTCATTTGATATGCTGCACGTGTCAAGGAACATTTTTTCAGGGCGATCGATTCACGGATCACGACTGCGCCCAGTTTATGCAGCCCTGTACGCTGTGTGGTCTAAAGGGTTGCCACACCAATGGTTGCCGCAATAATAGCAAAAAGGCTGGTAGGCGGAAACGCAAGCTTAACATAAAAAAGACGCCAACAATTTCTGCGGAGAAGCCCAACAGTAAGTATTTAAAAGAATTTAAGAGGCATATTAAATTAATGACTTTATACACTCTAGTTCCAGTGCATACATGGCTACCGCCTGCGGAGGTGGAAGATACTCCAGTTCCAGGCGCAGCAGAGCCCGAACCTGAACTAGCGCCTATTCAGAAACTGGTAGTGCCTAAGATAATGCTGCGCGTGCCAAAGGAATTTCAAAAGTCAGTTGACGCTGCGATAAGCTCCACTGATTCAGATGAAGAAGAGTGCTTTGGAGAAGAACCGGCTGAGGTACCACTCTTGCAGCCGGAAATCGAACACGAACATGAGCATCCACAGCCAGCTTTCGAGTCGCAAGCAGCAATTTCTGAAGATACCGAAACGGCTACCGAAACTGCGTCTATAGTCCATGATGCAATGACATCGACGCCTGTTGCTGAGCTTGACGACTCAACCTCCAAATTGGCAAGCGTATTAGCTGAAATTGAACGAACTAAATTGGACATAGAGCGCACCAAAGCGGATATTGTAGCAAAAAAACATAGTAGTAAAACAGTACCTGCTGAGGAGCCACAGGAGCCGCCAGCAGCCGAACGAAGGTGGTCGCCCACACCGCCTGCATCGCCACATAACAATCAAATAGATACGGAGGCGGCAACAGAGTCATATGCCAAGCTTATATCAACAGAAATGGACCCTGTAATACCATTCACTGCTCGTCGTGATACGCTGGGCAGTGAGTGCATGGACATTGACGAAAGCATGCCAGAGACGCAAGCAGTGCCACCGCCGGCTGATGACGAACAAGAACAACAGGAATTGCACACGGAAAAAGCGGAGGAGGAGCAACAACCGGTTACACAAGACCTATTTGACTATGGCTGTTCCCCGTCAGAGGGAACACCAAGTACTAATGAGCAAGAGACTTTGCCGGCGGTGCAACTGCCACCTGCTGATGGCATCCATGTAGCAGGCCCTGAAATAGGAGCAATAGAATTACACCTTGATCGCCCACTGGACAAAATCGAAATGGTGGATTTTGTGCGCCTTTGCATGTTCGGCGTGATGTCTTTTTGCCTCTACTGCAACTTTGCGCGACGCGTAGCCGTCAATGGCAAGCAACTGCTGCTGCACATAATAGCAAGCCATCGATTTACAGCCATTGTCGATAGTATTACAGCCGAGGAGCTGTATGCCGAGACGATTACGGCCAAGCTGAAAAGTTTTCTGCCAGCTTTGGAGAATGAATCGCTCAATGGGGCCACCTACTGTACCTTAGGTGACGGTAAATACACGCATATGGGCAATGAAAGGATCTACGAGTGCTTTGAGTGCCGTTTTTCTAGCGTTTTACATAAAGAACTCTACACTCACAATCGTCGGCTGCATCCGAAGACAAACATTTTGTGCTTTATGTGCCGCTCAAACTTCTATAGCTTCAACGAAGTTTTGTGCCACATTTGTCCTGGCGATGCCAATATTGCCAATGTGTATTCGCTAAAATTTCGTTGCTGTTTGTGTCCCAACCGGGAGCTGCCTTCTGCCTTTCGGCTTATGGTACATTTACGCAAGCATCACACTGCTTGTGATATATGCTTAGAGGATTGTCAAACTCAGGCCAAGCTCTCATCTCACGTTTGGAAGCACAAGCTGATGCATTTGTGCTATCGCTGCGGTATTGCCTATCGCAACAAGCAAGACATCTCAAAGCATCTGTTCTGGAAGCACGGCACTGAAAGCAGTAGCTGTAAGCACTGTCTGCAAAAGCGGTGGCGGCATGTCTATCACTTTTGCGTGCCACCTACGAGTTTCACCTGCGAAATCTGCCAGTTCACTTTCACCAAGGCCATCTATTTAGAGGTCCATAGGCGCATGCATCTAAACGATTTCCGTTACCCGTGTACCGATGATAAGTGCGAAGAGAAGTTTGTTTCGAGACGACTCCTACTTAAGCATATGGCCATACATGAGGCGGAAATAGCTACCTTAGAGCAGAGCGGATTACAGAACGATGAACGAGAGGAGGCCGTGCAAGATACATTACCGGCTAACGGGTTGCCACCCCTAAAGCAGGAGCAGCAAGACAGTAATGACCCGAAGGATCTAGATATGAAACAGGAAAATGCGGAGCAACAGCAGCAAGCGGCAAATGCTGAAACCGAAACAGAGCAGAAACCGATTGAAGCTAAGACAGAAAGTGGAGACACACTTGGACTAAAAACGGAAGAGCAGGAGCAGAGGAAGCAGTCACCAGACGACACACCACGTAAGCGACGCAAGAAGTCTAAACGTACCAAGGAATCGCTGGCAGATTTGAATTTAATTGCACCGAATCTGTCTGAGTCGGATAGCAGCGATGAAAGCGATTCCGATGCGCCGAGTGCAGCAATTGAAACTAGCCTACCACTGCGCGCGGCTGTTGATGATTTGGACATGCCCAAGGTTATGCTATCGCCGACTTCCGAGAGCGACAACGAGGAACCAAAGAATTTGGAAGCCACTACCGAGACAGCCAACAAAGAAGAAAAGGAGCAAGAGAATATTTCAACACAGCCACAACAAAACTTAAAAGATTCAATTGAGATCAAGCCGGAATTAACGGTGCCTCCAACCGACACAGTTCCCGACATTTGGAAAAACTTGTTGCAGCATCAGGGTGGTGCACCTTTGTCAATTGCTGAAGGTCAAAAGCAACCTGATAACGTGGCTAATTACAGTGACAGCGAGGATGAACGTTGTCCAAAACCAGCAAAGTTGCATGTAGCCATTTCCGACCATGACTACTGTAAGATACAACAATTGCCGCCACCCACACTACTCAAGGAAAAGGGTACACCCAAGACGGGCAGACGCGCACGCCATCATTCTACAAAACGCGCCTCTGATGATTCTGATAGCGATAGTTCCAGTTCCTCCAGCTCAGGCTCGGGCTCCTCTAGCTGTTCTTGCGGCTCTAATTGCTCATGCAGTTCTAGCAGTAGTGGCAGTAGCTCCAGTGACTCCAGTAGCGATGATTCCGATTCTTCTGCGAACACTCGAGGATCTCCACAGAAGCGAATGCGTAAAAAATCAATGCGCAGCAAGAAAAACGCTGAAACGCAAGTCAAGGCAAAAACAACTGCTGAACAACAGGAGGAGGAAATTAATGTGATTACTGTAAGCGAGGAGCGACCACCCTCGCCACCCAAGCCACCGCTCTACCATGAGTCTGACTTTGATTCGGCGGTGTCCGATACAGACGAAGACTTTTATGATGAGCATCCGCAGCGTATGGCTAACGATCTGCTAGTAATTAAGCGTGCTGCGTTAATGTCAGAGCATCCCAAGATTCTTGAACAAAATACTTACGATATTGTAGAGAATAGTCGCCCATCAACGCCATCGCTGCCTGAAGAAATGGTGCGCTATGCAGAGAAATCGGAGCGAGCCAAAAAAAAGAAAAAACGGGATCGCAAATCCACCAGTAGATCAGGACATCACCACGAGCGAGACGAAATACTTCTTGATAATACCATGCATATGCCACACCTACCCCTTATCAAGACAGTGCCACTACCACCAGCCATCAACGAAGCAGAGAATCTGTTGCAACAGACGTCGCCGTTAACACCACTCACGCATCGCCTGCAGCCAGTACTTACTCGTTTGAGTGAGGGTAGCAGCTGCTCCGATGCCGATGCCAATTTAAAGCGCTCCAAGCGTCAGCGACGTCCCAATAAGTTCTATGGCTACACTAGCGATGATGAGAATATGAGCAGTGTTTTGGCGCCGCCACTGCTGGTGGGAATGCAGCTGATAAAACCACAACCTCCGCCTCAGCTAACATGGGCCAAAGAGGATCTACCCTCGCCAGCTAAGAGCATACTCAATCTGTTTCGAAACAAGTCGCACCGCACTCCGAGGACACCGCTAAACAACAGCACTGCAGCAACTAGTAGTGGCTATTTGCACAGCAACGGGACGCCTACAGGTGTGGGCGGTGGCAACAGCAGCTCACGCAAACGCAGCAAACGCTCTCTGCTGAGCGGAGACCGGTCTGCGGGTTCTTCGTCACGCAAACGGCCTGCCAAACGACGTAAGCTTGTCGAGTTACCGCCGCAGCTGCCGCCCATACCAACGCTGAAGATACGCCCGGCGTTGTTGGCATCAACTGCCGCTGCAAGTGAAAGCAGCGACAGTAGCTCAGCAGATGAGGATGCAGAGATCAATGTGACTAGTCTGGGACCGCCGGCAGCAGCACCGTCAACGACATCTAATGCACCAAGTGGCATACCCACGTTGCAGCAGCAGCAGCTCAATAGTTTGTTGCCACCGCCTCCAATGCCACCAGCGCCATCAGCTACAGCCTTCAATCAACCCATTCCACCGGCCTTGCTGCCCAACCCTGATTTTGCCACGCTGCAGTATTTTAAGGCCAATAATATACGCTATCCTATAAGACCACCAGCTGGTGCCAGACTGGCGAGGGATGGTGAGTCTGTTTACTGCTATTGTCGCTGCCCCTATGATGAGGTATCCGAGATGATTGCCTGTGATGGTGACAACTGTCTGATTGAATGGTTTCACTTTGAGTGTGTGGGAATAATGGTGGCACCCCAGGGTAAATGGTTCTGTGCCGAATGCAGACCCAAATATTCCGAGGGTCTGTATCCTAGCAAGAATGTGATGACGTGAATACAAGTGTTTGTAAATATGTAACTCGTAATAATAATCTAAAATTTAAGATTAAAGATAAGAGCTAAAAAATTACTAAAACTCCCACTACAGAATGGATTACGCTTATACTTTTTAATACGATGCATGTTCACGAATCTGTGTGACCCTGCTTTAAAAACATACAAGTTAATTGAAAATAAAAAATTCTACTTACAATCTTTCAAGAGGCGCCAAGCTCAAGCCATTGTAATGCGTGGGTTAAAGGAAAAAAAACTGCAATCGACATACTAATTACTATACAAAGCTCTAAAGCTTACTTATAACATGCATATAAGCATAGTATAATAAATATAATATTACTAATTTAAAAAAAATACATACAAATATTACACCTGTAAATATGTGAAATTTTCAATATTGTAAAATATAGTACATATTTAGTTTATTACGAAATGCTACTCTATATATATATATATAAATAGTCTTAATAAAACGCAAATTATAGATATTAATATTAATAATATGTTTAGCTTTAGATGTACACACATTACATACATTTGTGAGAAATAAACATGTGGAAGCGAATATAAAATCATAAAATTTAAAAAATAGTTTTATATTAAATGAAATTGGCATCAGATTGAGCGTCAAAACTAAAAACGAGTAAGCTAAACGAGATCTATGTAGTTATGTTAAAGAATGGAGCCTGGGTTGTAGATGACCCTAACTAGCTAAGGTGAATGAAAATATCTTTTTTTAATCGTGCTATTTCAAAAGCGGGTAAAAATCTCAGCGATTTCGATTCTATGGGTCATTCTAAAAAACTTTGCCCAAGAAATTATAGGTCTAAAACGAATTTCGAGTCGCACAATTTTTCAAAATAGGGTTTTTTTCAAAATATTTAAAAATCGAATTTGACATGATGGCATTCTTAAGGCCAAAAAACGTTATTTTTTCTCTAGCCAAATGTGTATATGGGGTTTTTGCACTTTTTGATGGTGCAAACTCAAATTTGAAGTTTCGCAAAATATTCAGCGTTGAAAAATGGAAGGGGGTGTGTGTTTTGGGGCGTACTCTTTGACGGTATACATAAATTATATTCAATTTAAAACATAAAATCGATTTTTGGGCGCCTAAGATATAGTCAACCGATTTTCAGCAAATGTTGTAAACTATTGAGGAACTCTAAAAAACTTGCCAATGCCAAATTTAGTTACGATGTCATCATAAACAAACGAAATATCCATCCAAAACTTTCGTTTTCTTTCGAGGTCCACTGAAAGACACCAATGGGAGCTATATAACTTAATTAAGGCGTATACGCAGATATCCCATTAGGAATTTTTTTTATATGGTTTTGTCATTTCGTGCGAAATTTTTTTGCACTCCTTAATTCTTTGTTTATAGCCACAGAACAAGTGAAACAAAAAAATAATTTAACTAAAAAATTATGTTCCGATAAGTATAAAACAAGAAAATATTCTCATCTGAAATTGTTATTAAAAAATTATTGTATTTTTTTAATCTGTTTAATGCAGCGGTGGGCACTTAGACGGCACGCGTGCCAAAGAGCTTTCACACGTACGAGAAAAGAGCTTTTACCGTAAAAGCTCGTCTCGTACGTGTGAGCTAGTTTTACAATGGAACGCAAAGCAGAGCCGCATGGCAAGACCCGAAAGAATAAAACTCGATGATATTGTCGAATTTAATGACAACTATGCCAAAAAAAAATGATTTGTCCATTTTACCTCCGTTTTCGCTAAAGCTCTTTTTTGTTTACGCACACAGGCACAAAAATTGCATTAGTAGTTTTGCCCACCGCTGGTTTAATGCATAGTTATAGTGATGTTCAGAGGATAGTCAAAACAATACATTCTAACAATAGTAAGGGATCTAAGCCTTAGGGTAGGTGGCATACTATATCCCATGACTATCCTCTGAACATCTTAAATAAGTTGAAGTTTTAAGCCGATAATGTGAAGAACTCACAGCCATTTAATAATAATAATTAAACTTGCATACACTTGTTAGTTGTGACGTGCTTTAAACCGATTCGTCTAATGCAGCGGTGGGCAAAACTACTAATGCAATTTTTGTGCCTGTGTGCGTAAACAAAAAAGAGCTTTCGCAAAAACCGAGGTAAAATGGACAAATAATTTTTTGTTTTTGTCATAGTTGTCATTAAATTCGACAATATCATCGAGTTTTATTCTTTTGTGTCTTGCCATGCGGCTCTGCTTTGCGTTCCATTGTAAAACTAGCTCACACGTACGAGACGAGCTTTTACGGTAAAAAGCTCTTTTCTCGTACGTGTGAAAGCTCTTTGGCACGCGTGCCGTCTAAGTGCCCACCGCTGGTCTAATGTTACATAGCGAGGCGGTGTAAACTTAGCATGACGTTAAAACCGTTACATCGTACATATTTATCGAATACATACAAAGTAGTAGTGAAAAACTGAATAGCTTAAAACAAATTTTCCAACACAGTTTAGTAGCTTGTGTCGTGTGTAGCCGCCAAAGTTCTAAATGTTGATAATCATAGAAAACTAAACTAAACAGTGACTTTTACAATGGCGTTGACTCAAAATGGTCTAAAATCATTTAAGGGTGCAACAAATACAACATACGTACTATGCATTAAATATGTGCCTACCTAAACTATTCGAAATTCTTTGATTATAGTTAAGTAAATGCAAATAAGCCACAATAACATAAAAGCTGTGCTTGTAGTTGTTGCAACACAGGGTCAGCAAGTGGGGTCATATGTGGCTGCACGAACAAGCTAGCCAGTTTCAATTAAAGGAACGACCGACCGGGCAACAACAAGCACTAACACAGGACCAGCCACCAAGCACCATGCAACACACTCACAGCTCACAGTTTGTTTACCAAACATCACGCTGATTTAATTGCCACCAAAGTAACGAGTAACAATACGAAGCAACAGCAGCAAAAGCAGCGAGTCTTCGTTCAGCCACAACAAAGGTAAATTACGGTGACCCAGCCGGACAGCAACAACAAACGCAGAGCTGGAGACGCCGCGGGCAACCGTTAGTCGCCGCTAGCGCTTTTAAAATTACCATAAATCTGCATGTGTGTGTGTGCGTTTGGAATCATATAAAAAAAGGCGCTAGTGAACTTGAAGCACGCAGTTCGTGTTGAGTTAACGTTGCGCACGGTTCGTTTTTAACGGAAACAGAGTTAACGATAAAATTTGAATAGCTGTGAGCGTGTGTGTGTGTATTTGTTGTATTTTGAAATAGCTTTTTGTGTGTGGATTGGATTTGTGTGCTAAAGCAATGTCCCAACAAGCTAAGCAAATAGAATTGCGCTTGTGTTTAACTAGAAATCTTTGAAACTGTAGCGCGTTATGGTGCGTCGCGCCTCCAGCGTGCCGCATCTGAACAGCAGCGGTGGTAGTAGTGCCGATAGCGCCGGCACTGGCTCGGGCTCCCGTGGTCGCGCGGCAATTGCTGCGCGCAAAACTGGCAAGGCTCCGACGCCCACAGCGCAACAGCGTCAGAATTCCAATCGCATGCCACGTTCACGTAGTCTTACTAACGGCATGAGACGTTTAAGTCCCCAAAAGGGCGGCAGCGGCGGCAGTTCCAGTTCACGTAATACGCCGTACTTTCTACGCTCTCGTGAGAATGAGTAAGTAAAGCTTCATGGGATTGCTGCTAGTTTCCCACTGTAATCAATAGATTTTCAAAATTAACGCTTGATATTTTTGGGTCCCATAAAATATGTATGCAAAACCTTGAGCAATGTCGAGGTTCTCTAATTGAAACGTTCGATGTGCTACTAGTTAGATACTATATAGGGTTAGAACTTTATAGATTAGCATTATTAATTTGCATGCAGTACAGCACAGCAGAGCAGTCATAGAAGCGTGCATGCACCCTCTGTTTGAATGACAGACGGACAGAAAGACGGGCCATTAAAATGCCTATTCAAATCGTTATGACCACGCACAATTCATTGACCAATTGACAAACCTTCAATTGGCAGTGTCTACTCTGTGCAGCGTGTTCCTGCTTTATTCAAACAAAGAATACGAAGCTAACGATATTGTGCTAGGGCTCTACATCTATTTCTGATAACTATCTCTATGAGAGGGTTGTGCGACGTGTCTTTAATCGATTTTACAATTAAAGTATATTGAAGTCTTGACCGGATATAAACAGCAAAGAGAGCGAAAGTGACATTGTATATACATATTTAGGCATATGGGGTTCTTTGGTTTTTTTTTTTTTGGTGGGTGTGTGAATTTGAATTCTTGTGGCACACTTTCTCCCTGCGATAGACAACTAAGGTGAAGGACCTTGTCGTCTAATTAGCTGTATGCTTGTGTCTAATGATTGGTAAATTGGTTTACGCGTGGAACCAATTATTAGACACTGCTTAGGCTAAAATAAGAGAATGGGAAGTATTCTCTATAATTGATTATAGTGTTAAAATCAAAGTGTTTCAAAGGAACAAAAGTCTTTAAAAGATCAGAGTATCGAAACGTTCTGCCTTGAGTCCTATACTAGTGACTAAGAAATAACTGGAGACGTTTTAAACTTGCTACTGGAGCCTGAATCTTTTCGCACTTGTTAGAATGGTCTGCTTTCTCTCTAGCAAAAAGTTGCTTTAAATTGTCGCAGAGAGAGGTAAACGCGCTGGACGCCTTGGTGGTATATTAGAAAGATCTATGGAGACCTTGCACAGGAATGGTCAAACCATTTGAACTCGAAAAAGAGAACTTAAAAAACAAAGTTCCCTTTAGGCTACCAAAAGCGGCCGATCCAACGAAAACTCGTTTTGATATTGCTTGAAAGGAGTAAGGATTAACACCAGTGTGGAGCATGGTTTTTTAAATTCATGTTTCAATTTCTTTTTCAATGAAACTTTATTTCATATACAGAATCCAAATAGGTGAGCTACAAAAATTAATTTTTACAAAGTAATGAAAAACAAAATGGCGCCTGTAGAGAGCTACGAATACATGACTAATTTTCGGATAGGCCTCCACGGCTGCAGCTTTTTGACGTAAAGAAATTTTTCCTCTTAATCTATGGACCAAATGTAAGTGAACCACATAGGGGTTTTCAAAAATATAAAATTTAAATAAGTTTGAAAAAAAAAATTGCTTTTCGTCAAAAAAAATTATGAAAAATGAGTTGTAAAATAAAAAGTTTTTATTATTTTGACAAAATCCTACGTGGTTCTATGTTAAATCGATCGGATAAAAATTGACTGAGTTATTCGTGAAGCCATGTTTATAAGCCGCTGCCTAAGACATATACTGAGGATATGGTGGCCAAGGACTATCTCGAATTCAGAGCTTTTGAGCAGATGCGTGGAGGAGCCGGTACTGATCCAAATTCGGCGTCGCAAAAGGAAATGCATTGGTCGCACCTTACGTAAACTAGCCGTTCCCAAAAGAAGCGCTGGACTGGAATCCGCAAGACAGCAGAAGGCGTGGGCGGCCAAGATCAACCTGGCGCCGGACGCTGGAAGGGGAAGTTAATGCGATTGCGAAAAACAGAGAAAACTGGAGAAAGTTTGTAGAGGCCCTTTGCTAAGACATATAATATAAGACACTAACAGCATGCGAAACAAAGTGGTTTCGAGAAAAACGCGTTTAAAGTTTTTTTCTTGCGTCTTATAATTGAAATAATTATCTAACAAAATTGTTATCGATTTTCTAAAGATTTTAGACTGGTGTTACCCCTTGGAAGACGACATAATCACACGGAAGAAAGGCTTTTAAGCGTTCCTTAAATTATCTACCATATAGAAAATTATTTGATTACCAGGACGGACGTACTGGGATAGCATATAAATATTTGTCCAGCACCGATTTGATAGACAGTATATAAGGCTTGGCTTTGTTGTTCCTTTTAATATTTACTTAACAAATAAAGTTTTATGAGCTCAAATTAAGCCCACAAATCAACAGTAAACTCTTACTTTTATTTGCCATTGACATGTCTGTCGTATATAATTTTCTACATATATGTATAGTATAACTATAAGCTACATTATATACAATGCCAAAGTTTGGGAAAAAGTGGACCTCTGACTGTTTGATTATCTGCGGGGTCGCATACCATTCAGCTATAATTATGACTTAACTGGACATGCACAGCACGGAAAATCCATCCACATGTATATACTATATTGGGAGTCTATATAGATTTTTAAATTGCAAAATCTGCATGGCACGCTTCAATTAATGGAAAAAACTTTTTACTTGGCGGTTGCCATTGATTATTACATATGGAGAATATATTTATCTATGTACATATGGACAGTATATTGTGCGTCGTCCATCAAGCAAGTTTGTGCGCTTTCATTAATCAAACCGTATAAAGCATAGTGTATGTGTACTGAAATAATAACGATTGCTAATACATACTAATTATAGGTTAATAAGTTAGAAACAAAGCACATATGAAGTACTGGATCCATTAAATTAAGTGATGTTATTGGTGTCACATTTGTTTTATGCGTCAAAGTGACACTGATGTGGTATAATGCGGTATGCCTCCAATACGCGTGTGTCTAATTGTGAAGATAAATATAACTTTGCTTAAATCTCACTAAAGCCATTGATAGTCCCGAAGTTCTTGGACTAATATTTTAACTAATACCAAGAGTTGATTGAACTGCTATTAAATGTTGTCTCGTTTATACAAGGTAAATCCTTCGTGTTGACATATAGTCACGCCTGCCACTACCACTACCCCACCTTGATGACACTACCATTTATAGTAAGGGGCGGCCAGCCATGCATTTTTAACAAGTCATGAAAATGCTAAATGTCAAACCATAGAAATTTGTGTACCTATACATATAGTCAAGCAAGTCCAATTAAAACAGAGTTTCCCAACCGGTGGTACACGAGCACTTGATGAAAGTGAGTAAAGTAGCAAATTGAAACAGCAGACGATGCCTTCTTTCGAGAAGAAACGGCAACGTAGAACTCCTTGTCAGCATCAAGAAGAAAAAGCTTTTTCTATGAGTGTGTTGTAGCAATCATAAAAAGTCAGTAGCCTGATAAATCACCGGATAATAATCACTATGATAATAATTTCCCTGACTGACTAGTTTGTCAGTCGTCCCTGGGCGGAGCATTGGGATCTCTAGTAACAACTGTTCGTAGAGAACAGAGACCTACAGTTTATAGCCGAATCCAAACGGCGGTGTCTTGAATTAATAGAGATTTTCTTGGGCAAATAGTGTCTTTGAGCTGGTGATGCCACTGCTAGGCTAGGCTTCTGCGGGGAATGGAACCACCGACCATCGGGTTACAAAGCGAGTACGCTACCGGGCTGTGATATATGATGAAAATTGTCATATGCGGCGAAAAATAATTATTTTAATACTTTGGTTGGATTGTTAAAGCGTCACTTGGTTCTTAAACCGCTCACGTCAAATAATAAATAATGAACGGCTTTGTAAAAAATGTTTTGCAACAATTTCTTCTTACCAGCTATTATTTACGGCCGTAATAATATGCTTGCACATTAATATTGGTTATTGATAAAACTAAACAGTGCTGCCTACATCTAGGGAACTTACGTTAAATACACAGGCCAACATGGTTTAGTTATTGGAAAGCTAAGGGTCATTCCCGAAGTAATTTGCTGCGTAGAATCCGAGTCAGAATTGGCCCATCATGTCAGGATTTTGAGATATTTGAAGTTATGTGTCCGAAAAACGACGTTTTTTCCTACTTTTAAGGTTACAGGGTGTACAAAATGTTTGTGGTCTTTTACTCCAGTTACATCATTTAGTACCACTCTTACCCTTTAATTTAAAAGTTCAAGCGATCATTTACTATTTTTTTTCGAAAAGTTATAGCTATTCAAAGTTACGAAGTATATCCCTCGACGTCATTAGCATTTCAAAGGTCAACAAATACCGGGGTCATGTCAGTTCTTGGAAAGCTAAGGAGCATTTCCGAAGTAATTTACTGTGTAGGCCTGTGATATTTTTAAAATCATAAGACAACACTGTTTTGTTTTGTTTCTGCGTCAACTTGCAAAACATTTTTGGGCGTAATTTTCCGTGACTACTATTTCATTTATGTGAGGTTTTACTATTACGGCCGTAAATTTTGTAACTGCCTTTAACAACTATCGCGCTCATCGTACAGCCTCATCTTCGGGAAGGCTTTCTCTTTAAAACCGACCCTTTTTTTATAAAGAAACATTTTTCAGACCTTTTAGAAACTGGTAAAGTAAAGTTTATACTTATTTTTAGATAATTAACTTTGGTGGAAAAGTGTCTATATAAATACATAAGAACATATTTAAACGAACCATTTGTATCGAATATCCTGGCACAGTGTCCCTTCAATTCTGATTTGCAAGGAACGTTTGGGAAAGCCAGGACTGTGAATATTTATTTAAGCAAGTTTTGTTTGTTTGACTAAGCTGTGCATTTAGTTGGTAATGAAATTAGAAATTTCGTCATAAAATCCAGCTAGCTAGAAATTCCAACCTCAGTCAATATTTTTATAAAGACCCTCCCCCTGGGCAATTCCATTAGTCTAAAAATTCCTAAGAACAAATTCATATTAATCATATTCAACCACGGCACAATAGCACCTACATCAGCAGGCCTCTACGCGTTTCAAAAAACCACCAAAAAGTGCGACGCACAGCAATAATAAAAAAATATATATACATATATACAACAAAAACCATAGCATAAGCCACCCCTAGCCTTGACTAGCTTATGTCCCAAACGCGTCATATCACACGCCAACGGTCAGAACAGCCATAAACAGTCAAGTTCAAGGGGAATTACGTGTAGGCATTGATTTGGATTTCGCCGTAAAAGAGCTAAGTATTGTTTTCGCTTTTAACTAGAATTGGCAGTGCGGACACTTTGGAGATTGTGGCCTCAAAGTCCACGGGAAGTGAGCCCTCCACGCCCGAGGATAACATCAATGTGGTGGTGCGTGTGCGTCCATTAAGCGAGAAGGAGAAGCGCAATAAACATACCGCCATGCTGCAATTTCCGGGCAATGGGCAAGTCATAGTACGTTAACCACTTGCAGTTTTTGGCACATAGATATAGCTTAACTTGTTGAATCAACCAGATTGAGGGCAGTGACTTGGGTTCAAAACGTTCTCACAATCGTGACAGTGTGCGTGTCTTCACATATAATGTGGTCTTTGAGCCAGGCGCCACGCAGGAGGATATATTGGATTATTCGGGCATAAAACGTATCATAGAAATGGCCATTGAGGGTTTCAGCTGCACGGCCTTTTGCTACGGTCAAACGGGTTCGGGCAAAACGCATACGCTGACTGGACCTCCCGATTTGGTAAGTAAAGCTTATATTTATGGTCAGTCAAAAAATTACAGTGTTAAATTTCTGCAGTTTATTGGCAAGCCCAATCTTAAGGATCCACGGCATGGTCTTATCTTCCGCTCGTTTGTGTATCTCTTCCAGTTGATTAAGAACCGCAAGGATGTTAACTATGTGCTAAAGGCTTCGTTTATGGAGATTTACAATGAACGGGTAAGTAACTAAAGACGGTGGTTTAATTCCAACTTAGTTCCCTTCGCGATGTTTTATCTAAAGCAAGCTCAGGTCTTGAGTGAGCTCCGTCAGGAATAAATCGTTAAACATCGAACGTTTTCTAGAAACAGAAATGCCATCCTGACAGCTTGACAGACTAGAACAAGAATCCACACAGAACATACTAAACTGGACGCGGCTTTGATGTCTAAATGAGTTTTTTTTTGCAAACGATGCTTAAATGGATTTAGTTCACTCTGGGTAGATAATGGCTAATCACCGCTACCTTGATTTTAGCCCCAGATAACACAATGAATATCTGCAATCAACTTTGGTTGAAATTTTAAATGTTTCCAACCACTCCTAAAGCCTTTGGGGGCCGTACCCAAATTACGTGACCCAAATTTTGCACTTTTTGAACCCCCCCATGCGTGGTATTTTCAAGACCCCCTAAACGGTTCACGTAATTTCGGTATGGCCCCTTATCCTAGCGCTTCTTTGTAAAACCCAAATTTAATTTGTCTTCAGTAATTGTAAAGCTTTCAGGAGGCCATAAAACTGATTAACCTTTGAAATAGCTTAAGTCATTATTCAGTGTCCGAGACACATCACCCTTGACTCGTCCTTGCTGCCTACAGTTTGTAAATTGTCACAATTGCATATCCGAGTGGTAACTGAAAAGATTGCGTGGCATTTCAAATGATTTGTTTGCATTGGTTTGGTTGTCGATGTCGATGTTGTTGTTGTTAATTTCATTATTGGTTTTGTAAATTAAAATTGCATTTTATATGCAGGTTATCGATTTGCTGAACCCAGGAAGCGCTCGCAAACCTCTGGCCGTGCGCTGGTCCAAGAAATCGGGTGGTTTCTTTGTAGAGAATCTTTTTACGGTTGATTGTGAGGAGCTGGACGATTTGCTGGCTGTACTAGAGGAGGGAATGCGTAATCGTGCGGTGGGTTCACATGCCATGAACGATCATTCATCACGCTCGCATACTATTCTAACCGTGCATATAGTATCGGAACAACAAACTGATGGAGGGGTCTTTCTTTCCAAGCACGGCAAAATTAACTTTGTAGATCTAGCAGGTAGTGAGCTGACCAAGAAGACAATGAGCGAGGGTAAGACGCTAGAGGAAGCCAACAACATAAACAAAAGTCTTATGGTGCTAGGCTATTGCATAGCATCGCTAAGTGATACTAAGAAACGTTCCGGACACATACCCTATCGTGATAGTCAACTTACTAAGCTGTTGGCCGACAGTCTAGCTGGCAATGGAGTTACCTTAATGATTGCCTGTGTCTCGCCTGCGCACTACAATCATGCTGAGACCTTAAACACGCTGCGCTATGCATCCAGAGCCAAGCGTATACGTACTAGGCCGGTTATTATGATGGATCCGCGCGAAGCGCTTATACTAAGTCTAAAGCGCGATGTACATGCGCTGCAAATGGAAAATGAACACTTGAAGGCCGCTTTGAATTTACATCATGAGGCTACTACAACGGGTGAGCCGAGCGTCAATTTGCTGGAGTTGCAGTTGGATCGCGTGGGCAGTGGTGGAGTGCCCAAGGTGGACTTGGAGCGTTTGCCAGAGCTGGACGGCACAGAGCTTGCTGAGCTGGTCAAGCTTTATATGGCAGAGAATGAGTCATTGCGACAGGAGAACAATCATTTGTTTACTGTGCGCGAGACCATACTTAGAGACCAGGAGATTGTATGCAGGGAGAATGAACGTTTGCTCAAAAAACTGGAGGATGTTAACAAGTAAGTAAATAATTGCTTAGTAGGCGGTGGTAGAGTTGAATCACGCTGGGCTCATTGTTGTCTCTTTTTGACTCGTTTTAGATCGAAACCGAGCGAGCACAATGAGCCCAGCGTGGCGGCTGTATCATCAGCATAGTACAGAATGTCTTTTTGTATACGTTTTTATACCATATGTTTTTAAAACAAATTTAGAGTGTGACTAGTTTTGTAAGCCTGTATGTAAGCCGTGAAATAAAAAGTTGTTTTGTTCCTAAAACTAGAGTTTGTGTGCGTTCACCTTTAATACCAGCACGTCCGGCCATATCACCGGCCAGCGGCAAAGAAACACCAGGCACTGAGATTTGGACGAATCCACATGACGAGGAGCAACCTGCTTTACCACTGGAGCAACGAATGTCGGAGAACGCTGATAAACGCACGCATACTGCGCAGCGGCGCATCGATCAACAGCGCATAGCCAAGAATATACTGTTAATGGCTAATGCCTTTAGAAAGCCTAATGCAGAGTTGGAGGAGCTAAGCTCCAATAACAACAACAATGAGAAGGCAGCAAACTATATGCCTGAGTAAGTTAAGAGCTAAGCTTTGTTAGAGTAATTTTTTAGTAAAATGCATTTTACAGCATGCTGACATAATTGGGTCTCGGAACTCGGAAGGAAAGCAATCATACATACATATATATTTTAAATATACATTAACTATCAAATGTTACACTGCAATTCAAATAAAG
This sequence comes from Chymomyza fuscimana, assembly GCA_949987675.1. NCBI lineage: Eukaryota > Metazoa > Arthropoda > Insecta > Diptera > Drosophilidae > Chymomyza > Chymomyza fuscimana. The sequence continues at coordinate 102,331,789 of OX465089.1, forward strand.
CTGTTAGAAATACTGAATATACATTTATGGAGTTGCCAGTTGCCAAAATGAACGCATAAAGTTATCAAGAGCTTTTTGAGCCAGGTGGCAACGTTTTACTCATTATTTAATACATTTCAGCTATTGACAATCAAACGCTATTGATTTTTCGGCAGTAGCAACAGCTTGTGTTTCATACCAGCATTTGTGGGTAAAATTGAAAAGCCTAATTAAAAATACATGACTAAATAAACAATTATTGGCATAATTACAGCTTAAAAGTGCAGCTACAATTACTAGCCCAAAACGTTACTCGCTATCCAACAAAATTTTTGATTTTTGTTCAAAATAGGTCTTGCCGAGACTGCTGTATTGGACATAATGGCTGCTAATTTGCAACAGCAGCGTACCATGAATGAGCAACTACGTCGTGAGGTGGGTGTACCGCGTATCCAAGTCTCCGAGGCTTGCATTCTTATGATGCAGTATGTGATGGAACATGAGACGGACGACTGCCTGTTGAGCGGTTTTACCAGTCAGAAAGTGAACCCATTCCGTGAAAAAAGCTCCTGCAGCATTTTATAAGCTCAATTTGGAAGTGATACATACACATTCCTGACAGTATTAATAAGCATACATACGTGCATACGGAAATTTATAAATGTGTAAACAACTTAAAGCCGTCTAATAGTGTATACATATGCCTACATACACACTAATTAACATATAATATGTATTTTGCTAATCCTGTAGCTCTTTTTTGGAGAGAAGCATTGAAAAATGCAGCGTATTAGTAATTTTCAACTGTATCCAATGCCTAACTGTGCATGATTCCTATAAACATATTAATAAAGTAAATATTGAATGTAACGATGTTTTATTACTAATAATAGAACAAACTAATTTTAACTTGAATTGTTGTACAAAGCAGCTTTAGCTCACTTGCACAAATGCGATGTGCCAGTGTTGATAAACTGTAGCTGTTAATCGACGAAATTTATCAGCAGTGCTCAGAAATCTGAACATAAACACATTGTATTTTCATTGAAAACGTAAAAAAAACTGAAATATAAGCCAATTTCTAATCAATCATGAGTTCTGGCTTTGTCACCGAGTCAGAGGCTGTTGAGGCACGCAAGCGTCGTCAGGAGGAATGGGAACGTGTACGCCGCCCTGAGGATCCTATGGAATTGCCAGAAGAGCCATACGACGGGCGTTCCTTGTATGATCGTTTAAAGGAGCAGAAAGTAAAGAAAGACATGGAATTTGAAGAAGCACATAAGCTGAGTAAGTGTTGCATTCACTGGTCTTTCACTATTTACTTACTGCTGCCGTCTATAGAGAACTTGATACGCGGCCTGGACGACGAGGAAGTGCAATTTCTTCATCAGGTTTCTCAACACAAACTTGATGCAGAGCATCAACAATTGCGAGCCGACGAAAAGGAGTTGAACGATTTTCGCAATCGCGTAGAAAAACTACAGGAGGAAAGCCTAGATAAGGTATTTCAGTGTCTATGCTGTAATTAAAATTATGATAGAAACATGTTTTATTTTGCAGAAACTGCAGGCAGAGCTGAAGACTACTGCCAAGTCTGTCGGCGCAGCGCCCACACGCACCACACAAAAATCGTTACTTGGCCTGGGCATTAAGCGCAAAAATGGTGACTTGGCAACAACCAGCAAAGTGGCGAAACCGGAGGAAAAAAAGGAGATAATAGAAAAGCCTGCATCAGTTACTATAAACACAAACAAGTTTGATCAAGGCAGTTTAAAGTGCATTGCCATTTTGCCTGGCATTGGATCGTACACAGAGTCAAGTGAGTCAGAGGTTAGCACAGATAGCGATGAACACGATCATGACACTTGTACCAGAATGGATTTGTGTGGCCGCAAGATACTCAAAAAGAAACAGTGCGACTAGTTTAAATATTTTTTTCTGAATTTATTATTGGTTTCTTATATACAAAAAGCGATTTCTGCACTACATAGAATTATTGAAAATATTACGCGTCCTTTTTGTTACGGTTGCGATTCTTAACATTGGTCATTTCGTAAAAGTTGCTGCCAATCTTCTTACGTTTTTGACTGCGTTCCTGTGCACGTTTTTGCCTGGCTGTCAGACGTGGCGCCTTAGCGCTACTGGGTCCGTCCTCCTCATCGCTGTCGACGCTCGCATCTGAGTCACCTGGCTGCGCCTTGGCCACACGGAATTTACCCGATGACGTTATGACCAGTTGCTGCGGCTTCTTTGGCTTAGCATTCTTGTGCACAACGCGCTGTAAATCATCATTAAACTCATCCTCTGAGTAGAAATCACTGGCACCGTCGCTGGATTCCTCCTCACCGGCATTAAGCAGTTTAGCTTTCTTGCGTGCAGCGCGCTCAGCCTTTTGCTGCTCTAGCAGCTCCAAATCAATGTGATCTAGTTCGCGCACATCCTGTTTCTCATATTCTAAGCCCACACGAATTTTGCGGTAATCTTGAATTTGTTTAAACTCGCGTGCCCTCTTTACAGACTCGCTAACAAATGTGGGAGCCTCTGACTTGGCATCTTCATCAGCGGCTACACTGGACTTTTCTTCTTCTTCTTCCACCTTATTTTGTTGCGACTTTGGTATCGCGAATCCTTCTGGTGGCACATAGAAAGGTAGTTTACCGCGCTGCCAATCATTTAGCACCATGCGCGCAGTAACAGTTATGTCTGGTTCACCTCCCTTTAAGAGTTTGCCTGTTTTCTTTGCCAACTGCTCGAGAAAATGCGTTGATGTTGACCAATTGTCTACTTTGTAGTTCTTTGCTATGTATTCCTTTCGTACACGCTCCAGAACTGTTTCTACGTAGTCCTCGGGATTCGTTACCAGCTCCACACGTACCACACCCTTAAGGACTTTTTCTGTATCGGTTTCGGCTGAGGGGTAGACAACGCCGGGACAATCGATCAAAAAAATGCGTTTCATAAGAGTAATGTACTGCCAAACTTTGGTTTCGCCTGCTATAGGTGCAACCTTGCACACTTTCTTGGCGCGTAAGGCATTTATGACAGAGGATTTCCCCACATTGGGATATCCAATAAAACCAACACTGATTTGCTTTTTGTCAATATGTAGCTTGCCCAATTGTCGAAATAGGTTGATAAGTGCGCCTTAAAAATTACGAAAATAATTAGTAAATTTAAAATGGATTACTAAACGCATTTACCTTTGCCAAATGGATGCTGCATCGAGGCATGGAATGCAATCGTTGGATATTCAGCACTCAATATAGCAACCCAGCGCTGTGTTACCCAAACGGGCACTAAATCCACTTTGTTAAGAATGAAGAATAAATGTTTGTGCGGTTTCTCTTTGCGAAGAAACTCTTCAATATACTTTGAGCGCGTGCCAATCGGGTCTCGGGCATCAAGCACCTGCAAAAGTACATCGGAAGCATCCACCACCTTGTGAAGCTCATTCCAGATACGTTTGCTTTGACCAGCACCAAAAACCCAATCACGTACAGCAGTTTTCTCGCCTGTATCTTCGCGTACAAGGTCCACATCTTTGGTCGAGTCGTACTGTTCGGCCTGTGCATCGGCAGCACGACTTAAATCCTCCAAGTCGCGCACTTTAAGACTAACTCGCTTTCGCTGTTTTTTGGGACCAAATACACTGTCAAAGCTTTCAGTTTCCAGCAGATGCACGCGTTGATATTTAGATGCTTCATTTAGCAGTGTTACAGGCAGCTGTGAAGGCTTCATTATGACCTGGTAAGGATCCTTGACGGCTTTGCCAATTTCGTCCTGAAACTTCTGCAGTGCGTTTTGAGAAATAACACGAGAGTTACTGAACCACTTGGGAGTGGGTTCAACGCGTGCCATGGTACCCGCAGCCAGACGACCCTGCGAAATTTATGTAATTAATACAACAGTCCATTGGTAAGGTCTAGCCTCTGGTTTACCTGAAACGGTGCTGGTGTGATAATCTTGCCAGTGCGGTCGCGCTTTGCCTTAAAATTGCGATACATCTGCAGGCGCTTAATAGTGCCTTTCGTTCGTGGATGCGCAACACCTTTAAGGCCGCTTTTGGGTCGTTCCGGATTCATGGAGTGATTAGAGTGGTTAAAGCCCTGAGTGCGGGGCTTACCCGGTGTGCTACGAACTTTCGGCATGTTGTTTTTAGTTTTTAATTCCTCCTGGTATAAGCAAGGTGCTAAATTTACAGCACGCACGAAACCAAAACAAACACGTTCCAAGGAACGAAGTAAAAGAGGTTAGGTTAGGTTGAGTGACAAAACAATGGGTTTTCACTCTTTGGCAACACTTTTTATGTGCTCGTTTTACTACACTTTTGGAGCTGCCAGATAGTTTGTGTGTTAAACTAAAGTCAAATTTCTGCTGTTTCAAGATTTTTTTGTTTGTTAACATTATTTGGGATCATAAATTTAATTGCTAATCTGTAATTGCTACCAGGAACTAGAACTACATCTCCCAAATTATTAACGGAATCCCAATTGGTGTATTATTTATACAAATCTTCAACTGACTTCAAAAAATATCGATGTATCGATATTTATTCAAAAGCACAAGTGTAATTCCATAATGGCCACGAGCTGCGCACAGGCTGCATTTACAAAAATCAAATACAAAATGCACTTTTAGTAAATTTAATTTAAACAAGTGATAATGTAAATTAAAACGTAAACTGCTGCACATTGTAGTGATTAGTTTGAAATAGCCCAATTAGAGATAGTCTTAACTTAAAGTTCAGTACGTTCTATTTCACAAGCAGCTTGTGCGTATATGGATGTGTGTGTATATATATGTATGTATGTGTATGGCTTACACATTTTGGAATGTCGCTCGGAATTCAAATTGTGACCATCCTTGAGATTTTGTATACATATAGTATCTATATATAAAGCCACTCGAAATAAGTATGCAAATTTAAACGAAAGCATAAAAATGGATGAGCACATGCTTAACGACCTGTTGGAATGCTCGGTATGCTTGGACCGCTTGGATACTTCCTCCAAAGTATTACCATGCCAACACACTTTTTGTCGCAAGTGCCTAGTGGTAAGTAATGGGAATAGCCTAAACTGTATTATAAACTAATAATTTGCTTATTTAAGGATATTGTGGCCAGTCAGCACAAGCTGCGTTGTCCGGAATGTCGCATATTGGTAGACATAAAGATCGATGAACTGCCCCCGAATGTTTTGCTAATGCGAATTTTAGAAGGTATGTATAATAGAAAATAAGTTGTGCATCCCACGCGGACTATTGCTTAAGTCTTTCAAAGTTCTGCTGCCTACGCGTTCACTTAAAGCAATCGACTGGGAACTGTGCGCTAAAGTAAGCAATTTATTCAAACCATTTTTGCGCAATTATTTGCAGGCATGAAACAAACAGCAGCTGCTGGCAAATCTGAACACAAAACTGAAGAGCCACAACAAAAACAGACACAACCATCACATCAGGGTAAGCCCAAAACTCAAGAGTGCGCCCTAACGCCGCCAACACACACGCAGCAATCACAGCAACAGACACGTCAAAAACCGCGCCGTTTTCTACTGCCCCACGCATATGCACTTTTTGAATTCGCCTCGGGCGAAGCCAACGATTTAAAGTTCAAAAAAGGCGATTTGATACTACTTAAGCAACGCATTGATAACAATTGGTTTGTTGGACAGGCCAATGGTCAAGAGGGCACATTTCCCATTAACTATGTCAAAGTTGTCGTGCCATTACCCATGCCCCAAGCCATTGCTATGTATGACTTTAAAATGGGACCCAACGATGAGGACGGGTGCCTCGAGTTCAAAAAGAGCACGGTTATACATGTGCTGCGTCGCGTGGATCACAATTGGGCTGAGGGACGCATAGCCCAAACCATAGGCATATTTCCCATTGCTTTTGTGGAGCTAAATGGCACAGCCAAGAAGCTTCTAGAAGGCCCGCCCTCCTTGCAACAGCAGCAGCCACAGCCGTGCCATCAGCAGCAGCCACAACGGGCTCTACCTCCTGTGCCCTTAATAGATCCAACAGCCGAATCGAGCTCGTCTTCATCGACTTCCAACACGCCAGCAACAAGCAGCAATTCTAGCTCCAATTCAAGCTCGAACAATTGCAGTCCTAATCATCAATCGTCACTGTCCAACACACCGCAACATGCGTGCGGCTCTGTGCGATATCGCGACAAAGGCGCTAAAGAGAAGCGTCATTCTTTAAATGCCCTATTAGGCGGCGGTTTAGGACAGGCAGCTCCCTTAAGTTTACTCCAAACAAATCGCCATTCTGCTGAAATTTTAAGCTTACCGCATGAGCTCAGTCGGATTGAAGTCAACTCAGCCGCAACCATTAATAATGGCGCATCTCAACCGCAAACATCACGTGTTCTTAAAACTCATGTACAACAGCAAGTACCGCCCACGCTTCCCTGGGGCTACTTGGCGTTATTTCCATATAAGCCACGACAAAACGATGAACTGGAGCTTAAAAAGGGCTGCGTTTATATTGTTACCGAACGTTGTGTGGACGGCTGGTTTAAAGGCAAAAACTGGTTAGACATTACCGGTGTATTTCCGGGCAACTATCTGACGCCTTTGCGCACGCGTGACCAGCAGCAGTTAATGCACCAGTGGAAATTTGTGCCGCCTGCAGCCGATGTCAAATCGGTCTCGCAGCAGCAGTCCTTGGATGTGCGTTTAAGCAATATGCTGCCCATTCAGCCACCTGATTTGCCACCACGACAGCAGCAACAGCCACCAAATGTCAATACGAGTGCTACGACAACAAGTTGTTCCGTGTGGACCAAGCCAGTGGAGGCACTGTTTAGCCGCAAGTCGAATAATAACGCAGAAGTAAAAACGGAAGCTTCTGCTGCATGCAGCTCTGGAGCGGTCGGTTTAATGCGCCGTTTAACGCACATGAAAACACGTTCAAAATCGCCTGGCGCACCTTTGCAACAGGCAGCAAAAGAAAGCGCAACAAATGAACAATTGATTGTCAATGCGCCGCAAATACATCCAGTGCATGTTAGGTGGGCAAAACATCTCTTTTTATTTTTATTATTTTATACTAGAGCTTCGATTATTTTAGATCCGGTTCATGTCCAAGTCAACTGCAACAAAGTCAACAGCTGAATGAAACGGCTGCATCTCCAGCTCAACAGTTTCAGTCCACGCAGTTGCCGCCAAATTACGAAATTTCCTATGGCTCTCAGCGAATTAAAAGCAACAAGGAGAGGCCAAACTTGCTCTGGTAAATAAGTCAATGGATATATGATTTTCACTTAGCTAAAACTCAAAATATTTTCGCAGCGCACGCCAATCCTTAGATGCAGTTACCTTTCGCAACATGTATGCAGCCTCATCTCCACCGCCTGGGCAAACTGCTGCAGTTTATGGAACAACACCAGCACCAGCCCATCAGGCGCCAACTCAGTTGCACGCCAATATGATTATAGCTCCCAATCATCGCAAATCGCAAAGCCTCGATGCAGGACATGTACTTTGCGCAAGCAATGGCGCCAATAATGTGATCACCGAAGCGGCAATTAAGGCCAGTGCCACCACCAAGTCAGCATACGGCACGCACGAAAGGTTTGGATCTTATTTTGTATAACTTTATAAAAAAAATGTTAACAGCTTTACTTGCAGTCGCTTTCGTTGCATTGTGCCCTATCCACCAAACAGCGATATCGAACTAGAGCTACACTTGGGTGATATAATTTATGTGCAGCGTAAGCAGAAGAATGGTTGGTACAAAGGCACACATGCGCGCACACGTAAAACAGGCCTATTTCCAGCATCATTTGTAGAACCCGATGTTTAATTCGTACGAGTATTATGTTGCAAAATTCTGAATATTCTTGTCAAAATTTTTTAATCGCCGGTCGATTTGTGCTTCCAGGCAAGTTTCTCAAAACAATTTGTAATCTTTTTTTTTTGGAAAAGCATTCGAATACAAAGCTCGCTTAATATTTTTTAAGGATAATTAATCAAAATAGGCTAGCTCGTGGTAGGTTTAAGATACTGAAAACAAGTTACTTAAATTTGTAAAACATAGCTAGTGAAATCGAATATACTTTAAAGTATTTTAAACATATTAATAAGAACATTTAAATGGCAAGGCGCTTCCTTAAATTCAAAAACAAAAAAAAAAAACCATTAGATATTAATGACAACCAACAGTTGGAAGGCGTGTGTATTAAGTGTCCCAAGTTAATTGTATTATTAACATTTTGAGTAATAAAGTTTTCTATGTAAATTTTTTGTTGTTTTGAACTTATTTTATTTAAACATATTAACTAGTTTAAATATGCATTTATTCGCTCTTATCGAATTTGGAACCATAGATCGGAACATACTGCAGTATCAATTTCCAGTCAGTGTAGTACAACAAAGCTAGGCCAGCTGCCCCACCAAAACCAGCTCCAGAACGAGCACTGTAAATAAGTTTATAATTAATTATAAAACGTGCAGTTCTTAAATTACAAGTTATAAGGAACGCTGTGCACACATCTCATCTCATGGTTATGCAATGTGCATTTGAAAAAATTATTATGGCAGCTTTAGCTTAAATAATGTTAAAATTGTTGCTGTAACTCAATTTACTTACAATGATGTAGCAATTTCAGCGTGCTTTTTGCCAAATGGAATACGCATTTTGTTGCTTTAAAATGTTTTTTTCCCAGTTAAAATATTTTTGCCAACAAAATTACAGCTGGTTTTTGGTTCTGCTTAATGACAAAATTTCAGCGCTGCCACCTACACAAAATGGTAGAGATTGGCAGTTCTATTTTTAATGGTGCTACTGGCCTACGTGACTGTCAAGTCAATTATTTGTCATCACACCACAATTGCTTAAAGTTCCTTTAATACAAAAAAAAACACTATTAAACAAAATGATTAATTCAATTTTTGGTGAACTAAACAAATTTGAGCTACTCGTATTGAGTAGTTTAATTCCCACCGTGTTTATCTATCTGTGGACCTTAATAAGCGGCGACTTTAAGGTACATTCAAGTGTTCAAAACCGGTCATAAGTAAGATTAATCAAAAATGTTTATTGTATTTGATATAGAATTTTGAGGGCAGCAAGCTGGCCTGCACGGTTTACACAGCCAAGGATCCCATTAATTGTTATCAGAATTATGTGGAGAAGAAAAAGGATTAGTGCCTACTTAACAGGGCCGGCGTAGCATAAAAGTATTATATTGTAATAAGTATGGTGTGGCCATTATGTGTATTAAAGCTTATTAAATTGTAATCAGCAAGTGTTCCTTATTTTCAAAGACATATTTATTGATAAACAGGTCATAAATTATTGGTTGCCTTTTAGCAACAGCTGTTCCGTCTTTTGAATAGCATTCTGTTAACTATTTCCCGTTTTTAAATTTTCCCTTTTAGGAACTCGCCTACTCTGGTCACCCTAGAACACCTACGCAGCTTTGTGAATGTCAGACTGAGCTTAAGCAAAAAGAAGCAGCAGATGCAGTGCCAGTGCAACTTTTAGATTTTTTTACTTTAAAAGAACCTAATTAATATCTTTTATTTGTGCTTAATAAACTGCAAACTTAATTGACGACTTCAAGATTAAAATTTTACGCTTGTATTTGATATACCAGCTTAATTCCAATAAGCTTTTAGCCAAAGTAAACATAAAGGGCACGCGACTACGACGTAAAAAGAAAACAACAAATATAAACGATGTCTGAAACATACGGTTTGTCATGCGAATAACTTATTAATTAGTTTACAATTGCAAATTAGCTTAATTGATTTCCCCCTTTGTTAGATTACCTGTTTAAGTTTTTAATTATTGGCAGTGCGGGTAGTGGAAAAAGTTGTTTGTTGCATCATTTCATTGAAAGCAAATGTAAGTAAATAAAGGCCATTGCGCTCTTTAAACAAACTTTAAAATTTAAAAAACTTTTAGTCAAAGACGACAGCCCGCACACCATAGGCGTGGAATTCGGTTCACGCATTGTAAATGTGGGCGGGAAATCGGTAAAATTACAAATATGGGACACTGCCGGACAGGAGCGTTTCCGTTCTGTTACAAGATCATATTATCGCGGAGCGGCAGGCGCACTTTTGGTCTACGACACAACATCCCGTGACTCATTCAACGCGCTCTCCAACTGGCTTAACGATGCTCGCACTTTGGCTAGTCCAAACATAGTCATCTTGCTGGTGGGCAACAAGAAAGATCTTGAAGAGGCACGCGATGTAACGTTTTTGGAAGCCAGCACATTTGCGCAGGAAAATGGCAAGTTTGCAAACTTTTCTTTTAAACATAGTCCCTACTTATTGCCACTGTTGTTATAGAACTCATTTTTCTTGAGACCAGCGCAAAGACTGGCGAAAATGTCGAAGAAGCCTTTCTCAAATGCTCGAAAACCATATTGGCCAAAATAGAAACGGGCGAGCTGGATCCTGAACGAATTGGCAGTGGTATACAATACGGAGGCGCTGCGCTTCGCAATCTACAAACGCGACAGCGCAGCATTAATAAGCCCGATTGCGGGTGTCGCGTGTAAGAGTGCAAACAAAAATTTTGTTCCATGCAAGATTTTGCTTCTGTATGCATTACTCTAGCCAAGCAAATTTATCTCATTTTAATCTCCCAACTAAATTTAGCGTAATCAACGCTCTAGACTTTAGTTTAATGTGTGCGTATAAGAGTTAGGCTTGAATACATATGCACCAGCTATCACACATTCGCATTCATTTGAAGTATGTGAATGAATGATTTATTTTTATGTTGAATGCATTCAAGCGCTGTGCTCTTTGTGTGTTTGTACTTATATGTGCAATTCGAGTTTGTATCCCTAAATTAAGTCCTTGTATTATAAGCGGAAATTAATGCCGTGTGCAGCATTCCAAGATTTTATTTTTGTTTGTTTTCTAAATAGTCGCATAGTCGTTTATTGGCCTTTTTTATCTCAACATTTGTTTTGACATTATTAACGAAATTATATGATATAAAATCATGCATTCTTAACAGCTTTGCACTAAAACACTGCTGTAATAAATATTGTAAATAAGAACCTAATAAATTAGATGATCAGTGTCGATTAACGAAAAAATAAAAAAAAAAGATAAATTGATTTATGCACGCATTCAATAAAGTCACAAACTTAATGAAATAGCTTTGAAAAATGTTTATTTTAAAAATTTATTAATTTTTTTACATAAGTCTAGCCATGGTTGCCTGGGCCTTTAGACTTTATAAAAATATATATGTATATGTATGTGCAATAACAGAAAACATTTATAAAAAGTATTTAAAATACTTACAACCAATTTATAATTTAAAATAAAAAATCTTTTGATCAATCGCAGCGATACCCGACGTAGGAATTCCCAAACTCTTGTTTACTGCTTAAAGCTAAGTAATATTGTTTCTTTCACAATTTCTGCATTACTTTCGTAGTCCCAGACTTGTCCTACCAAAAAGATAGGTAATTCATTTTTCCAATGTTCAGGGTCTCAATCGCTTTTAAAAAAATTTATGTTATTCTTAGTATTCGCCAAGGCCAAATAATAATGGCATTTACCATAAATAAAAAGTTTTGAGGAAAGGATTCTAAAACTTTCGTTATTTAGAGATTAACAGCAATCAGGCAATCACACAGAAAAAAGCGAAAAGCTTTCACAAAATGTCGCTTTTTTTGAAATTTTTTTTGTGCAATTTCTTATAATTACTTATACCAGGGATGTCCAGGCCCATTGCTCATCTGGCTCTTTTTGTTTTTGTAATGGCTCTTAGGCATAGGCAGCGATGCGCGTGTACATGCACGGCCCTAACTGTATATCACCCAGTGCCAATGCAAATTACAAAAACAATTTCGAGCGTTCTCTCACTTACTCTCTGTTACTCTCTTTGATCTCTGATCTCGTGTGCACAAAAACAACCCTTGCGTATATTTGTTGTTGGCCCACAGATTTTCAATGTAATTTGTTGTTGCTTTTCGTTTGAGCATGCACTCACAAAAATCGGTATGAGATTCTTTCGCTATTTTTTAGGAAACTTGTTAAATGGGACTTTTAAGGCGTTGCTTGCAAACAAAAACTAGTTATGGCCCTGTACCTTTCGGTACAAAGGGTATACTAGATTTATGCAATGTATATAACAGACAGATTGTGGCTATAGGTAAAAACATATGAATGGAATATATATTTTTTGGAAAATCCGGTGGTAATAAAACAAACTTGCACGTGGCCATCATAAATAGATATTTTTCGGGAAATCCCTTGGAAGAAATTCGCACTTGTATAAAATCTTTTTTCTAGTAGTAACAAATGTTAACAGGTACCAAAGGGTGTTTTGCATCCATTGACCAAGTTTAGTAACTTTGCAATTTTTACGCCCCTACCTGCGCAGGTAAAGAGTTACATTGTAATATCTTTCAATTTTACTTTTTAAATCATTTTTATACTGATATTTTCCTAATTTTTCAAATACCCCTTACTCCACAGCGAAATTATGCGAGTTTTATCTATTTTTGGAAGCACATATATTTGTGAATGTGCGTTTTCAAGCTTAAAATTAATTAAAAATAAACTGAGAAATCGATTAACAAACGAACATTTGGAGGCATTATTAAAACTATCATTAACTAAAATAAATATTGATATTGACCAATTTTTAAGATCTTTATAAGTATACATATGTACCATAACTTTTTTTTCATTATTTTTTTCTTATAAGAATGCACATACAATTTCTTACAGTGCACTCAACAAACCGTAATAACGGTTTGCTTTAAATGTGTTAGTGTTTTTCTTTATATGTATTGGTTTTTGCTCTTCCATAAGCAGTGTTTGGACATCCCTGACTTATAAACTTTGTGTAGTTAAAGTTTTATCAAATAGTTTTATTCGATATTCTATCGAATATTTTTCGTTTTATATTCGATACAATTTTAATGGAAAGCGAAACCGAATTTTACTCAAATGTTTTCAAAAAATAGGACATTGTTTTTTTTAAAAAACTGCAAATATCAATCAATTGAAATACTTTAAGACTCGTGCTTAGCCAAAATCTTAAGGGCATGCTTGGCAGCTGCAAGCTTGGCTTGTTTGGAGTTATTACCAAAGCCATGGACCTTAACTGTTTTATCGATGCAGGTGAAATGGCATGTAACCATTACCTTCCCATTTTCTACCGAGGGAGCACTGTAAATAGGCTTGGCCAGTTTATGGCAATTCAACTGGCGTAAGGGATTGTAGGGTACATTGCGGCTGAATTCGATTAGCTCAGGCTCAAACATTTTATAAATGACTTGCCACGTAGTGTTCAAGTCACGAGAATCTAAGTATACAGCAGCGATTAAGGCCTCCAGCACATCGCCCAACGCCTTTGGCACTTCAACGTTGTCGCAAACATTAAAAGCTCCAACAGTCGGTTCACTTGCTGCTGCTCCTAATTCGTCTTCATCTTCACTGTCAGCCGGATCAACTTTTGTATCTTTTTCTTCCATAAGTATGCGCACTTGGTTCGTGACGCGGTGCCCCTGTGTCTCTTGAAACTCGGCAAAAGTTTTAATGGTCTCCGCCAGTAGTGCATTTTCCGCCAGTATGAAAAAATGAAGGCGATGTCGTACACAAATACAGGCCAAGGTAGTGTTGTTTACCAAAGCCGAGCGTAAATCGGTTAATTCACCCGGCGTCATGCGTGTCTTGTGCTCAAAAATGTATGCTGAGATGAGAAAATCTAGTATTGCATCTCCAATAAACTCGAGTTCCTGATAGCAGCCAGTTATTCGATTTGTTGGAAACGACGGGTGTGTCAAAGCCTGCAATAGATAAGCTCTGTCGCGAAACTTGTAGCCTAAATTCTGCTCCAGATGCGCATGATTCATCAGAAACGCATCCACTTCGGAAGCCGTTACATTTGTGCGCATATTTGCGCTACCCAGCTGCAGATCCAGTAGTTGAGTCAGTGGCTTGCCAATGTCCGGCTTGCAAATACCAAAGAACTCTAGCATGCGAAAACCATGCTGCAGACCATAGTTTTTAACCACCACACCCAGTATGGCTTCTAGCGTATCGGCTAAGATCTTATTATATAATCGTGTCTGGTGCACTAAGAAATCAGTTTGTGTACTGAAATCGGAGTCTGCGTGATAAGATTGCTTATTGGACTCGCAGCTCTCCAAAAAGTTACGATAACTTTCCGGACTGCAATGACCCGAAACAGTCACCTCTTCCTCGGTGAGCACCAGATCAGACAAGTTATGAGGTCCTATAAATGGCGCTAGTTCAGGATGCTCTATCCAAACCCTGTGCACATTATGTGGCAAGCTAGTGCTTGGCGGCAGCCAAGAAAAATTGGGTGAGAAAAGATTATCGCAAATGCGCTGTGGAATGTCCGTTTCTCTGAGGCAATAGAGCAAATTGCGATTGGACACCAGCTTGGACTTGACTTGTGTAAGTATACCCTCGTTCCAGTCCGAGTGCCTAGAGGCGAGATAGAGCGTTGCGCTCAATTTTAAGAAACTATCGCCTAGCAATTCTAGTCGCTCCATGTCAAAGACATCAACGCTACCGGCTGTTGTTAGAGCGGCTAGGAATTCACCTTGTTCTGCAGCCGTAATATGCTGGTTGGATATAGTGCGCTGCAGAACGGATAGCTCACAGATGATGCTGTTGCCTTCATCAGATGGCTTTAACGCCGGCAAATTCTTAGCTTTTGGTTGTCCGTATATCCTACCTTTAAGCATTTTGAATTGCGTTTGACTCCACATTTCCTTGTCGGCCTGCTCTAATTTTTCCATCGAAGTGATCATGCCACTAGTAAAGGCATAATAGTAAGACAAGTCTACTGGATATGCTATCATTAGTTTGCGTGCGATATCCATTGGTTCCATATAATCTTGCCAGGGTTGCTCCATCAAATCAGCAATCTCTAGGTTTTCATTTAAGCTCTCAGTAGTCTTGGTACTCAAGGGCTCCAGCAGGGACTTGGGCTCCTCGTAACTCTCTAAGCATACAGCATTGCCCAAATGATCCACATTTCGCTTAAGCGAGTGATCAATGAAAAGCGGTTGTGGTCTGTACTCCTTACCATTGATGGGCAAATCAGCTAGTCCTAGATATTTATTAATGCGCTCGCGCAAGCATTCCGCATGAAGCATGTAAGTAAGTCGACGCAAAATGCTGGGCAGAAAAATGAGCTTTAGCCATAAGTGGCCCGGAAAGCCAAAGCTAAAACAAAGTTCTGGTATGAGAACAGCTCGCAAACGAGCTTTGCTTTGCGCCGAGCTCTTTAGTTTTTGATTGACATAAAAGTTTCTGCGGTCGGTAATCTCTTGCACCTCGATCAAAAATTGTTGCTTATGGGCTATGCCTTCAATTTCAGAGCCGTATTTGCCCATGGTAAAATCGTAATAGGTATTTTCTCTTTGATTATCCATCATATTGCTATTGGGCGTCAAGTCCGTATGCACTTTGGTTACTAGCATTCGTTTATAATCAAAGTTGGCATACCATTGAGTGACAACCTTGCCCTCAAAATCTTCAAGACGTGGTGGTTCTTGCCTTTTCCTTTGAGCCAACTTTGTGGCACATGGTAGGGGCAAGCGCTGAAAATCTGCCACAAGCTGCATATCAATACCGCTGCCATCTGCTGCTAAAGGCACTATTAAATACGAGTGGTGCTCATTTCGGCGGTCGAGTACGTAAAATGGCTTCCATATTTTCAGCAGATCACGAAAGATCATAATGTGAAAACGCTGCAGCTGATCTAAATCCTGGGCATTTGTTATCTTTAACTCTTGCGGCTTTTCGCTTATTTGCACTTTTAACTTGCCCTGACTGCAATAAAGTGGCATCTGCGCTAAATGGGGCAAACGCTTGCGCAGCAGCAATGCATACCCTCCAGCTTTTCGCAAATTATCGTACATGTATGCAGAATAATCATTACTCTCGAATTCCGGCTCTATGCTTATGGCATAGGCATAACAGGGTTCGCCAACTCGAGGCATAGCCTCATACAACTTCTCGGGACAGCGAATGGGATAATAACTGAAACGTTCTTCCTTTTTTTCTTTTTGGGAATTCATCACTGTAATGGAGCGGATTTAATAATGCATAATAAGACAACACATACTAATAGACGCACCATTATCGCCATATTTCTTCCAATGCTCAAAGTATTTGTCGGCTATGGCTGCGACATGTTCATCTGCTGTAGTGGGCAGAAAACGCTCGTTAATTTCACCCATTTCGTAGAGTTTCACAATGGTCTTAAAGGCAGCCGATATTTTCGCCGATTTAACGCAAGGCATAGGATCGCTCTGTAAAACTTAATTTAGTCTTTGTTTTTTGCTCTAAAAGTGATTATTGAATAACACGTCAAAGTTTGGAAACCGCTTATTTTTGTCAAATGAGTACTAGCACACCCGAAATTTTTATAAAGGCGTGTTGTTCAAGGTACTTGGTTATCACTTACGTATATCGTAGAACGCAATTTAGATGTCAGCGGCAAGGTTAAGCTCACAATTTCCTTGCTGTTCCTTTGGCTATTTAGATTGGTTCGTTCTTCAGGCATCAGGTGATTAAACCATGGTAGTACAATACCAAATGCATCCGATAGTAATTTCTGGCAATAGCGATGCAACAAGATCAATGCGCTACTGGCCAGCAGCGTAGACCCAAATTTATTGACATATGGTGTGATTAAATCCTTAAAATGCTCTTGAATTTCATACTCCTGTGGATCAGCGCGTTCCAGCACTCGCTGATTAAGATAGTTGGCTATTTCCATATGTGCAAGACGATACTGTTGAAGTTGCGTGGCAACCTTGACGTTATCCGTTTCGGCACAAAACAGCAAGTACACGGAATCTTTGGAGCGTGCTCTGCCTTTTGATTGCACATACATGTTAAAGGTTTTAACTGGGTCCAAAACTAAGACATAATTACAGGCCTGCACATCGATGCCCTCCTCTAAAACACTAGAGCAGACAATCAAGTTGCATTCGCCGTCTCGGAAGTGCTGAATAGCCTGTAACAAAGGAAGTTTGTAGAAAAGTTTCCATGCAACTTTTACGCAATTAGTAGAATGCTCACCGACTTTTGCCACTTTCTCTCCAGCATAACCTCAAAGTTGGGCGTTAAGCTACTCTGCTGGCCCACCATAAATTGGGGCACTATAACCTCACGCAGCTCAGGCTTGGCTTGAATATAATTCAAAAGCATGCCATATATGCACTTGGCTGACATGCGACGTTCCACGAAAACCAAGCAGGAAATGTCCTTGGGCTGCTTTCCTGAAAATGTTTGCTTCAAATATATGACAAACTTTTGAATCTTTGGTGTCGAAAAGTTCATGATGATCTCCTCGACGTCGTTTTGCTCATTATCATCGAAAAAACCTCGCATCGTCTTCGCCAACAGATGGTGTATATTTTCAGAAAGAGCAATAGCCGAGCGATACATATGGCGCAGAGCCATAGTCTCTGACTGGCGTTTCTTAATCTCTAGTTCGATAGTTACGGCCATAATGGCTATGGAAGCAGTGTAGATTCCGAATTCATTTAATTGAAACTTAAAGTCATTGAGCGCAGCTTTTATAAATTTTTTTTTGCTTGGTTCAACACAGCTTTGTAGTCCCTTTGACTTGCGCACTGGCTGCTTTCCAATATTCATACGGTCAAGTAATATGTAGAACTCATCAATTCGAGAAGAAATTATACCATAAAAATCAGACTGATTTGAATGTACAGGGTATCTAATGGTATACTCGCGCGGTTTCGTCGAATGTCTAAAAGTGGTTTAAAGTTTCGGCTTTAAGGAGCGTTAAAATATACGTTTTATGTACTTACAGCATAACGTTCTCGATTTCGTCTTTGTCAGACACGGTTATTATGTTGCCTCGAAATGTGGTTTCAAGGTCCTTTAATTTCTTGCCTACGTTCGTGACATCATTTCCCTTAATAAGCACACCAGTTAGAGCCACGACTCGCGGTAGCTTTTCGGAGGTTTGGAACAATCGCATAAATTCGTGATAGGGGTGTTGGCCGGTAGCATGATGGCACTCATCAATAACGACAATACTGATGTTTTCTAATTTCATATATTTTTGTACAAAGAGGTCAAGTATGACCTGAGCGGTACCCACAAGAACCTATTAAAGTACAAATTTGGATAGTATGCGTTTTTTTAAATTCATAGCATTTCGAGATTAAATATTACTAATTAAACAAATCCTTAGGAATGAAGTATGTACCTATGCCGAATGCTCCATCTTAATTTTTTGTTACTTTTATTGGGAATTTCAAACGGATAGTAGTTTTAAAATTGTAGAAAATACAATTGGTCCCATTAGGAGTACAATTGTCTAGTTTGTTTTTCCTATATCTTATGGTTTCCAAGATTCTGGCGGACGTACGGACATGTGTAAATGAATTTTTACAGAGTATAAAAAAACTGCTTAAGCTAACACTTGCATATGCATATAAGGAAGGGCTCTTACTTGATGTGTATTTATTTCCTCTTCCCAAAGATTTCGGTTCCAATTATCCACACCGCGTTCCCCTACGTAAAATCCTATTTTCAAATTGGTATGCTGTTTTAGAGCAAAGGCTTGCTGGCGAGCCAGCTCAACGGTATTACACATAAATAATGCTCTTTGTCCTCCGTCTTCAATAGATCTATGAAATATAAACGAAAATAAATCATCGCACATAAAAATATAAGTGTTTGTTATTATAAGTGGTTTCAAGTAGTTCTGTGAATACGCTGTAACCAGAGACCGAGCCTTAAGCGAGCGTAAGCAACACGCAGCTAAACGGAATTTCTGTTTTTGTCGTATCCCATTAAAATTCCTTTACAATATAATTTCAAAAATTTTAAACAACAATAAGCAGAAATTAGATGAAGTCACAACAAAAGTTGATAATACCTCAATGGCTCTTTGTAATGTTTAAATTTCATAGCGACATAAATAAACAGCCAACGCGAATATGTGCAAGCTTGCTTATTATGATCTTATGTTGGCTTAGGCTTGCGCCAACCAAAATTCCGGCACTGAAACAAAAAAATGTGTAAAACGTGCATTACCTTCGAAGTTATAAAATCTTATAAGAGAATACAAAACTGCGAAAAGAGTGCTAGATGTCAGATGTCAGTTTACTCCAGCAAATGGACTTGAATATGATATTTTAAAATATTTTTGCAGATAACTATTAAATAAATCACTGTTTAATATAGAACTTGGCTTTAAGCTTACTTATCAAAATTTGCAGAGAACCGCTTAAGCGCCAATATGGCTACATAGGTTTTCCCAGAGCCTGTGGGCAAATATACAATGCCATTTCGCTTCTCCAAATATTCGACCAGGCGTAACTGATAGGTACGCGCCTATTGATAATCAATAAATTAATAAATTTATAAAATTAATGTAACTGAGTATATAAATTTAACTAATACCTTCAGAACTATTTTTTTTTCCCGCTGCTCCGACATGTTGTTCACTTGAACGTAACTACTTCAATGAGCTCGATTTGTTCTTTGTGAAACTCAATCCGACACATACACATTTACACATACATATGTATAAAATAATCAAAGTCAAAGCAATCTTTGATGCTGCTTTGAACACTCCTTTCTGCGCTTACGTGGCCTAATGTAGAAGTGTACTGTACTGCCCGCTGCCCGAAATGCAAATAAGTATTGCAATTGCTGGATACGTAAGTGTCTGTGTCTGGGAAATCACCAATTTCTTATTAGTAAATTTGTGTTGGATCTATTACACAAGTTCATCATTGACACGCACATATTTATACTAAAATACAACTTGCCGTTTTTAAGTTAATAGGTTTTAAAAAATTAAATTAAGCTAAAAAAAATGCATTTGTTTACAAAATAATTAATTAAAAAAAAAACACCGGCATTTGTTTCTTTTGCCAGAGACAGCTGCTTTAAAATTGGTCTGCCAACTCGTTGCAATTATTATTAATTATTGAAAACTGTTAGGTACACACTGATTTTTTTATAAAAGAAAGAAGAAGAAGCCAAATTAGTCAGCTTCTCGAACAAATGACAACATAAATATAAAAAATTATAAACTGCATTGTGCGTATTAGTTCAATTCGCCAATTTCCGTGTAAATGCCAATTAAAATAACACAAAAAGCATAAGCCAACCAATTAAAAAACTCTAGAAGCAGTAAATACAGATCATCTTTGTAAAAATTGTGCGTGTGTGTGTGCGTGCGTGAAAAGTACTTGGCACAGTCAATAACAACAATGGTTGGAATTATTGACGATGCGCAGCTGTTCTATCCCGTGGGCACCCGCATCAAAATTGCCAATAACTATGGCACAGTTAAATATGTGGGCGAGGCAAGTTTCTTAAAATCAAATTTTTGTAATTTTTTATGCTTAAAAATGTATTTTTGCATGCTGTGCAGCTAAGCGGACACATAGGTACTTGGCTGGGCATCGAATGGGATGACTGCCTGCGTGGCAAGCATAATGGGGTTGTCGATGGCAAACGCTACTTCCAAACGGAGCATCCCACGGCGGGCAGTTTCATACGGCCGGGCAAGTTGGGTCCGTGCGC
Organism: Chymomyza fuscimana; assembly: GCA_949987675.1. NCBI lineage: Eukaryota > Metazoa > Arthropoda > Insecta > Diptera > Drosophilidae > Chymomyza > Chymomyza fuscimana. The sequence goes on from OX465089.1 coordinate 102,352,326, forward strand.
TTCGCTGGAAGATGCTGCGCGTGAACGCTATCTAAACTATGACTCTAGCAATTTGGATGCCACGCTTATACGCGAAGCGCAAGCCAACATGCAGGCGTCCTTTTTCGAAGTTGTTGGCATGGATAAGATTGCACGTAAGCAAAGTAAATTCGAGCAGCTGTCAGAGGTGAGCGTTGACGAAACGCCTATAAATACAGCTGGGTACCTGAAAGATTTGACGCAGTTAACCACTCTCAACCTAAGCCATACCTTGATTTGGAATTGGGAAATTGTGGCAAGCATTGTACAGCAGCTGCCCACGTTAAGACACTTGAATTTAAGGTAAAACTATAAGTTAGTACGGCACAGACCTACAATACATTTTTTTTTTTGTACATTTACAGCTGCAATCGTTTGGTTCTTCCCACGGAAAATCAAACTGCTGAACTAGAACCATCATTTCGTCAATTGAAACACATAAATTTGCGCAGTTGTGGCTACACAAATTGGCAGGATGTGATGCGCACCGCATTGCTCTGGCCAGATATTGAATCGATTAGCTTGCAGGAAAATGTTTTGAGTCAGCTGGCCGTGGTGGATTGTAAACGCATTTTTAGACAACTGCGCGAGTTGGATTTGCATCGTACAAAACTAATGGATTTCGATCAAGTGTGTAAGCTCAGCAATATCAAGACATTGCGCTCTTTGAATCTCATGGAAAATTGCATTGAAGAATTAAAGTTTCCCGATTGTGAGCCACATGCAAAACTTAATATATTCGTATCTTTGGAGAAGTTAAACTTGTTACACAATCCCATATGGAATGAGGTTAGTAAAAGCTTTTTATATATGTTTTTTCCTAATTCTAATAATAATTTTTACAGTCTGAGGCATTTAACGAACTGGACAAGTTACCACAATTAAAGTGTCTGAGCAAAAATCCGCAATTAAAATCAAATTTTTCTGAAATGTTTTCGAATGCAGTAGCTAGTATTGTTGGTTTGGAAGTTTTGAACAGAGCAAAAGTGACAGCAGAACAAAGACGTGGTGCAGAGTATGATATATGGAAAAAATATGCTTTAGATTGGATGCAAGCGACACAATCAGGAGCAGATGCTTTGCGAGAGTTTTACAAAAAACATCGCAGTTATTCGCTGCTCTTAAAAAGTAAGACAATCACTTTTTATTGACGATAAGTATTGTTTTGATATTGTTTTCCTTCTTTTTTTTTTAATAGAATATGGCTCTCCCGCGGACTTTGTGCCACGTACCGAGGCCAAACAGTCGAATCTTATAAAAGTGCGCATACTAAATCAGCGAACTGGAGAAGTTTGGGAGAAAAAGGTTCCACGCATGATTACTGTGCAAACATTGCAAGGTTTGGTCACGAAACGTTTTCGGCTTGAACCTGGAAAGGCACCGCAGCTCTGTTATTTTGATGCTAAACATCCAGAGTTGGTAGTGCCTTTGGATAATAATGCCAAAACATTGGATTTTTATTCTGTGCAGGAGCAGGATACAGTGCTTGTGCAATAATTCAGCATTTTCAAATTGTTCCAATTGGCAAAGTTTTCCTTTGTATTAATTTATTGTGGTATTTTAGTTGTAATAACAAAGTAAAATTTAAAAAGTGCAAGTGTAAAGTGATGTTTATAAATTAATGCTATTATGCTGAGATTTCCATTCAGATTCTGTTTTGATTTAATAAAATAAAAATTTATCGTTAACTACTATAAGTGCGCAGTATTATTTTTAAATTTTATTAATGGGTATACACTGCAAGTAGCAGCTGTTAGTGTTATAGAAATAAATGATTTGGCAACACTGAGCACATAGTTTTCGCAAAGATGGGCTTTAATTTAGTTGCAAATACCCTAAAGGTATTAAATTACCACAAAAACTGCAACGTTTTGTTGGTAAACACGCGTCATTTGTGTGCTCCAGCAGAGGCCAATGGTGCTAAAACTGCAAGCAAGTTAACACCACCGCCGCCAACTGAATCTGTTACAGCGGCCAAAGATGAGCAGAATCGGGCACTTCATGTAGCTGTAATTGGTGTTCCCAATGTTGGCAAAAGCACGTTTATCAACAATATAATCAATCACAGAGTAGGTAAGATTCCCACAAAACGAACCTCACTTAAGTATCGTTGTCATTACAGGTGTGTCCCACCTCCGCCAAGGTGCATACAACGCGCAAGTCGAATACAGCTATTTGCACAACAGGGCAGACGCAATTAGTATTTTACGACACACCTGGCTTGGTAACGCAGCGTGAGATACGCAAGCATCATCTTGAGCAAAGCTTTAAAAGTGCCTATAGGCATGCCATACAACACGCGGATATAATTGCTGTTATGCATGATGCATCCAATAGCTGGACACGCAAGGAGCTGCATCCTACAGTGATTGAAACCTTGAATGACTATGCCTACAGACCTAGCATTTTAATACTTAACAAAATCGATGCGTTGAAATCAAAACGCGTGCTGCTAGATTTAATTAAAACCTTAACGAATGATACGCTAACAGGTAATCGCCAAGGAAAGGGTGCAACACGCGTTGCTTTGCCCGAAACCGGTAAGCTTGGAGAGCAGCAAGGCACACCATTAAACAAGCGTGATACTAGTTGGAGTCATTTTGATAATGTGTTTCTGATATCGGCTCTTACGGGTAATGGTCTGAATGAGCTACAAGATTACTTGATCGGTTCTGCTAAGAGCAGACCCTGGAGCTATGCAGCCGACGTTTATACAGATGCAACGCCAGAGGCTTTGATTGTAGAAAGCGTACGCGCGCGGCTTTTAGATTATTTGCCACAGGAAATACCTTATAATTTAAAGTGTACTCTGGAATACTACAGCATTGAAAAACGTAAGTCTAAGCTTACTCTTGTTTTCTGAATTCAATTACACATATTCATTTGTAATAGATGTTGTCTACACATCCGTGCAAGTACAATGCCCTACCGCACGTGTTGAGCGTCTGATTTGTGGCGAATCGAATGGCAAACTGCGACAGATTACCGAACGTGTTACCTCCGATTTGGTTGAAATGTTTGGTCAAGCAGTCTCCTTGACCATTTCAACGTCATCGGGAAATAAGCAGGCATAGTTTTTACGCTGCAGCTTTTACTAATAAACAACAGGTTAAATGAATTTGATTTATATAATTAGTTTTAACATTAACAAGTCCCACCCAGAACACCTTTTTTATAATAACTTTAAATGCGCCACCACCTTGTCTAGTTCCTCGTCCGGTGCTGGTCCCAAACCCAAAACTGTCGCGGTGCCCGGCTCCAGTTGTGTTCGTCCAGCATCATGCACCAAAGCCGTTATCAAATTGGCTTGTGCGGCTTGAGTCTGCAGTTTCTGAAGTTGCTCGTAATTGGCTACGCGCAGCACAATCTTTGGCTGTCCCATGCGGCACCAGCATTTAAGTGCTGCCGCCTGCTCCACAGTCCCTTCGGCGGCGTTTTGGTAGCACATTATAGCTGCATGAGCACATTGTGCTGCCGTTTTGCCTCTACTCATTTTAAGATCGCTGCGTACGATTAGTGCTAATTTGGTGTTGGGTGCCCGGATGGCTAGTAGTTTTTGTACAACTTTATTTAACATTTTCGTATTTTTTGGTCTGCTGCTCAACGTATTTTTGCATGCAGCTTTTAAATTCCTTGACAGCGTCTTGGCACTTGCGCCAATCACCGGTCTCCGCTATGCACTCCTGCACTTTATAGTGTAACTCGATACAACCAGTTTTCTTAAGCATCAATTCGACGGGATCTTGCTCTTGGGCCAGTGCAGCGGACATAGTTATGTTTTATTTAAAAATGTGCATGAAATACGGCGATTTCATATAAAATGTTACGTACGTCTATGTGAATATTTTTGTATATTTTAGCTTAATAGGTACACACTGTTTCTATAAGCGCGTTTTTAGCATGGTGGCAACGCTGCTGACCAAAAACGGCGGCAGTACTTAAAAACAATTATTACATTATTAAAATGCCCAATGCTCAATAGAATAATAGAATTTAGAATAGAAATAAAATATTTTTTTTGATCTTATTTCCTTTATGTTCTCAAATATTAATTACTTACTATTGCCAACTTCATACTGCTCTACTGTGTTAAATGTTTTGTTATTTATTGGTCATGTACTTTTGCGTCTTAACTTGCCAAATTTTAAATTTTATATCCAAGCTGAACAATTGGTTAACGCGACTCAATTTAATTATTTGCTTTTCGAGTTTTATTACAATTGTATATACATGTGTCTGGACTTATGTACTATTTTTTTCTATACTTATTATCGTAGCAGTTGACGGTTAGCGCGGTTTGTTAAATACAGAATAAGTTTAAGTTGAAACTCAAAATTTTGAATTCTTCGGTGGCGTTTTTTTTTAAGGGCACCAAACGTCAAAACATCATATAAAAAAAAATTCCCTTTTTTGGGATATTTTTTTATATATGATGTTTTGACGTTTGGTGCCCTTAAAAAAAAACGCCACCGAAGAATTCAAAATTTTGAATTCATATAAAAAAAAATTCCCTTTTTTGGGATATTTTTTTATATATGAAGTTTTGACGTGTGGTGCGGATTTTTGCATGCTGCGTATGGGCCTTAAACAAAATATTTTTATTGATCTTATTGACTACTTAGTTATATTTATATTTTCTGTGCCTGTTGTAACAACTCGTTTGCTTTATCTTTTACACTTTCAACGCATTTCGCTTTACGTAGATATTTCGGAGTCTATTCTACTCTTCTCTATCTGACAACTCCTTGATGTGAGTACAGATGACTTGGATTGGTTGTAGCGGGAAGATGCCTTGTTTATAAATAACCAATACTGATACGCCAGACTTTACCGTATATGTATTTACTCTCTGCTGCAATCCCCTCGTGTAACCGTCACTATTGTACTGAGCTTTAAACAAAATAAGTTCCTTGTGTTTTGTCATTGTTTACTTTTGAGCGTAGAACTCTGTCAAGTTTGCAACACTTTAAGCTGCATGGTAAACAATATGAACCCCGCCTGCAGAGCTGCTATATTTGTTTAAACTCTTAATAGCACTCACATACATATGTAAGAAGTTTAAGTTGTAGTTGCCATGCATTATTCATATGGTTAAGTTCTCCGTGCTACTCCATGGCCACAAATATGCGCACATGAAGCAGTCAAATTGCGTCGCGTTTTTAAGCTGCTTTTGTTTACATGACGCACTTGTCAAGTGTCAAGCAAAAACCCCCTCCACAAGGCACCCAATCCTAACTCCTGCTGGTCCAATGTATATCAACCCTATTATGATTTACATTTTTAATTTCATGCAAATTCTTGCTAAGAAAAACAACTAGCGTGGGGAATATGAATGTATGTATATGTGTGTGTGTGTAAGAGAGTGAAAGAAAGAGAGAGCGAGAGAGAGAGCTGCACAATTCCATTGTAGTCTGCGCGAACTTCCGCTTCCGCTTTTCATGGTTGCAAATGTTTACCAAATGTTAAAAATAGTTCTGGCCAACTTGTCAATAGCCAGTTGGGTCCTGTTTTTGGTAGTCTGTAAGTGAAACTTTTAAGCACTTTTTGATGGACATTTAAGATGTAAGTGGTGTGTATCTTATCAAAACGTAGAAGCAAGCACAAAAGCTTTCCAACGTTGAACGACTTTAAAAGATTCCAATTGAAATTTAAAGCAAAACAATCTAGAGATTTGTGGCAGACACTAACTCTTTGATATTACAAGCCCATCAAGTGTTGGTGGTTGCTTGGGATTTAAGCTCTGTGAAAGAGTCGGTTTGACCTTTTGACCGCTTGAGGCTGTTAAGCATGTTGACCTTTGTAGGCGTCTTATGTAGGCTACTAAGACTTGGTTTCAAACAGCTTTTAAGCCAAATTTTAAGCGATGAATAAATTTTAAATAAAATAAAAAAATAGCCCTGCACTGAAAAGTCTAATCCGTTTTTTCAAAATACTTCGAATTTGTCTTTATTTGTTTAAAATTTTTCTTATTTAACATCAATATATAATTAAATTAAAATAAGTTTCCACAAATACGCAGCTTTTTTTTTTTAATTTGCAGCCGCTTTTAATCAATCATTAGTAACAGTCAAGTTAGGGAGATCATTTTTTTTTTACGCTGTGCCAAAGAATAAGGAGTATATTGAATATTTAGGGGAGCTTCGAGATTGAAATATTGTATAAAAAACTTCGAGCCTTCATTAATCTGAGTCGTCACAAAAGAGTCGCTTGGGAACTGCGGGAGTTCATGCAAAATTGTCCAATTTTAAAGCACTTTTATGAATATTCTTTCCACTTTTTGGGATCCCATCAACAGCAGCAGATTTTACTTCTAAACCAAATACTTACAATAGATACTTGATATATAGAAACAGTTGATGACAACTAATCGGACCAGGAATGCTTGTTTCAAAGCACTTCTAAGGGTATGTAAAAGTCGGGTCGATCCTAGTGTGACTTCACTTATTTGTTTGTTGTATATTTTTGTACCCAGTAGATGCTGTCAATCAGGCGTAGCACAAAGTCCAAACAAAAGCCTTTTAGATATTACTCTTTCTCTTATTCTTTATTGCTTGTTTTCTGTTTGCATTGTCTGTCTTTGATTTCGTTGTTCTTACTGAGCATTAATCAAGGATGACCGCGTTTCTTGAGCTTATTTGGCATTAATGGTTACAGTTAATTATTTATGTAGAGCATGTTTCTAATGATGGCCAATTGACGGAGTCCAAAGTTGATGCTGATGAGTTATTACGAAATCTCTTCCAAACTTTTGGGTGTTGCGCCTATAATTGTTTTTGCCTATCAGCTTAGCAAACCAGGGTTGAAATAACGTATACACGTATACTGTTGGAAGTTGATTGGGACAGCGAAAGTTCTTATTATTATTATATTGGTGGGAAATTTTTTTATTTATTATGATGATTTAAAAAGAGATATACCAATAGTTGATAGATAATAACGTTATCTTATTATATATACATTTTAAGTTTTGTGCACACAGTGACTCCCGAACTCGATATAGACCTGTCTGTCTGTCCGTACCTATAAACGCCTCAGATCTTAGAGATGATACGAGCTAGACCAACCAAACTTTCGGCTTAGATTTTCTTTTATATTGGGCCTAGGTATATTATGTTGCTCCCATAGGGGTAATACAGAGCAATTAAAAACATTTGATAACATAGAGAGCGGTTACCTCGAAAGTTAGCTCCAATAGTGTCAGGAGGACAAAAGATATTGGTGTATTTAAGTCCGTCCGCCTGTCCGTCTGTATGTAATCTTGGAGATTATAAGTGCTAGTAAAACAAAACTTTAATACTAAACTTTAGTATAATCGTACCATAAATATAGGGGGCAATTCAAATATAGTAATAATTGAAGTACAAAGACCGAATCGCCTCAGTGGCAAAAGCTGATTCGGTAGAGTCTTAAAACACAATTTCTTGAGACCCAGCTTCGATTTACAGTCAAGGCAAACTTTTCCATTTTTAAACCCTATACCTTATGGTATGTAACATACAGAAGGACACGTCATAGACCCCCCAAAGTTACCTAAAGTATGTTTAGGGTGACTAGAGATGTCGATATACCCATGACCATCTGTCAGTTCGTATGAACGCCTAGATATCAGAGATGGTAAGAGCTAGAGCAACCAAACTTTCAGATTAGATCCCATATTATTCTACGGGAGTCAAGTTTATTTTAATTTTTTGACATCGGGGTTATATTATATAGCATTTATACGTGTGTTTCGAAGGATCTCGAAAAAAGCAAAAGTTTTAGATATCATTACCAAATTTGGCATTCCAAAGAGAGTTGAGTTCCCCAGCACTGTACCAAATTTGATCAAAATCGGTTGACTATTTCATATAGCTCCCGTAGGACCGATCGATCAAAAAAAAAACGTGTTTGGTGCAAAATTCTACTTTTTTTTTGGTTTGTTTATGAAAATATCGTAACCAAATTTTGCAAATAAAACATCTTTTGGAGGTCTTAAGCAATATATCGGATTTAATTGCAATGGTGTGGTTTTGATATCGGTTTATATTATATATGTAGCTCCCATAGAACCGATCGTTCGAAAAAACGTTTTTGGTGCAAAATTCGTTTGTCTTATGTTTGTTTATGAAGATATCGTCTTGCTAAATTTAGCAATCATATTTCTTTTGAAGTTCTTAAGCAATATACCGGATTTCATCGCTATAGAGTGGTTACAGGGTATACCAAAGTCGACCACGGCCGACTTTAAAGTACGTCCTTTTTTTTTTTTTGATGGAAATTTTTAATAGTAAACCTTACACATACCTCTTATTATATAAGTTTAGTATTTATTTTAATTTTCAAATGGTTATTTAATTATTTTTACCCAACTATATCGCAACAAAAAGTAGGGTTATGTGTAAAACAAGATTAGTCTCAAGAACTCAAGTTCAGTGATTTGTGCAAATAAGAAATAGTAGTTCTTTTCCGAATCCGAATACTATATACACTAACATGCTTTTATAGATTTGTGTTTTGATTTCTGTAAAGACATCCGTAGATGTCAGCATCGACGTCTCCGTTCATAATCTCCCGAGCGTAGAAATCTTTGAAAAAATGTATTGTAAAATCGAAAAGTTTTGCTGCTGCTGACGATTAAGGTGTCTCTCTTACTGCCTAGACGATAAAAATTGTATAAATAAAAAGCTTTAATGACTTTGCGCGTCATTTTCTTTAATAGTTGCATCTGTCAATAGCTTTTGTAACTATTTTAAACAATAATTAAAGTAAGTAGTAAAGTCGCTGACACAGTTAATTTAGGAAAACACTTGCATTGACATACTTATATGATAATATATATTCTGTATATAACTGGTATATACAAACTTACTTTAAATAAGTCTAGAATAAAAATAGTAATTAATGACCATTGATTAGTTTGTGTGGGCTGGCTAAGCATTTGTGCAAATGTTGACCCATAGAGACATGTGTCTAAAAGATAAACACTACCTTCCTATAAATACATCGAATCGTTGCGCTTGACACTTAGTCTTAATATTAATCGAGTTAGACGCCATGAATTCGACCAAGTTAATCTACTGGATGCTGCTGGTATCCTTGCTGCTGGTCTTCAGTGCACCTGCAGCAGAATCCACCTTCCTGCTGCTTGCCTGTGTCTTCCGTACACGTCTTTGCCCGTTCCGTACAACCACAACCACAACTACAACTACCACTACCACTACCACTCCGGCGACAACTCCGGCAACAACTCCGGCAACAACTCCTGCTGGTGGTGCCGGTGGCAAGTAATGCCTGCTTAAAACTTGTTGCAAAATTTTCTGGCAATAATGAAATGTATATGCGTTTATTATGAGAGGACTTAATTGTTTTTCTTTAAAAGTATTGCATAAAAAACAATCGGTTGAACTTATTAAATTCCCATGGCTTTTGATTTGGGAGGGCTTTGACAAGAAAACTTGAAGAAATTTAAAAGATTTGTTTCCACAAATGATTAGGTTACTTTAGGGCAAATATGCAGTAAAATATGCGACTTTAATGCAAATTCCTTTAAGAATGTCCTTAAAACTTGCTTGGGACTTTAAAAACCAATCAGTCAAATTCCTCTGACACAAAACTGTGTGCCGTCATTTATAGCATCATATTACATGATTATTTAAATTTTGTACAAAATTAGTATTTAATGTCAGTTAATTAAACCTTCAAGTTGAGAGTTTTTTTTAACAAGAGCTATGACTTAAGAGTCTGACAGCTTTGAAGGTAAAAAGGTATTTTTAATTTAAAGCTAGGTCGCAGCATTATTTATATAACGCATACCTATCGTATGTGTGCTATTTAATTAATTGCCAGTCTACTTGTGAAGAAAAAGCATTTTGAAGTTAATGTACAGTCAAACCTCGCAACGAAATAATAATAATAATCGGTGTGTTCCTGGGAGTTAACTCACTTGACTGTTGACATGAAGAGATCCCTTTAAAATAACATTGAATCTTAAACACAAATTTTTTTTTTATAAGTCAGTTATTCAAATTAGATTAAAATCGGTTGGGAAAATAATTAAATTTGGCAGACACGAGTCGCTCACGAGTCTGTAAGGTGTCTATAAGCTGTCTATTACGCGTCTCTTATGTATCTCTCACCTGTCTATCACGTGCCCAACACGTGTCTCTCACGTATCTGTCAAGTGTCTACCACGTGTCTATAAAGTGACTGTCACGTGTCGATTGCTGGTCTGTCACGTGTCTATCAAGTGTCTATCAAATATCTGTCATGTGTCTATCATGTCTTGTTTCTCACGTTTCTCTCGCATGACTCTCATGTGTCCATTACGTGATCATTACATGTTTTTTACGTATCTGTCACGAATCAGTCTCTCACGTCTCTATCTAGCTAAATCAAGTTGTCTCTTTATGAGTCACGATCAGAGCTGGGCAGCCCATAGCCCAAACGGGCACTTTTTGTTCGTGCATTTACGGCAGACCGCTCTCTTTTTGCCCAGCTCTGGTCACGATTGAATTAAGATTTTATAAATAATCAAGCTAGAGCTACCAAAATCGTTATAAAGACTCTTTTAGACTGGACTAGACAAATTTATTTTAATTTTAGGGACTACCACCAGCGAAAATTAAGCAAAGTGTCGTGATGTCCTGTATCCCACTGTCCCGCTACTGATTGAAAGTGGGTTAGGTTGATAAAGCTGCAAGAATTGAGATCGCCCGGAGACCATGAGGTCCATTGTGATGCCTAATTGTGTAAGGGGAGAAAGAAGTATGAAAGATGAAGGAAGGTGGGAAGGGATAGAGGACGATTATTTGGTTGTCCAAAAGCTGGTGGGCATTCCTAGTCGCCTAAGTCCTTTTCCTTGCAGAACCATTTTGAGGATTCAACGAAAGTGGCCAAAACCGCTATGGGCACAGACTGCCCAGGTCTTCAAAAAATGGTTTACCAAGAAACTGGGTTCGTCTTCGCCAGAAGTCGTGATGGGGACGTGCATCTTTTCAACCATTAGGTCTATGGTGCAGTGCCCCGTTACAACTCCTACCACCATCCTGGTCCTGCTCTTATGAAAACGCTGGAGTTCAGATGTTCGCTTTGGATTGTACCGTGGCCAGAGTGCTCTGGAGATGCGAAAACCGAACGCAGTGTCCCATTCTCTTTCCGCCAGAGCTCTTGCAAGGTTAGCTGGCACAGTTATCCGCCTCCTCGCTTCCAGAGATGGTGATTGAGTGGCAGTGAATACGAGTGGTTGAAAGTAACTTTGTGGATTTTTTAGGTTGACATTGAGCACTTGAGTCAAATTAGTTCTGTAGACCGAGGTTTGACTGTAACAGTCATATGTATAAGTGTCTTGTACTCAATTATCGTATATGTGTGTGTGTGTGTGCGTGCCTGTGTGTGTCATCAAGACGACAAATCAAACAAAGTTTTCGAAGCAACAGCTCCAAACTGTTTGGCCACGTGGCATCAACCGGTTAACAATGCGCCCAACCAAAAAGACAAGCACAAAAGTCATTTGAAGGTGCCTCAGTGTGAGTGGAAAAGTTTTGTAGCATGCAGCTTTTTTTTGAGGCAACACGAGAATAACAATGTGCCCCTCTAAGTATGCTACAATATTTTTAGCGCCTGGTTTTTTGTACTCTTTGACTTTTGATGTTCATGTCAATATGCCACTGTAAATTGGATTTACACACCGAGTACATGCACATATATGGTACATATGTATGTATATATAAATATGTGTGCAAATGTGTGCGGTGTGACGGTGTTTGTATGTGTGGGTGCCTATATGGCAGTCACATAAAAGTTGTTGCCAACTTGTATGAATTTTTATTGTTACTAAAAAAATTGCACGTTGTGCATTTGAAACAGTTGGAAAGGGGTCAAAGGGCATGTACCAGCTTAACCCCAAGTGACTTTGTGCAATTTTAATGCAATAAATGTGGGCCATAAAAGTAAAGTAAAGTAAATGTCAAATTCACAAAAGCAGCAACTTTAAAGTGTCAGAAACGAGTCAAAATTGTAAACATTTTTTGGACTTGATTTATGAGCGAGGGCAGCTTAAGAAGTGTTAACAAAAAGGGATATAAGACAAAAAATAAGGAAAATTTATTTTTGTATTTTTTTTTTGTATAGGGTGGGCCATCTGTTGGTTTGTTTGTTTATTGCATTTTATTTGTATATTTTCCCACAAAATGAGGCAAATTTATATGCCAAATGCAAGTTTGAAACTACTCATTTATGTATAAAAAGTAATATCGCCCACATGGCCGCCGCGGCTGGCTCTACGTATGCGAACATCTTAACTTTCGATGACTTTTTCTTGGAAGAAAACTCATCTGGCTGCTGTCCCATCCATTGAACGAATAAGCGAAGCTGATAATGGCCCCATAAGTGGCATTTGAATCTTGTAAACGTGTAAAGGCAGATTTGCATGCAAGTTTCGACGCAAAGTGGTCCTAGGGAGCTGTAATTCTTGCGAACGATGGCGCATCGTTGTTCCCGGCGAATTGTCGACACTGGCCTGAACTATGTTTTTTTCGCAGAACGACCATTTTCATAGTAAGCCTATACCACTATTACACGTTGTTCGGTTGTTAAACAATCCCTGACTAAATTTAAGTAGTTTTGAACTTGACATATGTCGAAGATTATCCACTTTGGCCGGGTATGTTCCGAATTATGCGTGTTTAACAACCAAACCAACAGCTGGCCCACCCTATATTTACGTATCAATTAAGTCGCACGAAATCTGTAAAAAAAAAACGACAGCAATCGGTCTCATCGATTAAAAGATAAGGGCAACACTACGCATGGCGTTACGTTACAAAAAATAGAAGTAGAATTTAAGTTGGATTCGCAAACTTCAATTAAGGTGTTAGCCCTTAGTGTGGAGCATGGTAATTTTCGAATTTTTTTTAATGAAACTTTAGTTTATATTAAAAATCCAAATAGGTGACGATATTAAACATATTTTGAGATATAAAAATTTATTTTTCCAAAGTAATAAAAAACAAAATGGCGCCTGTAGAAAGCTACGAGTACATAACTAATTTTCGGAGAGGCCTCCGAGGCTTCAGCTTTTTGACATGAAACATAAAAAAAATTTGTTCCTCTTAATCTATGGACTAAAAGCAAGTGAACCACCTAGGGGTTTTCAAAAACATCAATTTAAAAAAAATGGCATAAGTTTAAAAAAAAAAAATTTTTTTTCCTCAAAAAATACCATGAAAAATAGGTGGTAAAATTAAAAGTTTTTATTATTTTGACAAAACGTGGTTCACTGGAAAATGATGTTATAAAGATTGTGTCAAAATTTCAAATCTATCAAATAAAAATTGACTGAGTTATTCGTGAAGCCATTAAAAAAAAAGTGGTTTTGGAAAAAACACACTTAAAGTTTTAAAACTGGCACAATTTTCAAAAATCACTTCGGAACATCTTTTCTAATATAATTGTCTAACAATTTAGCTTAAAAAAAAACCGGTTTTCTGAAGATTCTACACAGGTGTTACCCCTTAAAAGTAAGCAAAAAATGCTCTTAAATGTAACCATATTGTTATTTAATATGTTAAAAACTCCTTAATTTTAATCAAAATTTTTAAATGTTATTTTTTTAAAATTTATTTTGTCAGTAATTAATAAAATTTTGTATTTAATAGATTCTGCTGTATTGTGAGATCATTATCATCATAATGTCCCACCAAAAATATTTCTTTAAGTTCTGGAATTTTTCTTGTTATTTACTTTAAATGTAATATTTCGAAAAATATTGGAAAATATCATTTAGGTATATCCGTTTTAAATAGTTTTTGAAAGGCACTTTGCAAATCGGTTCAGGTTTTTTTTAAACAAACATATTAAAGCCAAAAATTGAGTATTGTTGCAAGTATAAGTCATTGAACTGACCTCGTGTAAGTGTTTATATTTGTGTTCTATAGAAAAGTCAATGTGCCGTCCTGCTTTTTGAGCCTTTTGTCTGCAACTTTTGCTTAACTTTCTGAGCTCTGTTCTTGGCCCAAAAGGTCAAGCCAATTTTATTTTTTTTTCGTTCAAGCTCTTTATTGCTTTGGCTTTTGTTGTAGTTGCTTTTGGGGCTTTCTTTTTTTGGCTCAAACATTTGAACTAATTAAACGGCAATTGATTTGTATGACTTGTCACAGTTCATTTCTTGCTTTTGTTCCTGCCAAACATTGTTCCTGTGCACATGCATATAGAAACATAAGTGTGTGTGGGTTTTTCTTTAAGTGCATTCTTAGACGGGTCGGCAACATATTTGTCAAATGGCTCAAAGTGCTGCCCAAAGGAGAGCCAAGTTGAATGGCATTTTATGGCCAAGAATTAAGGACTTTAATTTGTTATTTATTGATTTTCGTTTAAAGTCTATTCTCTACTTATGCATAAATTGATTGACACTCATTGCACGCAAAATATTTTTAATGCTTCTTGCCATTGATTATTTGAAGCACATAGCGTGTAATATTTGAGATGAAAAGAAAAATAAAATCTAAATTAAGAGCACGTGCCAAAAAGTAAACTTATTATAATCACAGATTGTGTTAGAAGTTGAAAAAAAATGATTTTAGAAGACAAACATGACTCATAGTAAGAAAGTTCATTTTACTAACAACAGAAGATACATTTTAGTTTATTTGTACAGCTAGTATTCCCTAAAACAAAGAAATGTTTTTAATCCTTATATTAGTTAAAACCACACAAAAATGTTCCATATTTAGGCTGGTCTGGGTGATTGGAACTTGTATGCTCTTGTGGTCACTGAAACCATATCAGAAGCTCACTTTACCCCATCATGTAAAGTTTTTGCCATAATTTTGAATTAAGACAAAACTTAATAAATGTTTTCTTTTTCTATCCCTCGTCAAAATTGCACAGCCACAAAAAAATATTTTTTTCTCAGTCAAACCATTTTTTTTTTCTTTAAAGGCCATAAAGTTCCGCACCAAACGTCAAAACTTCATATAAAAAAAAAATATCCCAAAAAAGGGATTTTTTTTTGTATACGAAGTTTTGACGTTTGGTGCGGAATTTTTGCATGCTGCGTATGGGCCTTTAAAAGCAGTTAGTGTTAAGGCCGTAACTATAGGCAAAAATTTGGTACACGGTCTAAAAAAAAAAGTTGTACAAAATTTCAAATTAAAAAAAAGATATTTAATTAAAATTTTAAAGAAAAATATTTTTGTTAACCTAAACTATTATATATTTATTTGGGGAATTTATTTTCAAGCAGCAGTATATTCAAAAGTTACTGAATAATAGAGTTTAAGTTTGTACAATGGCGTAACATCTTGTCTGTGGTATTTTGGTCAGACTACTATAATTTTTTGTAACGTAACGTCAGGCGTATTTTCACATATAACTTTTTATCGATATGACCGATTATTGAAATCTTTTAAATAAATATAGGCTACTTAATTACTATAAAAACTTTTTAAAAATTTCACTGTTTTCATTTTGAATAATAAACTCATAACACTAGTTTACAAATTTTAGGATCATAGAGTGAATCTTGAAAATGAAGTGTTTTTTAGGGTAATTATGGGTCGAGAAACACGAAAATTACATTAATTTTTTTTGTTAAGAACCGTTTTCGAGATTTTTTCGAAAAACATGTTTTTGGGTACTTTTTTCAGTTATACTAATGTCTCTTGAACAAAATTTTTTATGAGACATGAGAGGCAAATAGTTCGAAAGGTATTGATGTGCTCTTTACGCTCATATAAGATATGTGCAGATAAAGTAAAAATTATTGAAGTTACAAGCAATCAAAACCGAAAATGGTCCACTTTTTCGACCATTTTTCAAAATTACAAATTTTCAGTTGCTTTTTATTAACAAGAAAAATTAAGAAAAAAGTTAATAAGCTTTGAGCTGAAAGAGAATTCTTTTACGAACATTTCGAGTTCTATGTTCTGCAAAATCTGATAAGAACTGTAGATGCTATGGAACCATATACGAGAGTTTCAATTCAGTGAAAGTTTTTCGTTTGCGTTCAGTTACGTCTTCACGAATTTGCATTCAGCAGTAGTCGCTCTCAGCTCCCAAATTTGAAGTCCGTCCCCTTCGTTTTCTTGATCGCTGCGTGTTTCTCTACCCGAAATTACCCTAAAAAGCACTTTTATACGTAGGTTCATTTTTCGTGTAAGCTAGCGTAATCTATAATTCTCTAAGCAATATACGCTTTAAATTCTAGCTGCTTTAGATCTTTTTATGATTTTTTCTATATATGTAAATATCAGTCCGAAAATACCCGAAAAATTTTCGCTTATACTTGGGTTCTCCACAGACAAGATTTACTTACGAATTACTTTGGTAAGGCACAGTTGATATTGTGAACGGTTTGTTTATATGTTTTTGAGCCTGCTAAAAAAGTTATATATGTTATGTTAAAGAAAATGTCTCAAATTTGGAAAGCATATACCAAAATTGCATAAAAAAAGATATGGGGTGATCTCATTGCAGTAGGGCTCTACTAACGACGCCATCAGCCTTAAGAACCATGCATAAATGCAAAAGCGCCAGACTGATTTAGTAACCAACATCAATCAGCTGTTTACAAGTGTCACATGGTTTGCTTTGTCTTTTTTACAAAAAATTATTGTAAGCCAACTACAAAATATATACAAAATATTTGGCAGTAATATAATATGCAGGTCTTTCATAGAAAAAAATTGTAACTTCAATTATTTAAAAAATCTATTCAGTAATCATCGCAATACACCATACCAAAAACAGTAAAAAAAAGCTATGTACACACTGATTGATATTAGCGCTTTTTACAGCACTGTTTTTGGCTTTAGTATTCGAATTTTCGTATTCAAGCATTTGGCTCGGGCAGAATTGCAGAATTTTTTAAGTGTAAGTTGTTGTTAGGCCCTTGGCATTTCTGCCCTACAACTAAATATATTTATTTATTTATAAAAACAAATTATTTGTATATTATGAATAATTTTGTAGCCGGTGCAACAAAGGCCTTCAGGCTTGATCACAACTAAATATATAATCAAATATCTATTTTTTTTTTAATTGTAACAATTTCTTTTAATTTTCAGATCTTTTTTGTCGTATTAAAAAATCAACAAATTCTGGTAAGTATTCAATTTTGTTAAAATGTGCTAACTTGTAGCTACTCCTTTTTTGGGATGTTAAAAATTTGTGTGTTTCTATATAAAAAAAATACTAGTTTTATTTTGGATTTTTTGGTGCCCAATCAAACAGCCGTGCTCCGAAAAACGAAAAAACCAAATCGAATAATTTTATTCGGATTCGTTTTTGCGTGCTTCGAAAAAGGATTTTTTTTTTTCGATATTTCCCTTTTTATTTTCAATAAATTCGTATATTTCTACGGCCGGATATTCGATATTTTAGCTGTATCTAGTAAATAAGAGTACATAAATTTTGTATGTTACTAGCTGCATTTACATATAGAGTAAGTCAGTGCATGTACATATATGTTTATATAATAAACATATTTGGATGTGCGTGTAATTCTTAATTTAATTTGCTGATGGCAAAAGAACATTAAATTATTTATTTAAGAAAGCTGTTGGCATTTAAATGCTGATTTAAAATGAAAATTTTGGGCAACTCTGTGAACCTTAAGGTCTGCACTAAAAGTAGCAAAAAAAAAAAATTAAAAACAAAAAAAAAATGAGAGAAAAGATGAGCAGATGTTTCCCAAAGCAAAAGTTTGAAGGGAATTTGCCACTGCCAATAAATGCTTGCTCTTATTGAATTTCCACAAAATGGCCGTTTTTTGGTTTTAAATGAATTTTCGCCCAAAAATGGTAGTTTTTTTTTTTTTTTTGGGTGGGGTGGCGTTGACTCTCGTGTAATTCTATATGGAACAACAACAATTTGTGCGTCCTTTATGCGGCTGTGCAAATTCATTAACATGCTCTGACCTAAGGGTTCGCAGGAGGATGGAGCGCAGGAGGAGCGGCCACAAGCTTGTATCCCAACAGTTTGATTGAGATTATATAAGCCTGGCACGTAGCAACAGAAACACCAAAGCTGGAGCAGTTTTAATGCGTTTTGCACTTAATTAGTGCAAATAACTAATGACAATCTTTGCACTTATTATCTGTTCGTTTGTTTGTCTAGCTAGGGGGCTCATCGCACCCCGAACACCCCGAACACCCCCAAACCCACTCACACACTACGCCGCTTTTTAACACTGCTTCTAGGACATTGTTTACCCAAGCGGGAAGTCAGACCAAGCCAAATGTTTCTGCTTGACTTGGCTTACTTTAGTTATCTATATATAGAGTTGAAATTGGATTTGGGGCATGGAGTCTGGTAAACAATGGAAAAATGACTCTGGCATGTCCAATTAAAGATTGTGTTAGCTTTGTGCATATTTACTTATGAAAGTGTTCAGTTTGCAATTGCACTAGGATTACATTTTGATTGAGCTCTGGTTACACTTTTTGTTAAGTAACTGCTGGACAAGTTCAGGGGCTATGCCATAAAGTTGCAACTTAATCTTTCAGTTAAAGTTATGAGCTTAGGGTAGCTCGGATGAGTCGTTGTGTAGGAGGAGATAGCATTCAACATTTATAACACCTGACTGAATTGCAATTATTAGCAGAAGGCGGCTTGGGGATTCGAGAAGAACAGCCACGTCCGCTATGGTCTGATTTTTCATGCAAACCAGTTCTTCTCACCAAGTTGCTGGATAAGCTCTTTCTCAAGCGGAATTGGCTGTTTTTCTGGAATCCTCAAGCCTAAGAATTGTAGGGCAGTCAGTTGTTGTAGGTATTGAATGCTTTCTAACTCCTCCTCATTCCATACAACTACACCACCATCCAACCCATCTCCTTTTACTTTCTTTTCTTTAGTTTTTTTGGAGTTGGATTCTGTATACGGAAAATACGGAATATTGTGGTCTTGATTTGGGAATAAATTGTTTCCATTTAAGAATAAATGAACCTTAAGAAAGCTGCTAACATTCTACTCAGAGAGAATGATCACGCTCATTAAAAGTTTCTATGCCAATGCATCCTGTCGAGTATTGCACGGCCAAACCCTGGGCGAAAGGATGGGAGTTGGGAAAGGCGTAAGACTAGGCTGCGTCTTGTCTCCGCTTCTTTTCAACATAGTGCTAGATGTTGTATCATGGGGCCTTCTCGATTGTCTGGAGGATCTTGACTATGCAGATGATATATGCCTACTTTCCCATAGTTACAACGACATGTCAGGAAAGCTACAGGCAGTGGTTGAGCGAGAAGCACTGGCTGGTTTGAAAATCAATGTTGTGAAATCCAAGGTTATACGTTTACTGGCAAATAATGGTCGCCCGTTTATGGTAAACTATGAGGTCCTAGAAGACCACTGGACCACTTCTGTTACCTAGGGTGCGTCATAACCAAGGACGGTGGATGCTCAGCAGACATTGACATCTTTCGACTCGAACGAAATTGAAAATTTTTGACTTAAACATAATGTCGATTATTTTATATGGATGCGAAACATGGAATGCTAATCCTCGCCTCTTACAACCACTCCAAGCCTTCATCAATCGATGTCTAAGCAAAATACTCCGCATCTGCTGGCCACAAACTATAACAAATGATGAGCTTCGAGTGCGAACCAAACAATTTCCAGTATATGATGCAATTAAAAAACGCAAATGTGCATGGATAGGCCACTGAGAAAACCTGAGTCGGACCTAACTCGAACTGCAATCGCGTGGAATCTCCAAAGACAAAGAAAACGCAGCTTCTCACACATGGCGCAGACAAGTTGACCTGGAACTCGAAGGTCGAGGAATGAACTGGCACCAAATTAAACAAATGCCTGGCGATTGCCAACAGTGGAGGAGATTTGTGACGGCCCTCCAGTCCTTGTAGGAGTTATAGGAACTTATATATATACTTATATATAACATTCTATGTGCGGTTCGCCGGATAGTGTTCCCTTGGCCTTCTAAACTTGCAATGAGCCGAAGGTTCATCTGAAGCCATGCATATTCTGTGGGATTTGGTGAACACTGTTATTTTTTGCTGCAACTCAACTTCGAGATCAGCTTGGTAAAGTGTCCTTTCCTGCGCCTCCAATTAGTTGTCTGCCAGATTAAGAAAGGTTGAGATACCAGATATTTAATGCCTCAAAACGAGTCTAGTCTTCTTTTAAAGTGAGTTCCTTGGCTCATTGCTCCTCTTTCGCTCATTTTAATAAGACATTTAGATTCCTTTGGAGTTTTTAAAAGCAAAGAATTCCGTAGGAGGAACACGTGGAGAGAGTACCCCATGCCTTTGAAGTGGCGCACAAGTTACTAATTTTTTCGGGCGTCACTCGCAGCGGCAGAGGCAACTGTAGTAAAGCCCTATATAAGGTCATGGCCCGTTGACGGCTTGTTTATGGCCAGACAAGAAGAAAAACTCTCATTAGAATTTAACACATTTAGATATGCTAATACTTATTTACGACACTGTGGCCAGATAAGTTGACTAAGTGCAGTTTTTGGATAGCATATTGGAGCAGCCCGTTCTAGTAAAGTGTTTATGAACAAACACGTGTAAAATGCTTTTGTTGTTTCCACGCCACTTATCAGTAGAGGGTCCTTCACTTGACAACTAAAATTGAGTTAGCAACAGTTCAACTGATTGATTTTCCAGACGAGTCTGGTGAGTGTGGAGTGTTATCAGTATGGACATATTCACAAATATGCACTAAATTATTTTATAGACACAAGTCAATGGCTCATTATATTGGTGCAGTGGCGTAGATGGCTTTGTAAGACTAATGAATAAAACAAAGTATTAAATTTCATACATTCCATTTTATCAACAAAATTATTATTAAGCTTAAAAATGGGCTTCCCACAGTGCTTGAGTATTGTAAAGCGCTCGTAGACTTGATAAAAGATTCCAGTTTTTCGGGGACAAAGTTAGTACTGGGCCAGTACTTTTCTCGAATGATACTGTTTCTGACGCAGAAAAATCTGTCAAAAAGATGATATGAAAATAGAATCTTTTTATAAGTTAATCAACTATATCTAATCACGGATAAAAAAAAAAGTATTGCAAATTCTGGGAATAACCGGGGAAATAAATATATTTAGTCTATGGTACATCTAGATGTATTCAGAACGTTCCAACGTCTTAGTTTCAATTCTATTTGACATTAGCAAAACAACCAGGCTTTCAGAGCATCATCATTCGCTGGATCTTTACCTAAGAGTCATATTATATCTTCTCTCAATCAATATATATTTAGCCTTCTCTATCTAATCTAAATCTAAATAAAATCTTAGCTTATAGACCCACTTTAACAATTCTATGTCTAGGAATAGTTTTAGATATGAATTCTGGACAATCTTTTTTTTAAAGTTTTTTTTTGACCAAAAAACGTAAAAATTTAAGTATGGATATTTGAAAGTTTTTTTTCGGAAATTAAAAAAGCATGCCAAAAAAATTATAAGTTTTAAAAACCAGATTGATTGGTGGTGTCGTCTTTCTGTAATTGGCTTTGAAAGCTGAAACTGTTTGGGGCTATAACTTCCAAACCATTCAATATTTTGGGTATAGGCTATTTTTTCAACGTATGTGTGAAATATGGTCGAATTTTTTTTTTTAATTTTTCCAATTTTGGTCTAGATTATCTATATCTTAAAAAAATCTGAGGAGACTCAAACTTCCCACAAAAATAGTTCAATCCTTTACGAACACGTGCGTAAAATTTCATCACTCTAAAAAAATTATTATGGAAATGCCAGATTTTTGGCCAAAATATGACAATCTGGGCCCACAGGGCAATGGGGCGGCTTGGCGGTTCTTAAACTCTTTAATCGCCTTCAAATAATAGTTGGCCAATCATCTCGTCTTCTCAAATCCCAAAACAGATTGATGTTCCATAGACACCAAAGGCAGGCGATGATTTGGAACCAATTTTGGAACCACTGCACTTGCAGAACCTACTTGTAAATGGTTAGCTTGGAATGTAAGGGTAGTTTACTATCGCTAGGAGGTTCAAGCCAGAGAAATTTTCAATTATAGAATTTTTTTTCGTTTGGTATAGAAATGTAATTTTTTCCTCTACGAACTTAAACCCTATTAGCCCCTCAAACTACGCCACTGATGGCGTATAAAGTCTTTTAGTTGTGGTTTATTTTGCAATCAGCGTTGAGCCCTCTGTATAATGCCACACTTTCTGCCTCCTGAAGCTGCACAAATCCATTCAGCTCTACACACACACGCAGACAAAGACACACATACGTGTCTGACAACTATAAATAAACTCAAACAACAACAAAATGAAGCAAAGAAAATGAATGACAGCAAATAATAAATATATACATACACAAATAAAAAAAAAACACAAACAAAATTATGAATGAAAAATCCGTTGAATGACAGCGGGAAAAGCAAAAGCAATAGCAACAGTTGGTCTATAGAAAATACAAGCCACAATCCACAAATCCACAATCCACAGCGAATGGCATACACAAAGCTGATAAGTGGGCCATGTTTGGCACTAGCAAAAATCAAAGGGTATCAAAAATAAGTGGATTGTTTTGTAACTTAAGGTAAGGGGTAGTACCTGTGTGTAACATAGAGAAGGGGATGCCAAACAGCGCCCAAAATTAAATCCAATACGATCCGGACGACAACAGAAGGTTGTATATGTCATCGTTCGTCGGCATGAACACCTAGATCTTCCAGACTATAAGAGGTAGAATAAAATAACTTAAGATTTGGACTCCTTATAAAGAGTTTACCAATAAGAACGATAGGATTTGAAATTTAAATAAAACACATTCATTTTACACAAATATGGAGTGTATTTTTTTTATTGGATTAAAGAAATCCCTACAAAGAAGGTGTATATGGGTGAACCGGCATCCAAAAGAAAAATGGGAAGACCAAATACAAAATAGATTGGAAACGTCGAAGAAACAGCAAACAAAATTTAAATCAGAAATTGGAGGACGATAGCAAGGGACAAACCTAGATGGAATCGTGCTCTACAGGAGGCCAAGATTCGATACGGATCGCAGAGCCAACAATGATGATGATATTCTATGCCATTTATGATTTAAACAATATATCGTTCAAATGACCACCTCGGCTCCTTTTGCTCTGGCTAATCCGGTCAGACCAATTTTCGGGTGGCGTGGCTTCAATTGTGGCTGGATTGTTGGCTTCCAATTCATCAATAGTCTTGGTTTGGTTGGCATAAACCTTAGATTTAATATGACCCTACAAAAAGTAGTCCAATGGCGTTAAATCACATGATCTTGGCGGTCAATAGTTAGGTCCATTTACTGAAATTAATGACTTTCAGAATTTTGATCGCAATAAGTTCATTGGCCCTATGCCCCACTACGGGAAATGGAATCTAAGAAGAGAAGCAGAAGTCCATTGTAGCAGTTGCTGTGTGGCAAGTTGCACCGTGTTGTTGAAAGTAAAAGTCGTCCGCCTCAATATCACCAAATTTCGGAAAATAAACAAATCGGTCAACATCGCACGGTAGCGCTCACCATTCGCATTTACGGTGCATCTTTCTTCATTTTTGAAGATATATGGTCCGATGATCCCACCATACCATAACCGCACCAAACAGTGATTTTTTCGGGATGTAATGGGGATTCATGCATCACTTGGCGGTTTGGTTCGCACTAATAACGACAATTTTGCTTATTAACAAAGCCATTCAGCCAAAAATGAGCCTCATCGGAGAAGATGATTTTTCGATGAAAATCACGATCGGTTTCCATCGCTTCCAGGGCTCAATCAGCGAGCTCACGTCGTAAACGTTCCAAACATTGTGGCAACGCGAACTTGTTCATGGTGAAAAGGCAAACCTAACTGAGATGTCAAAAATCCATCCCCATTGGTAAACCCTTTATGTGCAAGCAGACCAAGTTTATTTTTTTGCACTTAAAGCCAAAATTCTTCGAAGTTCTACAATTTCAAATTTGCAAAAATCTCCGGATACCATTATAATGCAAAATATCAGCGCTAAGGACAAGCCTAAAATCTGATAAGGGGAAAGATCAAAGCATAGGTAAATAGGCTTTCATTTGGATACCAATTGTTTCTTCTTCTGTCATCCTCGACTCCCAGTGGAGCATAGCGCCTAGGCCATGCTCTTGTAGCGAACACTATTACGGGATTCACGGCAGATATTATTCCATGAGTAACTGTCAGCTTGTAATTCATGATCGATAGATCTTCTACATGTTTTTGCTGGCGCACCAACGTGACGATCTCTCCCTTGAGGGTTCCAACGAAGTGCCTGCCGAGCGATGTTCTCGTTGGATTTCCGAAGGGTATGCCCAATCCATCGACACTTACGCTGGCATTGTACTGGCGCTGGTTTCTGATTTGTTGCGTACCAATTGTTTCCATACAGTTTTAGTTCCTAACGAAACTACGGAACGGATAAGGGCAGTAGGGCTCTTTAGGGTTTCTTTGACCATCATTCAATGTAATCTTAAACATAAATAATTGAAAACTAAAGCATAATATGGAGTCGCAAATAATCTAATCGGTCGCAATACATTACACACTAAACAGCAGCCACAGTCCTTAAGGAGTAATAAAAGCCACAACCCACTCTGAACAACATCCTCAAAGTAGGAATAACACAAGCCACAGTCCACAGTCCACAAGAAGTCTAAATGTAATCCACACTGAACAACAGCCACACAGCGTTGGGGTAACACAAGCCACATTCCACAATGAACCTCACCACTACGCCCACTAAGCAATCCACAGTCCACATAGCATCCACAAGTGCTAGGGGTAACTATTGCACTATTGGCGCGTGCGCTTTTCCAATACACGTGGTGGCTTCCATTGCGTTCATTTTGGAAGCTATTTTTGGCGCGCATTTCCCCTGCACAGCATGCATGTGGATGCTGTTGGGTGTAGCGCCGGTTTCCATGGCTTTATCAAATTAGTCCTGTGAACGGATTCACACGAAACGGTCGAACGGTTGCTTGGACGCTCGCTAGCCACAAAATATATTCAAAAAAGTAAAAGCAACAAACAAAAATTGTTTTGAACGCGCGTTTTGTGTACAAGTGCCAAGAAAAATAATCACATACGAGTACATATATGCATGCAAATACATACATATGTATGCATGTAGTATATAACAAAGTGCTAGCTCTCTATATGAGTTATAGCCATGTGCCAAGTTTATTTATGAATTGCTCTATATACTAGTGCGTACAATAATATTAAACATTTAACTCAATTAATTCCAATTGTTTGTGATTTTTTGTTTTTGCCATTTACTTTGGAAGTCATTTATCTCTGGACTTGTCAACTTTTAGTCGGCAAAACTTTATAGAACTTGTAAGTTGAAGTTATTTTAAAGCAGCTGTTTGTAGCATTTTTTGGCATTCGTAAATCAATAGACATTTATTCAAGCGTAATAATCGAAATGGTTTTGTTGAACTTTATTTTTTAGTTGCCCTTTATGCCACTTGCATTTTAAGGTTACCCCAAAATTTAATTGTTAAAAGGAATTCGTTTGTTCGTCCTCTGTATGGGCAGCATGTTTCTTCAAACGAATTACCTAGGCGCGTGAAATTCGTTCAAAAAGTGTTAATTATTAAGTGCTAATTTTTTTCAGTGTCGATAAGTTTTTTTTACCCTGTATTAATTTGTTATTAGAAAATTTTTTTTTTGTATATTTGTTTATTTGCAATCTGTCCATATAGAAAAATTGTGATAAAGAAATTCTTTAAAAGGAGATCATAAAAAAAAAATATGAAAAATTCGTTGTAGAGTAATTTGTTATAGGGAAGAGTATTAAGTTTGTACAAAAACTTTTTTTCCCAGAAGAAAACGTATAAGACTTCACAAACTATCTATCGAAATGATCATATACAGTCCAACTTCCACATAGCGACTTTCCACGCGAACCGAGTATTGGGTAATTTTATAAAAAATTTGTTTTACTGGAATTGGTTACTTTATTTTATTTATTATTATTAATTTTATTTACTCAACATTGGATCATAATCCTAAACGTTTTGGTTGATTTAAAATTAAAAAAAAATTTATAAAAAAAAAAATATATATATCGTAAATAAAAAAAGACATTTAAAGAAAATAATTTAAAAAAATTAAAAAATTAAATTTTTTTAAGTTGGTTACATTGTTATTCTTTTATGTTTTATTTATTTTTTTGACAACTAGACTTAAAATAAAATTGGTTCAAAATTAATTAAGTAGTTCAGTCACAATTAACACTATTTCTACCAAGCACCTTTCATATTTTAACTTAACATTATTTTCTTAGTTTAATCATTTATAAAAAAAAAATGTTTGAACTCTTCGTATTCTAGCAACATTTAGTTGTACGTAAAGTGAAAATAAAAATGTTTTGGGTAAATGATTAAGCTAGAAAATAATGTTAAATTAAAATATGAAAGGTGTCTTTTGACACCTCTTGGTAGAAATAATGTTAAATAAAAAGTGAAAAATACTTTTTTTTTTTAAATTAAGCCAAAATGCGTTAGGTTTAAAAAACTGAAATTTTGAGAAATTTTATAAATCGATCTGCAACATTAGTTTTTAAAAATCGTTGAGAGCAGTTTTTAGTACCCTATCCAGCTAGACCCCTATTTAATATGGAGAAATTCGTTGTAGGGCAAATCGGTTGGGAACTTTAACTATATCCAAAAATCATATATTCAAAACCACTTTTGCGTAAAAGCCTCACTAAAAACCTCACTCTGAAACTGGGCTTTAAGAAAATGACGTGGATCCAAATTTGATACACAGTGCAATTTCGGGCTGAACTACTAAAGTGGTTCCCGAAACTCAGGAAAAAGCTGTTTTTACATCTTGGATCAGCTTGTTAAACTTTTGGGACCTAATTGTTTTTTTCGAAAATCTGTATAAGAGTTCACAAAAGTCGAAACATCTTTTTTTCAGAAAATTTTAAAATAATTATACTTCTTGATGTAGTCTTTAAATTATTTTTGCTATTTTTCTGTTTAAATGGGATATCCCAAATGGTATTTTTTTTTTATATGAAGTTTTGTCATTCCATGCGAAATATTTCGAACTGCGTATAGGCCTTAAAGCTTAACTTTATTAAAGTGTATTTTAACAATTCGAAATATCTCTCTTTATTTTAAGCTATATAGGTTTTCAATTTGCCTTTGCATTTAGCCTTGAAACTTGCAAAAGGAGCTTTCCCCATCTAGTGGGAAAATCAGTTGGAAACTGTGCTGCTGCCAAAATTGAAATTCCTAACGCGCATTTTCTCTACTAATACAATCAAAATCGGTACGTTGACTCATGTGTTCTTCAAAACAAAAGTTCTTTTTCTTTTTGGGGACAGAGCTTTCCCAGTCCGCTGCAACAGTTTTTTTTTTTAAACTTTTCGACATAACCAGTTGATACGTGGGTTTTAGTAATAATTTCCCAGCATCAAAATCGGCAAAAAAAGGTGAAGTGAGTGAGTGATGGTACAGTGTATACTATATTCGGGTTGTCAGCTCTTTAGCTTAACTTGCATCAAAAAGTTTGCATGAAAATTTTGGTTTTTTTTTTTCACCGGCCACAAAAACAAATATAGCTACAAATTTAAACATTTGTAAACTTTTACTGGCATTACATTATAAATGCCTTATATAGTATATACTATAAGCCATGTATATAATTTATGCTTAAAATACTTTGACATAACTTTTTTGTGGCAGTCATATTTTAAACATTTGCTAGCTAAAATTTCCATGTGTTCATGTGCATTTTTTCGAAAAACTTTTAGTTCAGCGCAATAAAAAAAATAGTTGATGGCTAAAATATCGTTCAGTAAGTTATGCATTTTGTGGTTAAAAAAAAAAAATTAAATTCAAATTAATAAATAGCTTTAAGCTGAGCTTGCACAAAAGTATGCTACACTTTTTGTTATCGAAACTTATCGATCAGCGTTGATAAGTTTACGGCTTAAAAAGTTTTGCTTTATGTGGGACACAACAATGTGGCACTGGTTTATAAGGGTTTAAGCTGTTGTCACATATTTTGTCAGGTAGCCTTTGGATACTTTTAGAGGGGCACAACGGCAAGGGAATACAAGGGTTTAACAAAAGTCAAAAGTTGCAGCTAAAAAGTTTCACTTAACAAAAAAAGAAACAAAAAAAAAGCAGAAAATAATTATGAACTTTTTTGGGGCAAATAAATAGAACGACTCGAAGATAAGGCCAACTAAGTTTTAAAAGTAATATTTTAAAGATGAATAGCGTAGAGAGTAGCTACCCACAAAATATGCGCATAAGTTTTATTTGGCCTGCTGCTATAAATAGTTGCTGTGGATGCTTAAGACTTTATCCTTTGTAATCCCAAGTGAGATTTTTGTGACAGTCAAGTTGGGTCTAAGTGGGTGACCACTGTATAAAGCTGCTTCTTAGTGTTGCCGCACGTTGAGCCACAATAGCAACACTTGACTCCTCTGTCATCTCATTAGGCAGACAGACATAATCAGCTGAAATATATTTTGTTGTGATTTTCAACATTAATATATATTTTAAGTAAGTTAGTAAGTTTAACAATATAAATACACAAGGACGTAGCCAGCCGTAGGGCCCGAGGGGTCAATAGCTACATCGCGGGCCCCCTCTTAAAAAATTTTTCTGGCTTTCTTTTCTACATCGATATCACTCAATTCGATAGGTTATATCGCGATATCGATATATTTTATTATGGATTGTCTGTTGGTCACGTGCTGGCATTTTTCAGTAATGCGTATACTTAATTCTCCATTTTACTATATAGTGTGGATAAGCAGAATATGCTGTTTATCAGAGCATCGAACTACACATTTAACGGACGGAAGGACAGACAAACGGACATGGCTCAATCGCTACCCGAGGTTATGATAAGCATTTTGGTATAAAGGACTTGGGGTCTGCCACGCCTCCTTCTTTCTGTTACATTTATTGCACAAATCTAGTCTACCCCTTGTAAAATGATTAGAAATAAGCCGGAGCCGTGTAGTGGACTGTATAAAATAGTTGTGTGTTGCTCGAACCAATGTCGCTTTAATATTAATTGCGTTGTACAAGAATGGTGATGGTTAGTATGTTGATAACATTTTCTCTTAAAACTATCGATTAGTCAACTTATCAAAAGAAACAAATAAAATGAGAGGAATGCTGCAATCGTTAGATAGCAACGACGAACTGCGCGTAATGCAGCATTCGTTCCTCAACATCCCTAGGTACAGGGTATTAAGATTATAAAAAATGATTCTCTTAAAAATACGCAAATATGACCAAAATATAAACTTTTAGCTTTGTTGCCAGATATCTCGTGATCTCATAAACTTAGTTTGAGAAAAGCTTTTAACTACTTAATTTAATAACTTTTATATATTTTTCTTTAATAATACAAGTTAAAACATATTTTTATTTAATTTTCCATATAGGTATCTAAAAAAAATATATCAAATTCAATCAACTTCGATATATCATCAAAAAAAAAACAATTTTATACAAATAATATTTATAAAAAACTAATTTCCTTTTTAACATTTTTTCGTAATTTTTTTTGAAGTTTTGTTACAATTTTTTGAATAAAAATCATCAAATAATTATTATTTTTTTCATCAAAATTGCATAATAATTCTTGATTTTTGACTTTTAAAATAAATATTATAAAATAATATTTTAATGACAATTTTTATTTAAACATTTTTTTTTTTTCAATTTTTTTTAATAAAAATTGACATTTATATATAATTTCATGATTTTTATTTTTTAATTTGAAAAAAAAAATATTTCTACAATTTTTATTATATAAATTGAAAATAAGAGTTATTGAGCAATTTTTATTTTGAAAATTGAAAATAAAAATTGAGTTCAAATATCTTTTGAACCAAGAGTTATTTTTCAATTTTCAAATTGACGTATAAATATAATTTCATAATTTTTATTTTTAAAGTCAAAAAATAAGAGTTACGCTTAATTTTTTTTTTTATAAAAATTAAAAATAAAAGTTTATCCTTTTTTTTTTTAAATTGTTAGGTTCTCTCACAAAAGATAGTGGGCACTGCGACCTGAAGATCTATTGTACCTTACCCATTTTTAGAAAAAAAGACCATCTGCCTTTCTTATGAAGAACGAGCTAGAACGGGGTGATCCGATCAGCTCCCAAATGTGTGACTCTGTCCCACACTATTGCTGTGGAACAAACAAGATGTGTTTGGTCGTCTCGTCGTCTTCAAAACAAAGCCTGTACTCTGAAGAGTCCGATAGACCCATTTTATGTTAGTGATAACTTACAGTATGGTGTCCAGATAAGTTTATCCTTCATCCGGATAGTCCTTTCAAAAATATGAGGCTTGCACTTTCATCCAAAGCACTCTTATCTGCAATTCTTGGTTTTTTTAGTTTTTCTGCTATTCGGGATGGATACAAATGTAAAAAATTAAAGATCATCAAAATAGGTCCCGCCGTTCTTCAGTTTTAATTGGTTGAAATAACTAGACTTTGTGTTATATGTATATGGACTTATTATTTTAAACGCATTTTATAATTCAGTAACAAATTAAAATGTTCCGGATGTATGCATACATATTTGAACAGAATCTAAAATAATAGGTCTCCCTTATGAGAATCCAATAAAAAGGATAAAAAAATAAGTTTTAAAATTGTGTTTCAACAAGATATGATCGGAATCTCCCCCTAAAGTTGCCCGGTAATGTTGACCAATACTTGGGACCCATTTTATGATATCTCCAGCAAATTAGAGTGGATTGGCGATCAAAAATTCTAAAATTTCGATTTTCGATTTAATTTAATGGAATTTACATTAAAATTATCCTTTTGGTATTATAGTATTTCTGAGCAATTTTGGTGGACTGTACTTTTAAAATGCCATTTCTTGCATACTAGACAACAGCTATCTATTATCCGAAAATCGCAACTCAGTGTCGTCTGAATTCTTCTCCAAAAATGTTATAAAAATAGAACGCCGATAAAACATTTTAACTATTCCTGGGCCATCAGGTCATTAGGCCATATACCATATCATATCTAACAGAGCTTGTCCATCTGCATTTTTCAGGATAAATTCTGCTGAGTCACGGCAAAAGCTGAGCGAAGTTTGGTGGCGACATTTCTAATATTCAACAAGCTCTTTTTGTTGATAAGTAACTAAGTTCGAGGCTGGGAGCTATTTTTTATTCACTGCTTGGATTGGTTTAAGGAAGAACTTATTTTTCTAACTGCTTCTCAAGCTCTTCCAAATGGGTAAAGAAAGGCTAAGCCGCAAAAACGCGGTGAAATGTTGCTGTGAACTCCACTCCCAGATTTGTCCTATGTTTTAGTTTGGCATCGTTGTCCCATAAGCTACCGATACCTTGTAGAGACAATAATGTGGAGGCAGTACTGTTCTAATTTTAATTTACTTTTTTATAGTTAAAAAGCTACTGTCAAATGACAAGATTCCGGAGCACAAGCTGTATCCGGCCTGTTTATGAATGTAATCTGCAAAAATCTCCAAGTTGAAACCTTATCACTCATAAACTTTTCAAAAATTAAAGTTACAGGATATAGTTGAAGTTTTCCTGCCCCAAAGATTGATACCAAATGAAAACCAAGCACATTAATTTAAATTTTTTAGTCATTAAACTTACTACTGTACCTTAAGCCAACTAATAGCAGCCTTTTAGCTCAGGTATATATATGTTGGGAGAGTGGGGGGTGGAGGGCTCCTCTTTGTTTCAATATTAAACTCGTGTTTACTTTTCGCTCTCACTCATTAGTCATAACAAAGAGACAAATAGTCTCTGCACTTTATGCTTAAAGTTATGCTGTGGAACAAAAACAAGGAGCAGCGTCCATTATGTGTGTGTCAGTGGAGAGAATCTGGACGAGATCTGTGTGGATAATTACGCCGTTTGGCAGGGCCCACATTTGTGTATGGCAATTAATTATACAAGCTTAAGCATTAATCAGTTTAATATAACAAATTAATTTCAGTGTCCTTTAAAGAACGTAAACCAAGTAGACCAAGTAAAAAGCTTCAAAATTAAGTGAGACTTATGGAAACGTGAAAATGCAAAAAAAATAAAAAATAAAAAATGACATGGTTAATCGCTTGTCAACATGAAAAGTGAAATGAAAAACGTTTTATAATTTAAGTATTTGTAAAATGGCGGCATAAATCAAGGTAAAACTGGCAAATAAATGCAAATTTTGTACAACAACAAAAACCAAGCTGATTTAGCTGATTTCTTGAAGCCAAATCGAATTCAATTTAAAAAGTACAATAAAATACAGGGATACAAAAGCAAAAAAAAAAGTAAACAACGAGAAATAAAAGTGTCACGTAGCGCAAAGGTTTTAAGCAAAGCCAGTTCAACTTATCATATTAAATGACATATAGCTTGTAAGATTACGTATACGTATAGTATGTACATATATACTTATACTTATATATATAAATCAGCAGCAGCAGCTATTAGGGGGAAACCCCAATACTGTGTTCCTGGACCAGTGTGAACACATAAATATTAATTTAGCGGGTCTATTGACAAGCCTCGTAAATAAAATAAAACGCATTAAAATGGCAGGCGCTAAAAGAGAGGAAAAAAATGCGATACAATCGAGCTGGTCCACGACAATGGCATACCCTGTGCCCTTCATGCTGGATGTTTTCATGCTTCCAACTCGATTTTTACAAATACAATACAGTCTAGCTAGCAGCTACTAATTTGCAGCATTATTTTTTATACTTTCCTCTTGCTAGAAGACGGCCATAGATTCTAGAAGAACCATGTCAAAAATTTTAGTTTATTTTGGGAATGGGATAAGCTAAGGAGATTTGGGGCTAAGTGGGAACACAATAGCTCCGTGACATTGCATTTTTTATGAAAAATCTTTATTTATTCGTCCAAATTAATTTCATCGCCTACAAAGTAATCCCCCCCTGATACAATGCACTTATGCCCACAGAATTTCCAATCTCTCCTCGACGCGGCTTGAATCTCCTCTATTGACTCAAAACGGTGTCCCCGGAGCGGTCTTTTGAGTTTGTTGAATAGCCAGAAGTCGCCAGTTAGTTTCTGACGAAATGTTCACAAAGAATCAATGCAGAGTGAGGTGTTGCATTGTCATGGCGCAAAAACCATGAGTTGTCTCTCCACAATTCCGGCCTCTTTTGGCGAATAGCTTCCTTGTTTTTGTTTCCTTTGTTGACTGTTTGACCCGGCGGAAGGAACTCATAATGCACAACACCACGATAATCGAAGAAAACAGTCAACATGACTTTGATTTTTGAGCGACTTTGGTGCGGTTTTTTTGGTCTTGCCTTACCTTTGGGACTATATTCGCTCCATTGATCGGTTGTTTCTGGGATGTAAGCATAGATCCAAGTCTCATCTCCAGTTATTATGCATTTCGTCTTGTCAATGTAGTCAGAAAGCATTGTTTCACACACTTCAAAGCGATGCCTTGTTTCCAAAAAATTCAATTCAAATTCAATACCAGTCAAGATTTGACGCTTTTGAGGCTCAAAATATTCTTCAAAATGGTATTGACTGACCCTTTTGATATGCCAACATCATCGATCGTTAATCGACCGTTCTCAAACACAAAATCTTTTATTTTTTGGACGTGAACTTCGTCGGTTGAGGTTGATTATCGTCCAGGACGCTCTTCGTCTTCGACACGTTCTCGGCCTTCTTGGAACTCTTTATACCACTTGTAAACATTTTTTTTCGACATAGCCTGATCACCGAAGGCTTTCTCCATCAACCTCAACAAAATCGAAAAATGCACTTTTTTTAATGAATATTTTGACGTGTAACTTGGCATGGATGACAAAGACAGTCCTACCAACCTGAAAAGAAAATTTCTCCAAATCCAATTTTGGCGGTTTAAATTCAAATGTCACCTTACTTTTTGGACACAGTAGTATTATTATTCGGCCATGCACCGGAAAACGAATCGGAACATTTTATTCGGATTCGTTTTGAAACCGAATGCTTGGTGCTCCCAATTTTATCAAAACGAATTTTTCATGTGGTTTGAAATCGAATGTGTTCTTGCAAAAGGAAATAATGAAATTGGTCCATTTAGACCAAAATATAAAAATTATCTTTGTTTTTTTTTTGGCCATATTAACGAAACGAGGAGATGTCTAAACGTTTATTATCTCAAGTCGACGTTACAGTTGCAATGGCCTTCTGCTAGGGTTTAAGCGAAAGCGAAATCGAATTTGTGCGTGCATGACTGTACCCAGGGCCGTAGAGAGAAAATCCGGGCCTAGGGAAAAAATGTAATCATATACACCTTCAGCTTGAATCAAGACAGTACGACAGTCCTGTTCCCTTTCCCACCACCTCTCGTCAGGCCTGACTGTACCATTCTCAATGGTATGAACGCTTTGCAAATCAATAAGCCTGCGGAGGACTATAATAATCGGAATGTCTTAAAATAAAAAGTGTGTCGGAATGCAAGTTGGCAGGCGAAGCAAGCAGCGAGTGGAGTCCCCTTTTAGTATATAAATTATGTAAATTTTTAAACAAAGGGTTTGGATACTTTTCTTTTGATTTCTTTATACGGTTTTGTTCATTTTTATAAAACAATGTACATATCAAGTTTTAAAATCAAAAGATTTGAAGCATGTCTGAAAAGGGAAGCAGATAACGACCCATTTGGTATTTAGAATTTGTGGTCTACAAAATCAAGATATCCATAGGGACGGATACGATACCCGCACCAATGCCGACTTTAGCCTATATAAATCTATAATACCCTGGAAGCTTTTCTGGGTACAGGGTATAAAAGAGGCATGACAAAAAAGAGCAAGAGAAAAATGAAAAAAACGTTAAAATGGCAAAGGGAAACGGTAGAGAAAAGAAAAGAAACAGAAGCAGCAAGAAAAGCTACAAGCATGAAACAAATGTAAAAAAGCATTTGGTGAAAATTGAGATATAAATTATTGTAGATAAAAGTCTTGACGCGTTTGTTGTTTTACAAGGGTGAGAGGCAGAGGGGCTACTTTCCAACATTAACAACAACAATTACTGGGCAGCCATGACCATAAATAAATACCAAATAAATTTGTAAGCAATTAAAATGTGACAGGCCCAAAGTGAAATATACATAAAAAAACAAACCCTCCGCCGCGCACAAAAAAAAACAACAACAAAATTGTCACCACATCTAAACGAAAGTGATTTTGGGTTGCAGCCCTGGCCAAGTGCCTGCTGTTTGTCGTACCTAGTTCCCTTTTACTGCCCCTGCCAGAGTTGCCAAGGCAATCATTTGAAGTCTTTTTGTGTACTTAGGTGTTTTGTCTGATAAAAAATTGTTGCTCTGTTGCATGGCCCCCCTTTGAATGGGTCCAATACGCAGCAGCTTGCATATATGCAACAAATTTAATGCCAGCTGGATTTTGTATTACTTTGGGGAAATATCTGGCTAGCAGCAGCTTTAGATTTGTGGCCAAATGTGGCCAACGCACAAGGTCAAGGTCATTAGAAATCTGTTGCTTTTATTGCTTGAAAGCAAGAGTCAAACTTTTTTTTTTTATGTTTTTTATTTATTTATTAACTGAAAAAGGTACTAAGCCGTTTTAGCCTTTGTGTTGGCCATCTATTGTGGTCTTTTTTTTGTATACCTTGCAGACAAATCAAAAGCGGGCTATATTAAGTTTGTGTAATGAAGCGAGTGAGACAGACCAATTTAATCAGTGCACGGAGAACATATTGATTTTGACATATCTACCTATATCATATATTGGATGACTATTCATGTGAATGTTTCTTCAGTAACTCTAAATGGTTCAATATACTCATATATGTGTGTTGATTACTTTAAACGGAAATGTGACAAATATTCTTCTTAAGCCGTTTGTTTTAGCTTTTCTCTGGTCTGTCCCTCACTGCGTATGTCATCTTTGTATTTATATTATCTGAGATAAAAAGGCCTTCTAAAAAACTTTAGGAATAAGTTTCAGTTTAAATAAGAGAGAAAAATTGCATTGAGAATGAATTTGTATAATAATGTATAATCTAATAATTGAAAACTATATGAGGGTAAAGGGAGGGAAAAAGGCATGACGGACTAGATGCAAATTCGTGAACACGTAACTGAACGCAAACGAAAAACTTTCAGTGAGAAATTTTTATCTCGAACAAAAGTGTGAATGAGTGAAAATTGGAACTTTCACATTTTTCATACACGGTTCCATAGCATCTACAGTTCTTACCCGATTTTGCAGATCTTAGTCTTGAAATGTTCGTAAATGAATTCTCTTTCAGCTCAAAGCTTAAATTTTTCTTTTTAATAAAAAGCAAACTGAAAATTTGTATTTTGAAAAAGCGTCGTAAATGATTTTTTTGACTTTGGTTGCTTGTAACTTCAATAATTTGTACTTTACCTGCACATATCATATATCAGCGTAAAGAGCAATACCTTTCGATTTATTCGTCTCTCATGTCGATACAAATTTTTTTTCACGAGATATTAACGAATAACTAAAAAAAGTATCCAAAAACATGTTTTTCGAAAAAATCTCAAAAACGGTTCTGGTCAAAAAAATCGGAATTTTTTTTTATTTGTTGAAAGTACATAACCTAGAGAATCTTTTCCCAAAAAATCATATAGATCTGGACAGTAAAACCAATTTGGCAGCTATTGATAACGCGCTATCTGCAACTGCGAGTCATCCGCAAGTCACGCTTCACAAGCGTTTATCTCGAAACTTTTTTTTTAAAAAAAGTACGTTAACCCGATCAGTCTGAATTTTGGCAGATGAATTTTTAATTTCAAGCAAAAGTTTTTTTTTACTTGCTGCAAAAACCGAAAGCACAGACGTTCAAAAATCAAACTTTTTATTGTCGTTTTCTCGACCCAAAATTGCCCCAAAAAACACTTTTATACGAAGGTTCATTTTTCGTGTAAACTAGTGCTATTTACTTACCATCATTTCAGTTCTGTTCAGGCTTGAATTAGTCATGAAGTCATGCCTGAATTTTACAATATCTGCGCATTCATTTGTCACTGGATTTAACAGGCGTTCAGGCATAAAAAATTTTGCCGTAACAATCAGTTATGAATTCAGTGCTGATTGACTTACAAATGTCATGCCAGAAATCACCGGGGATTTTTTTGAATTTAGGGCTGAATTTTTCAGCTCTCAACGACCAAACTGCAGGGCATCTCATTAACGAATAAACATATTTGACATTTCTTTTTTCTCTACTAGTTTTAGTTTAAGACTAATAACTAACAGTCTGGGAATTTATATAGCCTTGGCTTTCCAGGCCTTCGCCTAAGAGATCAAAATTTAATATCTTTCCATATGTCCACGTTAGCTTTTCGAACTTCAAACGAGCATAAACATTTTTTTAAATTTATTATAGATTACCTGCTGTAGATCAGTACTAAATTGTCGATGTCGTTTCCTTTTTCCTGGGAAATAATTGTTACACAAATAATTCTAGCAACTTACAAAGTTTAACATTACCAAAACTATGATCCGTTTTGGGTGACATATAAAAATTCAACTGGAAACATCAAATTTGAACTGATGACCTTGTTGTAACTTCTTCAAAAGTATTATAAACATTTCACATCAGGCGCATATAAGCTTCGAAACTTTCAATTAAAAACATCATCTTTGAAGTACTCACTATCAAGCCGTTCTTCTCGAAATATTTTTTTTTTTAACTGAAACGCTTGTTGTTGTTTATTCAAAGGTAAATAGCTGCAAAACTTTCAACTAGAAACATCATCTCGAATTAACTACCATATTCTGAGATCGTGCCGTTTTAAAACTGGTTCACCTTTTCAAATATTTCTAATAAAAATTACTATTGTAATTTTGTACTCAATTTAAAATATGCTTCAACTATCAACTGAAAATTTTCTGCTATCATGGATCAGAATACACAAAATCGTGTTAATATCGCATAAAGTTGTGTCTTCTCATGTTTCATCTGCACAAAAAGACTAAGATCAAAATGTTACATTCACTTTAAAAAAAAAAGCTGCTTCAATTTCAACTAAACACATATTTCTAACATTTTCAAAGCGTATTTTTGAAGAACATCGTTTTTTTAATTTAAAGCTGTGTCCTTCTTCTGCGTTATCTAAATGAACTACCAAATTTTTTACACAATTCAACACAAGCTGCAACATCTTATCATCGTTTTCTAAACTCGTTCAAAGTTTTGCAAAATCACATTAACATCGCTTTTAGGTTTTTCTTCTTAAGTTTTATCTGCATAAAAACGAGTATCAAAGTTTTATCAACCCTCTTCAAAATTGCAGCTCAGCACAACACCTTTTTCTAACATTTTTGCAGCTTACTATTGATGTACATCATTATGGCCTTGAACGAGTACTGTGAGATTCTTCTGCATCATCTAAGACTTTGTTTCCGCTCCATCATCTGAAATAACAATACTTAGCTTGTGTATGCGTGGGTAGAGCGCATTTTCTAGTCGGTGTCTGCGTGCTCTAGTGAATCAACCTTTTTTAGCAGCTCTTTACTGTACTATATGTCAAAGGTTAAGCTATTTTTGAATTGCTGCTAAGCTCATTTATGACCACAAAATATGTTGTTCCTTTTCGCTTTTTATTTTACAAATATGCAACACGCTAAATCCCCAGCTAGCAACCACAAACCCTTAAATACCCTACAAAACCCAACCACTCAATAGAAGTACATGAAGACCGAAAAAAAAAAAAATAAATAATCAAATTGCAGACAAGTAGCGCTATGAAAAAATGTGGCCCTTGAGGCCCGAACATGCAACATGCTCTCATCTCTATGAACGAGTGTGTTTGTGTGTTGCAGTGTGGCACGCGGAAAGCCAATTTTATTAAACAGAAAACTTTTGTGGCACCACAAAAAGTTTGTGTAGCGGAGTGCGGCAAGGGAGGCGTGGTGGGCAAAAAGTAAAGGGCTAATGTTTGTCTTTTTTATGGCATTGGCAATCACGTGGAAAACAAAACAAAAGACGTAGCGCCGACGCAAGACACCGAACTTTTGGTCATAAAATTAAACGGCACTGCAACGCGGCGTATACGTGATAATTTGCACTGTGGCGCCAGTCGTGCATATCTATCTCGTTTGTACTCTGCGGCACAACTTGCTCTCTCTCTCGCATTAGCTATGTGTGCGTGTGTGAGAAAAAACAATTATCAAACATTAATTAAGCAAATTTGTGTGTATGTGTGTGTGTGTGTGTGTGTGTGTGTGTGTGAGCCACAAAGAGGGGCAGGTGTAATATGGCAGCCACTGATTGTCGGCTGCGGCTTTTGTAAGGCAAAACAAAAGCGTTCGCCAATTACCGTCGCACACAGTGCCGGATTATATATGTGTTTGGGCCCAAAGGGGCCGTATTCAAACAAAACTTGCTCGTTGAAAGACTTGTAGGCAGGCGAGGAACCAGAATTTGGTCTTAGGGTGGTTTTTCACTAGGAACTCTGCAATTTTGACCCGAATGTTGTTTTGGAGCTCGCGAATTGTTACTGGCCCAAAGCAAATAGTGCAACGAGGTTGTATGGCATGTAGCCCCATCTTGCTGAAACCATAGCGC
The DNA here is from genome assembly GCA_949987675.1 of Chymomyza fuscimana. NCBI lineage: Eukaryota > Metazoa > Arthropoda > Insecta > Diptera > Drosophilidae > Chymomyza > Chymomyza fuscimana. The sequence continues at coordinate 102,391,863 of OX465089.1, forward strand.
GTTCGCTTCCATACCATCAATTTTGGGCTATAAAAAGTTGGTTATCATGGCTCTGTAGCGATCGGAGTTCACGGTAACCGCCTGGGCGTCCTGATTTTCAAAGAACTACGGCCCTGCCCAAAATCCGCATGAAACAGTGTTTTTTTGTGGATGAAGTGGATTCTCGTGATACTTCCTTGGAATTTCAGCTGCAAAATTTGCTTCATCGCTGAAGATGATTTTTGACAAAATCTCCCATACATTGAACGAATAAGCGACGCTAATAATAGTCCGTGCTTGTTAGTAAATTATTGCCTCTGTTGATGGCGGGCATCTTTTTCAGTTACCAAGTCTGCTTCTCTGTTTATGAAGAAAAATTTTGAATTATGTTCGTCAGACTCTTGATGGAACGACAAACTCTAGAAGTTTTAGAAACTCTTTTAGCTCACATACATTTGGCAGGTTCGATCACAGTCCCGTCACCCCAAGCTTCAATCCGGCCCTGTTCGCACTGCTCCAACACAATGATGATACTGATGATGATGATGATGATGAACCCCAAGTGACAGTCATGTATCTGTATATGGGGCCAGAATCATAATGTGTGACCTGAACCGACAGTGAAGCTTTATCTATGTTTAGCACGTGCCTTCATTCGACTCTAGTTCATATATGCAACATGGAATATGCGTTATGGAGAAGGAGATTTGTGTGCAGGAGAGTGCGGCTGTGTGTTTGGGTTCGTTGATGCTTTGTTGACTGATTGGGTTATGCTAATTTCCAAGCATCCTTTTGCTAGTAAATGACTTGTCATTCTGGCCAAATAGATGTTTTGTAATTTATGTCAACAACACGTAAATGCTACTGATTGATCTACAGGGTATTTACAAAACTGATAAGCAAAACTTTTAAAACAAGGGGCTTAACACACTTGCTTAGGTGAGAATGCAGATAACAGAGATACACAATGTTAATGAAAAGATAGCTTTGGCATAATTTTCATTGGAAGGTGACGTTAGCTATGATGTAGTTAAGCTTAAGGATGACATGTTTTGCAAGTTAAAACTATTATAAATGGGTTTTGTTGGTAGATTTCAATTAAAGAAACTTGTCATCTTAAAATGTCAATGTTAGTAGAAACTGAAGAAACTGAAAATATTGGAAAAAAGGTAATGCTTTATGACTAAAAATAATTTAATTGATAAAAGTGAATGTAAATCTATTTTTTTTGCTACCGAATTAAGACTTAATGCCCCGTTTGACATAATTAAATTCTGTGGATACAGCCTAAAGGCAAATTTTATACTACAGAACAGAATTTGTTATGTAAACTGTTTGCATGTATGCAATATTTGCTTACAAACGATTTGCACACAAGCAATTAGTAACATACGCATTTATTCTAGATAATGCGCTTAGATGCTGCGTTTTAGATAAATACCTAACCAATATTTGTATTAAGTAGGTTCGCCATAAAACCAATATTTACTGTAGAGGTGGGAAAACGCGTGCATTATCTCAAAAATGCAATGAATCGCTTTGAAATGCATTCAATTTAATAGCACTCAAAAATTTGATTGCATTTCACAAATGCGCTTAGACTGACCAGATTTTAGCCAGTGTTGTAAAAGCTTTACGAAAGAATTTCACAAAAGCTGTGCGTATTCGTATCCATTATATATGAGTATTTTAAATTATTATGAGCAAATAAAGCAAATGGAAATTTAATTTAAGCTTTAATATTGGAATGCATTTGTTAGGGATGCATATAAACTGATGGAATTTAAAGAACTCCTGCTGTTTGTTCAAGCGCAAGGAGAGAATTCAATTACCGGTGCGCTCTTTGCATCTGAGCGCAATAAAATGCAAGATACAGGTTGACGTCTATATACTTATGTATTCGTGTATAAAAGAATTGCATTGTATATACTTAGTAATAGTATGTGTTAGCCAGCTGCATTCATGTGTGTTGATGTGTATTATATATTTGTTCCAACAGCACAAAAAGGAAATTAAATAAATGCAAAGATAGAGCTAGCTATTCGAAAATATAGTTCACCGAACTTTTAATACACTTTAAATTAAAAAAAATACAGTACAGTCGAGGCGGTGCCCGACAGTGGCATACCCTGTACCTTTTGCATATGTATTCCTTCTAAGAACTTTCCAATTGGAATTTTTTTTTTTTTTGGGGAAATTCGATATTTATACCTATAAGTTCCGTAAATTTTTACCGATTTTGATGAAACTCGAATGTTACGTCAAAGAAGTTATTTAAAGTATATGGGCTAAGTTTCAAGTTGGTATGTTGATGGGTGTGGGAGAAAACACGGTAAATCGATTGCGGGGGGTGGGGGTACAGCATCGATAAAATTTGGATGTGGATTTGTTCATTAGAGCCACATGAATCAGCTAACCAAAAATTCTGATTCTAGATCACTTGTAACCATAATTACGAGCAGTCAAATATTGACGCAGTTTATAGGCAAGGGTGGTGAAATTTGTATATTTTTGACTAAAACTTTTTCTGTATGTGTCCGATTTTGTTTATATTTTACACACAGATGCATGTAACCACAACGCATCGCTCTGTCAAATTTTCAGATGAAAATATTAAACGGTGTGGCTAAAAAACGCAATACTCGACTGCGGGGGAACGGGGGAAGATATTGACATGACTCAACAAACTTCAGGAAATATGCGCACCTGCTGGTAAAGTTTGGTGTCTCTAGCTCTTATAGTCTCCGAGATCTAGGTGTTCATACAGACGGACAGACGGACATGGCTCAATCGCTACCCGGGGTTATGATAAGCATTTTGGTATAAAGGACTTGGGGTCTGCCACGCCTCCTTCTGTCCGTTACTTACATTGCACAAACCTAGTATACCCTTTGTTCATATAGGTACAGGGTATAACAAAATTTATTGAGGCATCTTCTGAAATTAACTTTTTGCAATGAAAATGATTTTCACTTTGGTAATTATCAAAACAGTATAAAGTGTATTTAAAAACGTTAAATAGATATTCGAAGATTTTTTCTGTAGCAAAGGTCTGTACGCAGCAGCCAAAAACGCTTCAAAATCAGTCACAACTTCAAGTAACAAACAAAGCAGCCAAGAGTTTGGTCGCAAACTTTGTTGGCAGCTGTACGCATAGTTCATAAGAGAGCAGTGTTGCCCTATTTTAATTGGGGAAATATATGAGCAGCTGTTGTAACGCCATAACCAAAACTATTATCCAGCTGCCACAATCCAATTAATTAATTTCCGTCCTCAAATGAAAATTTGCTTAAAAATCTTTCGACTTCTGTACCATGATCTTCAATTGCTCTACCTATCATAATGGGCTTACCCAGCTACTACGGCTTTTTCTGCGTCATTAGTGCATTATTGCATAGTTGGGAATATCCGATTAAGGTCAAATATGCCTTATTTTGTTCGATAGCTTTTGTCTATTCAGAAGCCAATTCCATAATTCCACGATCGAACAAGTCCTCGTCCGTATCGGTAAAAAACCTGACCAACTCATTTTTACAAGCCTCCCTGAAGGCCATTTCTTTACCATTAGGAAAATTTTGCATTTGGTTAAATAGGTGATAGTCGCTTGTTGCCAGGTTGGGTTGTAGTGGTATTGAAGATTGTATCGAATTTTCTCTTTTTTCCTCCATTTCGAAACGCTGTAGCACAAGACTTTCTTCACCAAACAAAACATGACCCATCCTTTTTTTTAAGGGTAATACCACCTTTAAAATGCGCCGTGGTATGACCCAATGCGATATATAGTACATGAGGAGATATGGCTAACAAAAGACGAAATTCTATATACACTTCGAAGTGGAAAACTCCTTCTAAGTTCAACTCCTGTATCCGCGCCTGACCCAAAATTTTTGCAGAATACAACCAACGCCAAAAAATACCACACTAACAAAAAAAAAAAATTTTTATTGTGTAGGGTCACACTGCTTGTCCATAAAGTAGCTGATACACAAATTAAAGCAACAAAATTTTGCAGAATATCAAAAATGACACAAAAATACCAGAAAATACCACTTTGCGTTTTTAGAGAGACACTGTTCGTTCTTAAAGCAGCCATATACTGTTATGAGCATTGCGACTTTAACCCAAATTAAAGCAACAAAATGTTACAAAAAGTACCACAAAAATACCAGAAAATACCAAATTGCGTTTGTAGAGACACACTGTTCATTCTTGAAGAACAATTAATTGGCAGTTTTTGTTTGAAAACGTTTTTGGACGCTGCAAATAGGCCTGTAATAGACGCATATATGGATCAAGGATTCTTTTGAAGTGTGACCAGTTGCATTTAAAAGTTCGTAGTACTTTTCACTGCACATAGTGAGATAAACGCATACCGCGTTTCCAACTGACGGAATGCATCAAATGTGCATTTTCACATCTGTTCCAGCGCAAGTACCGTTAAGTCAGCCGGCAGACAATTCTTTGTTAGTATATACATATATATGTATATGTAAACAAAGCAGCACATACAATATATAGTAGATATATACATACTAAGTTATGATATGGTAAGGGCTAGGCTGAAGGTAGATAGCTCTGCAAAAGAACAGACAAAAAAAAAAAAATAATAAAGAAAAGTAAAAAAAAAATGTTGACAGGCTGTCAAATTGTGATGCGAAACCTGGCAAATGGAGTTACCAAAAGACCGAGTCATCCAAGCTAAAACACAAGATTGCTGTTGATAAGATGGCACCCACTAAGTGTGTGTGTGTGTGTGTGTGTGTGTGTGAATGTGTACATATATGTACACGGTGTTATTTAATTTTTGCGCAAGCTAGCAAAAATTTTTGGTGTTTTTTTTTTTTTTTTTTTGTCAGGCTGTCGCCGGAGCACGGCACCTGTCACTTGGCGTATGTGTGTGTGTGTGTTGTTTGGAGATACTAACTGAGAAGAGCTGAGGCGAGGAACGCATCCAGAGCTGAGATGACAGGATGACGAGCACGAAATGCTGCTAAGCATTTTGATGTTAATGTATTATGGGTTATGTGATTTGGTTAGGAGAGCATTAGGCAAAGTGTCTATCTATCTATCTATGGGTTATTAGTCACAGCCAGTAAATCTGGGAGTTTCCAGTACCCAGCAGCCAGTGCTCCATTTGCGGTTGAGTTGGTGTGTGTGTGTTGTGAGTGTGTGTACATTTATGAGTCTGTTGCCATTAGGTTAAATTGCTTGAAGGCTGTGTGTGTGTGTGTATGTGTATGGCTGAAACCTAATGAAGTTGCTTGTTTGATGGTCCATTTCTAGGAATAGTTTCGCGTTGGCAAATTCAATAGGCTGGAACTCTCGTACTCACTTGAGTCGAGCTTCGTTGCTACGTGACCCCAAACGACATTGGCTTTGACAGCAAACTCTTGACTCTCATCTCAGTTTTTTTTTTTTTTGCGTTTGGTTTTTGGGCTTTACTTCCCTTGCAATTTATTTTTCACAGCAGGAGTTTTTCCATTTCCGCATCCATTTTGTTTTCCACTTTTGTTTTCTTTACGCTCAATATGCTTGTAAATTTCAAAACTTGCTTGACCAGCGCGTTACGCCCAATGACTTGCTGATTAACTAAAGTCATTTATCAAAAAATCGTGGCCCCCACACAAATGTTGCAAGTTCGAAGTTGGTTCCAGAACGAATCTACAAACCGCACACCCGGACGCACACTGTCACAAGCGCGTACTCAGGAAAGCTATAAATAATGCATTGAAATTGCAAAGAGATGAACCGAATAAGACAAAATTATCTTTTTCATTAAGGTTTCTTGGAATGTACTCTTTATTGGGTTTTACAAATTTGTCATGGTGTTTGTAACCAGCTGCAAGAGGCGTATAAAAGCTGTATACTTATCCCTAGTTATGCGTCTAATTGATGGAAAGTTGAACTCGAAGAGAAAGAAGAGAATAAAAAAACGCTTCAAAAACCAATAAGTATGACCGCCTAAGTACAAAAATAATTATATCCCTAAACCGAAATCTTCGCCCTTTGAGAAGTATATGGAGGAATTATTTTTGTATTTACATCCCTTGTTAAGATTCCATTCCTTGCGCTAGTTCTGTTAAGAGTTCAATCTCACTTTTGATAAAGTCCATAGATTTTTCAACTTCACCACGATTTGCTATTGGTGCTTTGCCTGTAGGAAGCGATAAGCATTAGTGGTCTGAACTTTACATGTTCGCATCCAAAGTCCAAAATTGACCTAACCTCAAAATTCTTCAACCAAGAACACAGATGTAACTGGGTTATTTTGAACCTAGTATTAGGATTCATTGACATTTTTATGGTATGTTTTTTAACATAACCTCAGAACCCTCATTAATCGAGGTATTTTGAAGGTTATTGGAAAACAATAAAGTACTAGGATTTTTTGGAACTTGGATATAGATTTAGCATTAGCGACAAGGCTTGGATTTTGAGCCGCTAAGTACGCATCTGAGGTCCAAAAACCCCTAGCACGCCAGCGTGCTGACCTAACCTAAAAATCCGCCTGGACCTTGTATTCGAATTCAGCAGTCCCATAAACATATAAAAAAAATCGTCAGACATCCGGACTCGAAAAATAAATTTTATGGGATGTATTCTGACATAACCTCAAAACCCGCATTAATTGAGGTATTTTGAAGTTTATCTCAAGACAATGAAGTATTATGATTTTTTGGACTTTGGACTTAACATTAGTGGTCTGAACTTTTTTTTTTGAGCCGCTGAGTCCGCAGCCGAGCTCGAAAAAACCCTAGCACGTCAGCGTTTCGACCTAACCCCAAAACTCTCCATCTAGGAACACTAATGTGCCTGGGCAGCGACCCCACAGCGCTTTTATGGGGTGTCTTCAGACATAAACTTCCTCCATTAAGCGATGCATTTTGAAGATTGTCTCAAAACAATGACGTGCTAGAGTTTTTTGGAGCTTGGATTTAGATTTAGCGAATCCAAACCAAAAAATCACATCGTCGAAAACCATAGCTCGAATAAAAATTTTATGTGAATTTTAGAGATAACCTCTCAATCCCAAAGTGTTGTTTTCTTTGGACCTCGATTTCGGATTCTTTGGCTCAAATTCCATAAGGGTAACCCTGGAGGTAAGTTCGACTTACCGCGACGTTTGCAGAGCAGTACCACCAAATGCATTATTCCATTCATGGTGCGTTCCTTATCCAGTTCTTTGGCTGCAATGGCAGTTTTGCATTGTGTTATTTTTATTTCCCATTTTTTGCGCATTTTGCACGCCTTGTCATAGGAGTGCAGCAATTGGGTCAGTTGATTCTTCATTTCTAATATGGACTCTGCTGCGTCTGTGGTAATCTTAACCATGCTATTTCGCATAGCCTCCAATTCGTTGCGTTTTTCTTCGCTCATGCGGCTTATTTCCACCTGAGCTAGCACTACATAAGGGCGTCCCCCAAAAAAATAAAGATTTCTAGCAGTCTTTTGAAAGTTTTCCTTAGAACTTACTTAGCGCATCGCAGCGTGCCATGCAGTCAGCCGGAGTTACAAAGATATCCGATGCGGCCACCACATCATCAAGAAGTTTCTCATAGCGTTGGTATTGTGTCACCGTTTCCTCAAGTTCTTTGCGAAATTCTAACATCTGTGGTATGGACGTTTGCAGTTTTTCGATGTCAAGTTGTAGCTTATCGTGCAAAGCGACTTCATTGCTTATTGTGGCATTCGCAACGCGTTGCTTCTCTGCGGAATCCCTCATAAAAGCGTTAACTTCTATAAATCGTTTGTGCAACTCATCCTGCATCTCAGATACTTTGCGTATGCGTTCGTCATCCTTCTCTCGATTATCTTTCAATTTTCGCAATAAGTTCCTTTGTATTGTTTTGGTTTTTTCATATTCACGCAAAGTTTGTACGTAGTACAGTTCAATGCTGTCACCAGCTGACTCCCAATCTGGTTGCAGTCTAAGACGAGATATGTGAATACCCTACAACTGTAGGATAACTGGGTAACACTTACATAAAGCATTTGCTAGCGAGACGCGAGGCCACGTAATCCCCCACTGCTTCTTCGGGATACAAATCAACCTTTCCCACAACATCGCTCTTCTTCGTCGGCTTGTGTCGCGTCATTTTGAATTCTTATATTATTATTGGTAAAAAAATATATATTTATTTATTTAATATGGAAATATTTTTAGTAGACAGCAGTTGAATAGAATCTGTATCTGTTCTGTGAATGATAAGTCAAAGCTTGGTAGCTTGTCTCTCTTTCCAAGCTGCCTAGGAGTTTGAAACTTTTATTGTAGACGAACTAAGCAGGCTGTCAACTACAACTAGACCATTAGCTCTGATCAGGCTGCTTAAAGATGATGCGCAGAGTGAGCATCCAGACAAGTTAGCTCCACAATATCACCATTAGGTAAGGGATAACTTTCATATCCAAGTCTTTTCCAAGTCCAATTCTTCTATTACTTTGTTAAGAAGAAGACAAACTAAGCAGGCTGTCAACTACAACTGATCAGTTTGATTTTTGAGTTCCAGACATTTGATTTAGTTATCTACAGTGCTCTGAAATTCCTTAATACGCTTGTTAAAAATATGCAGAGTCGCTTAAAGCCAAGCATTATGTAAGGCATAACTTTCTTTTCCAAGTCAAATTCTTCTATTAGTTTTTTAAGGAGAATGCCGCTGTGTCCAAGAAGCAGGTCTATACTTTAGATTTTTCTGGGGAAAATCCGTACAGCTTATCCTACTCTTTACCTTTAGGTAAAGCAACGCCGGAGACCCCCCTAAGTTACTTCTCATATGGTACGTACGAATGCCTAGATCTTGAAGATTATTACAGCTAGGATAATCAAACTTGACATTTGGACTTTTTATACGTGCAGGCAGATCAAGTTTATTTTTGACTCTTGCCATGCCCACAAAATTCCAAAGCTACCTATCTAGTTCATATGGGTGAAATGCGGAAAATAAAAGACCTTTCGATATCGAAGATAAGAGTGACTAAGTTGATAAAGTGTTGCCCTGAATGTTTAATTTATCTAAAGGCCAAGGTTCGATTCCTAGTCCAGCTAATTTTTGGGTGCGTAACGAAGTTCTCGAGCGGAACAAGTAATAATCGGACGACGCAGTATCTGGGGAATGTGGCGGTTGGGGTAGGGCTTGCCAAGTAGGTTTTAATAGGCAGTAGCATCACTTTTTCGTGCCTCTGCTCGTATTGTGGGCGTTTTTCCGGCAGTGCTCCGTATCAATCGCATCAATTGAGTTCGATACCGTTCCCCAGTGATGGTTTCGATCGGTTTCAATAGCTCATAATAAATAAAACCGACCTGGTCCCACCAAATACACAGCATAACCTTTGCAGCGTGAATATTCGGCCGAGCCGACGATATAGAAGCATGACCGAGTGATCCCCAAGATTTTTTCCTCTTTGGGCTGCTGTAATGAATTACTTTTTCATCACCCGTCACGATGTGATGAAGAAAACCCTTCCTTCTGTGCCGCTGGAGCAGTTGTTCACAGGCGAAAACACGACACTCAACGTCTCTTGGCTTTAAATCATAAGGCATCTCAAGTTCGTTGCTTTTGAATCATCGCTTGGAAATGGCTTGGCAGATAACTCCTAATGCTGAAGCAAGCTCCAATGCCTTCTTCGAAGGTTTTGGGTCTTCTTTCAAGCTTGGTTCATGACATTTTGGATATGTCTAGATCGACCAGCTCCTACTGCTAAAGCCATCTATCTAAATAATGTGACTGTAAAGAATATCTCATAACCCACAATATTTGCCAAAATTGAAGTCAGAAGAGTTTCCTATTCTTTGAGAATGGTTACATATTCGTTCTTTGAAAGCTATTCGGTACTTAACAACTATTCGTTTATGCTGCTTGCTATCAACTCATCGGTTTTCGCTTTCCATTCGATTTTTGTGTTTGTTACCATTTTCATGATTCATGCAGTGTACACCAACTTCGTTGCCTCGACACAAGATGGCGCCACTTGGGTAAATTTTTTTTCTACCGCATTTCGCTTTCTTTTATTCGTTTATTCTAGCACTGTATGCTCCACATTTTTCCTTACAAAGTGCGCATAAAGCACAGCCACTATATCATTTGCATAAACAAATTTTTTCCATCATTTGGGTCTTTAAGCCCCCTCCCAAACACACAAACAGTTGCTTGGCCCAAGTGGCCCCTACTTATTGAATTTGTAGCTACTCCAATGTTTCAAATATGTTCAAACGTTTTGTTACATTTGATCCATTGAAATAATGTCTTCAACTTGTGGTGGCCTGTTTCTCATCTTTGCCATGTGCGCCACAATTTATGGGGCACGCTGCAAGTAAAGCCCATGGATTATGCCATAAATTTTTGTGGCAAATTTAATTTTTTTTCCTGCCTTTATTGGCTGTCTGCAGTTTAAAGTTGTCTTGGCAACCATTTTCTATTCTTTTCAATTAGTTCCAGCCAAAGGAATTCAAGAGCAAGCCAAGATTTATGACAGAACACGGGGTGCCTCACACTTTTTTTTTTCTGTTTTGGTGTGCGTTTGGAAGTGTCAACAAGCGGCAGCAACAAATCCCACATCAATTTGCTTTACAGAGCAGCTGGCGGCAACTCGCTCCATTGTTAAATCATTCAATTATTTATTGATGCATTGAGACTAGCAAGCAGCAGCAATACAAGCACCATTGAAGGCATTATTCATGGTTTGCCGGGTTGAGAACACCAGTCAGCATCAAAAATTGATTGGGAACAACAAGTTGGAACGTTTAAGAGCAGCAATCACGAATAGGAAATACTTTGCTCATTTGAGCTACATACGTTTTGACGGCATGTTTTTGTTGCTTTATAAATGTTATAAGGTTTTTAATAGAGACACCCTCTTAACTAAATGGTGTAGCCTTTAATTAAGTGCAAGCACACATGGCGCATACTCAATATTTTCGAAGCATGTAAAATTAAGTCAAAAAGGGTTTGCTTTGAAAAACAAATTTTATGCTTGACTAAAGTTCGTTTTTATTATCAGCGTATCATAAAAATTACTATGGGAATATTTTGCGATAAAATTCATTTTATATTTATAGCTCTCTCCACAAAGTGTGAAAAGTTTTCGGTGTCTTTTTTATGTACTTTAGATATGCAAAATGGAAACTCACGAATGAAGTGATAAGCTCTAGTTTTGGCCCACTTTCAATTGGACACAGTGGATTTATTTTTTCAGATACACTTTGACCTACAGAAACAGAGAGTTCTGCCAAAATAAGGCGCTCAAGGTCATGTCTTTACCACAAGGAACAAGCTATCGGCTTAACATTCTTTGTTCAGTCCATTGCCAAGACGTTCTGTGTGTGCTTTGAGCTGTGCTCGTCAGGAGTGTGTGCCCCTGGGGATTTGAGTCAATGGCTTGTCTGACTATGTCCACTTTTGCAATATGTGTGCTTAATCCATGACAATTTCATCCGCTGAATTTCAGTGCGGATTGGTTTTAGATGTGTTTGGGACCACGAGATTTAGTTATTGATTGCATTTGGCAAAAAATCATGCTTGGGCAACGTTTAATATGCTTGGTCTCTCTGCACAGAAGCATGTACATAGATCATTGTGTGTGGCATGCTCTTACTAAAGTAGTTTCACATCCAAAGTTTGTAACAAACAAACCATTCAAATACTACCAAATACTTACCCTATACTGAATCATGTATTAAACCCATAGTAGGCTCTCGTCTAATATAGCGCCATATCTGAGTTAGATGAAAGGAAATTCTAAGTCGTTCCGAAACAGACATTAAGCAAGGTCCCGATGCCGGGGTTTTTATTAATTCTCGGAATAATTTTCCTTTTTGTTCATTCAAATTTTTTTTTTCGCAATTAGGAGTTAGGATAGGTCAGGTTGATAGGCAGGCTCCTCAAAGAAGTATAAAAAAAAGGAAGAAAGGAGGAAGGGGTAGAAGTGGGTTATTTCGAAGTTCAAATCTGCTGGGCTTTCCTAGTCACCTAAGTCCCTCTCCTTGCAGTATCATTTGGAGGATTCGACAAAAGTGGCCAAGCCCGCAATAGGCACATTTGCCAGACTGGACAGTTGTTCAAAGAGTGGTTTACCCAGAAACTGGGTGCGTTTTCTAAGAAGCGCCGGGCAATTACATAGCAGGTGTTGGATGCTTTCTGTCTCCACCTTATCTCCGCAGCTGCGGCATCGTCTTAGCCATTGGGCCTATGGTGCAGTGCCTCGTTACAACTCCTACCCCCCTGGTCCTTTTTTTGTGAAAACTATTAGGAGTTAAAGCCCTCTCTCGCCGGACGAAGACAACTATTTATGAAACGCTCATTTTATATGGCCTAAGGTATGTTGCATAAACATGGACGATGACGAACAGTGATGAGCGAGTCTTAGGAGTTTTCGAGCTCTATCGCGACAGAGACATAGTCAAGCGCATTAATTAACATCGACTGCGTTGGCTAGGTATTGTGGCGAGAATGGACGACGATGCTCCAGCGAAGAAAGAAGAAACGGTGCCCACTAGTGGTTAGCGCGGAAGAGGGAGACACCGTCTGAGATGGAAAGAGCAAGTATCTAGTGACTAGGCTTGATGTTTCCAACTGGCACCAGCGCGCGCAGAGCAGAAGCGACTGGCGAAGGCTTCTAATGGCCAATTGATGTTGATGAAGTTTAGGAGTTAAAGGGTTCAAAAAATCAAAGCAAAGAAAGTTTTCGAAAATTTCATTATGATAAAAAAAAAAAAATTCAAGAACCGGTATTGAATTTAGGAATCTCAGGAATTACGGAATAATAAAATAAAATCGTTTTTAAATACTTTCCAAGTCCGTCCATTTTTTGTGGACTCTGCGGGATACTGGTCCCCAGGTAGAACATAGGTCTCAATCATATCTGTAGTAAAATAGTGATGTAGCGCCTGAGAGATACCCTGTCTGAAAAAAATATTCAGATTGGGAAGTTCTTTTACGGACTAAGATATCGTAATAATCCAACAAACTTTACAGGAAATGCGAATTTGCGAACCTAGTGTATTGACGGACAGACAGATAAAACTCAATTTTGACTCAAGTTTATTATAAGCATCTTAGTATAAAGAACTTATGGGCTGCCACGCCTCCTTCTGCCGGCTACATACATGGCACAAGACTCATAACCGGTCGGCCATGTAGGTATAGTGTATAAAAATGCTGGTTTGTACGGGAAACCGTGCTTATCGACAGAAAACAGCTCAAACTACCTATCTAAAATTACCTTGTAGCTACAACAAGCACGTCCACAAAGAAACCACTCAGAAGCGGGTGGGTCTATGGGGCTATGGGTACACATGCCTGCTCCACATACCGCAGCGTCAAGGAGCTCTTAAGCAGCTTCCAAACATTTTGACAAAACTAATCTGCTCCTCTATTCTATACCCCAATGCAGTGTATAAAAATCAAAGAAGGCAAAGCAAAGTGCAATTGAAATTGGTTGAATTTTGCCCTGACAGTGCATCAAAATGTTGAAATGTCCTCAAAGTTGTTGAAAGATTGACAGTCTTTAGAAAACTGTGGCACGGGTGTGTAGTTGCAATGAACTGTTGCTGACATTTCTTCTGCTGTTTTGCCCCAACCCTTAGCTTGTAAGCCGCTTAGAGCTTGAGTAGTTTCCAGTGAATAGAGCGAAACTTGGGAGCATTGATGATTTGGGGCAGTTGGTTTGATGGCCATAAACAATTGTTATGGTTTGAAATGTGCTATAAACAATATGTATGTGTAAACAAACTTTAGTACATACATACATACAAATGAGTAGACAGTCAGACAGTCAGACAGACAGCTAGAATAGTTCGGCAGACAGCTCGCTGAAATATTTATATAACTTTTGTATGGTTGTATCCCCCCCTCTCCAAAAAAATAAAAACCAAACGCAACATGAAAAAAATCAATGATAATTATTGTTGTTGTATTTGTTTGCCAAACTGCAAGTACCAGAGTGATAAATATTATGTATGCTCTATGGCTAGTATATAACTAGAGGGTGCTATAAAAGCAGAGATATATTCAACATACGTAATAATAATAAAAATTAATTGAAAGTGCGTTGCTATAAGCAGCAAAAAAACAAAAACGCAAAAAAACGAACGAAAAAAAAGTGAAATGCTGGCAATGAAAATTGCGCATACGCCGCGTGGCAATAAAAGTCATAAATGAGCTGCACAGAACGAGCCTGACACGATAATGGAAAAATATGAAAAAACACATATACATATGGATGTATATGTATGTATGTACTTTTTCTATATACAACATTTTAATGAAGTACAATAACGTGCCGGAGTGCCCTACACCAGACTGTTTATTTTAAAAGCAAACCGCACAAAAAAAAAAAATTTTAAGAGGAAATGGAAGCAACATGTCTGTCGCAGCGTCGTATAGACGGCTAGTCGGTTAGTCGGACAATAGTTGGGGTAGCTGTCCATCAGCTGGCCAAAAGAATGCGCCCAAGTCAATGCGTAAAATTAATTAAAAATAGTCAAAATGTATAGTCAACAAATAGAATATCTTAAAAGACCCCAAACCGAAACGAATCGACTCGACGTCCGACATAATGTCGGTGGCTGCGTAAATTGCTTACATTTTTGACGGTGTTTTTTTTTTGTTGTTGGTAATTTTTTTTCGTATACCCTGCACTTGGGGCACTAAGTTTGTGTGATAAGGGCTAGACTACCCTTAGGATACTTACTGGTTTAGTTAAGCATGTCGTCACCCGACATAGACCATCCCAAATAATTTTGTTGCTTCCTGAATTGGCCTGTCTGGAGATCAAGGGCTAACAGCTTCACAAAACGAATAAGACTACACAACATTAGGACGATATGGGGATGTGCGATATCGAGCCGATATTTCGAATATCGAACATATCGGAATCGCTACCGAATATTCTATAGAATATTCTAAAGAAAACGAATAAGACCACATAACATTAGGACGACATACGGATGTACGATATCGATCCGATATTTTAAATATCGAATGTTTCGAAATCGGTAAAGAATATTCTATAGAATATTCTAAAGAAAACGAAATTGAACACATAACATAAGGACGACGTAGGTATGTGCGATATCGATTCGATATTTTTAATATCGAATGTTTTGAAATCGGTAACGAATATAAAACTATTTTGCACACTGGGTCTTAACCAGGTGCGGATCTAGGATTTGGTCTTGGGGGGGTTCTTCACTTCGAAGTGTATATATATCAGAGCTCGCAAACGACTTTGAACCCATTTTTCCAACTTTGGGGGGTGGGGTCCGAAACCCCCCTGTGGATCCGCCACTAGTCTAAACTATGTTTTTGTTATTTCGTTGTCTAAAATTCGTCTTCTTTTTGTATGAATTGAATTTAGTTAAGGGACTTCGAAACGACATCATCGATATCGATCTTTTTGCTAATGTCGATGTCTAATCGATGTATTATTTTGGGTAATTTGGCCATCTTTAAAAACCAGGTATTCGTAAAACCATTAATAGTTAATAATAATAGAATGTATTATAGGAAACTGCCAAAATCGGTAGAAATCGGCATACAAATTCTGTTGACCCTCCGGATATATCATCCCACCAATACTCCGAAATAGTTTTCCAGTTTTCCTTTTCCTTTTGCTCATAGAAAGTTAAAACTTAATCGGAACCATAAAATACTCTAGATCGGCTGAACACAGTGTATATTATAGTCGGTAATTGTTTTTTACTATTATATATAATTAATTTCTAACACCCGGGCGTGCTCCGGCGAACGGAAGAGGCCTTCACTTGACGCGACTTTCCCCTCGTTCAAATGCAAATCAGTGTGAGAGTTGATACTCCTGGCAACTCTTGGGGGCATTTCAAATATTTGCCAAATAATTAATCACGCCATGTCAACGCAGTCAGTTTGGGGCAGGCTTTTTCATGCTTACCTCCATCCATCCCTCCAAACATCCGCTTGATAGACTCTTGGCGCTTATTACGGGGGCGCTGTGCGTGCGCATATGTGCGCTCTGTCGGAGATGTCAGCGATGCGTTGGATTTCGTCTGTTTCGAGGTTGATAAAAAATTATGACGTAGATGTTACGGACAACTGGTCGTTAGTTTGGCGTTATTTTTGCATATATTTTAAATAAAGCTGACATTCGAAGTAGTCCAAGTGATTTTGTTGACATTTGGGATTTGGTTTCGTTGACATTTGCTATGGCGCATTTATTTATAGTCTAGTTTTTTTTCTTTCTTGTTTTGGGTTATTTAAAGTATGTCAAATTAATGGATGATCCAAAAAAAAAGAACTGCATTTATTAAGTTTTTATTGTGTTTTCGCGTGGTCTACAAACAGAGCTATGTGGATTAATATATGACAGCTTGGCTAAACAAGATTAATTTAGTGCTATGCAGTAGCCAAATGGTTGGATAGATGTGTCCAATATGGCATAATAGGGCTCAGTGGTGTAGGGTGCAGAGGCAGGTCTTTCGTTTTATGTCTTTATTAGTTATTTTCCCTTGGCGCATTTCTCGTCTAGTCACGCTCGGTGTCCTTAAATCCTCATCCGGCAGGGTTCTCAAATAACCCCGAAACCCTTATTAAGATAAGGGGGCTAACTCACAAATAAAGTTTTTTAGACTTCGGATTCAAAATATTTTTTTTTGGGTTATTTTGAGGTTATTTTTCAGATTGGCAGCTCAGACCGTGTCTACAATATTTTCTTAGGGCGCCGAATCCGTATCCGAGATCCAAAAAACGTCAGCGTTCTAGCATAAGCTCAAAAAACCTATAAAACGAGCTGTTTTAGAGATTATCTCAGAAACCGGCTGGGACATCAAGGATCTCAAAAACATATCTAAAACATTGCCGGAGAACTGATCCCGAAAAAAAATGTGGCACTTATTGAGTTGTCAGAGCTCTGACTGCGACTCAAAAAACATTAAAAGATGTGGCCTCTGGAATTTTTTGTAAGGATGTTTATGGGCAGAATAACCCAAGAGTAAAACTTAAATATCACTCTTCTGGTAAAGAAAACGAAAAATGCTTTATTTTCCGCAATTTTATTACATCTAAAATCTCTAATATGGGTTATATAGAAATTTCTTTTCGTTTATGGCTTTTTCTGCCGCTAATCATTCCCATTCCAGGTTTCACTCGATTTCTGTTACTGTATTGTTGATAATATTTCTTTCTAAAGAACTTTTACAACACTGCAACTTTTTGCGCAGGCATAGCACTTCGACTTCCCGAGTTATGATTGGTAAGAAATTTTTAAAAGCAGATTAATCTTACTAATTGTGCTTCAAAGTACATTGAGCGAAATTCTAGGGTGCGTTTGCGATGTTGTCGCAATTGCAAGCTCCAGTACAGTTGCATGTAGGTATATATATAAATTCGCTGGTCTTCCAAAATTTCAACATATTCTTACAGCTATTCTTCTTGTAGAAAGTCTTAAGCTTATCATAGCCCTGAACGCACTGACAAAAGTAATCCTGCTTCATAGCTTTCTCCATGCTACCACAACAAACCTCCCGCACCAGCCTGTCTATGGGAGTTGCGTTTGGTCCAATTCCCTTGCTTGGCACTGCCTTCATAGAGATTGTATGGGTTTTGGTTGCATCCACATCCAGAAGTATCGTCTGCGACTGCTTGGCACTGTGCACGCGTTTGCGTAGCTCATTATCGACGCTGATTAAGAAGTGATCCACAAAACTGGCATCGTGTACAAACCACTTAATGCACAGTGCCTTATGATCCAATCTTTCCACTTTGGTAATGCTCACCGGATAGCTTAGACACGGTGAGGGATACTCCTCGGTGCCATCTAGCCGGCTCATTATATTTTTACGCACCTCCGCCAGAGCACAGATATCCATAAACATATTCTTGGCATACAACTTCATCTGGAGTTGATGTTGACCCTCGGGAGTCTGTAGAAATGCAGCACGCTTGACGGCCTGCCTCATATGCCTGCAATGGCAGCAGGGGCAGTGCTCATCATAGCGTTTGCAATCCGCACCAGCTGGTTGGCTGCCGCTGCCACTAGGCTGCTCAAGCTTTGGCGTTGATTCTTGTTTGGAAGCAGCTTCAAGTGCAATAAACATGTAAGCCTCTGGCTGGGATAGTTCCTCGCGGCGAATATTTTCCATTGTGATAAACAATTTATTATGAAATACAAGAATTTTTAATTTTTATTGGAACGAGCAATAGGGAAAAGTTTTTTTTTTTAAATATGTGACATGATTTTCCGAGGTATGATAAACTTGAATTTTGGTTGAAGTTTTACGAAACTGTTTTTGAAAATGGCTTATCTTAAGCCTTTGGAGGCGGCTTGATAGAAAAAGCAGTAAGTTTGACCTGCCTCCAAGAAGTCAAAATTTAAATTTTGGTTAACCTAGCTCCTATAACCTTCAAGATCTAGACGTTCAGACGCACGAATGCCAATTGTGCTCCTGTGCATACTTTTTTCTCCTTATTATTAACTTTTCCAACTTGATCTGCCACCAAATCCCAAGTTTGGTTAACCTAACTCCTATAATCTCCAAGTTCTAGGCAATCAGACGCACCTACAGAGTAAAAAAAGACGTTCAGACTTATCCATACCAATTGTGCTTCTGTTCATACTCTGGCGTCTCCTTTTTTCTCCTTATTATATACTTTTCCAGCTTGACCTACTTCCATTCAAGATCTACGCGCTCAGACGCACTTACAGACTGAAAAAAAGACGAATGGACATGTCTATGCCAATTGTGCTCCTGTTCCTACTCCGGCGCTTCCTTGTTTCTCCGTATTACGTATATATGTATATATATTATTGGGGAAAGCTGCACTGCGCTGCTTAGAATCTATAGTGCTTCCTTCAATCCCTAGAGCTCCCCAACTAGCCCAATATCTGTCACAAACTTAATTATTTGAAATGGTTCTAGTCGGATGTCATCATGCATCAATATTCTATGCACGCCGAAAAGGGATTTCCTTCTGCTGGCAAGTGCATCACACTTTACAGGTATGTACTGGGAGGTTTCTTCCTCAACCTGCATAGTACACAGATGCTTGCTGAGTCTGCAATGTCCCATTAATAACCCAGTCAGTATCTACATATTCGGGTTGTAGAAACCACGAAGTTGCTTGGCATGCCGTAAGCCCTCCGTGCCGGTCCAGTCCATTTCCCGACTGCAGCTTTCTTCATCTCTTAGCAGCTGTCTGGTAATGTGTCTGCCAATGCCACAGTAAGGTTCAGGTCCTATTAGTGATTTTGCAGCATTATTCCTCCCAGACCAGTGCCTTCTTTTGTCAAGCACCCGTCCGTATATCACACAATAGTGTGTCTTTTCATAGGATGCAACTCCTCTAACGTTGTCCAATTCTCTGTGTTGCTCAAAATAGTACTAAAGTGGTACTCTGTGATCATCTCATCTCTGGGTAAGAGGATTGAGGGTACCAGTTTTCACAGTTCATCAGCGTCTTTAGCGCTTATTATGTGGCCTTAACCAATTCCATAAGGACTTACAATGCTGCTGTAGGCCAGCGTCTCATGGCTCCTGTCATACATACACAGGCTAGCCTCTGTATCTTCTTAAGGTCATTTTGGACGGAGGTAACCTCTACCCAAGCGTATAATCTCGGCTATCCCTCTACACGTGTATAAAGCTCTAATGCATTTATTTGTCATGTTTGCTATATGAGAGCAAATACTCAGTTTGCTGTCAAATATAACTCCAAGGTATTTAACCTGCTTGTTGCTCATACCTGCTACTTGCTTGGTAGCCAATCGTTTGTGGGATAATATCAAGAAATCATTTAAAAAACGTTTTTTCTTTTCTTCATCAACCAAACCCTTCTACAACCCAATAAAAAAACAAAGAAATAAAAATACTTCTTTACTTAAAATAGAATGTAAGCTTTAAAGTCAGCATATTTATAAAGAGGCTTACAACATTTACTTACAGCTTCATGACCCCCCGCCAAGGAAATTGAGTTTTCCTCATGACTAAGAAATAATCCAACTTAAATCAACATAACAAATCGCGCAGATTTTGTCAAACAAAGTCTGGCGTCAGTGTTGCCATACCATAAAATAGAATAAAAGAATATACCAACTAAGTCAATATTTAGATTTAATCAGTATTAGAAGACGCACAAAAAAAAAAAAAAGACGAGCCAAGGTACTCATAGCCAGCTTACAATTAGCATAATGTGGATACGTGTGGATGGGGTTGGGGAGCACACTGTGCAAGCTCTTTAAGCGCATTTTTAAATGGCCAACAAATATTTTTGCGCTAGCAAACATTTATTCTAATACAGAGCTGTTGCGCTCCTTCATTAAAAAAGCTGCCAGCTTTAATATTAATATATGCATAATGAGCTGACTCATTTGTAACGCTTTGACGCTTTGACGCTATGACGCTATGACGCTATGACTTGGGCTGTGACTTGGCTTTAAGTACAGTCAAGTCGAATCAAGTGAGCTGGGAGTTCAGGAGCTTTTGACAAAAAAAAAAAAGCACGTGCTGCACGGCTTATTATTCGGCTTGGCTGGCTGCATACATTGCGTATGATTAATGCGCTTGCCATACACATTAAAACATACGCCGTGTTGTACCACTGTCGTGTTATACATGACAGCTAACCAAGGATAATACATGAAATGCGTAACTGCTCCTCGCACGCAAATGTATTAAATTATTTTTGCCTTATGATTTATCTAAACACACGAACCTAGCAACATAGAAACATGTTGCGCAACAATATGTTGTCTCGACTTTGTTTTTTTTTGCCCGCCAAACCCCAACCCAAGGCCAGACCGGGTTTCAGACCCAACGGGGTGCCAAGCTCTGCACTGGCATTTTAATAGACATTTCAGAGGACGAGGGCCGCCTTAGCAGTTAAGCTTATTGCTATCTGGTTGCAGCACGCGTCGTCTCTCTAAAGTCAGGTCTTACGGAACGCCTTAATACTTATTATGACCGTGCGCCGGCTGCGCCTTAAAATTCATGCAACAACTCATATAAATTATGCAAAAATAAGTGTACCCCAGTAACAAAAGTAAAAACAAAAGACACAAAAGCCTGAAAACAATGACAAAGTGTAACAAGTGAAACTGAAAGGAGAAAGTTAAAGAGGAAAGTTAAAGAGGAAAGCGAAAGCCTTAGAGCTCCATAAAGTTAGAGTGTTAAAAAATAAAATTATTTTGTAAATTGGTTAAGCACAAAGGCTACCCCAAGTGCTGAGTGCTTCTTTATGCTTATCACGGTGTAAACTATTATGAGCAGCAGGAGCAGCAGCAAATGACGTGTCGATATAGCCATGTCCGGGTGACCAATTACACTGAGAAAAATTTCTGAAAAATTTCATTGCTTAATGTGCTACATATGAAAATGAAACGTTGTTTCTAAATAATGAAAATTTTTTTGTATATTTTAAAATATATTTTTACATAGCTAACACAGATTGCTTTTGATTTCGAAAACAAAGTTATTCAGCGGTGCTTCGGAAAACCTAAAAACCAAAGCGAAGAATTTTATTCGGATTCGTTTTTGCCTGCTCCGGAAAACGAATTTTTTTGGGTCAATATTTCCCTTTTCTTTTTCGATAAATTCGCAAATTTCCCTTATTTTTCCGATAAATTCTAATGTTGTGTTGGCGCGAAATTATTTTTGCTTAATACAAAACAGCTGACATGGTTGCCAAAGCTCTGCAACTTTTTATTACTTATATGTTGTTTATATTTTATTTTCATTAAAATACTGATAGTACTTTGTTATTCTTTATATTAAATAAAAATACACAAAAATATTACTTTAGCAAGAATATTTATTATTTTTGTTACAAGCGAAATTTTTTATTGTATAATGCGGGAACCCTGTCGCTTTTATCGGTCATGTGTTCGTGTATGATACGTGCACATACCCAAACACAAAAAAACTCGTTTTGGGTTGAGTCAGAAAAAAAATAATTCAAAATAATTGTCAGTAAATATCTAACTTGAAGTTGGCATAAATATAATCTAAGCATGTCAGAGAATATTTTAAAAATTATTTCAGCTTAAAATTCGTATTTTTTTAAACCTATTTTGCCGATTTGTTTCAATTCCTCTTGTAAAAAAACATTCGGTTTTAAACCACATGAAAAATTCGTTTTGGTGAAATTGGAAGCGCCAAACATTCGGTTTCAAAACGAATCCGAATAAAATGTTCGAATTCCTTTTTTCGGAGCACGGCCGACTAAAATTTTTTGCAGTGTCTGGAACTGTTTGATTGCATTTGCCTTTGCTGTCTGTAGAGACTACAAATTGCAGGACAAGATGCAATTACTGAAAGGGCATGCTTTACTGCAAAGTCAAAGCTCCAAATGGGATCTATACTTTAAGCAGTGCTACATTGGCCTTTAAAAATTGAGGAAGAATTATTTCTTATGCCACTAATGGATCATCAATAGATATACAATAGTTTGACCTGACTGACCGACTGTGACAGAGCTTTGAAGTTTTGCATGAAATTTTGATTAATGGCGTAGGTGAGCACTGAGAAGGGAAATTGAAGAATTCCTTCAAAAATGTGGATGAAATGGCGGGTCAAAGATTGCATAGGCACAATTTTTTTATTTTTTTTGTATCAATCGTTTTAAACCTTGAACATATGCCTTATTTGAGTAGTCAAGAAAAATCGTTTCATAGTGTTGAATAATTCGGGCTCCCAAATGGAGCAAATGGCTAGTCAAAGTATGAAGAGAATTTTTGTTTCATCAAATTAATTTACATCTTGGCATATGTTCTCTTTTTGTGGATTAAAGAAAAGAGGGAAATCCACTTCAAAAAATCGCACCAAGTTCTCGACCTCAATGGTGGTAAGTAAGCGAGGGTAGATTTAAATAACTAGCATTTAAATGGTGTGCGAGCACGCAGGGGTCGAAGTGCCCTGTTCTTCTATTAAAGTATTTTTAATTTAAGTTCCTCAAGTGCAAAAATAGAGGAAAAACATTTTTTCAAACCTCTTCTAAGTACAGATAAAATAAACATTTCACTCTATTATATAAAAAAAGTTTTTTTTATACCAAATCTGTGCTTTTTGCTCCTTTTACATGCTTATCCTAAATACGCATCATAATGAATAGAATTTTGCAAGATGACGCAAAAATGAGCACGGGCTTGGTTTCGTCTCTCTATGTATAATATACAAAAAAAATGCGTGGAGGCTTAAGGGTTTTGGGCGCAGCATGCTAAGGGCCCCTAGTTAAGTAATAATTCAAGAAATTTATGTTCCCATATTAACATAAGAAGCCTTATGCTTGTTCTATTTACGTCATAATGTGTCATCATTTTAATAAATACTGACGTCATTGCCACACTTTTTAAATTCAAGGATCGCAAATAAGAGTTTTGGGGTTGTAAAAAATCAAATAGAAAAGATGGCATACGTTAAAGTCGGGCGCGGACGACTTTGGGATACCCTGTACCACTGCTTGCAATCAAATCCGGTAAATTGCTTAAGAACACCAAAAGACATTTGATTGCCAAATTAGATTATGATACCTTCATAAACAACCAAAAACAGACGAATTTTTAATCAAAAACTTTTTTTCGACCGATCGGCCCTATGGGAGCTATATGATATAGTCAACCGATTTTGATAAAATTTGGTACAGTGTTGAAGATCTCTAAAAAACTTCTAAATGCCAAATTTGGTTACAATATCTTCACAAACAAACGAAACACAACCAATTTTGTACAAAAAGCGTATTTTTCGACCGATCGATCCTATGGGAGCTATATGATATAGTCAAACGATTTTGATCAAATTTGGTACAGTGCTTGGGAACTCTAAAAAACTTCTTTATGCCAAATGTGGTTACGGTATGTTCACAAATAAACGAAACACAACGAATTTTGTACAAAACACGATTTTTTGACCGATTGGTCCTATGGGAGCTATATGATATAGTCAACCGATTTTGATCAAACTTGGTACAGTGCTTAGGAACTCTAAACAACTTCTTAATGCCAAATTTGGTTACAATATCTTCACAAACAAACGAAACACAACGAATTTTGTGCAAAAAACAATTTTTCGACCGATCGATCCTATGGGACCTATATGATATAGTCAACCGATTTTGATAAAATTTTGTACAGTGCTGGGGGTTTCTAAAAAACTTCCGATTGCAAAATTTGGTTATGATATCTTCATAAGCAAACGAATTATCCATCGAAAGCTTTTGCTTTTTTTCGAGGTCCTCTGAAACACCCCTATGGGAGATATATAATGTAGTCCCGATATCAAAAAAATAAAATAAACTTGTCTCCTATTAATAAGGATTAATAAGGGATCTTATCTGAAAGTTTGGCTCTTACCATCTCTGAGATCTAGGCGTTCATACGGACAGACGGACAGACGGACATGGGTATATCGACTTCTCTAGTCACTCTGATCATACTTTAGGTAACTTTGGGGGGTCTCCGACTTCTCCTTCTGTACGTTACATACATTTTCGGCTTGCACAAACACAATATACCCTTTGTACCATACGGTACAGGGTATAAAAAGTGCAAGCCAAGGATGGTGACAGGAGTTGTAACAGAGCACTGCACCATAGGCCTTTCGGCTGAGAAGATGCATGGTCCCCACAACGATTTCTGTCGCAGCTGCGGGGATGAGGAAGAGATAGAAAGCTTCCAACAGCTGATGTGCGACTGCTCTGCAGAAACGCACCCATCATCATCATCATAACCTAAGTATTTGCAAGTAAAAAGTCTTTTGTTAAGCGTTTTTAAACAATTTAAAAAGTAAAGTTTTGGGATAAGTTCTGTTTTTTTTTTTTTTGATACATTTAAGGCATATTCATGACTTTAGTTAATAGGCGTACGTGTAGAGCATACAAACGTCGGGGCCATTTAGTTCTGTCATTTGTAACTAACTTTGTTAGATAAATTTCAGCACGTACTTGAAACTCTATGAAAAGCTCGTCACACGCATAAAGTGCCATTTTGTCTAAATAATTTCAATTATTTGACAGTTGTTTTGTGCTTTTGTGGCATTTTCATTTCTTGTTTGCGCCACTATCTGTATGACGTCTGCCATGTTATGGCCTCACTTCCGGCGGCACACGCTTTTCCGTCGTGCCCCCCTGCCAGAGGCCTCTACTTCTCCCGCACTCTATGAGTTCCTGCAAAAACTAATTCAAAAGCGTTTGCAGCGAAAAACGAAAAAAGTTGAAACCCAAACCTCCCCACACAACCCCCCACAAAAAAAAAAGGTTTGTCGGAGTTGTTGGAACGCATGTTAAATGACAGCTGGCAGCGTATGATGAAAATCTGTCTGCTGCGAGTCCGCTCTTGCCAACAAATGCTGCCAGTTTTTGGTGAAGCTTTTGGCGTTTTGTGTGTTGCGTGTTTTTGAAGTTTTGTGAAAAGTTGTTATCGTTGCTTCTGCAAGTAGGCAGTAAACATTTTACAAAATAACGAAAACGAAAACGCAAACAAATTGCAAATGTTTTAATTAATATTGTGCGCATATTTATGACGCATGCCGGAAATAATGTTTGTGTGTTTTTTCTCTGAACCACAAAGCCTGACGAAAGTGTGAGAGAGAGCCGCAATTGTAAATACCAAAACCCGAACAAGCCTCTCGGACAGCCATTAAAATGTTAAGCCTCTTGGCCATGTCTGAGCTTTTATGCATATTCACTGACCAATAGCGTCCCAAAAACAGTGTTCAAGCTAATTGCCAACCAAGTTAGGATATTGCGCGTATACGTAATATATAATTTGAATAAAATGCGGCTGGCGACACTGACGCCTAAAGTGATTGCACATTAATGACGGTCAGTGTAAATGTAAGCGCTGGAAATTGACTCTTTGACATACTAATTTGAGCTCGAGCAATTTTTATGTTAAATTGTGGCGCCCAAAATGGGGCGCATAAAATTCGTTTTAGCATTTTGTTTTAAATTATGAAAGCTTTTAAGCATGGGTTAAGTAAGAGTTGGATAATTGGGGATGGATATGGTTCATACCTCCGCTTTCAAATATCATGTGGCGCTCAAATTGGGGCGCATAAAATTCTTTTAAGCGTTTTGTTTTAAATTATGAAAGCTTTTAAGCGTGGGTTAGGTAAGAGTTGGAAGATTGGGGCCAAATGAAGGATATGGTTCATAACTCCGCATCTAGATATCGTAATTGTCGCAATAAACTGAGGCCTTTTTCTGAATAAGGGTCGAAAGCTCTATAGCCATCAGTTAGATGTGAAGAAAGTAGGCGAAGCGGTAGAAGCCTGCATCAGGGCGTACCGTGATAGTGGGGGTGAAGGTTAGTCAAAGAGTAGGAGTATCCAACTATGACCCGTCCTTCCAAAAACGTGGCTCCACTGCAACATGAACTCAAATGAAAAGAAATGATTCTTCCAACAGAGTCATAATCTCTCTTACTTTCTTTCAAACACCTTTTAACCCTGAAATACTTTGTCCACAACTGTGCTAGCAAAGCCACTGTATATAAATAAAAATATCAATGTCGTCATTGTGCTCATGGGCTCTTAAACATTTGCCGGGATCTTTCTTATTCAAGTCCCAGCCTACCTGCGTCACTGTGGGAGGTCATTTACAATCGCAAGAGTCCAGGTGAGATTTGACTACTGTAGCATCATCGAACGAACATTTTGGCAGCTAACCAGGGGGTACCTTTAGGAGCTTGTGAATGTCAGTCCGAAACCTTGGCAGTGTGGTAAAATCAACATTTTCACATAAGTTCAAGATGTGAGACAGGGGAAAATGATTTTATTCGCACACATATACATATGTAATGTGAAAATATGCTAATGCCGCATATCAATGTCCTGTGGCGCCCAAAAAGGGGCGCAGTAAAATTTCTTAGGTGTTTTATTTAAGACGCAAATATGTGGGCAGGTAAATATAGCTAGTTACAAATTTGCATAAACTTGGCTAAGCTCTGCCACATGTTGACTGCTTGTTAATGAAACTCATCGCTTAGTGTCGAAATACTATGCAATCTCCAGCAAAATTCACTTGGATTTTTTGCAAATTGCAACACATACAGCTCAATAACCTGAACAAATTGACAAATAAATATTTGATTTTATGGTCGTGCTTAAAGGTTGGCAAAGGAATTCTACCTCGCATTGGCTACAACATTTTGTTACAAAATTTATAAATAGATTTGCAATGCATACCAGTTGAAATGAATAAATAACACGCATACGTAGTAGGCCACCACAATTTAAAGAATTTAAAAGTGGGTTCCAGACAACAAAGTGAAGGCCACTTTTTGGTAGCATAGTGCGAAATCAATGGGCAACAATCAAATAACCCAATGAAGTTTACGCTAAAGAAGTAGCCAAAATAAATATATGCTATATCGTATATCGTAAATCGTATTGTATGGGCTACGCTGAAACGACATACTATACTAAGACAAAATGGCTACCGGATATACAGACATGGCATGGGAAACCACATTGGCATGCCAAGTGAAGCCGGAGATAAGCTCGCGTCAAATAAGACGAAAAAGAAACAGCAGTACGTACCAGGGCATTGGGATAAATGCGCTCGATTGCGATTTCAAAGTAGTCCCTTTTTTTTTCTGCCCGAATGATTTTGTATTAGTTTAACAGCGGGGGGTTTTCCCCGACGTAATCTGTCGTCTGTTGTCGCCAATGTAAAGGAAAATCGAAAAAGCCCAAGTGATAATGCCCCCATGAAATACATACACGCACCCACAGACATCTTAAAAATATATATGTATGTATTGGGCACAAAGTTACAGTTCAACTTGGCTGACATGACTTTTCACTTGCTGTTGTTATGAGACGACATGCACAGGGCGTATGCGTAATTTATTAGCTATTGAAATAGTTATGGCCAATGTCAGGCTGTTTGACGCGCATGAATACTTGAATGTTAAATTTGTGCCCATTTTGGCCACATTGCGCATACGCTCTGTTGGCTTTCAAGTAGCTTTAAAAATACTGTGCTCTTGTTGGGTTGGTTAGTGGAGCCTTGGTATGTTCTTAGATTGTCTATTATTATTATTATTTACATAGTTTCCATTTTTTTCAATAAACATTTTATTGGGGTATCGACTTAAGTTTTTTTTTTTGTAAGACATCAGAGACATGTGCGAACTCGATTTCTCAAAATAGCATGTGACTTATATGAGCCGCAACTTAAAGTTTAGTTGCTTGATCAATTATCTAAAGTTTTATTAATAAAATCCCGTCTTTTTACCTTTAACATAACTTTACAACAGTTTTAAATAAACTAAAATACCAAAAATACTAAAATTAAGACTTGCATTCTCCAAAAGATAATTTACAAAGACCACAATCTCATACTTAGAATTCTTTAAATAAATAGAAACCAGCAAAATTTCCTAAAATATTATTATAAAATTTGCAATAATTTTCACTACAAAAATACAGTAAAGACTAAGAAACAATAAATTCTATAATTTTTCCAATTGCAAAATACTAGAAATAGCCTCAGCATAAGAAATGTTCACTTTACGCCATTTAAAAAGTTTATTTTATCTTTGTTCTATTTCTTTGGGAAATATAGACCACTAAAAACGCTACGATGCGAGTAATACTAAAAATTTAAATTCTTTTTGAAAAATGGCGAAATATGCTAAAAACTTTAATATTAAAAAATAATAATTTTTCAAAAAATTGTATTTACCACTTGCAAGAATAATACTAAAAATACTGAAAAAATCTTCTGAAAAATGCTAACGAGGAATTCTTTTTAAACTAAAATACATATAGTAATATTATATTTTAACATAACATAGTATCAGCATAAAAATTTGTATTTTAGCACTTGCAAGAAAAATACTAAAAATATTGAAACACCGATATGCCTCCTGCTGATATTTTGTGTTTGTAATCTGGAATATTTTCGTATAGTTTAAGTTTTTAAACCTATAACCGTTCCCGCTTAAACATTAAAAAATGAAAAATACTAAAAATGCAAAGTAAAGAGAAATACTTTTTCAAAGTTAAACATAAAAAATACTAACATTAATACATAACAAAGTACCAGCAAAAAAACCTGATATTTTGCTTTCAAAAAGCTGTATTTATCACTTGCAAGAAAAATACTGAAAAAATCGAAAAACGAAAAAAGTATAAACAATTTTCATGTATATGCCTCCTGCTGATATTTGGTGTTTGTAATCTGGAATATTATGATATTAGAACTATAACCGTTCCCACTTAAACATTAAAAGATTAAAAATACTAAAAATGCTAAGAAAAGAGAAATACTTTTTTAAAATTTAAAACTAAAAAATATAAATATTTAAACATATCAGCATAAATATTTGAATTTTCGCTTTAAAAAAGTTGTATTTGTCACTTGCCCTAAAAATACTGAAAAAATCAAAAACGACAAAATTATAATCGTTTTTCATGAATGTCTCCTGCTGATATTTTAATCTGGAATATTATATTAAATATTATTAAACCTATAACAGTTCCCTCTTAAACATTAAAAAATTAAAAATAAAATAAATAGGCTTGGAAAAAAGTTTAACTTTGGTTAAGAAAGCTAATGAATAGAGCGTAAGGTAAAATTGTTGGGAAATCAAACGAGTACTTAAAGTTAGGCTTTTTATTCAATTTTACTGGAGCAACATTTTTATAAATTTTCCTTAAATATAAATCAATATACTAAAATAAGCTAGAAACGGAAAGCAAGTTCCCGGCTATGTTCAAAATCTAGCTTCAAGAAAAAACAAAATGTTCTAGAGCTTCTGTCATACCAAGTTAATTTATTAAACGAGAAACTTATGTGTTGCTCATTCAGTTTTTAACTCGCATCGTGTACCAAAAATTCAAAACTTTCTTTAATACCAAAAAATAATATTTTAAGCACTGAAGACAAACAAAATGGCGAAATGCATTAGAATAATTAAAATTTTATGTGTTCTCACTTGCAGCAAGGGATGCCACATAGCAACAACAGCGACCACAAAACCAAGTGGCAACACTCTACGAAAAATGTGCAAAATAAATACTGCAACTGTGTCAAAAACCGCAACAACAACGAAAACAACACACAGATAAGTAACAACGAAAACAGAAACAAATAAAACAAACGACGACAAAGCGGTGCCAAAAACACAAAATCCACAAAAGTTAAACCACGAACAGAGAGCAAAGTGCAAAATTGAGTGGCGTTAAAAGCCAAAAAACACGCAAAGCCAAGCGCCGGAAACGGAAGTGGCCAGTGACCATAAACAACAGAGTTAGCAAGGGACACGAATTAAGAGGACGCACAGAGTCTACCACTAAACAATAAAAACATGTACGGAGCAGCCGCCCTAATGGACATGAGTCAAGCCTTGGCCTCCAGTCTGGCATATGCGCCGTTGGATGCCTACGCCGTGGATGCTGCCAGAGCTGAGACGCTTAATGCGAGTCAGGTTAATGTCAGCCACTTGGGCTACCCGCTAAGTGGCCAGAACGTGAGCATTCCTGATGATGCACCGGGCAGCTATGTGCCGGTAAACGAGCGTCCCGAGACTTTCATAGTGAGCGTGATCTTTGCGCTCATCTTTATTGTGGGCGTGCTAGGCAATGGCACATTGGTCATTATCTTCTTCAGGCATCGTTCCATGCGCAACATTCCAAATACGTAAGTCGTTAATGATGACCGACCCCCTGAGGCGGCGTGTCCAAAATGTATGCTCATATTTATTTATCCATATTACATTATTGACACCATCATACCAATATTTGTACAAAGCCGTACACACATTTGTTGACACAAAATTTATACGTTTTTATACTCTATAATTGAGGATACAGTAGAGTATTTTAGTTGAGTGCAAAAAGATGTTGAGGGTAACACCTAGAAGACTCCCATAAAGGTTGATTTTTTCACAGAAAGTGTTTGTATTTTAATACCAAAATGTATTAACAAATCTTGACAACTGACAGACGTCATTAGGGGATATCTGTTTGAATTGATTTGGTGTCTTCAGAGGCGTCTTTTGGGAGTATCCATTGGGAAATCCTCAGCAAACACCTCTTAACATAAAAAATCAAAACCTAACTCGAACGATAACAAATTCGGTTCCAAAAGCATCTAAATCGGCTGAAAACTTTCGGAATCAAATTGCAGTTTAGGGAACCCCCAATTCGGTATGTCACGACTGTGGCCAGCCCACTTGTTTTTTTTTTGTTTGCTGTCTGCTAAAAATAGCCAAAAAAACGCATCTAGATATTCATAACTGTACTTATGGACAACTTTTATTTGTATTGTATTTATTAATACAAACATATACATATGTACTATATACATTGATGTCATACTTATGTACTTGCTTACTTTCACTGTTATTGGCTGTCATTGCCTTTTACGATTGCCCACCTATGTGGACATATGTATAAGCATTTATATACGCACAGACACGCACACATACGCAATAATAATGATATATTATTTAAGCCTTATGCCTTTGGCCTTAGTCATCATTCATTGCCGTACACGGTGTTCTCAGGCACAAAATGGCCTCAATGGCGGGCGCAAAGAAAAAAAAATGCAAATTCATGCTTCAAATTAAGTTGGTATTTATTTTTGTACTTTAATAAAAATACCATAAGTGTGTTTTTTGGTTTTATGGTCACATTGTTTGAATAAAGCTTAGCACAAATTCTAATCTAATTTGACGTTCAAGGTGTAATAACTCTATATATATTTATGTAGAGAAGTTTGCAACCAGTTTGCAGCATGTCGTCAATGTGAAAAATTTTTACGTTTTAAGGCTAGTACGCAGCAACGCAAAAACGCCTGAAAGACAAAAAAAACACT
This sequence comes from Chymomyza fuscimana, assembly GCA_949987675.1. Taxonomy (NCBI): domain Eukaryota; kingdom Metazoa; phylum Arthropoda; class Insecta; order Diptera; family Drosophilidae; genus Chymomyza; species Chymomyza fuscimana. The sequence continues at coordinate 102,423,626 of OX465089.1, forward strand.
GTAAAAATTCTTAGCGCTAAGAATTTCTCTTTTTGGTACGCAGCTGCAGTGCTGCTTATTTTTTGAGCAATTGACATGTAGATGGCGCCAGCAAAAACATTAGCTCTTCTGTTTGAGCGCTAAAAACAAAATATTAATGTGCAGCAACTTATTTTGATAGCAGCAACAATGTCGCGTAGGTGAAATACATAGATGCACAAATTTTACTAATGATTTGCTGGCGCCATCTATTGTTGATTGATTCTTTTTACGAAAAAAATTAGAAGCAGTTTTTTCTTTCACTACTTTTTACGACGCTGCGTACTGGCTTTTAACAATCAAAAAGATTTCTTATTGAAAATGGAAATCAATTTTTTATTAGAGTCATAACAATACCATGTTGATGTCATTCTAGTGATAGTTGGGTTCGCAAATAAACCGGTTGCGTATGGAGAACATATATGCAAGAATTTTAATTCTTGTGCGCTGGTCAAAGTTATATAAGATTTGGAAAAAACTTTAAATTTTGGGTAGACAAAGAGAGTGATCAGTTTTAAGATATTGCCTAAGGTCCTAGCCAAGTTCGTTTAGTAGCTCATAAAAAAGCTCTGTCGATTATTGCCGAACTGGATTTTGTAGTATTTAATAGTTATGTTATTGTTACGGTTACATTTCCCAACGCAACCTTTGACATTTCGAACCCAACTTTAAGTCATTACTATCTGACGCCAACATCATGTTGACATGGCTCTAATAAAAAATGTATTTCCTATTCCAATTTTGGATTGATAAAGTCTTTGTATTAACAGCCATCTTTTTTATTGTTAAAACATGAAATTTTGTTGGCAATGACGAAATGCTGTAAACTGGTTGAAAACTTGTTTACACAAATGCATTCAGAAGTTATTACCCTTTAAACATAAACTTGGATTTAATTTATGCTAAGTTTTAGTAATACCAGAAATACGCTACTGACTCTAACAATGTGACCATAATTTTGCAAAGCACACTGTAAAAAAAGAAATACTAAAAACAATTAATTTACTAATAAATAATAATCACATAAAGAAGAAGACGTCGGAAACCCTTCAAAGTTACCTACAGTATGATCTGGGTGACTAAAAGAGTCGATATACCTATGTCCGTCTGTCCGACTGTCTGTCTGTTTATCGGTATGAACGCCTAGACCTCAGAGATCGTAAAATAAGTTTACTTTATTTTTTTGATATCGGGGTTATACAATACAGTTCTCATAGGGGTGTTTAAGGGGACCTCGAAAAAACCAAAAGTTATAGAAGGAAAATTGGTTTGTTTATGAAGATCAAAGTCGTTTGAGTATATCAGACAGCTCCCATAGGAGCGATCGGTTAAAAAAACCAAATTAGATGTTCCGAAGTTTTTTGGGACCAAATTTAATCAAAATTTTTTGACTATATTAAATATATAGCCCCATAGGACCGATCGGTCAAAAAAACGTTTTAAATAACCAAATTTAGAAAACAAATGTCTTTTAAAATTCTTAAGCAATATTTAATAGCAATTGATGTACGATTTTTGTGACTCATTTTAAGAACAAATAGTTTTCATTCATAAAATGTAGGAACTGCTTTTCGTACCAAATCATATTTAAAGAATAGAATTTTCATAACAACCCTCTTAATTTTATATTGGTAACACTATTAGTTACAATGATGTCATTAGTAAAATTAAAGTTACGTTACGCTTTTTAAAAGACTGAACTTTTAGCCGCTATATCCGAATCCGATTCCTAATAAAAACCCAGTACCCCAGGGTTTTGTGATAAGCTCCAAAAATGCCATAAAAGCCATGTTTTTTCGATTTTGGAGTCGCCGAGTCTGAATACAAAGTCAAAAAAAGGAACAGATCCGTGTTATGAGATAATCTACAAAATGCTTCGTTATCTCTGAGCCCTGAGCTTAACTCAGAAACCTGAAGTGCGGCAGTTTTTTAGACCACCGATTCGGATTCAGTGGCAGTCACGTCTAAAGTTTAGATCACGTTTTTCGTGGGCCTTAAGTGGTGCTTTTTCAGGATAATTTTTAATCCCACAGCTCTTCTCAGCGTGCTTCCTAAAGAATGAATGTCAAGAGAAAATGGTTAACATTTCCGCTCACTTCTTGGACAGAATTCCTAGCGCACAATAACTTCTTAACTCAAAAAAATCCATTATCATGTTTTACAATATTGCTTTCTTTTTCCAACTAACAATTGAAAGCGTGAGGCCGCAAATGCTTCAAATCTCTTTGCCTTCTCTTGCATTTAAATAAATCCACTTCAACCCGCTGCCCACCTTCTTTATAGGTCATTATTTTAAAACTTCTTATCCGGCGCACATATTTTTTATATTATTACTCATTGTTTTTGTACGCAACAATAAGGTTGATAACATAATCATAATCACTGTCATAATAACACAAAATCCGCTCAAGAAATAAATAAAATTTTTGCAAAATCTTGATTCCCCCGCTGCATAGTCGTTTGCCTTTAAACTGCTTAAGAGATGTGGCCACAAAAAAAACTTTAGCTTTTTATGCAAAGACAATTGTTTTTGTTTGTTTTGACCATTTTTTATTACTCTTTTAAATAAAGCACTTTCGCTATTTAAGACAACTTAAACTCTTTGCCTGGTCTTACTTAAGTCACAAGGGGATGCACGTGGAAAACTTTTGCCACTTTGTTTGGGATTAGGGGGCACAAGTGTATCCCAGTTCAGAAATTACCAGCACAAGCAAGTTCTTAAGTTAGTTAGAGTTAAGCATAGGTATTTATGATACAATCTTTGAAATATTTAGTTTAAATTGATTTGAAGAGCATTCACATAAGCCTAACAAAGCTCCACTTTAAATACTAGTTTCAAGTGTTGGCAAATTAAATATTCGAATGCAGAGGCCAACAGCTGAAGTAAATTTTCAACTTTATAACTTGTCGTAAATTTGTATATACCATATACTATGTAAATACATATGTACAAGTTGCGACTTGTGTCTTGAAACAAATTTAAATAAAATTAAAATGGAAATTCAATCAAAAGTTTTGGCAAAGCAATGCCAAGTTTTTGCTTAGTGTATCATCTGTTGCCTTCCAAAATCGAAACAACAGTTACAAATCCAAAAGTAAATGCTAAGCCCTAAGGATGGCGTTCTACACATATATGAAGTACCACCAACAGTGGCGTAGATAGGGGGGTGACAAGTACATACTTGTTTATTATATTGATATAGGCATAATGGCAGTTATGCACGAGTAGCTTATTCAGAAATTATAATTAGAAACGGCTAGGGGGCTTCGCAACCTGTTTGCTTTCTAAAATTTGCTTATATTTATTTATTTATTCAAGGCTCAGTTGACCTGGAGTGGAAAAATATCTATTAACTAATCCACGGGCCTACCACCATGAACTTTTTAACGAACTTTTGGCCAGAAACTAATATTTACAATAGGAAAGATGAAAAGAGAAGAAGAAATTAAACATTATCTAAGGAAAAAGCCAAAAAAACACCGTTGATCAATTGGGTGATTCATAATTCAGAATTGGTCAAAGATGCTCTATGATGCAAGTCAATATGACTTAAGATAGAAGAAGTAATAGAGAATAAAAATAGATTTATAAACACTATTATACTTAGAGCATCTGGCACGGAAAGTATAATGCAGAGCAAAATTGGATTATACAGATAAATGGTCTAGCTGGATAAGGTACTGGAAACTGCCCTCAGCGATTTTTGAAAACTAATGATGCTTCGATTCACAGGGCAAAAAAGAAATGTTCTACCAAAATTGCAGTTTTTAAACTTAACGCGTTACGACTTAATTTAAAAAAACGTGTTTATCGTTTTTATATAATTGTGACTAAACTGCTGTAGGTTTTTGAGCCAATTTTTTTAATTTAATTTTGTTTAATCAACACATTTTCTTAAAAAAAAAAATGAAATTTTCTTATGACGACTTAATTAAAAAAATAAAACATGTTTTTCGTTTTTATTTAGTTGTGAATAAACTACTCAATGTTTTTGAGCAAATTTTTTTTTTTATTTAGTTTGGCAACAGAGCTCTTTAAAGAAAAATATTTAATTTCTTATTAATCAACAAATTTTCTTAAAAAAAAAAATTAAATTTTCTTGTTATTTTTGAAGTATTATCATTTTTTTACGTTCTTTATTTGGTGTGAATATGAATCAAATCGATTTGGAGGAACAGTGTTAAAAAAAATAAAACGGAAATTTTTTAATGTTTTTTTAAAAAAATGTCGAAAGTTTAAACAAATTTTTATAATACTTAATAGCATTCATACTTCTTGTTTATAGGATGAAAAAAAGTGATTTATTTTATAGATTAACATAAAAATATTAACCTTGCTCAACAAACGATTTTTCAATTATTCGCTTTAAATGTTGCAATTTCTATAAAAATTAAAAAAAAATTCAAATTCATTCAACACAAAAAAATTAACCAAATTAACCACTCTCAATATAAGAAATTCTAAATTTCTACTGTATCAAGACTATTTAAAATCTTAACAGAAAAATAAATGATGACGATGAGCACGACGACGACCAGATCAGAAAATCTAGTAAATGACGTCAATTTGGTTTATTAGTTATTGATGCTTTCGAATTATAAATTTTAGATCATGGCCAAATTGCGAATCTCTCCAAGATCTCAGATAAATTTGAACAATTCGAAGTGGATTTTTGTACTTAACGCAGCTTTACAAAAAAGTGAAACCGTTGAGAATAATACAAACAAACAAATCGTGCTATGTAAAAACCAACTAAAATTCCAGATGAATATATCTAATTTATTTCTGATCTGCACATTATGGGCCTTTGAGCAACTGTTACGAATTACAAAAAATGTATTAAAAGCATATTGAGCCTCCTTCAAACATATTTTACTCAAAATTAACAAGCAAAAATATGTCACAGCTTTCGTTTCGAAATTAATTAAAAATATTTCCTACATTCGAATATTCACGTAACTGCTGGTTTTTTTTTTTTGTAAGGGATAAAGTTGATTCAAAGGCGTAATTGGTTTGCTGATTGTTGAATCATACAGCTCTGACGTCACAACTGTTTTTAACGTGTTATTAAAATCAGAAAATACGATTTTTTCAGATTTTTTATTTTTTCGCTTTGGGTTTATCCTTTCATTGCAAAAGCTTTCTACGTCACTGACCCTTGCTCAAAAAAAGAGTAAGGATTTGTTGAAATCCTGTATACGTGTTTGTGTGTGTCAAATAAATATGGCGTCACTTGCATAACAAGAACTTATCAAAACATACACAGTCACACACTTTTACACGCACTCACATACAATGTCAATAAATAAAAATGCGATATGTGAAAAGTGAAAAGTGGAAAAGCATTTGCAATTTTACGGCCATTAAATTGCAGAAAGGAAACTTCAAATACAAGTCGTAAGGGCAAGTCAAGGTCTTGATTGCAATATTTATGCATACACTATAATCTCAAGTAAACGATAGTCTTGAGCAAGCCGAAGAGTTTGTAACGTCTTGTAAGTTTTTACGCAGTTTCTATAGAGTATGTTAAACGTACACTCAGTAACCATAAATAACCAATATAGCATATATTCTTGACAATTGATTTGGGCAACTAAAATCTGATTAAAAATTACTAAAACAGTTTTTTGAAATTTTTACTTCTTTTTATATAAACAATTTTTTTGATCGTCGCCGTCGCCATGGTAGCCATCGCCATCTTTTTTTCTGTTTGGTGTGACCATACATTAGTAATTACTCGTTAGCCGTTAGATCATTACGTCAAGCGACAAAATGTTAATATTGTTTGTCGCTAGATGGCGCAAGTAAGTGGTTACATATTGCTTGTTCACGATATTATACAAATTATTGAAACATTTTTAAGGCTAATATTTTTTATAATAAAATCAATGTCACTTCTTATATAGGAATACAATTTCTCTACAATTCAAATTCTCGGTGCCAGATGCACACCTTCGAGACGTTTTTAAAATCTCTACTATTTGCTCGAGATTTGATTTATTCAAAGAAACTATGACTTATTTAAAAAGGTTATTCAATTTCTGAGCTATCTGTATAATTTAATAAATCGAATGTTTTAATTAATGATTTTAATTTTTACAAAATCTCTATTAAAATCTCCAGCAAATATGCCATTCTGTGTCAAAGTGCAGAACCATCTCGAGCTAAGGAGTTGCCACCTAGTTGTGGAATTAAATAAAAGCATTTGGGATTATTTCATTTGGCGTATTAATAGATGTTTTAGGTGTTAAATTAAAGTTCAAAAATGTTTATTTAAGTTAACTTAATTATTACATATATGGAATTATGACGACGAATTTAGTGCACAATTAAATAAATAAGTGCTGCTATGCTATTTCACATAAGGTGGCAACATGCGATATGTTAGTAATGGATGTGAATGCCAATAGTTTAGCAGCTAGTTTAAAATTAAATAAAATAGTCGTAGAACTTTTTAAAATCAAAAGAAAAACTAAAATGAAATGGGAACAACTGCATTTTGCCATTCACAATGCTACTGAGAGTTGTGATAATTGATGGCTAGTAGAGTTGTCACTCAAACTCATGTATTGGGCGGTATAAATATTCAAACTTATTTCTCAGAAATTGGAAGCGAATAGTTGCAAAATATGCTACAAGTTATCAACTAATCTAATAATAAATTAAGTTTCTTAAATCACTCTTAAAAATTATGTAATTAAACAAGAGTAGAAAATTATTTTTGAACAGTAGCAACTCTTTGCTGGCATTCTCGTAAAAGCGTAATTATCCGAAAAATTAAAACTCTGAGATTTCTGTGGCACCAACGAATTTTAATAGAGATTTGGTTTTAAACCGTACCCGAACTCTAGAGATTTTTGTGGTACCCCAGATAAATTGGAAAATCAGTTAGAAAATTACGAAGTAATAACTGAAAAAAACTAAGTTCTCGCTGTTTTTTTGATGAAAATGTAACTTTATTATAAAAAAATGGTTATCAATGACTTATTCAAAGTATTGCCCATCGCTAGCTACAACTTTTTCCCATCTTTCTGGCAGAGTTCGAATACCTTGACGGTAGAAGTGTTCGTCTTTTGAGGCTATCCACGAATCAAGCCATTTTCCGATATCTTCATATGAATGGAACTGCTGATTAGCTAGACCATGTGCCATCGAGCGGAACAAGTAAAAATCGGACGGCGCAATATCTGGGGAATATGGCGGGTGGGGTAGGACTTCCCATTTGAGCGTTCCCAAGTAGGTTTTAACAGGATTGGCAATGTGAGGCCGAGCGTTGTCATGCAGTAAAATCACTTTTTCGTGCCTCTGCTCGTATTGTGGCCGTTTTTCTCGCAGTGTTCGGCTCAATCGCATCAATTGAGTTCGATACCGTTCCCCAGTGATGGTTTCGCCTTGTTTCAACAGCTCATAATAAACAACACCGACCTGGTCCCACCAAATGCACAGCATAACCTTCGCAGCGTGAGTATTCGGCCGAGCCGACGACGTGGTAGCATGACCGGGTAGTCCCCAAGAATTTTTCCTCTTTGGGTTGCTGTAATGAATCCATTTTTCATCACCCGTCACGATGCGATGAACAAAACTCTTTCTTCTTTGTCGCTGAAGCAGTTGTTCACAGGCGAAAAAACGACGCTCAACGTCCCTTGGTTTCAAATCATAAGGAACCCAAGTTCCTTGCTTTTGAATCATTCCCAACGCATGCAATCGCTTGGAAATGGCTTGGCGGGTAACTCCTAATGCTGAAGCTAGCTCTGCTTGCGTTTGGCACGAATCCTCATCGAGCAATGCCTCCAATTCAGCGTCTTCGAAGGTTTTGGGTCTTCCTTTACGTGGACGGTCGTCAACATCGAAATCAGCGTCTTTGAAGCGACGGAACCAATCACGGCACGTTGCTTCGCTTGGAGCAGCATCTCCGTACACTTTTTGGAGCTCTCGATGCGCTTCAGCTGCCGTTTTTTTCGAACAGAACAAGAAAATCAACACTTCCCGCAAATGATGATTTTTTGGCACAAAACTAGACATTTTCACACAACCAAAAGTAAATAATGCAAAAAGAAATTTACTAATGTGCCATAGCAGTTTGCTTACCATATGCCTAAGCTTCGTTTATGAAGTTTTGGGTATGTCAAAATCGACCAGAACTTTCTGCTAAAGCCATCTATTGACAAACAGCGAGAACTTAGTTGCGCATTTAATAATTTGGCGCAAACACTAAAAATTGTAATTTTTTAAAATAAAGGCCCATACGAAGTTCGAAAATTTTCGCACGCAATTGAGATCTATTTAATTAGCCTATCAAATATCAAAAACACTTGAAATACTCCAAAATACTAAGCAAGGCAAAAATTTTTGAATTCCAAAAAAGACTGGGTTCGTCTCCTAGCGTTGACTGCCAGGGAAATGCGGCTTAATAATAAGCGTTTATAAAGAGTAGCCAAACTTCGCCAACTTAAAGTCTGACGCTCGATATTAGTGCAACTGCTTTGGTTCAACAGAAATTATGCTTGAATAAATTTGGACTGCAATTCATCATTTGGTCAATTTGTTAGTTCACCGAGTGCAGTCAACGGAATCAAAGGAATAGCAATCATTTCAATTCATTTTTGGTAATTATACTTTCAAAATAACAATGTTTCAACTTGATTTGGAGGCACTCATTAATTCTGGGTTTGTGTCTAGACTAAGGCGAGTTGCAGCAGGATAATTCCAAGTCTGTGATGTTCTTTTTTTTTTTCTTGAGTTTAAGCCTCATTAAGCGTAGACCTTAGGTTGCCTGGGGCGCAGTGGGTCAAAGTGCGGGTAAAAAATTCAATGTCAAAATAATTTGTGGCACACAAAATAACAAAAAAAAGGAAAAACAATTTTCCGACTGCTTTTCAATTTAATTTGTTTTATAATATATGTATCTAGTACATATTATGGCATGGTGGGTAAGCTTAATGCGCAACACTTGAGGAATCAAAGTCGAACCCAACTCAAAGGTCACACACACACACACACGCACACGCACGCACACATACTCACTAACCACATATATTAAATAAGCTAAAGCTAAAAATGAAAAAGAAAATAGAACTTGACTCGAGTGCTTTCCAAATGACTTCACATGAATCGCAATTTTGACATATTTAGCCTGAATACTCTATAAATTTTGAATTGGCTTGAACCCTTTTTTTTCAACTACTACTTTGCGCTTTATCTTTATCGCTCTTTCTCTCTCTCTCTCTCTCTCTCTACACTGCTTTAGCTATATACTGTCACTGGCATTGGCGGATCTTCTAGTCATACTGGTTTGTGTGCCGCTGGCCTCGATTGTCTATACCCAGGATAGTTGGTCATTTGGACGCAATGTCTGCCGCATCAGCGAATCCTTCAAGGATATTTCAATTGGCGTCTCCGTTTTTACGCTGACAGCTTTGTCCGGTGAACGCTATTGTGCCATTGTCAATCCGTTGCGCAAGCTGCAGGTGAGTCTGTCTAACCAAGTTGCCTGCCACCTGCCATTGATTTATGATATTTTTATACCTCCACAAGAAGACCAAACCGTTGACCGTCTTTACGGCCGTCATGATTTGGGTGCTGGCCATTTTGTTGGCCATGCCATCGTTTATCGTTTCGGACCTACAGGAGTATCCTCTGATAAACAATGCCAGCTTAACTATTAAAGTGTGCTCACCCTTTGGCCGCAATCGCACCAACTTGGAGATTTATTCAAAGTAAGTATGTGTTGGTGTATATGTGTGGGGTGAAGAGCAAGTCAGGGGTGCGGGTGTATGAGAGGAGATGAGGCCAGAATAGACTGAACTGCAATCACTTTCATTATACCACTGAACATAAAGTGCAGCATTATCCCACTCTATAGCAGGCTCATAAAAGAGCATATGGGTCGCTTCAGTACACTGTGAGAAAAGAATGGTGCACAACAAAAATTTTAAACATGTAATTTTAAAAGATTTTGTGCTGAATCATTTCTGCAATGGATTTTGTGAAAAAAATTCGTATGTGTATGTATGTATGCATGTTAGGGCGGGTCAATTTGTATGGGGTCGAAAAAACCTTATGGGGCTCACTCGGATTTTGATTCTTTGGATAATTCTAAGCAAATTTGCCCAAGAAACTATGGGTCTAAAATGAATTTCGAGTCGCCCACTTTTTCAAAATAGGTTTTTTTCGACATATTCAAAAATCGACTTAGAAATTCATTGAAAAGGCCTAAAATCGATATTTTTTCTCTAGCCAAATGTGAATTTGACTTGAAATTCATTTTAGACCCATAGTTTCTTGGGCAAATTTGCTTAGAATTACCCAAAGAATCAAAATCCGAGTGAGCCCTTATACCGAAAAAAATTGACCCACCCTAATGCATGTACATCTGTTGCCTTGTAGCTTTTAATGCGCTTATCATAACTTGAAAAATGAGGTATCGTTGCAAGCGCCTTGATCGTCAGCTGGTTTTAGGCTATGTGACGTCACACTAAATTGAATATGGCACCCGCAAGAGGACATTAAGTTTAAGATTTTTCCGTTTTCATTGGTATCTGTAAACAAGTTGTTTTTATTGCTTGTGAACTATCAAAAATGCAAATACATTTTTATAAACTTGCTTTATCTGACAAAACCATCTCCTAATTTAATGTATTACCCAAAAGCAAATATGTAGTAGGAAGAGTAGAGTTGGCGCTGAACAGCCAATAAGATACGAAGGGCTATACTTCATAGATCTCTGAAAACGTAATTTTTACACTCTATAAATTGTAATAAATACGTTGAAAAATAAAATGATTTTCATCTGCCTCTTGTAGATCTAAAGCCAGAGTGTGATATCTGAAAGAGTTTCTTTGTACGCCCCTGAAAAATTGAATCAATACTTAAATACAGTAAATGAATCCAAATCATCTTTCTCTATTAAATCTAAAGTAAGGGAGCGGGTGGTCTTTGAAGGACCTGCTTTATAACGCTCTTATATAAATATAAAATTTTAAATAACTTACCAAAATATAAGGCCGTGCTCCGGAAAACGAATCCGAATTCAGCAAAACGAAATTTTCAAGTGCTTTAAAACCGAATGTTTCGTTGCAACAGGAACTAAATCGAATCGTCAAAATGGGTTCAAAAAAGTATGAATTTTGTACTGAAATAATATGTTAAATATTCTTTGATATTTATTGACAATTATTTTAAATTATTTTTTTTCTGACTTAACCCAAAAGCTGGAGCACGCAAAAACGAATCCGTATAAAATTGTTCGGTTTGGTTTTTTCGTTTTCCGCAGCACGGCTGATAATTACATTATATAGCTCAGACCCTTTTATATCTAAAGGTACTACTTTTTGATTGCAAAAATTAACTTAAATCAAGAACTTTAACATCATTTAAATTTTCTTAACCCCGCAGTTGGTATTTTCTTCAAGTGTAATTACTTGGAATGCCTTGTTATGGACGTTGTTAGTTACACTTTATCCATATGCTCCCCACAACAACTTGAATTTAATTTCACTGGCACTTTTAATGTGCGCACTGTTGCAGCAACAGAAGCTGGCAACAAATCCTGCCCTGTCACAGCTGCTGCCAGAAAAGCTCCATAGCTTGCACTAAGCTTACGAGGGGGCGACTCAGAGAGTTACTCTGATTCTCACTTTAGTATCATCCACTATGCTCAACTGGTCGCTAATATTTTGTATTAAAGCGTAAAATTTCGTTATTTACGAGTATCAGTAGCCATCATCATCATCCGCTTCCGCATCCGTGTCAGCATCAGGTGCTTTAATCCTTTCGAGAGAGTATCGACAATAACCTTTTTTTTATGTTGCCAACTTAACTGTTGTGGTGCGAGTGTTTTAAGGTTTCTGAAAATGTTTTTATGTGGTTTCTCTTTATTTATTTGTGGTCCCTGTTGTTGCTCTTGTTGTTGTTGTTTTTGCTGTGTCAGCATCAATAAAAGCAAATGCGTCAACCCTAAAGCTCGTAAATAATTTTTAATGCTCTACTATCTAGAAGAGAATTTTAATAATGAAAACAAGAGAGAATAAAAATTGCTCAACCAAAATTAAGCGACAAATTTGTATTTGTTTTTATGCTCTGGTATTTATTTAGAGTGTTTGCTAGACATACTTGGACATGCAAATATTTGGTCCTTAATACTATATAATGAAAATTTGTTGTACCCTTTTCTTGGGTTATTACTGAAGACCCCTTCCAACTAAATAAGCCTTAAATAGATACAAAGAAATTTAAGAAATTTAAAAAAATTAGTTATTTTTAAACATTTTAAAGCTAAAATTGAAGTAAAGAAAAGAGCAGCGCTTTGAAATTTTTTTGAAAAAATCTAATGACAATTATTTCCCTGCAATTTATTTTTATTTATTAGTTGGTAATAGGCACTGCATGGTCAAGATAATGCGCTCAAAGCGGCATGACTGACACACAGGAAATGGGAGCAGGCAGGCCCTCTCCGGAAAATGTTTGGAGTAAATGTTTTTTGGGCAGATGGAGCGATAGATGTTGGCAGTTTGAGTAATAGGACGCTTCAGGGCAGAGCCTAAACTCAGTTTAATTTATGGCAAGGCTGCCAACTTAAAGTTGTCTGCTCATGTCCGGCTCTCAGCTTGGAAACTGTTTGTTCCTTGGTTCAGATTTAAAGCACGTTTTGTGCGCAATACTGAGCCAAGGTTTTTTACGCAAGCCACCGATAAATGTAAAAAATTTAAAATCAAATATGTAATTAAAGCTTTAATTAAATTTATTTATTTACAAACAGCTATCTTATAATTAAATATTAAAAACTAGCGTAAGGACTAAGAGCGCTAGCTGCGATGGCCTTCTGCCCGATGTGCTCATTTTTTTTTTAAGAGATGATGTATTTCGATTATTTAATTTCAATATCTTCTCCATTCCTCTATTGGAGAATTTTGCTGTCTATGCAGACACAACAAGAAACAAATGTATCAATGTTGGAAGCCATTTTTTGGGAACCGCAACAATATTCCGATTCTGTCCGTCTGTCCGTGTGATAGAAAGGATCTTAGAGGCTATAAAAGCGATGGAGCCGAAACTTGAACTTTTAAATGCTAATGCCTTGAAGTTTAAAGCATATATAATAAGTCACTCGCATAGTAAAGGGTCATCAATCTTGAGTTGTTTTTTTTTCAATAAGGTTTTTTTGATAAACCAAGCGTGAGTACTGTCTAGTTGCTATGTGTTTTTTATTCAGTTTTCATTGCCGTTTCATCATGGAAAAACTTACACCCGAACAACGTTTACAAATCGTACAATTATATTACGAAAATTCGCGCTTAGGCCATTTTATGGTCGCCATAATCGACCTACTGAGACCACTATTCGCCATACCATCAACAAATTTGAGACCCAATGTTCATTATTGGATGACACTCGACCGAATGGACCACGCCCAGCGCATAGTTTATGGTGGAATAATCGGTCCATATTTAACATTTGAATGGGATTATTTTGAAAAAGTGAATGGCAAGAACGGTTCTTTCTATTGAAAATAAAGATTTTCCGATTCATTTGAAATTTTTGTTTTTTTTTTTATTTAAAAAAAAAACCTCAAGATTGATGACCCTTTATATACATATTCGACATGTTTTTAAGTTTTAGGATTCGCGCCAAATACCTTAGTGTAGAAGTTAGCTAAATGGTTAAATAACATGGACAGATCGCATCTCAGAGAAGATTTAGAGATTAGAAATACTGAGCAGGTGACGGATAGAGGGCGCAGAGGGCTGATCAGCCAACATACAGAGAAGACGTAGAGTCTAGGATTGCAGAGCAGGAGAACTATGCAAGGAACACTATGCATAGAAGACAGATCAGAGATAACTTATTTTTTAGGATTGCAGAGCAGGAGAGTTATATATTGCGTAGATCGCAGAGCAAACGGTGAAGATGTTAGGCGAGAAGAGCAAGTAAGGAGGACAGGCTAGGGCCGACCCAACACGTAATTTAGTTGAGCAGGCAAGAGATATAATAAATAGGAGAATTGAAAGCATATAGTCACGATCATCTTAATTTTTTCTTCCGAATCCGTTTCCTTCGTTGCAATAGCAGAAGACACATAGTTAATTAGAAAACTAAATTATTATTATTGGATTAGAAAGGAACGGTCAGGCAAATGTGGAGGAGTAGCTATTGCATCAGGTGAGGGACACGGGCCTCTGGATATAATTTTAGATTGTGATTCAGAAGAATTGTCTTTTTCCACCATTTATGCGGAGATTCAGGAAAAGTGTACACCAAAATAGTTAGGTCAAAGTTATGAAACTTTAATAGAAGAGAATGTAGAATAGGAAATTGGAATTGATGAATATAAGAAACTATATATACACTCTTCCCCTGCGCATTGGGAATCAGATATAAAGACAGTCCTGGGCAGGACGGACTTTAGCAATCACGCATCCAACGGAATGAACATTATGAAGATAAAGAAAATTACAGGGGATCTGAATTGAATAAAGAAGACCATAAGTGGTTTGGGGTGTAAAGCGCATAGGGTGCGAGGTCCCCTAGTTGTTTTATTAATAAACAAGTTAGAGCCAGAAAATTCTGAGTGAGCCTAAACAACAATGAAACGTTGACACTTTCACTAAACATATCCTATCCCCTTGACATCTTTTATCAATTCCCTAGAATTCTCAAAGAGTCAAAGCAAAGTTTGGTGGCAATAACTGGGTTCTCGATTTAAATACCATGTCCTAATCGGAATCTGATCCAAATCGCAAAGTTTTATGTGACATTAAGGCAGTGATGGGCAGTCTCTCAATTTACATAACTCGCGAGGCTATTGCACCAAAATCTGCCGCAGCGCAGTCGGCTCATGTACGGTCCAAGTGTGTGAAATCTCTCGCTCGTTTTTGCTTAATTGCGGTTCTTGCTCTCTCGTGCGCTTTTGCTTACTGCGCTGTTTACTCACACAAAGAAATGTTTGTTGGTATGAGTTTTGCCCATCACTGCATTAAGGTATTCATCTAGACCCCTTTTCTTAATGCAAAATTATTACAAACTAAGGTTATGCTTTTTTTAAAAAATATTTCCACGTCATTACAACACTTCCCTAATGACTCTGTTCAATTATAGATACACTGTTGTTGGCAAGGCCACCATATACTATGTGCTGCCCTTGTTCATCATTGGAGCACTCTACATAATGATGGCCAAGCGTTTGCATATCAGTGCACGTGATATGCCCGGTGAGCAGTTGAGCATACAAAGCCGTACACAGGCGCGAGCCCGTCGTCATGTTGCCCGTATGGTGGTGGCCTTTGTGGTTGGTAAGTACCAGGATGCAATTTTGCTGCAACTATTCAATAATTAACCTTCTATTGTTTGTTAGTTTTCTTTGCCTGTTTCTTTCCATATCATTTGTTTGAGCTTTGGTTCCATTTGTATCCCACTGCTAGGGAGGATTTTGATGAATTTTGGCATATCATACGCATCGTGGGCTTTTGCACCAGGTAAGTTCCCGAGCTTGAATCTGACTACGCTGACTATGCACAACTGTCACTTAACTTGCAACATCTGCATGACATTTGTTCCATGCCATTACTTCATCATCGTCGTCGTCGCTCAAGGAATTTTGTATGCAGTGTGGCATTCACCACCCGGAGCGCAACATGCTTCAAAGTTTCCCATTGCAGCTGCATTGCCGCTGGTGTTGGCTTTTAATTGAAACAGATTATGACTGCAAGTGTTGCAGTGCTCCACTGCTCAGCCCAATATCTGGTAGAACCACTTCTCCCTCTATGTGTGTATGTGTGTGTGTGTGCGTCCTCTTGGACTGGGTAGTAAATTTGTTTCCGGCGACAGCGCACTCCACGCTAAGAAGCTACCAGCACTTGGGCATCACTTGACGCGTTAAATTGCTGAAAATATGTGTCAGCAGTTTTGGGTGCTTTATTTTTGTTCAATTTTTTTTTTTTTTTGTTGGTAAGGACCGTGGAGACTGTCAAATTAATGGGAATTTTTAAAAAAATTTCTGCAGCACAAATGTGAGATATATGGAGACTCACGCTGAATTTCGTAAATCTTTATAAAGTCAGTCAGCGGCAATTACTTGCATTTTAAGCTGATTTTTGGCGGATTTATCGCATTTTATCGAGTGAAAAGTGAAAACACAAAAGTCCAAAATAATGAAGCAGCTATAAACCAAAATGGTTGGAACCAGGCGCGAATCCAGAATTTGGTCATAGCGGGGGTTTTTCACTACTAAGTGTATATATAGATGTAAATATATCGGAGCTCGCAAAAAACTGTCCATTTTCCAACTTTTGGCGAAGGTCCGGAACCGAAAACCGCCTGTTTGAAATCTACTGGATTTTTGTAAATTTTTTTTTGATAAATCGACCGGACACGGGCAGAATTTTGAAAGTTCGAAATTGAATGTGAACCATTAGAATTTGTTTTTTTTTATATATATTTTACAAAATTATCAAAAATACATATATTTTTTATGAATTGCAAATTTCTTATTTTATGATCGCCGATCCAGCCTGTTTAGCTGGAGATATCTTAGACGGCTCAAGTCGTTGTACCCATCAGAAGGCCAAGATTTGGCCATCATTTTTAACAGTCTTCTTTTGGTTTTGTTTTATTTCGTCCTTTGTTGAAGCGGATTTTCGAACCTTTTTATTGGATTCTCTTTAGGAAGCCCTTTTGCCAGCCTATTCTATTACTTTATCTGTTTAATCATTGATATCTGTAGGTCAACGGTCTCCAGTTTGAGGTCATAATGCAAGGTCGAAGTCCTTGCATAACATTCCATACCCTGGCCCTGTTCTGAAGTCTCTGAATACGTAAGCGACTCGAGCGAGCCGTCATATCCCAGATCTGGATGGCGTATCTCCAAGTTGGAACCACTACCATGTTGTTTAAGGCGCTCTTGCATCGGAGTGGAAGTATAATTTTTGAAGTAAATTTCGATAGCTATATTATTGCAGAAACTTAAAAAAAAAACTTACATAAGAAGCTGAGTTTTTAAGTAAACTCATTTTCTATATTTATTCTATTTTTGAAATCTGATAGCTTTAGCTTTTTTAGTCTTATAAATTATGATACGTTAATTTTCACGGGTTCCAAAATTAATGCAGCGCCCAATGTTTTTTTTTTATTATTTTTATATTTCATAGAATTTCCTTCTCTGTTACCATCTGTACAATTGATTGCGTTTTGCCCCAATATGGTCACACTGCTTTGAAAAAAAGATAGCCCCTTTTTGTTATTTTTTCCCATTCTAGCATTTTTCTTTAATTTAAGGTTGTTTATGGTTTTTTTTTTTAAATTTTTTAGATTTTTTTGAAAAATTTTAAGAATTTCTGCGATTGCTGTATTTTTGACACATATATGTTGGGGATTAAAAATCCATTTATCAGTTATCAAGAAGTCAAGAAAAAAGTTTCGGGTGGGATTTAATTTAAAAATCCAGAAACTCAACAGAATGGTTACCTAATATCTATTTCGGGACGAGTAAGACCTAAGCGAATTTTCTTTTTCGCTCCCAATTCTAATATGAATGCAGCTTTATTGAATGCATTTTCTCCCAATATGGTCACACTGCTTTGCAAAATAGATTGCCTTTTTGCCATTCTACCATTTTTTGTGCTTTTCCGGTTCCCGAATTTTTTTTTAAATTTTTTTATTTTTTGAAAAGTTTTAAGGATTTCTGCGATTGCTGTTTTTTTTGACATATGTATATATGTTGGGGATCAAAAATCGATTCATCAGTTACAAATAAAGCATTGAAGAAAAAAAGTTCGGGTGAGATATAATTAGAATATCACGAAACGTAACTCAATGGGTTACCCAATATCTGTTTCGATTCAGACCTAAGCGAATTTCCTCCGAATTCTAATATGAATGCAGCTTCATTGAATGCACTTTGCCGCAATCTGGTCACACTGCTTTGCAAAAAAGTTTGCCCATTTGGAGTATTTTACCCCATTTTAGCATTTCTTTTCAACTAAAGACTGCGTAGTTGCCTAGAAAAAATGTAATTAATGCAACACAAATATTTTCATTCAATTTCCTTGCACTTAGCTACACATTTTCGCATTCACTTTCACTTCAAATTAGCAACACTGTCATTCATTCATTCACTCATTGCCTTGTGTCTAAACTTTTGCGCTCTCTCAATGGATTTTCAATTTGCAGCTTTCTCAACTCGTGCGTTAATCCCGTCGCTCTCTATTGTGTCTCCGGTGTGTTCCGCCAGCACTTCAATCGCTATCTCTGCTGCATTTGCGTCAAGCGTCAGCCGCATATGCGGCAACATTCCACTGCCACGGGCATCATGGATACCAGCGTCATGTCCATGCGTCGATCCACATATGTTGGTGGCAGCAACATAGTCGGTGGTGGCGGAGGTGGCAACATAAATCGAGCTTCGTTGCACATGAACAACAATCATGGTGGCGCCTCCGCAGGCGTTGGTGGCTTGCGTGCCGGCAGCTTTCATCGTCAGGGCTCGTTGGCTTTGCAACATGGCAACAGCAGTGGCAACAACAATGGTAATGCCGCTGCCGGACGAGCGGCTTTAATCAATGAGAAAAGGTGAGGCACGCTTATAGTGGAGTTGCTCCAGGAGGAGGAGGACAACGAATTGGTGTTGCAAGCCGATGAGCAGCTCTAAATTTTTGTGACAAAAACCGATCTCACTGTGTGTATGTGTGTGTCTCACGATGAACAAAAAACACGCACTCTCCACACACCACAAACCCCTCGCTATGTAGCTTAAGCATATCCTTTGAACCGAATGTCCTTATTGATCTAGGTGTTCCAGTCTGAGGCTAATTTGAAGGCAAGCACTTTGTAAATTTTGAGCATTTCACTAGTTTCTAAGTTTACCGAGCAGCTGGGTTTATGCGTATGCGTTAATTGCAATTTCGAAAACGTGAATTTGGCAAATATCGCAAGCTATGAAGCATGTGACGTCATAGGCACAAATTATAGCAGTAATTTTGGATCAGAGACTTCCAGAGACACACAAATGCTGCGTCTTTGCTGCTATGGTAGCCCCATATATAGAAAATAACTGAAGAAGTCAGTGCCTGAGTGGGATTACCCGGGCTCCCAGAAGAGTCGGATTTCTTTGACGCTCCAAATTGGACAGCCTGTCTGAATGGAATCGCAAGTGTTTCTGTGCCACCGACCGGCCGGCACTTGCCAGGATTCAAAATCGCATTGAGGGTATTCATAGTATTTGAGATTTCCCATGGGAACCAAATGGCAGATTATAGTTTATAGAAAACCATCACCGATAAAGGAATTACAATCAATTGCGTATTCGCCCATATGCCAATTTCAGACAAATCACAAAATCAAAAAATTCCTGAAAGGCTAATAACACTAGTTGACACGAAAAATTAACCTGAGTATAAAAGTGTCTTTTAGGGTAATTTTTTTTTTTCTTAGAAACCGTTTAAGAGATGTTTTCGAGAAACATGTTTTTGGGTACGATTTTTAGTTATTCGTGAATATTTCGTGAAGAAAATTATTTATCGACATGGAGACGAATAGATTGAAAGGTATTGACGTGCTTAAATAAAAATTATTGAGTTTACAAGCAACGAAAGTCGAAAAAGTGACTTTTTCGACCATTTTTAAAATTCAAATTTTCAGTTGGCTTTGTTTTTAATTTTTTTTTAACTTTGAGAGAATTTATTTATGAACATTTTGAGCGTAAGATCTTTAAAATCGAGTAAAAAGTGTAGATGTTATGGAACCATGTAAGAAAAATGTGAAAGTACCAATTTTCCGAAAAAAAAAATTGGGCTCAAGTTTTTCGTTTGCGTTCAGTTACGTCTACACGAATTTTCATGTAGCCATAATCACCCATCAAGCGTTTGTCTCAAAAACCCTCATATCGCTTTTCAATAACTACAAGATCCTGATGAAATCTTTCGCCTTGCTCGTCGCTCTCAGCTCCCAAATGATTGTGCAAAAAATGCATTTTCAGTAACATGCGTGTTTATAAGCTTCCAGAATATTTTCGGTCAACCGTTTTGCGTAACTTTTTTTTTTTAAATGTATAAGAACCACAGACAAACTAAAACATGTTTTTCGAAAAAATCTCGAAAATGGTTCTTTAGAAAAAAATGAATATAATTTTCGTGTTTTTCGACCCAAAATTAACTTAAAAACTATTAATTTTCACGGTTCACTCGATGACGCTAAAATTTGTAAACTAGTGTTATCGTGATTTTCTAAATATTGCAATTAACGTAGGCATAAACCAGCCAAGTTTTGTGCGGCCCATTGCTGAGCTTGGTCTTTTGTATATAGAAACTAATTTATAAATTAAGCATATAAATGCAATTAATAGCTCCTCTTTGTTGTATATACCTCAATTACTGTTAAAATATATAAGTATATGTATGTAACATATATTAGGGTGGGTCCAATTTTTTTTTGTGGTATATAGGCTCCTTGTGATTTTGATTCCATGGGTCATTCTAAGAATATAGGTCTCGAATGATTTTTGAGTCGCCCACTTTTTCAAAATATTTTAAAATC
This sequence comes from Chymomyza fuscimana, assembly GCA_949987675.1. Taxonomy (NCBI): domain Eukaryota; kingdom Metazoa; phylum Arthropoda; class Insecta; order Diptera; family Drosophilidae; genus Chymomyza; species Chymomyza fuscimana. The sequence goes on from OX465089.1 coordinate 102,444,168, forward strand.
GAAGCAGACATTGCATTTAAAAGGCAAAAAAAGTTATATCTTCTGTACGGCGGTTTTTAAGGTCAAGGAATCCATTTTCGAAAATTATTTTTAGGCGCCGCCAGAGGGCGCTTTTGCGTATTTTTTTTGGGGTTTTATCCGGTTTTTTTGAAAATTCATGAAATGTTGCGAAAATCGAAGAATATTTGACTTTCTCATAGTGCAATTACAAATTTGAGGTTTCTCAAAACGTTCAGTGTTGAAAATAGGCAGGGGAGGGCGTTTGGGGTCTAACAGTAACCAGAAGACAGAAGCGCCATATAACCGCCCGTTCTAAAACTTAATTTTTTTTAAATCTATTTTGAAAAAGTGTCTCGTAACTCATTTTAGACCTATAGTTTCTTGGGCAAAGTTTTTTTAGAATGACCCATAGAATCAAAATGGCGAAGAGCCCTTGAAGGCTTTTTCGTGCCCCTTACAAATTGACCCACCCTAATATATAGGTATATAATTATCTTTATCAATTGATTTTTACTATACGTACTCTATGTGATGTGTTGTTTATTAAGCACTACCAAGTTTTAAGCGCATTAAATGTAACTATATCCTTAGTGTTAATTATGTTATGTGCAATAATTATATATATATATATATTAGTATTTAAAACACTTGTAATTCCAGCAAATTAGCGGCAAATATCAATAGGCTTAATGAATGTAAATATATACATAATGTAAAGCAATTAAATGCATTAAAGTAAAAGTTAAATGTTTCTAAAAACTTATTCTATTAAAAATAATAATAATAATAAGCTATTAATTCTCAACAGTTTCAGTTACAGCGATCGCCATGAGCATGAACGACAGAGATACTAATTTGGAATGGATTTGGAAGACATTTATGTATGTGTAATACAAGTGCAACTTTTTTATGGTATTTGGGAAAAAATTTAATAAAGAATTAATTTTTTCATAACTAAAGAAACTTTTGACTTTTCTTAAGTACCAAATGGTAAAGCAGTAAAAAAAAGAATCACTTCGGTTTGGGAAACCAAACCGTGAGCAAGAACACAGCCAAAAAAAAGGAGTTGAAAAGGAAATTTAATATTATAAAGTAAAAATTTAAATAAAAATAAAATGCAAATATATATTCAAGCGTTGAAAACAAAAAATAAAATGAATTTACTCTGAACTACAGCTCGTATTTATACTAATTTAACAGTGCTGTACAACGTTGCTGCGTGCATTTTTTCGTAAACAGTGTTGGGAAGCCAACAAAAAAAGAAGCAAAAGTGCTTCAAGTTTATCAATATATTTAAAACAGATTTGCATTTTTATTGCAAGCGCATACAAAATGCGAATTTGGACAGCACAATGTACACACACACACATGCACATACCTATATATATACATACAATATACATACATTCTATGACACAAAAAAAGAGCCTAAAGCACAAACAAAAGTTATTGGCATGTAATAAATGTTAGAATCAAAAAAGCTAATCTTGACCATCGCCATGAACAGTGGATATTGGTTCGACTCTACTATATCAAGGCAGGCCCAGCACGGCGCCTTCCTTGCCTGACAGTTTGGCCATTTCAGCTATCTGACCTATCGCTACTAAATCAATAGGCTTGTCAGCTGTTCTTAAACATGGTCAACCCAGTTGCAGATTAGCCCTTACATAAATATTAACATGAACACAGATTTTTGCATGTTGTTTGACCAAAAGCCGTAAAATACATAGTAGGTTTATACCCTTTACGTAGCGCTAAAAGCATAAAGGGTTTTGACTTTGTAACAATTACAATCATTTAAACAAGTGCATATATTTCTCTGGAAAACGAAAAAACCAAACCGAAAAATTTTATTCGGATTCGTTTTTGGTTGCCAATATTTCCCTTTTTATTTTCGATAAATTCGTATATTGTGTTGTGTTGGCGCAAAATTATTTTTGTTTGATTTAGAACAGCTGACATGGTTGTCGCAGCTCTGCATCTTTTTATTACTATATGTTGTTAACATTTTATTTTTATTAAAATTTTGCTAGTACTTTGTTATTCTATCTTATAAATAAAGTTACACAAAAATATTACAATAGCAACAATATTTATTGAAATTAAACACGACTTAGCTATTTTTGTTACAAGGGAAATTTTCTTTGTGTAATGCGGCAACCCTCGGTCATGTGTTCGTGTATGATACGTGCACATACCCAAACACAAAAAATTCTATTTGGGTTGTGCATGCTATTTTTTGGGTTGAGTCAGGAAAAAATAATTCAAAATAATTGTCAGTAAATATCTAACTTGAATTTGGCATAAATACAAGCAAAGAATATCAAAGAATATTTCAAAAATGATTTCAGTATAAAATGCGTACTTTTTTTAACCTATTTTGCCGATTCGTTTTAAATCCTCTTGCAACAAATTATACGATTTCAAACCACATAAAAAAATTAGTTTTGGTGAAATGGGGAGCAGCAAACTTTTGGTTTCAAAACGAATCCGAATAAAATGTTCCGATTCGTTTTCCGGAGTATGGCACAATGGAAAGCCAAGCAATTCCTCGAGAAAATATCTCAATTGGGTAAGATTTCGTTTAGGGCATTGACTTATTGGACACTGCAAACTCATGAAAAACCTCGTTTCGGGAAATGGTCTGGCTGAGGAGCTATAGAGTGCATAGTTCCATTGGTTTCAATTCACCCGAAAGAAATTCCCAAAAGTCAGACATTATAGTGCGCCAAGCGTATGTCATATTCGACGTTATGCTACACTATTTTTGGCCAAAAGTGTATAGGCCTAAATAAAGGCCTTGGTATACTTGTTTGCCGTTCTACAACAATTTGTTGTTAAACAAGATGCTGTCTATAGATAGTGTTTTATGTTGTGGCTGCAACATTTGCTGCATATTTTCGTCTGCAGTGGAGAGAGAGCTTGGAGGGCACTAGAGTAATGTAAATGACCAGTCAAAATCACAGTCACAATGTGGCGCTGATTGGCAGTAGTGGCTAATGCCCTCAGACAGTATAAAAATAAAAAGTATTTTGCTGGACTGTCTGCCGTCCGTCGTCCGTCTGTTCAACTGTCTGCGCCACAATTATCTCATTTGCTGGCTTGTTAGTTAAGGTACTCGGTACTCTATTTATGGCGTCTTTATTTTCCCCCACTGACCGAAATTGCTTTAAGGAAATCGTTTAGGTGTGGAAGGATAATTAACATAAATATTTTATGTGTATCTTTATTTATGTCTATGTGAATTTATTACAATTTTATGCGTGCGGGGGTTTGTGCTTCCGATTTTATGAAATAAAATAAAATGAAATTCAATATGCTCTTGAGAGCATCAGCAAAGACTTGGGGCGTTGTAACCGTTTCTTACGTGAAAAAAAAATAAATAAAAATTGCGCATCTCGCAAAAGCGGAAAAGAAGAAAACACAAATGGGTAGGTAAAGGAAGAAAAAAGGGAAATCGAAAAACGGCAATGGATCAAGCAACACGCATTGTGTTGACATAGACGAAATTGTTTGCCAACCCCAAATCAAGCATAAATGCTGCCACCATATGCAAACTGCCCTTGCTTCGGGTTGGAGCACTGCCTGCACCAGTTTTCCTTGTAATGGATACTTTGCATATATGCAAATGAGTTGTTGGAGCAAGACTTTAATTCCATACAGAGACGTGCATGTTGTTACAAAAAAAAAAAAAAGAAAGCTTTGAGCACAGGCAACAGAGTTATGAAGAAAAAGTGGGAAAAGCATGTGTTAATCTCCCTGGAGAAGCTGCCGGCCCGTAATGAGTTCATCAAACATGCCAACGAACTGGGAGAAAACTCTGTGGCAATTTGTAACCCTGTTCTAGGAAAACTTTGTGCTACTCAAGTGGCCTTAAGTGATTTATCACGTTATTGCATAACTCCAGGCTTCGTATCCTTTGTCATTTATGCTGTATGCCATCGACAGCCTCAACAATAACTAACAATTAGTCCAATTCCCATGTAGCAAGCTTAAGCTAGCTCCACATCTCGCTCCGCACAGCTTATTCTTAACACTTTTGGGCATTCATAATTTGTTATTACTTATGTATCTAGTGGCAAGGGTCTGCAGGAAAACGCAGATAGACCACGTAGACAGCATTCGCTTGTTGTTCAAATATGCTTAACAGACGCGTTCCAGCTTAGTCTACTAAAAGCGCATTAGCCGTAACGCACAACCTCAGCTTTCTTATGAGCATATTTTTTTATTTTCCTGTTTTTTTGTTGTTGTTTGTCTATCCCTTTGCTGCTATGTGTCATGTTGTACGCACTTTGCTCATTTTGATTATCTTTTCCTTTTTTATATTCGCTTTCTTGTCATTTGTTTTTTTTTGTTAATTGACGTGGCTAAGGACGCCAAACTTAATGCTAGCCGCACGGTCAATGGGGGTCAATGCTGGACATAAACCCACATGTTGTCGTTTTATGAGCTTTATAGCATAAAATATGTGTCTGTATCATTTGTGTGGTTTTTATGTCCAGCAGCACATGTTGCCGCCATACTCTTCTCTAATACTTTTAATTGGGTTTTTCTTTCGTTTAAGTAGTAATAATGTGTGTAATAGATTGTTGCGCAAGTGCTGCTGGAAGCCGGCTTTTATCTTTAATGCATATATGTATGTATACAAAAAAAAATAAAGTAATAATATCAGAATACAAATTGCTGTGCCATTTTTGTAACGCAAGAGTTGTAAAACGCTTCAAAATGGCAGCCATTTTGGGAGTACTTTATTGCAAAAGGTGGCAACATGCCCAGCTGTTTTATGACAACAATAACAAGCCGTTTTTCCAAACAAAGGCAAGCTTTGCGTTAATGGTCAGGCAAAAGTAAACAACAAAGAGCAAAAGCGAGAGAGATTTAATTTAATTGGTAATAATTTCGCCAGCGCGATTTTCAATAAGCTTCTCCATGGACGACGTTATCGGCACCCATCCAGGTGTCCAAAGTGCTGGCAATGCCGGCGATTTAAGGACGATCGACTTGGCTGAACCCAAGACCCAAGACATGTTGATGATCGATTTCCACACGCACTAACTCCAAAGCCAAAGCTTTTTGTGTTAGAGGCACCAAATTTTCGTCTCATCTGATCCCAATAAATTAAAGGTTTTTTAATTGAAATTTAAATAAAATTTGTAGCTCAAGACCTGACTCAAAAGTGCTTGATATGCGCCTACAACACCCACTCAAGTCATCTCCTTCTTCAGAAACGGCTGAAAGCTAGTCTTCTCGGAGCATCTCAATTTAATGCCTGCTAACCTGTACCTCTCCCTCTAGCTCAATTTTTTACATTAAGTTGCAAATTCCGTATACATAAGTATTTATTCCCGATGCCCCTAATCGCTTTGGGATAGATTCTCTTACTCCATTTAGAATGCAAGAGCAACTAACTTGCACAAATACCATAAACACATTCCCGAAGTGGAACTTGAGTTCGCGCTTTGAGCCCAGGATCTATCAAATTAAACTTAATTTTTTTTACTTTAACTCGTATACTTAACAATATCAAAAGATTTTTTTAAACCTAGAGCCATCTCTGAAAATCAACAAATTGCCTCTCCTTTAAATATAGGTTGTAAGTTCTGAAACAAAAAGATTTATAAATTTAAAAAAACTCCTTCAAAAGAAATATTACATTTTTTTAATAAATCCACTATTTATGCAAGATCCACGCGAATCTAAGGCTTCTCCGGAACCTACTCCTGTTACTGATAGTAAAATGCAGTTCAAACAAACTGATATCTCATTATATGCAATCCAAACTAAGCAGATAATATATCTAAGCTTGGATTATACTAAGAACAACAACAACAATAGGCATTTAACTAAAATGCTCTCTCATTTTGAACCGCTCTACGCTCTTAAACTTTAATTTAATTTAGTGTGAGTACCTATGACTTCAAATAAGGCCTGACGCGTCTGAGTGTTTCTTGTAGTGTAGCATTTTAAAAATATTTTATATTAAAATATTATTGTCGCAAAGTATGTATTTAATTAATAAATATGGAGTTTAATAGTACGAGTATTAAAAACTGCTGTGTAAATTACTGGTAAGCTTTACTTTAAGGATTTTTTTTTTATTTTTCGAAAATCAGAACAGTGACGCTTGCAATACATATAAACATATGTATGCATGTAAACTTGTATGTATGTATGTATCTATGCGTAGGCGCCCTATACAAATATTTTAAATAAGTCATTGATTTTGCAATCACGTACTTACTACATTTCAAAGCTAGGCTACAATTAATATTTGTATTCTAAGTGCGCGATTCCAGTATATCATTTCATTTTTTTGGAAAAACTTGTTAACGTTGATTTGAGCCAGTGATGCCAGAATTTGGAAGACAAAATAAGCTATATTAAAAAAAAAAGTTGCTAAAATAAGCTAAATATCAAAAGAAATATGCTTAAAAAAGGCAAAACTTATATTTTACCAAAAAGAAAGGATATTTACAAGAATTTGTTTTTCTATTAAAGGAGTCTACGCAGCACGAAATATTTCGCGCAGAATCGCAAAACTTCATATAAAAAAAAAATCCCATTTGGGATATCCCATTTGGGATATTTTTTTTATATGAAGTTTTGTCATTCCGTGCGAAATATTTCGTGCTGCGTAGACTCCTTTAATAGAAAAACAAATTCTAGTAAATATCCTGGCGTTTGGGATATCCCATTAGGGATATTTTTTATATGAAGTTTTGTCTTAGGCCTTAAAGTTTAAAGATGTTTTGTCAAATTTTCATTGCTTTGTCTGCAAACAAGAAACAAAATTTTTTTCGCTTAAGTCCCATACGCAGTTCAAAAAATTTCGCACGGAATGACAAGACTTCATTTAAAAAAAAATCCGAAATGGGATATCCCAATAATATGCTAATTCTGTTTATAAAGAACTTGACGATTTTAGTCAAAAAACAATCCATTTTTGTTTTTTCAATCCCAAAATTATTATATTTTTTCCCAAATAAAAATTCCTTTGTTCACGAATAAGATTTGGAACTCTTAAGTAGCCTGTAATGAATTAAATCGATAGATGCAATTATTATTGAAACACCTTGCTTTTGAAATATTTTCGTATAATATGAGTTCTAGTGCTCAGATCCTTATGAAATGATAAAAATAAGTAAGTATTAGGGTGGCCATTTTTGCAACATCTCACGATTTTAATAAAAGATTCGCCTAAAAAGTTTTCTTTTAGCGCCTGTAAAATTTAAAGACGTTCCGAAAGTATTTGATGGGCGCAAAAAAAGGTCAAAAATTACAAATAATTTCATATGAATACATAAATAGCGACCAAACCGTAAGTCTGACAAAATTAAGTTCCAAATATATTCAATGGGTAATTCAATTATCTCAAGTCTAGTAAGAAATCGAAATCAGTTTAGTACAACCGGAGATATTTGCTGTTAAGTAGAGGTTTTTTTTTTTAATTTTGAAAAACGGGTTTTTCGCAATATCTCGAAACACGTTTCATGAAAATTTTTTTTTAAAAATCCATTATTAAAATCGTTGGCTTAAAAATTCGCCATACTAGCGGCGACCACCCTAGTGCATATAGAACATTTTTGTTTGGCCTGGCTGTATCGTCGGTTTTTGTGTGCTTTTAATTTTTAAACATTCTATGAAAGATTTCTAGTTGAGAATTTAAAACAATTTGAATTTTTTAAGTGTAGGAAATGCGTCCACACTATGTAATTTGGATATTTTGGGTGCTTTGCTTTGAATGAATTGCTTGTTTGCAGTTTGAAGCGAACGTGCTAGGCTTTAGTTCCCACAACATAACATCGTTTAACCAATAAAGTAAAGTGGAACTCTTTCTTAGCATTTACGAAAGTATATAAATTGGTGGCCATTACGAATGGTTTCTTACTCTGACGTCTTTAGACACTCGCTTATGGATAACTCAAATCGTTGTGCTATGCAAGAAGTCGGCCGAGAGTCAAAGTCAACCAAAATTTGAGAATTTAAGAAACATTTGGGTCAGACTTACTTTCATATTTAATTAGTCTTTTTGTAAATAATATTTTAAAATTTACGACTCATATGTTGCAGACCTCTGGGCTATGCCATAATCCTTATCTGACTGCGAGCAACCTTATTATATAATATAGGGAGAAAAAGTATTGTGTAAGCCACATAAGCCTCTTAGCTTTTTATTCGATATTTGCCCAAACTTAAATGACCCAAATATATTTAAATTCCGACAACATACCTTCCCACTTTATTGAGTTCTGCGGTTCGCAGAACTGCGACCCTGATTTTTATACCATTTGAATAATACGCAAATTTAACTTAATTTACCATTAAATTCTAAATCAATTGCTTCATAAAGCTAAGCTGATATAAAACATAAACTGAAAATCAAACAGTATAAAAAAAAGGGTCAATGCGAAATCGAATTTATAGGCAAGCAAATACAAAACATAGGCAGATGTCAACAAAAGGCTTATGTATATGTGTGCGCTGGTGTGTTTGTGCGTATAGGCGGAAACGGAAGTGGATATGTAGCCTTGTCAAATACAAGCAGTGCAGTAAATATTTACAAAATGGCCGATAGGCATATTTCAGCCGGCAACTATTGTACATAATACAATATTGCAATAAAATTTGTGTCAATTTGTCAGTCAATCAAAAAGAGCTTAAAGTCAACAAATTGCTGCTGGAAGCAGAACTTAACTTTTTTTATGGTCTGTTTATGTTCAGCACATTAACAATTATGAAAGTGAATTTTTATATTTTGATACGCTGTTTGCCAAAAGTTTTCGCACACTTGAAAATTGGATACAGATTTTGTGAGAAAATATGAGGAGAGCTGCTCATTTAATTAAAAAGTCTAAATTATTACGTATACGCATACTTTTTAGCGGCAGTGGATATAAGCAGCTCGGCTAAGTAAATGGCGTCTATGGCTACCAGCTCATTTAAAACAAAATGGTTGCCCTTTTCTTAGGCGTTGTCTGTCGTTGTTACTGCTATCTGGCTTATTTTTAAAAACTTGCTATCTTTCATGTGCCTTCGTTTTATTTTTAATTTTTTTCTCATTTTCTTTTCTTTTTTTTTTAGCAAGGTGCACCTTAATAGGCTTATGAACGCCCTAAGCTGGCTTAAATGCAAAGTGCGTTAATTTAATGACAGACAATAACAACAACAAGAACAATGGCCTGAGCTTGACTTGGGTTGCTTTTGGGACATTTGTTTGACACTTAGCCAAGTAAGTTTACATACTATTGCTAAAAGTTAGCGTGGGTTGCACACTTTTTGCAGCAACTGTAGTCAATTTTATAAAGAGAGCCCTCAAAAAAAGTGTCAATTAGTCAAAAGCATTTGGCATTATTGTCGTGTAGGCACGAAAGTAATTTCACTCTTTACGTAATTTACACAAATCTTATTGACATTGAGCCAAATTGCAAGCAACAGCTGTAAATATACGATTATGCTTGGTGTAGTAAGCCCAAAAATCACTAAAAAAAATGGAAATGGCATAAAACTTTTGCCAAAAGTCAATTTTTGCTGCCAAGTATACTCTATTTGTTATTTCAATCGAGTATAAAGCCATTAAAATTCAATTGGCCATAATGCCAAGTGCTGTGCATATGTAACTTTTTGCCAATGCCCGCCCAAAACCCGCCAACACGCCTCACTATATGACTCTCTGGACCCTGAATAAAAAAAAAACAAAAAGCACACACATTTTCAAGGCTCGCCCACAAAATACAAACAAAAAACCAACGAGCTGTCTTCAAATTTACTTTTTCTGCTCGCCTTTTCAACAACCCTTTCCACTAAATTGACTTTGAATTTTAGGCGTATGGGCCAAAGAACTACCCAGAAATCCCAAACCCCTTACTCACATAACTCTTTTTCTGGGCTCCTCTTCTTATTGTTAGCTGCCGCTGCCATTGTTGCCAACAATGCGTGTTATTTTTGCTGACGCGCGCAAATGCAGCAATCCTTGCCGCTGACTTAGTTAGAGTTGTCTGGCCATGGCTTACAAATAAAATGGCGTCGCAATCAACTATATTTCTCGCGCCAGCAACTATGCCAAATTGCCAAATTTTTGGAAAAAAGTCTAGGAATGTTTGTACAGAGCTGGATTTTATAATGATAGCACGCATAACAATTGCACAAGATTTTTGTTCGATCTGGTCACGCTTGCTTTTACCGCCCATATAAGGTTACGTTGCGTATACGTAATTTTTTTTAAGCGATAATTTTTTGATTTTTGGTAGCACGCATAGCAGTTGCACAAGATTTTTGTTCGATCGGGTCACGCTTGCTTTTACCGCCCATATAAGGTTACGCTGCGTATACGTAATTTTTTTTTAAAGTGGTCATTTTTTGATTGCAAACTCGAAATTTTGAAAAAAAAATTTCTTTTTATATTCAATCATAACTATAGTACAGTTTAACAATAGTTATTTATAATATTATTATGTGTACAACTTTGCTTCCGCCGTGTTTCCCCAATGTTTGAGGCTTTATTGTAAAGAAGTAGCAATATATTTATTATTGAAAGGACTGCTCGTTGTTAGACTACTTTTTCCAATCTTTCTGGTTGTTGTAGGATACCATTTCGAAAAAACGTTGAATCTTTTCTGGCGATCCACGAAACGCTCCATTTTTTGACTTCTTCATAAGAGTGCAAGTTCTGTTCAGCTAGACTGTGTCCCACGGATGGAAACCCTTGGTAATCCGAAGCAGCAATATTTGGAGAGTATGGCGGCTGGGGTAGGCGTGTCCAGGTGTGTCCGAACATTGTCATGCTGGAGGATGACTTTGTCGTGTCTCTCTCGGTACTGTGGCCGTTTTTTCTCCAATGATCGGCTCAAACGCATCAATTGCTTTCGATACCGATCTCCTGTGATGGTTTCTTTTGGTTTAAGAAGCTCATAGTATTACTACACCGAGCTGGTCCCATTAAATACAGAGCATAACCTTAGCGTAGTGAATATTGGATCTGACCGTCGACATGGAAGCATGTCCAGGCATGGTTTTTTGACCCCGTTTTTCGTCGCCGATCACAATTCCAGAACCCCTTCCGATTGTGTGTTTGAAGCAGCTGTTCACAAGTGAAAACCCGCCGCTTAACATCTCTCTGCTTCAACTCGTACGAAACCCAATTTCCTCGTTTTTGAATCATTCCGATGGCTTTAAGGCGTTTCCAACTCCCAATGATATTGTCACATCTTTTTGCGATTGGCACGAGTCTTCATCAAGCAATTCCTCCAGTGCGGAGTCTTCGAAAACTCTCTCTGGCCCAAAGCTATGCTTGTCCCCCACCATCACCGATTTTGAAGCGCAGAAATCACTCACGACATTTTCTTTCACTAAGAACAATCTGACTATAATTATTTTTAAGTATTCAATGAGCCTCAGCAGCAATTTTCTTTAAATTGTAGCAGAAAATCAAAACTTTCCGCAAATGACGAGAGTTTGGCTCAAAAACTGGCATCTTCGATCAGAGATAAATTTTTAATGAAAGTACAAGTTCACTGATTTGGTAATGTCGTTATGTTGGCAGATGAGTTGTACACCTATTATAATTCATCTGGCATAGTCCTTTGGCATTGAAGTAGATTTTTTTCTTAATAAGACGAGTAAAATTGTAGATTTTTTAGTTGTACACGTGTTTTGATCAACCCAAGTAATTTGCTTTAGAATCCAGACTTTTTTTTGTTAAACAGGGTTGTCTTGCTGTATTGGGTAAATTGGGGAAAAAAAAGTATTAATGAGTGGTTTTAGATTATTTTGACATAATTAAATATCGGGGAAAAGTAAGATTATAGTCTACAAAGCATATATGTACATATATTTCAATTTAGATTCCATCAACTTTTTTTTCTCCATATTTTCTTAAATAATATATACAGACACAATCGGCCGTGCTCCGAAAAACGAAAAATCCAAACCGAACAATTTAATTCGGATTCGTTTTTGTGTGCTCCGGAAAACGAATTTTTTTTATCGATATATCACTTGTTAATTTCGATAAATTCGTATATTTTCCTTATTTTTTCGATAAATCCTCATGTTGTGTGGGCGCGAAATTATTTTTGTTTGATATAAAACAGCTGACATGGTTGCCGCAGCTCTGCATCTTTTTATTACTATATCTTGTTAGCATTTTATTTTTATTAAAATTTAGATTTTACTTTGTTGTTCCATCTTTTAAATAAAATTGCACAAAAATATTACATTAGCAACAATATTTATTAAAATTAAACACGGCTTAGCTATTTTTGTAACAAGGGAAATTTTCTTTGTGTAACGCGGCAACCCTGTCGCAGTTATCGTCATGTGTTCGTGTATGATACGTGCATATACCCAAACACAAAAAAAATCGTTTTCTTAGGTTGAGTTAGAAAAAAAATAATCAAAAATAATTGTCAGTAAATATCTTAGGATGCTGGCATAAATATAATCTAAGAATATCAAAGAATTTTCCAAAAATTATTTCAGTATAAAATGCGTACTTTTTTAAACCTATTTTGCCGATTCGTTTCAATTCCTCTTGCAACAAATTATACGGTTTCAAACCACATAAAAAATCATTTTTGGTGAAATAGGGTGCAGCAAACATTCGGTTTCAAAACTAATCCGAATATAAGGTATGGAACCGTTTTCCGTGGCACGGCCGAATAATCTTGTATAAAATAATACTTAAAGGACATATAAAGTTCGGCGCCATAAAGTGTGAATCTTGCCTCCGGTATCTTTATTTTTGTTGTCGATGTTGTCTTAAGATTCAACTTGTACTCAAGTGTACCACATGTACATCCTAAGTACATGTGACGTAAGAGCGGTCGTAAAGTGCTGCTCGCGCCTGGGTCCTGCTGAATTATATTCACTTTTACGATTATTACGCTGTTTTGGGTTATAATAAGGCTGCCAAACGCGACTTGTGGCTTTCACATTTGAACATGAATGCAAATATTTGATTTTTTATACATATGTATATGCTACTTATAGTTATATACCTACTGTATATACTTACTAGTATAGGCTACGCGTGGCAGCTCTCTTTTAAGCTATGGCAAGACATTTGCAAGTGTTGCTCAAATAAACGCGTGTTTTTGAGTGTTTGGTTTTTTGCTTTACTGTGTACTCAAGCATAATCGAAATCGTAATGTTGTGGCTTGATTGATTGGGAGACTGTCAATCAGTCAGTCAGTCAGTCAATCAGTTCCTTTGACAGTTACTGTAGTGTGTTTACATAGCATTAGCATCCATATTGTTAATGACAAGGCCAACAAATTTGTCCTCATAATTTAAGTGCAGTTTAAAAATTCCATTTCCAAGCAAAAATTCTTAACTTTCAAAGTTTGGCATCAAAAATTTGGTAGCTGCTTTGTCTTTGAAGGCGCTGTCAAGACGTGCCTAGGCCAAAGCCGTCTTCTACTTGCAGCTGGAAAATGCTTTGACATTTTGCTTTTTTTGCAGCTTTTCTTTTTGGTTGCTTTATTTTTCTTTTGTTTTGATGTTTTTTAACACAAAAGTTGAGCGGAAAATTGCAATTCTGCTGTGACATTTAAAATCGTCTCGCGTTCATTCTATAAATATTTACTCAAGCTTCTGACTGCGCCTCACTGCTTTAGTTAAGCTTTTAAAGTTATTGCAGTTTCCGCATGGCCATGGGCCATTTTTCAATCACTGCTTAAACGCAAAAACCATATAAAACCCAAACTTTCTTATCACCGTGCCGAATTTAACAAATTGCCCTGCATTTTTCCTGATTATAGAGCCCATATAGCAGCAGTGTGGTACCTTTACGGCAGCCAAACGTGAACGAACACGCACGTGCGTGTGATAAAAACTAACCACACATACACACACACAAATACAGTATGCAGAGAGGACACCCTCCCCCAAAGAGTCCAAACTTTAAACCATCTGCGTAACTTTACATTTTCTGTACTTACGTTTATATTTATACGCTTTTAAAGGGTTTATTAAGTTGGCTCTCTTAAACGTAACTCTTGGAGGCAGTTTGGGACACAAGGTATGCATTACCAAAATAATCCGCTTTAATAGTTGAACTGACATAGTCCGTCTGGGTGCTCTTCTAGAGTATCGGTTTTATAGCCATCCTATTGACAAATTTGCAAGAGAAAATCTCTCGAAGAGTTGCTTATCGAATGTTAACTTGCTGCTGTGAGAGTGGTACCTTCGAACCAATTACTTACTGACGTCATTGCGCCATTCTAGAGTATTGGTTTTATTGCCATTCTATTGAAAAATTTGTCATAGAAAATGGTGACACCAAAGTTGGATACTGATTAACTCTCCCATCATCTCTCGAAGCGTAGCTTATCGACTTGGTGCTGTGTGAGTTGAATCTACGACCCAATTTCGTACTGACGTCACTGTGCCATGCTACAGCATCGGTTTTATAGCCAGCCTAGTGACAAATTTTTCAGAGCAACATTGATACGAAAGCCAGTTGGTGCGGCTGCTATCTATGGTTTCCAATAAAAGCAGGTAACAATCATACTAAACATCTAAAAGTTAACATCATAAAGCTACTTCAAAAACACTACTGAGTATGTATCTCCTGTGAACTCCAGATGCTGATTAAGTGTCCTTAGCCTATCGTAATCAGCGTCTTCAAAAGCTTCTTGTAGTCAGTTATATCCTTTTATGACCCTCTCACACAGCGCAGATCACATATTTGAAAATATTAAATTTTAAGGTTTCACCTCTTCACAATAGATGTCTTATTGCTTTCTCCTTTTTTTAATAAAATAAAAAAAAAACATAATTCGGCAGCAGAGATAAAAACATTTAAAGCTTCTTCTTCTTCGAACATCACAACATAATAAGCCGGACTCCGAAAAACGAACAATTTGTTTCGGATTCGTTTTTGCGTGCTCCTAAATTTTTTGCTGTCGCCATTGTTAGCACACCTTTACCCTTTTGAGGGAAATTATCCACGACTATGGTAATCCTATTACAAGGGAAATTTTTATTTAGCTAGACAGGAGCAATTTTTAAATTTTTTTATAATTATCAACAAATATTTCACTTGAAATCGGCATAAATAGAATCTAAGAATATCAAAGAATGTTTAAAAAATTATTTCAGTTAATACGAATTTCAATTTTACTTCATTTTTGTTTATTTTGCAAATTCTTTTTATTTTCTCATGTAACAAAACATTCGATTTAAGCCACATCAAAAATTCGTTTTGGTGAAATCGGAAACACCAAACGTTCGGTATCGAAACGAATTTGAATAAATTGTTCGGATTCGTTTTACGAGGCACGTCCGAATAATCTGATTGTCTGAGTTGATTTTCATTTCTAATCGAATGATGTGTCAACATTTAAGCTTTTTCTCACAAAGCGCCTGAATTCTCGTTACAAAATAAATTTTATTGCGCGATTTAAGATTTCGATAGACATTTTTATATTTTAAAGATAACATATTTTCCAAAATAGTAGATCAGCAAATAGTAGCTAAATGTAGGATTTCTTTGCAGCACGCAATTTTTAGGGCATACTGCATTCGGTACTTTTCGATTGTTTCGCACTTGTTTTATACTTTTATCATATACTTCTGTTAGTTTGGTAAGAAATTAAAAGTTTTCCCTTGCAGCAGAGTCTAAAGAAGTTTTCCTCGTAAGCTTTTCACTCTTTTTCTTGCGCTGAAGCTAGTGCAATTAGGGTCTGCCCCAAGTTGTATGCTATGATTTTTCTCTTGCAATGCTAGAACATTAATACAATCAAAGTATGAGTGAGAGCTGTCGGGATTTAATTATTAACTCAGATGCTGGAATAAATCGTAATTAATTAAAATTCAATCTGTGCGGCTTAAGTAAACAAAAACTAACTTAATAGTGGCAACATGAACAAGGTGCGACACATTCCATAAAGTTGGCAATGAATGTTTTTATTATAAATAAACTTTGTTCCAAAAAACTACTGAGCTTCAAGTGCAGGTGCACGCAAGGTGCTTGTTTTTGGCTGCTTACAAGTTTGGAAGCATATTGGAAAAACTTGAACTCGGAGCGCAGAATTGGAACACAGAAAGTTTTCCAGCAGCGGAATAACGAGCGAAAATGAAGTTTTTATATACAATAGAAACGGGTGATGACTGAATAAACTATAAAATAGTTTCGTTGCAGTTTGTTTGTGAGCTTCCTGTTTTGGACTTTTTCATGGTTTGGCTTTGTCATTGTTCTCAGTCATTACAAGTAATGTACATAGTTTGTCTGTACAAGTTTGAAGCTTGTCTAAAAGCCATAAATTAACAAGTTCATCAAGTCATAATTAGTAACTAATTAGTGCGGCCTATATACATATGTATAAGGCTTTAGAACCAAGTAGCTCTATATACAGTTGAAAATGATTGGCCAAGCAAGAAACAAGTGGACCTTGGCTTCAGCCCACAAATTCACTAAGACTGCAAGGAGGCGTAAGCGTACACAATATTATGTGGTCAAAATGGCAATTGTCAATACCTTTTGGGAGTATACGGAACGTACCAAGGTGAGCGGCATGTGGCTGCTGCGTCCGAATCGCACGCATGGGCTGTCCAGGTGAGCTAGTGCTATGTGCTATGTATCAGCTTGTGGTTTTACAACTTGGCTATACTCTACAGATTCATTTGGTCATCGGTGCTTTTACAGCTTTTACTACTCAGCATTTATTTAACGCTACTACTCTGGCTTAAGTTCTATTCATATCCTATTCTAAACACCATTTCGAATGATTTATCCATTACGGATGTCGCCTTTCCTGGCGTTACCATATGCAGTCCCAAGGTGGTTAACATGGAGCGCGTAGAGCGTTATGTCAAATCGCTGTGAGTAGCAATTAATAGAGTCTTCTGTTGCTTTTAGTACACTGCAGGTTTCCTTCTCAGCCAAATACCCGCCAAGTATGACAAAGCTGAAGTGATTGCAGGCTTTGAATTCCTTAATGCTTTCACGGACCAAAGTTTTGTAGCACCCTCGCATGATGCCTACAAGATCACCGATGAGGTTTTGCATCTAAACAATGTATCTGTTTGGGAGGCTGCCGTTGCAGTCAGTCCTGGCTGTGAGGACTTTGTCAAGCGTTGCTTTTGGGGCAACACAGAGTTTCCCTGCAATCAAAGTCATGAGTATTTGTCCTTTATATCAACTACAGCATTTCTGGGTCCTTGTTGTTCGTTTAACTATAATCCACGTAATGCAAGTTTTGTGCCCTTTTCGGCCAATATATTTGGCATGGATGGCGGTCTAACTTTCATAGGCGCTGAGGGTTCTGAACGCAATCTTACCACAGGTCTAATAGTGCTCGTGCATCATCCCATGGATTATGTTACAGAGACGGCCGCTTCGGTAACTATAACCGCCAAATCGGAAAGCTTTGTTGAAGTTTCGCCCACCGTGCAAAGTTCTTCAGCGGAAGTGCTTGAGCTATCTCAACGCAAGCGAGATTGTCTAATATCCGATGATTTGGAGTTGGGCAACTACAGACAGGCCTCGTGTATGCTCTCCTGTCAAACCGAGGCTATCTTTAACAAGTGTGGCTGCCATCCCTACCTGCTGCCCATTGTAAGCGACAAGTACAAGGAGTGCAATCTAAACGATACGTTTTGTTACTCGGAAAATTATGGTATGTAGTTTGTCATCATCTTAAGTCGACAATTTAGGTGGCGCCTTAACCAACCTCTCCATAGTGCTGTGTCGCACATTTTCTCGTCTGCTGCATTTTTCATGCGTATGGTGGCTTGGGTGTCACCATTTTCTGCTCACATTACATAATTTATATTAAATATTCAAGTAAGCCACGTACATGCAGATGCCTGTCTGTTGTTGCCTCTCGATTACCGGCAACCACAGCAATGTCTGCTTGATACTTAAGCTGTTTTAGCAAACGTGGGTTTAAAGTACCAGCATCTTTATTTCAAATTTCTGTGGTTTGCTTATTTATGGTTTACCTCATATTTTATGCACACACACACACAATAGATGAATTTAAGAGCGTGCGTTGTGATCAATGTCTGCCCAACTGCTATGATGTCACCTACTCTACGTTGGCCTACAAGACGGATCTGAATTTGCATCAGTTCTCAGTCAGCGGCTTATAGTAAGTAAACCTGCATATTAACGAATACCAACTTAGCCCCGTTTCTCTTCAAAGTTCACCGGAACTGCTGAACAATGACAGCTTTGTGTTGCGCGTCTACTTGGCCAAGCAAGTGGTGCCGGCAATCCGAAAAGTGACAGTCATGTCCTGGATTGGTTTGCTGTGTAAGTCATGACTGTCTCAAAGTGTGCTTATCATTAACCACTAACTTTTTGTAGCTGATTTGGGCGGCATTTTCAATTTGTGTCTAGGTCTGAGCATGATTTCCATTGCTGAGTTTTTCTACTACTGCACTTTTCGTTTGCATAAAAACTATCGCATACAAAAGTCGCTTCTACCCAAAGAAGCTTGGAAATAGTTGGATAAGTGGTGTATGCATAATGTATGCTACAATTTAATATACAACTTTAAACTTAACTAAAATATAACGTATATTTCGGAACTTTAGTTGTTCATTGCCTTTTCCTTTTTGTCTTGAGCGCTGCTTTGGGTGCTTTGCGTTTTTTTATATTTGCTGTGTCTGCAATATCTGTCGCATTTTCTTCTTCGCTTTCGCTGTCACTGTCAGGATAGGAAAGGAAAAGATTATTTTATGTACTAAAGCAAAAACAAAGTTTTAGAAACTCACCCCACTTTTTGCATTTGGTCAAACATATCCTCATATTCATCATCATCGGTTGTTCCTTTTATATTTTGTTTTTGTCCACTTTTATTAGAATTGTTAGGCAACTCTTGCGCAGCTTCTTCCTGCTCTTCTTCATCATCATCATCCTGTTGCTGCTCCTGTGCTGGCCTCAAGAGCACCCTGGTAGCTTTAGACTTGACATAGCATTGATAAAGCAGCACTGTTGAGTTTGCATCATGAATACGCGCATAACGATCCAAACAGGCGGAGCTTAAATAAGTGCCAGTGTCATCTAAATGCAAGTCGCTGATGCCGCCTGTGAAACCTTTGTAGGTGTGCACATGGGTTTTCATGCGTCGTATATCATAGGCCTTCAACAAACAAAGCATAGTTAGTATTAATTAGCAGGCATAAGCTCAAACAGCTCACCTTTAAGGCGCCCATGGTGGTACCTGTGTATATGTAGTTTCCACGTGCTACCAACGCTGCAAAACTCATGCCATGCTCCTCGCTTGCAAAGTAGGAAACTGGCCGACGCTGTTTACGCGTATCAAAGAGGCGCACATAGCCATGCCGCGAGCACGTAGCCAAAACGTGTGGGCCATCAATAAAGCCAATGTCGCTATCCCAAACGGGCACCTCCAGTTGCAGATAGTCATTGGGCAAGTTCTTAGAGTTAAATATTTGCTTGCCATCGGCGCTTAAATCATAAACTTTTAAGTTGTTCTGACGCGCCTTGCCACCAGTAGCAACTAGGTTGGGTGCCGCTGAGCATTGCCGCAAATGATCCATATGATCCCCAGAGTTAATAACAACTGGTTCCTGTTCTGTGGCATCTAGGGAAACAGTTTGTATTTGGCCATTGCCTATACCGGCAATTATGTAGTTGTTGTAACGTGCCAATCCCACAATTGGAGCTGCGCTAAATGTGGCGGTATTTATTGGGCCGGTGGCACGCCTGCCCAAAGTGTAAATTTCAGCGGTGCTTTGTGCACGACCGAGTAGAACTTCCGTTTGTGCCTCGTTGCCAAAAGCCAAAGCGGTCACATGTGAGGTTTTGTCCAAGTTGCTAAGGTCACAAAGATTAGTCTGTGCGTGTGGATTTTGCTCAGCAGCCGGAGTAAGGTCTAAAAGTTAATTAGAATAAAGGCATTGTAAGATGCATATCGCTCCGTAAGAAGTTGACTTACGTTTAAAGGAGCCCGTGTGCGTGCCCACAAAAAGCTCGTGTTTGGCTGTGTAATTGGCGTTTTTAAGATTTGCAGTGGTCCACTTCATCTTTATATTTATTTACCTAAAATATAATAAATTAACAAAATAAACTTAGAACGGCGTTAGGGGACCGACAACAAATGCAACACGTGCAGCGCTTGTTATAAGTGTGAGCGAGAACACTATATATGCAACATTCAGCTTATGTGTTGTAAAGTGTAGGCGAAATGTATTTTGCAGCACTGCTTGACAAACAGCTGTTACGCATGCCATGCCATATGTGTTGCAGCCCTGACCAAACAATTTCGTGGTCTCTTGATATTTGAATAATATTATGTCGCTTACTAAAGTTTACAATGCAGTCACAGTATTTAAACATCTAAATGGCATCTTGAATGTTTACAAGCCAGCTGGTATAACAGTATACCACGTGCGCAATGCCATATTAGCCAATATATGCAAGGGTATGAAGTTCCCAAAACAAACTTGGCATTTACTAATTTCTTATTACGCACAGGTCTCAATGAGCTGCAGGTACGGGAGCCACGAAAATTACCTGAGGGGCGACTTCTGGGTACAGGCACCGCTGCAGACACCGTTTTACACAACATAGCTGCAAATACTGACCTCTCTGACCATGTGCTGGCAAGCGGTCCAAGATATTTGCCAGAGGATATACGCTGTGCGCCCGTTGCCAGTTTAGGAGTTCACAGCAGTGGTGTTTTGTGTAAGTTCTGTACAGTTTTTTTTACAACCGACGATATTAACCAACTACGTTTACAGTATTTGGCATCAACAAGGGCCTCGGTCAGTCGGGACGCATACAACGTAATCGGCCGGTGCGCGTTTATCATGTAACTGCTCGTATGGGCACTGCCACCGAAACGCATCTACCGGATTCACATATTACAGTGCGCGCAAGCCACAGGCATGTCTCGGCGGATCGCATCAGCGCCTTAGCAGCCTCTATGCAGGCATCCCATCAACGCAAAATGTACGAGCTCTGTGGCGTTGACTTGCAAACACAAGCCGCCTATGAACTGGCATCTAAAGGTCTAATACGTCCCGCCAACAATACCCAGCCGGTCATATATGGCATTAAGCTCATACACTTTGACCGACCCGACTTTACCCTGGAGCTGCACGCTATTAACGAGGATGAGCAATATATAGCTGCCATGGTGCACGATATGGCCATAGAACTACGCACAGTGGCACACTGCACCAAGGTGCGCTGTATACGCCATGCTCATTTTGATGTTACCGACAGTTTACTGAGGCATGGCTGGCATTTGCCTGGCATTATGAAAAACATGCGGAAGCAACGTGAGATCTTGAAGGCGCACCCGCAGTTGTTGAAACAGGAGCAAGTGGAATTACATGGTAGTAATAATGTAGCTTGAGTCATATTTATTGTAATTGTTTATAATGTTTTTATAGTTTAAATTTCAGTCTGGCCTAGGCGATGACTGTGTGCCAGAATTAATTTGTCCAACTCGAAGATGTCTTTCTGTAATTTCTCGTTTAACTTATTGCCAGCCACTGAATCGAGCTCTTTCTCCAGCACATCGGTAGCCTCTGTTAAGCGTTGCCTAGCCTGCTCATAGAGTTTAGTGACTTCTCCGTGCTCATTCTTTGCTGCCATTCGACGTGCCTGCTCTTCCAACGCATACGTAATTTCCATCAGTATAATCGTGTAATAGATGGACAATTTAATGCTATATGGATCTAGGCAGTGGCATACATTGCATAGCTCCTCGCACAGGCGCATTTTACGAGCAAGCTGATCTTCGGTAAGGTTGGGCAGCTGCAAGCCTTCTTCATATCCATACAGCTGTATTAAGGAGTGCTTCAGATTGAACATGTGAAAGTGATTCGAATGCAACATGTGCGACATGCGTGCCAACATAAGTTCAATATCTTTGGCCTTTGGACGCCCTTCCAGCAGCTGTTCTGCATCATCAGTCATGCGACTTTGAAGCTCGGTCGCAAAGTTGGCATCCAAAGCCATCGGACAAGTGTCACATTTCCACTGTGCCTGCTCGTCCAAAGGATCCACGGGCAATTGTATGCCTGTGCAGGATTGGTTCGCATCACCCAAACAATTTAGGGCGCTAACAAAGCTGCCAAACTCTGTAGGATCAAGGCAGCGCTCGCAATGGCAGCTGAAGTGCTTGGTTATGCGCAAATGATGCTGGCGCATCTGAGTGCCCCACAAAATATTTGTATAACTGATGGACAAATGTTCGCCCTTCTTTATATCGCAACCAGCACGAACAGCGATCTGTTGTGTAATGCCATCAAATTGGAAATATACATTCGGACGGCAGTTGTGCTCCATCATGCAAGCAGTACGAAACAAGCCGCTTAGCTCTACGCCTGTGGCCAGCTGTATGGCCATATAGTTGGTCTCAATAATGCCACAAACGCGATGCATTAGCTCCGGATCATATGCTATTATGCGCTTATTGAACTGTTTTGAAATAAGGTGCAGCTTGTGCAGAAACTTGTGTTGTAAGAAGCTGACCACTCGCTTGTCGATCTCCTGGTACAACTCGGTACCATTACGCTCCTGTTCGTGCGATTGCATTTCGAGCAAAGCGGTCCAGCGTTCGGGATGTTGAAGCTGCAAAAGTAGGCACTTGATCACCATTAAAGCATCTCCACGATAATAGTCGTGCAAGCCCATAGTGTCTGTCCTTGCTGCAGGTCCCGGTCCCAGACTCAGTACAGCGCATTCGAGATTCTCGTGATGACAAGTAACGCTGCACACGGGCCAACGGCAGCTGCGGATATATTATAAACTGAATAGCAAGTGTTTAAGTATATATGCATGTACTACTTACGTGCCGCACACATATTTACCCAAGCGGCATGGCGTATAGCAAGCCACACAGGGCACAATAGTGGCCGTTTTCTCTGGCTCTGAAAGAAACCACTTGGGACCGACAACAATGGGATCCTCTACAAATATAATTTGCTTTTGTTTAATGTTCTGCGTTGCCACCAAGTAGCGTCCCAGCTGAGCATCTTCGGCCACACGATAGGGCTTGCAGCTCTTCTTGTGCTCCGGCCAATGCTGCTTTTGATGCTCTCCGTTACAATAGCGCACCATACGACAGCGGGTGCAAGTTTGGGTTGCGGCAACACCACAAATCGGACAATTAATGCTCAACATCATTGCACAAATAAAAATGGTAATTACTAATTTTTTTTCTCCTAAAAAGTCTTGGATATCGACTTTAACTTTAACAAAACTATATACTTTAGCGGCAAGATATATTTTTCATCTAATATGTTTTGTAAATTTTCACGTGTTTATTTTTAGAGCAGTTTTCCAAACACTTTCTTGCGCTGTGAGTTCTTTCCACATTGTGTGCTCTTGTCGAAATGACGTAAAAATCTACAGTAAACAACATTTGACAGCAATCCTGTAGTTTTTCAAACTTTGCAACACATTTTTTGACTTGAAAACAAAAGATGGACACACTTTGTTGCCTTAAATAAAATATAAATTTGTAATTTACATTTTGGTATTTTTTTATTCAATATTCCGGAAACTTTGCTAATACGAGCTAACTGGGGTACCAGGCAAACATAAATGATAAGCAAGTATTTTGCACTAAAAGCAAGCAGCTTTCGATTGAGACCAATTGTTGATTCATAGCCAGCAGCTTATGATTGAATGCAAACTCTGACTTATAGCAAGCAGCTTTTACTTAGTTGTTACCTGCTAGCTATTTCTGTTCGCCTGGTCCAACTAGGCCTCGTTTAACACAGTCGCGTTCAAAATCAATGCTGCGCAAAGCCGAAATACTACCAGGCGAACAGAAATCTCAGCAGGTGTAATTTGTGCTGCAACTAAAAGTATGCAACGATTTTTTTTCTCAAATTTTACTTGCGGTGATGTTTAAAACATTATAGCGCTTCCCCAATAGCTTAATTGAACCTTTTTGGACAACTTGGCTGATAAAAATAATAAACTTTAGTTGCTTTTTTTTTTGACCTCCATTTTATTTTATTTGTTTATTGTAGACTTTTGAAAACAGCATAAACAAATGACATTTTAAAATGCATATAAACTTTTCTTAAATAGATAGTCGGATAAATAATTTAAGTTAGTTTTCATTAAAATTATTACCAAACACTTTTTAAAAAAATTAACTTAGGTATGCTCTTAATATGGCTCTTGTGGCGCATCCAAGTCCCGGTAGTGTGATCTGGGACGATAATCAAAACCACCGGGTCTGAAAGCAACAAGAATGAATTTAGATAAATAAATTGTTTACACATATGTGAAATAAAAAACATGTATTTTTATATATTTAAATATATTCTCATAATAAATTGTATTTCATATTGGCTTTATTAAACGATAATTCCGTAATTTATTTAAACTTTAGCCATACAATATTCAAATTGTACAAGAAAAAGGGTATTTTGTTGTTGTTTTTGTTTTTTACGTGTAATTTTTGTTTGATTTTAACTGCTTTCAAAACCGCAGTGCATAAGTCAATTAGAAGATTGTGTCAAGCACTTTTAGTCGAACATATCGGAATTAGCGGGCGCATCCAAATCATGGTAACCGACAAGGCGGCGTTGATGTTCCAAAGGCAATTCTCTGCAAAAGAATTTGCGACACAAGTTGTGACAATTTTTGTATAGACCAACAAGAAGAAGAACAACTAAAACTATTCAAATTATCTAGGAAACAATTACTTTAATTTGGCGCGTCAAAAGAAAAGTAGCAAATAAAATATTTAATGCAGAGAGACATTAAAAGTGATTTAGAATGAACGCAAAAATTTTAAAAGGAGCCTTAAATTATAAAAGTATTCACAACTGTGGTATTCTCTTATAATTTTAGGTATTTATCTTGTCTCTCGAGAAATGCGTTGAGCTTTAATCTGTTAGGTATATATTTAAATATATAAAATTGTTCGCGCTCTTAAAACTATAGACAGATATAAAAAGAAAGTAACAAACCTGCGCACGGGTGGAAATCCACGTCCGCCACGTCCACCGCCCATCATAGGTGGTCCAAAGCCATACGGTAATCCCGAGAATGGAGGATACATAGGTGGACGATAGCTGCAACAAAAAATCAAAACATAAGCATATTTACTAAGCTTTTCAACTTTTTAAACTTACCCGCCATGTCCGCGCGTCGTTTCACCTTCCGGGCGCTTGTTGGTGCCAGGATGCTCCGGCAGCTGTGGCCGCTTGGGATCACGCAAATAATTGTTAAAATATTGCACCTCCTTGCGCACCTCATCGACCTTTTCCTCATGCTTGTTGAAAATGTGCTTGCGTATGAATTCGGGCCCTTTAAACTTCTTGCCTGATAAGGGGCACAACCATTTGTCTTTAGCCAGCTCTTGTGTGTTTGCCTGCACAAACTTTTCCACCTCAGTTTCGGCATCTTTCGCGCCCAGATCCTTGGTTTCCTTGTCGCTTAGCAGCACAGTTTTGGTCAAAAATTGTTGCAACTTGCCCTCGTAAGCTTTGATGTACTCCTGAACTTCGTTGTTGGTGACACGTATGGGCGCTGGGCCACGTGCATGTATAATGCCGCAACGATTAGGCATCTCATCCTCGTAGGGATACTCACAGTGGTTGTAGTAGTCCACAGAGTGCACAATGCGTAAGTAGAGCACCAGACGATCGAGCACAGCCAAGAGCTGCTCGTCGCGTTCAATAGGCTGGCCTTCGGTGTCCTTGCTATCGCCTGATAGGCCCAACAGTTCGTCCTCCTCGGCAGACGCTTCTTCAATGAGGTAATCAGTGATGTTTTGCAGCACGGGATTCATAGTATTGAAACCGTACGTGGTACTGCTGTCACCAGTTGCTGCACCATTAGTAGCCCCGCCCTCCTTCGATTCGACAACTGAAGATCCGTCATTCCCGATATTTTTGCTCCAAAGCCTAAAGCGTTCATCCAAATTCATGGCAATCTTAGCGCACAGCTTTATATCGGCTCGTACGACTTGCTTGTGAGCAGTTATGCCATTGGCAGGTCGCACACGACGGCTCAGATCACGATTGACTATAGCGCCCATTTCACAGTCACGCAAACGCTGATTGTTTAAGCTCCAGCAAATCTCCTTGATGTTGACATCACGAGTGAATGTGATCCAGCCGCGTCGATACCAACGGCGCTCCACCAGAGGATCAGCAATGGCTACGCGCAGATACCCTGTAAATCGCGTACAAATAGCTTCAATCTCTGCCTTTGTAATTGAAGGCGCCAAGTTTCGCAAGAATATGGAGGAGGTGCGATGCAGTGCGCGTGGCTGTGGACCATCTTTAAGTTTGTCTAGATCAATAGTTTCGGGCTCGCTAGCAGCCTTTTCATCGGCTTTAACAGACTCCGCAACTTCAGCTATGCTTTCTTCGCCGTTATCAGTTTTTTCACTCGGCTCCATCTTGACATCATCGTCCAACTTTCCCTCTTCATTGTTTCTATCCTCGTCATCCTCTTTTTTAGCTGCATCAACACCATCGTTTTCTGTCTTCTCTACTGTTTCCGGACTAGCGGGTTGGATCTTCTTATTCTCTAATTTGTCCTTCTCCGCTTCAGCTTTTTGTTCTGCTCTTAAACCTTCCTCAACATCGTATTTGTCTTTAAGCTTAGCCTCATCGTCTTCAGAGCTGGAACTAGAGTCAGACTCGGAGGATGACGATGATGATGTTTCATCATCAGAACTATTACGCTTTCGCTTCTTAATTTTCTTTTTCTTTTGTTTTTTGTTGACCTCCGTGCCGCTACCGCTCTTTGATTGTTCAACTTCTTCAGTTTTTGACTCACTCTCCTGTTTATTGTCAACTTTATTTGCAGCTACTGTTTCATCATCGTCCCAGTTTTCACCATCAGACAAAGCGACTCGCGCTGGCAGTCGCTGCGGCGATACAATCACTGGCAAGACTTCAACACTTTCTTTGTCATCTTTTTTGGGACTTTTTGTGACTTCTTCATTGTTGCGTTTGACTATTGGCTCTACTGTCTCTGTTTTGCGCTCGAAAACCAATGGCTCCTTTGGTTTTTCATCTAGTACCTTAATGTCTTCATCAGTGCCGCCCTCAAGCTTTATAACGCAAATGTCTAGCACGCGTACCAATGCATCTCCTTGCGAAGAGTCTACTTTAACGCTGCCTATCGTGCCATTTTCCAGCAGCTCCACAAAGACGTCGGTGCGATTCTGCAAGAATACATATGCAACAAGAGTTAAGATGCTTTTTTTTTTTGGTTGTTTTATAATTCAATAATAATAACCTTTAAAAAGCCGCGTTGCTCCTCGCTGCGCCGCACGCTCTCCTCCGGATGGTATTTGTTTTTAAACCTGCGAAAGAGTAAAATGCCGTGTATTAACAATATCAACTTTTTTTATAGATAATGATAGGTAAGAGTATGTAATATACTACTCGTGTTTGGCATTTCTACAGCATTCGGCGTTTCCTCTCACTATTTTTGCTATTTGCATTAATTTAAGTTATTATTAGTTATATGTGTGTTTTTTACACAGCTTCATGAATTTTTGATTTTTTTGTTGTTGTAAATTTTACCCAAAGTCTTACCTTTACAAGCGCTTTCATAATTATGTTTGTATGTATTTTATAATATTATTTTGTCTTTTGCTCAAAATCGAATTTAAATAAATCGCGGTTTCAAAAATAACACAGCCCACGGCATTGCTCGCCGGGTAATTTTAAATTAAATGATAGTGCTCAGTAACTACTCTTAAAGAGAGTTTTCTGCATGTTGGTCAACAATCCGGGCGGCTTAGGCTCTAGATTGTTGCCAAATCTGCCGGCGTTCGCAAGATAAGGCGCAGAGTCTAGTTTGACTGTTTGCGTCATGCCACAAACGCAATAAGCTGCAGAGAAAAACTTAATAATATTCAAAGTTATGGTTTGAGTTGAGATGCGCACAGAGAGAGAGAGATAAAGGTATGCAATTGAGAAACTCAAG
Organism: Chymomyza fuscimana; assembly: GCA_949987675.1. NCBI lineage: Eukaryota > Metazoa > Arthropoda > Insecta > Diptera > Drosophilidae > Chymomyza > Chymomyza fuscimana. The sequence goes on from OX465089.1 coordinate 102,472,066, forward strand.
TAAGAGAAATCAAAATCATAAGCAATATACAAATGAATCAACTGCAGCAGATAGCAGACAATTTTCACTGCTTTTTGTGTTTGCTGACCAGCTAGAATTGATGGGTTTGCTGCACACCAGGAACTACTCACCATTCCTCGTCCTTGTGTGCCACAAAGAATTCATTTAGCTGCTGACGCTTAAAATCCGTCTTGTACTCGGTGTACTTGCGCATTACTTCTGAGTCAGAGATGGTTTCGTCCTGCGTGTCCAAAAACTGTTTTAGTGTCAGCATGGCCGGCTGGGTTTGTGAATCACCACTGGAAACAGCTGGTTCGCGTGAGGGCGGTACATGAGCTGCATGCGAGTAGGCCGAGTGCAACGATTGGTAGTGTTCATTCCAAGCCTGCATAAAGTATGAGTCGTATCCTGCTAATCACAAAAAAAAAAAAAATTTGTCTCAGCGCATTTTGTTTCATTAATGTAGCTTACCACCGAAACGCGGATTGCCGCGCATTTCACTTTCACCCCAGTCATGACGCATGCGTTTTGCAGGCGGCATTTCACGTCCTGGTGAACCATAGCGTTGCCTTGGGCCTGGACCACGATAGTCACTATAATCAGGTCGATGGCGTGCAGCGCCTCCAGCTGCCGGAGGCGCACCAGATCCACCGCGAAAAGGATTGCTATAATAATATTTTATTGTATTGTATTATTCAGCACATATAAGATAGGGCTTACCGTTCCGCCCACTCGTCGCGTGCTGCAGCCCCGCCCATAGGGCGTCGGTCATCTCGTCGCTCTGGTCTATAGCTATCGCTGCGTTCGCCACGGAATTTATCACGTCGCTTGCGATCGTACTCATCATCTGAATCGGCCATTGTCTGTCAATAATACGTAAATTATTTAATAATTAGTACAAGTGAAAGTTATTGCTTATGCGACATGCAATAGCCGCTGCGAACATAACCTAATTTTTTTCACTGCTCACTAAACCTACTACTTTATTTGTTGAAAAGCTAATGTTAAATTGTTTAGTAACAACAATAAAGTTTTAATGAGCGAAACTCGGATTAGTCGAAATTTATTTGCAACACGAAATTTTTATGCCGCCATCTTGCAGTCAAGTCAGCATTTGCAAAAACGCTTACGTGTTTTTTTTTGCAATAAACAATTTTTTGTTAAAATAGCTACTTATGCAAACTTGATAGCAAAGCTGCAAACTATTTTTATTTTGGTTTTATTTGCACATATTTAACAAAATTTACCTTTTAATTAAAAAATTTATCAACTTTTTCCGCAGTCGGCGGCGTCTGACCGATGGTGTGACCGTATAAATGAAAATGGCCATGATAGTCAAAATACTAGTGTATTTTTTAGAAATGTACTAAAATACTGCTTGAAAGTGTTGTTACTAGTATTTTTTATAATTTACCAGCACTGAGAGTATTTGGCAATGTAGCTACTAGCTAGCGCTTCAAAAAAATGTTTAACCACCGCTTTAATGAAAAGACACTTGTTGAACATATTTTAAATATATATTTTGTATTTTATTACATTTTTCATATATCGTATATATATATAGACTTTTTGTTGTTGTATTTATTTTGTTATTTACAACTTAACTTTAAACCTATGCAAATTGTGTATGTGTTTTTGTGTGTGTGTGTGTGTGTGTGTTAGCTAAACCTATAGATTTTTACTGAAGTATTTACTTTCAAAAATGTAATTATATACGCATTAAACATAATCATTTTATCAGTTTTAGGTTTTTGTTTTGCGCATGTCATTGTATCGCTCAAAGTTTAATAGCATATTATATTAACTTGTACAATAAATATTTCCAACTTAATTTACGTTAAGTATAAAAGTTGTAATGTAAGTTTTTAGCAATAATATTAATATATTATATGAACAAATTTCAAAATTAAATGTCAGTTTTATATATATGTATGGTATATATATATATAGATAGTATCCTATTGTGTATTGTACTTAAATGTAAACCAATGCACCAATGTACGTTTTAAAAACAACATGCTAACTTTCCAAATTTTAATATAGCTCATCCAAAGATCTTACAAGTTTCAATTCTTTTCAGTTAATAATAATTAGTATGTAAGTATATATAAGTAATTGTTTTGTTTTATTTAAATGCTAACAATCTCTACATCTCTCTCATTATTTTTTTAATTTCTGTAAGCAAATTTCAAACTGTTTTCCAACAAGCTGGCTTGCTTTTTATATTTGTTGTAAAAGCAAATAAGTGCTAAAAAAAAAAAAATGTAGCTAAATATGGCTAAAAACGAATAAAAACTGTTTGGCAGTGTAACACTTGAACTAAAATAGTGATACAGGTCTGATCGGCGAGCACTCGTGTTAAACGAAATTTTCAGTGTGTACCTATGTAAGTTTGCAATTATTCAAAAATGTAATGCAACAATATTGGATAAAATTGTGAGTTGTGGCCGAAACAAACCTGATCGAGATTTTTGAATTGACTGCCTTTGTTGAAATAATTTGAAAAATGCTGAAATTGCATCGAATTGAAAACTAACTTGATTTCGTTTTTATTTACGTATTTTGCTTTTTTTTTTGCGCTCTCTCTCATGTTTTGCCTGTTTCATTTAGAATATAGTATAAGTAAGTATAATATTAAGTACTTTCGGTTTGTCATATTTCGTTATACTAAAATGCATCAATTTCAGTTATTTTTTGAATTGGATTTTCACTTGAAATAAATTTACTTGCTAAACGTTTTTGAATAATGTGCGTTGTTTTGCATATCATTTTTAAATATATTTATGTAAGTATATAGACTTGAACTGCATTGAATATTAATTAGATATTTATGCTATTATCATTATTATTACTGATTGCTACGCATTGCAAATGAAATTTGACATATGTACTATGTATTTTTTTATTATTTATTTTTTATTGTATTGTATGTAAGAGTTAAGCTACGTTTTTCAAAAAATGGCTGCAAAGTAGTAATACCAAAACTTTGTATGATTATACGAGTACATTTTCGATTTGGCAGTGAAACAACTACATAACTAATAAAAAGAAAAATGAAAAGTATCGATACATATATGTATGTCTAAACAATGTTTTGCTTGCTAGGCTGCTGCTAATAGGTGCCTCTAAAAAGGCTTGAGGCTTGAGGCTTGAGGAGTTTATTGTGGTTTAGTTGAGAAATGAAAATTTGTTCGCAAGAATTTTGAAAACTTAGCTGTCTCTATGTAACGTTTTCTTTTTTGTTTATGTATATTTGTTGTTTACGCTGTTAATGCTGCTGCTGCTAAGGTCTCGCTTGTAGTTACATTTGTTTTTTACTTTTTTGTTTTTTTGTTTTTTTTTTGTTAATAATGCTCAAAACCTTTCATTTATATTTCTTTTATGTTTCGTTTGAGGTAGTTTTCAATTCAGGATCAATATCTACAAGTTGAACACAAAAAAGTTTATGCATAAGTATCGAGTATCATGTACTTGCTTTCAATTTTGTTTAGGGTTAGCTGTGTACTTACTTGGTTGTATTTTTTTATATTTATACTTTTTTGTTTTTGCTTTTGCTTTTGGATTAAAAGTTGTATGTTTGTTATTTTTAAGTTAAGGGCAAAACAAGTTACAGTTTACACATAACAAAAAACAGTGCATAAAACTTAAACAAAGTTTACTTTTATCTTTTGAAATTTCAAAAATCTACATAACGACTTTTTTTTTTTTTTTTGTTTGTTTTTGGTTTTACTTTGTGTCTTATATGAATGGATGTCTCAACAAGTATTTATGTTTATAATATTTTTTCTTTTGTTTTTTTCATCTTAATAATTTCAGGTTGCCTTTGTTGTAATTTGTTTGTCATTTATATATGTATACATATATGTATGCTGTGCTATTTAGAGCGAGCGTATATATACATACATGTACAGGTCATCTTAGGTTTACATAGGTTTCTATTAAGTATTTAAACGCTTTTTGGGTTTGCTTAACGTACACATATCTAAAAGTTTTTTGCTTTTTGTTTTGTTTTGTTTTTTAAAGAAATCTCTTAGCGAGGGAGCGAGGATTTGCTTAGAAAAGCTACTCTATCTTTTATTTTTAGCTCATTTGCAGCCTACTCTACCGAAATCGTTAAAATATGTTTTATTTATGTTTTACAATCATCATTATTATCATCATACATACTCATTTTCAAAACTCAAAAACTCATATAAAAAATTTTGTGTAATTTTGAAAAATTGTTTTTTTGCCCGCCTAAACTTTTTCTACCAATTTCACAGCCATTTGCTTTGTCCGCAAATTTTATTTCAATTCAAATTTTCAATTCTAATTCTAGAACTTGCATATCTAGCGCCTTAAACTAACGAGTCTTTGCTTTTGCATTTATCTCTCAAAATTTCGCATCCAAAAAACTAAGCGTCAAAAATGCTTGCCAATTTTTAAAATAAAAGTTTAAATATTCAGTAAAAAAAAAAACAGCTTTTTTTTCATTTTGTTTTTTCGTTCAACATATTATCATATATATTGTATATATTTTGCTTGTTTTTCATTTATCATTTTTGTATGTAAAAGAGTAAAAATTATTTATGCTACGTTAAATTTTGTTTTTTACATTAGGGTAAAACTACAAAACAAATTATTTATGTATAATTAATGAAAATACAAAATTAAGCTTAAATAAAACTTAAAAATGAGTTGTATTTTGCTCTAAAAGTTTATGCTTGTTTGTTTTAAAATAGTTTAGTTAAATTATTCACTGTTGTTGCTGCTTATTATTTTTTATTTATTTTTTTTGCTTTAGAACGTAGTGTATTTTTTTTTTTTTTTAATATAAGTTGATTTTAACTAGCATTTTTTTAAGCATTGCTGCTTTTTAATTAATAATTAAACTTTTATGCTTAGTGTATTTTTTTTTTATAGCTTTACAAAAGACTTAAGTTTAATAATAATTCAATAGTTTTTAAAAAAATCATGTTTATAAATTAAATTTACTTTAAATGTTGCATATGTATGGGTGTGTGTGTGTGTGTGTGTGTATGTGTGAGGGAGCAAGCGTGTATACATGTTTGATGTGTGTAAAATTATATTTAAAATATATTTATTTAAAAATTAGCGTATTAATAATATTAATAAAAAATTGCACAATTCAAGTTGAAAGCTACGCAAAATTTATCTGCCACTTTTTTTCACAAAATAAAATAAGCTAACAAAACTATGTTAAAAAAATTATTACAATTTTACAGCAAGTTAGTGTTGTATTTTTTTTTTATTTATATATACAATATTACAATAGTTTTAAACACAAATTGCTGCTAAAATTAGTACAAATTTTCATTAAGTTTAAATAAGGCCAACAATTTCAATTGTTCAAGTTAAAAAAGAAAATTGCATATAATTTTATCAAAATTTAAAAAAAAACATTGCCAAATATAATTTGCACTTTTGTTGTGTACTTAAAAAAAAATTTTGATTTTTGCCATACTAAACTTAATATTTTTTTAAAAATATATTTTAAAATTTTGATGTATTTTAAGCAAATTAAAATATTAAATTTAAAAATAAATATTGAAGTCTTTTGGTGTATGTGTGTATTGTTGCTGTATGTATGTGTGTGTGTGTATGTCAAGTGATTGAAAATTATTTGCCAGCAAAAATGTGCACTGAATTTTTTTTTATTTAATTTTGTTTTTAATAGTTAATACCTTTCATGCCTTTTTTTTTTTTGAGTAAAACTCCAATCACTTCTGTTTTTAAATTTCGTTATAAAACTTTTGACGCCAATTGCTATGCCAAAAAATAATTTTCTTGTTGAAAAAATTAATGCAATACATAAAAAATTGTATAAAAAACGACGGCGCTTAGAATTTAAATATAAATTTAAATTCTGTTTTATGTTTTGTTAAAAAATATAAGGAGGGCATAATAAAAATATGTCGTTTGTTTTAGTTATATTTTTTTTACAGTTTTGTTTATGTTTAAAAAATATTTATAAAATCAGTCCAAGTTTTGCGTTTTTTTTTTAGTTTTAAATTTAAATTTTTAGAGTTTTTTTTAAGCTTAAATTATTGTTATTATTATAAATTGTTATGGTTTTTAACAGTTTTACTTGCTTCAGTTGTTTTTTTTTTTTTAGGCATACAGTTAAAGTTAAATATTATACAGTTGATTTTCAAAAATTATAATTAAATATAATTGTAATTTTTTTTTATATTTTTAAAATATAAACAATCTTTATTCTCTTCTGTTTTGCGTGAAATCTTCGAGCGTAGAGTTCTAAGCAGCTTTTATAGACATTTTATTTTTTAGAATAGCTTTTGAGAGCTTGAAAGCTTAAAAACTTGCACTTGAAGTAGTAGTTGTTTTTTATATTAAGCACATAAAACTGATTTTACAGCTTAAAAAAAATACAAGTAAATTAAGTGAAAAATGCTGTCTAAAGTTATTTTTATATTTTTTTCACAATAAAACGTTTTATGCTCTTGCTCAATATTTTTGTTTAAATTTTTCTTACATTCAACGCAAGCGCCTAATTATTGTTTTGGTTTTCATATATATATTTTTTTTTAAATATATTATATATGCAATTATGTAAGTTAATAATTCTTTTTCTTTTTATAGTTATGTATATGTTGTATGTATAATTTTTTAAAGACTAATATTTGCAGACTTAAGACTAAATAACTGCATTTTGCCGACAGATTTGCTTTTGCTTTTATTTTTATTTTAATATGAACTTTTTTAAAATTTTTGTTGCACTTTGAAGCTGTACGCAGAAGTCTGTTCTAATATGTGTGTGTGTGTGTGTGTGTGTGTGTATAAGTTGGAATCAGAGCTATTACCAAGACCTGGGAGCTTAAGCCAAATTCTTGAGCAATAATGAAACAGAAACTTGTAAAAGTTATTATTTTTTAAATTAAGGATTTTGTTTAGTGACAATCTTTACGCAAGCTATTGCGGCTGGACTATTTAACTAAATAACAATTGCAATAATTACTGCAGTAATTGGCGCTTAAATTCCCAAAGCCATGGTAATTGCTGAGCTCTGATAGCCATGTGTTCAGCTGCCATCCACGTTCACTCACTCAATCCATAGCGCTGCCTAGCAACACGCCAGCCATACCCAATGTTGCTGCAGCCCCATCGCCAACTAGTGCCGTTGCCTCATGCAGCGTCAACGACGTCAGAGGCATGGGCTATGCCGTCGTCGAATGCTCCGACTTGACCGCCACGCCAGCTACGAAAGTCTCTTGATGCAGCGGCGCACCCATCAGCGCCATTGCTTTCCGTGCATTTGCATACATATTGACATTGTCGCCGCCGCCGTTGGCCACCGCCGGCGTTGTAGAACTGGCCGGCACAGCCGCCGTAATGCTGGTCGAAGATGTGGCAGCCGCTGTGGTGGGACCCATAGCACCACCGCCGCCTATATAATCACTGCTAGTACTGACTGTGGCCAACGTATGTACCGCAAGATGCTGATGTTGTTGTAGTGCTGCCTGCGCTGATGTCGAAGCCGAATCCGCATCCAGACTTGCTGTGATGGCACCACCAACGGCACCACGCATGCGCTCCGCACGGCTGGCACGCTCGTCATCCTCCTGTTGCGCCTGCAGATGCGATTGCACCGAGGGTGGTATGGCATTAACATCCCAGATCTCTTCCAGAAACTTGGGCAGCTTGCGATTCTTAAGCTTCAGCGAGAAACACATTTCGGCATTCTGATTGCCCAGCGTGCGCAACTCGGTGAGTATGGAGAGCAGTTTGGCGTAGAAGACGAGACTCATGGAGTCGCCACAATGGCGATTGTGTATATAAATGCGTAGCGTATCGATGTAGTAGCTCTGTATCGCTTCGACTAGTTGCGCCTTCTCCAGGCCCGGCCGATCCGAGAAGATCACAATGGCAGTGAGTAGCGCATATTCGACGTTATCGACTTTCATCGAAAACATTTGACGGCAGAAATGCAGCAGGTCTTCAATGTTATCGGCCATGCCGGCCATTTTGTACGAGTCGCGTGTGTAGGAGCGATTATTGGCAAAAAATATGGAATCCGAATTGTGATCGTAGCGGCGGGCCATGCGCAACATCATCACCTCCGATGAGCAGGCCTGCAAGCGTATAAAGTAAAGTTAAGTTTAAGGCACACATTAGGATGTTGTATACTTACCTTCAGTAACGTAATTTGATCCTCTTGGGGTATCTTTGTAAACGCTGGTAAACCTTTTGCAAATTCAACAATTAGCTGTACTGTGAGTATGGTAATCTCGGTGATGTGCCGAAAACTGACATCCGTTTGGCTTTCATTCTCATCCGGTTGACTCTGCAAATGGCCAATTAGTATATGAAAATTTACGTAAAATAGATGTGGCGCTTACCATAATACGCTTGAGATCCTCTTCGGATGGCTGCTCGTAGCCATCCTGATACCAAATTAATTTATATATAACGGCCAATTGATTGTACGTTAATGGAGGTATATTGCGCGCTTGACACTTGGCCAAAATATCATCAGGTAGTAGCTGCAAATGCACAGAAGCAACATTAGCTTTGCTTAACCGATTCCCCGCCTGCCTACTTACCGGAATTGTTGCATGCTGCGGTGGCTCGCATGTCATCAAGTCCAATATCTCCTTCTTCACATAGTCATGTGCGCCGCCATGATTCGAGCTAGGCGATGTCGTCACCTTATCCTTCTCCTTTTGCGCCTTCTTCTCGCGCCGCTTCATGGCGCACTGCGTCTCTGGTACAACGCATTCGGGTCTCATGCCCACGGCTAGGCATTTTTTCAGTCTACACTCCTGACACTTGCGTCGCATGTACATGTCCATCTCGCAGGCTCGCCCAAATTTGCAACAATAGACCGCATTCTTGGTAACACTCCGTCGAAAGAAGCCCTTGCAGCCCTCACAGGTGAGCGCATTATAGTGATAGCCGGAGGCACGATCGCCGCACACCAGGCACAGCTCCTCCTGCAGACGCGGTGCTGGACCCTTTTTACTCTTCTTGGCATCGCAGCCCTCGTTTGCGCTATAGCCATTAAGACTGCTCGAGGGCGAGAGATCATCGCGACCTGCACAAAAAAAAAAAAACCCAAAAAAAAATTAACTTTCCGTGTGTTTGTGCGATTTCCGTGAATTTTTAATAGTGTATCTTTTATCTGTGTTCGCTTGAGCTGCTGTCTTACATAAAACATTAGACCCCAATAAATAAATTTTCATGGCAAGTTGTTTTACGCTTATTCTATGTTCTTGTCTCTAAAATTTGCATGCAAAATCTCAGCTCTAACAAATGCCCAGCTGTGTCTGTATCTTTGTATCTTTTGCAATATATAGTACGTATCTATCATTGCTATCATCGCTAGCCATAGCTCTATACTATGTATCTGTAGCTGTAGCTGTATCTGTAAAATGATTTGCTTTTTGGGCTGCCGTTTGTAAAGCGCGAAACAAAATTAAAAATTCAATTAACGTTCACGTTCAAGTCGCGCCAAACGTGAACGTGGTCCAACAAAGAATACAATAAAACAAGCACGAAAGAGTATTGCAAAAAAATAAGACACAAAAAGGTTTAGACAAAAATGCCCAAAAGGCATACGTGAGTTTTTGGATCAATCAACGTTAGGTGTAAGAGCGAGATTATATGTGTATACCCCCTGGACATGGCTACCATTAACTCCTCTGGAATAGTCTTTTCTTTCATATGTTCTGCTCTACGGGATGTAGCAGAGTTTTTGTTAATAATTCTAAGCTCGATCTTCCGCCTATCACTTTATAGTATACACACAAGTTCGACTACACTGTCCTACAACACTAGCCCCCATTATTATTAAAAATTGTTATGCACCACATATACATATTTCCTGCACTGGACAACACTATCATTATTTAATCCTCTTTAGCTCTAGCCACTATTGATTGTGTCTAAGGGTGTGCCATTGCACCCTACTGCCTGCTCCTAGCACATTATACAAATAGTCACGTTCGCGACATAGAGACAATGCGCCAAAAGCAACTAGCCGGAGCAAAAAAAAAACAAAAAAAAAGCATATCAAGTGCAAGTTTTTTTTTTTTTTTTTTTTTTTTTTTTTTTTTTTTTTTTTTTTTTTTTGGTTGTGTGGCAAGACAAGACCTAGTGCTAAAGTGGTAGGTAGAGGTAGCACATAAGTAGATAAAAACGATACGACAAAGAGGCGTTGCACACTCAAGCAAACGCTGCTGACAACAAGGCGGGTAGGCGGCTTAAGACCGAGAGACACTTGACTAAGAAGCAGCCCAAGCTAAGACGCAACGCGCCACTTGGCCACAAGTGCAAAAGCTTGCAGCACACTCTCTCCCACTCTGCCTGTTACACAGCTGCTTGTCATGCTGCAACTGCGACCGAGTGCAACGTAGTGCATTGTCGGCATAACACAGTTTCCCGCCAGTCTTCAAGCTCTGCGCATTTTCCCAACCAACTTTTGCTACAAAATATTACTCATACGCTCCATGAGCCGCTACTGCTGCAGCTGCAGCTGCTGCTACTTTCCCTCCAACAAAACTTTGTCATGGCGTTTCAATTTCACTGCCAGCACGAAAGCAAAAAGAGAAGCAAAGGAAAAAGAAAGAAAAAAAATGCACGCGAAATAAAATAAAATAAACTACGGCGTCATGCAAACTTCGTCTGCATCAGTGACGGCAGCAGCAACAACAACAACAACAACAACGCCGACGACGACGCCAACTTGACTGCATTTTCACTGCACACACACACACACACACAAAGAGCGCTATCTGCTATGTGTGCACAGAGAGAAAAAACTTAGAACGTTATAACAAATTCTTAGTCATACTGAGAACATTAAGTACGTAATACAGCTACAGTCGAACGTTGCTATAACGAACTAATTTTTTTAAGTACACAGCTCTTAAGATCTGCGAACGAATTTTCTATATAATTATAAAATATTTTATAGGGATAGGGAAGTTCCTTTCGAAATAAAATGAGAATTTCTTCATGAATCAAGAAAAAATGTTACATTGCTTAGGAGACAAAGCTGCAGTGGTGGTTTTTTTTTTTTATTTGCATTTTTTTAATTATTGACTTTTAATACTTTTTTTACTGTCTTTTGCTTTGGAGCATCCAATTTTAAAAATAATTTAACTCATTTAAAGATACGCAGAAATCTGCTCCAAACGAATTTTAAAGCAAGCGTCTGTCCAACAATTCTTGCATTCGAATATTCAAGGTAGTCGGCTATGTATTATAAAAATGATTAAAAAATCGATCAAATATACAAAAAAAAAATAAAAAAATTTTACCATAGAATGATTTCTCATTTAAAATATTCAAAGACAAACCTTAACTTATACTTAGTGAGAAATTGTTTATTCGAACGTAGTTTTTCTCTCAGTGTAGGCTTGTGTTTTGGCCAAGAGCTGTGCAGCAAACAACTCGCATGGAAAATGAAAAATGTTGAAAATTGCTTTTGCGGCAAAGGAAAAGTGTGTTCTGAGCTCAAAGAAAAATATATGTACGTATGTGGAAAAAAGTAAAAACCTGCTGCTGTTGGCCAACTACCAACTGGCCCGCTTTGTACATGTATGTGTGTATGTTTATATGCAACTACATATGTACGTAAAAAAACAAAAAGTCGAAGAGCCAAGGCGAAGGCGAAGGCTGCGGCTTATCGCTGACAGCGCCATGTTATGTTTGGTATTTTCATTGGCATTTTCTCATAGTGTTGTGGAAAACGCTTCAACTATTTTTTAATCAGTTTGGAAAATTTTTATGACATTTGGCATTTTCTGCATACAAGATATGCCATTTGCATGTGTAGTATGTAATATATGCAAAGCTACTAGACTGAACTTGAAAGCAGACAGTTTATGACTGCCAAATGCAGTCAAACTGATAAAGAATTTGTAAGAAATATAATACAGTCAAACTTCCACTTAAGGAACTTTTGTAAAACAAATATAACGATTTTTTTGAGAATACCTGCTGCTTCTTCGATCTCTAAGTAATTTTTTATAACAAATTTTCTACATATGGAACCAATTTTCTATTTTTCTATAGAAAAGAAATGCATAGTTCCTGAGACGAGCTTCAGCTATGGTATTAATGAAATATTGCCTGTGTTGCACATGAGATGATCAAGTTCCAACAAGTTACCTAACTTTCCGAAACAAATAAAGCTCGTGGATAACGATCTATTAATCTAAACAGTTGGAGCAGCCTATTTCCTATACAAGAAAGTTTAATTGATGGAAAAAGAGTTCGAATAATTGCTAGAAATAGACTTAATTTCAAAAATATTACATTTTAGAACACATCGTGGTCCGGCACAAATTAGATATTACCAGAAACTCCATCCGTTTGTTCATGTCTTTGTCTTTAATTATCATTAACAACATTTTTCAAACATTTATTATAATATGATTTATTTAACTTTTTGCAATATTTTTTGGAAACCAAAACCAAACTAAACGTCTAGTAGTTAGCTTGAACAGCTGATGCTTGTCCACTAACTGGCACTTTACAACACTTGCCAGTACTAACAAATATTCTAAAAGTAAATAATATTGCGTATACGCTAAAACCGCTTTGCTTACATATATACATGCACATACATGTAAGTACATATAGTCATATATCTTTACCTAAGTACCGCATTTACTGCATAAATGCCACACAGAGTCAAGTAATTATTATTATTATTTTTTTTTTTTACATTGTGCCCACAAATAACGCAACGCAGCAAGGCATTGAAAAGCAGCAGCGCAAAGCTTTGCCTACAAACATACAAACACGCACACACACACAGAGAACATTTTCATCATTTTTCACTATGAAAAGCCATTTTTCTGCACGCAAAAGAACGCTGGCAAGTAGCAAACAAAAGCCAGGCAATAAAAAAAAATAAAATTGGAAAAAAATGGAAAATGAAATACATGTACACTCTATATATACATATATATAAAGAAAAAGCAAGAAAAACTAGAAGCCAAAACCCAAAAAACAACAACACAAAAGACCGGGCACAAAAGCAACAGCAACAACTCACTCACTCACTCACTTACTGCCGCACTCGCAACTCTGCTGCCTCTCTTGCTCGCACTCTTTGCCTCTCTCTCTCTCTGCCCACATTTGGAGTTCATTGTGTTATTGTGGCGTTTGGTGCTCGGCGCGGCAGCTCGTTTGCGCCTCGGTCTCGGTTTCGCCTCAACGCCGCACTGCACTACATACCCACATAATCTCATGCATGGAAATGGCCAAAGTAGGCAGCGGGAGCAGCAGCAGCAGCAGCAGCAGAGCAGAAGCCATAGCTATGGCTACCCAAAGCACAGCAAGCACGACTAAGCGCACAACAACTACGACTATGATGGCAACGCCAACGGCAACAACAACAACAACAGCAACTGCAGCCAGCCAAACAACTTCCCAGCAGCCGCGCTCACTCACAAACACACACACAGACTCTCTTGCCAGCTTTAAACTCTCTCTCTCTCTCTCTCTGGCTCTTTTGATTGTGTTCAATGAGCGCCCTTGTTGTACAACACTGAAAAATGTTGATGTAGGCCTCGAAAAATATGCAGTTTGCCTTTGGCATTGCCACTGTCACTGCAAGCAGCGCAGTCGACGTCGTCATGCAGCCCCCACTGCACTCACTCATTCACACACACACACACACACACATGCGCACAGAGTTTTGCTATGCAGTTTTTGTTGTTTGTTTGTTTGTTTGTCTTTTACACTCTGTGCCTTTTGTGTATGTTCATTGCATGTCGCACACATTTTTAACGTGGTATAGGTAAGTTCTTCCTTCTAGTTTTGTTGTTGTACACTCGTCGCCACTTGAATAGCACAACTACATTTTGTTTTTAGTTAAAAGCCTAGATATTTTGTAAAATTATTATTTGCAAAATATTTTTTAAAGATCTTTTTAATTTAAAAAAAACTGTTGCATAGTAAATTTGACTTTGGCAGAATATCTCTTTTAACCCTAGTGACCACAAGTTATTTTTTATACGTTTATCCACATGTTAGTCGATTCGACGAACACGATTTTTAATTGTTTAGTATTCAAATTCTAAAACACGTAATGTTATGAATTTAATTGAATATCGAACTTCATTCTTTTGAAAAAAAGAATATATTGATATTATAGCTTTTTTATATATTGAGTTTTAGCTTTTTTGTGTTTTTAAAAAATTTTTGAATATAAGTTTACTCTCACTACTATAGCATCTGCTTAGAAAATTTTTTGATTATAACAAAAATATTACAAATACAATAATTTAATTTAGCAAAAAATAATGTAAATTAATATAAATTATTATATTAAAAAGTTTATTATAAATACTTCAATTGTACAAGCTTTTTTTTTATAAATAAAACCTTTTTAAATTATTATAATATATATTTTTATTGCGATAAAATTAATATTAATTACTTTAAAAAATTTATTTAAAAAATGTTTATATTGATAAGTCAAATAAATATAAGCTTTTCAAAGCAAAACCAAAAAAAAAATAAGTGTATGTACTTTTCAAGTGGCTAGGAGTGTATGTAGTTTGCGTGTTGCTTTTGTTGTTCTTGTTCAATGCACAAAAGTAAAAATAAAATGTAAAGAAAAGAAATGCTTTTTTGTTGTTGTTGTTTTTTTTTTTCCTTTTTAGTCTATGGCAAAGTTTTGCTTACTTAAATGCATATTTTTAAGCGGCTTTTTGTGCACTCTACACGCACACTTGTACACTTGAAAATGAGTGAGTGTGTGTGTGTATATGTATCTGTAACTACATCTGTATGTGTGTGTGTTTTTATGTAAATGGCTGTGCAAATAGCGTTTTTTTTTACTGCAAGCTGATGAAAAGCAAAATAAATACATAAGTAGCAAAAGGCGTTTTTTATAGTCTCTTCTTTTACTTTCTGCTGCTTCTTCTTCTTATTTTGCTGCTTTTACATATTAGCAAGTTGCATTTTGTTTATCATGTGCTCCGTGCGTTGCCTGTCGTCTCTTCTCTAGCCTCGACGAACTGAGTGTAAAAGATAGATGGGAACAAAACGTTTATTTTTGTGGAAAAAGAGCGGGGTTTAAGGGCAAGAGGGGCAGCAGAGCAAAGTTTACTTGTTTGCTTGTACGATTTGCAGTTGAATTGTGCATATGTATGTAGCTGCAAATGCACATACACGAACATATAGTATGTATATGTAAACAACTATACCATATAAGAAATATACAAATCCATATTAATATGTATGTATGTATGTACATAGACCAAAATGAGCTGCGAATCTAAATAAAACGTGCACTAAGTAGCATCCAAATATTTAGCTAGAAAATTTGTGAAAAATATTCTAAAGCAAAAAGTAGAATTGGATTAATTTTTGGCAGCATGATAAAATTCTCCATAAGAAATAATACTAATCAACTTTTTTCCCATGCCGAATAAGATGTATATAGACAACTGATCCTATATACAGATAGTATGCCCTGAAACTTATAGGACGCGTATCAGAAATTATAATATTCAACTTCCATAAAATACGTTCAAAATCTTCCAAACTAATTTTAACATTATGCTGGAGTCCCTGGACAACGCAACCCCCAGGCCGCTTTAATCCGGCACTGGATATCGCTATAAAGTTTACAATAGCCAGTTCAAGTCGAATAAAGAAAACGAATCTGAACATTTTATTCTAGCTCGTTTTGAAAGCGAATGTTCTCAATTTCACCAAGCCGAATTTTTTATGTGGTTTGAGAGGAACTAAAACGAATCGGCAAAATAGGTTTAAAAAAGTACTAAAATGATAAGAGATAAGATAATTTTTTAAAATTCTTCAATATTCCTAATATTACTAACCTTAATCTGTTATTTTCCAATTGTTAAGATTATATAAAATTGAATCTCTGTTCTTTGGGGTTCTGTCTTTTCCATATAAATTCGTAAGCTAATGAACCCAGTTTCTATTCAAACTTGCTCCATTCTTTCCTACAAATATTCGGTTTTAATTAAAACGATAATCTTTATAACCATAATTCGTTGTGCCAACAACAATCAATTATGACAGTTCTTTATCGAACGAACATCAATAAATTCTAAATCTACCAAAGGATACAAAACTTTGACACATTTTTCTCTCACGCTTATTGAGCAATAGCCAACCCTGCTGCTCCCTTCAAACAGCGAAAACTAGTATTACGTAAACTGGACAAGCCGACGACCCTAAATCACAGCAGTACCGAGCAAACCAAAACATTGCACTCCCAATCCCTCCCCACTCAAAGGTTTGTGGGGGTTTGGGGTTAGGGAACCTACACCTTGGCTTTGGCTTTGTAATTTATGCCGGCCAAACAAGAACCAGCGACAACGCTATGGCTAGCTAGCTGCCCCATGCAGTTAAGGCCAAAATCAACATGAGCCACATTTATACATATTAAATATAATAACAGACCCCAAGGGGTCGTCACTGCTGTCGACTTTTGCCTGATTGCAGTACATCCAACTAGTATATAGTTACTATATGTACGTTTGTATATAGTTTGGAGTTGAAAAACTGTACTAACAGCCAGCGCATGGCAATTGCAACAACGCTAAAATGCTCTCCGTTCAACAGAGACTCAGAGAGCGTGGCACTGCTCTGGGGGTTGCACATGGTACTATTTTTTTTTGGAGGGAGGGGGCAGGTTCTAGTGCAAGGCTGCAATTTGTATTGCACGAGTTTGTCAGTTGTTAGGCACGTTTTGCAGCCCCCAAAACAAAACGTTGGCCTATGTCAGCCCCCTGGTTGGGCTGCGCTCCAATCCCGGCTAGCACTGCTATATAGCAAAAAAATTGATTTTTTCAGTTCGTTGGCATATGCATATACCATATAGTATATGGCATATAGTACATAGAGCAGCGGTATTATGTGCTGCAGAGCTAAGGCCATGTACTTTTGTGTTTTGACCAACAACAGGGTTGCAAGGCGCTTGGCAAACGACGTCATCGAGCTAGAGTAGAAAGGTAACGCTTTTTAACCTACTTTAACACAGGTCGACATTTACCGAGGGTCGTCGCATGACCTTTGTAATGCGCTTGTTTGTGTGTGTGTGTGTGTGTGTGTGTGTGTGTGTGTGTGTGTTTGTGCAATGCAATGCAATGGAATTGTTTTCTTTTTTTTTGTGCAACTTACAAGTTGCAAGAAACTTTTACTAAATTAGCAAACGGCCCAAGCTGCCAATCTAAAGCTATTAAACAATTTTAAAAATGCGCTGCTAATTTCCATATAAATCGCTTACATGGTCGGCAGGCAAACAATGCCAAAATGGCTGCGTTGGTTTCTTTTAAAAATGGCTGCCACAAGACTAAAGGCCAAATGCACAAACTGGGCTACTCTACCTAACCCACGCTCTCTCTCACTCTCTTGCCCAGGCTAGGTAAACGAAAGTATGCAGTTGCACTGGTTTCCGTTTCCGTCAGTTTTAAAAATCAAAGCGTACAGAGTTCAAGGAAAAACTTCCATTTAACATGCCATGTTGAACTGTTTCATTGACGGCTGGGATGAAGTAAATAAATTAAGCAACGAAAAAAGATTGCAAGTATAAAAAAAATTAGAAATAGACACAAAGCGGAAACCAAAATCGTATAACGAACTAGTAACTAAACTTTACTGCAAAACTCAAAAAAAAACTATCTATTTTTATGTAGTAGTAGAAGCTATTTTTATGGAAGTAAATCGAATCATTTTGCTAGTTAAAATTCGCTCAGCAAAAAACACATTTTTTTTTATTTGTTTAAAAAAAGCCTTTGAGCTTTCCGCTTTCCTTTTTCATTAGTCGCTGCCGGATGGGCACCCCCTAAACTATGCAGCATTTAATTTTAGGCTAGCAAAACGTCATGACCGCTTTTGTATCTTTGCTCGTTTCTCTTTTCGTTTGGCCATTGCCATAGTCTGTTAATGAACTCGGTCTTATGCCGTTTGTCGTTTGCCTTTGGTTTGCTCATTCCTCTGCACACTCGCCGCTCTTTGTCGCCAGTCAACGTCATTCGTTCATGCATCCATCCATCAGCGTCATTTGACAGCACGCGTTTTTATGCTCTCTTGCGCTGTCCACTCTGTGGGCTGCAATCTGCTTGTGGTTCTCTCTTTTTTTTTTTGTTTGTGCTTTGGCGCACATTTTAATGATATGTGTTTACATTTACATGCACATGCATACATATATGCATGAAATGCAAGTGAATGTCTGCGTGTGTGTGTGAGCCTTTCGCTTTGTTTACAATTTGCTTTTTATAGTCAACATATGTTCGACATATCATGTGCAGTTTTTTCTCGCTTTTTATGAGTTTTATAGTTGGCGCTCTCTCTGCCTCTCGCGCCTCCCTCTCTACAATGCAAACATTTTGAGTGACTGTTTTAACTATCGATGCACGGCTGTTAACCAACACTGGCGCAAAGCTCTTAACAAATATTAAAGTGTAGCAGGGCAGGGCATAATAATGCAGAGACACATAAAACCGTGTGTGCGTTTATTTAAATGGAAAAGCAACACCATATACAACTACACATATGCAGCTATTATATACACACACACATACATATATACAACATGTAGCTGAAGCCAGAACAATGGCGAGAGTCGCACAAAACAAATGGCAAAATGTGGCAGTGAAGCCATTAACAAAACACAGAAAAAAAAAACAACAACAAATAAGTGAAGTAAAAAGCATGCAAAATAGATGTGCAAAAGAAATGAAGAAGTTCTAGACCAAACAATGCAGCTCTATAGTCAGTCAGTCAGTCTAGAGTTGTTATTGTTGTGTGTGTGCGTGTGTGTGCGTGTGTGTGTGTGTGTGTGTGAAAATGACTGCAATAACAACGCTGCATGCAAATGAATGAATGCATAGAAGTCTGGCAACAATGCACCACAGCTGGAGTTGCTGGTACTGCCAACTTGCTGCAACAAACTTTGATTTGTCAATGTATAAAGTTTTTATGGCATTTTATATTAAAAGAAACTTCAATAACGGTAACATGGCTTGCTATTATGCAAATGAGCTTGGAAAAAAACACATAATACATTTATTTAACAAAAGAGGTAAGTAAATTTACATAGCGCTCTTTTGAAAAAAGTTGTTTCTATCAAAGTTAAAATCTAACTTTGAGTGCGGTAGCAGTTAGCTGCTTGATTTAAAGCTATTAGAATGGAAGAAGCTAGCTAGGTTCATATATTAAAAATTATATCAGATCTATATAAGCAAAATTCGGCTTTAAAACAATACTTCAATATCGATCAGCACAAACCAAAGCGATCTATAACAGTCACTTACAAAGAAAACTCTTTCCATAATTTATCCAGCTTTTGATCAACAACTTTTCCATGGGTATGCACAAAAAAATTCAGTTATTTTAACCATAACTCACATTCATTTATAATCTTAAGCTGTAAAATGAAGTTTGGCAACACTGCACACGTAAAGTCGTTCCTTTATGTGAAGTTTTCACATAAGTTTTCATTAAATAAAGTTTAGCAACACTGCCTTTGCTTACCTAAAATGGCTTCGCTATATATAGGTACATATCCTTACAGTGAAGTTTGGCAACGCTGCTTGTAGTCTTAATCTCATATATTTTTGCTATTGTCATTTTGACATTTTTCATTTAGTCGTTTCACACCACTGCTACCTCTCCTCGCGCTCCTCTCTCACGCTCACTGCCCCTAAATGCCTCTTATGACGCCGTTCTACATGCAATGTGATTAATGTGCGCATTGAAGCGTTCATCTCTCTTCAATCATTAACAAAACTTTATTCAAGTGAAGTTTTTGTTTTTGCTATTGAAGTTTCGAGTACGGAAGTTTTTAATTAAATATTTTTTTTTTTGTGCATACGTATGCGTGTGTGTATGTGTTTTTGAAAAACAGTTGAAAAAAAAAATCAACAAAATAAATAATAACTTCAACTGTTTGCAATTAAAATGCAGCTGCTTAAAGTTGACCTTGTCACGAGCTTTAAATTAAGTTAAATATAATTAAGCCGACGCTGCCTTTCTCATACTTCGCCTTCCTACTCCTTCTCTCTCACTTGTACCGTTGCATGCTCAGCGCTTTCCATTTTCGCTAAAGCTTCCCCCCTCCTTTGGCCATTGTCTGCACTTTATTTACATTTTATTGTTATTGTTATTACATTATCAACATGTTGTTCTACACATAGCTTCGCAGCAGCCGTCGCTAAGCCTGCAACGTACCCCTCCCCCAATCTCTTTCCCCTTCTCTTACGCTTCGCATGCTCTTTGTACTCAACTTGTTGTTGTCGTTGTTGTTGGCTTTGTTGGCGTCTTTTCTGCAGACTCTTATTAAATATCTTGCACATTGTTGCTGGTCAGTGATTTTTATTGAGCGGACAACGTTGACAACTCTTCACCTCTCTCTTCGGCTCACCCGTCTTCTCTTTGTTGTTGTTGTTGTTGTTATTGCTGCTGGTTTTTATTATTATTATTATAACTGTCTGAGCGCCCGGGTTACTGTGCGTCCTTGAAGTGCCATAATTTACGTCACTTGACAATGTTTACAATGATATGAATGCAAGGCAGGAATGCAGGGGCCAGCGCAAGGGAATGGAGCCAGTTGAAAGCTTGATAACATTTTGCGCATTGAATAAGTGCATTAAAGAGTAAAAGAGCTGCAGGGCTTATTACAAAAGAGAGTAAAGTCTATGCGGCGTGAGTTTGTATGAAGGGAAAATTAAAGAGTCGAAATTCGATAAACATAAATCTCTCAATAGTTATCCATTGCAATATTTCATCAATGCGACTTTTTGCTCTAGGACCCAGAGTTAACTCTCTAGGATCGCATATATTTTTTTTGTTTTTCTTTGGCTTTGATAAATCAACAAAAGCTCTTTCTTCTTTCAATTTTTTCTCTGATGCACTACAAGGCACTAGCCAGTGCTACGGAATGTTTGTTTTCGTTTTGAAACCGAATGTTTGGTGCTCCCAATTTCACCAAACCGAATTTATCATGTGATTTAAAACCGAATGTTTTGTTGCAAGACGCATTAAAACGAATGGGCAATATAGTTTTAAAAACGCACCAATTTTATACTGAAATAATTTTTTCAATATTTTTTGATATTCTTACACATAAATTTCAATTCGAAATTTTGTCTAACAATTTTTGGCACACCCGTCCAATTTTATTTAAATAATAGTTGAGACAATTTTTGTTGTCAAGTGACTCAAAGCCATTGAACTGCACATTTTGTAGCCAAAAAAAACAACAACTAGAATTTGTTTATACAAAAATATAGCCAAAAGCCAAAAAGACATGAAATGCAAGCGCTTAGACAGATTTTCTTTCAAGTGCAAAATATTTGCCACAATTTTTAAAGAACTTAAAACATGGCGCATTAGGCGCCTCAAATACTTTGAACATAGTATATGTTTTACATAAGCAAATGTTTGCCCTGGGCTAACTGTGCGTATGCGCAATTTCAGTTCGCTGGCTTTTGACATTGTGGGAAATTCTTTTGGCAGCATGCATTTAGTTTTGCTTTCTACATTGCGCTGACTGCAGCTGAAATTATTTTTATAATATATACATATATTTTTAATACAGTGGATGTATATACATACATATTTTTGTACATATTGCATTACGGCCAAGTTAAGTGTAAAATGAGCACGAAACGAGCCAAAGCGTTATTACAAAATGTAGTTCCAGGAATTTCATTTCTTTAAACAGCGCGCCAAAATGAAGTATTGTTAATAATACCTTTGTATAAACACACTGCTGGTCAAAAGTAACTGAACACTCCGCAAATTAAGTAGACCAATTATAAACAATTAAATTTGGTTGAAGATATAAAGATATCTTGTTTGGAGTTGCTGCTTTATATAATTATGTAATTAAAAGGCTTTATAATTCTCAAACAAAGCTACCTTTGGCTTTAATAACTTTATCGATAATTTTTAATGGCCGTTTGATACTTTTACGTCTCTTTTGCCTTAACCTATCTTTCTGACTTAAGTAAAAGTTTTTTGCTTTAGAAAATCTTGCGCTTAGTAGCTTAAAATACCAAACTGAAACGCTTATCAAATGTTCTAGTGTTCGAAAACTTTCCGCCGGCAGTGTACTTAGTTATATTTTTTGTTGGTATTTGTTTGTTTGTTCGCTGCTTTTTTTTTTTTTTTTTGCAATGCCAGACAAATTTTGATAGCAAATTTTGAAATTTTAAAATATTTTTCGAGTTTTATTGATGACGTCGTAGCATGCGCTGCGCGAATGTTGGGGGTCGAGTACCCCAAAGGTTTGTATGATATAATCAACTGTGTTGGAAAAGTCCCGCTGTGCAGCATATATTAAACGTTTTTCGAATGGGGTTTAGTATTTGAAATTTGCTTCATTTTTCTCTATTTACTCATTTGTCTAAATAACCAAATTGCCATTAGTCAGTGACTGATAAAATTGTCTAAAAATTAAGCCTACAAAGACATTGCGTATAACTCAAACGCCTAAAAGTATCTCGTCTATATGCTGCAGATACAAGATATATTAGCCCCTTACAGTATACATCCTGCCCGACAAATGGCACAACTTTCGTTTTTTTCCATACGCTTCTTTGTTTTATTTTGCACCTGTCTATTTGACAATTTGTTTTGTTTTATATATTTTAATTTTTATAAAAATAATTAATCATTTTTAAAAGCGGCATCATGCACATGAGTTAAGCAGATAAATTAGTAATTTTTTGTTGTTGTTGTTGCTGAACAATTAAACAAAATTAGTTTTAATTATGTGCTACCGAAAAGTTAGCCAAATCTTTAGCTAAATGGTAGATTTTTCAGTTTTAATATTTTTTTCAAAATTATTATCATAATTTTTGCATCAATTTTGGCACTTAAAATTTGGTTCTAAGCTGCCTTAAAGCTAATTATAAATAAATACTAATTAGTTTTTAGTTTAGCTATTTAAAGCTTTTAATGGCGTGTAAATTTGTGCTTAATTTATAGCTTTAAATTAAGTCTAGTTGAAAAATTTATAGAGTTGAAAAAAATGTTGAAAAGGAGTTTTTTTATTTTTTTTTAAAATTATTCTTATTTATTTTTTGTGCGGTTTAAAAATTAATGCATGAAGTAGTACATTTAAAGAAAATTTTGTTATACTTAACCATTTTTTTCGAAAAACGAATTTTTGAATTTTTATTTTTTAAAGAACTTGGCTTAAAAACAAATTTTTGACCTGGCTAAACACCTTATATAATTTAGAATGAACCTCTAGTTTATAATTATATGAATAAATAAACAAATTTTTGATATTTTTTTTTGTTTCGAAATATTTCGCACGGAATCACAAAACTTCATATAAAAAACAAAATCCCATTTGGGATATCCCATTTGTGATTTTTTTGTTATATGAAGTTTTGTCATTCGTGCGAAATATTTCGAACTGCGTATACCCCTTTACAAATAAAAATGAAGCAATTCCAAAAACGCATTCAAACTCTGCAAGAACTAAAAATACTATTAATATACTACATATAAAAATGAAGTATACACGGCCACACTAATTTTGTCGGTTGATGTAATGCTCCACCTAGCGGCCAAAAACTTTGTGTTCATATGCGAGCACACTAAACAAAAAAGAAAAATGATAAAGATGGTCACGGCGACGCCTAAAAATACTATTAATATACTACATATAAAAATTAAGTACGCATGGCCACATTAATTTTGTCACGACATAATCTCTACTTAGCGGTAAAAAATTTTCTGTGAATGCGGGCACACTAAACAGAAAAGTGAATGATGGCAATGTCCACGGTGACGACTAAAAATACTATTAATATACTACATATAAAAATTAAGTACGCACGGCCACATTAATTTTGTCACTTGATGCAATGCTCCACCTAGCGACAAAAAATTTTGCGTTCAAATGCGAGAACACTAAAAAGAAAAGTAAATGATGGCAATGGTCACGGCGACGCCTAAAAATACTATTAATATATTAAACTACATAAAAAAATTAAGTATACACGGTCACACTAATTTTGTCACTTGATGCAATGCTCCACCTAGCGACAAAAAATGTTGCGTTCAAATGCGAGAACACTAAAAAGAAAAGTAAATGATGGCCACGATGAAGACTATTTTTTTTTAGCACAATTTCCATTTAATACTTAAGAAACAAAAAAGCATTTCTAGAAAAATGTTTAATTTAAAATGTTTTTTATATGTAACTCCTTTGTGTTTTTACGCTGACCTGTTACAGCTGCTCAAATATATCTTGATTGCTTGCAGCTGCTAATATTTCAATTTATTATTTTTTTTAAGTGCAATTGTTTTTATACATTTATAAATTTTTTATGTTAGCTGCCAACTTGTCTACAACAATACACAACAAGTAAATAAAACAAAAAGAAAAAAAAAAGTAAGTACAACACGCCTCTGTGCCAATTGCTGGCCAACATGTTAACAATTTTCGTTTTTATTTTTATTATGATAAAAAAAACGCATAATTTATTATTTTTTATTTATATATTGTTGTTGCTATGACAAAAAAGTATGTCAAGGGGCAACTTGTCAGACTCATATGTATGTATATGATTTCTGGCTGTCAAATCATTTTGTTTTAAGAGCAATAAAGAAAAGAAATTGCGCAAAGCCTGCCAACTCGATATACAGAGATCTGCTGTCGTACCTATATACATATATTTAACTGTATCTATATATCAGTTCATGTCCGAGTGAGTGTTTTCTAAGGTGGGCGTAATTTTGCACGCACAAGTTTCAATTGCGAAAGAAATATTATTTTATTTTTATATAAGTAGATCAACGCAGATTTGCGTGTGGGTCTAAGCCCAGAAATGCGTCGAATTACCTGTGTACCCATTAAATGGAAGCTGTTTTGATAACTCGAACATATTCATTACCTGCAATGAAAGTAGAAAGAAATAAAAATTAGTTAGGTTTTTTTTTTTTATTTGTTAAAATAAAACTAAAGTTACTTAATACAAGACGATTTGCATAATTTGACGACCTTTTGGCAAAGGTTCTGATTACATTTCCGCAACAGGCTTTAGAAGAATTACAATTACCAACAACTAGCGACCAGGGCTAGAAACGTGTTCACTTCACAGCTCAACTAACTTCCGCTGCTAACTTTAATTACAACACTAACAATTTTCTTGGCTTTCATTTGGCATTCGGGTAAATGAAACCAAAACTCAAGGTAAAACCCAACAACAACAACAACATCTAGTTCTTCATCTCTGTGTATGTGTGTGGAAATTGTAGACACTTAGAAATCGACATTTCATACACATTTTACTTCCATCTTTTATACTCTCTGTTAACCACTATTTATAAACTATGTGATCATCAGCATCATCATCATCTTTATCATTATCAGCATCATTATCATCTTTAGCACCAACAAGAGCGAAAAACGTGCAAAAGAATCAGAAATAGCAAATGATCTTCCCATTGATTGTTGGTTAGTTTCATAATGACGGGAAAGATCAGTGGCTTAAAGTGGCTCAAAAAGTGACTGCCTAATTGGACTGACTGGGAATTTTATTTTATATATATTTATTTTTTTTTCGTTAAAAAAGGGGATATTTTTATATACATATTATAAAAAAAATCAAAGGTGATCTAATCCGTGTAAAATGTGCAGACGTACTGGGATTCGAAGTAGAGGGCTACTTTTTTGCAGCAAAAATTATTCCTTTTAATCTAAGCTGTTTTGGAGTGTAAAACTGTTTTTAAATCAATCGATTTAGTGAATAAAAAATCACATTTATAGCTTAAAAAACTTATTCAGTACTAAAACTTTCTGAGATTCAATTGATAAACTTTATATTTTAGAGCCCAGTACGCAGCTGGCAATAAAACGCGTCAAACTTTATATAACAAAAAAAAGTTGCGGAAATTTTAATTTTCTAAGCATAGTACGCAGCTGACAAAAAAAAAGACGCTTCTACTCCAAACAATTTTCTAGAGTTCCAAATAAAACAGTGTTGCCCATAATTTTTTTTTTTAAATTAACCCTCTAATGCACAATAGCGCCGTGAGACACTTATTGTATTTTTGCAAATAATTAAAAAAGTAATAGCTTTTACATCATTTGAAATATTTTTTGGCAGTTCCTAATAAACACACTAACTAAGTTATAAAAGATTTGAAAGCACTTTAAAGCTTTTAAAGCTACTTTTTTTTTAATAAGCACAGCACATGTGTTTTTTGCGGTTTCGATTTGTCAGCAAAAAATTGTTTTTTTTTAAATACCAGAACAAAAAATAAAATCAGAATAATTTAATACTATAAAAGCTGTTTATAAATAAATAAATAAAATCAAAATCTAAAAATTTCATAAGCAACTTATTTTGGACTTAAATCCTTAGCGACCTTTTCTCACCTTACAGGTAAACCAACAATTCTACATAATTTTAAAGGTAATTTTTGAATTTGATAGCCGAAAACTGCCTTAGAAAAAATTATTCGACCATTGTTAAACAAATGTTTTCAAAATGGGCATTAGAGGGTTAACTCAATTTTCTAAGAACAGTACGCAGCTGACCAAAAAAAAGCGTCTGTATAAAATCAAACTATGTATAACAAAAATAATGGCGAAATCTTATCTTCCAACGATTTTCTAGTAGTCTAAATAAAACAGTGTTGCCCTATGTTTTTTTGGTAAACATATGAACAGCTGCTTTAACTCAAAGAAATGTGTAGCAACTTAGTTTAGGACATGAAAAAATATGTCTGTTGGGCAAAAATGGTTCTAAAACATAAATTACAAAGCCTTTTTACATATTGTAAGCTATTCAGGGACCAAGTGGCGCTACAACAAACCAAGCCAAGTATGAAATTAATTATTATTTAATTTAAATTGTTTACAAAAGTATTGTAATAGTAAAGTATAAAAGTCTACAATTTTTAAATAAAAAACAGCTGATTGTATTTGATAAATATCACAAAAAAGTACCAAACAGGAAAAAATACCAAATTGCGTTTGCTATGTACACACTGTTTTGTTACCAAGCAATTAAACTGTCATTCTTTTATTTTGCATTTTTGTCAACTGCGTACTGGGCTAAAACGATAATGACGACAGCTGCTTGACTTAAAGGACTTTAACATTTACTTTAAACTCTATTTTGAACTAAAAATGTTTAATAAATATATTTTTTTATTAGTCTGTCTACAATTAAAAGCCTACATATTTCATTTGCAGCATTTTTTTCGTTGCCATAATCTGATCTTTTTTGAACTAGCTCACCAAACTTTAGACTGACCTTTCACTCAGCGAGTTCTTTAATTGGGTTTTCAAAAACTTTTTGATCTTTGGCTACCTGTAGAACCACTTTACACTCATTGCCGCTCAAAAGTGTTAAATTTAATTACACACAGCAGGAGTAATTAAAACTAATGCAATTAAAATTGATGAATGAACTGTAGAAAAGTAAAACGAACAAAAAGAAATAAAAAATATACCAGATAATGTTAATTTTTGTAAACAATTGCAAAAAAATACAAAAAAAAAAAAGTTGCATGAAAATGAAAAGTCAAGTCGAGTGTGACCAGAGCGTGTAAACCGAGACAAAGACAAAGCTGTGTTGAGGCCACTTTTTATTTTCTTTTTGTTTTCCACTTTCAGCTGAAATTGGAAGCTGGGCCAAGCAGCTGCAACGAGTTTCCAAGTGGGGAACACTACCAAGGTCCAAAGTTGGAGCAGCAGGCAAGTGCAATGAGTGCACTGGGCAAACAGTGTCAGTCAGTGGTGGTGGGCACACTGGGGCTTGGGGGCTATGAGTATAGCTGGTACGTATGCATCTTGCAGATACATACAACAGGCCGCTTTCTAAACGGCAAGACTGACAAACTGACTCACAAACACAATCTAGCTATGTATCTATGGGTCTGGGTCTCTCAGACTGGGTCTTTGGCATGCTACGTGCTTTCGTTTCAAATGTTGGCTTGAAGCTGTTGGTGGTGGTGCTGCTGGTGGTGGTGGTTCGTCGTGGCTCAGTTTGCTCGTTTGTGCCACAATATGGCCTTGAATTTTTAATCAAGTTTCGCGCTAGTCAAGCAGGCCAAGACGTTGTTGTCGACGAGCTGGTTGGACGTACCGGGCCGGTACGGGCCTAAGGCGGCACACGATTATGGCCTGACTCTAAGTCTTTGTTGGCTTTGTAGTTGTTGTAGTTATTGTAGTATCTGCAGTAGTAGTTGTTATAGTTGTTGTTGTTGTATCTTTTGCGTCTGCGCAAAAATTGCTCGATCATGTAGCATTTGTTGTTGTTGTTAGCCAACTTGTAGCATTCATTGCGATTTTGAGTTTGATTTTAACTTAGGCACTAAATTCGAAACAAGTTCTATTGAACTTGAGGCTTGCCAAAAACACCGCACAAAAAAAAAAAAAAAATACACAAAAATTCGCTTGGTATTTTTATTTTTTTTTTTTCAAAATGATTAATGGAACATAAGCGCGCAATTTTTTTTGAGTGTTTTATTTTTTGCCTCTCTTTTAAGACAAAACGCCAAAAAACAACAACAAAAGTTAAAGTATTATTTTACACACAAAACTGAGAGAGAGTAAGAGACCAAGAAAAACCTAGCCAAGATGAGTATGTGTGTGTGTGTGATTATAGCCAGAACAAGACAAATTAAAAAAGAATAATAATTATTAAATATATATATAAAAAAAAAATATCATAAAATAAAAGTTAGATATCTTTCATTCCAAGACACTGCCCAAATTTGCAAGCGTTTAGAATTTCCAGTTTTTTTTATGACTTTTTAAGACTTGAAAATTAATTGAGATTGTTTATTTTTTTTGGTGAACAAAGTTTGTATCTTTGATAAAGTTTAGAAAATGGTCAATGATCAGTATATTCGATTTCTTGTATGGATTATGTATGGGCTTAATTGCTTTCAAATAATAAACCGCTTCAAAAGAAATTTTTTTTTTGCTATTCCAATTGTTAGAGCTGCTCCTTAAAGTTTGTCAATTAATTTTTCACTTAAACTCAGCTAGTGAAATTAAAATTTTATAAATACCAAGAAGTTTTTGTCAAGACATTTTATTGAACAAATTATGAATAATTTTTTCCTCAGATTCCTATTCATGAACTCAGCCTAAAGGCATCTATTGCTCTGGCTGCAATCTTGACTGCAATATAGAAATAATTCTATAGAAATATTATTTGCATTAAATGAATACAAATTTACTAAGAAAAATGTAACAACGTTAATAGTTAATAATAATTAATAATGTAGTTCTTAGGAACTCAACATTATTTGACACAACTTCAACTGCTCATGGCTACACCTTTTGGTAAAATTGTGTATGCCCAGTTCTTAAGATCTACGAGGCTTAGGCTTAGGACATACCTTAGGAACAACTACAAATATTTACAAATGTTGTAATTCCATGCTCAAGTTTTAAGTTCTAGCAAAGATTTTCTCTAAATAGTGACATGTGTTACTAAAGACGCTCTTTAATTTTAAATATTTGAGTACCATATGAAGTAACACCATGTTTCTTGATGACTTTAAGGAAACAAGTAAATATTTTGCCTTGGACGGCGGGTACAAAAACCAATATTTCGAAAAAGCCACCTAAAAGAGTAAAAATTTTGGTTTTAAGGAAAACTAAGGGTTCCTTGCTTCCTTGTTCACCTACACCAACGCCTTACATGTTATCTTTTTATATTTAGGGTATTCACGCTTTGTGTTGACTTGAGGACTTGAGGACTAAGTCAACAGGCCAAAGCGTGAATCCCTCCTGTTGACTATATGAGTTGACTTGTTGACTTTTCTTCTTCTTCCTGTTTTTGTTTACATTTGTAAATTGGTACAAATTGGATTAAAATTCAAAAGGTTGAATTAAAAATGCCAAGTCGAATAGTAAAATCAGTACCTGCAGAATCTGTGGCTGAAGTAGCTATAGATTACTCAGAATTTTATTATTTTATTGCTGCAAAAACGAAAAAATTGTAGAAAAACCGAATTTTCTCATCCCTAGGTCAATTGACTGGCGCCAGAACGTGCTTATTTCCTTCAGCGAAAACCGATTTGTTTAAATGCTGATGGCAACTACCCAACAGTCCCAGCATATATTAAGCGTAGTACAGCCCCAGCATTTTCCAATTCGCATCTATTTTTACTCTTTTACTTGCGTTAACTCCAACAACAAGTATTTATGTCTAATTCACTTAATTTCGCATAAAAAAGCCACAACCTTTTTTACTTGCGCTAGTACAATTTGATTATTTTAAATTTGGCGCTCTTCTTTTTTTAGCGAGTATAAGGTAACTCGTTGCTTTTCATATCATGAAATGGCTAAAAAATGACAAATGCGAGCAGTGCTGAAAAGGCAGCGAATTACAAAATTGTGCAACACTTTCTCAAAAAGTCAACAGCGAAAAGTAGACTAGGGTCTGGGTTGAGGAAAATTTGAGTTATGAGTTGAAACAAAGGGTTGTATTTTGGCATACATTTTGTTTTTGTAAAAGTCCTCAAGTCCTCAAGTCAACACAAAGCGTGAATACCCTAATTGTTAATTTTAATTATGTGTAAATTGTATTCATAGTTCATTTTGTGAGCAAAAACACGCCATCTTGCGGCCACACACAACAAACACATAAATGATGACGTCGACATCAAAAATCTTTTCGTATAATAGTTAGCTTATCGCAATACTTCGAAAAAGCCACCTTAAAAAAGCAATAAATTTTGTATAACGAAAACTAGGGGTTTCGCCACCTGCTTCCTTGCTCACCAATCCAAACACCAGGTTTTTTTTACATTTCGTTAAGTTTAAGTATGTCTACATTATTCAATTCAATTTCAATTTTATTCACTAAATCTAAGACATTATGAATACATGTGGAGTTTAATTTTTAAATACAGAGTTCAGGCTAAATTAGTTACCTTTTCTACTGTGAAATTAAATTATAATGAATATATATAAATTGCAAAAAAACCCATGATTATGATGGACTTATATCTAGGACTTATTCTATGACTAAACTAGGTATTTAATAATAAATTATTAATATGCGTAAACTCGGAATATGTACATATGTCTACATAATATTTATGTTACTTATTTTGATGAAAAACACGCCATCTTGCGGCTACACATAACAAATAAATAAATGATGACGGCGACGATGGCAATATCAAAAATCTTTTCGTATAATAGTTACCTTTTCCCAATACTTCAAAAAAAAAGTAACCTTAAAAGAACACAAGATTTTTTTTTACGAAAACTTGGGGTTCCGCCACCTGCTTCCTTGCTCACCAACCATAATGTCAATTTTTTTCAAATATTATATTCGCATTTTGTTAACTTTATTTACGTATAAATTATATTTATAGTAGATATTCTGATCAAAAACACGCCATCTTGCGGCTACACATAAATGATGACGAGGACGATGACAACGTCAAAAATCTTTTTATATATTATCTCTAAAACTATTTCTGTAAATCCATATTTATTCCCTCTCTTCTTTTGCATAGTTTCGTTTAGCTTATTTGTTATTTAAAAACTTAATTGGCTCTGCCTTAAATTTGTCACCATACAAAACTCCTGCAGCGACAAATTTTTCATTTATGCATGGAACCCTTTTTATTCCAAACTCGTCATCTTTGCATTTTAATGACTCGTTGTTGTTGCTGTTGTTCGAGTTGTAAGAAATACACACACACACACTCAAACACACGCACAAATAAATGTCAAATGAGCCACGGTTTTGATTTATAGGCCTGCATATTTTTGCATATAAAAAAACTTTCAGGCTGTCGAATTTATTTTTGTTTTTATTTTTTATATATATATTTTTTATTTCTTTTTTTGAGAAAACCGGCGACAACTTCTTCACTTTTGGGCTGTCGTAAGCCCCACTTGGGTCAAAGTTTTCTCTCTACCTAAACGCATAATTTGCATTTCATGTGAAGGAACCAACCAAAACGAAACGAAAGTCATTTGCTGACAATGTCGTCGACGTATCCGTTGTATAAGATACACAACAACAACAACAACAACAAATATAACAAATACAACAACAAAATTGATAAAGCTCGTTGCTTTTATTTTTTTTGGCTTGGTTCTGAGCTTTGTCAAATGATTCAATTTCGTCGTTGACTTGAAATGCATTTCGAAACCGCAATCAAAAAAGCAAAACAAAAAAAAACATTTCAATTTTTTCTTGTTAAAAAATTTGTTGTATTTTTTTGGTGAACTTTTTTTTTTCAGTCTTTCTTTCATTTGATATTTTTTTATTTATTTTTTTTTTGGGTGTGTTTGAAATGCAAGCGGCAAAGTTTTGTTCTGAGTCCATATCAAAAGTCAAATATATGCAAAGTCTGCGCCTCAAACCAAACCCCACAAGTCCCTCAGCCCATTCCCTGAGGCTGCCACACTTTTTACATACACATGTCGGCTTTTAGCTGCGTTTTTCCCCTCTTTGATTTTTTATTTTTATTTTTTTTGTGTGTATTTATTTTATGTTTTTAGGAAGGCGCAGTTGGTTATACTTGCTGGACTTTATTAGTCATGATGTTGCAGCCTTAAGAACGTAGCTCAAGGCGTGACGCGCCCCCTCCCAGAACACAGACAGACAGTAAGTAAATAAGTTGTTTTTCAGTAGGCTAATGGCGTTGCTGATAGTGCTGTGTATTAATTTAAAAAAAAAAATAATAATTTTTTAAACAAATTTTGGATAATTGAAAAATTTCAATTACTCAATTACTTTAGAAAATAAAGCTCATACAGCAGTAATGTGCAGCCACTAACGACAGCCACTCTCTTAAATGCTCTCTTTCTTATCATGTCTTGACAGTGCCAGGAATAAAAAGAGAGTCATTGGAATTTTTTTCATTAAACATTGCCAGCATTCAAGAGAGCCTAAGTGAGTCTATGGCTTAACCTAAAGTGTGAACAACTGCCTTGTGCAAATATTAAACCAGCAATTAGGGTGTTCACTTCATTGTGCAGCAACGATGCAGCTATACAGAAGTATCGGACTAGCATGAGCAACCCTAGCAACGATGCAATAATGCAAAAGTGTCCGACTAAATAAAATAAAAAAATAAATAAAATTAAAAAATATGACTATGTTAAATTGGCAGATTTTGGTGCTTTTAACCTGCCAAGTGCCCTACTTTTTATAGTCAAGCATCTAGCAGGTCTGAGTCGGACCTAACTCGTACTGCAATCGCGTGGCATCCCCAAGCACAAAGAAGACGCAGAGGCACGCTAGCTCACACATGGCGGAGAACAGGTTGACCTGGAATTGGAAGGTACCAAATAAAACAAATGTCTGGCGATTGCCAACATTGGAAATTTATTTGTAACGGCCCGCTAGTCCTTGTAGGACTTATAGGACCATATATATATATATCTAGCAGGTCGGGCAGAAATTAAGAATTTTTTCTAGCTGCTGTTGGGCACTTTGCATAACTGCCTTTCTGCGCGATAAAGTGATCACCCTAAATATTCAACAGATGTTTAGACTGCTTCAGGCTCTCTAAATACTGCAGACGCTGGCCGTTGATTGTCAGAAATAAAACATATTGGCATCATAAAAATACTTAATTTTACGATTATGTGAGGTACCAAAAATTAGCGAAAAGTTCTTTCGAATTTAATATTGTTGCCATGAGTTACATTTTTTTCTTTTAAAAATATATATTAAAAAATTCATTTTTAAATTTTTCTGAATCCCAGACAAATTCTATTCTTTTTGAAAAATTTTTTCAAAACAATTTGAGTTTTACAAAGCTTTTTCGACGACCACTAGATGGCGTAAGCAAATTATTGTCCCTAGATGGCGCTAGCAAGTTGTTGCATATTTGTGTTCACAAGAATTTCAATGCAATTTGAATATAATT
This sequence comes from Chymomyza fuscimana, assembly GCA_949987675.1. Taxonomy (NCBI): domain Eukaryota; kingdom Metazoa; phylum Arthropoda; class Insecta; order Diptera; family Drosophilidae; genus Chymomyza; species Chymomyza fuscimana. Next base: position 102,505,915 of record OX465089.1, read on the forward strand.
AAATTAAAAATTTTATAAAATCAAATTGAAGAACACATGGCCCGCAATACTGGCAAGCATATCCATAACTGCTTGTTACAGGATAATATTTTCTGTCGAAACACCACACACTGTGACAATAAATATAAATTAAAAATTAAAATAAAATTTTTGTCAAATGTTGTGCGTGCTCCTGTCACAATATGAAAAGTAAATGACATCAAACAAACATAATTCCCTGTGACGATCTGTTATAGCTCAATGGATGTTGCGCTGTACTATGCCGCGACATAAAGAAATCTTATTCTTCATCTAAAATTTTAGTCCTTAAAATGTATTCTAAGAAAACTAATACTAATAGTTTTTGCTGCTTCTTAGTAGATAAGCAAACATATTAGAGCCCCGCTGCAAGCAAAGTTTTGTGCCACATATTGAGCATCTACTGTACTCGAAGAAGGGAAAAAACCTACAATAAACACATATTATTAAAAAGCACTTCGTCATTTAAGTAATTCTGTATTTTTTTTTTTTTTTTGTTAGCCTTGCCCAAAATGATGTTTAACGTATAAAGAGTAGGTCTAGGTCTCGCAGCCCAAAACCAAAATTGCAAAGAAAAAAAAATAAGTAAAAATATACTATGTACCTACCTACATATATACAAATCATACAACATTATATACACAGTATACTACATGAATCGTACAACAACAAAAAAAAAAAAATTTCTGGCCGCATTTTATTTCAATTTGTATTTTTTGCGTGTGCGTCTTGACAATATATATTTTATTTTTATTTTGCTGTCTTACATTAATATTTGTTTTACTACACAGTGCGTATGCGTAATGTATTTAAGCATAGTATACTTAATATTTTTATTTTGTGAATAATGTGAATCGAAAGAAAGAGATGAGACAGTTAAAATTACCCTGCACTCAAATTGCGTGCCAGAAATTTGATTGATGAGCTGTGAGCTGTGAGCTGTGATCTCTTTGAGACCATTGTTCCGAGAGACAAAAGATATTGCAGTTGCCAGAAAAAAAAAATTTTAATTTTAATAATACAAAAAAAAAAAAAAAATGCATTGCCTGCAAGCAACTAAATACAAAATTCAAATAAAATGGCGATAAAAATCGTACAAAAATATAAGATAGAAGCAGATGCTATGGCTCAGAGCCTGCTCCATAGCAACAACAACAACAACAACAACAGCAGCTGCAATAACAAGATACAAAAAAGTGCCGCCAATTGGAATCTAATTTAAAATTAGTGCTTAAAGGATTGAAATAAATTTAGGCAATTTCAAGACTGACATGCGGCTGATGTTGTTTTTTTTTTTTTTTTACCTTTTTTGACCATTTTTGCCTTTGAGCCAAGCTCATTGAAAATGCGTCGAGACGGTTCCGGTTGGCAATAGCAGGTGGCTTGATGTCTTGGCCAAGATAGCACTTTTTGGCCAAAAGTGCAACTAACGCGTCTTGTTAGTTAGTTAGTTTGTGGCTTAAGGCCAAGCCGGCTGTTATATTTGACAAAGTATTTGTTAGTTTGGCTTCTGAGGCTTCTTTCTGGCGTTTGGCAGCAGTTGTCTCCTCGAGATAAGAAACTTGGCGCATTCTAAGCCATAAAACTTGACTAAGCAATTAAAAACTATATACATGTAGTAGCTACAATTTATAGTAAAAGCAACAAAGACACGCTAGTAGACATCCAAATTACAGACAATTAACTTTTTTGCGACAACAATTTCAAAAAAAAAAAAAAAAAAAAAAGAGTTACAAACGTATTGTACAATAAGCCGGACTTGAGCAGAGAACAACGAAAAAAAAAAAAAAAACAGGCAACAAAGTAAGACGATAAACCCAGCATAAAGTGTAGAGAACAGCAACAGAACTTAACAGATACAGATACAGATACTAGATCTTAATTACACACATGCGGAAATTAAAAATAAAAGTTGCGTCCAAGGAACGTGACGAAGTTTGGATACGCTTTAAAATCGAACACATCAGCTATTTTCATTGTGGAAGCTTTTGTTTATGGAATTATCTCGATTTTAGAATCAAAAATCTTTTTAAGAAAAATTTGCGAATTTCTGACGTGACAAAGTTTAGATACTCTTTAAAAACGATATTATCAGCTGATTTCATTGTGGAAGCTATTTTTTGTTTTAGTAATATTTAGATTTTTCAATAAAATCCTTGAGAAAAATTAAATTTGCGTTCAAGGAAAATTTGAGACTTGACGAAGTTTAGATGCTCTTTAAAATCGATGACAACAGCTATTTTCATTGTGGGAGCTATTGTTTATGAAATTTTCTCGATTTTTGAATAAAAAAACTTATTAGGAAAGAAGTACGAATTTTTGAGGTGACGAAGTTTAGATACTCTTTAAAATCTATAAAATCAGCTGATTTTGTTTTTATAAATATATTGATTTAAAAAAAAAAAAAAACCTTGAGAAAAATAAAAATTGCGACAAGAAAAACTTACGACTTCACGAAGTTTAGATACTCTTTAAAATCTATAATATCAGATGATTTCATTGTGGAAGCTGTTTTATAAATATTTCGATATTTTAATAAAAACCGCGGTCAAGGAAAACTTACAACTTGATGAAATATAGATACTCTATAAAATCGATGACATCAGTCACTATTTTTATTAGCTTCTTCAATGATTTTTTTATGATTTTTTAAGTCAAAACCTTGTAAGGAAAGAAGTGTAAATTCAAGTTTAGAAACTCTTTAAAATCGTAGTAATAGTTCGTAGGTAGAGTCAAATTACTTACATTTTAAAAAAATACATCTTTTGCCATATTCACTGGCTACTAAAACAGTGTACAGTGAACGAAAACTTTAAAAAAATGAGTGAAAATAATTTTTAAAATTTCAGAGAGCAATAAAGAAGAGTGCATTACAACAATACACTACCATATTTAAGGCAGCAAGCATTAGTGAGATCAAATAATGGCTCTCTTTCACTTTTCCTACTACTCTCATTAAAATTTCACTAAACTCACAAATTCATTTGGTTTACACAGTTTAGAAAGAGACCACATTTGTGTGCACTGAGAGCGTATGCTGTAAAATTGTACTCTCTCTCTCTTTGGCTTGCAATGCAGCACTGTACAGTAATGTACACTTTACACAATTTTTGTAGTTGGAAGTTTAATCTCAGGAACAAAAAAAATTATTGTTTTCGAATTTTGCTAAATTTATAAAAAATGTACAACAAATTTGAATACAGCATACTACTGTGCAGTACAGTGAATTGATTTAGAAATGAATGCCGTCATACAGAACTATAGTGCTTAGCTTCACAAAAAATATCGTCATCATTGTTTCAAAGCATTTCAGTTCAAGACGGAATTTTTGCGCTGATTATTCTAAAACTCTTGCTTCAGAGAACGTCTCTAATCGCGACTAGAGGGTCTAGCCGTATAAATTACAGAAATGCCCCAAAGATTTGCAAAAAGTCATAATGCGGATTTATAGTCAAAAAAAATAATCAGTTTTTCAACTTTTCAGTTTACGGCCTAAATAAAAAAAAACGTGTTTTTCACTTTTTAGTCAGAAGTACTTGTTGTAACTAGTACTTTAGCTTGTCAAACTCAAACAGATTTCATTACCAAGTTTTACGTTTTGGTCGCATTAAAAAACACAAAACAAAAAAAACACGAGTTCCATAAATTAGTGGTGAAAAATTTAAGCCAACTTCCGTGGGTTGCCTGTGAAATTCTACACTACATTTAAAACCAACTAAGTTAGTCGCAAAAAATACAAACAAAAAAAAAAACGAAAACATTTTAAATTATGACAAGCGGTAGGAAACATAAATGCAAAAATATAATAAAACACAATACAAAGAAAAAGAGCAAAAAAAAAAAACTTGACTCTGGCGCATCATTAAAAGTCAAAAGCTCTATAAGAGGAGACCCAACTGACTATAACTTGGAAAAAAAAAAACTAATTAATTCAGTCTAAACAGGCAGCAAAGCAAGCAAAATGATAATAATGATAATGATGTTTTGTTTGCCTCTCTATAGAGTATCGAGCTCTTCTATACATACCTACTATATGAATATGATGATCTACACGCGTTTTGCCGGTGAGAGGTTGCCCAAGCGTACCCAGTAACAACAACTAAAACAACAAAAAACAACACTATGCGTAATTCACGCATGGCAGCCGTCCAGTTCTATATAGTATATGGTAGCTTTTATTTCACCTTTTTTTTTAGCCATTCCTTTTGGCCAGGTTAAGATATAAAACGCAAACCAAAAAGTGAACGATTCAAGCGACGCGTTTTGCGCGCGTTTTTCGTGCGTGTCTTGAGCGTTTTTGCATTGTTCTTGCGTTTTTGCGTACTCGCCCAAAGTCTTTTGGGTCTATGGCTAGCCATATTTTATTTTCTAAAGCTGTTGGTAAAAAAAAACCAAGTTTCCCACAACATCATAGTTTTACTTTAGATCTTCAACAACACTGAAATCAGATACTTTATTTAAGCTCGTTTTGCAGTTTTATAAAAATCATTTAAGTTACGACACATTTGGCCCAATTTTTAGACATACGTATACTTCATATCGAGTATCAAAGCCAAACACCTACACACAAATAGACGCTGCCCCCCACCCACACACCTAGATCTTAAGTAACGCAGCTGATATCTTCAGACTTAAACCCCAAAACTTTTGATGCCATACGTCAGATTAGCGTCCAACACGCTGCTAATTGAATTGCTATGACAAAATAATTTGACAACAAAATTGTTTGAGTTAATATTTGCATACAATATTATTTCCAAAATATATAAAAAAATAGAAATTTTATGTTTTGCGTAATTAACGCCTTGCCAATTTACCGAGTTCAACAAAACAAAAAAAAAAAAAAAGCAATCATTGTTAACCTAGTTTTAACACACAAACAATAATTATCTGGGCACTTTTATTGTTTGGCATTGTGGGCGCTGAATTATTGAATGACTCTTAAACTGAAAACTATTTGAAATTTCATTTAATTTGTGCTCACTTTTCAAACATTTACATTAATTTGCATAATTTGATTGAATAATTTCATAAATTATGATGACTACTGTCAGCGAGAGAGAGAGTGTGTGTTAAAGAAAGGCAAACAGAGAGTGTAAAAGAAAGGCAAAGAGAACGCGCGCTTTCTTCGTACACTTGAGCATAGTCAGTTGGCAGAGTGTGAGAGCATGCAGTAGCTTGTAATGTGCTTTTGTCTTGCTCTAGAACACGGTCAGGATGGCCGAGTGGTCTAAGGCGCTGCGTTCAGGTCGCAGTCTACTCTGTAGGCGTGGGTTCGAATCCCACTTCTGACAAATGTTTTAAACATTATTATTATTTTTTTTTAATCATATATATGTTTATTATAACATTGTTTTACAAATTGCAAATAAAAAGTTTTTTCTTTTATATATAAATTTTATGTTAAGTTTTATAACATCATGCATATTAGATACATATATAAATTTTTTTAGATATATAAAAATTTTATGTTAAGTTTTATATCATCATGCATATTAGATACATATATAAATTTTTTTAGATACATGTGTAGTTATTTTTTTTATTTATTTTTAAAACATTGCTTCAAACTAACATTTTTGTGCCATTACAGCTTTTTATTTGTTCAGATAATATTAGATTAATATGATAAATACTGTAATGTGAAATCTGTTTATTTAAATTTAGGTTATTTATCAAATGATCGATAGACTTTTATTTAACAAGTCATATCTCGAAAACGAATAAAGAAATGTAGATACTTTCTTAGCAAGGAATAAAAAGTATTTATCTCCAGTTAAGCAGGCTGGATTGGCGATTAATAATTTGAAAACTGCGGTTCATAAAATGTATGTATTTTTGATTATTTGCATTATAGAATTAAAAAAAAAAAAAAAAAAAAGTATCGAACTAAAAAAAAATCAATTTAAAACAAATAGTTGTTTAAAATAAATACATACATTTTGAATTTCAGATTTAGATAAAAAAAAAATTTTTTAAACCTATTTTTTATATCTAAAAAAAATGTCAAAATTTATATAATTTTTCTAAAGTAATGCCAAAAATGCAACAAGGTCCTTTAATTCTGGCTTAAATATTTTTAAAGATTCGTGTTAGTTTTTAGTGAGTTGTAATTACGCATACACTATATGATGCCATGTTCTTTGGCTGGAGATGGTAAACTCAGAGAATGGAGTCTTTTTTATAAGCTCTCCCTGACAGCATACCCCTGTTTAGGCTTTCAAAATTTCTTATAACGACTAGTTACAATCGAATTTCGAAATACTGCACATACACGAGCGACTTTCCTAGTTTCCAGCTACCCTTCCGAGTTACTCCACCTTCGTTTAAGCCAAACATTTAGGCAAACAAAAGACTTAGACAACAAACTCGATACATTTAAGATTTCGTTCAAGTGTAGTTTATTGAAAAATCAGCAAAAATAACAAAATTCTCAAAAGAAAAGCTCATTTGGAACAGCTTAAAAGCCAAATTGTATTTGGCAACTTTAAATAAACCAAACAAGCTGCATATCAAGAAAATTTAATAAATCACTGTTGATTGCCGCATTGTTATTTTAATTTAAAAATAAACAAAATAACAATAGAAAAATAATAATAGTTGAACAAAAACCAAAGCCGGCTGTATAATTTTTTTTCTCTTTTTTTTTTACTTTTGTTTTTCTATGCTAGACTTTCAAGCAGAAAATCTTTTTTTTGGCCTATTGTTGGTTCGTTGAGCACAAAACAAAAAAAAAAAGAACGCCATATATGAAGTCTGTTTAAAAAAAAATATACTTATATATAAAAAATAAAAAAAAGCCGCAGCACATGTTGGCTTAAATAAACACAAAAACTTAATTTGCCATGGCAAGAATAATACATATAGAGTCCATGTATAGTCTATATATTGTACGTGCACGTCTATGTATGTGTAATAATCAACATAATCATCATTATTATGCTTGTTATTACTGCCGGCCAAGCCAAGAGCAACGTAATTATAAAAGAAAATAGCAAAAGAAATAGTAGAATATAATAATAATAAAATTAAAAAGCTGAGCAATTTCAGGCTGTATTATGCAGTGTGTGTATGTGTGTGTTTGTGAAAAAAGGGAAAGAAACACATTGAAAGCTTTGATGCAGGATGACGAAAAGTGTATACACTGTAATTGATAAAAGAATTTCTCAAGCCAAATAAACGTTTGACTTAAAAGGTTTATACTTTTAAGAAAACCTATTGAGCCTCAAGTTTAGATTCAGGATGACGAAAAATGTATACTCTCTAGTTAATAAAAGAATTTCTCATCTTTTTTATTCAAAAAAATTACGTTTTACGGTTCCTTAACTTTTAGATAAGTCTAACGGCGTAAGCTGATTAATGAAAGCCTTTAAAAAATAAATATTTCTAAGATGGAGTTTTTGTTATTACTAAGCTATACATTTTCCATAGAACGTCTTGCTTTCTTGAAGACTTGGGCTTAATGACGTAATCCGACTGCAAAAAAAAAACCGATAATACAAAATGAAATGGAACTGTTGATGATATGAAATTTATTCCTAGAAAGACATAACAGTGTCTTGACTTGAGACAGTGTCTTCCCTCTCCAGAGTCAATGGAACAACGGCGTGCAAAGATTTGCAAACTCAAAAACTAAAGAGGAAATGAAAACAATCTTCAAGTATTTGAACGTAAGTTTCTGCGAAAAATCTTTGGAGAAATACAAGAAAACGGAATATGGCGACAACGATAACATTCATTAAAACAAACCGATTACGATGGGCTGGCCACCTTATTAGAGCAAACGATAGCTATCCTCCAAAACGAATAATGCTTGGACAGTGTACAGGTAAACGAAGAAGAGAAGGACCGAAGTTGAGATGCTTGGATGGGGTCGATCAAGATGCGGAGGATTTAGGACTGAGATGTAGGAGTACACAAGCCCCAGATCGCAATGAATGGAGGTGAAAACTACAACAGGTTAAGACCCGACCGAAAACTAAAGAAGACACAGTGGTAGGTACAAAAATTAACTAGTCAAACGATGAATGCCAGAAGACAGTCTGAAGAAAAAATAGGGACTCACCCGTTTCAACTTTTGTGAGCACTATGATCAAATCGATTTTTTTCACCTGCTTTCTCTTAAATTCGTCAAATAATTGTTTAAGCAAACAGTAATTTTAACTTAAACGTATCGATTTAAAAGTATCGATTTATTTTTCTAAACAACCTCTAAAATTTTAGCTTTCCAGTGATTTGGAAACTCTTTTATTGTATTTAACATAACTCTGATATATATAAGCGCAATAGATAACTTTCAAATCACTGGCACCAATTATTCTAGACTTCTAAAAGTAAGAACCCGAACTGTTCCGATCAGTTTCGTGTAGAGAAAAGTCGGGCCTGTTGGTAACTATCGGCTAAAGAAATTTCCATTTTGCATGCATGACTATAAGTCAGATAAATAAATTTTCGAGAACTTTGGGCCCGCTGGAAATGCTCTCGATCCACTACTTTCAATTTAGAGCAGCTCTCATCACTTGCAGTGTATGCTAACCAAGATGTGGAGAGAACGCGCTCTGGCAAAAAATTAAGTGTCTTCTGTGACGCAGCAAAAAAAAAAAAAAAAAAATAGTGTTGTAAAAACCCAAAGACCCGCCGCATTGTAAAAAAAAATAATATTATAGTACTACCAATACAGAGTTTAGCCTGCAAGTCGGCAAAATACACGCACATGGCTTCAGACCTGGGTTCTCTAGCTTTGGTTCTGGCTTTCGACTATGGCCGTTTCTATGGCTATGTTTTGGCAACACGTTTTGCGGCCAACAGTTGTAGTAAAGAGTGGCGGGGGGAGCAGCGGGTACAAAAAGAAACATGGTAATAATAATGTGTGAAAGAGTCGCCGCCTCAGTTATTGTTGTTGTTGTTGGTATTGTTATTGTTGTTTTGTAAATTCAGTTTTATTACGCATCAGCATTTAACCTTGAACGCTGGGGTCAATGAACGTTTTGGCCAAAAATTCTAACTATATATATATATATATGTATATATATATATAGCTAAATATAGTATATATGTATTTCTAGCTACTACCATAACAAAAGCTGCTAGAAATTATAATAGTTAGTGTGCAAGAGTGACTGGTTTGTTAGTTTTTCTCAAATTTAATAGTCATACACGGCGTATGCGTTATGTATATGATATATGAATACTATTTATTATATGCCGAGCATGACGCTGCTGCTGCTTCCACTTCTTTATTACAAAGAAAGTCCATTTACGCAAATCTTTCAAGTCTTCCGCCTAACCCTGACCTTGACACTATGATTGATGTTTTTCTTTTTTTTTATAACTAACTAAGCAAGCCTAATGCATTAAAATCAACTTAACAACACTAACAAAAGTACAAAAAAAAAAAACAAAAAAATTTTAATTAAAATTTTAACGGTAAATTGGCAACGCTATAAAGTGCGCATAAAAAATAAATAAAAAAAATAAAACAAATATTTGCGCAAAATCTTTTTTTTTTCTGTGTGTGTGTGTTTTTTTAACTTCGGTTTTGACCTTTACCTTAGTTAAAAAATAATAATAATAACAAAAAAAAAACAACCCGCAGTTTATTATGTAATTTGATATACTATGTGCGTACAACAAAAAGCCAAGTCCAGCCTTACACGTGTTGATTATTTTATTCATGTTATAAGAAAATAAAATGTTATTCATGCCAAAAAGCAAACAAAAAAAAAAATTGCAAATAATGAAGGCAAAACCAAAAAGCCAAAACAACAACAACAACAGCGCCTTTTAATGTCAATACAATACTTACACTATATACATATGCATACATACATATGTACTGCTGAAGTCTATGTACAGCCCCAAAAAAAAAAAAAAAAAAAAAAAACTCAAACAAAAAGCCAAGTGAAGTACACAAGTGTATAAAATTCAAGTACACGGCGCGTATTTTTTCGTCAATGCGTTCCGAATTCGAAAGAAACAAAAAAAATTAAATAAAATAAAAAATGTTCAAAAATAAAGTCAAAAAACAAAATCAAAAATAATTGCGAATACATGGTACGTCGCATGTTTCCTCGTCCGGCGGCGGCGTCAGCGTCGTCTACTACTCAAGGGGCGCATTTGAAATTCACAGTCTGTGCAAAAAAAATAATGCCAAAAAAATAAATCGTACATAAAAAATAAGCGTGACTTTTGCCGCATACAATATAAAATATCAGAAAGCAGTAAAAAAAAAGAAATTTTTTGGAAAACTTGATTTCTGTGCAAAATATCGTTAGAAAGATATAAGATCTAGAAGCTAGAGTTTTGAATACCATAATCATAGTGTGTGTAAGTTTTTTTTGTTCTCATTCTCCATAAGATGGGCGGCTAAGTAGTATTGAGGTTTCTCAATACCAAAATCATAATGTAACAGAGCTGAAGCAGAAATCTATTTTTCTCGAAATCCAATTCTCGTTGATTCCTTTTGTTTAGATTGCAAAAATCTTGTAATTTTTATAGAGATTTGTTTTGATTAAAAAAACTTGCTAGTTATTTAAAAAGAATTTTAAATTTCTGCGTTAAATGCTTCTCTACATGGCTTTACTTTTAAAATTAAAGCCACCAAAAAGCATTTTAAGAACCATTATTCACTGCCTTGCGATTTTAAAATGCAAACAAATTAATTTCACCATTCACAAAGTTGATGACATCCACAGAGTAGCCATTCAAACTTATGTATTGGGCGGCAAAAATATTAAAATATATTTTACAGAAATTAAAAGTGAAAAGAGGCAAAAAATGCTAAAAATTATCGTCTTGCATTAGTGTTGAAAAACATTTGAATGAATGAGTGTCTTAATGTAGTAAACAACTCATTGCTGCCATTCTCAGCGAAGCGTATTCAAAAGCAACTCTGCACGAAACCTACTCAGAACGTTACTAGGGGTGATTAACACTTTTGTGGTACGGGCAAGAAAGGCATGCCCAAGCGAATTGTTATATTCTAGTTGGGAAGCGACTAGTTTTATTCCATACGCAATTGCACTAGTTTGCTACCAGTGGAACATCATACCCAAAAATTCTAGCTGTCAGCCTGTGACAGCCTCATGTTAAACATACTAGTTAGCCAGTATGCAGGTAACCAGTTTTTCTGCAGGAAGGTTATGCTTTTTTAAAACGATTTGCAATTAAACCGAAGTCAAAGTTCCTGTGGCACCCTTGTAGGTAAGTTTATGGAAAGTCTAATCCATAAAGTATATTTGGAAAACGTTGAATTACAAATTAACAGGTTTTACTCTTTACCATGAACGTATTCTACGTCACTAGGACAGATTGGCGAAGAGCCTTATACACTACAATTCCATAAGAAGACTAAACAGGAGGAACTTTTGAGACGTTTGCGTTTACCATTGCAGATGGAGTGCCCTGACTAGGAGTTCTATAAGACATTCAGTTATCTGTTCTGTGCAGTCTTCTGCCTCATAAAGGTAAATATGAATTTTAGCGACAATTCTTGTTTTAGGGTTAAAGTTTGGCCAGAAGATGACAATTTGTGCCCACTGTGCAGTGTTTGTACTTGAAGCCTCCAGCCCACAGTGGGAGAAACGGTCGATTTAGCGGAACGAAATTAATACCGTCTAAAATAAATAATAAAAATATATTCAAAAGAATATTTTTCCAGAAATAGCAAAGGTAAAAGGAAAAATAGGGGAGCTTTTTTTTTAAATTAATGTTTTTTTTTAAACTTGATTTATTTAATTTTTTTTTTTTTTAGGTATATGTTGAAAAAAGTAAGTAAAATTAATGATATTTTTTTTAATTTGATTTTTTTTTTTTTTTTTAAATTAATGATTTTTTTTTAAACTTGATTTTTTCAATTTTTTTTTTTTATAAGGTATATGTCGAAAAAAAGTATTTGAAAAAAGGAGTTGAAAATAAATAATAAGAATATATTGAAAAGAATATTTTTCCCGAAATAGCAAAGGTAAAAGGAAAAATAGGGGAACTTTTTTTTTTAAATTAATGATTTTTTTTTAACTTGATTTTTTAAATAATTTTTTTTTTTTTAAAGTATATCCCCAAAAAAAGTATTTGCAACCATCACCTTAGTCAAGGTCACATTGTTCACCAAATACGACGTAGATTCTGTTGCTATCTTTTTATTTTTTCCGTCATTTTACGGAAATCTCTCTAAAAATTGATAATTTCCTTTAACTCGTCTTTAAACCATTTATTTTTATCAAAAGGAGTTGAAAAACCAAACGACTGTTTATTTCAGGGTTTTTCTGGGCATGCCATATTTGGCAATTTTTACAATTGAAAAAGTGTTTTTTCCCACTGTGCAGTCTGGCGAAAGAGTTGAGGGAGCTGCGGCTTACTATCTACAAGCGCATCATTTGCTTTTTTTCAAATTTTGATTTTAATACTAAAAAGTATCGAAATGGAGCATATTCGATTGTTCTTTATGCTCATTCTTAACTTCAATCTTTAGTTTTATATTCGCTGAAAATTAAAGAGTTTATTATCTTTAATAAAATAAAAATTTTAAACTTAATTGTAGTCTACTAAAGAGTTTCACAAACTTTGGTCGTTTTCGTCTATGTTTTAGCTGAGTAGTCTCAAAAACAGTGTGACCAGCTCCATTTGTCACTTCTAAATAAAACATTTTAAAAACACTTTCCACCCACACCAGAAACACACAAACTTTATATTTTTTTTTGGTACGTTTGTTTGCAACTCAATTAGCCCAATTTTTTTGCATTATCTTTGTGCGCTCATTACTTTAGTGTGTTAATTTTTTTTATTTTTTATTTGTTCAATTTAAACAATAAATATATTCGTACCCGGCTAACCTTGTAACATTTTTTCGATAACTGTTTTTGTTGTTGTTTTGTTTTTTTGTTTTTTTTTTTTCTAAACAAATAGCCACAAAACCCGCAAGTGCGTGTTTTTTAACTTATTTTTATTTTTTTTTGTATTAACGCTTATTTGTTTAGCTTGAAACATTGCCATTTTTTATGGCTAAATAAAAAACCTTCATTAATAATAATAAAAAAAAAATTGTCTATAAGGAAAAAACAAAAACAAAAATACAACACCCACAGCATAATGTTAAAATTCATCAAGTTTATTTATTTTTTTATTTTTTACGCATTTTTTTTTTTTGGGTTTTTGGAAGAAATGTGACTTGAGAGTGACGCCGTTAGGTAGCCTTCAGTCTTCAGGCTGGCCACAAAAATGGCTTGCGGTTAAATGTGTGGCACATTTTTGAGCCAACTTTTACTTCATATGTCTATATATAATCATGTTCATAAACACGCAGCCAAGTGAAGTGTAGCAAACAATTAAAAAAAAAAAAAAAAAATCATCATAATTGCATTGCAGCACGCCCACCATATGAAAGCCTATCTACAGATCCATAGCTCTGAAGCTGCTCTCTTGAAGCCCCCAACTATTAGTAGATGTAGCTACTTTCTTTTTGAAAAATAAAAATGAAAGAAAAAACTATGGCTTAAAAGTGAGTTAACTGCCTGAACTACTTGAGAGCCCGAGGCGTGGGCTTTGAAAATTATCACAGGGCCATTTCGCATGAATTAAGTGTAATTTGGAGATAATTTTTTATTGGAAAATCAATTTTGGCAACTCATTATAATTTCACAATACGATAATTGAGTGATTACTCTGCAAACATTCGATAATTTGGAGCGTTTTATAAGATTGACTAAGCAGTTGGTGCGGCTTGGCTTAGATTAGGTCGGCTTTAGGGCTGTCATGCTGTTATGCTTGTGTCATGAACTGGTTCAATTTTTGTATGGCAGCTATATGAAATAGTGCAGCAATTTTTATCTAACTTTATATAAATGTTTAGTCTAAGACTAAATACAATTGACATAAATTAGAACGCAATATTTTAAAAAATAAACAAAATACATGTTTTTATAATTTATTTGTTTTATATTAGTCAACACATTTGTGTGAAGTTCAATCAAAATTGCTGCACTATTTCATATAGCTACCATACAAAAATTGAAACAGCGCCTCTTTTTTTCAGAGACACATGAATAACGAACCTGCGCATTGCATAACCTTTTAATTGTTGGATAATGGTTTAAGGGGTAACATCTGTATAGAATCTTAAAAAAATTGATATTTTTTTTGTAGCTAAATTGGTAGACAATTATGTTAGAAATGATGTCCCGAAGTGATTTTTCAAAAAAAAAAAATGTCCCCTCTTATAAGTGAAGGGCGCATGGGACCCCGCCGCGCGGACGGGCAGTTTTAAAACTTTTTCGTATGGCTTGACGAATAACTCAGTCCATTTTTATACGATCGATGTGAAATTTTGGCAGTATCTTTATAACATGATTTTCTAGTGAACCACGTAGGATTTTGTCAAAATTATAAAAACTTTTTCATGATTTTTTTGTTCAAACATGCCATTTTTTTTTTTTTTTAATTTTTTGATATTTTCGAAAGCCCCTACGTGGTACACTTACTTTTGGTTCAAGAGTAAAACTTTTTGTACGTTTCAGATCAATGGCGATGTCAAAAAGCTGCAGCCGTGGAGGCCTTTCCGAAAATTAGTCATTTACTCGTAGCTCTCTACAGGCGCCATTTTGTTTTTTTTTCTTAGGAAAAATTAATTTTTGTAGCTGAAAGTATGTGTAATATCTTCAAATAAGTTTCTTTAAAAAAAAAAAATCGAAAAATTACCTTAAGAAACTATGCTCCACACAGGTGTTACCCCTTAAGTCTAAGTCTAAGTCAGGTATTGAAAGTTTACACTAGTTTACAAATTTTAAAAAATTTTCACATTTTTTCCACGATTTTGATAAACAACCACTCATTTTTTTCGTAATCGATCAAACTTTACGAGCCATGAAAAAAAATGTATTAAAATTTTTATTTAAATTTTTTAATTTACGTTCGAAATAGAATTTTTTCCAAAACTTTGCTAAAAATGACAAAAAATTTCATATGAATGCATAAATAGCGTCCAAGCCGTAAATTTGACAAAAATATGTTCCAAATATAATCGATAGGTAATTTAATTATCTACAGGTTGGTAAACAAAATAATCAAAATCAGTTAAATACAATTAGAGATATTTGCTTTTAAGTAGACACATTTTTTTTTTAATTTCGAAAAGTGGTCAAAAGTCAAAAAAATTTTCGACTTCATTTTCGGATTTAGCGTGCCATTTTACTACGGAAACAAGTAAACCATGTTTAGGATACATTTTGCTGTAAGCTAGTGTTATCAACCAGTTCCAGTTGAAAGGAAATCCGTCTACCTGAGCAAAAGAATCAAGAATTTCGCGCACAAAAACCTAATTTAGAGCTTTTAAGGCTAACTTAACTATGTCGTGCAGAAATGCAAAAGTACCCGACTTATGACGTGAGCAACAACAATTAGCTATGTTAAGGTAGCTTGTTAAGGTTTTTATGAGAAATACACCACTTAAAAGCATAAAGGATTAAGTTTTGGATATATGTCAGCGTAATATAATATATGCTAAGCTTACACTGTAAAGAAAAAACAACTTAAATTAAAAAAAAAAGAAACGATTGTAAGCGAATTGTTTTAGTATACAACTTAAAGCTATGTCTCTCACTAAAAGAACAAACTACAAAGCGTATCCATAATATAATCAACATATATGTATAATTTTTGTTTTGTAATATTTTACGGAATTTATATACATATTTAAGTTAGTAACTTAAGAGATTTTACTGCAAGTCATTAATGTTAAATAAATAACATTTAAAAGTCTGTATAATATGAGACTTTTTTGTAGTTGTTCACATACTAAGTATTTGGAATAAATAATATCTACGTTTCTTAAGTGAGCTTATCTTGAAATATAACAATATCTATTAAAATTCTACAAGCATATTAGCAAATTCCAAAGCTGACATTAAGTGTTAGGGCATATTTTGTCAGCATGACAGACTTGTTTTGACTTACTAAAATCTTTAGATATAACAATAGTAACATATTTGAATCAGTCTTGAAAATTTAAAAACTAGCAAATTTCCAGATTAAGCCAAATCCAGTTTGCACATTTTTACCTTAAGAATTTTAGACAGCTGATAAGCGCAGCAAATCGAAAAAATTTCAACAAAAATTCCTACAAAAATAAATTACTTTTGAAAAATTCTCATGCTGAAATGCATTTCCTGCGTATAAATTTCGCTTTCATTTATATGTCTGGCAATGGAATTCCAGTATATAATTATGTATGTATGCAGTACATAGTACCCCCACTCACAGCACTACTTATACATATATACACAACTAATACAAAGCTTATCTTATCACTTGCCTTGGCAGCAACAAAAAGAGCGCATACAAAGAAAACACAAACAAGTTTTCAAAAAGAAATAAATACAAAAAAAAAAAAAAAAAGTGCAAAACTTGAGAGCTAACAAAACAAATTGTTCTAAAGCAAAAATAAATAGCACAAATGTGCATTATCAGTGCCACAGCGATATCTAGTACTCTCTGGGACAACATTTGTGAGTATCCGTCATCAAGGCACCCATACATACGCCTTAACCTCAATTTGAACTATGCGATTGTGGGGCACTATGTTATCTCTCGGCTAGAGCGCGTCCCAAAAAAAAAAACACTATATATACCATATAAAGCGAAAGTTGACAGGCACTCTTTGTTTTTGTTGTTGCTTTTCTTTTCTTTTTTCGTGTTTTTTGGGCTATGATAAGCGGTCCAAGAGGAAAAATAAAAAGCCAACTACTTAAGTCAATTACCCAGCAAAGCATAGCACAGCACAGCACAGCAATGGGTACTACAAACAAATTATATATTGATGACCAGCACGCAAAGCTCACATCAAACCCCCCCGCCCCTCAAAACTGCTAGACGGTTTCGGAGTCGTACACCCTTAACTCAAATTACTTACTTTGCAACGAACCAACGTACACACACGTGTAAGTTAAAGCTCAAGTCAAATTGCAACAAAAAAAAATTACGATATTCAAAATTTTACGTATAAGAAACTCAAGTTGAATGAACTTCATGCAAAGCTAAAATATTTTAAGCGACAAACTAAAAAGATATTAAAAATAATAAAAAACTACTTAGTTCAAGCTAAACTTGACTTTGAACTTGAACTTGTATAATAATTAACCAAAGTTACAAAGTTACAAAGTTACCAACATACGCGTAGTATGTTACAGCAGCTGCAAAAACTGCTTGTGAATTACAAGCCAACTGCTTGAAATATCTAGAGTTCATGAACTTTTTGGTCAGGTGTGAAGGTTGCCTAGTTTTAAGTTAGTTGCAAACACGTTTTGGCTGTATAGGAAATATGTTTTTAAAAGCGTAGTTCAGTTAGTTAGTTTGTTGTTGTTTATAAACTTCAAAATAATTTACATATTAAGCTACAAATAAAAGTGACTAAGCCTACACCAAAAACAAAAAAAAAAACAAAGCTAGTTACTAGCGTTGTTGTAGTCTATAAGCACAAAACTGGTATAATTAAACGACCTAGTAAAATATATTGACATTTACTAAAGTTTTCAGTAAGTAGCTATTTTTACTCTGTAAGCTGTTTGGTTTTCCCTAATTTTAAGTGACACATTTTTTTTTACTCCAATATAGACGCCATATTTTAAAATAAGTCTTACATTAAATCTTCTAAAATAGTAATATTTTCCAAACTTAAGCATTACAAGCTAGCAAACAATTTTTTTTATCTTAAAGGCCCATACGCAGTTCGAAAAATTTCGCACGGAATGACAAAATTTCATATAAAAAAAAAAAATCCCATAATTTCAGAATTTGATTTTTCCTAATTTAAGAACTATAAACTTATTTCAAGATTATTTGCAGTTATTTTTATTTTTATTATAATTCAAGAACTATCGGCTATGCTTTGGAAAACGAATCCGAACATTTTATCGAATGTTTGGTGCTGCCAATTTCACCAAAGCGAATTTTTTATGCGATTTGAAACCGAATGTTTTTTTGTTAGCAAGCGGAATTAAAACGAATCGGCAAAATTGGTTTAAAAAAGTACGAATTTTATACTGAAATAATTTTTTAAATATTCTTAGATAATATTTATGCCAACTTCAAGTTAGATATTTACTGACAATTGTTTTTAATGATTTTTTTTTCTGACTCAATCCACAAAATAACATAAAAAACCTAAAACGATATTTTTTTTCGTGTTTGTGTATGTGCACATAGCATACACGAACACATGACGTTAAATGCGACAGGGTTGCCGCGTTATCTTATTTTAAGTATTTTTTCTAAAGGGCCATACCAAATGGGATATTTTATTTATATAAAGTTTTGTCATTTTCGAACTGCGTATGGGCCTTAATACATTATTCTTCTTCTTCTTCTTAGCTTTACAGTCTTTGGTGGACCATAGCTTCCGCGAAAATCTCTCCCCATTTGTCCCTCTCTACAACGACATCTCTCCAGTGTCGGACTGCTATTTTGCTTAGATCGGCTTCTACATCATCCAGCCATCGTTTCCTTGGGCGCCCTCTTCTTCTTCCTCCAATCGGTTTTAATAGAACTTTTGTATCTGCTGTTATTTAAAGAATAATAGATTTGTTTGAAGAATTTTTTACACTGGCAACATAATTAGCTGCTATCAGTTATTAAGAGTTACAAAATTTTAAACTAACAAGCAACAACAACTTCCACTTGAATATATTTTTTGTGTCTTTTGCTTGTTTAGCTTGTTTGGGCTTGTCCAGAGTTCTTATTTGACACTCAAATACTTTCCAACTAGTGTTTGTTTATGTTTATTTAAAAAGATAAGCTAATATAAACTATGCATTGTGAAAGGCAGCGCTACTCTGGCCATCAATGCCATTCACCTAAAAAAAAACAACTATTTGGTATATTTTCTTTTGATTACGAAAAACTTTTACGTAGGCAATCAGCTATTTAAATGGCTGAGTCTTTTCAATCTACCATCTCAGTGATGTGGAAATAAAATTCTAAATTACCTTAGCATAGGATATTACGAAAGATGAAGGCAACTCTGGTGGCGCGACAATCATTTATTGGCTTTAGCCGGCATTAAAGGTGTGTATGCGTGCGCTCTCCCTTGCACGCACCACTCTCCCGCACACACACCTACACATTTATGCACGTTTTTCACAGTGGGTCGGAAATGCGTGCGCCTCAAAATTGGGTTATTATTGTATGTGTATGTGTGTATGTGCGTGTTTGCTGCCCTACTTTGAGCCACTGCCCGCCAGCCCGCAATGCCCTGAAGCAGCACCCACAAACATTCAACAATTGTGCTGATTACGTTTATGTATATATACTTATATAGTGTACGTATTTCTTTTTTGGGACTACCACGAGATGCGCCCGTTTTGATAAGGCACTAAAATCCACTGATAAGCTTCTATAACTTGTAGTTTCATTTGCTATAGTTTGAGTTGTGGGCGTCGTAACTACCTAGTTGGTTATCTTTTTTTTTTTTTTTTGGGTAAATTGCACATGTTTTATTATATTTTTTGGGTTAATTGACAGATTTAGGTCAATGTTTAGTTTGCATTTTAGTTCTTTCTTTTCTGTAGAGCATATAAATTATGCTTTTGCTTTGACAACAATATATGACAAATTATGTGGAAAAATAAAAATTGGCATAAATGCGCTGTGTAAGACGAGACGACCGACAGACACAATTGTGCTCATAAATGTAAATACATACATATGTGCTCATATTCCAATAAATTCAATACTTTGTAAATGGGCGCACCACACAAAGAATGCTCAAAATGGTATTTTTTTTTTTTTTTTTTTGATTTTTTCGTTTATTCTGATTTTCCTTTTGCCGTTGCTCTTCTTATTGGCTCTTTCGTTTTGGGGTCACGTGTTTTGTATGCTTGCTTTTATGCTGGGCTAAACAATTTCCAAGGGAAATGCACACAAAGTAATACAAACTCATACAAAAAAAAGTTTGTGTGTTAATTGACGAAATGACTGCGTCTGTATTTGAAGTAAATTACAACAAATGCCAACCCACTGTGCCGCCTTCTCTCTCATAGTCTTTTGTGTGTGCGTGCAGCAATTGAAATAAACATAAATTCTAATAAGAAATTGCTCTTTACATATCACTATAATTCAGCTGCAGTGCGGCAGAGCGGGAGAACAGCAGTAGGTAGATCTTGAAGCTTTATAGTTTTATCTCAGGTGTTGTTGGCTCTGTCGTTGTCGTTGTTGTTGCTTTGGCGTAGGCGCGCGCGTTGCAGTGTTGTTGTTGACGCTGCCGTTTGCTGCTGACCTACTTTCGAGCACGCACTATCACTAGCTGTGTTGTTCGCGCTCTCTTTCCCTCACTCTCTCTGTAACTATCTGACGCTCTCCCGCGCTCCAAGTACATATGCCCAGTAGGAAATTGGGCGCGTGCCTTACATGTTAGCTTACTGTGCACCTTCTAAGCCCTTTTTGGTATTTAAGCATGAGATAATATTTGCACATATTTTGCGATTGACAGATAGAACTACATTTAAGAGTCTTACTCTTCTTGTATAAGAATAGAAACCATCTTCATTTGCTCAGAATAGATGCGCGTGCCCTAGCACATTTGTGGCCCTGTTTTTCTAGGAAAATGCAACAATTTTTGGAATGGCACGTGCATTTTTTTTTTGCATTGTATTTTGCAATCTATATATACTGCACACAAAACGCGCTATTGCCAACAAATTCAATGCGCTGCTTTCATTGCATATGTATATTTTCTACTAGGTAATTGTATCTGTTGCTTACCAAAACCATATGACAAGTAAACTATAAGCTTTATTCCAATTTTACGAACACATACCTGCAAAGAAAACAAGAATTTCAATTAAAATTTGGTAAAGATATAAATATTGGGCATAAAAAATACTAATATTAATATATAAAACTAAATTCTGCTAAAGTTTCGCACAGTCATTACTTGAAAACTTGAGCTTATCTACGCACGTTATGACGCCAGCGTCAAAGAGCGTAAGCGCATATCAACACAGCAACTTCCCTATAAAGAACTTTGCTACAATACATTTTTTATACTATTTGATTTATTAATAATACATTTTCAATATAATAAACCAAAGTTCGCCAAACGGCAACAGTTGATGTCTCATTTTATTTCCTGCAGTTGAACGAATTCTTAAACTAATTTTTGGAAAATTTATTTTTAGACAATTTTGCATGTCACGCAAATTTTTCTTTCAAAAATAACGATAGTACCAAGAAAAATCTGAAAAGCATGAAAGTTGCGGAAAAGATTCAAATGCGAGTATATAAAGACCATCTGGTAACCCTATCTAAGCATGTAAATGCAGCAAACAAGCACTTTTGCATATTTTCCATGTGTATCTGTAAATACTTTTGGTTATTTTTATACACTTGGCATTAATTTTCAAGCAAAAATTAGAAAAAAAAAAAAAAATGGCAAAGTTGCTGCACGCAAAGAAAGCACAATAGTGACGTCAGCGTCGCTGCAAGCAAGAGCGGGAGAGCTTTTAGGCGCTACGCTGCGCTGCTGCCTGCTGTCGCTGCCAAGTGCATTAGCCGGCGCAAACTACTTACAATTAGTTGGAAATAGATAGATAGATTATTGAGCATGTATGTGTGAACACGTTTTTATAGGTTAATGACACAGACGAACAGCCGATCAGTTGATCAGCAGCGAAACGTAATGAAGCAAACTGCGCTGTTGCAGCGCAGCAATTTGGAAAAACATTTTAAATAAATTTTAATTTTAAATGCAAACAATAATAATTAAACTGCAGCTGTTAAGTGTTATTGAAATGCTTTTTGTGGCTAGAAGTTGTCAAAAACAAAAGTGAAACTCAAATCAGTAGCAGACACTGTATTGTTAGTAAAAAAGTTTTCTAAATTTTTCAGAAAATAAAACTTTACAGTTTATCATTACATTTTGACATTTAACTAATATTCTCTGGAACAGCTAATAAAAAACTTAGCTTGTGCATTTTATACATTTACAAATAACTTTTGCGCCAATATGCGCTATAAATACCGCCGAAAAAAAAATTAAACTATGTCAGTAGTGTGTATGCACAAAAAAAAAAAAAAATCAACACAAAAATGAAATGAAAAATAATTTTATTAGTCAAAAGAAAGCAAGAAGAACAGCAGCAGCAGAGCACAAAATGCTTTGCATAGGAATTTTGAAAGCAGCCAAAGAGCAATAAAATATAAATAAACAAAACACACAAAAAAAAAAACAAAAACAAATTAAAAATGCTAAAAGCAAAGTAGCAACAAATTAGTGCTAAGAATAAGTTTTTTTGTGCAAGAGTGAGCGCAACAGAAAGAGAGCGCGCGCGCATTTTAATGGATTTTCAATCAACGGGTTTTAATTAACACCATTGTAATTAATGTCTAGCCAGACTGCTTGCTCTCTCGCTAGCTTGCTATCTCTAGTTTGACTGCACTAACTCCCACTCTTACGTATTGCAGCACATATACATTCTTAAGTCCAACTTTCTTTCGAACTTAAGCTCAGCTGACATACTCTCACATACACAAACGCACGCTTGCGGCTGCTTACACTCACTCGCACACACACACACACACACACACTCAAACAAGTTTCGCTTTTGGGCACACTTCTTTACTTTCTTCTTTCTCAACTTCTATAAAAGCAATAAACTTGCTCACTTTCTTTCTTGCTTCTAAAACGCAAACAAAAGCAAAAAAAAAAATAAAAATAATAAAAGAAAAACAACAAGAAGCAGCAGCAGCAAAAGAAGGCAAAGACAGCTTTGGGTGAAAGTTGTTGTTGTTGTTGTTGTTGTTGCTGTTGCTGCGGTTGCTGCAACAAGCGTGATTTTCCACTTTTTCTCGTGTCTCGCGTTTGTTTTCAAGAAATCTGCAGCAATTGCTAG
Organism: Chymomyza fuscimana; assembly: GCA_949987675.1. Classification (NCBI taxonomy): domain Eukaryota; kingdom Metazoa; phylum Arthropoda; class Insecta; order Diptera; family Drosophilidae; genus Chymomyza; species Chymomyza fuscimana. The sequence goes on from OX465089.1 coordinate 102,528,807, forward strand.
ACGCAAAAAACCCAAAAACAACAACAACAACTAAGAAAACAAACTGCAGGCAGCTGGAGCAAAAGAGACATCAATAAATTACACTGTGATTTATGTTTGTGTATGTTGAGAGCTTAGCAGCATAAATTTCCCATGCATCAAAAATATGCCAATTTGAACTTGAATTGAGGCTTGACTTGTTGTTGTTGTTGTTATTGTTGCAGCAGCATTTGGGTGGCATGTGTGTCTTGGAGGGGAGCGGTATGAAAAATGTGCAAATTGCTAAGGCGAAAGGTGCCAAGTTAACAATGGAAAGTGCGCGCTGCAAATTGCAAATACACTGAGAGAAAAACTTTTTGCACAGAAATTGAGTTTATATCATATTTTAATAAGAGCCATAAATGATAAATATATTAAGTTGACATTACAGAATGCATTGGTATCTACGAAGTTCTATATATTTAGGGATTTGGTTAGAAATAATCTGCTGCCGAATTTGAACGTTTTAAGAATTGAAAGTGTTAAGTAATTAGTGCTAAAGTTGGTTTAGGGCGTTTTCTTGGTAAATAGATATTCGCAAAAAGGAAACTATTCGCACGTGACCAAAATAAAAGTGGTTTATACGACGAACGTTAAAAATGTAAATTTCGGCAAAAATTGATGGAATATTTTTATTGAACAAATTTTAATTTTAATTTGATTAAAAAATCTTTTTGCTTTTCAATTGAATAGCTGTCGCACGTGATATGGTTTCGCCTATTGCTATTATATTTCATAAGCTTCCAGGGCCTTTTCTTACCCTGTACCTTATGGTCCAAAGGGTATGTTAAGTTTGTGCAAGCCGAAAATGTATGTAACATATAGAAGGAGATATCGGAGACAACCCAAAGTTACCTAAAGTATGATCAAGTAGAATAAAGAAGTAGATATACCCATGTCCTAGATCTCAGAGATGTTAAGAGCTGGAGCAACCAAATTTACAGATTAGATCCCTTATTATTCCATAGAAGACAAGTTTATTTTATTTTTTTGATATCGAAGTTATATTATATTGCTTCCATAGTGGTGTTTCAGGGAACATCGAAAAAAACCAAAAGTTTTAGATGAATAATTCGTTTGCTTATGAAGATATCGAACAAAATTTGCAATTCGGAAGCTTTTTAGAGTTCCCAAGCACTGTACCAAATTTTTTTCAATATCGGTTGACTATGTCATATAGCTTCGATAGAACCGATCGCTCAAAAAAACGTATTTGGTGCAAAATTCGTTTTGTTTCGCAACCAAATTTGGTAATTGGTACTTTTTCAGAGTCCCCATACACTGTTCCAAATTTTTCAAGAAAACGTATTTGGTGCCCAATTCGTTTTAAATTAAATTCAAATTATGTAACCAGTCAATAATGTTTAGATAATAAAAATTAATCTGTAGTTAAATCAATCTCAAGCCCTGCTTTAATTTTGTTTAAATTCAATTCCTTAATCAGAATTTCCAAGTTTGAAGGCAATTAGTTGATTTTGAATTTATTATTAAAAAAAATTTAAATTTTTTAACTAGTAGTTGATTTCATATTTTTTATGTTGCTTTTCTCTTTGTGTATTTAATACATAACTTGTTTATGTATATGTGTATATAATGCTGGTTTTGATTACTCGATCGCTTGCATCGAAGCTAATCGTTGTCTATAACTCGAAATAGTTTCAAGCTTGAAGCCAGCGATTGGCTTCGATGAAAATTAGAGAGCGGCAAGTGCAGTTTTATGGCTTTACATTTATGCTACAAAATACCATAAATTTTTACAACAAAAACGTTTTTTTTGGACCCCTTGAAGCGAAGCATTCGTTTGTTGCAATACTATAAGCGCCGTTCCATACATAATAGTGCTGATGTTTGCCGTGTTTTTCTTAAGCTTTGTGAAAACGCTGCGAAAAACCTTAAAAACTGTGTTTTAGATTTTATATTGCAAATAATTAAGTATGAAACCAAGTGCCTCCAATTAACAAGCAGCTTTTATATAAAATTCTTTACTGCTTCTACCGTCACACGCAAACAAAAACTCAGTTAATATTAAATCTAACCAATTAATATTTCCATATTACCTTGGCACTAAAACAGCGCTCAATTTACTGCATTAGGCGTTATTCATTAAAATTTATTCAAATACTAAAAAAAATATATATTGCAAAAAAATATGAAATTATTGTAAATGATCTAATGCCCAAGCTATACAATTATTTAAGTTGTTTCATCATTATTATTAATTTTAATTTAAATTTATTTGTACATTGATTTTTACAAGGTTTATGCGCAAAAGAAAAAAACAAATACAAAATTTTGCCAAAAATTCAACAACTAGAACTTGGTTGTTGCCTAATCATATGTTTGTTGTTGTTGTTGTTATTGTTGTCGCCTTTGATGAGCTCATTAAAATTATTTTTGCTCATGTCATGTCGCTCAACTTTCATTTGGCTCAGACTACTATATAATTTATAAAAATGAACATATTCATATACGTATAAATATTTTTAATTAATTACACATAGCGTGTGGCGCTAACCCTTGGCTGCACCGCCCCGCCCCAACCACAGTCGCTGCCACGTTCTTGCCACAAAAGGTCATCAACGTGTGGAGGCATGCCACACTAAGAGAATCCGCATAGCACGCAAACCTATCAAAGCTGCAAATAACTGAGTGTCATTTATGGTGTCTCCTTAACTAAGGCAATAATTTATTGTTTATTATGTTAATTTTATTAAGGCTCTAAAAACTATTTGCTATAAATTAAAAAAAAATGCAATCGGGGTAGGGCTTTACTAGTGTAGTTTATGGGCAAAAATGCAGTTTGATAAAAAGTTTTTAAGGCTATAAATTCTGCAGTGTATCTCCTTATTTATTGCAAAAGCATAAATATAATTTTAAATTAAAAACTAGAATCTTTGTACGGCTGGTATCAAATTACATCGGCTTTGCAAAGCTTTCTATTATTGCTTGATTTTTGCGCTATGCTTGAGCTATGTCTATGCAGCGATTGCAGCGGCAGCGTCATAATTACAAACTAAAAAATCTCGTTTATAGAAAAAAAAAAAAGTAGACACAAAGTTGCATCAATTAAATTTGTGTATGTGTGTGTGTGTGTGTGTCAGTGTGCATGTCATGCAGTTCAACGGCTATGTGAAAAAGCAACAACAACAACTACATAATGGTTAATGAAATGAGCGGCGTGAGCGTTACAATTGCGCGCGGGCGGCTGAGAGCGCGCTGTAATTGTTACGCTCATTAGTCGGCCATTGTTATTGCTGCTCTTTGCAGTGCACAGTGGGAGAAATATGCAAACTGACACGCATAATTTATAATTTAGAATTTTAAGTTGCGCCGATAATTTTCTATGTTTTAATAAGTAATTCGCCAACGAGGTTGAATATTTAAGTTAAATATGTTATTAGTGCAAACATATATTGTATGTTGCAGCTGCTATGAATATTGAAAAACGGATCCGCAGCATAAATTCAGTCCCTTGCCATATGATTAGATCCATTCTCAAAAATGAAGCTTTCGTTATTTAAAACATGTAAGTCAGAGGGCAAGTCAGCAATTTAAGCATCCAATTTTGCGCAATTATGTGCTTAGCTACAAAATTCGATAGGGGTTCACGAACACCTTGTGGTGTTTAATTTGTCATAAAATAGTTCGTTTTGCATTTAATAAGTTATAAATGAAATGATATAAAATATTTTAGCAGTGTAGGATTAGTTCCAGCTCTGAAAATTAAAAATTCATGCAAGCACCAGCTGCAAATTAAAAATCTATGCACTAGCTGATTCGCCGTTAGTAGTCCATGGTGATCTTTTACTATATAGTTGCTCATAGTTATATCTAATAATTATTAATTCTATTTTCCCTGTTCATGTAACTATCTAATAATTTATAGAATTTAATTCAATTCAATTTATTTCAATTTATTTATTTAGAAAAAAACAAAGCAGCTCCTGAACTTACTAATTTCTTCCACTGTGCAATGGTGCGCATATGCACATTCAATTGGTTAGTTGTTGTAAACGAGTGAGAGTGCGCTGCTGCTGACGCCGCTGCTGGCTCGCTTGTTGATTGTTGATCGTGGCGTCGATAACTAAATGACGGCGTTGACTGCGGCACGGCGTCAACTGCGACGAATGGCGGCACAAAATCATTGACCTCAATTTTTTCGTCATGCGAATACAAACACAAATACATAGATGCAAATGTCAGTATCTGTGTGAGTGCAGTTAAAAAACTCGTCAACTTGAAAGCGTTATCGTTCTGGTTTATCGTTCATTTCAACTTTTATGTATAGTAGGTACAAACATACATATGTACACCGTTTGCTCAATTTATTGCTTGTGTTTGGTTCACATTTTTTGAAGCTGTCCTTGCAAAAATTATGTCATAGCAAAAAAAAGCACAGCTAGCTGACATACTGGCAAACCCTTTAACACTCTTCTGCCTACCCTCTAGCTCTTGCCACCACTGAACAGCTGACAAAAGAAATGCAAATAAGCTTTGCTACACAGTACAAGCACAACAATTGTGCAAAGAGCACGCACACACGTAGCCCAAAAAACAACAAGAACGACAACGTCGACTGCATTTAACTGCTGCTGGCGGCGCTGCTGCTGCTGCAGTTCGCAGTCAGAGTCAGTCAAGTCTGCTGCACAGGGGTAAGGTCATGTACTTGAGCTTGCAACGATTGCAATGGCACGTAAAGCTATATAAGAGAGACAGACCGACCGACCGAGCGAGTGAGACGAACAGATCGTAAGTGTGTGTGAGTGTGTGTGCAAGAGTGTAAGAGCTATAGCCATCATATACACATTGACAGCTTTGTCCTTGCGGTTTTTAGTGTCAGATTCAAGCAGTTTGCGGCATTTTTTTGTTGTTGTTTTTTTTGGGCATGTTTGTAACAGTGACCCAAATTTGAGAGTTTTATGCCCGAGTTCAAGAGGTGACACAATTTGCAGAATTGCCTTAAAAGCGCAAGCAGTGGGTGAGTGAATGTGGAATACCTCTAATGCAAGTTTTAACAAGTATTAGGAAAAATTTGATTTTAAATGCATAAAATGGGGGAATAAAAAAATCACACATTTGATGATCGATGCAGTGGACTCTCCTCTGGCAATACTATTTTGGTTGTTTTTAGGGCAAGCAGTGAATCAATTTACCGATAGTATTGCGAGTTTTAAATGAGTTTAAAGGAAATGGCGAGAAAATTCATAAAATGGGAGAAAAAAAAAATGACACATTTAATGAACAATAAATGATGCAATGAACACTCCTCTGGCAATACTTGGTAATTAATACGGTGAGAGACATGCTAAAGTAGCAGAAGTGGTAGAACCCACTGATACCATCTTAACAGGCTGAAGGGGTAACACCTGTGTAGAATCTTCAGAAAATCGATTTTTTTTTAGGTAGAAATTATGTCTTGAAGCGATTTTTCAAAAAAAAAAAAATGTTCCCCCACTTATGAGCGTCGGACACTCGGCACCCCGTCGCGCAGTCGGGCCAGTTTTAAAACTTTAAGCCCGTTTTTCTCGAAACCACTTTTTTTCGAATGACTTGACGAATAACTCAGACAATTTTTATCCGAGCGATTTGAAATTTTGACACAATCTTTAAAACATCATTTTCTAATTAACCGCGTAGGATTTTGTCAAAATAATAAAAACTTTTTATTTTACAACTCATTTTTCATGATTTTTTTTGAAGGAACATTTTTTTTTTTAAACTTATGAAATATTTTTTAAATTGTTATTTTTGAACCCCTACGTGGTTCAGTTGCTTTTGGTCTATGGATTAAGCGGAACAATTTTTTTCAGGTTTCAGCTCAATGGCGACGTCAAAAAGCTGCAGCCATGGAGGCCTCTCCGAAAAGTAGTCATATACACGTAGCTCTCTACAGGCGCCATTTTGTTTTTTTATTACTTTGGAAAAATATATTTTTGTCAAAAATATCGTCACCTCTTTGGATTTTAAATATAAAATAAAGTTTTTCTGACAAAAAAAAAAATCGAAAAATGACCTTAAAAAATCATGCTCTACACAGGTGCTACGCCTTAAATGGTTTTCCAGCAATTTTTGATCCAAAACACGTTCATTATCGTAAACATATATAGATTATTGAATCTGTCAGAAAATGTCAGCATGTTCGTATTGGAAAAGATAATCTTTCAGCAAAATTTCCATGGAATGGACCAAAAGAATAAATTATAAACAAAAAATTTTAACAGCTACTGAAAAAGAAAACAACAAACACAATTTCGCTTGCTCTCTTTGGAACTTTGTGGCAGTTATTGTTAAAAAAAAACTTCTCAAATTTTGTTGTCTGCTCATCGCTCGCTTAGCATCCCAAACTTTAGATATTCCCTAAGCTTTCTCACCGATAGCAAGTTATGAATTCATTTAGAAAAAGTTTTTTTTTTTTGTTTTTTTTTTGCTTCCAGAGTCCCTTGGCAGCTTGACATGACCCTGACACGATGCTCACCAATGTGTCCCTGTTACAGTTTTCCTGTTGACCGCGTCAAAAAACTATGTCATTGCTGCTGCTGCTGCTGCTGGCTTTGGCCCCTTTCGCCCGTGACCTTTTTGCATTGCAATTGGGTCAACGTCATCTAGGGTATACTGGTTGTAGGGGTTTACATATATACACATATAACCAGACGACGACACACACTAAGAGAGAGAGAGAGAGAGAGTGTGTATGTGTGTTACATATGCGTCCGTAAATTGGCTGTCGCACATAGAAACGACTGACACACTTTTCGCAGGGTATTTTTGTATTGAGCACGAGGTCGTTCGTTTGCCCACCAACAATAACAAATGAAGGTCAAACAATATGCACAATAGAAGTAGCGACATTTGACGTCACCTAAAGTTATTATTTTAAATAAGCAATTGTTAAGCACTTTATGTCTATCAGTAAGTAGTCGAAATTTTCGTTCCCTCAAAATTAAAATCACACAAAGAGAACGAGACCTCAAGACGAGACCCTCTAAATATAGAACAACTTGAGGTAGGTTCAAGTTACACAGGCGCAACAGCCACAACGTTGGTATGCAAACCGCCCTTATTCCCGGTACAAGAACAAATTGTTTGCGTATGCGTGTGTGTGTATCTGTGTAAAGTGCAGTCTACCATGACACGACTGATAAAGTGGCATCCCACTGTGCATGTATTTGTGAAATGCATTTTTTGTATGCTAGTATGTGTGTGTGTGTGTGTGTGTGTATCTGTGTTATTTGATTGCGAGACATTAAAACACTTTTTGTTTTCTCAAACAAGTTGGCAGCTCCTAGCTGCACTTACACTTACACTAACATACACGCACCCCATGCATTTTATAAGCATAAAAAGTGGTCATTAAATAAATATAATAAAAAATAATTAGTGCTGCGCATGTATGAAAATGTGTATGTGTGTGTGTGTGTGTGTGTGCTTAGTTAGATAAAAAAAGAATTGAAGACTCGGGAATAATGATGATTAAAAGAAGATATTATATAAACATAGATAAAATATGCAGCAGAGAATTTTATTACTAGGTACATAATAAACAAAGGAATGCAAAAAATTAATATGCAAAAAAAAAAGAAATTAATTAAAGAAATGCATTAAAACAGAAATTAAATTTAATCGTAAAAAAAGAGAAGGAAAATTAGTTTGAAGAGAGAGCAACACTCACAAATTATGGGAAATATTTTAATCTGCCGTCAGTGTAACAAAAAAGGAATTAAAAATTAACAAATTATTTCATGGATAGCATTTTCGTACTCTACGCATAACGACCAACTCAGCACTGCACTCGATAAATATGTAGTCGATTAGTCTCAGAAACGATTACTTACATAAATTATGAAAAATACTTTAGTCTGCCTTAATATTTGCCGTTAGTGTAACAAAAAAAGACTTAAAATTAACAAATTTTTTAATGGTTACCATTTCTATTCTCTACGCATAACGACCAACTCAGCACTGCACTCGATAAATATGTATTCGATTAGTCTACATAAATTGACGACTCATAAATTATGAGTCTTTTAGTCTGCCTTAATATTTGCCGTCAGTGTAACAAAAAAAAAAAAACACTTAAAAATTACAAAATTATTTAATGGATGCAATTTCATCATCTCGCCAAACATGTATTCGATTATTCACTTAAACGATTACTTACGCTACATACTAGTTTTGTACACAATATATTAACCCACTAACCTGATGAAATGGAATTTGCTGAATCACTGCGCGGCGTATGCTGCATGCCCATGCCGCCCAAGCCGATGCCTGTGCCTAGTCCAGTTCCACCAAGACCATTCGAGTTGCCATTTGTGTGATGCATTGCACCCAAAACCATGCCCAGGCTGCTGCCGCCGCCGCCGGCGCCAAGCATGCCTCCATTCTGTTGTTGTTGTTGTTGTTGCATCAACAACGGCGTTGTGGGCGTGCTGGGCGTTGTGGAATTGATCAGACTGTGTCCATTTTGTAAATGTGTCGTCTGATGCATATTTCCGCCGGCATTATTCAAACCGCCACCATTGAGCATGTTGTTGCCGCCACCATTGCCCATGTGGCCATTTGTGAGTGCACCCAAATTTGTGGCACCAGCCGCATAGTGTGAGCCATTGTTGCCATTGAGATTGGTGCTGCCATTGCTGTTGCCATTACTTATGGGTATAATGGTAGTCTGTGGCGGTAGAGTGCTGGAGCAGCCATGCATGGCCAGTGTGATGACGCTTTGCTGCTGCTGATTAGCGGCATGGCCCACTGAGTTGCCATTACTGTTGCCATAGGCACTGCCATCGTTGCCACAAAGCCAGAGATTCTGGTCATCGTAGTCATGCGAGTCCAACGATGATGGCGACGCGTTAATGCCGGCTAGCACTAAGCCATTGGAGGAGGATGTAACCTCTGAGGAGGATTCCTCCAAAATGCGCAAAAAGCCGCCATTGTTGGACCAGCGTCGTTTCATCATTTGGTAGCCGAGCGTCGCCGTTGTGCTAGTTTTTATGTGTTAAAGGTTACTTCTAAATTCCGAGCAACTTTCTTGGTTGCGCTCTTCTAGCAGTTATGCTCGTTGTGCGTTAGAGCCAAGTATTTTGCTTAACTTGGCCTGCTTTTTTGCTTACTGTGTTTGGCTTGTAACAGCTTTTAAAAACTTTTATGTTTTTTGGTATTTTTTCTAGTATTTTTTACGCACTTGCTTGCGCACAAAATACATTTTCATGGCGCTTTTGTTCTAAGTTCTCTTTGCTGCAATAAAGAGTTTCAAAAAAAATATATAGCCCATAAATTGGCGTTCCAAGTAGCTACAAGTACAAAACGCGCTTTATGCTTTGCTAAAACATTTTGTGGTCACACTATGTACCTACTACAAACTAATTCTAGTATCTATACAATAGGTTCAACGCCTCGTAGAGCGCCTCATGAAAAATACATTTCACTTTAATTGCTAATTTATAATTACCTTGAGCATTTAAACGCAAAAACCACTTAAGGAAATTAAGTAATCAAAGTCGCTACAAAAACGCCACAAAAACGCGTGCTGCCAATTTATTCAAAGTGCCAAGAACTAGTTCAATTTGCTAGTTCTTGAAATCGTTGAGCTGTGTGTTTTTGGCGAAAAAACCAAAACAGATTGCAAAACTTTGATAAAAACGCGCAAAATTTATAATGCCGAGTGTAAAATGATATCTTTTGCAGCTGTTAATTAATCAAAGCTTAGTTTTGACCATATAGCGCTTAATGAAAGCCAATACAACTTGGCTTTATAAATGACACTAACTAGCAAAATTAATTACACCTAGAGTTTTAACTGCAAATGAGCTTGTTGTCAAGTTGAAAGCTCATCAATTAGTATCTAGTTTCATACTAGAACTTTAAGAGAAATATTTTTGATTAATTCGTGCCATAAACGAAAAAAAAAATAAAATGCATAAGTCATAAACGCTTATCGGTTCTAAGCTATTTAAACTGGTAAGCGTTACCAAAAGCACTCCCGAAACTGTTTATAGTTGAGCTAAATGCATAAAGGTCACAACCTTACCCAAAACTAATACTTCCTCTACAACCCAGGGCTCACAAATATTTAGCTTGTTACAACTTCAACTAATCAATATCATTTCCCTATTTACACTAACACTACAAATGCATACATCAATTCGTTAAATCCATTGAAATTGTCGAGTAAGTATAGCGCCCCGTCTACTATAAGTATTTGTACACTTGTCAAAACTTATCTAAATATTTTTACGGCCATTTGTTTACCTCTACGTTGTCGATACATGTTCATAAACCAAACAAACACAGCGCCAAAGTAGAAATGACAACAGAACAGAGTATTGATAGCAGCAAACCAAAAGGCACTTGGAAATTTACGAGTCTCTGTCTCTAGTATTTACGAGGTTAGCTTAGGTTAGTTTCCAACTTAATTTGTGAAGCTATTAATGTATTAAAGCTACATAGTTCTTAAACTAACTAAAAATCAGTTAATTGTTTCCAAGAACTTGGTTTCAGTTGGCTTTATTACTTTTGTATTACGATATTTTAAAGGCAACCCTCGCATAGAGAGCATAAGCCACTCTTACTCGTGTTACAATTAGGCTTTTAAATATGGCTACACTTTGTTTTAATGAGTCTCTTCAACATAAATAAATAACTACAATATAGGGTAGTTGCTTTAATTAAATAAACTGCATTTTATTAGTGAAAGTCAATGTTTAGCTGAAAACAATTGCTAACTAGTCTTAATTGCTCACAATAATTTCGCCTTAAAATGTAATCAACACGTTGCACAGCGTTGCGCCAGAAAACTCTAGACGTTTTTTTCTTCATGTGTAATTAAAATCTCTTGAAAAAACGTTACCATACTAAATTTTAAAATTCAAATGTGCTTTAAGATATTTACGACTATTATGCCTAAAATTACAACGCTGCAAAAGATTTGCGGCACACCCCTGAAATCTGAGTCACTTTACAGCAACAGGTGATTCATTAGTTGACAGTTGAACTTATGCGCCTTTGAGTGCCAATAAACAGAGAGTAAGAGCGCGAGAGTGACCGACCACCGACCACCGACCACCGGCTATAAACAAAGAGCATAAGCAAAAGTTTAGCGCTAAAAAAGCAATAACAAATCTATAAGATATTTTTGTACAAGTGCCAAAACGGGTTTTAGTGCGCAAACGCAAAGCCTGCTCTAAGTACCATATAGCTGGACTGCTTCAACAGCTTAGAACAAATTCATTTCAGAAGAAACAACAACAAAAAGGAATAACGAACTAGTCTAAGCTTTCAAATTATGTGCTGCGCAGAGCGGAGAGCTGCGGCGGGGGAGTTACGGCAGCAGCGCAGCTGAGGGCTGCTGCTGCTGGCTTTGATTTTGATTTTGGCCCGCATTAAGAAAAACCTGTCGCTGTCGCTGCTGCTGCTGTCAGCTGAGCGCAGACGTCGGCAGCGGGGAGTTTGAGTTGAAACAGGTTGTTCTTTGCATTGCTGTTGTCTACAAAAATATTTTTCGAAAAAAAAAGCGGCAGAAGAAGCGCGCACACATATGTACATAGCTATGTGTACATATACACATATATATATTTATAGTATATATATCACAGCACAGCGCATCACATACCTATATAAACGACATTTAAGGCATTTTTATAGCTTTGCGTGTCTTGGTTTTTTTTTGGTTGCTTTGCCGCTGCTTGTTTTTGCTCATTTTTACTTTTTATTATATTTTTGTTTCTGTTTTCTGTCTCTTCGCTGCTTTTCAAATCAAGTTAAAGTACAAAAGGCAAAAGCCATAAAAGCAAGTGTAAAAAAGCAACAGACAGAGAGACAGAGCGTCTGACAGTGAGCAATTTACGCAGTCGCAGCCAGCTCTTTTACGCTCACTCATGCTCTCTGCCCCACTGCCAACTGCCTGGCCCACTCTCGCATACATTCTTTATCCCGCCATGCTCCTCCTTGCACGTTCTTAATAAGCAGCGTAAAATTGCTTGGCATGTAAGAGGCGACATTGGCGTCGGCGCAGCAACAACAACAACAACAAAACAAACAAACAAAAACAAAAGCAAAGGCAACAAAACAACAACTACAAGCATAAAAGTTCTTTGTAATTTGTCAGCATGTTGCTTGTGAAATTTCTAGTACAAAATTTGTAACGCGTGTAATATGTGTGTGTGTGTGTGTATGTGTGCGTATCTGTGTGATTGTGCGGCTGGTATTGTGTTTGTGTGCTACTCGTGGGTGTTTTGTGGTTTATTTTTAGTGCAAATTCATTTTAATGGCAATTCTTTATGACTTGTTACATGCGACCAACTAGTGAGTGAGGTTAAGTACATAGCTATAGTATATTATATGGACATGCTGCTATAACAAAAGCCACCACAGACTTAAGCTAAAGAATGTGAGAAGCGCCGAGAAACAGCACTTGAGCTTAATGTCGCAGATACAATGAAATAATAAAACGATCTTTTATATTTCTAAAATGCAGAAGGCAACTACTATTCAGTCAGTAAACAGATGAATCATGGATTCCAGAATTTCAAAATTTAAGAAACTGCCAGTGCGAAAGTGATATAAGTTGCTTTACCTAAGTTTTTAGCTCATTTAAGCTAATCTAGCTTAAGCAAAACGTGCTGAGCGTTGGTGAAGTAGGTGAATTTAAACAATTTTCAAATTGTTTTACAGAAAATTGCGTGGAAATGTCAAATGTTGTGTGAAACTTAAGACTAAGCTTATTTACTTATAATTTAAATTCATTTGAGCTATTTTAATGTAACGAAAACATACAAAGAATCGCTTTGAGAGGCGTTAGATTAAATTACAATGGCAACGAGAGATATGTTAATAAATGCTCTCTCTCACCCAATTAAAACTTGTGTAGGTGGCGTTTTGAGCCAAATGTAAGCCTTAACCTGTGCGAATACGTTAGCGAATAAAACGACCTTGGAAAAGGACAAGAATGCTTGCTAAAATAAGGAGTCTTAGACTTCTTCGAAAGTCGCTTGCATTTAAGTATCTTAGCATTAGGTATTAACTGCGCCACATTTTGGGCGTAGTTGACGTCTTGAGCTAGATGTAAGAATAACGACCTTACGAAAGCACAAGAATGCTAGATAAAATATAAGCCTTAAAAATCGCTGCATATTATGGTATATTACCTGCGCCCCACGTTGGGCCCATCATGTCAATGACTTGCATACCCGTCTCCTACGACTATTATTGTCTGCAAGCTGTCATGTCTGTATAAAAACTATTACAAAAAAATACATTTAAATGTAATAAACTTTATTGACTGTACATGAGCTAAATTTCAGAGGGTTGACTTGTTCGCTTTTAGCCTAAGAGCGTAAAAAAGTATATAGCGCAAAGCTGCGCCAAAACAATTAAATATCCGTTGGCTTGTCCGATAAGTTTCATAACAGGCCGACAATACACATTACGCATACAAACACATAATGGGCATATACACAGATACACACACACACACACACACACTCACACACACGGATCCTTTTAATTTCCTGCTGTTATTTTTATGCACGTAGCGCAACACGCCGCGTGATTTCCATTTGCTGACAATAACAAGCGCCATGTGTGCGTATCCTTATGGCAGTTAGTGTAAGTGTGTGTGCAACATATGTGGCATATTCCCATAAGCTGCGGCATGTGACACACAGCACACTTGGAAGAACAAAATGTGTCGTCGTCGTCGTCGACGTCGTCATCAGCTACAACTGGACAACGTTTTGCCCGCAGTAAAGTAATCCAATAATAATGAACGTTGGGTACCTTCAGTCCGAGCGTAGCACTTGGTCTAGGCCACCCAAAGTCAAGCCCAAGTAACCAATACCCAGCCCACGGGCACTTTGGCTAATGTGTTCTCTGGCCTGTAGAAAAAGGCTTTTACGCCATGTTTATGCTCAAGTTTTTGTTTTTGTTTTTATTTTCTTTCTTGACATGTTTTTGTACTAATGACTGTCATCGAGATTGACTTCCTGTTGGCTTTTTTTTTGATGTATGGCACTGAAATAGATAGTTCCCATAGCTATAAAGTTGCCAATGTGACCCATTGAAGCTAATTAAATTCGCTGGCAATGTTAAAGCAAAGCATTCCTTAAAGTTGACGTACCGAAGAGCGTATGCTTTACAAATGTCCTATAAACAGTCCAAAGCAATAGTCATACACTGCCGCTCAAAAGTAATCCTTAAAACTTCGTATGAGAAGATATCTCTATCAGAAGATACATAGTAAAGGTTCATGAAACTAACTAGAAGCACCTCGTGTTTTTTTTGTTGAGTAGTTTGCTTAATGCGTTTTTAGTGTGACCAGGTTTAATTATCATTACAAGTTTTCAATTAGGCCTTTATAGCTGTTGACTTACACTGCCTGCCATAAAGTTTATAGCAGCTCATATTTGCTTTAGCGCATATAATTGCATACAAATCATATTATCATCTCTCTCAGCGAATAGAGCTTGATGGATTATTCTCAAATTTGGAAATCCTTACAACTTCGTATGAGCAGATATCTCTATCGAAAGATACGTATTCAAGCTTCCTGAAACTAGATCGAAGCCAGAGAGATCCTCGTGTTCTTCTGTTGAGTAGTTTGCTTAATGCGTTTATAGTGTGCCCAGATTTAATTATCATTACAAGTTTTCAATTAGGCCTTTATAGCTGTTGACTTACACTGCCTGCCATAAAATTTATAGCAACTTGCATACAAATCATATTATCATCTCACTCAGCGAATAGCTAGCTCATTATAAATCAAGAAATTAAAATAAAACCAGCTAAAAATATATATGAAAAATGAGCAAAAAAAAGAAACCGGAAAAGGAAATGATTCAAGCGAATTTTTCGCTATTCGCCAAATACATATAGAAACCGGCTAAATATATAATGCCTTGGTATAGTCTTGGTCTATAATCGACCCAATATTATTTATGTTTATACATTTATTGATGCTCAATTTATGCTGCTTGTCGTTGTGTTGTCATTTTTTAAGCGCCAAGGCTGCCTTTTGCGTGCTGCGTATCTATAAGATACTATTCAATGCGTTATTGCTATTGTACATAATTTGTGCCGCAAAATCATTGTATTTCTCGCACTCTGCTTTACATTTTAAGTAATTTTTTTTATTAATTTGCTTTTCTATTAAGCTGTACGCGTGCCATGTAACAAATTTTGGCAATTAAGTGCTTTTTGCATTCAGTTTTTTGTTCTAGATACATTTTGAGAAGCCACAAGAAAATGCCATAAATCTGTTTGTGCTCGAACTCACAGAACATTAGTTGACCATTAGATACAAATATTTTTTTTATGGTTGATTTTTTGCAGCGGGGGCGTTACGCTGATTTATTTTTTATTATTTTTTTTAATTAAAAATGCCGGCCTACATGTACATACATAAATGGAATTTTTGTACAAAACTTTTGGGCTGAGAATGTACAGCTGTGCTCTGGAGGGGTACAACGCTAGCTGGCAAAGTTTCTAAAGGCACTCTAAAAATTTATAATACCTGCTGCAGCACTTCCCATACATAACTTATGTATGTCAATTGTATTGCCATCAATAAAGAAAATACGAAAAAGAAGAACCAAAGAAAAAATTCGCGGAAAACCAGTTGGTTTTTTGCTTGGTTCCACTGTCTGTTCTTGTTGACGTTTTGTGTTTTTATAACAGCCATATAGCCCATTTAACATACTAAAAACCACAAAGACAGACACATAAAAATAACTGTTAAAATTTGCCCCTCCGTCTGTCCGTCCGTCCATCCGTGCAAATGACAACAAAACCAATATCAATATGCTGGTTGCTCTTTTCGGCGTTTTTATTTATTTTTTGGCCACTTTTGCTGTTTCTGCGCTTTGCACGTGTATTCTGCGCGGAGATTCCCGAACGTAGTGAAAGATGGATGAAAAAGTGCAAACAAAAACAAAAGTCCGAAATGAGGTCAACGCTTGCCAACGCTTGGGCCAAGTTGGTTGGATGGATCATTGTGCTTGTAGTTCGTGAGCAGATTTTCACAAACTTTTTAGATATGCATGCAATTCTGGTTTTACACGATTTTGAAATAAAACGGTCTAGAAAAAACACAACTACACAATTTTATTCGATTTAGCATGATTAAAAATTTAAAAGAAATATTTTATTCCAATTTTAAAGAAACAACTTTTTTTGTATGGCTTTACGAATACCTCAGTCAATTTTCATACGATCGATTTGAAATTTTGACCAAACTTTATAACCACGTAGGATTTCGTCAAAATAATACAAAACTTTTTGTTTTACAACGAAAAAAAATTATTTTATTTAAATTATTGGAGAATTCCATATTTCAACGCCTACAAAATATCTATTATCGCCAGGGCCGACCTAAAACATGTAGAGGCCAAAGCGCCGTGGTAAATGTGTGGACCCTTTCCCGCTTACCCAATCAATTATCCTATTTTATCGCTTCTCCATTCGTCTAATAGTTATATATTAATATACTACAGAAATATCCTTCTACAATTATTTTTACGCTTAATAATGTAGAAATTTTCTTGAGAATATATTTTTTAAACAAGTTTCTTTATCATGCTGGAGTCCCCTCAGGCCGCTTTAATCCGGCCCTGGTTATCGCTACAAAAAATTCGACAGCCAGTCCAAGTAGAATAAGTCGTATATAGAAACCTATATAGAGAGATTATTTTTGAGATATTAACCAAAACTGTCCCTTGTTATAGCAAGTCTTAAGAGACGAGTATACCCCAAGAAATTATAGTAACCAACTTGCTATAAAATAAGTGAACCCAGCCAGTGTCTTCTTCTTTTGGCCATTCACTTAAGTAGTTTCTGCCATAAAATATCTCATCATTATTTATTAAGGCGCTGATCAAAGTACTGCACGCCTCGTTTTTAAATTTGCCATAAAACTGTTTATAGCAATTAAATATCTATCTGTTCAAACAGCCTAAGCAAGTTTTTCGAATCGCAAAAAACTGCCGCGATTTATCATATTATTTTTATGTCTTGTTTTTTATTTTATTTTATAAATTAATAATCGAAACCCCAAGCGCCTAGTCCGTCCGATCACCCTGCTGATCACTTAGCTTAATTTACTTAATACATTTGCATTTCATTAGCGCGTGTAGCTTAGAAAAAGACCAAAAAAAAAAAATTCTGCTCTTATATGCCAAAGTATAACACTGACCGACCTTGATTTGTATGTCTCGTATATAAGAACAAAAAAAAAAAAAAAAACCTCAAAACGCTTATATATTTTTATTTAAAAGTACATATTATATACTCATAAATATACGTTTTTTATGAACTTTAAGCCACGCAACACAAAATGCATCAAAATTAATTTCACAAAAAAAAATAAGAGTCAATTAATATGACAAAAAAAAATAAAAATAAAAATCAAGAAGCGTCACGAAACAATGCTGACATTTTTGGCATTAGTCATAAATTTCAGCTTTAATATTAAGTCGTTGGAGTTGTTGGCGAGACTAAACGGCTTTGACTGTCAACTGAGGTCATTACCATGTGAAGATTATATACAAATACTTGCCATAATGTTGCTTATACTAAAAGCTAGTATATATTTTAAGGCGATACAGCTTTCTGGCTTTAAGTAAAAGTCTGGTCACACTTATTTTAATAATTTTCTTTTGTCATTTGCAGCTAATACGCTAATCAGCGACAAATACAAAGCAAATGATAAACACTGTGGAAAGTGCAGCATGTAATTGCCTGCGAAAGTGTTGACAAAGCATGCAGCCAAAAGACAAGTGTTGGAAAGCAACATGTGAAAGCGAAAAAATCAACTCTAATGCTTCAAATGAAACTTGTTTTCCCAAGCAAATGCTAATTATAACCGCCGGCTGTAAACTCATATTTTCCAACCAGAGAGTGAGTTCGACAGAAGAAGCAGAACGAGAACAAACAGTGGACCAGGTAGAAAAAAAATTGCAGACCAAGTTACAGGAAACTCAGGAACGAAGAGATAACGTACACAATGGGATGCTACTTTGATGGCATGAGTGCACAATATGGAACCTGTTTGCAGTGGAAAAACGTAGCGTCGACGTTGACGTCGTCGTCGGTGTGTTTGTAAAATGCATTGTTAAAATTTTTTTAAGGGAGGTTTTCCATCTATGAACCTGTGCCTTGCGACTCATGACCCAGTCAAGTCCGATTGAGAAGATGCTGTAAATAACAGTCTTAGTGACTCACGATAACAAAGTGACTGACAAACTGACTGCTTGTTGTTGTTGTAGCAGTTTAGTAGAAGTTACATTGAACCTACGTGACCTAGAGCAGGTGTTGTAATATGTTCGTGTCACTGTCATAGCTTATAGGGGTCAATTACTTGTATGGGAAACAAGCAGATTGTAACATAGCGTGTCACTTGAGTAAACGGCTTTTAAATTTTGCGTTTAACTTGTTTACTTAGAGTTGCTATAATTTTTATGGCAAGTATTTGAACTGATTTTCATGCCCAAAAATATGCTTAGACACTTGTTGCTATGCATCTGCAGCATCTGGAAGCTTGTCATAAGCATTATAGCAAGTTCGTAGTGCTGCTCCAAATAAAAACTTGACTCATAAGAGTTCCTATAAAAATTATGACACCTATTTTAACAGCTCTACAAACAAATTACAAATTTAGTAACCTATTCCTGACCATATTACACGCAACTTTAAGCATGCCATAAACTTTATAGCAAGTTCCAAATGCTGCTCTATTTCAGCTTAAAAGCGAAACTGACCGCATACTTGCGCTTATTAGTTTACTTAGAGTTGCTATAAATTTCATGGCAAGTATTTGCATTGAATTTTATACCAAAAATATGCTTACATACTTGTTGCTATGCATGGACAGCATCTGGAAACTTGCCATAAATTGTATAGCAAGCGCCTAATGCTACTCCAAATGAAAACTTGACTCATAAGTTACAGATTCTGCCTTCTTGACTAGTCTTTACAGACCACAAACTAGGCTTGGCTTCATCAGAGTACCTATAAAAATTATGGCATCTATTTTGCCTGACCATGCCAGCTTTAACTTTAAGCATGCCATAAACTCTCTGCACTATTTGTCTAACATAAATCTAACTTATTTTCTGCACAGCTTAAAAGCCAAACTTGGCTCAAACTTGCGCTTATTTCTTGCCATAAAAATTATAGCAGTCATTAAACTGACCAAAACTGGCTTATTTTGAGTAACCCAAGTGTGAAAGTTAGATTTGGCGCTTGTCACATGTTCACATAGTTATTGTTATAAAATTTATAGCAAGTCACATTTCTATATAAAACTGAAATTCCGCTGGCTAGAAAACAAAACATAACTTGTGGCCATGTCATGCTGTTTGACGAGCACGCACATTAAGCGACACACACACACACACAGATGCACACAAACACAAGCTCAAGTTGTAGCACAATAAAAAGCAGAGCCCCCCTTCCTACTCCTCATAAAAAACAGAAGCCAGTCAATGCATTGAGAACCAACTCAAATCTAGAAATGTGCGACAAGAGTTAAGCGTCTTTCTCTCTCTCTCTCTCTCACTCTACTCTGTCTCTTTTTAGCAGCTCATATGTGTTTATGGTATATAGATGTGTATATGTACACTTATTTATTTGCATAAAATCGCATTAAAAATTTTGCCATTCTGCCAACTTTAATGTTCCATAAAATAAACAACAACCACATCTATGACGTCCTCATAGCCGTACAAAAACAACAAGTAACTTTTTGTTCCCCCTTACCGTAGTGACAAGAAATTGTAGCAAAAGCAAAATAAAGAATTAATGTGCAAAAAAAAAAAAAAGTGAAGAAAAAAAAAGAAAAAGGAAAAACTAAGCACGCCCATGATGACGGTGCGACAGACCGACCACAACTGACAAGTTGTTTATGGCCAAAAAGTGACACTGTATACATGGCTATATGGGCCCAGAGGGTGCGGCTGGGCGCGCGCGCTTTCGTTACGTTTATAGCCAAATTGGAAGAGGTCCCAGGTTCTTGTCAGTTGGGCAAATTAATTGCGTGGCCTGCTCCTAACCAATGCGGGATGGAATTGGTTACCCGCTGCTCCAACAGCTGGCAGGCAATCCAAAAATTTACCTCAGCTATAAACTATGCCCGGGGCGTGGGAGCCCTGGTATTACATGGGGGCTTTTATCTACAGCATAATGGTAAATGTAAACAATTTGTTGCTTTAGTTACAAAGGTTTCTTCTGCTTCATAAAATTTCCAACGAATTACTCTGCATAACCTAAAATATGACCCCACGCAGTTTATGAAGTACGCCAGGTTAAACCCATGTTAAACGATGTACAGTCTGTCAAATACACTGGCACAACTAAAACTTGGCACAGTGGAACACATCTTGAAAATATCAAATCGAATACTGTGCAACAAATTGTTCTTATTTTCAGAAGAAAAATAAAATTAAAAAAAAGAGACTTATCGAAACTTCGTTTTTTTTTCCTTCAAGTTATATGCCCAATCTTCTACGACGAGATTTGCTATCCTACTTAGTATCTAACAATAAAAAACTGAACTTTGCAAAAAAGTTGTAATAAATCTTTTGTACAAAATTTATTCCCAAAAGAGTTTCATAGATGTCTCATATTATATCTCTTTCAAACGTTTTGAAATTCTGTAGGAGACAATTGTGGCGATTAAAAAAACTCTAGCAGTACTGTTTAGTCGACGGATTTTGCGTCAGACCTTATAAGCACCGCAATCCATACCAACAAGAGATTTCGGGCACACTCCTTACGACCCAACAAGTGCTTCATTTATTTTTTTGAGAAGTTCCGGGAATTGCTGTAAACTGTCATCACATCGAAATTTCAAATTCTTTTATAAATAGCCAACAACTAAAAACAACAAATACCCAAAATATATTTTCTAAGCAGCTCCTTAGGCAATTACTAGAAAGTTATCAAATGCTTTAAAGAATTTCTAAGAAGAAATTTTCTACTCTTTATTTTTGAGATTTCTGGCACCGTAGAACCAGAAACTTATAAAATGCTTCATAGATTTTCCAAGGATCTCATCTCAAAACTGTCATCATAGCGAAATTTTAACTCTTTTAATAGATTTCCGGCACACTTCTTAGTACCAAGCAAATAACCAGAAAATTATGAAATCCTTCATAGATTTTTCAAGGAGTTCATATCAAAATTGTCATCATAAGGAAATTTCAACTCTTTTAAGAGATTTCTGGCACAACCCTTTGGACCTAGCCAATAACCAGAAAATTGCTAAAACCTTAAAAGATTTTCCAAGGCAACTGTCATCATCTCGAAATTTTAACTCCTTAAAGAGATTTCTGGCCCAATCCTCAAAAGTAACTGCATAATAACAAGAAATCGATTAAATCCTTCATAGATTTTCCAAGAAGCTCATCGGTCTAATGTAAAGTACTGCCTAAAACTGTCATCATAACAAAATTTCATCTCATTTGAAACTCTCGACGCACAGTGTGCGATAACGTCTTTAACAAATCCTATAAGAATCACTCAAGAATCAATAAGCTTGGCAATTTGTTTATATGTTATAGGCCAATTATGGAGCACTTGACTTGGTTACTTCTCAATCAACGCACATACCAAAGAGTCCAAATTATATAAAGCCTCAAAAATGTACATGGGCTGAGTTCTTTAGGTGTAGCTCTACATAATAAAAATAAAATTTACATTTCATAGCATATATGTACTTTGTGTTTGTGTATATATGTACTTTAATTGGCCGCCTGTCAGTTGTCATGACAATAATTAATGTATTACCAATTTATGTAGCGATACATAAACATGTGTATTTCTCTTATTTCTTCTTTTTCCGTATAAGGGGTGGGGTGGGGTGGGGTGGGGTGGGTCTGGGTCTCTTCTCTAGATGGATGTCTTGCTGGGAGCGTGTGCGCGTTTTGTTAGACAGCCTAGACAATATTGGGATATTGGGAGCTTGTGTATCTTGGCATTGAAAATGATTGTTGGTTAGTTGTTATTGTCAACACTGTTCCAATGGATATGTTTTCTTTTTTTATCTATTCTCAAAGTTTGCGCTGTTTATAAAAAGGAAAATTATTTACTCGTGTGCACATGGGTTTTTTTTTTTGGAGCTTGCGTCTATTTATTCAATTCAATAAGCGCTTGACTGGACATAAGGAAAATTTAAAAAAAAAATACTGTGTATCTAAAGTGATTTGGATGTTTGTCAATGGAAATTGGCAGGAAGTGCGAATCATGTAATGAAAATAGATACTGACAGCGTCTGGACACAATTGACACCTTCTGAGAAATGCTTTCAACGAGTTTCGCGAGAGAGAGAGAAATTCTATTCGAAATTAATTGAGCTCAAATTAAGACTTATGTATAAAGTGCATATTATATAAGCTCAAGTTGCTTAGAACCCCTTAATATATTACTATAAATTCATATAGAGGCAGGTGCAAACTTTATACCTATGCCTATCAGTTGCAATTTATAAAAACCAAAAAAGAAGTAAGGTGTTAGATGCATTTCTTGAGATTATTTTTATCAAAATATAAAGATCTAAGCACTAGAGCCTATATACCTATACCACCTCCAAGCGCGTGTCGTTTGCTTCATTACTTTAAACGCGAATATCTTGAAATGCATCCTATCAATTTACTACTACTTTATAATCTCAAAATCTTGTACGTGAATGAAGAAATTTCTTTTGGATCAAAGCTTTTTTTTGGGGCTGAAAAAACGGATTTCTAAGACCTCAAAAAGAGTAATTTTTTAAAAGAATGCGTCGTTCAAGAAATGGTATAGGTTAATTATAATAAACAGTTTTGGTTTATTAATTTCAGATACAAAATTGTCCAAAATTCATATGCTCATCTCCAGATATGCCTGGAAGTGTTTTGTTTTCCGATGTAAATTGTAAATTCTTCTGATCAAAAAAAGATACTGATAAAAAACTTTTTGGGTGTAAAGCTCAAACAAGAGTGAAACATTTTTATTTTGTGAAATCATGGTAGTAAAGTTAACGATGTATTTAAAAAATTTTGTTTTTAAACGGTGTTTATAAATTTTTCTGATCAGATATGAAAGTTAAAAAAATAACTTTTTGATTTATGTCGGAAATTCACGAAAAGATTCATGATGATAATAATCTTCATTATTTCATATAACATTCAATTGATTGGTTCTTGTAACATTCCAGAGTATGATAGGAGAAAAAATTTATATGGGTGAAAATAAGTGAAGCGGACCACTTTTTTGGTCGACCATGATTTTTTTACATATGTGATATAGCTACTAGAGAATAGTAATCATTTAAATCTTTGTTGTAAAATTCCGATTATTTATCGAGTTATCGATAACTGAATATGCGACTTTTCAATTTTAGAATTTTCTTGGACAAGCCAAATCTCCTAAAAGAATAAAGATTTTGATGTAAACTTTAAAAAAAAAAAAAACAAAAAATTTTTTTTTTTTTTTTTAATTTTTTAACATTTTTTTTTTTTTTTTTCTTTTAAATTTTAAAATTCAAAAGTGATTCACTCTGGAATACAAAAAATAAAGTTACAATGAATATCATCAAAATCAAAGACCAAAAAAGTGGTCCGATTCACATATTTTCGCCCATATGAATTTAAGAAATAAAATCCTATTCGTAATCCCTTTTTTTTTTTTTTTTCGTGAAACTCAATTAAAATCAATTTGATTTCAAGAATTATGAATTGCAGACCCAAAGAAGTATTAAGAATACTTTAAGGAAACTTAACCAGCACTAATCAAGTTCTTTTCTAGTTACTTGGCAGTCTTATACTTAGTTACGTTTCTCCAGCTACCCTCAATAACTATTCCAACTCATGACCACAAAATGCTTTAAGCAAACCATAAACCAGGTATCGTATAGTCGAATATTAAGAATTTAGTAACTCAACTGATATCGGTTTTATCAGTTAGGCTACCTTATAGAGTTTACATATTTTTTTTTTGGTATCATCCATTAACTTACCATGTGCATCTATATAGTGTGCCAATTCAGCTACTAATCCACAAAGATTGTTATCCATTAGGTGCGCGTGTGTGTGTGTTTGTCAAAATATTCTCAGCAATTGTACTATATATAGTAAAGATATTTCACTTTATGTATTACACAATAAATATAAGCACAAATACATTTACATCATTTGTTTAGGAAAAACACTTTATGTACACTTTTCATATAGTTTCAACTATTGCATGGAGATAGCCTTTTTTATTTATATATATTTTTTTTTGCTCTAAATGCGGGTTAGAGCGGTTTTCACAAAAACTTCAACACAAACCGAGTTAACGAGCATAAATACACGTAGGTACTTGTTGTTGTTGTTGTTGTTTGTCTGACTGTTCTGGTCTTGGTCTGGTCTGGTAGCTGGTCTGGTCTCCCGGTCTCTTGCTCTGACACCGCGACAGACCTTCAAAACGAAAGCGAGTCGTCGCCGTCGCCTTTGTCCGTCACTCAGTTAGTTAAGCAATGTCTCGACAATGTCGTTGATGCCTTAACGTTGTCGACAGGACGTACGTTTCCTTTGGATCGTCGTCGTCGTCGTTGTTGTTGTTTTTGTTGTTGTAGCACTCACAGATACTGAACTAATACATAGACAGCATGTCTATGAAGATATTTCGTATTGTGCGCTGCTGCCGTTGATTACGTCGTCGCCGCGTAATTGTTGATAATAATACTGCGTTGATGTTGATAGTTCGGGGCAGCGGCAGCGCGGCAGTTGTAGCTGTAGGTGTATCTGTGTGAGCGTATCTGTATCTCTTGGTGGTGGTTCTTAATGTTTATATTTATACGTATACGTATGCGTATGCGTATGTGCGTGGAGTGCGTTTTATTTACACATTTATTGTTGTTGTTGTTACTATTTTAATGCATGCCGCATGCGGCTGTTGCTGTTGTTGCTGACGTTTTGCACTTTATACACATATATATATATATATATATATATTATACATAGACACATATATAGATTAACCATGTGTATTTATACTAAATATTTAATGCAGCCCATATACATATAACTTTGAGATACTTTTGTATTTTGTATTTATTCATAAAAATCAGCTACATAGCATTTGCACTTTGTTGTGTGATTGTTGTAAGTATGAATATATATAAAATTATTTCATTTGCTATATAATTTGTTTGTTTTTTATTTTTAATTTGTAAATTGCACTTGTTGTGGTTTTATATTTTTGTTGTAACAATTTTGTATTATATTGGTATAGAAAGATTTTGTGTTAATTGCAACGCGCGCGTTTCTGGCAAAACAGAAAAATACATATTTTTTATTTTTTTTGTTGAGTTAAACCGTTGAAAGCAACCGTAAACAAACTGCACACGAACCGTCAACGACAAATTCCAAACAAATACTAAAACAAGTACTAAATCAATGGAAAACGCCAACTGGCCAGCAGAGGCGGCAGCGCGCTGTAAACTCACCACGCAGCAGCGCAGCGTACTCACCACAGCGACACGAACAGCGTCGACAGCGTTGTCGGCTCTCAAAAGTCGAAAACGAAATCAACGCTAAAGTTAAATGTGAATGTCAAAACCAAGATACTCACGCACACATGCGAAACGTTGTATCTGTATCTGTGTGTGTGTGTGTTTGCCTGCGCTTTGCGCACATGAATGAAAATGCCGATGCAATTTGCTGCCCTGCTCTCTTCGTGTGCTCGCATTTGTATCTATGTGTGTCTGTGTGCGTACTTCGTGCCATCATTGCTCTGTTCTTTATTTGCCTCCTTTTATTTTACAACTTTTTTATTTTATATTTTTTTCGTTGATTTTTGTTGCTGCGCTGCGTTGCTGCCGACGTCAACGCCAGCGTCAGCGTCACAACTTCGCTATGACTGCTTTCGGGTGCACAAGTGCAAATTCACACGTACATTCGAAATGTTGCGCGCCGCACAGTGGTACAAGACTCAACGAAAAAGGGCCTTTGTGCTTTGTGGTGGATTATGGCTTAGCTATGCGTGAAAGTGTGAGAAATTTTCTAGCACCTTAAATTCTACTGCAATGAATCATGACAGTTTTCAGTACACATGTGTTTAAGTTCAAGCAGATAAAAATAGATATGCGTAGATAGTAATTTAAAGTGCATTTTTAAGTAAGCATTCGTAGATAAAAGGCAAGAGCCATATAATGTAGACTAGACTAGTTTAGGGAACTGCTATCTTAAAAAGAGTGCAGCGGTTCAGCATTCAAAAATTGTTAAGATTTTTTTTTTAAATTATATTCTGTAATGCAAAAAATAAGAAGAAGAATATTTCTGATTAACTGGAGATATCATAATTGTTGAGAACTAAGCTTACTTTCTAGACTCGATTTTCTTTTAGTTTTTTTTATTTTTATTGATACTATTGGTCCTATTGTGAAGATCTTAGTGCCTAAGGAATTTTAATTTTTTTTTTGAAAAAAAACACAAGTAGTCAATTTGACGAACGATAAGCTTTGTGAAACTTTTATTTTTTCGAGTGTAGTTTTGTTGTGCTACCAAATGTACATTGTCGTTATTTATTTAAGAACGTTCGGTGAAATACTCCAACCCGACAAAACTGATTGATGTAGCAGTATATAAATTATTTTTAAACAATAACATGCAATGAAATTCTAAGCTTTTATAAAAAAAAAAAAAAAAAAATGCACATTTTTTGTTCTTTTTGTTTTTACTTTTATTCCTTTTTTGTGCTGTTTTTTTTTTCGTAATTTAGCTGGACGAGAAAGTGTTTGAAATTCTGTCTATTATAGATATTAGACAAAAATAAAATGATGGACTTCACCATAACGACGAAAGCAAGTCAAATTCTAAAATTCTTGCTTAAAACTGCAACAGTTCCCAAATGATTTTGAAAAAGTTTTCAAAATTTTAAAGCATAAAAACGGAGTTACAATTCCACTACATGAATAAGTTTGATCGTTAGCAAACATCTAAAAATTTTAAGAATTTTGACTTATATGTTTAAATAAGCGTCAAAACACTGTGTGCTATACAAGCAGCTTTCATTGAGAAGAAAAGAACTATGCATATAACGATAAGCAGCCAACTTATCTAAAATGTGCTCAAGTCGGTTCTTCCACACTTGCCCCCTGCAAAGATTTACTGCCTATATGAATGGGAATACATAAAGCTTGTTTTGACTAGTACGCATCTACAATGTCTTGACAAGATTCAGTCAAACGCTTCCTTTTAACTTTTATTTATAAAAATTTCAACCAGTTGCACACAATCTCAAATAGTCAAGGAAAGTATTTTTTTTTTTTTCGTAGTATCCGAACTACAAATTGGACTAATTCCAATACGATAAAAACGCAGCTAAGAACAAACAAAACAAAAAAAAAAAGAAAAAACAACAACTACATACCGTATTGAAAACGCAGAAATGTTTGCCTTGAAGTCAGCAAAGTGTGCACACACACAAACACACGCAGACACAGACAGGCAGACAAATGTATACAATGTATGTATCTACAACACTCTAAGTACATATATATGTATGTCAGTCAGTAAATTGTATGTGTATAGCTAGTAAAGCCGCCAGTCTGTCAGACATTGAGACGTAATTGATGAAAGGCAAAGATCTATACAACGCAAACAGTAAAACAGAAAAAGTAAAGTAAAGAAAGAAAAAAAAAAAAAAAAGTATCTACATAACGCCAGTTGGGGCTGTGGCGACGCTGCAACGACGACGGCGTTGTATAAATTGCACATTTCAAATACATTGTGGTTAAAAAGTAAGCATAGAGATAATAAACAGTGAGATACAGATACGCATACATATGCGTACGTGTATCTGCAACTGTGTGTGTGTGTGTGTGTCGGCTAAGTTAATGCTGGGCAAGTTCAAGTGTAGAATGCAATAGAGCGCAGCGCCAGAGCGAGAACGAGAGCGCGTTGGCAGCGGCGTCGACGCATAGAAAAAGCCGGCAAAAGGCAAAGGCAAAAGGCAGCATGTGAGCTCGCTCTCTCTCTCTCTCTCTCTGAGCGCTGTGGTGAGTTTTCTTGCTATTGGGGTAGCTGCTGTTCTAGCTCTATGCGGGTGTCTCTGTGTGTGTGTGTGTGTGTATCTCTGCGAGAGTGCCAGACACATTGAACCACAAAAGTTCAAGATGAAAACACAAAATATCAACAATGACAGCTGAGTTGTTGGACGAGCTCGGGTGTCCGGAGCCGCAGCAGCGGACGACGCCAACGCCAACGCCGACTCACGGGGGTGGCCAGGCGCAACGTTGAGCAGGCAGTTTTGTTGTCTCTGTATTAGTATAGTATCTGTGTGCTGCTGCTAGCAGTCGGGGCATAGAGCGCGCTACTAACACAAACACAGCTGCCGCCTCTGCCACTGACATGACTCGCTGCTTGGCCGACTGCCAAACGTTCAGTTCAGTAGTACACTGGAGCAGTTTGGGTGTGAGTGCAGCGAGAGCATATAAGTGTATCTGTGTGTGCTTGAGCAGGGCCTGTTCGTGTCATTGAAGAGGGGGCAGGCGTGGCGCAGTATGGATATCATGTGCATAGCATTTTGTTGGGGTAGTTCGCTGTAGAATGGCAACCGGCAAAAAAACAGAGTAAATTGAGATACCGGCAGGCTTAGTTCGTAGCGAGGACGAAGTTGCAACACACTGCAGCTGGCATTATACTAAAAGTATCTGTATCTAAGCATTCAGCTTAAAGCAAGCGAAATCTGTAAAAGTGTCTATTATGTTTAAAATTAAAACACTTATTGCTAAGAAACTCACTTTAGAAGCCTAAAAAATTGCATTTTTATCCAGACTATACTTATTTTGAACATAACAGATATCCTTTCATACAATATGGAAATATTTGCTTGAATTAAAGCTTCGACTCAAGAATTAAAATTTTTTCTGATTCAAATCTTTTCAAAATTATGCGTAATATCCAAATGAAACCGAAAACGCCCTACACGTCAAAGCTGTTGCCCAGATTCTTTCCGAATGAGCTGATTTTAGCCAAATTTAGGTTTCCTGGCTCAAAAGATAAGACTCCAGCTGGCATAGAGACAAGAAGCTCCAAAGCTTCTAAACAATTCTTTCTAAATTTCTATATTGCGATTGCAACAAATTCACGATGACGTCACAAAAACGTTGCTCTCTCAACTAAACTGTTATCAATAGGTTAGTTTTAAGATTTGGCAAATGAGATGATCTTTGGCACAAAAGCTAAAACTTAAGCTGCCCTCAAGACAGACTAGCTACCATCGCTTAGTTCTAAAAGCTTTCAGAGATTTTGATGCGCTGTATGCATAAGTAATACATGGTATATAAGATAACTACTCCAATTAACTTCTTGACAGTTGATTACTCCTGCCTTGTAGTAGACTTTTGGATTACTAAAAAGTAGTGTAGACTAAAGTCCAATACGACAAGGCAAATTAAAAGACAGCGGCAGCCGACGCCATGTAACTCCCATATATAAACATGTATCTAAAGTACATATATATATATATATGTTTCTGTATCTGTATCTAGAGCTGTTGTAAGCTCGGCGTGCATGTGAGTGTGCAGCTAGAAAAAAACTTGTCTACATGCCTGTCGTACAAGCTGCAAAATTTATGCGAAGACACACAAATCCACTGAACGAGAGACCGAGACCGAGACAGCCAACAACCAACAACCGACCAACAAACCAAGAGACCAACCAACCGACTAACGTTGACGCTGACGTTGGCGTTGGCGTCGTTGTTGGCGTCCGCGTCGGCGTCGGCGGCGCTTGTGTTTGTAGTTTTGCCATAGACAAGAGCACATTTGTTGGGTTGACCCGTTGTCCCTGGTTGTATAGTTCCCCGTCTGCCCGCAATCGTGCCTCATAAATGCATACCCATAACCATGCACATAATAATAATTTGTGGTATTTCTTTTGGTCTTTTTTTCTCTCTACTTCTGCTTTGTTTGTATCTTACTTGGTTGGTCCGGCTGGTTTGCCTTGTTTGGTTTGGTTTGATTTGGTTTGGTTTTGACTTTGAGCCGGTCGATCCAAGTAATACATGGGTGAGCAGATAAACACGGGTTTAATGTCACCCAGTTGCGGTGATAGCTCTGACTAAGCGAAGCGGCAATGTTTTAGTACTTCGCAGTTACTCAAATGTTGTTTCTCTTCTAACAATTGGAATGCTTGATTCTAAAAGATTTCGTAAATTTTTAGAAAAACTTTATTGTTTTTTTAAAGTCAATCAGTTACAATCAGAGCGTTCCCAATCAAAGCTAATGTTTATTAGCGGGGAAAAATTTCTTTAAATAATTTACAAAATTTCTACTTTTTTTTTGGATTTTTCGAAATCAAATATATTATCTTTCGGAAAACTCGTTTTAAATCTGCTGAAAATCTGTTTTTTAAGACGCAGACTAGGCTTGGTAGCGTGAAAGTATATTTGAATGTGTGCCTAAAATATTTCGATTTTTATTAGAAATATCTCGAAAAACGGGCCAGAAGCTTTATTAACACAAAAACGCTTTCAAAAATAATAAAATATTTCTGGAAAATCTAAAAGATTGTTCGAATTTAAAAAGTTGTACTTTTTTAATTTTGCTGAATTTGTTTTTAAAACCTATGGAAAAATCTATACAGAATATTCGAATGCCTGCTTTGAAAGGGTATTCCCTTAATTTTTATTAAATATATCTTAAAAATCCGGGCTAAAGCTTTTCTATAAAAAATATCTCGGAAAATCGGCTATAACCTTTAATTTTAAGTTACACAGCCACGCAAATAAAAAAGTGTCGTAATCATGGGTCGAGTCATATATTTTCATATACTTCGCCGAGCTGAATCCGAGCGGTCTTACCTCAAAAAACCTCACAACATTTTTTTTCATAAGAAATATCTCGCAAATTCGGTCAAAAACTTAAATTTTAAATTACACGGCCACACCAAAAAAAAAGTGTCGTCATCATGGGTCGAGGCGTGTGTTTTCTTATATATTTCGTCGAGCTGAATCCGAAACGGTCAAACCGATCTTACCTCATAAGATTTTTTTTCGAGATCGGTTATCTGATGATGTTTTTGGGTTTCCTGAATCCAAATACGATATCATAAAGAACCTCAGTAAGTCAGGCCTCTGAGATAGTCTCCAAAATAACTCGTTATATGGGGTTTTTTGAGTTTAGGAAATAATCCAGACCCATTGGTCCAATTCTCAGAGCGGATTCGGCTTCAGCGCGTAGAAACACGTAAGGCAACATATGTACGCTTCGATCGCAGATCACGACACTTTTTTTTGTGTGGCTTTTTAATCATAGCTTTCAAATAGATCTCTTATATGTACATCTTAAAGAATTTTTTTGTGGTTTATTGTTCTATTTCGCTAGAAGTATTATACTTAAGATATCAGTTACTCTAGAACTCTTCTTTTGCTCATCTCTTTCGAAAACAACATTACTATCTGCACAGAGTTTTTTGTGAAAAATACCAATAAATTCTCAAAAAATGTTTCAATAAGGTATCAGTGCTTCCAAAACTCTCAGAAATATATTTTTATATTATATACTATACCATACGAAATTTTCAAAAATTAAAGTTTTCTTCATTTGAACTAGTTCGGTTCAAACTCAGTTCATAACTTTCTTCTAAAGAGTTTTATATTAGCAAATGCTTTCCAGATTTTTGTTTATCTTTAAAAAATTTTCAATTTTCAATTCTCCAGCTTATCTTTTTTTCACAATTTGTATTTTATTTTATGAGTTCAATGCAGCTCCGATGCACTGCTTGACACCATCGTCAGAGCCATTATGTTTCCTATCGCATTTAATATTATACGCCCTGCATTTTTTTTTATTTTTATTTAATAATGTTTTTATTTTTATTTGTCTTTCAGTTATAAGTTTTACAAAACTTTATGTCTACTTAATTGCTTTTTTCGTTTTCAATTGCTTTTTATCGCTGCAATTCATTTTTATATCTTTTTTATGTAAGTGCAGCTGATGTGGGTTGGTCGTTCAATTAATGCCTGCTTTCCGTCTTATTTATTTAATAAATATATTATATGATTGATTACCTGAACTTATTAGCAACCTCTAGTAAAAAGTTCATCAACTCACCTGCAAATAAATAAAAGAAAATAATTTAAATTAGTTTATTGCTTTAGCTAAATTTAAATACTAATAATACTTTTAATATACATACTTCCTTCATCGTAGGAACTCCCTTGTCAGCTGCAAATGCTAGCTGGCTATCTAGACAAGATCTATAACCGGTTTCAGATATCAGCTTTCATTCATTCTATAGATACTACGCGATAACGTATACGTCAATTGTTTGCGGACACAAAAGTTTCGCCCATTGACAAGAAATTAGCAACAATTCTCGCCTAGGCGGTTTCTAAAGTTCTCTTAACTAGTAGTTCTCGATGTTTACACCTTGTTTGATATCTCTGAAAGTTTTTATTGTATTTACTCGTATTGCCGCTGAAAATGAGGAAAAACCTTGAAAAACTGTTTCACGCTTGTTTTTTTTTTCTTTATTATTATTATTATGTGAAGTCAGTTGTCGTTTAGTTTATAAAGCGTGAAGATGTAGCTCTTTATTGTTATTGTTGTTATTGTTGTTGGTTTTCCATCTATTGTTGCTAAATTTACATTTATTGACAATTATGAGCCAACCGGAAATTGTAACCTTTATGTAAAACTTTATACGGAGCGAACCTTGACCTCCGCTCGTGAGTTCACAAGTAAATCTTTAAGTTTATGATAAATGAAAACTGAGCAGAAATTAGAGCATAGAGCTGTGCTTTTTCAATAGTTCTATTAGACGCCTTTTTCGTAGTCTACAGACATCACTCTATAAAGCTGGCGTCTCGTAAAACCCATTCAAGTTTTTTTTTTTGTAGACTGGCTGATGATAACTTTATTATTTGTTCACGTTTCTCGTGTCAGTCGTAGACACATAAAGTTGAATGCAAAATGCAAATTGGAATTGAAAATTGCGACACTCGGAGAACGTAGAACGGCTTGACGAGCTGTCTACAAAAAAAAACAAAAACGACAAAAAACACAACTACAATGCGTGAAGATACATGGATGGAGCATTAGATTTTGCAATGGGGTTGGATCGGGGATTATCGTTAAGATTTTATAGGAAAAAATGTTCCTTGAACTACTTTGGCAGACAACATCGGATATGACGCTATTAACAGGGCTGTCTGAGTACAGGATGACGTCGTCTTTTTTGAGCCATCGTACACTATACAAATCTAATCTAATTCTTCGACAAATGCTTTACTAGATGAGCAATTATTAATGGTGAACTTGAGCGTGAAAACCAAAATACAGTCGAACTTCACAATAACGAACTTTTTCCAAAACGAATTTTTGCATATTTCGAAATTTTTTCAAGTGCATTGCTCGATATTCGGCTAGGTATTCCTCAAACCCCAAAAAATTATTTTTCTATAATCTACGAAAAAAAAGGTCCTTTCATATTTAACTTACGGATTTGTGAGTGGAAGCTTCATGTTAGTTAACAAGTTTCTTAAATAAATAGTGGAACCGATACCGTCTGAACCTTTCGACTATAATATACCCTTTATTTTATTTTTTATTTCCATAGTGGCTTTTTGGGGGAACCGGGCTAGATATCGCAATATCGCAGCCTAGATACTTTATGATCATACATAGTAGAATAGTTTTTGTGCAAACTCATTGTAGACTCGCTTATACAAAATGCCTCCAAAAACTTATTTTTATAAAAGTAGTTATTTCTTTAAAGAGCTAGGGTGAAAAGCAATTTCGAAGATATTTAAGCTTTACC
The DNA here is from genome assembly GCA_949987675.1 of Chymomyza fuscimana. NCBI lineage: Eukaryota > Metazoa > Arthropoda > Insecta > Diptera > Drosophilidae > Chymomyza > Chymomyza fuscimana. The sequence continues at coordinate 102,562,598 of OX465089.1, forward strand.
AAATTCCTTTTCCTTAATACCTTTCTTTGTTTATAACAATTTTGTACCAGCCTTAGGGACATAATTTAAGTCTTTGCCAATATTCGCCAAGACCAAGTAAATTTGCAGTTATGCTTTGCAAATTTTCTTTGTCAATTCTTCTTGAAGAGACATAGGCAGGAGATGGTTAAAGAATCTTCTCCTCAGTCTCTAGCGGTCTATCTGGGCTGATATTATTATATCTGCTGGAGAAAGAGAACTTCTGGTCCCTTACGGTATGCTTTGGAACCCACATAGGTTTGACTGATTAACTAACTACTTAGCTTTTTATGCTTATAATTCAGCCGTTAAAGCGAAAAAAACCAAACCGATCAATTTTTTTCGGATTCGTTTTTGTGTGCTCCGGAAAATAAATTTTTTTTTCGATAACTTCCCTTTTTATTTTCGACAAAATTCGTATATTTCCCTTATCTTTCCGATAAAATCTCCTGTTGTGTTGGTGCGAAATTATTTTTTATAAATATAATCTAAGAATATCAAAGAATATTTAAAAAATTATTTCATTGCAAAATTTGTGCTCTTTTAAACCTACTATATTTTGACGAATCGTTTTAATCCCTCTTGCAACAAAACATTCGCTTTCAAACCACATGAAAAATTCGGTTTGGTGAAATTGGGAGCAATCCATGTTCGGATTTGTTTTTTGTTGGATTAGTAGACCATACAGTCATTTCGGCCAAACGTACATACCCATTTTAAGATTTTTTTTTCCCAAAGGCTTAACTCGATATTTTAAGTTCTTAAAAAAGTTTCGACACCTTTAAAAAACGTCGCAGACCGCTCAAAGTTACCTTCAATATGGTCATTTCTGTCCGTTTCCACGTCCGTTTGAACGCCTAAATCTTGGAGCTTATAACAGGTAGGGACCCCCAAACTGGAAGATCGTAGTTTCGTCTCAAAAAAATGTTGAAATTAAAACCAAAACTTACCGAAAATGCCTGCAAAACCCTTTGCCAGTTCTTCTAGCACCCCCACCACTGTTTTAATCAACTGCAATACTAATCCATCATAGTGTATATAAGCTTCTGTATATACATACGATATATACCATGTGCATTTTGTCCCAACTCATACTCAACTCAACGCGATGAATGCTCAACAAATAATGTCTGATATATTTAGTCGTCTGGAATTTTATTAAAATAATTTACTGATGCCGTCTGATTTCTTAAACCCCAGCCAAAGCACTACCACCCTAGACGACATTATTGCATTGTATACAATAAACTATATATGCGTGTGTGTGTATGTATGTTGTTTTTTTTATATGAGCTGTATATTATTTATTATTTATGCCGACTTGCGTGACATTATTTCATATAAAGTGACAATTTCAAGCATTGCGATGCGGGCGCATTAGAATTTATATACGATGATTATTTTGTGGATACGATGAGTGAATGTATCTGTATGTGTATCTGTATCTGTGAGTTGTGAATTGTAATGCAAGTTGACAGTTTGACACGGCAAATCATCGATTGCATACTAAACAGGACCACATTTATAACAGTGGGCAAAGGGGAGTCAGCGGGACTGACTACCGAGGGATTTTGGCGCGTGTTCCCTGTAGAGTGTGTAGAGCTATCTATATCAATTTCCTGTCAAGCCCTTCGTCAACTGAAAACTAAGCTAAAACGTGTGCGAATCGCCACGTGCAGGTGCTCTCTATAATACTAACGTATAGTTCCGGGCCGTAGCAAACAATTGATTGCAACTTATTGGTATACCCTATACTGAAGATGCAAAGGTGTTATAAGTTTGTGCAGAAGAAAGTATCTGAGAATCTATAAAGTATATAAGTCCAGATAAACTTCGCCTATCCGTTTGTACAAAAGTAACTCGAAGACTTTTAGAGCTGAAGAACTCGAATTTTAATACTCGATATGCAGACAGACTTTATTGATTCATATCGATACCTTAGCCCCGTTTCGCCGCAGGAAAATTCCTCAGCTTACAATCAAACTACAAAAGACACCCGTAGGAAACATTTTTGCTAGGAACATTATGCATCAAAAATAATTTAAATTGTATCGGATTTGTATTTTCAAATACCAAGTACCATCACCTACCTCACACTATCACCTGAGCTCCGGAAAACAAAAAAAAGCAAAAACGATCAATTTTGTTCGGATTCAAATTTCCGTTTCTTATTGTTAGTAGCGCTTTAGACCTTTCGAGGGAAGTTATTCACGACCAAGCTATTCCCATTACAAGGGAAATTTGAAACTTGCAAGACATAGACCATATAAAAATTCAGTTTGAGTTATGCATTGCTATTTTTTAAAAAATAATATAAAATATTTATCAATAACTTATCAACTTGAAATTGAAATTCGTTTTAATTTCCCTTACAACAAAACATTCGGTTTCAAAGCACATACAAAATTCGTTTCGGTGAAATTGGGAGCGGCCCTATATAACGATCCGCTTTTAATGATTGATATCAATCGAAAGCATACAACTAAAGCTGGGAGGAGGGCCCACAAAAATAAATTGCATATATAGGGTGGGCCATCTGTTAGTTTTGTTGTTAAACACTCATAATTTGGAACATACCCGCCCAAATTGGATGCTCTTGGACATATATCAGGTTCAAAAATTCTCAGTTTTAGTCATGGATCGTTTAACAATCGAACAACGCGTAAAAGTGGTACAGGCGTACTATGAAAATGGTTGTTATTTAAAAAAAACATACTTGAGACCATCGACGTGCCATCGTTCGCAAGAATTACACCTTGCTAGGACAACTTTGCGTCGAATTTCAGATTGGAGAACAGCCAGATGAGTTTTCGTCAAAAAAAAAAGTCATCGAAAATTACGATATTCGCATACGGGCTTGTAGATCCAGTCGCGGCGGCCATTTGGGCGATAATATTTTTCACACATAAATGCGTAGTTTTAAACTCGCATTTGTTATATGTATACATTTAACAAACAAACCAACAGATGGCCCACCCTATACTAAGTCCAAATTAGAAATTTGGTTATCCTCGCTCTTACAGCCTCCAAGATTCAGGCGTTCATACAGACATACGTGCGAACACGAGCCCTTATCAATTTCTTCTTTGCTCCTGATTTCTGATATTGTACGAGTCTTTGGAGTTCTCCAACACATACCTAATATACCCCTCTGCTTAGGATACAACAAGCTAGTGATATGAAGACTCATAAAGATCAGGTTATAAAAGTTCTCGTAACTTTTTGAGGATAAAACCTTATAGTGCAGGGTATATTATAGTCATAAGGTGACGTCTAAAACTATCCCACCTTCCTTTATATTATGTTGCACTAAGCATATTTACTTATAAAATACCACTTGATTGTTGCCAAGGATTACAGGACAACATGCGCTGCACTACTCCAACGACAACGATGACGCACAAAATGGACGAGCGCACGTCAGATTTGTCAAAATGGCGTAGGCACTGTGCAACTGTACTCAACTGGACAATGGCGATTACCAGCTTCCGTTTGTCAATGTTTGAAAATGAAAAAAGTAAGGAACAAGAGGTTTTTGAGTGGGCGCTGGTCATTCCATACAAAACATGGTACTTGGCTGCACTTGTCACAGGGCAGCTTGTAAATTTATTTATAAATACTTTTTGTTTGATCAGGTGTTACTGAAGGTGGTGTCCAGAGGTGCTGAGCACTCGAATGCAAAATCTTAAACAAATGACGTCTGGAGAGCGTTAAGAACTTTCGATAGCAAATGCAATTTTAGACAGTTTGGTAGATAATGCAATCAAAAATTGGAGACTTTTAACCTGACAATTGCGCCTTGGAACTATCTGCTTGTTTTTTTTTATGTATAAAAGCTGTCTATAAGGTATACATATACATATTTTAAATATATTATAGATTTTTACACACTATGTCAAAGGTTGGCAAAATTAATAAGATCGGACTAAAACCATTTTTTTGCCTAAAAGATCCACTAAACATCAATTACAGTCGAAATTCCCTTGAACGAAGTTCTTTACAACAAATTTTTCCATATTACGCTTTTTTCAAGTACACTGCTTATGTGAACTTTCTATCACAAATGTCTGTAAACAAAATTTTCTACATAACAAACCAAAATTCTGCTCCCAAGTCAGTCGAGTGAAGTTCCACTGTATTTGCTAAACTGTTTGTGAAGAAGCTAGAGCCACCTAATTCATTGTGTGAGCCTTATAAACAACAAAATGCTAAAAGTTTTCCAAAGCATTCCCATACCCTGCTTATCGATTCCCTTAAAAATGCAATGCTAGGTTCTTGGAAGAAGCGAGTGCGAGGAACAAGAACGTAGCCACAGAGGTTCTTCTGTGGATCATAAAACATATGGACCCAATAATTAAGAAAACTCCTGGTTTTGGAAGTGGTTGGAACCCACAACCCATGGCAAGGAATACCATAAAATTTAAAAGTAGCAAAGTTTGTAGACTATAAAGAAAAGGTGGTGTTTTTGGAGACATTTTAACTTATTTGATAGTGATAATTTGAATTGAAAGTTTTTTTTGTTGCTCAACAAAAATGTTTTCAAACTATTTTTGAGACATTTTGGAGTCTCCAAGACTTGAAATATTTTGCTTGATTTTGGCCACTTTTGCAAATTTTAGCTTAAACATTTGCGAATTTTTCCACAAAATAAGTTTGAAAACGTTGCATCACAAAAATATTTACCTAATGCATATATATTAGGAGCTCTGCCTCTTGCTCACTTCGCTCCTCAATCGGCATTCCAACCCAACGCATTGTAGGGCATTGTAGATCCATTTTTACAAAAAAAATGTGTTTTTTTAGGACGAACTGCATTTTACAATCAGTCGATTTCTCACGCATTCGTTTTTTCGATAATTAAAATTTCGATAAACTATATTTTATTTGACATTTGACACTGATTTTCTGATTAATTTAAATAAAATCGAATGGAAAATTTTTGCCGTTTAAAGTGAAAAGGTATCTCAACATTTTTTCCCATTCTGTTAAATGTTAAAGAAATATATGCCAAATTTAAATCGGCGAAAATAAGTGAAGCGGACCACTTTTTTCCTCAAGCTCTTCGATTTTGATAATATACAAACATTTTTTTTTAAATATATATAATTTTATTTTTAATTGAAAATTTTATCTTTCATGGAAATAAAAAATTTGTGTCGATAACTTTAATGGCTTGTCAAAGAAAAGTCCAAAAATGAAAAATTCAATTTTCAGTTATCGATAAATCGATAAATAATCGGAATTTTGCAATAAAAATTGCCGTGGTTACTATTGTATAGTAGCGCTACCACATATGTAAAAATCATCAAAATCGAAGAGGTCGAACAAAATGGTGGCCCGCTTCACTTATTTCACTTTGGCCGAAATGAATTACAAAATCCGTCCGAAAAAACCCGAGCGGCTGTTTTAAGAACTAAATTCGGATTGGTTTATTCCTTTTTTTATTTTATTTACAGAACTAAACAGCGTTGCCAGATAGCAGTCGGTACTTGTTGTATAGTATTAAAATACCAGGTAATACTAAATATTCAAATACCGATCAAGTGCAAAAAAGCCGTATATTCCTTGAGACTCTTTAAGTTACTTAGAAGTAGCAAACACACTTTTTTTTAGTATTTCTATTTACATAAAGATAAGCATATTTATATCTCTTATTTTTTTTTTAATGTCTACAGTATCAATAATGCATATATACAAATATTTATTTATCATTTTTTGTGTAGCGCATTGCGCATTTCCATTTCATATATAGACCTTGTTGTAAATCCATATCGACTATGAATCATCTATATAGTATAGCCCATGTGCATATATGTGCAGCCTTAGCTACTGATTACCTTTCACCCTCTGGCCACCCGTGCACCTACCTACCTCGCCTTGCCTCCATTAAATTCCAGTTCAACGAACGCGCTTTTGTTTTATTGTTGTTACTCATTTTGGTATTTTTTCATGCCTCAAATTTTACCTAATTAAATCAACAAAGTGGGGGGATATGAAAAAAAAAAAAAACACACGTTCAAATTTTTGGGGATAGAGTCAGACAGTGGGCTACCGATAATAACAATAAAAACAAAAACAAATCTTTGTGGTCTCTAAACAAATTTCAATGCAATTATTGCCACAAGAACAACAACAACAACAGTAACAAAATTAAACATAATTTTATATGCGTTTAATGTAATTACCCAAGTCAGAGTCTATACAAAAAAAATAAACTTTGGGGAGTTGGTACCAGGGGGGAGTTGGTGCCAGGCGGGAATTGGACTTGCTGTCTGCCATATGTCTGGGACATGACTTATAACAATTTCTGATTAACACGAATGGCGCTGAAATTAGCTTAATAAAAATAAATTGTTTTTTATTTAACTTTTTTTTTTTTTCTTATTGTTATTTATATTAATTTGCATAAAAATGGCGCCTTTATTTGGGACAACAGCGTGGATTTTAGTAGGTTTTTGTACATTTCGATGGGTTTTATTAGGACATGATTTATAGCTGGGCTTAAGGCAGCTAAAAACTGAAAAACTTAAGATTATATTTTAGGTATAAAAAAAATCGTTTATAAAAAGTCAAACTATCTTTATCAAATGTTTTTCAGTTCTCTGAATTCGAATTCAAGATTCAAAAATATTAGCACGTCAAGCTTCTGACATAACCTGGGGTATAAACCCAATAACGCGAGGTACTTTGAAGGTTTTGTCAGAAAACCTGAGTTGTTGTAGTTTTTGGGAACTTGGATTCGAATGGAACTACCCCAAAAGTATATCCAAAAAAGAAGTCAAGTTTGGTTATCCTAGCTCTTTCAGACTTCAAGATCTTGGCGTTTAGTGGGACAAACGTACAGTCATCTCAATATATCAAACATGTCTATATCAATTTCTTTTATCCACCTGACCATATTGGAGGTAACTTCGGTGAGGTCCCCGATGGTTCCTACAGGTTACACGTACTTGATAAATTTGTATTGGATTTTTTAGGTCGGACCTGAGACCTTTTTATCTAGCTGTCTTAACATATCATAATAGTTGCGGTCCAAAAAATTTTTTGTGTAAAGTACTATATACTTAAAAAAGTTTCGTTAAAATTTGTTATTTTCAAAACTTTATTTTAAATTTCCGGAAAAAATAAATTTTGGCAACGTCAATATAAAGCCTTTTTCATAACCTTATTTCGGCTTAGAATAAATTCGTAGATTTATTTTGAAGCCTAAAAGACGACTTAGTTTACAAAAGACTTCAAATGATAATTGGAGCAGACACTTCAAAGATCTAGATTCGCATATGTATATTTACATTTTTTTAGTTAAATGGGTAAGCGATATAACTATATTTTTGGGTACCGCCCTGGCACCGCACCGAATGTTATAGATTTCCCCTCTAATAAGCCTCGTTCTTTGTATCTTTATAATAGAAATTTCGATACCTATATATTTATCTTAATTCAATAGAATCTAAAATAAATGGCTCTACATGAAACCTCTACGGAGCACGACCCATATATTGTATCAAATCTAGCAAGCTTCGATCTAATAAATAGACCTCTAATAGACTTCTAACAAAGAGACATAGATTATTTTTGAAAATATCTTAATTTCAAGATGTCCACGCTTTAAGTAGAATCTAAAATCAATGTTATTAGATGTTACCTCTAAGGAGCACGATCCATAGAGGCAGACCCGACGAGAGGGGGGCTAAGAGGGGGGACTCCCCCCGGGCCCGTAGTTTTCTCAGGGGTCCGGTGTAATTGCTGTGGTATTGTCATGATTCAGCTAAGGGTGCAATAGAGGGGCCGTTACAGTCCCCACCCCGAGCCCGGATTTTCTCTCTACGGCCCTGCATAGAGGTATGGTTTTAAATCAAGTAAGCTTCGATTTTCGATATTATACAAATCTTGTGCCTTCTAATAGTCTTCTAACAAAGAGATATTGTCGCATAAATAGACTAGAATTATTTAAAAATATATCTTAATATCTATCTTATCTATGATAGGACGAGATTGCAAAAGCGCAGTAAATATTTCCGGCTCAACTCATCAAAAAACTTTGTTTCTTCATACTCTTTTTTCATTCCATAGCAACATTAAATTTTAGGAAACCTGCTCACCTTTTCAAATAAAGTCACTAAAATTCTATCCTACAATAAATCAAGTTGGCTTTGTGCCAAGTATATTTACATTAATTTCGTTTTAGCTCCTCAAACGAGGAATATAAATTGGAGCTTATTACCACACGAAAACTTGTTCTAAAATGAATAATCTTACCCTTAACGAACTGTCCGGCAACGATATGTCTGAGGGCACGCCAATGCAATCACTCGATATATATTCAAACTTTTTATGGTTCTTCGGTTGCATCTATTTTGTGTCCAAGGTGCTGGAACTCTCGAATCGTTATCTCAAATGCAAACAGAACTCTTTGGATGTGCTCGCAATAAATAAGGAATGGGATTGCACCTTGAAGCTTTACGAAGACGAAATACAAAAGCTTAAGGATAAGCAAGAAAAACTGCAGACTGTAAATCTGGAACTTAACTCAAAAATTCAGGATTTAAGCGAGTGTAACATACAGCTAATGCGTTTGGTACAGGAACAAGAAGACTTGTTCAATCAGCCGGAAAATGCCTCCCAGATTTTCATTACCAATCGTCATATACATCTAACACGTCAAGTTTTTGTGAATAATGCAACGATGGATACAAATCTGGGTGTTATGGAACCAGAGGAGCAAGCTGTACGTCGCAAAGCGAACGTTTGGATACAATATCTTAAAATGCGTAATTGCTTTATGAATCCTATAGCGGATCCGAACTTTTGTTCTAATGGCCTAGAAAAGCGTAAAACTCCAATTGTGGTTACTACGGAGCAGTTGGCCAGAATGAAGGGTATGTGTTAAGAACTGAGAGTAATAGCTCTAGTGTAATACTCTTCTTTTTTATTATTAACAGGTTTAATGTAGTTAATTTTAAAGTCTGTTGAATCTCCCAGTTCAAGTTCAAATTTAAAACTAGTTCAGAATATCAAGCAAAAAAAAAACAATGTGCACAGCTGACTAACAATAAGGTAATGTATTTATGCGTACCCAAGATTATTTATTTTAACAAATCTTTTTCTAATTCTAGTCTTTAGAGATTTCAAGAGATCTTGAGCGACCAGTTCATTTTTTTTTTTGAGAAAAATGTAATTAATTTAAGTCGTAATAAATAGAACCAGCATATGCACAATACCTTCGGAAGATTTTCTTAAGTACTTCGAGCAAAAATAGTAAATAGTAGAACGAATCTCGAAAACACAAATTACTTTCAAAAATAACCGATGCTGGAATTAGAGCTGTTATGAGGTACAGTACGCAGCAATTATCATGCAAAAAAAATTGCATTAAAGATTAGGATTTCTGGCTAGTCTGCCCGGACCTCGAACTCTTTTCAACTAGGAGAGATTTAGGCAGCAATAAGGTCGAATTAAAATTCCATCCGGCGCCTAGTCGTGGCTAAATCTTTTCTTATTTCTGCGTAATAGTTTTCCTGGATTGAATGAAAAAATTTCTTAGGTTCGCAATCGGATCGCATAATGAAAAATTTGTATCACGGATACCCAACTTTTTTCTTCTATTTGCGATAATTTATGTATTAAAATTTTGAGGATTGTAGGTGAGTCCAAGGGTATGGGTAAGGGGCATAGAGCAATGTAAAAGTGTCAATGTCTCCGTGCTCATTAGGCTCACATTAGTCTACATAGGCAATTTATTCACTATAGATTTTGATACCCTTTATCTTATGGTACAAAGGGTATATTAAGTTTGTGCAAGCCGAAAATGTCTTTAACATACAGAAGGAGTCGTCGGAGACCCCCCCAATGTTAACTAAAGTATGATTACAGTGACTAGAGAAGTCGATATACCCATGTCCGTCTGTCTGTCTGTCCGTCCGTATGAACGCCTAGATGTCAGAGATATTAAGAGCTGGAGCAACCAAACTTTCAGATTAGATTTCTTATTATTCCATCGGAGACAAGTTGTTTTATTTTTTTATATTGGGGTTATATTATATAGCTCCCATAGGGGTGTTTCAGAGAAACGCGAAAAAAAAACACAAAAGTTTTTGATGGATAATTCGTTTGTTTATAAAAATATCGTAACCAAATTCTGCGTTCCAAATTTTTTGAATCGGTTGAATATACCATATAGCTCCTATAGGACCAACTGCGCCAAAAAACTTTTTTTGAAGAAAATTCTTTGTGTTTCTTTGTCTATGAAGATATCGTTACCAAATTTGCTATAAGATAATTTTTTTCCCAGCTACCCCAGCACTGTACCAACTTTGATAGGAACGATCGGTCAAAAAAACGTTTTTGAGGCAAAATTCGACTGTTTGTTTTTTGTTTACGAAGATATCGTTACCAAATTTGGCAATCAAATGTCTTTTGGACTATCTATTTCTTAAGCAATATACCGGATTTAATTGGAATTGGAACCCTGTACCACTGGGTATCTCAAAGTCGTCCGCGCCCGACTTTACGCCATATTTTAATAATGAATCAAAATCGAATATTGATGCAGTTTGTTTTGATCTGGGGTCTATGATACATACCTACACTTTGGCCTATATATTTTGAAGTTTTCGTCCGATCCTAATAATAGCATGCTATCAGAATAGACTTAATTCTAGAATTATCTTCTATTTTTTTCGCTTTAATTAATATATATATGAAACACGCAGCGCATTCTATTGCAGCAGATACTTTGCACTTTATCAGTCACAAAAGGTTGTCCACTCAGGCCCCAGAATTTTTTCCAGACACTGCTCCAACAAATACAAAAATACATGCACATTTTTCAATGGCAATAAATCTAAATCAAGAGAGTAACGATAATAAAAAAAAAACCCCCAAAAGCAAGCAATGCACTCATTTAAGGCACCAAAAAGATCCAACAAATTAAAAAAAAGTAATAAAAAATAAACAACTAAAGTTAAAAAAAAAAAAAAGTGAAACTGAAACTGAAAAAGCGCAGTCGGTAAAGGCGTCAAAGAGCGCACATTTTTACTCGCTCGCGCTTACTCTTAAATGCATAAACAAATATGGCGTCTGTCAATATACAATATATGTACTTTGTTATTATATATACATTGTTATATACAAAGGCTGGCCTAGGGCGGGGCTGCGAGCATTTTGTGCCAGTGTGTCGCATTTAACCTTGAACACTCGACTGATTACAAAATTGCAACGATAACTGCCAGTGACCTTTTCTTCAGCTACAAAGAATCTGCGTCAACTAAGCGCGAGAGAGAGCGTGTGAAGGAGAATTAGTGTGGGTTTGGAGATAGCGCGCAGTGAGACGTGACAAGGGGGTTGGAAGGCAGCACTGCTTGCTTGATAAGTCATCCGTCGTAGTCTGTCGAACATTTCGCATGTGTGTTGTGTGCTTCCTGGCCAACAGATGTTGACAATCTGTTCGAGTATGGATGGTAAATAGAAAATAATATTGAACTGCACTTGAGAAATATTGATTCGTAATGAAACTGACGCGTATTGTTGGACATTATTTGCAGTCTTCCGAAATCTTAAGTTAAACTTTGTTATTGTAGAGTTTTTAATTAAGCATACGTCTTGCTTATAATGTACGTTAGGTTAGGTGGATTAGGCTGCTCAATTAATAATTGAGATCAACCAGAGACCATGAGGTCTATTGTGTTGCCAAATTGTGGAAAGAAAGAAAGTAGTATGAAAAAGGTGGGACTGGGCGAAGGGGTAGAGGAGGGTTATTTCGAGGGTCAAAAACTGTTGGGCATTCTTAGTCACCTAAGCCTCTTTCCTTGCAATACCATTTTGAGGAGTCTACCAAAGTGACCAGATCCGCTATAGGCATATTTGCCAGACTGACCATGTCTTCAATAAATGGCTTACTCAGAAACTGGGACAATCACATAGCACGTGTTGGATGCTTTCTGTCCCCTCCTCATCTCCGCAGCTGCGGCAGAAGTTGCCTATGGTGCAGTGCCCCGTTTCAACTCCTGGCCCACTTTTTGTGTAAACGCAGGAGTTCACATGTTCGCCTTGGAGATGCGACAACCGGACGCAGTGTCCTATTCTCGTTCCGCCTGAACTCTGGCCGTCCCCCTAATTTGCAATACGATGTCCTGTAAGGGTCTTTTTATATCCGTAAACGCAAGGATATCTGGCAATGCTGAGCCGTTCCTGCCACACTTACCCGGCACCTCGTTATCAGGGACACCGGAGTGCCCCGTTACCCAAGAGAGGATGATGGAGTGGTAGTGGATACGTTTTTGCTATAGCACCGTGTTACGGATAAGTTTACTTTTTATGGTATCCGATGTTAGAGCCTTGATTGAATTAAAACGTTTCTTGGGTTTTCGTCCAAGGTATCAATAAGTCTAGCCGCTTGCCACAACCAGTCGAGAAGGCGGAATGAAAGCTTCGTCGAAAGCTCTTCAGAGAAGACGCCTGCTCCTGTGCCAGTACAGTGCTGGGTAACCCTAAACAACTGACAAACACCAAATTTGGTTACGAAACGAATTTGGTTCAAAATACGTTTATTTGACCGATCGGCCCTATGGGAGCCATATCAACCGATTTCAATAAAATTTAAATTTAAATAACCAAATTTGGTTATGATATCTTCATAAACAAACGAATTATCAATCTTAAACTTTTGGTATTTTTCGAGGTCCTCTGAAACACCCCTATGGGAGCTATAAATATATCCTCGATATCAAAAATATAAAATAAACTTGCATCCCCTGACATAATAACGCATCTAACCTGAAAATTTGGTTGCTCCAGCTCTTACCATCTCTGAGATCTAGGCGTTCATACAGACAGACAGACAGACACCCGGACAGACACCCTGATCATACTTTAGGTAACTTTGAGGGGTCTCCGACGTCTCCTTCTGTATGTTACATACATTTTCGGCTTGCACAAACTTAATATACCCTTTTTACCATATGGTTATGTTAGCTCTTATAGTCTATAGATACATTTACTCTTACATATGTTTGCACAGCCTTAGTATACACCTTAACTTAAGCTATATAAAACTATCTCCGCGCAGGGAATAATGTATCATCCCAAAAAACAGGTGTCTATTCTATGGATTTTTTGGCATCTGTTAGACTCTTAAGAGTGCTACATCTGTTTTGTAGGTCAAGGATGTTAGCAAAGAAAGTTTTAAATATAATCCACCCCAGAAGAATATGTTTCTCAAAACACGTCATACTCTTACAATTTTCGCACGAATTGACTTGTCTTATGAACTTCTCCTCTTAGGCTGTCGTAATTCCCTACCATTCCAAGTCTTTTTTAAGACGTCATCGTATTGACGTCTATTATTATCTGCCTAGAACGACATTTTGTACATCGCAATTGTTTTCACCTTTTTCTATCGCAAAAGCTCACCCAAGCAGCCACCTTCGTTGACAGGTTTTTGTTTTTGGGTCAGGGCCAGTGTTGTGCCTCATTCCAGCTATTGGCTCAAAACTACCCGCATTCAAATACTCCAGCTGCTTTGCATATTTAGCATTTAGAGTGTTTTGCAAGCAGCTCTCAAAATCCCCAACCACTTGCTGTGTATTTAGTAGCCATGTATCTATAAGATACTTATGCAACATTGTCCAGCAGCAATGACGCAGTGTAACACAAGTAACGGTATTTGCATCTCCGTTAATGCATTTATCAATTTTATGCAAGGTTTTTATTATTTATTTCTAGCTCTCTCTCTCTCCCTCTCTGGGATTTACCACCCACAATCGTTACTACGCTATTTTTTACGCTTGGCCAACGTTAAGTTGAGTGCATGAGATTTGCATAAATAATTTGTTTACCACCAGCACATAAACACCCACACACACACACATCATTTACATATGTGTAGCATATACTAAGTAGTACATAAGTATTTAAGTAAACTAAAGAAACTGAAATTCTGCTCACAAATTCTAATGCCATTAACCTATATGCTTATATAGATGAAAGTAATCTAATCATTAATTGGCACACTAACCCCAAACAAATGGGAACACATAGATACAAACACACACAGATACACACAGCAAACAATTTGTCCATTGCCAATTCGACTGATAAAAGTAAAAAAAAAAAATAAAAATAGTTTATCAAGGTTATTATTCGCTGGCGAAATGAAAGGGAAAGCGCTACACGCATACGTATGAGAGTAAAAGAAAGCAAGCATGATAAACACATTTGTATAAAGTACAAACACATACATACATTTAACGGTAATTGCGTAAATAGCAAATAAAAATAAACAACACGAAAGAGGCGACCTTGAGATAATGTGCACATCTAGCTACTCATAGATTCTTTATAGGTTGAAAAAAAAAAAACACGAAACTAATAAGAATGCGAGAATCTAAAAAATGTATACGTATATAAGAATTTTTGGCTGCTTTAAGAGATAAACGTATTTTTATGAGATAACAAACAAAAAAAAAAATTTTGGCTTATATATTAGATTGAGAATAAAAACCTACTGTGCTATGAAGAAGATCAAAGAAAAACAAATAAAATAACTTTATAAACATACTTAGTTTTGGAAAAAGCTAATTTTTGCTCTTTAACGCTATGTAAGAGCATAATATTTATCGAGTAATCGATAAGATGTATATTTTTTGGTTTTGTACATATATAGAATCTGTAGAAGACATCAAGTAAGTTCTATAGAAAAGATGTTGGGTTTTATTTTTCAGATAGTCTGATCAGATAATAAAGAGGGTCGACGAAGTCGTTTTAAAGATGGGGTAGTGTTAGGCAGTTCAATGGGTGAATCAACTAGGAACTAGGAAACACTTGATCCCTCTTTCGATACCTCAGAAACACTTAAGACACGGAGTATTTGGGCCGCTTTATCGGAATCAAGGAATAGATTTTTAAAATGAAGTTTTGTAAAGGATCTGAGAGTGAAATAAAATTAAAATCGAAATGGGTATCAAGTAGACTATAAACAATGCTGGTAAAGGCATTCATATGGATAGCAAAGTTGGTAAAGTATTAAAGGTTTTAAAGCCGGCTGAAGTACCTGGTTTCAGACTCTAAGTCGAGACAGAATTTTTAAAATTCTTTTTTACTATTAGGTGCACAATTTTTGAATTGTAGTTTTGTATTTTATTTTTTTATTGAATATATTTTTTTTTATTTCATTTATTTAATTAATGTTAATGCTATTTTTAAATTTTTATTTTCTATTTTTTTATATGGTTTTATATATATATTTATTGGCAATCAACCGATAAGTACAAGGTTATTATCCAATAAATAAAAAGTGAGTAACTCCTTGAATTGTGGAAGTTATGCTTTTTTTAGTGATGGCACCTCGCTCGTTCGCCATAGCAAACAGTACCTCGAAAAATGACAAATTAGACAAACTCCTCGGAATTTTAAGATAATAACTTTAAACTGGACATGACTGTTCGTGACCCGTTTCCCGATACTTAAGTTCAAAGGTCACAAAAGTTGGTTTTTCGAAAATAACATTTTACCCGTGCTATAAAATTTTTTCCAATGTGCGATACCGATTTTGTAGATCTTTACTTTTTAGAACATCGGAAAAAAATTTAAAGCACGGGTAAAGTGATATTTTCGAAAAGCCGACTTTTGTGAAATTTAATTTTCTGTTTTTTTTTAGCCAACTTACTTGAAATACTACATAAAAGTGCAAAGAGTTAGTTTTTGTGAGTTAAAAAAAGGGTTTCTTTTTTTGTAATTTTTCTACAGAATTAATAATAAATGTCATATAATCTCGACTACCAATATTATGACAATAATGTTAATATTTAAGTAGAAAGAATATTAAAAGCCTGAACTAATAATAATATTATAAATGTGTAATAAATTGAATTCAAAATTGAAAAAAATTCAAATCAATTCCATTTCGCATTGAAAACCAACAATTCGCACTTGCGTATGAAAAAGATGCATGTTAATTTATCATAAAAAATTTTGCATTCAATTTGAAGTGTCATGCAAATTGAACAAATAATTCAACATTGACAAGCGACAAAAAAAAAAAATCAACAAAATAAAATATACCATATATATATACTATATGCCACTGCAACAGCTTTTTCAAAAAAACTCAAGTTCAATAACTTCAAATACTGAAATCTCTCTAAGCAGCATGAGAGACATTGAGAGTGCGAGAGCATAAGCAACCCAAGAGAGCGAAATAAATGCGTCACATGATTTGAAATCCACGACGAACATTCAACTCGCTAAACATTCAACATTATAAAATAATAAGAAAAATACAAATAAAAATAAAAATAAAATTTTAATGAAATTATGCCATCGGCAATAAAATGCTAAAAAAAACCCAAATAGCTCAAAAAAAAAAAAAACGATTGAAAAAAATTGTATTTGTGGGTCAATGTGCTAGTTGGTTAGCTGTGAAATATTTCGCAAGAATTTTGTAGATTCTTCTTTTTGTTGTTGCTGTGGTTGTTGTACCATATTATTGGTTGACTGCCGAACGTTGACACCTTTGTGGATGTTGTTGTTGGCTTTGTCGCTTTTGCTGCGGTTTCTAAACAAGTTCATTCACAGTGCCAGACCAAGATTGGGTTGGCGGCGATTAGGTAAAAAATCAAAAAGAAAAAGATAGCGAAAGTTCCAGTTTCAGGGCTGCGAAGTTTATATACTCTTCGCTTATCTAAGGGTATTTAAATAGTAGCAAGTACTTTTCGATTACAGCCGTAAATAAACATTGGAAATGACTTTTGTTGGCAACGGGCTAAATCTTATTTCAAACTTACTATTTCCAGTCCACGCATTCGATTTTTAATTTTTAATATTTCCAAAAAATTACAAACCTTAGCAATAATACGGTAAGTGGGCGCTATCAGCTGGCCTTATCACTCTTCGTGCTAAACCATTTTGGGCTCCGATATCACATAATTAATATTCCAGCACAAAAGCCATTCCTACTTTTCCCACTTTGGCATTGTTAGAACTCCAGATATCCGACTAATCTCTTATTCTTTAAAACTTCGCCATAGGCGTACTCAGTTTTTTTTGCCGTGCTTTCTAGAGCAGAGTTCGTCAGCGAGAGCGCATTAGCAGACGACTGATTAATTTTAGTTCCTTTGAAAAAAAATCGAAAAATGACCTTAAAAAACCATGCACCACACAGGTGTTACCCCTTAGTATGAGTCAGCCATTTGATCAACGATGATCTTTTTGGGTTTTCTAAATCCCAGAGAGTCCATGTCATTTCATTATTAACACTCAATTGAACTTTGTTCTTTGCTTTAAATAATTTAATAAATAAAAAAAACGTACTTATTAAAGTGATTTTTCTTAAACTCGATATAAACCCTCCTCAACTTTTGTTCAGTTTGAAGATCCTAAGCCTACACCTCAGTAGAGAATCGATCAAATTGACACAACCTTGGGGCGTGACAAACATCACGTGAAACCCAAAATGCTATTAATTAATTAAAGAGTATTTATTAAAACAACTGCAAGAACAAACGGCAGCAGATAAGGGATCCCAGATATGGGGCACCTGGGTAGTACGTTCGAATTATGTCTCGAAATTTGTGGCGCAATGACAACAACAACTACAACAAAAAAAGTAAAATACACAAAAACGACAAAAAAACAAAAAAACAACAACTGAAAAGTAAATGAGAACTATAGAAATTTTTGTTTACCCAGAAATTAGGGTCAGGGCTAGATGGCAACCAAAATGACGGCGGCAACGAGAACAACTACAACAACAATAAAAACACATACAACAAACACTTTGTTTTCTGTGGGCACACTATCAAGTGTCTGGCTGTGTCGTCGATATTTCGTTCTCTCGAGTTATTTCGCAATGCTTTTTTGTTGTAGTTGTGTATCTGTATCTATATCTGTGTCATGCGAAAGCGAAAACACACACAAACACACACACGCACTGCGGTTGTATTTGTATTTGTATCTGAATCTGTTGCTGTCTGCGCTGCGCTCCTCCGCGCTGCTCGGCGTTCATGACTGTCATTCTAATTTCATTTAAATGCCTTCAAAAGCTCAACTCGTGCCTGAAACCCAACAAATAAAAAATAGAAAAAAAAAAATTGTACAAAAAAATACATAAAAGCCAGACGAAATTTCTTCTTGTGTATATAGTATACGAGACACGCTCGGTGCAACCGCCCGCCATTTTGTTTTTGTTGCTGTTGTTTTTTTTTTTGGCAATTTGTGTGTCTTTGTGTTAGTGTCGTTGTCGTTGACGCACTGTCTGTGTGTGGCGCTGCTGCAGCAGCTTTGCGCCCTCGCTTGAACGCCTTCTACAGGCCCGCCAGCCCCAAACCCCAACCCTCTATACCAGACCAGCCCCCCTAACGACAACATCATCATCATCATCATCGAGAGAGTCGTCCGACGTGTTATGTGAAGCGCAAAAACGTGTCGTCGTTGTTGTTGTTGCTGTTGTTGCTACTGCTCTGTTGTTGCGCAAATATTTGCAATTCTCTCGCTTTTTGTCTACAGCAAAATTTTTTGTATTTTAAATTGTTTATTGTAGCTGTTTTAATATATGATATTTGTACATTTATTTTATTTAATTTTGTATTTTATGTAAAACAAATTTAAAATGCTTAAAATGGATATGAAAATTACAATGCACACATGCAAAAGCTTATTGCTATATAAGCTGTTGGCTTTTTTTAAGTACCTACTATAAAAATGTAATTTTATAATTCCTCAGTATTGTATACCTAATTTGTTTATTTAACAAAGTGTGTTACTTTGAAATTCTTTTCTTACAATATGTCGCCGTTCTTATTGTTACGAGTTCAAAAAACTTTTATTTTTTAAAATCAAGCTTATTAGACCTGAGTTACAATGGGTATATTTTTGATGGATAGCTCTCTTGACTCTTAAAAACCAGACTGTTTATGAGATTCTATTCTATCGGTTCATGCTTCTTTAGGCACTTTCTTGTTTTCTTCAAGTTGGTAAATATACATAGTTAGATAGCACTAAAAATGTCACAAAAATTAATAAAAAATATTACACTTAATTTATTGAAATAAAATTAACAAGAAATAATTACTAAAACGAAAAATTATTTTTTAAAGGCCCATACGCAGTTCGAAAATTTTCGCACGGAATGACAAAACTTCATATAAAAAAAAATCCCAAATGGGGCTTAGCTAAAAAACTTTCTTTCGCCCAACGTGGGGCCCGCACGTACGATTAAAAAAAATAAAAAATTTTTACCAAATAAATTCTAAAATTAAGTCAAAACAATTTCTACATAAAAAAAATTTGTTAAATGATGTCATATTATGTTATATTTAATTAAATTATATGTGTTAAATATGCGTAGTTCGATAGCAAATAAAAAAATATTTCACTTAATTTATTTAAATAAAATGAATACAAAATAATTACATACTAACACAATAAATTATTTTGTAATTAAAAAAATTTGCTTTTGCCCAACGTGGGGCTCGCACGTACGATGAAAAAAATTCAAAAATAAATTCAAAACAATTTCTAACAAAAAAAAAAATTATTTTTAAATAAAAAATTTTGGTTACGCCCAACGTGGGGCTCGAACCCACGACCCTGAGATTAAGAGTCTCATGCTCTACCGACTGAGCTAGCCGGGCACTTGTCATCCTCGAGTTAAAATACAAAATTCGCCTAAATAGATAACACTAAATTAGACAAAAATTCCCGAAATTTTGGTTTAAATTTAGGCTATATAAACAACAGATAAACAAGTGTTAGAAACCACCACACGGACAAATTGGTTTTTTTTTTTTTGGCCCACATGGACATACACAATTGAGGTCACGGTGCGTATGCGTAATCTAGTTTCCGGCTTAGTTATTTTTTTTGGTAATGAGCTACTATATATTATACTATATATATATATATATATATATATAGTGTGCATAGCTGTGTCTACTATTGAGGTCAAACTAATTAGCAACGCCCCCCCCATATGCATTAAATTGATTGATTTGTTGAAATAATTGAAATAAGGGCGGCGTAATAAACTGTCAAAGGCTTTGATTGAAGGACTGATTGAAAGCTTTGACATTTTACACGCGTAAAGCGTAAAGTTGTGCTTTCCAACACTTTTAGTTTTTGAGACGCTCGTACTTCGCTCTCGCACTTATGTACTATCATTTGCTTTAATTACAGTTGCTTTAAGTACATATGTATTCATTTGCTTAATCAGTCGCAACAACAATAGTCATAAAAACAACAACAAAAATTATATTAAGCATCGCGTATATTATTTCATTCATAGCGCCAATCTCTCTCTCCTGCTTTCGCGCTCTCTCTCTCTTTCTCTATCATGTCTAACCTCGCTCTCACAAAAC
The DNA here is from genome assembly GCA_949987675.1 of Chymomyza fuscimana. NCBI lineage: Eukaryota > Metazoa > Arthropoda > Insecta > Diptera > Drosophilidae > Chymomyza > Chymomyza fuscimana. The sequence goes on from OX465089.1 coordinate 102,582,967, forward strand.
TATTCATAGATTTCTGTTTCATTTCATTTTCACCCTGACCCACCGCAATAGTTTTTATATTTTGCTGGTTTTGGTTTTGTACCCCTTTCCAAGCGAAGCACAGTAGGAGAAATGATCAATGTAGCACTGATAAAGTTCAAAACTGATAATTTAATTTCAATTTTTAAAATGAATATTTCGCATAACCGTGCTCCGAGAAACGAATCCGAACATTTTATTCGGGTTCCTTTTGAACCCGCATATTTGGTGCTCCAGATTTCACCAAACCGAATTTTTCATGTGGTTTGAAAGCGAATGTTTTGTTGCAAGAGGAATTAAAAGGAATCGGCAAAATAGGTTTGAAAAAGCACACATTTTATACTGTAATCAATTTTTAAATATTCTTTAATATTTGTAGATTATATTTATGCAACTTCAAGTTATATATTTATTGAAAATTATTTTTAATTATTTTTTTTTTTTGACTCAACCCAGCAATATCACGCACTGCTAAAACGAATTTTTGAAAATTATAAGAATTAATTTACTATCAACAAAAAGTACGACACTGCAGCTTGCTGCTTTACTTTTCGTGCTGCAATTTTCTTAGTGCCAGATTTAACATTTCTCCCACTGTGCAATGTCTATTACAACAACTATTTATGGCAAAAATGTTCTTTGTTGTTTGCTGTATATTTGTCTGCGTATAAGTTTATCATTATAAACAACTAACAACTAAAAGCATAGTTGTTGTTGCTGCTACTGTGTGTGTTGTTGTACAACACTGCTCTTGATTTAGTATTTATAGTGTTTGTTTATGGTTTGGGGTGTTTTTTTTTTTGTTCATATCGTTTGCGGTTCATTGAGTCTAGCGATAAGGCAATAAACGTCTGCTACGCATTTTTTACGCACAAAAAAAAACCAAAAACAAAAAAAAAACTAAGCTTACAAAAACAAACAACAGAGGCGACAAAAGTTTTGCAAGTGCGAAAATTATTATTGTTGTTGTTGTATTTATATAGCGTGTCTCTAGTTGCGTGTGTATTGGTGCGTGCAAAGCTCAATACATGATTCATTATGTATACGCCAGGGTGTCTGCCACTCGGGCAAAATAGGGCTCTGATGAGCTAATCTACTTTGTTTTTTTGATTAACAAAAAAGGGATGAACAAACGAAAAGAAAAAATATGTTAAAGTTGATGAGTCAGTTAAAGAAACTGCGAAAATTACATTTTTACTAAATAAATCTTTTGCTTGTCTAGATTAATGTTTAAGAAAGGCTGGTAAATATTCATTTTTTATGTCAAGCCATAAAATTCGCAAGGAAACCATTTTTTGCACTAAGACACTTATTAACAAAACGTATTTTTAAGAAAACTAAAAGGGAAAGAGAAGGTTTGTGAAATTTTTCACGTGAATATTTTTATATTATTCATATCGAAAACGCTGAGAATAGGTTAAGCTTACATCTAGAAAATTGTATTAGGGCACTTAATTTTCAGAGAAGGTGCTACAAACTTTTTACCATTTTTGTAGAACTTAATAAGAAAAGAAAAGATGACTTTTTTCGAAAGATCTCACAGGAGTTATGAAAAGTGTGACAAAACTTCTCTTGTGATTATATTTATGACGTTAGTTTTTCCATAAATAACAATCTTTAGATACAGCTGAGGAACAGAAAGCCTTTTGCAATCAAATTCGGTATATTGCTTAAGTAATCCAAAAAACTTTCGATTTCCAAATTTGGTTTCGATATCTCTATAAACAATGGAAAACCAAACGAATTATGCCCTGAAAACATTTTTTTGACCGATCGCACAGTGGTGCTAATGAAGTTCCTAGCGCCGCAAAAGTCGATTTTGAAACTGGCTAATTAAACTGAAATTTTTGTCTTTTTCGATTCTAATAGGTAACCAGATTTTTTGATATTTTTTTTTTTGGAATGACTTCAACTTGTTCTAGAAATTTCGACTAGTAAATTTTAAATTTAAAAAAAAAAGTTAAAATATTTAAATATCGAACAAAAAGTTTGAAGTTTGGCACGGGGGGATTACTCAAAGTAAAAAGAATTTAGCTGTTGAAAATTATATGTTTACTCTTATAATTGATAGAAAAATGTAAATTAAACGTAAGGTACCCATAAATAGTAATTTTTGAAAAAATAATAAAACAAAAAATTTTTTTTTTAAATTTTGATTAAAAACAAAAAATTTTTAAATTATCCATAAAAAACATTTTAAGAAAATTAAAAAACAATACAAAAAAATTTGTAATATTGTATTAAAAAAAAATTATTTTTTTTTTAAATTTAAAAAAAAATCAAAAAATCATTAAAAAATTGAGTGTTTTCTATTACAATACAAAAAAATTTTGACAGCCGACCTAAGTACCACATCTCTCAAATTATTAATTTTGCGGCGCTAGCTTCATTAGCACCACTGTGGATCGGTCCTATGGGATCCTATATGATATAGACAAACGACTTTGATAAAATGTGACACAATGCTTGGGAATTAAAAAAAAAAATCAGAAAATAAACGCCGACGCTACAAAATCTTCATAAACAAACTAATTATGCATCTAAAACTTTTGGTGTTTTTTTTCGAGGTGCTCTATGGGAGATATAAAAAAAAAGTAAATAAACTTGTCTCCCGTAAGAAAATAAGGCATCTAATATCAAAGTTTGGGTTTTCTAGCTATTTCCATATCTTTCTTTTCAAAATTTTGTTACTTTGCAGTTTAAAAAAAAATTACGTATACGCAATGCTGCCAATGAACCTAGCATTTCTTGACTTTTTTCAAAAGTTTGACACAGTGCGAATTCTAAGCGTCGCATAGTTGCATTTTGCATTTTGAATACTTGTCCCCAATCTTTGCTGCGATTTAAAGTGTTAGAAGATAACGTCATTGCTTATACTCAGAAGCATTGAAAGCCCCAAAAGCTAAAATTTTATCGGTCATAGGGTCAAATACATCCACAAATAACTTCTAACCAAAGATAAAAATACCCAAATAACAAAAATATACAAAACAATTTCATTTTATTGCACTTACACGCTTTTTCATTTTAGCAGTTCGGAACACCTTTAGTCCGAACCGCAGGCAATAAACTTAAAACAACTTTTATGGCTGGGCTTCAAGTTCGTTACCTTTCAAAATCTAAACAAAACTCATTCTCATTGCAACCAATACAAATACAAAACGCATATGTGCCAGACAAATACAAAACATTTTTTGGGAAACAATGAACCTAAAACGCAATAAATTCTGATAAGTAATACCTGAAATTGCCTGCCAACAACAAAAACAAAACAATCTACAAAAAAAAAAAAAAAAATGCCCAAAAACGCAAACTGCACACAGTGCTATGCATATGTAAGTGCGAGTGAGTGCGCGTGCATGTGCGAGTGAGTGCGCGCATTCGAGCGAAATGAGAACAAAGCATTTCAAATCACAGCAAATATAATATATTATATACTTGTTCATATGTACAAAGCGAGAACAAAGGCGACCAAAAAACACAAAAATATATTATAAGAAAATAATACAAAAAAAAAAAAGATATATTAATAAGAAAAAGGCAGAGCAGTCGAGACAGATATAGTAGTTGGAGAAAAAGTGAGAGCGAGAGGCAACGTTTACAAGTAAAACAAATGAAATTGTTTATGCTGTCAGTAGAAGCTGCATTTATATTTTTTTTTTATTATTATTTTTATTTTATTTGTTTTTGTCTCAAAATTTTTGTGCGCTAAATTGATTGAGCATGTCGGAATTTAACAAAAGTTTGCTTTTTGAATGACAGGTATGTGTGTGTGTGTGTGTGTGTGATTGTATCTATGTGTGTATGCGCATCGGTAGCTTGGAATGGACTTTAATAGCAATCATTTAAGAGAATTGAATGACTCATAATAGCATTAGCTATTCTTTAACGTGAAAGTAACATCAGTAGCTATTCAAAACTTTTGTATAATGATGTCTACAAACAATAAAATAATCATAACTAATCAATAAATGCAAAAGCCAAAAGGTTTGGGAACTTTTAAAAATTCAAGATTTTTTTTTTTTTGTAAATTTTCCATTGATTATTATTAATTTAAAGATTTTTTTTTTTTGGAAATTTTCCATTGATTTCTTGCAAAACCATCTTTACTATATGTAGATGTTGTATGTTAGTTCTAAGAATTAAATTTTTTCGTTGTCCCCACGTTTGACTTTTCTTTTATTTTACTACGTAAAATATTACAATTACTACAAGTATGTTCAAATGATATTCATAAAATGCAACAACTTGCTTACGCCATCTAGCGACAAGAACTTGTGTGCGCCATCTAGCGGCTGCTCGATCGATGAGGCAAAAACATTTTTATATAATAGAGAGACATAATTGCCGTATTTTTATTTAAGTAACTTTTGAATAAAAATTAAGTTTTTTTTTAAGTAAAAATAAAATTATTTCTTGATTAAAAATAATATTTTAAATAAATAATAAATTTTTCTTGATTAAAAATAATATTATTTTTTGAGTCAAAATAAAATAATAAAACATTAAGCTTAGTATTAAATATTATACTTAATTTGTTGAAAAAACAAATAATTTTCTTTACTGTTATTTAAATATTTTTTGCATTTTTTTTAAGTAAAAATAAAATTATTTCATCTTAAATAAAATTATTTTTTGAGTCAAAATAAAATAATAATATTAAATACTATACTTAATTTGTTGAAAAAAAAAATATTTTTTTAATGTTATTTAAATATTTTTTCATTTTTTTTAAGTAAAAATAAAATTATTTTTTGAGTCAAAATAAAATAATAATATTAAATACTATACTTAATTTGTTGAAAAAAAAAATATTTTTTTTACTGTTATTTAAATATTTTTTCATTTTTTTTAAGTAAAAATAAAATTATTTTTTGAGTCAAAATAAAATAATAAAATAATTAAACATTAAGCTTAGTATTAAATATTATACTTAATTTGTTGAAAAAAAAAATTATTTTTTTTTTGACTGTTATTTAAATATTTTTTGCATTTTTTTAAGTAAAAATAAAATTATTTCTTGATTAAAAATAAAAATTTTTTTTGAGTCAAAATAAAATAATTAAACATTAAGCTTAGTATTAAATACTATGCTTAATTTGTTGAAAAAAAAATTTTTTTTTACTGTTATTTAAATATTTTTTGCATTTTTTTTAATTAAAAATTTTATTATTCTTAAGTCAAAATAAAATTATTTTTGATTAAAAAAATTATTTTTAGATTAAAAAAATTTTATTTTGTGCATTATTTCTTCTTAAAAAAAATTATTTTTTGAGTCAAAATAAAATAGTTTTTAAGTAAAAATAAAATTATTGCTGATTAAAAAAATATTCTTTCTGAGTCAAAATAATAAACAATAAAATAAAAGTAAAAAAAAAAAAAAAATTTTATAAGTAAACATATTTTTTTTTTTACAACTGTATAATTTTCTAAAGTTTATATAGTCTTCAAAAATCCAAATTTAATATTTAAAAATATTCCTTTTATTACTAGTTATGCTTATCTATAGTTAAAAGAACCAAAAAAAATATATATTTACATATCTCTAGACGAAATCTTTCAAAAACTGCAAGTATCTGACCAAAATTAACTTATCTATAAAGACAGCAACTAAACTTTCTGCTTGTTCTTTGTTATTATTGTTATTTTTGCGCTGTTTCGATTGTGATTGATGTTTTATGGTATTATATATAATAGTATATATACTATGTATTGTTTATATGCATGGTACATTTAGCTAACTGTTACTGTAGGTAGGTGTTTCATGATTAATAGCTAAATAATGCGGAGCAATGCACTCGTTAAACGTCAAACGATGTCGATTATTTTTTTACTTGTTGTTAAGAGTGGAGAATTGTGATTGATATGCATTTAAGTAACTATATACACACGTATATAGTAGATGTTGTGATAGCAACAAATACCAGAAAATAACGCCAAAAGTATGCTACAAAAAGCTTGTAGGACACTTATCTACAGATCAGATACATTTGTCTATTTGTCATCTAAGAAGAAACAGAGTAGAGCTCCCCAAAAGAAGTGACCTCATAAAACGTGCCAAAAATTGTAGTGTAATGAGCTCTTGATTAAAATCTAACACGCACGCACACCTTGTCCAATTAGTTGTGCTGTCACTGTTGCGTGAAAAGAGTGCAAAAACTATATAGGTAGTATATATATATATGTATACATATTACATATGCAGATATATGTATGTATATAGAAGCAGAAACAGTAAACAATGTCTACGATGGACAACTACAATTGAGTAGAAGAGCTTGCTTCACCTTATCCTTATCCTGTCTTAAAATAATTGGAATTAGATTTGCAAAAAATAATATTTTACTAATTAATAAAAAAAAATATGTTGATATAATTATGCAGTTTGGAAGTAGCCTTCCCAAGGATGCACCAAAAGACAATCGTCGTTATTCTATACTAAGGCCAAAGGCCTTCACTTACCTTTACGTAAATAGTTTTAGAATTTTTTAAATTAAAATATTTTGTCCAATTAATAAAAGAGTGCCCGGCTAGCTCAGTCGGTAGAGCATGAGACTCTTAATCTCAGGGTCGTGGGTTCGAGCCCCACGTTGGGCGATGGCATTTTTTTTTTACTTGGCAGTGTGGCGTATACTTAACAAAGACATAAATTATGTTACAAAGAATTTTTAAGCCATTTGGCTCTACTTAAATAGTTATCATAACTAAGATACTTATTGAACTCAATTATGGTGGAAAGTAGTATGGATTATATTTGGAAAGAAACTCGTTTGTGCAAAAATTACATTTATTGCGTGTATATCTTAAGCAATTTCTACTGTAAGTATTTTTTTGTTTTATAATAAATATCATTCTTATTTATAGCGCTGGCATTTCAACTTGTTTTGGTTTGGCGGCCATTTTTGATGACGCGCATGGACGCAGAGACTGACAGTCAGTGACAGAGAGAACGTCAGACGGCTTGGCAGAGCGAGCAGCAGGCGAAATGCTTTCAGGCAATTGTCGTTGTGAATAAACTCACAGATACACACACTCACATACCGCGTATTGTATTAAATTGTCTTGTATACATATATGTTTATATGTGTTAATGGGTCTCTGACCTGATTTAATAATAATAAATATATAATATGGCACATAAGTATACATACATACATACACACATATGCAACTGACAACGCATACTCTATACGTATGTATGTACTATATATGTGAGCTAGCAATAAATACAAGGCACATAAATAAAATAAAAAATGTAATATGTAGTATAAACTTTTGTATGAAGACTCATATAAAATTGCAATAAACACAAGTTGCGCTGCTTGTTTTTGTTGTTTTTTTTGTTGGACAAAATGTTGTTGTTGTTGATTTGCTGTCGTTTTACAGACAACTTGTTCAACAATTTCTGAGAAATCATTGCCAAAAGATTAAGCGTTAAATATTTTATTTAGCAGAGGGAACACGTTTATCTTTGGCGAAACAAATCTTTATATTATTTTTTTGAAAGAACAAAGTCAAGGTTAGTTATTCTGAATCAATTTATAAAAAACAAAATAATTTTCGATAAGTTAGTGGGTTAAGCTGGGATAGAGGAAATTATGCGAGTAGTCAAAAAAAAAGATTTTTACCGAGATCCACTGACTCATCTGATATAAAAACCCTGCAAAAGATCATTAGTTAATAACATAATGCTACAGATGAGCAAAGGGATTCGAAAAATTTGAATTTTTCCAAAAAGAATTGTGAATGTGAAAATTCTAAATCGTGAAAATTCTAAATGCGACCAAAAATTCACTCATGTTTTCGGATATATAGTAGGCGAAAAAAATAAAAGTTCATCCAGAGGGAAAAAGTTCATATAAAGGGTCATCAATCTTGAGGTTTTTTGTTCAACAAGGTTTTTTGATAAACTACGCCTGAGTTTTTTATTCAGTTTTGAAAGGGATTATTTTTAAAAAGTTAATGTCAAGAACGGTTCTCTCTATTGATAATAAAGAAATAAAGATTTTCCGATTCATTTGAAATTTTTGTGTTTTTTTTTTTTATTGTAAACAAAAACCTCAAGATTGATGACACTTTAGAATAAGTGCAACAAAAAAAAAATGTATTCAAAAATCTAACTAAGGCTGTTCACCTTGGTCCACATCTTTCTTTTTTAGCAATATGTTAGCAATGATGTTCGGAGAATCTGTTGATAAAATCAAAAATAGCTCATTTGGATTTTTCCGAATTTCTTCACTTCTCTTACAAATTTTTCAAAGTCTAATAGCTATTCTGATACTAGTGGTGAAGAGAAATTCAATAAATCAAAGATCATCAAAATCGGTCTAGCCGTTTTTGGGTTATAAATGGTGCACGACAAATACGACTGTTCTGGATTTTCGCGTCGTTTCTTCGATTTTACAATACGGTGATAGTTATACTTGCATAGATTTATTTAAAGCGATAAGGGTAATTATATTCATATATCTTTAATTTTACACCCATTAAGCACAGTACTAGTGGTTCATACCGACGAAGTTCGGTCAGTCAAACTACTCTATAAATAATTTGTTCAATCCTCTGCCCTTTCATATGGTACACGTTTTTATGTATTTTGATCATCTTACAACGAATTTGTAAAAAAAAATTAGAAAATTTAATCCTCTTTAACTAATATTCTGCTACTCGACTGTATCTTCAAGTATCGTAGAAACATCTAGCTCTTGGCACTCCTTATAGTTGCTGCATACGAATTCCTTACAGAATCCGTTTTAAACATATTTGAAGCTTCTAAAGCGCTTTCTGGCAAGTTCCATATCGTTACTAACTTCCAGTAATAACGCCATTTTTGGCTATTTAAATAAGTTGTTGTCAAGCATGTTCCTGCACAACACGGCGTATGAGCAATACTTAAGCCAAGCTGCCAAAATAATAATAAAATAAATTGCTAACCGCAATTAATGCCTGTTAACAAAACAGCCAAAACACTTAAAAAATCATAAATTTTTCAAGGAACAAAATATATGCAATTTTTATATGCAAAATTTTTAACAAAACAAATTCAAAATGCTTTCAAAATCAAAAAAAAATGCTCTTATCAAAAAGTCAAGGCACAAAATAAAAAATAAAAAAAAAAAGTTTTTTAACAAAAATTATAAAGAAATAAAAAAACAACTGGGCCCAAAAAAGCGAAACAAATAAAAAAGCGCAAATTATCGTCTGTTTTATTTTAATATTATTTTTGTGTGAGTGTGTGTGCGTGCGTGTGTGTTTGTTTATGTGTCGCGGCATTGCATTGGTGTGCGTGACCTTGAAAGCGGTTGCTTTTTTGTTGCTGCCACAATTTGGAAATTATCGCATGTCTGCTCTCTCTGCCACTCTCCCACTCTCTCTCTCTCAGCGAGTGTGAAAGTCATCGAGAGAAAAAAACAAAAAAATATTGCAACCAGCTGAAATTGTATTGCGTACGTAATTATCATCAAAGTTGTCACTTTTGCTGCAGACTGCGCTGCTGGCGTCGCTGTCGCAGTCGACGCTCGAAATAAAATTAATTATCTTTTACAAAGATGTACGATAAAATGCTGCGCCATGCATAAAGCCAAAGTTCGCTGTATTATTTCAAGGCCAAGTGCACAAAATCCACACAAATTCTGCGATATATAAAATGTATATACAACAACAAACAGTGCATACGGAATTTCCCCCGACTTAAATATACACTGCATCCTGAATTCCTACGAATTGGCAACGAACATTTATCGCCCAAAATTTAAGAGATACTTTTATTTTTAAATGTAAACACCTACGTTCACAACCTGTGTCGGACATTTTTTGACCTTTTTGCAGATAATAAAAGTTCAAGGAGTTCTAAGCTTACAGGTCCAGACACTTTTGACAAAATCTCGACCAAATTGAATATACTCTACAAAACTTTTGGTGTACAGTGTATAGAACAGCATTTGTGCAACGCAATTAATGATAATAAATATCATGTACTATATAATATAATCGGCCAGATCGAATAGTATGTGTATAGGTATAGTATATAGTATTAAACATGTATGCACAAATTATTAAGAGAAAGTCTTTAGATAATGAAATGTACGGGGTGAATAGCCTGCACCGCCGCTAGTAGAGAATTAAATTCACATTGAATCGCCGTTTGATTGAAAACTCGTGATGCAAACAGTTTGAGAACCGAGCTACTAAAAATGGTTCCATATTATTTGCATTTAACACTCAAGTTGATTCATGCAATATAGATCAAATGTTTATTTAAGATTATCATACGCAGAGCGTACTTGATACACAATAAATATATAGTACTTCAAGGTTGAGCATTTACAAAATGTAGAACAATCTTTTTAGACAGATGTCTTTCAATTGAAATATCATTTTATATACGAATCATTAAGGAATATTAAAATTTGCAGATTTTAGATAGTTTTATTACCTCATATCTCATTTTTTTTTAAATAGTAGGTATCCTGCTTGCTTGCTTCGCTCATCAGTGTCCAACGATCTTTTAACATAAATTTTTAGCTTTACATCCAGAACAATTTTACAGATTTTTATTTAACATAATTTTCTTATAAGAATTTCTTTTTAAAAATAGGCAGTTTCAAGCCCCGAACAATTTTAAAAATTTTTATTTATGTTAATTTTCTTATAATATTTTTTTTTTTTAAATATTCAGTTTCGACAACCACTTGCTTCGCTTTTGTTATATTAAATATTAGCTGTAAGATAACATTTTTTTATTTTTTTCAAGGCCAGTACATAGCAACGCTAAAACGCCCGAAAGAAAACAAAACTTCAAAAACACTATCAAAATTCTTAGGGTAGAGAATTTTACTCTTTGGTATGCAGCTGCAGTGCATGTAGATGGCGCCAGCAGCAACAACAGCAAATTAATGTGCAGCAAGTTATTTTGATAGCAACAACAATATTGGAGTGGTAAAGCATATGCAAAAAACTTTACAAAATAGTAAAAAGCCAATGTAATTTAAAAATATTTTTGAAACATTTTGGATGTTAATACAAAAGAATGGTCAACTTGGCCTTACTTTCAAATGCCAACCCAAACAAGGTATTGAAAACATACGAGGACAGTTGAAAATTTTCAGAAAATGCTGCCGGATTCTGTACCATGGCTTTGAACTGAAAATTTGCCGCGAAATGTAAATAATTGAATTGCAATATTAATTCACTATAAATTACGTAGCTACAAAGTTTTCCACACTCCGCTCTGCATATTAATCCTAGTGACCATACCTTATTTTTAATTTATTCATACGAAAGCAAATGGCGTATTTTTTCAAAATCACAACAAACAAAAATGAAGTTAGTCGATTCGACTAACATTGTGTGTCTAGGGTTAAGTCTGGGATCACCCATAAAGATACTTGGTTTTGTCTTGTGAAAAAATCACAAATATTATTTGTTGTTAACGAATTATTTTTTATACTTGCAACACATCAGCTGATTTTCATATTTACTTTTTGATTGTTGTTGCTGGCGCCATCTATTGATAGTTGCGCCATCTACATGTCAATTGCCTAGCTATGGGTAGCACTGTTTGGTGCTAACAAAATAAGTTGCAGTTTTTACATTCAGGTCTTTTTACGAGGCTGCATACGGGCCTTTAAAATAAAACATCATCCAGCGGCAGATACTATAAATGATGACGGGACGTCCACGAGGTCAACAAACATTTTTATATAAGAGCAAGAATTGTTAAAAAGAAACCATCGTTTTGTTAGTAAGTTGTGGCTTGAGCCCACATCTACGAACAAATCAAGGGGAAGTAGGGGTCGCGCCTCCTGCTTGCTTTGCTCAACAGTACCCACTTTTCCTTTTTATTTCATATAAAATATTAACTTTAGACTGAAATTATTATACCGAACACAAATAAGCCATCCAGCGGGCACACCAAAGAAAAAAATAAATGATTACGGTGACTACAAAAAAAAAAAATATTTTTATGCTATATAAAAAAAGACTTGCGAACAAAAAAATATAATAGAATTGATAGAGAAATGTGGCTTGGGCCGACGTCTATACCCAAATCAAGGGAAAATATATAAAAAATAAGGATGCCCCCCTGCTTACTTTGCTCTTCAGTACCCACCATTAATATATAGCTTTACGTTTTGAAATAATGTTTTATTATAATAATAATTCCCTGACTGACTATTTTGGCAGTCGCCCCTGGGCGGAGCATGGGAATCTCTATTAATAACTGTTCGAAGAGAACAGGGACCTACAGTTTATCCGAACGGCGGTGTCTTGAATTAATAGAGATTTTCTTGGGCGACGCTATTTTATTTTTGCTAGCGATGCCAGTGCTACTGCGGGGAATCGAACCACCGACCATCGGGTTGCAAAGCGAGTACGCTACCACTACGCTACCAACGGCCACAATGTTTTATTATGGTGATCAAAAAAGTGCAACAACTTGCTTGCGCCATCTAGCGGCCACACCAAACAGAAAATTAATGATGACGTTGACGGCCGAAGAACTTTACTGTGTAAGATTTATTAAGAAGCCGTGGCTAAGGCACACATTTACGTTTAATCCAAAGGAATTACTTTAAAATTATTTTTACCATAAATCTGGCCTTAAACACCAAATATATGTAGGTACATTTTTAAAAGCTTTCATCAGCTGAAGTTACTTGCTATTACTTAACACCCACTTAACTGCTTGCAACTTCACCTTTTGACAGCCATCCCACAGACTTAGCTACTGTAATACCCCCTTCCCACCCTCGATAATCCTACTCATTTAGCTAACAATAAAATACAAACTAAAACCCATTTACAGCACGCCTGGCACGTCCTGGAAGCTACATTAAGCTATTTTTGAGGTGTTCCTAGGCACAAGCTGGGACTTAAGTGCAGATGACAGACTAGAACACGTTTATTGCAAAGCTGCAACTTAATCAGTATAAACATCATCATCATTATCATCGTCCCAATGATTATCAAAACCCAAGACCAAGTCCCAACGAAAGCGAAAATTTCACATGGGAATTTCAAGGACAAATCCAATGGGCACATATGTATTTTAAACATTTTTTTTTTTTTACGCTGCGTTGCTTCGTTTACGTCTACGTGTTTTTTTTTTTTTTGTGTTTTTTTATTTTAGGAATTAATTGTGCGGGTTCTGCCCGGTGCTTTGTTGTGCCCTCAAACACTCTCACACACACACACACACACACAAATAATGTGCACAACAAATTTGAGAAATAATAACAACAACCCGCCTCACATGGCTTTTTGGGTTTTATATTCGTTCCTACATGTTATATACATGTATGCACATTTTGTATTTGTATGCTAATGGCATTTGGCCTATTTACTTGTCCAAGTATTGGATGCACACACACGCACACACACATGCACAAAGACAGACTTGAAGAACTTGGTATATTATGTATTGAGCTTATGCTCTTCACTGGGTTTCACATTTTTAACCCTCATTTGCTATATAACTTTTCAACACTGTAAAGCACTGCGAAGCTTTGATGCAGTTCCAAGTTAATTGGGTTATAAGCGCAGTGGGTTAACAGGGTGTTTTTTTTTTTTTTTTTTTTTGTAGCAGGGTGACGACACTTAATTTGTACTTTTTGTCGGAATTCTTAGCCTATTTGCGAAAGCTTTTTAAAACTCTTCAAACCAAATCGTTTTGGTGAAACAATATTACAAAAAAAAAAATAAAACAAAATTTGTTTGTTATGTTTAAATGAATTAGGATCTTTGCCAAATGTATTGAATTACTGTAAATCACGAAAACATGTAAAATTTCTAATATTGCGAATGGTTAAATTAGTTTAATTTTTTTTCATTTTTATTGAAATTGCATTATTTAATGCAAATAATTAATTTTTTTTTATGATATATATATTTTTAAGGTATATATTGAGTAAATAAAATTAATTAATAAAATTACACATTAAACATAAGTTAGCAATGTTAATAATTTAAAATTTTAAACAAAAATGTATAATAATTTTTAACACCTTTTGACAAAAAAAAAAAATTTTTTCGTAAATTTTTTTAAAAAACATTTAAAAATTTTCATTTAATTTTTTTTTAACATTGTTCCACCAAATCGATTTGATTCATATTCACACCAAATAAAGAACGTATAAAAACACGTGTTTAAAAAAAAAAATGGTGATTGACATATTTAAGAAACATACAAACATAAAATTTCATATTTTTTTTTAAGAAAATGTGTTGGTTAAAAAAATATTAAATATTTTTTAAATAGCCCTATCGCCAACTTAGATTAAAAAAAAATTGGTTCAACAATTTTCAGTAGTTTAAACACAATTAAATAAAAACGAAAAACACGTTTTTTTAAATTAAGCCGCAACGCGTTAAGTTTTAGAACTGAAATTTTGCGTACAATTTTTATTTTACCATATGCATCGGACTGCATCATTAGTTTTCAAAAATCGCTAGGGGCAGTTTCCAGTACCTTATCCAGCTAGACCCTTCATAAACAAACAAAAAAAAAACAGACAAATATTGCACCAAAAACGTTTTTTTTGACCTATGGGTTCCTATGGGGTCTATACAATATAGTCAACCGATTTTGATCAAATTTGGTGCAGTGCGTGGGAACTCTAAAAAACTTTTGAATGCCGAATTGGGTTAGGATAAGCCAACAAAACACAACGAACTTTGCACCAAACACGTTTTTTTTGACCTATGGGGTCCTATGGGGGCTAAATGATATAGTCGCCCGATTTTGATCAAACTTGGTACAGTGGTTGGGAGCACTAAAAATTCCGAATATCTTCATAAAAAAACGAATTATCCATCTAACACTTTTTATTTTTTTCGAGGTCCACTGAAACACCCCTATATAATGTAACCCCGATATAAAAAAAATAAACTTAACTTGTCTCCCACAAGATAGTAAGGCATCTAATCTGAAAGTTTGGTTGCTCTAGCTAGAGAGATCAAGGCGTTCATACAGACAGACAGACGGACATGGGTATATCTATACCCTAATCATACTTTAGGTAACATTGGGGGTCTCTGACGTCTCCTTCTGTATGTTACATACATTTTCGGCTTGCAAAAACTTAATATACCCTTTGTACCATAAGGTACAGGGTATACAAATCAAGCAAAGGAATTTTTATTTAACTACTTAAAAAAAAATGTATGTCTCTCCTTCACTGGGAAATGTCCATAACGATCACAGGCTCTACCTGAACCAACGTTATACATACGATCTTATTAAGCTACCTTCATTAGTAAGAACTGTGTAAAAAACTTTCCTGGTAAAAAGTATAGCAGCATAAAAATGGGCACCCTGTTGAAGTTGAAAACCTATTGGTTTCTCAAAGTGCAAGTCATTTCCATGTTCTTAACCCAGTATTCCAGAGATAATGGAACATTTTCTGTCCACTCTGTCGTAGGTAGGTAAGGTAGTGCTTAGTCTTTATTGTCAATTTCAGCACCCTGTATTTTATGCACACATCTCAAAATATTTTTGTGTTTTCAACTGCGTTTTGTGCTGTTCTTTCTCCCCATGCACACATACACAAACATAGCATATATTTTTTTCAAGATCAAGGTCAAACCATATACCAATTGCTTATATGTACAAAGTCTAAAAAAAAAAGCAGTAAAAAAAAAAAATCGCCACATGTGCCCTGCTTGCCGGATCGACGCGAGACGAGACGAGTCGGTCGCCAGTCGCTCGTAATTCCCATAAACAATGAATATGGTAGTCGTTGTTGGTTGGTCTGACTCCGGCGCTGGAGCAACCCTTGCGTCGTCATTGCAAGCGGGCATTTGACACACTAAGAGGCAACTCTGGTTGCCTTGCCGAAACTTGGACAATGGCAGACAAGTGTATCTGCTGGCGGCAGCTGCCGTCGTTTGAAACGGGTTGGTTTTCTTTTGGTGCCGTCAGAGCCTCGGGAAGACCTTGAACAACCACAGCGACAAATTTCGTTGCTTGTTCGATCGTTGGGTTAGGCGTCTTGGTCGTGGTCTCGGTCTTGGCTTTGGGTTTGGGTTTGGTCAAGCTGAAGCTAAAAATTCTAAGGCTGAATAATCAGGAAATGCAAGCCAGCCACAACAGCATAAAACCAGTTCTTCAAAAGCATCAGATTTTTATATTCAAACCCTTTTTTTTTTTAGCTTGTATTTTTTTGTAGCTTATGTCTTCTATTTAGTATGCGTGTGTGTGGGTTTTTTTGTATACCAAAACGGTTATCATGTTTCAAGCACATAATTGAAATCGTCTTTGAAAACCTTGAAAACTTTCGTTCCTTTGCGTGTCCTGCACAGATTAACTCTAATGCATGGCTGACTAACTGGCTGGCTGGCAGGCTGGCTGGCTGGCTGGGCTTGGCAGAAACCAGCCCTACGCGTCCTGTCTAGACGGTACGCACCTAATTGCAGACATTGCTCAATCGATCGATCCATAAAGTGAATCGATCGTTTTAGTTCCCCCTTTTTTTTTTTTTGAGCCCTTACCTTGTTTCTCAGGAAAGCGCTCGAGGGCTTGGTAGTGTTTTTTTTTAAGCATTATTTATGCTAATTTGTATCTGTATCTTGAAATTTGAGGTAGCTTCACAGTTACGTGTGCACACTGCTGTATTGGAGTGGGAGTGGTCAATTACTTGCGAGCCAGACAGCTTGCGTGACTTACCTGAAAGAAAAGCAAAAATACAAAAATTAGATATATAAGGGATTTGTATAGGTTTTGCATAATATTATAGAATGCTTTCTAAAGCTCTTTAATTGGCGCCTTAAAGCTTTTTTTGTTTGGAGATTTTACTTAAGGGGTAACAACTGTGTAGAATAATCGAAAAAAAAAACAAATTTTCACCCACTTATAAACGTCGACTCAGTTTTAAAAGTTTAAACGCGTTTATCTCGAAACCACTTTTTTTCGAACGGCTTCACGAGTAACTGAGTCAATTTTTATCCGATCGGTTTGAAATTTTAACGCAATCTTTATAACATCATTTTCTAGTAAACCATGTAGGATTTTGTCAAAATAATAAATACTTTTTAAAAAATTTTTTTTTTCGAACTTAGCCCATTTTTTTTAAAGTGATATTTTTGAAATCTCCTACGTGGTTCACTTGCTTTTGGTGCATAGATTAAGAGGTAAACAATTTTTTTTAAGTTTCAGATGAATGACGACGCCAAAAAGCTGCAGCCGTGAAGGTCTCTCCGAAAATTCGTCATGTACTCGCAGCCCTCTTTTTTTTTTTATTACTTTGGAAAAATTATTTTTTGTAGGATTTTGAATATAAAATAAAGTTTCTTTGAAAAAAAAAATCGAAAAATTACCTTAAAACCCAGGCTCTACACAGTGTTGCCCCTTAATATATCAAAAACTCTAGTGGAAATCTTAAATCTTGTACTTAAAACAAATACTAAGCAACTTTTGGAACCGCCTTGGAGCCTCCCCTGTATATAAACAAGATTGAGCATAGGGCTTCGAGCCACCACAGCAAATACTTGCCACTTTCCATGCTTGTCTCATGAAGAATTGGTTGATCACCCTATATGCTTTCTAAAGATGTTGATGTTGTTGAAAATTATTATTATTTCTCAATTGGTTGATCACCCTATATGCTTTCTAAAGATGTTGATGTTGTTGAAAATTATTATTATTTCTCATAAGTATCTCTAGCTGCCAAACAAAACAATTTCACGTGGGGTCTCGTCAAAGCTAAAGAAGCTCGTTGAGAGGCCTTTTTTTACGCACCACAGACAGAGTGCACTTCTTGGCCGGATCGGCACGTCAAACAACTGCTCGGTTCCTACCGTATCCCAAGAGTTGCTTTAATTTTTTTTTATTTAAAAGTTTATATATAATGTAATTAAACTAGTTCTCTACTACCTATCTTGGCAGTTCAACCTAGATGTACATAGGAAAAAAGAATATAAAAACCAATTATAATCAAAGGGTTCTACATACGGAAAAACAATATTTACAGGAATATATACATATTTATATACGGATTAAAACATTTGAACTTATTTATAGGAATCTTATAAGACTTCTCTTTCTAGCTCTTAAGGTCAGCCTCCTGACTTCGTTACTTACGGCACCCCGGAGGTTCAGCAAAGACCCAAGTAATATTGTCTTGTAAAATTGTGAAGGATACCTCCCAAAACATATTTGCAGAGTGTGATCCGACAAGAACCATTCCAAAAATTTTACTTTGCTCTGTAAGCTAGACTAGCAGTTCATTGGATCGCAGTGTGGCTTTCCCAAAAACATCTAACATCTATTCAACATGATGACCAATATGCTGCCTCTTCAAAATCACACGAGTAACAATGTCCAATTTTAAAGCATACTTTAAGGCGTCTTGCACCAAACGCAACAATAATCTCTCGTTACTCCACTGTCCTGCACACCTTGTCAGTCCAAGTCCCAGGTCTCAGTTCCCAGTCCCATATATATACGTATATATATATGATTTGCCATTAGCATTGAACATTAGATTAATGAAGCGACTCGCATATCAAATGCACTCAAGCTGACCAAACACAATAAAGCCCAGCAATACATATGTATGTAGTAGTAGGTACTTTTATGCATAAATACATATGTAACTAACCAATTACTGGCGCAGATTTCCAAAGAAAATGTTTCGAGTGGAGGCAAGTGGAAGTCAGTGAAATGAAAATGTCAAGAAAATATACGAAAAATCAAGCGAAAAATCTGCTTAATACATAAGAGTTTGGACTGTCCATGTGTGCGTGTATCTGTGACTTAAGATTGCGCATACGCCACATTGCACATGGCGCTGAAGCACAGAGCCAAAAGCAAAAAGGCAATTGCCAGTAAAATTGCAAATACAAACAAGAGAAACATGCACACAGATACACACGCACACACACACACACTTACAGATACACATACCAACTGGACTTGTCTACGCAGCTTTTTGTTGATATGGATGTCGTACCCATGGCACATTTTAAGACGCTCGCTTACACAGAGCCCCAGCAAATACACACCCACAGATACACACACACACACACACACTGATAAACCCGCCCACGTCTGTGTCTGTGCGTTATTTGAGCGACAGCCTTGGCATGATTTCATTTCATTACAAGTTTTTCCTTCTACTTCGCAGCTCAGACTCCCTACCTACCTCTCTCCCGCCCTACTGACTCTCTTTTTTCTACGTTTTTCGTCTGTTTGTTGCTTTTGTTGTTTGTGGGTCGTTGTGTTTGCCTCACTTGTGTTCTACTCCGCGCACCGCCAGACACATCCAAAAGTGCGTCCAAAAGTGAAAGCGAGTTCAAGCACCACACGCACAATGTGTGTGTGTGTGTGTCTCCTTGTGTGTATGTATAAGAGGCGCAGAATATTTTTGGGGGGCCTTGAGCCTTACAATCGATTATTTTGTATGGCAGACGGCGTCGTCCTCAACGTTGACTGCTCTTTTCGGCCATTTTATTTTAGGAGACCCTAAAACAAGATACGCCTCATAACACCAACAATGCGTTACACTGAGATAAATTACAAGTAAATTAAACGCTTAGACATTAGAGCTGGAGCAAGGCTTAACACCAGTCTTCTGATATTCGGCACACAGCATTTTTACTCCCAAAAAATTGTTGGTTCAAATTTAAAAAACTTTTCAAACGATAACAATACCTTATGAAGGTAACGAAAAATTCAGAAATATTACCGCAAACATTATCTAAAGGTCCGAAAAAGTTTTCTTAGCAATTCAGGACACAAATGAGAAAGCCGAATGAACATCCATAAAACACTAAAAATACAAGTGAGCTGTGAGAAAACTTGATAAAATAAAACCCAAAAAAAGGATCGTAAAGAAGTCACAAAGAGCGATCGCAAGCAAGTCCCAAGATCATTTCAAACGTACTTGTATTAAAAGAAAGTAGCTAGGACTTTTAAAAGTTGCACCCTGAGCTTCGGAAACAAACTTTGCCTGCTCAGCCACCAGAATATTCTTTGCATAGGGTGTTTTTTTAAGCTTGTCAGATATTTTAATAGTGATACCTACTATATACCAAACCATAAACTTCATAACATCTACAGTTCTTACCCGATTTTAAAGATCTTAGACTTGAAATGTTCGTAAAAGAATTCTCTTTAAGCTTAACATAAATTTTGTTAAACAGTTATTGGCAAGTAACTGGAAAAAGTGCCCAAAAACATGTGTTTCGAAAAAATCTCGAGAACGGTGAGTAAGAAAAAAAAGTGAATGTCATTTTCGTGTTTCTCGATAACCCTTAAATTTGTAAACTAGTGTTATCAGCGAATTTTCTTACGAAACTGCCGCTACAGTGAACGGCGTACCTTATCGACATAAGCTCAATAAATTTTTGTTTTCAAAAGACAATGTATTGTGCCATACATCTCACGAAATCATCGATTAGTTGAAAAGTCATGAATTTCCTTCCTTCCTTCGTTTCCTTCATTAATATTTTGTGGATTTATTTCAAATTAAAGTTCGGGATCTCTCAAAAAAATACCGTATATCACACGCCTTGGAGCAGAACTGTGCCTCATTATATACGAAATTCATTAAAAAGAATTTCGTCATAAGGGAAATTCGTTTTATTTGAAAATTCACTCCAGAGGAATTCGTTAAAGGTATTTTACTTTACTGCCTGTTATAAAAACTGATAAGCATTTTACTTTTGTCAAAGCTTAATTCATTTCTCTCAGTGTACGCACTTCAGCACTGAAGCTGCAAAGGGCGTTGGCTGCGGCTGCGGCTCGGGCTACGGCTCCGGCTACGGCTGTAACTGCGGCGTAGGCGTCAATGGCCATTTATGGAGGTAGACTCCAATGGGTCCTTACCTCAAAGTTTGTTGTTGATGAGGTTTTCGTTGTTGCTGTTGTTGTTGTTGTTGTCTGGTTCTAAACTTTATGACGCTGCGTAATGAATCGTGTACACACACACAAATACACACACAAAGGCACTCTTACACACACACACACACACACACACACACACAGATATGGAATGCCAAAAAACGACGCCGACGTTGTCTGTCTGTGTGTGTCGTCTGGTGACCTTCAACTTTCAACTTTATTGCCATTGTCTCTCTATTCGTCTGTCTCACTGACTGACTGCCTCTCTGTCTGTCTTACTTACTCACTGTGTCCCCTGCACTACGGCTCTCTCTGTCTGCGGCTACTTGTGCGCGTTTTAGTAATTTTGAGGCTTACTTTTAACGCTGCCCCCCCAAAGGGGGCTTTGTATGTATTTAGTATCTGTGTGTGTTTGCGTTTGTAGCTGTGTGGGGGAGGCATTGCTTTTTATTTGCTGTCTGCACCGTTTGACCTTGAAGTTGGCCGCATTTGCACGTGGTGTCCAATGGCTCAAAGGTGAAAGCACGTAGCATTTTTTATTTAGCCTCTTTGTTGTTATTTTTTTTAGCCCCAATATATGCATTGGTGTGCGTCTGTATGTATCTGTGTGTGTGCCTAAATTACTTTCATGTCTGTCTGCAAAAAACAGCAAGTTTGAGTTTTTCCTTATTTTGTTTAGACCCAAATGGGCAGCGGTTGAACAAACTGGCCTACTTATAGGGATGTGGGGTCTTTTTTCTTTTGTTGTCATTTGAACACGCCAAGTTATTAATAAGTGTTTTGTGTTAGTCGTAAAAATAACGTCAAAAGATTTCAAGCAATTTTGATTGTCGAACTGAAAGAAGTCAGACTACAAATGAAGCGAAGCATAATGGCTCCTGATTCAAGCTGAGATTAATCTATTACACAGCGTCATGGCTTACAGCTGCTCAAAAAAACTTATTTGAAATTTTGAAAGAAGTTTTTTTGGCATTTTGAATTTGTAACTTAAAGATGACTGTTTTTATAATAAATTTGGGTTCTTCTAATCATAGCTTAGGTTATACCGGTTGACCCTGGGGGAGTCATACATAGACTGTATAGTCCTTAGTGGTCTTCTAATCATTAAAATCAATTGATTTTTTAGCTACTTTTTTGCCTAAAGAGATCGCACCTGCAAGCCCTATTAAATTCAATTACTTTCTAAGTAGAAGGCCAAATCAGTAACATAAAATTCCTTTAACTCATAGTACACTGTTTAGCTAAGATACTTGACTAAACTTTTACATTTAACTACAATGAATAAAACTATTTTATAAGCCTCTTAAAAACACCTTCTTTCGGAAGTTATTGTCATTTTTATGCTAGTACCAAAGACAATGTGTAATATCTAACGCACTGGCGGATTTTTGTTGTTTTTTAATTCTGTTTAAAAGAGATTTCTGGCAAACAACAAATTAACTTGCTAACTTCAAAACGATTAAACTCGTTTAAAAACACTTAACAGATGTCGCCTCAAGCGAAAGCATTGCCAACACATAAAAAAAGCATACACATTGGCGCCATCTATGGCATACAACGCACAACAGGCTGCTTTCATCTTGCCGCAGTAAAAGCTAGATGGCGCCAGCATACACTTTTTCAAACGGAACCTACCTGTTTTGCCATTTGGACTATATGGATCATAACTCCCGGCAGACATGGGCGATGCATAACCATTGGACATATTCGCACTATAACTATGATTCTGTGAGCCCGGAGAAGGTGACAGCGGTGGCGCCGAGCTTGGCACACTGCCTGGACTCGGTGTGGACATCCAATCCTCGGGCCTAGAAAACACAACAAGTTTAAATATGTAAAAATAGCAAAAGTTATTTGCACTAGCTAACAAAATATTGTATACTTAAATACATACGCATCTAGACGTGCACGCTTTTGGGGCACAAACACCAAGAGTCCATTGGATGATGCTGCTGCTGCTGCGGCGGCGGCAGCGGCAGCTGCAGCTGCTGAAGTGGAAGCCGCCGCCACGTTGGCGCTTGCAGCATTGCTTGCTGCCGACGCCTGCTTATTGCTTGTGTGGCGTGGGGGCGTGGCAGCGCCACTGTTGTTGCTGCTTATTGTTGCTGCGGCTGTTGTTGTTGTTGTGGGAGGGCTGTTGTTGGTGGTCGACACGGCTATGACGTCAGGCATGGGTTCTGTTTTAATTGTCGTGGGCGTTGGCGTTAGCGTTGCTGTTGTTGTTGTGGCAGTTGTTAGTAGCTTTAATTTATCCTCAACGCTTGAAGTGACTGTTGCTGCTGTTGTTGCTGCGCCGCCATTTGTATTGGCCACATGCAAGGTCAAGGCGGCAGCAGTGGCAACATTATTGCTGGCAGCAGCTGCTAGTTGTTGTTGCAACAATATATGACTGGGTATAATTTGTTGTGGTTGTTGTTGTTGTTGTTGTCTTTGCTTGGACTGCTGCGTTTGTCCAGTTAATTGTTGTTGTTGGGTTTGTTGTTGTTGCTGCTGCACATTCAAACGGTACATTATGTCTGTTGTTGTTGTTTACGCGCTGCAGCTGTTGCTTGTTGTTTTTGTTGCTGTTGCTGACAACATGACCCCGCGTACATGTTGCCAATATGCATTGTTTTCACATGTCTTAGCTTAAACTGCAAAAAAAAAATATAAAAAAAAACAAAACACATTTATTAAAATTTATTTAAAAATAAAAATATTTAAAAAAGTAAAAAGAATTTTGCCGCCCCCGGGTGGACTCGAACCACCAACCTTTCGGTTAACAGCCGAACGCGCTAACCAATTGCGCCACGGAGGCTCTTGATGCTTGGTTGTCAGAAACACGTTTTCTGTTACGCTCCGCATTATTCTTATGTTCTTGTTGTTGCTCTCTTTTAGCTCATCACTTAAAGCTTTCATTAATGTTTTATTTCGCATGCTTTTGAGTTAAGCTAATATTTTGCGCTTTCTCCATAGCCTCCGTGGCGCAATTGGTTAGCGCGTTCGGCTGTTAACCGAAAGGTTGGTGGTTCGAGTCCACCCGGGGGCGGTCAAATATTTTTCATTTTTAAATTAATTTTACTAATTTTTTTAAGCCAATTCCTTTTAAATGGCAATTAGCTGCTGCATGCATACCCACACAGCTATCGAATCTCTACGGCTTAAGGCAACTAGGTCAATGCAGCAGTTTAATGTACTTTAGTAACAACCCTCAACCCGCAGCCCTAGCCCTAACTATGCCACTTCTGTTCAGTGACGTTCACTCTGACAAGTTTGTCAGATGCCACATACTGCTGCGGTCGTTGCAAATTGAATTCTCAAGTGGACGCCCTTAGTTCGTTCCACGCCCTCGCAAACACAATACTGCTAACTACTATTAGCAAACATTCATAAAAACACACACATGCGAGCCGCCAACAAAATGGCGTAAGCATATTGACCCAGAATCCTTGATAAGGTCGTTACGTTACACACACACTCGTAAATAATCGGCCGACGAGCGATACTTTCGAGCTAGTGAGCGACGACGAGAAGCACGCGACCAACCAAACCCAACCCAACCCAACCAACCAACCAACCTACCGACCGACCGACCGACAGACCCAACGAACCGTGCGACCAACCGGCTCGTTGCTGTTGACGTTGACCCAATTCCTATCTATAGGGTTACATAATGGCATAATGCAAAACACAAAAAAAAAGAAGCCCTTTAGCGGCCTCTTTACCTTCCCACGCAATTCGTATCTTTAAGATACTTTCTATTGTATCTACCAACTACCTATTATTGCTTTCAATTTTTAATTAGCTTGAAATTGCATCTCTATAAAACAAATCAAATGCGCAAATTTTGTTACTGTTGCCCTAGTCGCTTAAAAATAGATTGCATTGCATATAATACTACAATGTAATTGCATGTTACAAGCACTTGTGAAACGCCGAAGGTTGTATACTCTACTCTACTAATCTCTCACTCTCTACGATAGTTTAGACATCAAATTTGATGACTCTAGCTCATATATTAACATTTCTATACAAGTGTAATTTTTTCGCACGTATATCTTTTAAGATTGATTAAGTTTTCTGAAACTGGAAGACGTATTAGGATTAAATATATAAATGTTGTCAGATATCACAATAGTACGACAAGCAAACATACGAACGGATATCTTTTATTTCTTTCGAGGTCTAGTACAGAGATAACTTAAATTTAGATTACTCAACTAATCGCTAGGTGAACTTTTTAACGATATGTAGTGAAATTTGAATTTGAAAATTTAAGTAAACACCTTTTACATAAAAACCTAACTTGAAACCAATTATTTGTTACGTCTTTCGAAGATATAAGAAGAATTTCTGTTGACATCCACAGAAATTACTTTGAAGCAAATTTCAACCTTAGGCAATGATTTATAAGGAATATCAGTGAGAGAATAAGATTTCTATTCTACGAGCTTTTAACTGCCTATATCAAGAAATTTTCATTCCAGCTACGATTATAACTTTTAGAGATTCTTCTCAATCATTAATAGGTAAGGTGGGGCAAACCCGACAGTGTGGGTTCCAAAAATTGCAATTCTGAGCGAGCTCATATTAGTGTTGTCGTATAAATCATTAAAAATAACCAAAATGGTAGCATGAAAATGATCTGTCAGTCTACATTTAGATACTCAAAGGACAAAAAGTATATTTTTACGATTTTCGATTTAAATTTTGTGAATATTTGATTACACTTTTTTTTGCTAAATAAAGCGATCGAAAAAAAATGTAAAGTGGCTTATATGCTATAAATTGTTGGAAATTTCTTATTTTTTTTTTTTATTCGAAAATCCGACCTCTAAATGTTGGGGCCAACAAGACGTTCAGCTGGAACCAAAAATAAGCCACCAAGCTATTTGGACAGCTAATCAAATAATTCTGATTAGTTACTTAGCTATTCAATCCAATCATTGTTTATTGACATTTATTCAAATTATTTCGATTTGTATGTTTGTAAAATAATAACATGCTCTTTTGCTCTCAAAAAACCAAAAATTTAGATCATATCTGTGCTAAATGAGGCAAAAATATAGGCGGTCGGGCTTACCCTAACATTTTTGAAAAGTACAAAAATCGTCATATCTCAAAATTAATAATGGTCAGAAGAAATCATTAGTTCTAGAATGTTGCGGCAAAGCGTTAGCTTTAATTTGGTATATCGGACGAGTTCATTGAATGTCAAATAAGCATTTTATAGCCAAAACCAATTACTAGGTCGGACTTGCCCCACCTTACCCTAAGCATAGAATAAAATAACTACAGAAGCCTACTGACTTTTTAAGAGTGACAAACTTGCGCACAAAACTCGAGCTAGCTTTCCCCAAAAGTAAGGGTATACACATGGCGACGATTTTGATTGTCGCTAGCGAATGTTAATCAATTGCATAAAAATAAACTTTTAGTAAGAGAGATTGACCCTCTCGCAGCGCAGACCCCCATTTGCATTTTAAAAAGTTTATTCGCCTTTTGGCTGACATGTTGCACTTGCACTAATTTTGTGTGTTGGCCAGCGAAAGAGAGAGACAGAGAGTGAGAAAAGGGACGACACCGGCAGACTCTCTATGAGTGGGGGGGAGAGTAGGCAAAAGGCAAATAGGTTGATGTTGTTGTTGTTATACGTTCGTTGTATGACTAAACAAACTGACAGCCGACTGACCGATCGACCGGGCGACTGAAAGCAGCGCTGCGCTGTAAACGATGCATTTCCGTTGCAATCAAACAAAAACAAAAACAAACAACAAATTTGAAATGTTTTATATATATTTTTTTTTTTTTTGACACAGGAAAAACTCAACTCGTTGACGTGAGTCTGTCCCGGTGTGGAACTGCTACTCATCTGCATTGCCAATGCAGCTGCAATTTATGCACATAGCAATTAACAAATATCAACGCACATAGATACACAAACACACTGATACGCACACTCTGACACTCACCAAAAGTTTCTTGTAACATATTATAGCCAAGACAATTGATTGAAAACTTAATCAATAGTTAAAGCTTGACTCTGTGAAAATGTTAAAATGATTTTGGAAGTTTTCCTGTCGCTTCTCAGATAACAATCTACATATACTTTTATGCAGTGTTGGGGAGAACAAATTACTTGGGGCCTACTTTCACTGTGAATTGTTTTAAAAATAGATTTTCTAGATTCGTTTGGTAGCTTTTTCTTGATTTCTTTTCTTGCTTGAGAATGGGTCATCGCTATCTGCAAAGTAGACACTAAAAAACAGGCTAACATCATGATTTTGGAAGCAAGCTTTTCCAGTTAACAGGCTGTATTATGGTCTATAAACGTAACATTATCTTAAAAAGTTTGGTGTTGCGTTTTCTTAATTGTCTTGACCTGTGTCAAACTCTACATAGATATAATTTTTTCTCAACAATCGCAATGTCTCCAGTCTTTTCTGAATTGCTTTTCCAGGGAAGATTTACACTATAAATTCTTTGAAAAATAAATAACCAACCTCAAACAACTTCCTGGCCATGAAAAGATGAAAAGAATTGAATAAGATTCTGCGCCATTTATTTTCAAAGTTCACACTCTTTTACCTTTCTGAGTGAGTACGAACATTGAATAATTTTGTATAATTTATGATGTTTTTATAATTCTTTATAAACTGTATCCTTCTTAATTTTCATCAGATAGAACTTAGCTTGGAACTATTTTAAAGGTTAATAGTCTGCCTCCAGAGTTGCATTTGATTTCGAGTTTTAGATTAACTTTTCTTTTGTTTTTCTTTCTATAAAAATGTCTTCTTCATGCCTATCGTTGTAGTTTGAAATATTGTTTGCCAAACAAAAATTATTTTTTTTAAGAAAGGGCCGTAAAAACTCGAACTTACCAATTTTGCATGCAGCTTTCTGGTAATCCGAAATATTTCTGATCTTACACTTTACTTTGCACTTTGTTAAAAAAAAAACTTTTTAGTATTGTTGTACGTTTAGCGAGTTATTTATTGTTCACGAAATCTGCAAGCAAAAAGCAAACAAAATCAATCAATTTTAGCACACTGTTGAACAAACAAAAAAATTTCTTATAAGCTGCACACACAAATGTTGTTCAAACCAGTGTGCATTGCATTTTATGCAAAGAGCGCGAGAGTGATTGCAGCAAGAGAGCACAAGACAGTAAGAGAGCGAGCAATAAAACGCGTACAATTTGTTAAGGGGAGGGATGAGAGCGGCAGCTGGCTATGCACTCGACCCATCTCTGCAGACCACCGCCAGACATGGGACACGTGCATTTTTTTATGGGACGTCAGCGGCTGTTTTGTTGTTGCTTTGAATCCTTTATTTAATAAACAAAGAGTGGCAAAAATTAACTATATTTTTGGTTGTATGTTCATTGGCTTTGTTTTTAAACATATTTTGCATGAATATTTAACTTTTTAATGAGTTAATAAACATTGCAAGCAGCAAACACAACAACATCAAACATAGCGCTCTCTCTAGAGAGCGCCGCTCAGCATAGGCAAAGGCAGACGAATAGACGGCTCACTCTCTCGCTGCTACAGCAACAACAAATAGCACAAACACACACTCACTCATTCACTCGCCACACACATAGGGCAGCACAGTTTTGTTGTTGTGCTTGGGCATAATTAATTTAAATAACTTTTCTCTCAACTGTTTTGAAACATTAAAAACCAAATCACAGACTATATTTATTTTGTTTTTGTTGCTATTATAATTGTTGCAACATTGTTGTTGCAGCTTTAGCACTTTTTAACACACATTGAATGCAAAATTTACCTGCGCGGATACACAAACTCACACACGTACACAAGTTGTAACATTAGAACACACACATGCACACATCACTACACTTTAATTAAACTGAAATTTGTTACACTTTTGTGCTGTTTATTTATTTCTAGCAGCTAATTTTCTTTTTATTTTCTTCTGCATTTTTTACAACAACGAAATAAAAGAATTTTTCTTAATTTCTTTTTTTTTTGTAAATACCGCGACGCGCGCTCTCTAACTGCTGGCTGACTGACTGACTGACTGACTGCCTTTTGCCGTAGCCTTTTGCCGCCGTTGCTTCTTGCTTGCTTTCCGCAGCAGCAACGCTCTCTCACACTCTCTCAAAAACATTTGCGCTCCCTCTCTTACTCTCGCTCTCTTTCTCGCTCAGCAAGGGAAATTCGCTCCCAGTCAAGTTAGACTAGATTTTGCTTTTGCGCGGGGGAGAGCCAATGTATTTGAATTTGTGTTTGCGTTTGCGTTTGTGTTTGCTTGGGACTTTTTGTGCGCTTGGCAATGCCTTTGGTTTTGACTTTGTTCAAGCTGCGCTCAACTTTCGCGAAAAGACAACGCCAACAGCTACAAAAACAACGGCAACAACAACAGGAGGCTCCCAAAAAGGTGTTGGCACAGTGGTTAACAAGTGAAAAAGGCTTTAGGTATTTCCTATTTAATTGCGTTAAGAAATTGAGTTAAGGTAATTTAAACCCACTGTGCAGCACACGCAACACTCTTGGCCACATTTGTTGCGCTCAATTATAAAGTGTACATGCCAGCCAGTGGTGTTGTAAGGGGGTATTTTAGGTTATTAATGGCAAAACAAGCGGGGACAGCTTAAATAACTAAGACTAATGGACTAAGAATTATGAACGATTAAAAGAAATTTTTAATATAGTCGAATTTCAATATAGGATTACAAAACTATGAAAAGTATTAAATAAAAAAATATTCTCATCTGAAATAGTTATTCACAAACCATTAAATAAGCACTAACTCCTAAATTGTATATGTATTTAAATGTACTTAGTATTTAGATGTTCTGAGGGTACTTTGTCCTACAGCTATTGTTCACTTTAGTGGCCACGGCTATTTTCTGTACTTCATCGTAGTCGGATAACAGTTCGTTATACAGAAAATGCTTAAAAAATGCATAATATGGAAAAATTCTCTAATTGCAAAAGTACGAAAAAGAAAAGTCGGTCTGGTTGGTCCAGAAACAAAAAAATTAATACAAAACACAATTGGTAAAAAAAAAGAAGAAAAATTTCATAAAATGTATAACATTTTTTCACAGCACGTACACGATAATTCAATAAAAATTGTTATTTCAACCTCTGGGACCAGGTCCAATCGTTTAAAACTGGAAAAGAACTAAAAACTGAGCTGAATAATAAATAATAGTGAGTTAAAAAAAATAATACAGGACAGACAAAGAATAATTATCAATTCTGAAAATCATTTTTTTGATGGAGCACAATTATCGAAGCCCCCTTTATAAAAACCTATCCAAGCCACTGGCTGGTATGTATGCATGTGTTTGTATATGGTAAGTGTGTGCGGAACTTTTCAAAAACTGGTTTTCAACTTGGAGCTCATTGTGTCTTGGTTGTTGGTGTTGCTGTTGCTGTTCTTGGTTTCTTTTTCGTTGTGGTTTTTAAGCTCTACTTGTTGTTGGTTGTCCAACAGTTGCTGTTATTATTATCGTTGCCGTTGTTGTTACTAATGTTGTTGTTGTTGTTTGCCGCTGCTTGTGCTTTTGACTTTGTAACACACTTTTTGTGTTGATTTCGCTGCCGCGGCTGACGTCGCTGCTGCTATGTGACTTTTGATTTTAATGGTTTTTTTTTTTCTTTAATGGAATTTATGTTTTTTTTTTTTATTCATTCCTGGATTTCAAGCAGTTTTCTCAATCTCTTTTTTGTCTGAGCGCTCTCACGTGTATGAACGTTGGAGCAGCCCTGCGTTTTGGTTTCGTGGGAATTCGGTAATTTTTTGTTGTTTTTTTTTTAGAAAACACAAAGTGAAAAGGTCAGGTGCATGCACTGTTTTGACTAATTAAACCAAGAACTTTAACTGTGTAGAGCTCAGTTTGTTTGTGTCTCACAAATTTAAAAATGGTTTTCACCTAATTTTAGTTTCTTTAAATCTTTCAAAAACTTTTCAGAAAGATTTTCATTTTTTCAAGTACTTTTCTGCTTACATTCAACTTAAAAACTGTAACTAAATATTTGCTCAATGCACGTGCCTGCATTCTAACCTTACCTTAAAACCAACCGGCAACCCCCTGCATGCCACCACGACTAATTGACAATAATCGTCTATTGAACCTGCTCTGCTATGTGAATCCAATAAAGCGCAAGAACCCAAACAAACGACATTGCTCCAAAGCAAAATGCATATCGCTGACCAACTAAATTCCATGAGAGTCCCCTAGACCTCGGCGTGTAAGAGATTTTGCATTTCCAAAAACTAAACTGCATTGAGGGGCTCACGCCCCTGTTGCATTTTTCAAGACAGCAAGCGCTGTCAAAGAGACAACAAACATTTAAAAATAACAACAATGTTGGCAATAAAAAGTAATAAAAGCAAAGCGCATGAAACGCCAACGGCGACGATGACGAAAATGTAAAAGCAGCGACGACGTCGACGTCGACAGCAAGTTGAATGACATAAAACATTAACTGACCTTCAACTCTGCGACTGAACCTTAGAAAAAAAATGAATAATTTTACACTCGCCAATACGTACTCACAAACACACACACACGCACATACACATCATGCACATGCACACAAATGCAAATGTGAACGGAATATGAAACTTACAACAATTTACATGGCCGCGTAGGTGAGAGAGAGCGCGAAATAGCAAGCTATTAAATGAGTACAGCGCACAGTGGGCGAAATAACCAATTTGACTAAAATAAATTAGACATTAAAAATTCCGCGCATTTTTTTAATTTTATTTGAGGTAATGTTTTACCAATAATTAAAAAACTTTTAGTTGAATTTATTCATTAATATATATTTTTTTTTGATTAAGCAATAAATTTAGGAGTTATTTACGAACTGCAACGACGAATTCGGCTGATATGTATTACATTTCTAGCATTTCAGATTTTCATTGGTGTACCAGAACTTTCTTCGTATTTTTGCTTTATATGTATTTAAATAAAGCCATTTAAAAGTAATTCATTTAATAGCCATTTACTGACCTTTTTCTTTAATTTATAAGCTCAGTATTTGACTAAAATAATAAAGTCTGACGTAAATTTTAAGATCCAAAAATACTACACACTGTCTGTGAAAAACGATCTTTATGGCCGTTTTAGTGTTTGCGCAAATTTTTGGTTTTTTGTTTATAAAATTGAATATGTCAAAAAAATTTTTTTGCGCAAATTATACCAATCTCTTTCTTCACTGTGGAAGGTTAAAAGTAGGGATACGGTAATCGCGTTTGAAAATATAGTGCGTTAATCCTGATACTAACAATGCCATCTCTCAACCTGTGATAAGCAGGTATCGCATCTGTCAATTTAGTGTCATTTTTTTTTATTAAATGAAATATTTTGTTACTCATCGAATTCGGTCTGCGTAAATAAGCACCGTGTTGCTTGCAAAAAAATATTATTATATTATATTATAATAACAAAATTTGCGTCAATATCTTTATTCGATTAGGAGATATGACTTATCAAAGAAAATTCTAATAGTTAAAGATCCAATATTCAGTTATCGATAACTCGAATTTTAAATTTAAATTCCGAATAATCGGAATATTGCAATAAAAATTTACGTGGCTACTATTCTCTAGTAGCTCTATCACATATGTAAAAATCATCAAAATCGAAGAGGTCAACCAAAAAAGTGCCCCACTTTACTTATTTTCGCCCATATACATTCTTTTGAAATCCATGGGAATATATTTCTGTGCCTAATTAAGATATTTTACCTTGTTATCTAGTTTATTTCTCGTTGCCAAACTGACAATTTTCTTCCACAGTACAGCAGCAGCGAAAACGAAAACGGCAAAGCCCAGTGAGCCGTAGCAGAATGTTGCAAGCAGCCAGCCCCCAGCACAACACACACACACATATATAGACACTGACACTAACACAGATGGCGGCGCCCAATTGTGCATGATATGCGGCTACACACATAGCTGAGCGAGTAAGAGAGGTACATAGCTCGATTACAGGAAGCTGCTTGCACTGCATGACGTAAATTGCAGCGCCAAGCTCGCTTTGTTCCATTTGCTCTTGCACTTGGGGCTTGGGGAGCACTGCAGTCAGAGCGACTTCGTCTGCATAGAAAAGAGAAAAACTAGAGCTTGCGCTCTTTTCTACGCGCGCTCTCTATGAGCTATTTGGCTGTTAAAGCGGCCTATTTTACATTGCATGTGTTTATTTTTGGCAACGGCAAACGGCAACGGCAACGGCAACTGCATTCACTCTCGTTCGATGTTCTTTTGCCTGTTTTCTTTTAGGGCGTTGTACAATTCAGAGAGAGAGAGGCGACGACGGGCAAAGCTTGTCATGTGATGATGATGATGATGAGTGGCAGCTGTGCGGGCTGCAAGGGGGAGGTAAGTGCAAACTATTTGCGAGAGGCGGCGGGGAGACACTGTTGCCGTGCATGCCATTTACACCTGTATAAATGACATAGCTAGGTCAATTTGTTGCTGTTATTGTGTTGCAAGCTGTTGCCATTTGGTTGACGTTGTTTGTTGGTGGCACCATACCAGGGCTCCCCGACATGTTGATGCCGACAACTAGAGCTGGTCGATAAAACTTGCACTAAGTTTTTGTCTTAGGAAACGGGCGATGCTCAGGTTAATGTTTAGAAAACCCATTTTAGCGGATCACTGAATCAAAGTTTTGTTTGGAACGGTGGAGTGACGGTCATATTACCATTAGATACAGCTTTAGGAGGATTTCCGGCGAACTATACCCAACGATTTGCCGGCTTTCCGATCTGTTTAATAATACCTTGCTGGAGTTTTCTTAAGTAACTCGGGTTGGTTATGCGACAGAGTCTCTTCCGCACCCCCTACAATTGCATACACAACAGATTGCCCTTAGATAGATGATAGAAAATGGTTATTCGCCTGTGGAGCTGTCTCCTGCTCGTCGCCTTAAAACAAATTCAAAATTAGTTCAACATCCTACACAGTTTGAAAAGCATTAAGCTCGCAAGTAAGTAAACTTTGAGAGCAACTGAGACATTGTGAATATTAATGGCATAACGGTTTAATGGCCAGCATTCGCGGCTCTCCGTATTGACGTCGACGGGTAGACATTCCTTCATGTTTTATGCATACACTCCATGAACATGAACATGGCCCGTTTTGCATGCAGACAGAAAATTCTTTAACACTGCTTCAATTATTGATGCGGCGAGTGCAAAGTGACCCCAAAGAGGCGCAACGAGTGGGGGTATGAAGGTTACGTTCAAGCAATTGTTAAAGTTCAAAGCTTTTAAGACAAGTGCCGCCAAAATGTGCACGACGGGCACGCCCACCCATTATGAGGCATGTGGCAGACACAGCATGACGTTGCCGCTGGAAGTTGCATCCTTGACCCAAACAATGCGTTCTTTTGTGGCGAAAACGAGTGGGCAACGAAAGAGAAAGGTGGAGCACAAAGAGAGCGAGAATGACAACTTAACGAAGTGCAAAGCTCAATGTAATCTGGTGGCCAACAGTCGCCACCGCCTGCTAAAGTTTGCATTTACCAAATAGGCGTCAAAGGGGCTTGAGAAAATGCCATGAAAATCAATAAAGTTTTTTTTTACAGGCTGAACTTTGTTTTCAACTTGGTCAGAATTTTGCATGCAGCTAGTGCTTGGCAGCTTTAAAGCCAGCACAACAAACACTTTACTCGGGTTGTTGCTTTTGTTGTTGTTTTTGCGAATAAAAGCCAGACATTGCACAGATAAAAGACATAAAAGCGTAACATGAAACATGTTGTCAGTTAAGTAGAATGAAGCAAAAGGAAAAACCAAACAACACAAAGCGAAACTGATAAACAGGAGCGGCTGCCAGGCGACAATGTCACTAAAAGTCAGGGGTGTGCCACAGGCAAAAAAATAAATAACTGACCGACCAAACGAAACACCGAAGCGACGATGGTCTGTGAGTGGGCATGGGCTTGGGCCAGGACTACTTCAAACGTCAGCGACAACCAAGTAAACATGCATAAGCCATAACATAAAACATGACTCTACCAAGGGACCAGTTCTTATATAAGCTCAACCCGTAAGCTGTCGTTATTTTAAGGTTAACTTGGAATTTATGTCCAACCGGAACTTAGTAGTAGTTTTAAGAGTAGATGATCAGACCGAAATCTTATCATAATTATGACATGAATTATATGAAGTATTGCGTTTTTTCTTAAAGTGCTCTAGTATTTAAAATTCAAAAGATAAACGAAATGAAATTTTAGGCACATTATCTTACAAAGATATATGTTCAAGAAACTCGAAGACTCTGCGTGAGTCACGAATCGAAGTCAGGATTATAAGCTGGAGCATAGAATCTTCAAAAAGAGTTTTTGGCACAAAATCGGTCAAATGTAAAAAAAGTTCTGGTACACTGTACTGTCTTCAAACTACTTACAAGCATTAAAGTTAACGGTTTCACCCAGTGGCGGAGTTTTCGGGTCAAGAACTCAACCCCCCCCCCCAGATTTTTTTCAAAACTCTGATATTTATAAACTTCGAAGTGAAAACCCCCCAACCCCAAAATCTTGTATCTGCGCCTGGTTTCACCCAACATCAGCGAAGAAACTTTTAGATATCAGTTCCTTCTTGTTTTGCAAATATCTAAAATTTTGCATTTCCTTGGATTGACTCAAAAAACGAAAAATTAGAAAATGTCGCAGCGTGTAATGAACTTGGAATTCAATATAATAAATCACTTTTTAAAAATACAGACTTTAATTTAGAAACAAAAAAGTCATTAAAAAGAGACAATCCTAGAGTTACATTTTTTTTTAAATATATAAAATAGATCTTCCTCATAGATCTTGTAGTAATTATTTCATAAATACGTTATACAGCTAAACTTAGCGTAATTCGACAGCTTTATATTTTGATCTCATTATTGTACCTATGTAAATATGTAGATTTATTTATTTACTTACCCAAAAGATAACACTGCGTAACTATATTGCATGCAATCTGTAAAGATAAATGAGAAATTATTTTATTAAACATAACCAAATTTAGTTAAACACGTGCTTTTGCTTTTAACTTAAAAAAAAAAAATTTTTTTTTTATAAACTAGTATTGATCAAAACTGTTGACGTTTCTAAAGAACATCAGTTTGCATAAATTAACATATGGTAAATAGCAGCGTAGGCATTGACAAACGAACAAATCATAAGAAAAAGAAAAAAACAACAACAACTGTATGTTAAATAAATATGTACAGCGAAACAGAGACGTAGAGAGAACGAAAGAAACGTAGAAGAAGAAGCACAGCTAGAACCAGATAATGTTTAAACTTTTATAATGCTTGGTCATGAGCTTTTCAGATAGTGACATAAGCCGCATGTTATCCAACCGGTCCTGTGGCGCAATGGATAACGCGTCTGACTACGGATCAGAAGATTCCAGGTTCGACTCCTGGCAGGATCGCAAAAGTACATTTTTTTTTTTTTCTAAATTTTTTTAAATTTATAACGAATAGCATTTTAATAACAAAATTTTAAAAAAGCATATACTCTAAATAAATATTTCAGCAACATAGCTTTTATTAATTATATTGATTTGTGATATGACTTATAGAAGTAGTATGAACTTGATTAAAAGATTACTGTAAGACTGACCATATCATATTTTTTTTCATTATCTATAAATATAGTGAAGCTTGCTGGGTTCTCATGACGGCTTAAATGGCCGCATGATTTCAGTTGCCTCCGTGGCGCAATTGGTTAGCGCGTTCGGCTGTTAACCGAAAGGTTGGTGGTTCGAGTCCACCCGGGGGCGGATCAATTTTTTTGCGTTTTCACTTTTATTTTTTTTTAAACTCATATAAGCCTTTTAAAGCGCTTTATAAACATTTTTTTTTTTTTTGCTGTAAAAACTGCAAACTACTGCCAAAGTGCCAAACCCAACCAAGGTCATTTTACATGTGCGCCACACCATGGAAAAAAAAAACGATAAGCAAAAAATTAAAAAAAAAAAAACTTGTAAGGCGACTCTGCGTCTGTTTGGCTGTCTTTTTTGCGCTCATGGGAGAGCGAGTTCCCGTATACTAAACCAGTTTTTGCACTGGACCAACAACGTGGCAATGGACAGCACACAAAACAAGCCCTATGCGTCAATATAGTAATCAGCAGTCAGTGACGTATACAGAAGGGTGTAGTTAATAAACCTGTAAACCATAATCGAGCAGACAAAATCATAAGAGAAATGCGGAATGAACTTGATTTATAGCACGCGCAATATTTTTGCTTATAATTTAAGTGTGACTGAAAATCTAAAAAACTTTTGTTTTGAAACAGTTTTATAAAAGCGTATGTATACACGTATAGTTTGCGCGAAGTTTGAAAAAAATTTCAGAACAATCGAACAGCTTGGTATGAGAATAGAATTTAATATCCTCAAAGATAAGCAGAAATAGTAATAATTCTTAAGACCCCCTTTGCACAAACCTAACTACGTCCGTGGGCGAAGTTATCGCTTGCGTTCAGATCTTTAAGTTTAAAGCGTGACAAAAATTGCAGCACCATAAATGGCACAGTGAACCACACACACACATGAAAGGCTACAAAATGAGCCTGCAGCAACCGGAACTGACAAGCGATCATTCGAAAATTAAAATCCCACCAGACTTTCGAGCAATCCGCTCCTGAACAGATTAGATTCGAATTAGCACTAACAGTGCATTCACCGTATTTTGCGTCTCATAAACAAATACAAATACAAATGCCAAATAGACTAAAGCTCAATAGGAAAACAAATATACTCCTATAAGTACTAAGAATATGTGTCTCTATAGTCTGTTTATATAGTATGAGCTTTTGTGTGTACATATGTATACGTTTCTCTGTATAGATTTTAAGGTTAAGTTCAGTCATTCGCCCCGTTTCGGTTTTATATGCACGGCAAACAAAACGTTTTGAACGTTTTTTATTTACGTCGTTGTTTGCCCGAGTTTTGCATATAGTAGCACAACTACTATTTATATATATCGCATAAGTATATTGAATTTTGCATATACTAAACGTGCTGCCTCTATTGATCATTTGTTATTGAAAAAAAGCATTTGATTTCAGTAATTTATTTTTATGTGCTACATTTTAACTAAATAAAAATGGTTTACTTTGTTACTAAATTTTTAAGAATTTTTATAGATATGCAAATAACAACTATAAGTTGTAAAAAATAACAAAAAATGTTATTGTTCGCCCAACGTGGGGCTCGAACCCACGACCCTGAGATTAAGAGTCTCATGCTCTACCGACTGAGCTAGCCGGGCACGTTGATATCGGCAAGCGGATAATTCTGTCTCTAATACCAAGAATTTTGATACCCTTAGCATGTTAGAAAACTTTATGTAAGACACTTTTTTGGAAACCTTAATTTAGATACGTTCATTATAACATAACGTTGCTATATGTCAGAAAAAAAGATAAAAGTTTTTTAAAGTGCAAAAGTTCTAGCTACCATTGACTGAAAATAAAAAAATTATTATAATTAATTATTCGAACAATTAGTATGGAAATATTTAAAAAGTAATAAACCGTCTATACTGTACAGTTGCACATATAACTAAATTTATAACTAAGGAATTTTTTCGTACACGATTTTTTTTATTGTTTTAAATAACTAAATTCAATTCATTTAATTTGATTATAGCCGCAGTAGCCAGTACTCGTTTGATTAATATTAAGTTCAGTATTAAATAATAGATTTAATTAAAAAAAATTTTTAACATTGAGCATTAAAACAGCTGAGAAATATTGCAAGTACGACAAAAAAAAAAATATTAAGCCCGTAACAAGAGCGATCCTGCCAGGAGTCGAACCTGGAATCTTCTGATCCGTAGTCAGACGCGTTATCCATTGCGCCACAGGACCGGTTGACTTTCATGGTATGAAGAGCTCGATACAGACAATAATTTCCTTAAAATACGTTTAATTAAAAACTTGCATTTGTCTATTTCAATTGTCACCATTTTCACGTAAATTTGAATTCACAAAAATTAAGTGGTTTCCCTGAGATGTTGCGCAAACTTTCTCAAATGCCCAATGAACACCCCAAAAATTCTGCTTTAAATTTTCTAAAACTAAAACAAAATAATTGCGATCTTCATCAAACCTCAAATCTTCTGATCCGTAGTCCGTCACATGTCATGCTAATGAAAGGTCGATATGGAAACCGATATGAAGCTTTATATTATACCAATATTTTTTTGCAATGAAATTTCTTAACGGCGCTTGTTAAGAGAAAAATAACGCATGCTAAAATTAAACTCGAATGAGCTAGATTCTAGTATTTTCAATCTTGTTAAAAAATACTTGCAATAAGAATAATTTACCTTATATAAAGCATCTTGAAAGGAGTAATAAAATTCTTAAAATTCGTCTTCTTACGCTCTTTTGCACTCTCTCTGGCTCTCTTTTCAAAAAATTACTAGTATATATATATATACGAAATATGCTCTCCAAACGATAAAGTTCGTAGTAGTTGTAGTACTAACGTGAAATCCTAGAAAAATCGTCACGTAACGAAAATTAGAATTTGCTTTGAATCTTCAGTCTCTGAAGCGGCTGCTGCTGAGCTTCAGCCTTATAGATATATTATGATCATTGATCCAGCTTGCCAAAACCCAACAAAAATTAATCAGATGCAGCCAGTACCCAGCCGCGGCTGCAATTATTGTTAATATCCGTTGGGAACTTTAGAAAATACCAAATTGGAACTGCTTTGGCTAAAAGATCATTTAAAAACAAGCTTATTATTACCTTTTCTTTTTTGTCACCCCAATCTCAATTCGACATTTTGGTGGTTATCAAACTACTATAATCGGCCGTTTACCGGAAAACGAATTCGAACATTTTATTCGGATTCGTTTTGAAACCGAACGCTTCACCAATTTCACCAAACCGAGTTTTTCATGTAGTTTGAAACCGAATGTTTTGTTACAAAAGGAATTAAAACAAATAGGTTTAGGTTAGGTTAGGTTGGGGCTGTAACTGGCTTGTTCATTCTGAACGCGTGTGCTCCGACAAGCCATGGTCCGGTGATTGCCCTGACCACTGCCGCACAATGTGAACGGTTTAGCTCACAGAGTCCGGAGGAGCATTTTGGGTCAATTTTTTATTCTAATAAAAATTACATGTAAACAACATATAGTAATAAAAAGTTGCAGAGCTGTGGCAACCATGTCAAAAATGAAAAATAATT
The DNA here is from genome assembly GCA_949987675.1 of Chymomyza fuscimana. Lineage (NCBI taxonomy): Eukaryota > Metazoa > Arthropoda > Insecta > Diptera > Drosophilidae > Chymomyza > Chymomyza fuscimana. The sequence goes on from OX465089.1 coordinate 102,623,005, forward strand.
TCGCGACAATACATGAGAATTTATACGAAAAATAAGGGAAATATACGAATTTATCGAAAATAAAGAGGTAAATATCGAGAAAAAAAAATCGATTTCCGGAGTAAGCAAAAACGAATCCGAATAAAATTTTTCCGTTTTTGTTTTTTCATTTTTCGGAGCACGGTTGAATTTAAAAGTTTCTGTTACTACTTCTTTATTTTTGCTCCTTTTTAACGTAAGTCAATTATAAGAAAAACCAAGTAAACATAGACAAAAAATATTCAAAAATATTTGTACCAAATTTTGGATTAAGAAAATTAAAACTTAATTATGAAATTCTTTATATTTGCTTTGTCGTTAACATTCCTCATTGGAGTGGTATAAAAATGAAGTCACTTGTCTATTCAAAATATTTACATAATTTTGTTTATATATAGCTCAAGGCTCAAGATCAAGAATTTCAAGTACTGAGGCAACATAATCAATATCGTTTAAAACATCGTACTAATACGATAGGTTATGATTTGTAGACATTATATAGGGGTAGTCAAAAACTTAAATCTTATCGCTACAATAATTATACACAAAGTTTTTCATTTCAAGATGATTAGCGAAGAGAAGGTAGCACCCGAGCAGCCAATTACCACAGTACATGACTATGGTGAAAGTATATGCTTTAAATGATAGTTGGTACAATGATCCCAGATACTCTAAGAAAACAAGTCATTTTACGCAAATCGTGCATAACGCTACATTATTGGAGGCAGTGGGAGTTTTTATGTAAGTCTACTTTAATATTATTATGCAAGCAGATCAAGTTTATTTTTTATCTACCACTCCCAAAAAATTTTAAAGCGCTATATAGCTAAGTAGGTACAGTTTTGCTCTCAAAGCTAAAAGCCGTCTGGAAGACAAGCTTCTCACTCGAGTCAAATTTTTTCAATTTAATCTTTATTTTAAAATGCAGATATTAAGTTGCCTTATAATATGATGGTACAGGGTATATCATAGTCGGCCGTAGTCCCAACTTTAGCGTTCTCCATATTTTATTTATGTTTTTTTTTACAGCTTGAGCTTTGGAAAACAATTTTGAACTTAGTACTTATTGGTATATCTTGAAGTTCTTCTGAACCTCTTCGTAGAAGATTTTTTGTGGAAATTTAATGTAATTTAAAGTTGATTAATAATTAACTTATTTATTTATAGTATACTTTACTGCTCACAGTGGAACAACTTATATGTATACCCTGTATCATCGACTACTCTGAATCTCATAAGTTAAGGGCATCGGAAATACCGCATAGTCATGTAGGGTGATTGGGAAACTTGTAAAGTTGAAGATCTTAAAGAAGTGGCTGTTATATGTTTTGAAGGTTTTTCTCTTCTATCTAGTTCTATATTCTTTGGTTACACTAGAACGTACTGTACACTTTTTTGAGTTCGGGATGAACATGTCTATATACAGTACAGGTTAAAAATATGGATACTCCTTCAAAAAATTTATTTTTTCGACTTTGTCATCATGTCTCATAATAAAATGCTATTGTTTTGTATTTTTCGATACAAATTTATTTACCAATTTGAAGGAAGTTCAGGCTCATAAAATATGTTTTTGCTGTCAAGTCATTATCGTCAAACTCCGAAATCGCCTAATATTAAAGTTTTCAAAAAGTGGTATTCAGAAAACGGCAAAAAATACTTAATCCGGAAGTAACAAGATCCGGACGAGAAAATCATCCAAAACAGATAACAGCCACTTATTTAAGATCTTCAAGACACACCGATGCAAATCCGCCTCCGAAGTAAATTAGAATTCTAAGCCGAATTTCTTTGAATATGGTCAAACGGATGTTTCAGAGAAAAACAATAGTCGGACGGATTGTTGCAAAGAAAGATGTATAAACAAAAACGAAATCTGTGCTGTGGTCCGTAGAGTCAAAACTTCACAGTTTTGGATGTAATCAGAGCAAGTTCGTTGGTCGTCAAATAAATGAGCGGCTCAAATCCAAATGTATCACCGCAAATATGAAACACGGTGGTGGTTCTGTAATGGTTTGGGGTTTGGAAAACTGACAAATGATTCAAATCATACATAGAATTCGTCAACGACAATCCATCTGGAAATAATTTGGTTGGTCAAAGATTCATTTTCCTACCAGATAATAATGTAAAATCGGGATTTTGTACCGGCGATTTGGAAAAGAAAAAGACCTTGGCGTGACAAGACATCAATCCTATAGAGCTTCTATGAGACGAGTTTAGCTGAGTTTTAGCCTTTCTCATATGTGACAAAGTCTCAGGGATACGTGGCAAGACATACAAGTGAAAAAACTTCACAAACTCTTCCAAAGAATGCCAAAAATATGTGCCGCAGTGACTAAGGCTAAAAATTCGCATTTTTAAGAAAATCGTCTTAGTTCATGATATTTTTTTTTATATTAGATATTTCCAATTTGTCATAGATACATGAAAACTAGTCGCTAGAAGTGAATTCGCTTAGAAAAAGCAGATAAAGCGATTTGCTTTCGATAAAACGTTATTTTTGAAGGGGTATCCATACTTTTGGCCTGTACTGTACATAAATTTGTATTAATAGCAGTTTTCTAATTTGTGATCGCCAATACAGCCATGTCTATATAGAATCGGTTTTAGCGAGGAATACTGAGCAGATTGTCTTTAATAGACACCCATATGGCTGAAATTCTTAGGAACTTAGTTATACCTTTAAGTTAAGGTTAGCCTAAACATTAGATTCACTGAACGAACTCTTTTTTTTTTTTGCGATTCTTGCCTCGTTCCGGGCCTTCCTCTGCTTACTCATCTCCGTCCGTTTCGTTGGCTTTTTTTTTCTTTTTTTTTTTTGTTCTTAGTCATTTTGAAGTCAACAAATTCGTGTTGTTGTTGATGTCTTGGCTTGTGAACGAACCTACCCCAACTTATTTGGCATTGTCTTGTCTCAACTACTGCGCACTGGCATGCTCAATGAGCTGTGCATATGTGTGTGCGAGTGTCTGAGTGTATCTGTGTCTGTGGTCCGCGCCTAGCTGGAGGCCTGCACCGACTCTGCCTCCACCATCATCAACGTCGCCGCGCCAACATTGTCTCCGTCAACATAAACAATTTGTCTGCACAAATAAGCTTTGCTTTATTTTCTTTTTCAATGCCCACAATGTGTGTGTGTGTGTGTGTTGGTTGCCTGGGAAACTAAGAATAATACCAGCTGCCTCTTTTGTGAAGCCTCTGCTGCCTCAGTGAACCCAACAACTGAACTGACCAAATGCATAAGCCCCACAATATGTCTGCTCTGTAGCGTATCCGCATCCGAATCTGTAAATGTCTGCTAGGCTGATTATCTGCGCCGTTTTACGTCCCATACGTCCGTGCGTCGGCTCCAGTCTGCCCCCAACATACTACTCTATATGCATGTTGTACTTTGTTTCGCTTCCTTTTGCGCATTGTTTCGTTTTAATATTTTATAGCAATTATACGTTTGGTAGGGGGAGAACTGTCGGCAACCCTCGTAATTCTATACGTCATTTCCATTAGGAAACAGGCCAGCAGCCGTAGGCGTCCAAAGCAGCAAAGAGTGAGAGAGTGCTATATACATTTGCAGCCGGAACACATTTTTTCTTTTCTTTTTTTTTGCGTCTAGACAAGTTCGCTAAAAATAAATCAATGCTGCCACGTGTAATTGCTATGTTGTTATGTTCTTAGCGTAATGCTTTAGACTGTGTTTATGTCAGCGAAGGACAACTTGCCCGGCTAGCTCAGTCGGTAGAGCATGAGACTCTTAATCTCAGGGTCGTGGGTTCGAGCCCCACGTTGGGCGTGACACAAATTTTTTGTGTTCTTTTATAAAATATTTTTTTTTTTTGTTCTATATTTCTTTATTTTTGGTATTTGGGCTTAAGTTGAGCTTTTGGCGAGCCAAGTGCAAGTGGCCCATTAGCTCAGTTGGTTAGAGCGTCGTGCTAATAACGCGAAGGTCGCGGGTTCGATCCCCTCATGGGCCAATTTATTTATTTTTTTTTTTGTAAATAAATTTTAATATTTTGTATACAAAATACAACTAATTCTGTTTTTAACAGTAGAATAAAACGTATAAAAAAATACATGAAGCTGCTGTGAAAATAAATTATAAAGTAGAATTCCCTAACTAAATTTCTAAATGATTAGGTGATTAATATGATTTCTGTTTAAAATTTCAAGCAAATATCTTTTTAAATCGTGGTAAATCGAATGAAATTGTGTTAAATTCTTTTTTTTCTTGACCGTGTTATTTTAAAGCCTTGTAAAAACAAAATTGGGTGTATAGCAAACCAAATAATTGTAAAAGTATGCAGAAAAATTATTTATGCCATTTAAACTGGGGTGGCGTAATTTCTTTTAAATAGTTAGTTAATATTTCAAAAATAACAACAACAAATTTGTATAAACAAATTTTAAAAACATATCTCTTAACTACAAAATAAATTAAAAAAGTGGCCCATGAGGGGATCGAACCCGCGACCTTCGCGTTATTAGCACGACGCTCTAACCAACTGAGCTAATGGGCCATATATGCGCGGATCACTTCCTAAATTTGATTAATGAAAATCCGCGATAGTTTTGTAACTTACCTTAATATTATTTTATAGTTTGAAAATATTGCACTACTGAAGCATCAAGTATAATAAGTCCTTCGATAATTAAAGATATTTTTAACTTGAATCTGAAATTGAAGCGAAGAAAAAAGTGTATTTTAGATGATTATAGTGTTGTTTTTTTATTGTTTTTTTTTAAGCTAATTTTAGCGGTATCTCAATACATATGTACATACATAGTAAATATGTATCTATAGTGAAAACCGACTCAATGAAACGTTTTGTTCACACACCACAGAACTCGAAGCTAATAAAGAAATAAAATGGCAGCATAAAAAAAAAAATATATAATAAAAAGAGAATGCTGATAAATGTATGCCTCGTAGATACAATATAAATGATACGCCGTGTAGAACCGACGCAATAAATTTTCTGTGGTGTAGGTTAGGGCACACAGCACGAACACACAGATACACACGCACACACACAATCAGTTTGAGGCACACGCAAATTGCATGGCCGAGTGCACCAGCAGCGCGTCACGTCAATAGGCCGCAGCTGAAGTTGACGTCGCAGTTGCAGTTTTACAAGAGTTGCATTTGCAACAGCAGCAGCAGCGAATGAGCGTAGAAACAGCGAGACAGCGCAAAAGGCTGCAAAGCTATGGCAAGAACAAACAGAAAACAAACCAAAAAACCAAAGGAAAAAAAGATGAAAGCAAAAACGCACTGCATACGACGCGTCGCGACGTTGCAGCAGTTGGCCTGATGTCAGGGGCATGAAGTTGCAATGAAAATGAAATTGCAAGCGGCAGACGCGCATAGCCATTACATGGCCTATGAATACAGCTGTACAGCAGCTACACACACAGATACAGATATAGATTCACATACACAGCTGCAGATACAGATACACACTGTATAAGCCTAGTGTATGTGTGTGCATTATATTTAGTTACTTGTGTCTGGTTCGACTGCATTCTATGTGGCTGTTTTAGATATGTATCTGCGAGATACATTTCAGACCAGCCTGCCAGAGTCAGACACCATTCTCTCTGTACGCTATTTTCGCTTTCAATGACTGTGTGCAGCAAAGTTACAACTAAAATGGTCGCCATGCTCATCATTGGCACGCCAACTAGAAGTTTTTTCGTTTTTTGTTTTTGCATAGTTTAGATACAATAAAATAGTACTTGGTACTTGGAAGAGTAAAAAGAGTTCTAGAACAAAATGGAAATTTGCTGTTTATATTATTTTAATAGATCAAACGATTGAGAACGCTTAGTAACTTTATCGTAAAGAAAAGCCTAAAAACCAGGGATTGCAACTCTTATAATGTTTTGAATAAAAATCATCAAGTAATTTTATTTTTTTCCATAAAAAAAATAATAACTCTTATTTTGCAATTTTTAAATAAAAATTTGCATTGAAATATTATTTCGTAATCTTTATTTTTAAAGTAAAAAATAAGAGTTGCGCTTGATATTTTTGATTAAAATTAAAAATAAAAATTTAACCATATTTCTGATAGACCTTTTAAAAATATAATACGCTGTGGCTTGCACTATCATCCAAAGCACTTTTTTCGCTTTGATTAGCCCAAAACTCTTATTTGCGATCCCTACTAAAAACTTTTGCTGTAGAAAAATCTCAAAAAAATGTGGAATTATTTAAATAAAAAAAAAAACGTGTTCGATACCAAAATTATTTTAAGTGTTTTTTTTATATTTTTTTTTAGGATATGCGCACTTCCGTTTTAGCGTAACGTTACATTTGTACAACAAAATTTAACAAAATTTAAAAAATGAAAAGTAGTTTTTTAAAAATATCTATTTGAAATTTGGTGAACGGAATTGTCAACATTCGGTCTTACCGATTAAAAAATATAATTAAAGATTCTCTTAGAGTAACCTAAGAAAATTAGAAGTGGGATTTGACTTAGATTACAAAATCGCAAAATTTCTACGAATTTTCATATAAAACTAAATTTAATATAATTTAAAATAATGTTAGACAATTTTGCAAGTTAATAAACCTTTGGTAATTTTTTTTTTATTAGCCTTAGTATCTGGCGTTACGTTACTTCAACCAGGTGCGGTTCCAGTAGTTGGTCTTATGGGGGGTTTTTCAGTTCGAAACTATCAACTCAGGTTCGAAACCGAAAACCCCCCGTGGATGCGCCACTGACTTAAAAATTATTATTTATCTTTCTTTTTTAAATATTTAACTCACGGAAAACATCCATTTTGGCTTCAATATTAATAGCTTTAATGAAAATAATGCACTTAATGAAAAAATTATAATAATATAAAGATAATGATAATATGATAAAAGTTGATTTTAAAAATCGACAAATCTGAGCAAAATATGAACTTTCAGCATTGCTCTTTAAGTTAATAATTTTTGAATATTTAACCTCTTTTATTTATAAACTTTTAAATATTTTTTTTTAATAATACAAGGTAGAATATATTTTCATTTGACTTTAAATTTTTCGGTCATGAGGTTTCATTAATGCTGGGAAGTGAATGACTTAAAAAATTAGAGTTATAACATTCAGTGGTGTCCGGAAAACTAAAAAACCAAGCCGAACAATTTTATTCGGATTCGTTTTTGCGTGCTCAGGAACACGAATTTTTTTTTGTCGATATTTCCCTTTTAATTTAATTTCGATAAATAATATTATATTATATATTTCAGTATAAAAATTCGTACTTTTTTAAACCTTATTTGCTGATTCGATTTATGATCTTCTTGCAACAAAACATTCGGTTTCGAACCACATGAAAAATTATCAATAGAAGACGAATCGTTCTTTCAAATGTTGGTCACAACTGCGCCGTAGCTCGTCCACGATAATATGGCGAAGCGTCACGATCATATGGAAAATTTTCAAAAATATTCCCGGCGTAGTGTCACAAGGAGAGGGGGTGTCTATTTTGACGAAATCAGCGTCACGCAATCAATCAATCAACTTCTCTTTAAAGTTGAAACTACATACTAATTTGAAGTTATTAACCATTTCCGAAATATGCTTTTAATGGATCACCTAAGTCAATCTAAGAATAAAAAACAAAAATTATCTTTAACAAATGAGCACAAATATACATATAAAAATTATATATTAAATGTATACAGCTTGTATTAAGGTACAATTACTGCTTGAACTAATTGTGACTTCAAAGCTGCACCAGCAAAAATCTTTTGTTTTTTCCGCTGTCACCCTTTTACCTTCGATTCTCATATATGATACTTTACGAAGGCCATTTTTATAAATAGGCGCTTATAATTCACAGCTCGTTCACGCAATATTTGTACCTTAATGCAAGCTGTAAAGTATTTTTGTTTTGTATTTATTTCTATATTATTATCATTTTTATTTGTTGAACATAATTTTTAAAACTTCATTCATTCATTAAAGCAGTTATTTGTTTAATAAACAATGTTTATCGCACATCGTTTTTATATTTTGGTAAGCCGATGATAATCACAACACCTGCTAGCCTGAATGGTTTCTTGCAATGATTTTTGGAGCCCGTTCTGTTGTGCCTTAAATCTGAATACGAAGCAAATATGTAGTTCGAAAGAAAAAGTCTTTCACTTTGGATCTTGAAATAAATTTATTTAATTCCTTGGTAAGCTTTATTTAAAAAGCTATTCATTACTTGCGTATAATAAACTAAAGAAAAAATTGTAATTGTTGGTAATGGTAATAAAATACACACATTTGGGAAGAGGTTTTTTTTTTTTTTTTGCATTTTTCTTCCATTATGATTACAAGCTGTTATGGACATGGACTAAATATTATACTTATACATATGTCGATGTCGATGTACAGGAAAACGCATAAATACTAAATATATAGATACTTATAACCAATTTAGTGCGAAATCTTTGTAGCTTGTGAGCTTGAAAATCTAAATATCTGTCAAATCTTAATATGATTGCTCCGTAGAAAACATGCTCTTTATAGCCTGTACCGTATGGCACAAAGGTTATATTAAGTTTGTGCAAGCCGAAAATGTATGTAACATACAGAAGGAGACGTCGGAGACCCCCCAAAGTTACCTAAAGTATGATCAGGGTGACTAGAGTAGTTGATACACCAATGTCCGTGTGTCCGTCCGTCCGTCCGTCTGTATGAACGCCTAGATCTCAGAGATGGTAAGAGCTAGATCTACCAAACTTTCGGATAAGATCCCTTATCCTACGGGAGACAAGTTTATTTTATTTTTGATATCGGGTTCTATTATATAGCTCCCATAGGGCTGTTTCAGAGGACCTCGAAAAAAACCAATAGTTTTAGATGGATAATTCGTTTGTTTATGAAGCTATCGTTACCACATTTGGCACTCGGAAGTTTTTTATAGTTCCCAAACACTGTCATACATATCATATAGCACCCATAGGACCGATCGGTCAAAAAAACGTTTTTTTTTTACAAAATTCGATGTTTCGTTTGTTTGTGAATATATCATACCCAAATTTGGGAATCAAATGTCTTTTAGAGTGCTTAAGCAATATATTGGCCTTAATTGCAATTAGTGGTACAGGGTATCCCAAAGTCGTCCGCGTCCGACTTTAACGTACGCCATCTTTATTATTATTACTTGTTGGCATTACCTTTATATGCAAAGCGATCAGTTTTCAATAAAACATTAAGAGTTTCTGGAAATCCTTTAAAATATGTAGAAAATGGAAATTTCGTTTAAAGATTTAACTGGAAGCTGCTCGTGTAGCTTATAATGAGAAATAAAAAATATTTTACAAAAATTACATAGTTCCAGAGGCTAAGGTTGCATTGGCGAATCCATAATATTTACCCAACTGCATTTAATAAAAATAATTCAATTTTTGAAAATTTTCCAAATATTATCAATAGAAAGAATCGTTCTTTCAAATGTTGGCCGCAACTGCGCCGTAGCTCGTCCACGATCATATGGAAAATTTTCAAAAATATTCCGGCGTAGTGTCACAAGGGGAGGAGGCGTCTATAAATATAAGTATTAAATGTATACAGCTTGTACTAAGGTACAATTACTGCTTGAACTAATTGTGACTTCAAAGCTGCACTAGCAAAAATCTTTTGTTTTTTCCGCTGTCACCCTTTTACCTTCGATTCTCATATATGATACTTTACGAAGGCAATTTTTATAAATAGGCGCTTATAGTTCACAGCTCGTTCACGCAATATTTGTACCTTAATGCAAGCTGTAAACTATTTTTGTTTTGTATTTATTTCTATATTATTATCATTTTTATTTGTTGAACATAATTTTTAAAACGTAGCTCCCAAACACTGTACCAAATTTGATCGAAATCGGTTGACTATACATATCACATAGCTCCCATAGGACCGATCGGTCAAAAAAACGTTTTTTTTTTTTTTTTACAAAATTCGATGTGTTTCGTTTGTTTGTGAATATATCATACCCAAATTTGGGAACCAAATGTCTTTTAGAGTGCTTAAGCAATATATTGGCCTTAATTGCAATTAGTGGTACAGGGTATCCCAAAGTCGTCCGCGCCTAACGTACGCCATCTTTTTATTTTGCTCTTTATGAGAGTCTTTAAAATACAAGTTTTATAAATAAATAAATAATAAAAGAGTATAATTTTAGGGTAAGCCTGAAAAATTAGAAAGTACAAATTACTATCTAATTACCTAAAAATTTAATAGATATTCTAAATGTCGAATATTAGGGAGTCGATACTGAATAGTATCGAGATCTCGGGCTTCAATTTCAGGTAGAAAATAATTCGATATCATGGTGCTATAACGGTTGCCATTGACGGTTACGGTCTGACCAGCATCAGTTTTGAAGAAATATGGACCGATGATTCCACCGGAATAGACGAGGTCTATTCGGTCGAGTGTCATCCAATAATGAATATTGGGTCTCAAATTTGTTGATGGTATGGCGAATAGTGGACTCAGTAGGTCGATTATGACAACCATAAAATGGCCTAAGCGCGCGAAATACATTCTTTACAAAACGCGAATTTTCGTAATATAACTGTACGATTTGTAAACGTTGTTCGGGTGCAAGTTTTCCCATGATAAAATGGCAATGAAAACTGAATAAAAAAACACAGGGCAACTTGACAGTATTCACGCGTGGTTTATCAAAAAAACCTTATACCTCAAGATTGATGACCCTTTATTATGTACAACTTGCATACTCTTAAACAAAAAACTCTTATGAAAAGGTACATTATAATTTTCCAACTTTTTTTTTTTGTTTGCTCAGTTTCCGTTTTGAACTTTTTGGCTTTAACTTCTGCAATGCATGGAAAGCCAAGTGCTTAGCACACTCGTTTCGGTCTTAGCTTCTTTTAACTATGCCAATTTCGAACCAAACACATAGCATGTACATATGTAAGTATATAATATACTACTCTATGTAAATGTGGCTTGTGGGCCGGCACTTTTAGCTAAAGCCAAAAGGGAAGTCAACAGTTCTAGCAGACTATTTTTATGTGCTACGACGTTTTATTGTTAAGTTCGGCGAGAACAACAACAACAACAATGAAGCGACGCCGCAGCAGCGGCGACGCAAGCAGCGCAACTCGATAAACGAGTTAACAGCGACTTGGCGCTGCTGCCAGAGAGTGTGGAGGCCTACAAACACACATACATATGTATGTAAGTGTGTGTGGGGAGCTACAATAGGCGCAGATGAGCGTCGCCAAGCGAGAGAGCGTTTGCCGAGAGACAACTAAACAAACAAACAGCAATAACAACAATGCCCGCTGTGCTCTGTGCTTGTTCTTCTACTTTACGATGCTAGCAGCAGAAGCAGACGATGAAAACAAAAAACCATACGAAACAAGAGAATAGGCAGTTTAAGCAAAAGAAGCAAAGCAAAGACATAGACAAGCTTAGCAGCTTTGCGAGAGTTTTGGGAGTGGGCGCCCGGCGACATGAGGCATACTTATAACAAAAAAAAAACGCATTAAACTGCATTTTACACTTTTGCACTTACCACTGTTTGCAGCTTTGATTTTGTTTTTGTTTTCTCTGCTCTTTCTTTATTTTTGTATTTAACAAATTCTCTTGCAAAACAAACACTGAGCATTAGCTCTTTGCAATAAAAACACTTTACACACACACATAAACACAAACACAACAAATTTTCGCTTTTGTTAACAATTAAGTATTTTAATTTTTGTTTGCTTGTTTCAAAGATTTTTTATTTTTTTTGGTTTTTTTACACTTTGCTTTGCGTTTGCCGCGTCGTTATGCCGCACGAAACTTTTGCATGGAAAAGCGCCAACACAAACGCCGTCTGCACACTTCGAACGCCAGAAAACAACAACAAAGCGACAACTTTGCAAACAAACAGAGAACAGAGCTATGTTAGCGCACAGAAAATGTTAAAGCACTTAACATAAAAGTGCTTTAAAAGCACTGCTTGTTTGATTGTTAATTGTTAAGAAGCAGCGCTACTGTTAAATTTTGACGCTCACTTAAAACATAAAACTTTAAATCATTTTAATACTAAAAATTATTTAAAAAGTTGTAAATGCTGTATAAGCAAAAAAAAAAAATTATTTTTATATTTATTTTACTAAAAGAACACAAAAGAAAGAAAGAAAAATAAGGGCATTTGTGATATTTACTAGTTAAGTGTAACAAAACTTTACAAAAAAATTAGCTTGTTAAACTTATAAGAATTAAGCGTTATGTATTATTAATTTATTTCGAAATATAAATATTAACAACATTTTCATATGTCTATTTTTAGTAAATTTATGTGTTCTATTAAAGCTGTTTCTAAAATTAGATTATTGTAGCTTCTCTGCTAAATACTAAAATAGAGCTTTTTAACAGAAAATAATTATGTAAGGCATTTGCAAGTCGCAGAACAACCGGTCCTGTGGCGCAATGGATAACGCGTCTGACTACGGATCAGAAGATTCCAGGTTCGACTCCTGGCAGGATCGCTTTTTTTGAAAAATAATTCCGCTATTTTTTTTTAAGTGAAGCCAATGTGTTTGTAGCTCTATGAACTTATATTTGTTTGTGCGGTTAGTTTTTATTACGTATTTAATATTTAACAAAAGCATTGCGCATGCCATCTTAATGGCTTAAAATGCTTTCAAATTGAATTAAGTTTGTCGATAGTAATAAAGGCATAATGTAGCTGAAGTTTTTATTTGATTTGTTATACATAACATTTTATTTGTTTAATAAATAACTACTACGGCATACACTTTACTGCCTTATCAACATCGATAAAACAGTGTGTTAGTATGGCGAGCTGCTTACACTGCTTCTTTTTTTTGGTGGTGTCGAGGCATAGAATGTGTATAAGCAGTTTGACAGACCAACGGTCCTGTGGCGCAATGGATAACGCGTCTGACTACGGATCAGAAGATTCCAGGTTCGACTCCTGGCAGGATCGCGAGAACTTTTTCTTAAAATTTTTTAAACACAGTTTATTTTAACGATAAAGTACAATGAAAAAAGTCATTAAACGTTTTGCAGCATATTTTTCGCTGCACTTAGACTGTTTTCTAAAAACTAACAAAACAGCGCACGTGCCATATTTATATGTAAGTATGTATAGACTTATGTATGTAACACCCAAATGGCGCTTTCAACTTCTGCGCCAACAATCTCAATGACAAAGTGCTGCGCTGTTCTGGAACTTGTTAGCAAATCAAGTGGCATCGTGTGCAGAAGTGGATTATCTGGCGTTTTATGCAAAAGAGCTGAATGTTGCAAGTGGCAAGGGCTCAGCTTTAGCTATTTTACGCCAAGGACATGTAAGGTGAAATTCAAATTGCATTTATGCGTTTGTTTGAGTGTAAGTCTTAAACGATTTTCCCATTGTAATTTGCATAGTGTAAAAATGTAATAATCGTTGTATTCCTCAACATTGCTTGAGAGTGTAAATGTTTGCTACTACGTCACTGGAGGCTAAAGACCAGACCCAAGCAAGCTAAACAAAACAAAACACATGCTCAATTGCTGCTACTACTATTAATTATATTCAAAAACGTGATTAAAAGTCGTCTAGTCAGTGATATAGAGTAACAGTAGAGTCGTAGCGTAAGTCGCCAAACAAGCAGTGCTTGCAGTTTGATTGTAGTCTCTTAAACATTAGTTGATCGAAAACTTGTATGGCAAATGTTGTCTTGTGTTGCTCGAACAGAAGGAGGTATATAGCACTACAGTGACGTCAAAGTTAATGCTGATCAACCGTACCGTCATGGGTACTAGTACTAGAAGTTTGGTCACAAAAATGACAAGGCAAAAAATATCGCCAATATCGCCTAGTCATCTACTACAAGCTAATTTTTCTAAATCATCTAAAACTGCGTCTTTTTCTATAATCAGTGGCAGCCAAATCGAGATAGTGACAGAGCCGAAGCTATAAAAGCTCGACGAGGTAAAAAAACAAGTTTAGTCGGTTGTTAACGTCGCTCCAAGAAACAATGTATACCGTGTTTCTCTTACTACTTGCCTCAGTGGCAACACTTTTTTATATATGGCAAAAACGCACCTATAGCTATTGGGAGCGTATGGGCATAAAATATATAAAGCCCTTGCCAGTGTTGGGCAACATGAAAGAGTTCTTAACGGGTAAAGTGCCTTTCTTCGAACAGTTCAGCAAGCTGTACATTGAACCCGGCTTTGAGAAAGAGCCAGTGGTGGGCTTTTATCTGGCGCAACGACCTGCCTTACTTTTACGCGATTTGGATCTTATCAAAACCGTCATGATTAAAAAGTTTAATTACTTTTCCAATCGTTCTATGCAAACCGATCCGCATAACGATCCCTTGGGCAGTAATAATCTGTTCTTTGTACGCAATCCGGAATGGAAGGAGTTGCGTCATAAAATATCACCGGTGTTTACCAGTGGCAAGATTAAGCAAATGTATCCACTTATGGTAGAGGTAAGTGCTCTAAATCGAAGACGCATTTTAGAACATGTATTTATACGATTTTGACGCTACTGCCAGGTGGCCAAGGATTTGGAATGGAATTTGTCGCAACGTCCCAATGGACAACTTTTGCCACTTAAAGAGCTGTGCGCACGTTTCACCACGGATTTAATAGGCACCACAGCCTTTGGCGTCAAGGCTAATGCTTTAAGAGATCTCAAGAGCGAGTTCTACAAATACAGCATAGCAATCTTCGAACCCAGCCTAAGTCGCGCCAAGGACTTTGCCATCATCTTAATGCTGCCCTCCTTGGTTTCGCTGGCACGCGTTAAATTATTTTCCAAAAGTACCACGGAATTTCTCAGAGGCAGCATCACACATGTGCTGGAGGAACGTGAAAGATCTGGCATTAAACGTAATGATCTTATAGACATATTGCTGGCCATGAAAAAGGAGGCTTTGGCACAGAATGACAAGTCCAACAAGGCACTGGATATAGACTATTTGGTATCGCAAGCAGCTTTCTTTCAAACGGCTGGTTTTGAGACCTCATCCTCTACCATGACCTTTGCGCTGTACGAGCTGGCGCAGCATGAAGATATGCAGCAAAGATTACGCGACGAGATATTGGATGCTTTTGGGGACGAGGATCACGTAGGCTATGAGCTAATACAGGAAATGCCATATTTAACCCAGGTTGTAAATGAAACACTGCGCAAATATCCCATTGTGGGTATTGCGGAACGTGAGTGCACACAGCCGGAAACGGGAGAGCGTTTCAATCTGGCACCGTACTACAACTATGAGCTGCCCAATCACATGCCAGTCTATGTCGCTACGCTGGCCATACAAAGAGATCCTCAGGTAGGTGTAGTTGCATAAGAAATCAAAAAAATATTCCAACTAATTTGTGTGCATGCTCTTGCAGTACTGGCCCGAACCCGAGAAATTCGATCCGGAACGCTTTGCTCCTGAGAATCGCAGCACATTAAACATGGACGCCTATATGCCTTTTGGAGTGGGTCCACACAATTGTTTGGGCATGCGTTTGGGTCTATTGCAATCGAAATTGGGTCTGGTGCATCTCTTGCGCAATCATCGCGTGCGTAGTTGCGATAAGACCGTGAAGGAAGTTAAGTTTCATCCTCTCGGCGCGGTACTTAGTTCCAAGGAGGATATTATATTAAAATTGGAACGTTGTTAAGTGCCTGCGAAGTTGGTTATAGAAATCTGCAGCAACTTTATGAACTGCTTGGCTTCAATTTCAAAAATTATTCGGAACGTTAAAGTTTATCCTGTGTATAGAATATTTGGATTGTTGGCACTTGATATAAGGTTATTCATTATATAGTATTATGAAGATAATACCAAATTGTATTTAATTATAAAGAAGCATTTCAAAAAGCAAGAAATAGTCAGCCCTGTTCTGGTGCTTGATTTCGACTGTTGAACTGCTTTGATTATTTGTTAAACACAATTCGGGGAGTCCTAATGCATGTAATCTATCCATCCAGTCGGAGCTACTTTGAAAAGTGATACCCATCAATAATGTTGATAATAAAATACCATAACAGTTATAAAAACGCACTTAAATAAATAGCTTTACATCAAATAATATGCGGGTTACCTTTTGTTTTGATACCTAGTCAAACCTGTTATTTATAAAATTATATATAATTAAATTTATTCAATAGTTATGGCGTCATTTGGCTTACGAAACATTGTAAATAAACAAACCATATAGTTTAATGCGTAATATACATACATACTAGCAAAGAATTAGAGCTACATACGGGCGGGCGGCAGCAAACGAAGCGAAAGGTTGCTTCTATTTTTAGAACATGCAGACTCCGTTAATTTGCAAAGTTGTTGTTCTTACAAAATTACATTCCGAGTTCCGAGCTAGTGTTGATGGGTCAGTGGTATGCGTGCCTGCGTGGCAATTATGGAATCATGGAAATTATTGTAACGACCTCTGGTTTTGTCCAGAACAACGGCTGGGATACCTCAGCTATGCCTAGGATAAATGTCACAACCAATTTATAATTTGCTGAGACTTTCGATATTTTAAATAAAAACACTTTACTTTCTTCTTCTCCCAAACCCTTGTTTGCCTCTTTTCGAACTCGCTTATGCTCCTCCTGAGGTGTGGGTAGGCGAGCTCAGCATTCGTCTGCAGGCATTCCGATCCTGGATCATGTCGTCGCTGAGACCCATTCGTAGTTGCTGTTAAAAAGGTGAGTTTTTTTGGCACTTGTGTATGGATATTCATTAGTTATGGACTTTCCTTTTACACCGGCGTTTGTCTCCAGACACAGTAACCAATCGCATACACTGATCTTTGGAAGATCTTTAAGATGTTAAAAATGTGCCTCAGGCTCAATGTGATGGTAAGTATGCCTGCATCTGACTAGTTCTCTTTTAGGGGCCTCTTACGCCAGGCAGAGAATACCGTGGTACTAAATTATATTACAGGAATTTTTAGTTTTTTAATTTTGACAGAAATTTCCAAAGTAAAACACTTTACTTTAAGTTTAAAAAAATATATTATCCGCCTTTTTGCGACTTGGTATCACAGTACACTTAAACCGAGCCACACGCTCTCTATGTTCTACAAAATAATATCAACTCCCGGTGCGCTACCAATTATTTATATTCTTATTCCCGTCTCATTGACTCACTAAGACTCATCACTTATTTCACTTGACTGTCCCACTCTTTTTACTCTCACTCTTGTTACTCCCACTCTTTTTACTGTCGGATTTTAACCGTCTTTTCACGACTCTCTTCTTGTTACTGTCTTCCTCGTACTGTCCAGATTTTACTGCTGATCCGCCATATATTGGCCTCGATCGCCGCCAAATCCTGGAATTCCCGCCTAAACGTATACATTAATAAATACTACATGGCACTCTGCTAACACTATCTCTATCACTTACACCTATGCACTAATACAATTAACCTACGCACTAATACAAAACAATAATTAGCGCGCCAAGCTCAAAGGCCGCTATACCTTAACTAGTGTTGGTGAGAGTGGGCGCGCTTGCACCGCTACTCGCGCCAAGCAGTCCAAGCAGTTTAGCTATTGCCCTATTGGCAAATTAGGAACAATGGCTTATGCTTAATCTCCCTATCATTAACTGCATCAGATGTGCACACACAAACATATATGTAAATCATTGGTCTGCAAAAAATACACTCACATTTTTTTCTTGCGTATATCAACTTCGTGTCTGTTGCTTTTCAATAACATTGCTTTTTGACCATTTTTTCCTTTTAAAAAACAAAAATTTGCGCAACGCGATTTTATTTCGTTTTATCAGCTAGAGCAAAGCAGCGGTGGGCAAAACTCATACACACAAACATATCTTTGTGTGAGTAAGCAGCGCAGTAAGCAAAAGTGCACGAGAGAGAAAGAACCGCAAGATAGCAATAACCGCAATCAAGCAAAAACGAGAGAGATTTCACAAACTTGGACCGTACGTGTGCCGACTGCTCTGCTGCAGATTTTGGTGCCCTATCCTCAAGGTATACTAATTTAAAGTCGCCACCAATTTTAGTGAGACCAATATTAATTATACCATGGTGCAGTCGCAACGAAACTAAAAATTGGTAACTTTCGTTAAGCGACTACGGCCGGAGTATGCTACCTGAAATAAGTACATGTACCTTGAGCGACTGCCCACCACTGCTCTAGAAGAATTAATCAAATATTTGCAAATTGCATTTAAGCGATTGTTTGAGTGTAAACAATCTTAAACGATTTTCCCATTGTAGTTTGTATAGTATAAAAAAGTAATAATCGTTGAATTCTTTAAACATTGCTTGAGAGAGTAAATGCTTGCTACTACGTCACTACTAATACACGTTTGACTCTCTTGCTGTCATGGAAGCATTCCTCCAATCGAAGCTGCTTGCTGATAAGGCACAATACCAGACCCAGACTAGCTAAACAAAACACATGCTCAATTGCTGCTATACTATTAATTATATTCTAAAACGTGGTAAAAAGTCGTCCAGTCATCTACCAGCGCAAAAATTTCAGGTTTTTTAAAAAACGAGAGAGATATAGTGAAACGTATCTAGCCTATAAAGGCAATCCCTCATTTGGTGCTGCTGGCTGATAAGACTAAAGATCATACCTAAACAAGCCAACAAAATTAAAAAGTGTAGTGTAGTCGGTGTGCGGCATCCCAGATACCCTGCACCCATAAAAAAACTAATGTATGATCATGGCGACCTCGTCAAGAATGATTTTCCTTGGGCCCATCCGTTTTTAAGACAAAGAATTTAATTCATTTAAAATTGAAGGAGAAATATTTTTATACATATTAGTTTTATATGTAAGTTATAAATTAAAAATTGTAAGCTAAATAGTAAATGATATATTATATATACAAAAAAATATATATATGTACATATATACTTACCTATAAGCGGTAGTGCATTTAATATTTTATGAAAAAAACAAAATGGCGACTTTTTGACGTCGCCATTGATCAGAAACATTTTTTTTTTGATAAATCACTTCGTGACTTCATTTCTAACATAATTGTCTACCAATTTAAGGGGTCTACGCAGAATGCATTCTGCGTATAGGCCTTTAGCTAAAAAAAAAAAATAGATTTTCTTAATTGTAAGAAATTTTGAGAACAAAATATAAATTAATAAAAATAGATATGCATTATTTACATAAAATAGGAATAAAATCAATTGAGAATCGAATTATTTATAGTTTACTCATATTCTCACGCATACACTTTCAGTATACCGCTCGCTGCTACGTGACAATTTTTTATAATTTTTCTATAAATAAAATAAGGTTGGCATAAATTTTCATTCTTAGCAATTGCTTAGACGCTCTCCCAAACCTGGCTTGACAAGCAGTAAAGTCGTGGCGTAAGCCGCCCAACAAGCAGTGCATGCAGCGTGTTTGGAGTCTCTTAAACATTAGTTGATCGACAAATTTTATGTCAGATGTTGTGTTGTTCAGGATGCTCATATAGAAGGTGGTATAGGGCTACAATGACAAGAAAATCCATGCTTACCATCGTCACATACAGCTTATGTTGACTAAGTTAACGTACCAGTACCGTACTGAGTACCGGGTATAAACACGCAGAGTTGCTGATACCATTTGGTACCAGACGTTGGATCGTAAAAATGACATGGCATTATATTCAAAAAATGCCGTCAATACATTGCTTAAGCGCTCTCTGCAGTAAAGTTTATGATAGCCAAACCTGGCTTGACAAGCAGTAGAGTCGTTGCGAAAGCCGCCCACTAAGCAGTGCATGCAGTTTGTTGAAGTCTCTTAAACATTAGTTGATCGAAAGCTTGTATATGGCAAATGTTGTCTTGTGTTTGCAAGATCAGGATGCTCAAACAGAAGGCTACAATGCCATTAAAGGCACTGCTGTCACATACAACTTAATTAAGTTAACGTACCCGTACCGTATTGGGTACTGGGTACCGAGTATAAGCACGCCGACTTGCTGATACCATTTGGTACCAGACGTTTGATCGCTAAAATGACAGGGCATTATATTTAAAAAACGTCGCCAATATCGCCCAGTCATCTAGTACAAGCAAATATTTCTAAATCAACTAAAACTGCGTCTTTTTTATAATCAGCAACAACTTTTAGCGCTAGCCAAATCACGATAGTGAGAGAGTCGAAGCTATAAAAGATCGAGAGGTAAGAACACGCGCTCAGTCGGTTGCTAACGTCGCTCCAAAAAACAATGTATTCCGTGTTTCTCTTGCTACTTGCCACGGTGGCAACACTTTTTTACTTATGGCAAAAACGCACCTATAGCTATTGGGAGCGTATGGGCATAAAATATATAAAGCCCTTGCCAGTGTTGGGTAACTTGAAACAGTTCTTAACGGGTCAAATGGCTTTCTTCGAACAGTTCAACAAGCTGCACAATGAACCCGGCTTTGAGAAAGAGCCAGTGGTGGGCATTTATATGGTGCAAGGACCCGCTTTACTTATACGCGATTTGGATCTTGTCAAAACCGTCATGGTTAAAAAGTTTAACTATTTTTCCAATCGTGCTATGCATGCCGATCCGCATCACGATCCCTTGGGCAGTAATAATCTGTTCTTTGTACGCAATCCGGAGTGGAAGGAGTTGCGTAGTAAAATATCACCGGTGTTTACCAGTGGCAAGATTAAGCAAATGTATCCGCTTATGGCAGAGGTAAGTGCTCTAAATTGAAGACGCATTTGACAATATTTGTTTAGACTTTTTTGACGCTACTGCCAGGTGGGCAAGGATTTGGAATGGAATTTGTCGCAACGTCCTAATGGACAACTTATGCCACTTAAAGAGCTGTGCTCACGTTTCACCACGGACTTAATAGGCACCACAGCCTTTGGCGTCAAGGCTAATGCCTTAAGAGATCTCAAGAGTGAGTTCTACAAACACAGCATAGCAATCTTCGAACCCAGCCTTAGTCGCGCCAAGGACTTTGCTATCATCTTTATGCTGCCTGCCTTGGTTTCGCTGGCACGCGTTAAATTATTTTCCAAGAGTACCACGGAATTTCTCAGAGGAAGCATCACACATGTGCTGGATGAACGTGAAAGATCTGGCATTAAACGTAATGATCTTATAGACATATTGCTGGCTATGAAAAAGGAGGCTTTGGCACAGAACGACAAGTCCAACAAGGCACTGGATATTGACTATTTGGTATCGCAAGCAGCTTTCTTTCAAACGGCTGGTTTTGAGACCTCATCCTCTACTATGACCTGGGCGCTGTACGAGCTGGCGCACTATCCAGATATGCAGGATAGATTACGCGAAGAGATATTGGATGCTTTTGGTGACGAGGATCACGTAGGCTATGAGTTAATACAGGAAATGCCATATTTAACCCAGGTTGCAAATGAAACACTGCGCAAATATCCCATTGTGGGTTATGCGGAACGTGAGTGCACACAGCCGGAAACGGGAGAACGTTTCAATCTGGCACCTTACTACAACTATGAGCTGCCTAATCGTATGCCAGTCTATGTCTCCGCGCTGGCCATACATAGAGATCCTCAGGTGAGTGTGATTGCATAAGACTTAAAAAAAATATCAACTAATTTGTGTGTACTTCTTGCAGTACTGGCCCGAACCCGAGAAATTCGATCCGGAACGCTTTGCTCCTGAGAATCGCAGCACATTAAACATGGACGCCTATATGCCTTTTGGAGTGGGTCCACACAATTGCGTGGGCATGCGTTTGGGTCTATTGCAATCGAAATTGGGTTTGGTGCATCTCTTGCGCAATCATCGCGTGAGTCTATGCGATAAGACCGTGAAGGAAGTTAAGTTTCAACCGCTCTGTGTAGTGCTTAGTTCCAAGGAGGATATTATATTAAAATTGGAACGTTGTTAAGAACCTGCGATTATGGTTATAGAGATCTGCAGCATCTTTATGGAAAATCTCAAAGATTATTCAGAATGTTAAGGTTTATCCCGTGTAAAGAATATTTGGACAGTTGGCACTTGATATAAGGTTATTTGTTATGTTATGAAGATAATACCAAATTGTTTTTAATTATAAAGCGGCATTTTTCGGGGAGTCAGATTACATTTAGTCTATCCAACCAGTCGAAGCTTTTTTGAAGAGTTTCCGATTAGATTTGCTTTATGATTCCCATCAACAATGTTGTTAATGAATTAATAGTTATAAAGACGCATTTAAATAGCAAGCTCTATGTCAATTGACATGGGAGCTAGCTTTTTTTTTTTTGATATCTAGTCAAACCAGTTATCAAAAAAATTATATAGAATTAAATTGATTCGGTAAAATTTGGCATAAGAAATATTGTAAATAAACAATATACTTAGTTTACTGCGTAATATACATACACATACATATTAGTAAATATATACATATATACCCCATAGATTACTCAATCAAGGTCTTTCGCTCTGGAGCAGTGGTCGTCAAAAAATACGACGCTGACGTTGCAAAGCAACAGACACGAAGTTAATGGTGCGTGACTTCGGCTCTTGTTGAGAGAGCGTGTCGCGGTCACTCTTGCTTTTTTACTCTCATAAAATTAAAGCACTCCAGCCGGCAGGCTTACATTAGTATGCCGTGGCTTTGGTGCCTGCTGTAGCAGATTCTATAAAACAAAATAAGATCGCGCTTTTTTTATAGTAAATATGGATCCGCGAGCGTTACAATGGTGCTCATTACAAGCTCCGCTTTAAAGGTGTGTTAAGCGACTGGGGTGAAACAAGGTTGTGTCCTTTCGCCAACGTTGTTTCTAATCCTTCTGGACGGTGTAATGGATCAGACAAACCGAGACTGCGGCTTAAGGTGGGAGCTCGATGATCGTCTCCAACAACACAACACCACTTCTATTGTACGACCAACCCAGAGAAGACGCTGCTTCTTTACATATCTCGGAAGCATAGTCTGTGAAGACGGTGGACATAGCCGAACACATCAACAAAGCCTTTTCATCGATGACCAGAATCTGGCGAGCGCACAATATAAACACCAAAGCAAAGCTCTTCATTTTTAGCTGCACCACATGGAGCACAACAAAAGCAACACGCAGAAAACTACAAGCGTTCGTCAATAGATGCCTGAGGCGGATCTTGAGTATTTTTTGGCCCACTTGGGTTATAAATGAGCAGCTACTTGATCTAGCTCAAATCCAAACCATCGAGCTAGAAATCCGAAGAAGGAAATGGTCATGGATTGGCCACACGCTAAAACGGCCAGCGCAAGACATTGCAAGATCAGCACTTGAGTGGAATCCGCAGGGGATAAGAATGGTCCGAAATGAAGCAGCTGGTCAACATATGACATGGAACCAGCTCAAACTATTGGCAAGAGACAGAAGAAGATAGAGAGAATTTGTTGATGCCCTATGCTCTTTTTGAGTTTTCATACAGCATAATCACGTTTTTATACCTCTCGCATGAGCGACCTCGGCCACTTTACTCTCCTCATTAATTCTACCATGACCACGGCATGCTCTCTCAACAAGAGCTGCAGTCATGCACCATCAACTTCTTGTCAGCGTCGCATTACTATAATACACGCACATATGCTGCCGCCACAAATCCCTATATACGCGAGATAGGATCGTGCCGACCACTGCTCTAGAAAGATTTATCGAATATCTGCAACATATTGTAATACGCACAAAAACAGGTGCCGGCTCCTGTTGCAAGTGGCAAGGGCTCAACTTTAGCTATTTTACGCCAAGGACATGTAAGGTGAAATTCAAATTACATTTAAGCGATTGTTTGAGTGTAAGTCTTAAACGATTTTCCCATTGTAATTTGCATAGTGAAAAAATGTAATAATCGTTGAATTCTTTAAACATTCCTTGAGAGAGTAAATGCTTGCTACTACGTCACTACTAATATACGATTTGACTCTCTTGCTGCTGTCATGGAGGCATTCCTCCAATCGACGCTGCTTGCTGATAAGACTAAAGACCAGAGCCAAGCAAGCTAAACAAAACAAAACATATGCTCAATTGCTGCTACTACAATTTATTATGTTCTAAAACATGATAAAAAGTCGTTCAGTCATCTAACCAGCGCAAAAATTGCAGGTTTGTTAAAAAATCGAGGAAAGATATTCAACAAACTTCATCTTCTGAGCAAATATGCGAATCTAGGTGTTCATACAGACGGACGGACAGACGGAAATGGCTCAATCGCTACCCGAGGTTATGATAAGCCTTTGGGATCTGCCACGCCTCCTTCTGTCCGTTACATACATTGCACAAATCTATTATACCCTTTGTACCTATAAATAGGTACAGGGTATAAAAACGCCATAAATATTGCCTAATCATCTACTAAATGCAAATATTTCGAACTCACCTACAACTTCTATAATCAGCAAGAACTTTTAGCGCCAGCCATATCGCGATAGTGAGAGAGTCGAAGCTATAAAAGATCGACGAGGTAAAAAAACAAGTTCAGTCGGTTGCTAACGTCGCTCCAAAAAACAATGTATTCCGTGTTTCTCTTGCTACTTGCCACGGTGGCAACACTTTTTTATTTATGGCAAAAACGCACCTATAGCTATTGGGAGCGTATGGGCATAAAATATATAAAGCCGTCGCCAGTGTTCGGTAACATGAAACAGTTCTTAACGGGTCAAGTGCCTTTCTTCGAACAGTTCAGAAAGCTGCACAATGAACCCGGCTTTGAGAAAGAGCCACTAGTGGGCATTTATCTGGTGCAACGTCCTGCTTTACTTATACGCGATTTGGAACTTATCAAAACCGTCATGATTAAAAAGTTTAATTACTTTTCCAATCGTTCTATGCAACCCGATCCGCATAACGATCCCTTGGGCAGTAATAATCTGTTCTTTGTACGCAATCCGGAGTGGAAGGAGCTGCGTCATAAAATATCACCGGTGTTTACCAGTGGCAAGATTAAGCAGATGTATCCACTTATGGTAGAGGTAAGTGCTCCAAATCGAAGACGCATTTTATAATATGTATTTATACGATTTTGACGCTACTGCTAGGTGGCCAAGGATTTGGAACGGAATTTGTCGCAACGTCCCAATGGACAACTTTTGGTACTTAAAGAGCTGTGCACACGTTTTACCACGGATTTAATAGGGACCATAGCCTTTGGCGTCAAGGCTAATGCTTTAAGTGATCTCAAGAGTGAGTTCTACAAATACAGCTTAGAAATCTTCCAACCCAGCCTAAGTCGCGCCAAGGACTTTGCCATCATCTTTCTGCTGCCTGCCTTGGTTTCGCTGGCACGCGTTAAATTATTTTCCAAGCGTTCCTCGGAATTTCTCAAAGGCAGCATTATACATGTGCTGGATGAACGCGAAAGATCTGGCATTAAACGTAATGATCTTATAGACATATTGCAGGCCATGAAAAAGGAGGCTTTGGCACAGAACGACAAGTCCAACAAGGCACTGGATATAGACTATTTGGTAGCGCAAGCAGTTTTATTTCAATCGGCTGGTTTTGAGACCTCAGCCTCTACCATGACCTGGGCGCTGTACGAGCTGGCGCAGCATGAAGATATGCAGCAAAGATTACGCGACGAGATATTGGATGCTTTTGGTGACGAGGATCACGTAGGCTATGAGTTAATACAGGAAATGCCCTACTTAACCCAGGTTGTCAATGAAACACTGCGCAAATATCCCATTGCTGCTTTTTCGGAACGTGGGTGCACACAGCCGGCAACGGGAGAACGTTTCAATCTGGCACCGTACTACAACTATGAGCTGCCCAATAACTTGCCAATCTATGTCTCCACGCTAGCCATACATAGAGATCCTCAGGTAAGTGTGATTGCATAAGACTTCAAAAAAAATATCAACTAATTTGTGTGTACTTCTTGCAGTACTGGCCCGAACCCGAGAAATTCGATCCGGAACGCTTTGCTCCTGAGAATCGCAGCACATTAAACATGGACGCCTATATGCCTTTTGGAATGGGTCCACGCAATTGTGTGGGCATGCGTTTGGGTCTATTGCAATCGAAATTGGGTCTGGTGCATCTCTTGCGTAATCATCGCGTGAGTCTATGCGATAAGACCGTGAAGGAAGTTAAGTTTCAACCGATCAGTGCGGTAATTAGTTCCAAGGAGGATATTATATTTAAATTGGAACGTTGTTAAGAGCCGGCGAATTTGGTTATAGAAATCTGCAGCAACTTTATGAACTGCTTGGCTTCAATTTCAAAAATTATTCGGAACGTTAAGGTTTATCCTGTGTATAGAATATTTGGATTGTTGGCACTTGACATAAGGTTATTTGTTATATACTTAGTATGCATTATGAAGATAATACCAAATTGTATTTAATTATAAAGCAGCATTTTAAAAAGCAAGCAATAATCAGCCTTGTTCCGGGGCTTGATTTCGACTGGTGAACTGCTTTGATTATTCGTTAAACAAAATTCGGGGAGTGGTAGTACATTTGAATTATCTTTCCATTCCAAGCTACTTTAAAAAGTTGCCGATTAGATTTGCTTTATGATTCTAGATATATATAACTAGACATCTAGTCAAGCCTGTTATTAATAAAATTATTTAGAATTAAATATATTCGATAGTTATGGAGCGTGTTAACTTAGAACGCTCATTTGGCTTAAGAAATATTGTAAATAAACAAACCATATATAATAGTTTACTGCGTAATATATTTACTTACATATTAGTAAATATGTATACATATACTCATACATTACTCAATCAAGGTCTTTCTCTCTAGAGTGATTTATCCAATATCTGCTTAAGTGCGCCTCAATGACAAGCCAACATAATACGCACAAGAACATGAGCTGGCTCCTGCCATTTGCTCCCGTTTTGTCCTTGTCCACAAGCATGACAAGCTGTGTATATGGGGAAGCCCCCCATGGACAATTATCCTTCAAACAAAGCTGAAACAAAAGAGAAAGAAAACTGCGTGCAACCTCGGCAAATGTCATAATGGCAATTCGCCGCAGCAGTTGCAATAATAACAAAACCAACAACAACAACAAATGTAGCACATAAAGTTTTCTAATATACAGTTTGTTGGTTTTGTAACTGCCAACAGCAACAACCACAACACCAAGTCATGCATTGTTGTTACATGTCAGTATATTTGTGGCTGTCACTGTGCTTCCAGTTGTTGTCGTTTACACATTGAGGCACTTAACGCACTTAATGCAATTGTCAATTTACTCTGTGCAACATACAACAACAACAACAATCACACAAGAGTCAAGTCATATAATGAGCAACGGGTTTAGAAAGAGTTGATAAACTAATGGAGCTGGCATAATGAGTGCCATAATAGTTATTATCTAATATGGGCAAGTGTGTGGTGGACAAAAACAAATGATCTGGTAAAGCCTTCATCAAGCAGTTGGCAAGGACTTATGTTTCAGATCATGTTGTGAGGTATAAAATGTGAAGGCAATCGTTGGAGATTCTCCAAATTAAGTTCTTTTATTTTTAAAACTTTCGCGATTGTGTATCTATCGTGAAAATGTTAAATTAAAAAGAAATTGTAAGATTAAGTCAGTAGTGGGCAGTCTCTGCCGCAGCGCAGTCGGCACACGCACAGGTGTAAGTGTGACAATTTTCTCTCGTCATGATCGTTGATCTTGCGCTCTTGCTTACTGCGCTGCTTAGTCACACAAAGAAATGGATTAAGTCCCGTATGCAGTTCCAAAATTCATAACCGTACTAGAACTGCTTGCACATTAGTTTTGTTTGTGGCTAAATGGTAAATTTTCTCCTTGTCAAGTCTGGCGATGGTAAATTTTCTCTTCGTCAAGTCTGGCGATGGTAAATTTTCTCTCAAAGCAGCGCCATCTAGTGGAGTTGCGCTGCCGCCATCGTATGTAAAGCAGTACTAAAATTATAGGGCAACACTTTTGTTTGTTTATCTGCGGAGAGGAAATTTCTACTATTATGTTATTATTTATACTATTTTTTTTTTTTATATAAAGTTGCGTAGGGCGGTCAATTCTCAATGATATACAATCATTAGTTCTCCAGAAGTGATCAAGGAATTAAGAAAAAAAATGTAAAAAGTAACTGCGCGGTCGACGTTTTTCTACCCACGACGTATAGTAGTGTTTTCTGAAGATCTCTGTGGGCTGGTCAAGACTTGCTTAGCCCGGGAATTTGATAACTTCAAAACGGAAATCTTAACAAGAGAACTGAAAAGTAAAAAGATATATATATTGAAATCAAATACATGATAATTGTGGGATCTCTTATATTTTGTTTTAAATAATTTTAATGAACATAAAAACCTTGAGAATAAAAAACCACTCCTGCTGCTACACTCTCATAAGCTTTTCCGCCCCTCAATGACACTTCATTGGCATTAGATGACCAACCCAGTTGATGACCCCTGCCACATGCAAATCACTGCAATATAGCGGACGTTTCATTAAGATTTTATCACGCTTTGTTTGTGTCCTTTAATGTCCTGCAGTATGCATATACCCGAGATATTAGTTAGCCGCACTGTATCACCCTGCTGCCCCCCTGTGTCCAACCAATTGCAAGTTAACAACCCTTGTCATTTAATTAACAAATTCTTTGGCATAGCACAAGGTTTACACTAAACCTCTATCTCTATCTACCAACCCCCCCTACCACTCTTTAACTTTGCACAAAACTTTCCGACTAATTAGAAAGCCAAACCCCCAACTCATATCTATAGCTGCGGGCGGGCGGTGGGGTCTGATACAATGATATTCCTTGGAACTATGCAATTTGCGTGTTTATTAATTTTATGTCGATTTGCATGCAATTTTCGCTCAAGGCAAAGCTTTATCTAAGTTTCATTTTTATGTGCTTTAATGTGTGTAATTTTGTGGAAGTAGCAAGCGGGCTAATTAAAATTAATGTCATCAATGCCAACGCAACAGCGCCCACTCCGCCCAAGGAGCAGCTAAATTGGCAGCAGCTGTCAGGTGCGCTACCAAACTGAGTTCTGATTCCCCATTCGTGGCGTAGGTGTCTTAAGTCTGAGTGGCTTTTGTTGTACTTTGTACTTCGATGGCTTTGAAAATGCAATTCAATAAAAACTTGCGCGCGAAGGTAACTTCTGAAAGTTACATAATAAAAATGTGTGCACGACTTATGGCGGGATTTTCGATATCCTCCACAAATACTTACCTTTGGCACAAGGCAAATTTAGCAAGTTCTTCTTGCTCTTTGTAACTCCCTTTTCGACACAATACCGAAGGTCAGTCCAAAGTCACGCTGCATTTGTTCTCGCTGATGCTGCTGATGTGGCACATTCCCCTTCAACCAAAAACCAAGTCAACTGTAAATTGGCTTAAATGTAGTTTATCATTTAATTTTATGTCATTTCACATTGTGCACGTAAATTTTGATGTTGTATGCCAAATGCGTTGCGGGTTGCACCAAAGCGGCAGGGCTGGGGGTGTATAAGAGACTGTACTACCTTATAACATATGTATGTCTTTGTATGTATTTCAATTGTTGATAGCCCAGAAGTATCTCTTAATGGATCAGAAATTCCGCAAAGCAACTGTGTGAAGTATCTTGGATTACATCTCGATCGTAGACTCACATGGAAAAACCATATTTCAGCAAAACGTCAGCAACTTGTTACAAAAACAAAACGTATGTCCAGGTTTTTTTTTTTTGTTTTTGATATTTATTTTTTTTATTGGCAATCAACCGATACAAATTTGCTTATAATCCGATATTGATGATAAATTATTCGCTACACAAGAAATAAAATTTAGTGTGTGATAGGAATATTATGGTAATTTTTATCTTTCGTTGATTTGCTTGGCAAGCGTCCTAAAAAAAATCTTTATCGATGATGATTTTTTCTTGCTCTTGAATTGACGTAAACTTACTTTGTTTTTTTCAAAAAACTCCATTAAAAGAAGTCTATGAAAGATTATGGGGTTTATGTATCATGTAATTATAGAAAGCTGAATATAGAAAATTTAGCTTGAAAACTATAAAGAAGCAAGAATTAAATTATAATTTACAAAAAAAAAGCGATATATAGTAGATTTTAACTCATCCCTAGACTCTCAATCTTTTATTTGGCTTTGTTTTTTTTCGACTTTCGAGCTTAAAATTTTATATATTTTATATCATGATAGTTTTTTTATGAGTTACTCGTCAAAATGACGAAGGTATGCTTTAATGCGATTTTTTTTTTTTTTTTAATGCATAGTTTTGTAATTTTGTAATATGCAATATGCTATCTATATTATATAATAGCTACTTGCACAAAAATACATATTCCACTAACTGGGAATCAGATGGGCTAGGTAACATAGACAACGATAACGATAACAATTTTAATCTTGAATATAAACGTATGAAAAATATCTTGGAAAAATTTAAACAAATCCAAATTCATATAAATATACCTACAATATAGGTTCTTAACAATTATTTTGTATGTGTTCATTTAATATTGTTTTTCTTTTGAAGGCGTTAAGTAATAAACAATATAAAATTATTCTTCGTCGAATCGACGAGCATGTGCATAAACGTATAAAAACAAACTGTGGTCTACAGATTTAAAAAAAGTTACAAAATTGAAAAATTAAAATGGAACAAAAATAACATAAGTATATAGTTGTAAAAAAATTTCTTTATTTGTGTTCATTTAATTTGGTTTTTGTACCCTTTTTGTGCCTTGACCTACATAAATGGCGAATAAATTTTTATAATAGTGTAAAGAGTAATTTCAAAATAAATGGCTGCCTTTCATCAAACCGTCATCATAATTAAGACATGATATTTCGGAAATCGTTTAGTTAATACAAAATAAAGCAAACAATTATATTCGAAAAAAACAACAATGCTTTAATGTAAAACTTACTATATAAACTATGAATGAATAATCTTTCCAAATTAAAGGTCTAGAAGCGCCACTTGCAAAGCGTGCCAAAAAAGAAAATTTTTATTTTAAAATTAAAAATATTAGCTATTAAAATATAAATTTAATGAAAATGTATATTGTTGTAAACACAAACAAATAATAAATTATATTGTGTAATAGTATTTATAATATTAATTATGAAATATTCTTTAAAATTCATAGACATCTTAACAAAAAAAACTTTTTTTTTTTTTAAATTAAATTATTAAAGTATAAACTTAATGAATATTTATATTGTTATAAACACAAATAGGCATTAACTTGCTTGCGCCCTCTAGCGACGAATACTTGTTGTGGTGTTCCACCAAGGGACAAAATATAAAGTATTTGTATATGGTCACACTGAAAAGGCCACAACAAATAAAGGCGTCAACCACTTGGAGGATGAAAAAAAACTTTTGTATATAATGAAGATTATATATTCTAGTAGTAATTAAAATTTTTAAGATATTGATATAGAAGGCAAAAGCTAACGACCTAAATGATACCAAATTCAAGAATCCCTCAAAGAAGACTCAGAATTGCCATGGGTCCCTTTGATAGCTACTACAATGACTCAAGACTGTGATAAACTTAATTGAGAAGGTAGCCCGGTAGCTCGTATAATATTTGTAAAGAAAATTCCTTAAAAATAAAGATAACTCCAACGAATTTCGTATCTATAGCCACATATTTTTGTACAACTTAATTTGCTTCAATTGACAGTCAAAGAAAAGGCGCAAATCCTTAATTTAAAACTGAAGCAGATAAAAGATAAACATAGGTATAAAAGCTGTATCTTATTAAAACATATTAAACGTAAACTAAATAACTGACTAGCCATTAAATGCCAGCAATTTAGAAGCTGTCTGCTTGGCACTATGATTCTAATTGAATCATGACGCAACAGGAGTCGTTACCGTAAAAAACGCTCAGCTCCTCTAGCTGGTTAAGACGTACTATTTCAAGACCATAAAACACAACTAAGGATAAACTAAGGATAAGCATTGTTGGCTCAAACGCAATTGACGACCTTCGTTTTATGTGCTGCGAAACTAAAGATGTTAAAAATGTGAGTTTTCAAAGCGCCCCAAGCAAAAAGCCAACCTCCTGACCAACCCCAAGCGCATAAATTAAGTTGGCTGCCATAGCAGCCATTGGCCTTAACTTGGGAGCGTGCACATTTATCTCGCGAGTGTGACTTTTGCTGGAAATGGAGCTCCTCCTTGTTGTCGTCGTTGCGCAGCAAACAATTTAATTGCAATTTTTTTTCCTGCTGCAGCACTAGTCAAAGACAAATACCCAAAGCTAATAGATCATGTCATCTTGTCAACAAGTTTTACAATCTAATTGCGTACATTAAACATAGCCAGTAGCTCAATTTGTACAGGGGTTACGAGAAGTGTCTCACTGAGGTTTAACGACCGTGGCGGTATATACTTCTTGTAATAAATATAGTCAGTTTAGTCTGCAAGTATCTTAGTAAAACTTTTCACCCAAAACAAGTACGATCGTGCTTGTCTTTACTCTTGTTGCAATTTAGAATTTCGTTCAGTACATGCCCGGCTAGCTCAGTCGGTAGAGCATGAGACTCTTAATCTCAGGGTCGTGGGTTCGAGCCCCACGTTGGGCGAAACAAAATTTTTTGTTGAATTTCTATTTAAAAATAAATATAAATCATCTGTCTTAGGCGCTCTTTCACTAACATTTATTTGTCTGCTTCAAGCTTTAAATTGTTTAGTGAAAATACCATTACAGGTTACAGGGGACTGGAGGGTGGCGTCTTGTTTGACTTTGTTTTTTGTTAGCTCAAAACAATTATGAAGTTTCCAAACGACTTTCAAATTTGAACTAGTTGTTGCGTAATCAATCAACAATGAAATATCTGTAGAGTTCTATTGTTTAAGTTTTTTAATTTACCATCACTTGTTTTTTGGATAATATTTTGACTAAAATAATTTTACAACTTTTCTATTAAAAAATAATAAATTAAAAAAAAAACTGAACTTTGCGATCCTGCCAGGAGTCGAACCTGGAATCTTCTGATCCGTAGTCAGACGCGTTATCCATTGCGCCACAGGACCGGTTGAATGCTCGGCGAGCCATGCGGTACTTGAAATAGATTGGCCGCTATTGCAGTGCCAAAGCAGTTAGCTAAACAAATGCGTACTGTACTGCCGGCACAATAAAGCAGAGCAGTGTTTGCGTAAAATAGTACACATAGCTAGATTTTTTATACCAGGCTATCCAAATTCAAGTCAATTCAGTAAACTTTTCTGACATTTTGAGATTAAGCGCTTAAAGGAGCTAACTCTACGCTTTAATACAACCATGTGTGGTGCCTCACTTGCTTTTCAACACGCACACACAATCGCACACAAAGTGCAAGAAATCATATTACACATACGCACAGTATGCCATTCAATACTGCTGTTTGCTTGCAACTGCAGCAATTTTTGATTTTATGACATTTGCAACCCTCTTTTAGCCAAAAATTCAAATGCAACGATCCGTGCTTTACACATTTCGTTAGCAATGGCCAATCCCTATGGACTCGTAAACACTTGCCCAACACACAGAACTACAAAAACTAAAAGCAGCAAAGCAAAAATGAGTTCTACCATTGATAGGAAACTTACGCAAGTAGGGGATACAACCCTAGTTTTTTGTGTGCAATTGCCAATCCTTGACCCGCACCCGTCATAACGTCATGGATATAGCATGGACAGTTAAATGAGATATGCTTTTATATTTTTTCGATAAATTTCTTGCACCCCTTAAGTACTTGCGCGACTTGCTCGCTCTTGGGATAACATTATTAACGCAAAAAAAGTTTGCCATAAAACTGGCAAACGGATTTGCGCTGCGCTTAAAATGGAGATTTACTGTTTTGGTTTGTGGTTGCAAAATTTATGGCAAATGCCAAAAACTTAAGCAGCTAATTTAAAGTAAGTAGCTTAGAATTTTTCGCTCTTATCAAATGACATTGATGAATGTACGCAGCAATTAGTTCCGGCTATAAAAGCAGGAAAATCAGCGACTTACGAATATCCCAAACCATTGCAAGATGTTGTTCCCAAGTCTTTGGTTGCTCTGCAGTCTGCATTTTGTCTGGTCACAGCCAACGCCTAACGAGACACTTCAGGCGCTCACTAACGCCACAACTGCAAGTGTTCAGGCTCGCTTTTCGCCGTTCTTCATACGCGATGAGAACTATGCCGTGGGCGCCTTCGCTAGGGTAGGTCTTGAAGATCTATGTTCCTAACTCCAGCTAAAGGCAACTAATATTTGCAGGTGAACTGGTATCAGGCACAGGCTACTTGCGCCGCCCAGGGCATGAGCTTGGTCAGCATATCCAAGGAATCCGATCAGCGTCGTCTGCGCAATTTTCTATATCTGCGAGCCAACGATCAGCTGCATATACTAAACGATTTGCTTTGGACTTCGGGCACGGACTTGGCTGATGAGAATACCTGGACTTGGTTCACCAATGGACGCACTTTTGTATATCGCAATTTCCAAAACGGTTCACCAACCAGCGGCGGACATTGTGTGGCCTTCAATGGCATTACCGGGCTATGGATTAATGGGGACTGCACGCATCTGCATTATTTCATCTGCGAGCGACGCTGTGCAGACTACAATGAGCTATTGGGGGCTTAGGACCTTAATGGTCTAAATAGAGCACACTTTGAATATATTTTTTGGTGTATGTATGTATGATGTATGAATAAAGTGCATTGGTTTATAAACAAAAAAAAAATAGCTGAAAACTGCTTGCCGTAATTTCATAACAACTAGAGTTTGTTTGTGTTAGGCAGCGCTTTTTGCTCGTTGCTTTCGTAGCCATGAGCTTTTATGGCCTGAATAAGTTATTTTAAGTGATTCTAAAAATAGAAACAGCTACAATGGATACACTAAATTTAGACTTTAAGGTAAATGAAAGCTTCTGGAAATAGGCAGCTTTTTAACGTTAGTAATGCTTGATCAAATTATCTATTATTCACATTAGTACAAATGCGCTCTGACTATTAAATCTAAAAGTTTTTACAAAGCTTCCATAGGTTAGGTTAGGTTGATCAATAATTGAGATCGCCCAGGGATAATGAGGTTCATTGTGATGCCTAATTATGGAAAGGAGGGAAGGAGTATGAAGAAGGGGGAAGGGGTAGATGAGGATTATGCCTCAAAAGCTGATGGGCATTGCATTCCATTTTCTAGGCATAGAAAAAATTTTATTATTCATGCCTCTACTGGATTTCGAGTCGACAGTATACGGAATTGGAATCCAGAAAATGGGCGCCATCTATAAGAGTTGTTTTTTTTTTTTTTGTCAAAAACAGACATTTCTTGAATTATTTGTTTTCCCAAAACTTTATTTGCCTTCACTTTAAATGCAAAATTTAATTCAGACATTCAACGAAGCCGCATAGCTATCCAAGGGACACTGATTCTCGCATATAAAGAAGTACTCCTCATTACAGGGTCTGCTCTGCCAACGTTTGTTAGGACCCAAGAGCAGACAGCCGGGCTCAGAGCTTACGCGCGGCTCATTGCTATCCCAGACGTTATAAGTAACAGGTAGACCATTCGTTAGCCAGGTCCATTCATAGCGTCGTACCAAATTTGTGCCAGCCAACCAAAAGCGCAGATCTCTTAGCTCTTCATCTGAGGAGGCAGCAATGTATGACTATGGTTTAAGAAGTCTACAGCACTTACAATGAGCAGCAACACGATCGGCAAGTTGTATGTGATGCTCCAGACCGCTAATGGTGGCCAGAGCCATGCCTACAGTATTGCAGATGTGATTGGCTTGAAACCAGTTGACCTGTATGAGCAAATTTTACGAAATTCCAGAAATAAATAACGCTTAGAAAAGGTATACCTGCGCAAATCCCGCAATGGCATAGTGTCTATCCCTGTAGATAAAGGCTGAACCGCGTGCCAAGGCTACCGATTCAAATAATTCCGTATTGTTGGACACCAAGGAAAGCTGCGCCAGACTTAAGTGCAGACAAGTTAAGCCCAAAACCCAAAAGGACAACATTTTAAGTGATTTCGAGCAAACTACAGCAAGTTGTACAGCTTTTATAGAAACTTCTGGAGTAACTCAACCAAAGAAATCGCTCAAAAACTCATTAGTCTTTTGTTTTATGTAACAAGATACAAATTTTGTTCTAGGAAAATATAAAACTTTTATTTAATAGCAAAAATCATTAACGTTTT
Organism: Chymomyza fuscimana; assembly: GCA_949987675.1. Taxonomy (NCBI): domain Eukaryota; kingdom Metazoa; phylum Arthropoda; class Insecta; order Diptera; family Drosophilidae; genus Chymomyza; species Chymomyza fuscimana. The sequence continues at coordinate 102,659,075 of OX465089.1, forward strand.
ACATACATACAAACATGTCCCAAAGTCTTAAAATGCTATAGTTATAGCCATATCGGAAACGATATTAATGGCCTTTAGAGAGAGTGGAGTAAAGTTTAGACATTGTAAAAGGTTTATACGAATGTAGCTCTTAACTTAGTTAGTCATACAAATATTCAGTGGCTTTATAGCTCTATACAAAAATTGAACTGAACTTAATTAAATTAAATTAAATATTGTTAAAATAAACAATGTAGGATAAACTTAAGTCTGACTCAAAGTAACTAAAAGCTATACATATGCATGATGTAATGGAACCTTAAGTTGTGTGTACGTGTATGTGACTTGAAATATTTAGAAAAACTAATTTTTGTATTTTTTCCATAATAAAATCTTTCATAAATACAATACAAAATGCTTAAATATAAATATTTTAATGGAAATAATATAGCAAATGTATGTAATGTGAATAAACTAAAAGAGGGCAAGTTGAATTCTAACTATAAAGATCCAGAGCAGAGCTACATGATTAGCAGGCAGTTGCAGTCTAGTCTACGCTTTAGTTATGAGCTACAACAACTGCAAGTACCCCAAACTCACATGCTTATAAGCATTACTATCTATAAGAAACACAACCCCTAAGTGGATATGGAATTTTACATGATGGTAAAATTATTTATAGACTAAACTTAATTACTTGCATTTGACAAGAAGTTACGCTCCCACTAACAAATCTCTCTCTCTCTCTCTTTAACTAACTCGAGCAGCTTACTTTTCTGTGCACTTCTCTTGCGCTCTTTCATGCATCAGCCAGTGTTAGTAATCACCGTACTGATAGGTTGGCGGTATTCTGCTTGCCGGCTGATACAAATTGTGATGAGAGGAAGAGCGCACGGGCGCTGGAGGAGAGCTACGTTGATGGGCAACACTGACGGCAGTCTCTGATTGGCGTTGTCTGGGCGGGGACTGAGCGCGTCTTGCACGGCGCTCTTCAATGTTCGCTGGCCAGCGCTGTTGATGATAGCGCGTGGAGTCCTCCGAGGAGCGACGGCGATGATAGCGCTTGGCCGAGGAGCTGGCCAGTGGTGGCTGCTGCTGATAGCTGCTATCATCACCGCTGCCCGCGCTTAAGCCCTGCTGATACTTGCGCCGCAGACGCTCATCTATGGAGGAGTTGGGCGTTGGTGTGTCGTGCATGTCAATGACGTCACCATGTGAGTTGCGGCGTGCTCGCTGCATATCGTAGTTCTCATAGGGACGTCGCGGCTGCTTGGCACGCGACTGTTGTTGCTTCTCATGCGCCTCCAAACGCTGACTCCACTCGGCAGCGGTCACTTGCTGGCCATAGAGATCGGGCTGCGGCTGAAACTGCGAGCCATTACGAAAGAGATTCTGATAGGAAGAACGTCGCCAGCCTTCCTCGTAACGTTGACGCGTGTTGGTTTCCTCTTCGGCAGCAGCAGCCAGCTGTTGACGTCGCTGTGAACGACTGGAGCTGCTCTCCGAGGAGTCTTCACCTGAGGTGCCCAAGCCCAAATCCTTCTCATCCACGCCATAGGCCTTATAAGGCGGGCCTAAAAAGCCTTTGGAACCATAAGGACCATTAATGCCCATGCTGGGATACTGCATGTAATAACTATTGGCAAAGGGCTTATCACGCACATGAGCCAGCTTCAAATCGTCCAGGCTGTCATCTACATCAGCATCGCTGCCATCATCGCGACCTGTCCAAGTTTGCCAAGAACCAGGTCCAAAGAGAGAAAGCAGCACGGGCAGCAAAAAGAGACCATGCATGGCTCCAAAGAATATGACCAGAAAAACCATTTTAAAGAAGACCAGAAAGATGTAACTCTGAGCCAACAGTAGCGCTATGATGCCCAAGATGGTCGAGCTAGAACCTTGTACAATGGGTAAGCCCAGCGAGTGTAGCGCCTCACGCACGCGTGCCTTAGGACTGCGCTTCTTGGAAGACATATAGGTGTAGCAAATATGAGCCGTAAAATCCACGGAGAAGCCAATGCACATGATAAGATTGATCATGGAAATTGAGTCCAGGTTTACATCCCATAAAGCCATATAGCCAGCAACACCCAGCTCTATGGATATAACCGAGAAGGCCACCCAAAGCGAGCACAGTATGTTGGGTATAAAGATGAACGAGATGATCATCATAATAATAGCACCTATGACCATAGCCTGCAGTGAAACAGGACGCACTAGCTCAAATTGATCGAAGAAGACAAAGTAGGGATGGAATATGGAGGCATTGAGTGGTGAGTCCTTGCAAATCTGACGCAGATCGCGCACCATTTCCTTCTCATGATTGGTGTCGGTAATATTAACAGCTTGTATAAGAAAACGTGAGGCGATGATTTGGGTCTCATCTTCATTGAGGCGTACGTCTAGCGAAAAAGGATTGCCCGGGAATAGCCAATGCTCTTTGACTGCATCTATGAAATCCTGCTCGCTTTCTATGGTTAAATTGAGATAGTCGTTGTTGCGATCCATGAAGGAAAGAAAAGAACGCAGCCAAGATTCGGTGTACAGCGAGGAGGTAACATATGAAGTGTGCTCCAAGGTGCTGGTTAGGTTTTCCATTTGTTCTTGCACTAGCACATCGGAGTAGTTTAGTGGACCGGCAATTATGACCTTAAAGAGTGGCGTTGAGTTTTAAAGAGTTAAAGATCAGATAAAAAGCTGCTTACCTGCATGCGATAAGGAAACTCGCGATAGTATTCATCCTCACGATCGAAGAACATCACCGAATAGGAATCTTCCCGCGAAAGCTTTCTGCGCTCCAGACCCTCCTTGATCTGTGTGACGCCATAGCAGGCACCCGCCAAATAGCTGGCAAAAGCCAAGATAATAATGCCCTTGCACCATTTGTTGTTGATAACTGCAGCCAGCTTGTCCTTGAAGAAGGCCATAAGCATGTGATCCTTGTTGTCAATGGGATTATCGGGATCATTGTGATCTATGCCGCCCGCCATTATAGCCTTGTAGAGGAAGTTGCGTTTTTCTGTAAATAGAATTGCACAGCGTACAGTCAGACCAGTTATCATTGACCCACATTGCTATCCCCAACCAACCAACCAACCAACCAAGTGACTATCTAACAGCTCTTCTTGGCTTAGACTAGTTTTTGAGCCATGTTCAAGATCATAATGCAGCTGGTTGCTGTGGTTAGTAACGCTGTCTCCACTTAAGCCGTCTAATCGAAATCTAATTGGTTTTGTTCAGACTCATTGTGCACATTATGCGAGCCGGTTGGCAACTGCTTGGTGGGCCTTGGACAATGAACCGAGCACAGGTGCGTCCAGTCATCAACAATGCACACAACGTCGACGACAATTGCTTAATTTTATGAGCCACCAAAATCTACTTATGCAAAACGAATACTGACGTCTTTAAGACAATCGTAACGGATATGCTACACTGAGCACCAAACATACACCCACTTACCTTTAATAGCTACCGACATGGGCTGCACTTTGCAACCGAAGATGGCATGCAGATTCTTGCGCTCCCTATAACCAGATATGGCCATACATCCAGCGAAGAAAGTGATATGCCAGAGAAAGGTGAAGCATACAGCAAATACCGAATACAGGCAAAAGATCTTGACGGAACGAAAGGGACTGATAATGCCTATGAGAAAGGAAATAAAGTCGGTCACACTGGTTATAGTGATTGAGACGGCAGCCTCGCTCATCATATGCGCCATACGTTCCGGTACGGGCATTTTGGCGGGTGTACGTCGCCAGCCCGCCAACATGACAAAGGTGTCATCAATGCCAATGCCTAAAAAGGAGAGTTCCAAATGAGTTTGAGCTTAAGATTAAAGCAGTGTGCAGAAACTTACCTATCATAAGGAAAGGCGCTGCCAGATTAATGCCAATAAACTCAATGCCACAATACATGGCCAAGCCAAAAGCGGCCAGTGTGGCCATTATGGCTGAAATATTGCCCATAAGACCCAGCCAGGGCTTGGAACGCACAGCATCACCCATCATGCAGGTTATAATGCTGCAAAACCGAAGTGTTAGCAGGCATTAAGTTATCAAGCGCAATTGAGACTTACCTAAACAAACCCATCAGCAAAAATGTGGAACTAAAATAAGGCACTACAGTTTTGGTATTCTTTTCCAGTTCGTGATCCAGCGTGCGTGAGGCAAAATATGAAACCGATATATGCTTGAACATGCCCGTGTCTTCCGCGTTGCCAACTACTCTCAAAAAGGTTTCCTCCCATTCAGCACCCCTATAAAGACATGGGATATAAGCAATATGTTGTGCAGTAGCTAACAATCCCAAACTTACTTGGCATCCTGGCGCTTGGTATCCGCGGTCACAAAGTAGACCATCTGTATAGCGGGCACGCTTACTATATAGTTATCCTCCGTTAATTTGGTGCCACCAAAGAATACGGGAAAGGCGTGTGCATCCCAAGTAACCGGATTGAACATTATGGGAAAGGTCAAATTTAGTTGGCCGGATTCAATCTGTTGCAAGCAATTGTAAGTTAGGGGAATTTCGTTATACTTAATTTATACTAACATCATCCATGATTGCATCCAGATTGAGTATATCATTCTCAAAGCACTCGTTCTCCCAGCGCGCACACTTATCCTTGTAGGTAAACGTATCTCCATCATAATGTACTGTAGCATTCTGTATAAGATTATCCAGCATACGTAGTTCCTGAAAGATCTCACGACGCAGCATATTCTCATCGCCATCTTTGGGTATAACAATGACACGTCCAAAGCGACCTGCAACAAAAAAAAAAAAACACGACAATTTGTAACAATCAATTAGATATACTCTGCAAGCTTCCTCGAGCTAAATATTTGGTGCACAAAAAAAAACTAATGTACAACCTGAAGGTTAAAAGTGGGCCTTTAAAACGTCGATGTGACTGTATTTTAAATGATTTTTCAATCAATGTGTGCCTGATATGCTTCCACTTCCACTCCAAGCACACACAATAAACATTGTATCCACATATATTATTGAAATTGCTCAATGGCCATTTTATTACCCACTGCAATCGTATTCACAAATTCAAACGCGTGTCTACTTGCGTCATAGAGTACAAATAATTTATAATTTTTTATAATGTATCGAAGTATTTACTAAAAGTTTGGATATAAGGCAGACGTGCAGTAACAATCGATTTTTAAAACTGTTCCATTTGTGAATGAAAATAATTATAATATAGTAAAATACGGAATGTGGTTTGAGCGTCATCAGACCATAGAGCAACTTTTGTAACTATCGATAGGTTTGTATAAATCTCTATCTGGGATCCATAAAAGAAATTTATATTATGTATTTCGACGCACTAAGTCAGAATCCGCTAAAAAAAATTATTTCAAGGGGTGTAGGTTCTATCTTAAGGCCCATACGTAGCTCGAAAATTGTTTGGGATATCCCATTGGGCATTTTTTTTTTTTATATGAAGTTTTGTCATTCCGTGCGAAATTTTACGAACTGCGTATGGGCCTTTAACCAAAAAAAGGCCACAAAATATTTTTACCACGTCGGGTTTCTCAGTTAACCTCCAAAATACCTCTTTTTATGGCCTTTTATGAGGTTATGTCAGAACTCTGTCGTGCTGCGATTTTTTAACATCGTATTCGGATTCAGCGACTCCCAAACCATATGAAAAACATTGTCCGGTCTCTAAGCTTGAAAATCGATTTTTACCCTAACTCCAAAAAAAGAACACAAAATATTCTTTCCAGAGCATGTTTTTGGGGTCCCTCAATTCGAATCCGAATTCTAAAAGAGCTTACCATGTCGGGGCTTTTTGAAATTATGTCAGAATCATATTTGCCTCTGAGCCTGCAAAACGATTTCTACCTTAACCTCAAAAAAGCCCACAATATTTTTGTTCAAGACCTTTTGTCCGACGATGTTTTTATATTTCGCTGAATCCAAATCCGACATAAAAAAAATCGAGTCAGGTTTCTGAGATTACCTCCGAAATAACTCGTTTTATAGGTTTTTTGAGGTTATGTCAGAAAGCTGACGAGCTGCGTTTTTTTTACCTGGGATTCGGGTTCAGTATTCGGGTTTAGTTCGCCCCATAACCCTATAGAAAACATGTTCGAGTATCTGTGCCTAAAAATCGATTTCTACCCTACACAAAACTCTTTTTTGAGACCGATTGGCCGACGTTGTCTTTTTTATATGTTGTGGAAGTCGCTGAATTCAAATCCGATGCCAAAAAAAACCCCCGCACGTTAGGTTTCTGAGATTGCCTTCAAAACAACTAGTTTTATGTTTTTTTTTCAGAAACCTGACCTCCTGGTGTTTTTTAACAACGAATTCGGACTCAGCGACCACAAAACCATAAAGAAAAGCTGATCTAGTCTTTGAACCTGATAATCGATTTCTACCCTAACCTGACCCATAAACTTTCTTTCGAAACCGCTTGTACGACGATGTTTTTTATATGTTCCGAATCCGATGTCAAAAAAAAAAAAAACAGACCATCAGGTTTATGCGATAGCCTCCAAAATAACTCGTTTTATGGGGTGAGGATAAAACTAAGACAGGGCCAGAATTCAGCGCGTCGAGGTATATAAGAACACATATATAGTACATACGTATACCTGCTGCTAACATTGCGAGCCCCTCGCGGAAATCGCTGTGTTTCGCTACTGAAACGGTCTTGACCCCAATGGCTTCTGAATAAACATCACAACTTTCCCCTTTACTGTGAACGAATTATCTATGAGGAGATTACAGCGCCTACCTGTAGATATGGTTCTCAGATCTGGAGTATCAACATACTGCTAAAAGTTTCAAAACACACAGAATGAGAATTACTGGAGCAACAAGCGATAGAGTGGAACTCCTTCCAACACAACAATAAGGAATTCAATACTAAACGGGAGAAGATCCACTTCCCAACGGATTGCTCCCGTACAAAGATTAGCGCATTTTCGCGGTTACGTATGGGACACTGCCAACTAACCAATGCCCACCTACTTTCTGGCAATCTACGCCCAACGTGCCAACACTGCAGGTAGGTCAATATAAGGCAATCACTTTTCCCAAATAAAATACCATCTTCACTACCTGCAATAGTAAACAAAACCAATATTGAGTCTATATATAACTTTCTCAAGATCTGTAAAATAGTCGAGATAATCTAACAGCTAATACGGTGTCAGCTACTATTTAAAATTTTTCCAATATCCTACAGAACCAGCTCTCTCAATACTCCAGCAAACGCAATAATAGGCTGAACCGATACGCAAAGAAGCTTGTGGAAACGGCTCTAAACTTCAACCATCTTTTGCCAACTTCCCATCGAAGATTGACTAATAAGGAATAGGTTATTTCTAGATGACGTCACTATTTCTTGGCCTTAGTGAATTCTCAATGACTTTGAAACAGAAAGAAATACCTTGTACTTTAAATGATGGCTGGCATCTTGTACTAAGTCTAAAACCGAGTTTTCGATTTTGGGAGAAGCAACAAGTTACTCCCCCGGCAATATGTGATTGGTGTACCCCACTGCCGAAGCCACCGGTGGTTTTCGGACCCATCATCCGCGCCTGGTGTACCCCTTTAGTGTAGCAATAATAACAATAACTTTTACCAATATTATTACTAGGAAGTAAATAATAATAATAAAATTTTTTTTTGTCAATGCTCTTTCGAAACGGACATTTCTGTGTCGAAAATTCACTATTAAATAACTGAACGATATAATTAAAATGGTTTTGTTGCGCCTCATAAACCAATTCTGCAAGCTGAAAGAGCCTGGCGAAAGTTGTTTACCCATCAACGACTGGCCAAAAGTGCAAGCCAAGTCAAAGCAAGTCAAACCAAGCGCGTCAAACGGTAACTAGTCGGAACCAACTGCATACATATGTACTACATGCTATATACATATAGTATGTACAAACATTTTTACAGACCCAAAGCGGTCTAGATACTGCCAGCTAAATGCAGTTTATTGCACAGACTGTGGTTAGGCCTAGCAACAGCTACTTGGAGCTACTTGGAACTACTACTTTGGGGAGTTACAAATGCGGACAAAGTGGTTTTGTCGCCCAACTTGTCTAACGTCTTCTTCTGTACCAACTCAAGCCGCTTGCAACAAACATTCAAAACACAGTAAGGTTCAATGATGCTTGCCACAAATCAAATTGCAACTAGAATAAATTTGATGCGCTAGTTTCGAGAGTAATCAATGTTTTCATGCATTACATACCTCGTGCACATTGAGCACACACAAGCAGCAATGAGTGCATTCCAAAGCCTCATTTCCAGAACTTAATGGAAAACGCTTTAGACAAGCTTCTTGCGATTTGCTTTGGAATTGCCTCAACTAGTTTGGTTTTAGCTCAATTTAGTGTTGAATATTTTCGTTGCTTATAATTTTTTATTTTTTATGCCCCTTTTTTTATACAAATTTCAATTATTTGGTTTGCAAAATATTTTGCATAACGCACGTTTCCCCATTAAATTTATTTTTATATACATATATACATTTTTTATTATTTTTTCATAATTTTTTTGATAGCGTAGGTGTGGGCTATTGTTAGCTAAGCTATTGCTAAACTTTATTTAGGTTAAGTGCAAATAGTTTTGGGAAATTTCGTGATGAGCAAACAAACACTTTCGAAATTGTAGTTTAGTTGAAAAAAAAAAAAATAGGCGTTGACTTTAAATAATTGATTTATGAACGTCTTCTTTGCAGTTTGAACCAGGTCATAAATCCGAAAATCCCAAAAATTGTTACAAAATCAAAACACGCCCACAAACTTTCTTAGCTCTATAGCAACTTAGAAATATTACTTTAAGATATTTTTTTATATTGTTTTGATAAACTCTCTAAAACGCTTGAACGATTATTATAAACAAGTTTATTGAACCTTCAATGTTGCATGCAAATGCCTAATTTGCCTTAATTATCCCATCTCTAATGTTACAAGCAACAAATCGATTGCATGATTACAAACAGACCTCAACTAATCAGCTGAAATAATTTAGTAAGCATGCTAAGATATAAATAAAACTACTATAATTTATAAATAGATTTTTAAAACAGCTGCTTTGAAAAGATACACTAAGAAGAACGATGCCGTAGAGCCTGGCTGATATTTGTGGTGTGATTGGTATAGCCTCCCATATGGTCTAGTGGCTAGGATATCTGGCTTTCACCCAGAAGGCCCGGGTTCGATTCCCGGTATGGGAAGAATTTTTGGCAATATTTTTATTATTTTATTTAATATTTTGTTTTCCATAAATTGTATTACTATATCTGATACAGCAAATTTTCATATGTCCAAATGTTTAGGTTATCCAGAAAATAAAATAATTTTGAAAGTTGTGTTATTCTAAATTTTTTTACATTTTTTTATTATTTAAAAAATTTACCGCTACAGCTGGTACAGTACCCACCCAATTTTTTTAAAATAAATTTTATTGCTACATCCGTCTTTAGGTTATTTAGAAAAATAATTTTTTTTTTAATTTTTAATTATTTTTAATTTTGCGATATTTTTACTTTTTTGATTTTTTTTAAACAAATTTAGCGCTTCGTTTGTTACAGTATCCTCCCATATGGTCTAGTGGCTAGGATATCTGGCTTTCACCCAGAAGGCCCGGGTTCGATTCCCGGTATGGGAAATTCATTTTTTTAATTATTTTAAAGTGTGCTAATTAAAAATATTTTTAAGCTTATTTTTACTAATAAGCAAGTTTATGACTTAAATGTTATAATAGGCACGGGTTCGATGCCCGGTATGAGAAAATATATATTTTTGCAATAATTAAAAAATATATTTTGTTTTTAAATTATTAAATTTAAAAACTCAGTATATACCCATAAGACTTAGTTAACGGAAATTAATGTTAAATTCATTTTTTTAAACTTTTTTAAAGCTGTGATATTTTCAAATTGTTTAATTGTTTTTTATTATAAATTATTACCTATATAGTCAAAATGCACATTTTTTATTAATTTTTAAATCTGCGCTATTTTTAAATCTTTCTCTGTTTATTCAAATATTAAACAAATTTTTTCGCTACAGCTGGTACAGTACCCTCCCATATAGTCTAGTGGCTAGGATATCTGGCTTTCACCCAGAAGGCCCGGGTTCGATTCCCGGTATGGGAAAATACATATTTTTGCAATTAATAATATTTGATTTTTTTTATTTAAATAATGATTAAGTTTATCTATAGTTTCAGCACAGTCTCATAGCATTTAATGCCTTATATACCAGAAAATTCATTTTTAAACCATTTGAGAAATGGTTTCCCACAGAAAGATTGCGAGAGAGAGAATTGCTTGTTTGTCAATTGTCAAAATAAACTATTTTTTAAATTTAAAAATAATAATGTGAGATTTTTAAAAATTCAAACAAATTTTTTGCTACAGCTGGTACAGTATCCTCCCATATGGTCTAGTGGCTAGGATATCTGGCTTTCACCCAGAAGGCCCGGGTTCGATTCCCGGTATGGGAATGAAATTTTTTTTTTTAGTCTACCTAAAATTTCAACTCAATTTTTATGGCACAATGTCGTTGGACAATAATTTTTAAAAGCTGGCATTGTTGCTGTTGTTGCATTGTGACTATCTCGTGTTGCTAATAAAACATTAAGTTAAGTTAATAGCGTGTAAAACGCTTAGTTCATGATCCCGTCAAATGTTTACGCCCTAGAGACGTCACTTTTTGGTTAAGTTTTTGAAATTATTTATTACATAAGTGGTAAGTGTTTGCGCTAAATTGGCTATATAAATAGGTTTGTTTGCAGCTTGTGGTTTGGCTTTTCTTACCAAGTTTTTCGTACCTCAGTTTAATTAAAACTTTGTCTATGCTTATTGAGGTTTTTATATTGTTGTCAAGGCGTATACTTAATATTATTATGTGTATTTACTTACCGGGTCTTGTGATGCGTCCCACATTGAAACGATGTGTATAATTCACTTTGAAAAATTGCTCAACAATGGCACGTTCAGCCTTACCCTCTCCATTAATGGGTGAAAATAGATATTCGGGATCGATTTGATATTTTAATTGTTGATAGCTGCAATAAGCGAAAAAAAAAATATATATATAAACAAAGAGGTTTATGAGATATGGCAAGAGCAAGACAATGAGAAGGAAGCATTTCTGAACATTTCTGATATATACTTTGTTTGTCTGAACGCTGATAACTTGGAGACTGTTAGAGCTAGGTATACCAAGTTTTGGCATATAGTCCCTAAGCAGTTGAGCTGTGTTTTGGAGAAAAATGTTAAGAAGTAACTTACCCAGTCATGCAGAGCAAGGTCAGCAGCACTGGAATTATAACAAAATAGCCAGGATGTTTGGCTATGCAGGTGCCTAGATGATAGAATGATTTGTTGAGTGTCTTATCCACGCAGGATATGCCGCACGTCATCTGTAAAAAAAAGTAAAGCAAAAAGTTAATAAGCAATATAGCCAACAGGAAATAGTTTGCACAAAACTCATAAATCACAGACCAAAAAAAAAAAAAAACAAAATATCTTTTATAATTACACAATTTATCCGAGTAATACTGTTTGTTGTAGCTTCCCCATTAAAACTCAGTCGAACTAAAGTTGCGTGCACTGCGCTTCACTGAAGGTGAAAGACAAAAGCCAAAGGCTGTATAGATTGCAGCTATTATTAAGATACATGCTGTTGAGATACATGTATCTCTCGTCTAATGTAATCGTGTTTATTTGGCTTTGTTCATCGACACCTTCAACTTAAACTTTAGACACGCACTGTTTTTAGCTGATGCGTTTTTTTTTTCCAACAAATGCCCTTGTACATATACATAGTGAAAAAAAAAAAATACAAAAAAAACATTTACACATTAGCTACTAATGCATATTAACATGTGTATAAAAGTCAAGTTCAGATGGTAAAAAAAATATATAATATGCTTGTAGCTGGTATTAGAAATTTCAGCATTATAAAACTTAAATCAAAGTATTTTGGCGCTCAACATTTTTAATTTTTGGCTGCTTATTAAGGTCGACATTGAGCTAATGCATATAGGTATATATTACGAAAATTTAAAAAATAACGACACATGTCAGTGCTCTTTATTATAAATTAGCGAACAAAGTCCGCTGTGTCGGCATACTTAAGGAATTTTTTCGGCTATTCTGTAAGTAATTTCTGTATCTTTTTTTTTGGTAATTTATTGCAGTATCTCGTTTTTCTTAAATAAGTCAATTCTCCTTTAATGAATTCTATTTTCTTTGTTATATATAGCATATTGTTGTCACGTATAATAAAAAATTTATCTTTTGTATAAAAAATATTATACAATTTACTTCTCCGCTTGGTCAGAGGTCCGCATGATCAGGTCAATAAACCCAAACCCTGCTAAAAGCGCTTCATTTCGTAAGTAACGATTTATAACAAAAAAAAAATACTAATTAAAAAATTATTTTGTTAAACCCCATGTTGAATCCACACGATCCATTTCAAGATTTTATAATACTTATTTTAAAAATGTTAAATTTTTATATGGTCTTCTATATAAGGAATTGTATTTGTTAAAGATTTTTGCTTTTTAAAAAAATCTAACAAAGCAATAAATTTATTTTATTTTTATCCTAATTCAAATTTATTTGTTTTTGCAAAGACTAACATTATACTGTCCCATTAAAAATACAAATGTTTTAAAGTACAGACAATAAGTACAATTTTATATAATGACAGAATTAGTTAACAAACTAATGTAATCGTTTTAAGCGACGTTTAAATATTAAATTTTATTAACTATATACTTATAGCAAAATGCTGACCAAAGCTTTTAGAATTGATATTTATTTTGTAAAGAAATTCTTTAAGTGCATATTAGAGTCACACAAAAGCCAGCAACTACACTGAAAAATTTAGTAAACACATCAAAAATAGTATGCATACATTAGCTTTAAAAATTTGTAAATATTTTCACTAAAAATTTTAAAATAAAAAAATAAAAAAAGAAGCCGCCCCCGGGTGGACTCGAACCACCAACCTTTCGGTTAACAGCCGAACGCGCTAACCGATTGCGCCACGGAGGCACATGTCAGCGCAATGTCGTATGCGCTATAAAGCAGTGCGCAGCATTTCAAGCAACTGCTTTTATTCACACAAGCGCGCACACACGCACATACTGTCATGCAGCTGATAAGCAGTGCTTTGAATTTATGAATGAAATTGGAATTTTACTGTTTAAACTGTGCTTGAACTTGAATTGCGAATTTTTACTTTTTTTTCACTTATCAGTTGATTAGAAGCATGTGCTAATAAAGTGAAAATGTTACAAACTAAGTATAAAAAAATTAATAAAAATATAAGATTACATAAACAATGCTCGTGTTTAATTAAAATAAAACTTTTTGTAGCCAATAATTATAAATATGTTTGTATAGAAATGCGTCGCAATTCGTTTAGGCAATTACTCATGCCAAACACAGCATGTCGCGAGCCATTTGTGGAATTGTGAAAAAAATGGATTTTGTCAAAAAAGACAAATGTAAGGTAAAGAAAATAAATAATATACATAAATGTTTATGAGCAAAAAATTAAGTACTCTACATGAATAGAACATTAGCGGTCTAGTAATGTACGCTGTACGCAGAGGCTGACACAAAAAAATTAAACTCATTAGGCTTTTGAGTGCTGTACTGCTCAAGCAGTTCCGCCTTTCATTGTAGCCTCAAAACTGCAGCCCTTAAGCAGTTGCGTTCAAACTGTAACTAAATTCATTTCAACTTTTACTTAATAATAAAGCAGTCGTTCCTAACTAAATGGTTATCTTTAATTAAGCCAAACATGTTAATTAACTAAACAAAGCTTTTCATATTTGCGTGCTAAATATCTATTAGGCGCCGGCTTATGGTACTAATAGTTTGTTTTAAATTAAATTAAAAATGCTTGCATTCGCTTTACTTTCCATTTTTTTTTTTGACAGGGGGTTCATTGTCGGGTGACGCTGCACTTTTACTAAGTAGATTGCAAAAAATAATGCCAAATGTTTACAAATCTTATCTATGGACATTACAAAACAGCCGCGTCAGCACTTTGTCTGTGAAGTGCTCACAAATAGTCTCAAGGTTAAAACTGTCTCAGCTGTTTTTCAGCTTTTCCCGCTCCCGATTATGTGATTGCTATACCTACCTTCCGCTACTGCTTAGGTGTCTCCAGCTGGTAACTGGTTAAGTGTTGCAAGTGTTGCGCAGACGTTGTGGCACTTTGTTGACACAACGGTTCACTATGCCAAAGTGATTTTATAAACAAGTCAAGTAGTTACCAAAGTACTAGACCGAGTGTCTATAGAGTGTCATATACGTTCAGCTCGTTGTGTGTGTAGGTCTTGGAGTGTCAAGTTTGCGGCAAGAAATAATTTTAAACACAAATAAAATACGAATATACAAAAACAACATTCGTAATAAGTTTTACAGCTGCAATTTGTCAAGTGGTCAAGTTTACTTTAAACATTTTTATTATCGTTATCTCACTAAAAATAGATTTTTAAGCTATTATGTAAGAGTTAGTTGTAATAAAGTAGTAAATACATAACGAGATTCAAAAAATATAGGCGGGATGCCTGGAAAGCTGTTTAGGTAATAGGTTTACTTGGGCTTATTGGAAAATCAAGCGATCGTGCTAAGAAAAACGAAAACGCATAAATTTTGTTCGTTTTCGTTTTTGCGTACTGCCAATTCCACATTTTTTGCTGTCAATATCTTCTCATATTTCCCTTACTCTTTGTTAGCACAGCTCCTACACCTTTCGATTGCACGACTTAGGCAAGACATGAACCATGCCAAAAATTCGTTTTTATTATTTAAAAAAAAATATTTTAATATTTTATTTAGTTTCTTAAATAACTCAATCACCATTTTTGTTGAAAACACGTGTTTTTATACGATCTTTATTTGCTGTGAATATGAATCAATCGATTTGGTGGAACAATGTTAAAAAAAAATAAAACTAAAATTTTTTTTTTTAACACTAAAAAAATTTTTTTTTTTTTGTAATTCATAAAAAAATACTGCAAATTTTTTGCGATATTAAAAAAATTTTTTTTTTCTATGTAACTGTAATAAAAATTTATAATTATTTTAATATAGAATAATAAAAATGATGATTGTTTTTTTTTTTTTTTTTTGTCCTTATTTATTACCAATATTTTTTTGTTTTATGCCACGTTAATATGTGTAATGCCACGCCGGATACTAAGGCTAATAAAAGAAAAGAACAAACCTTTTTTGATTTAATAACTTGCAAATTAATTAACATAATCATACTAACAAAAATTTAATAAAATTTAAATCTGTCAAAATTTTCAGAATTTTGCGATTTTACAATCTAAGTCGAAGCCCATATTTATTTTGTGTAACGTAACGCTATGCGTATTTTTGCTTATGTCTTGTAATTTTTTATAGCTAAGTGGGTATAAAAAAAAACTATAAAAATTAAGAATTTTTATGCTCTGTCATACAAACGTAACGTCACGCCAAAATGAAAATGGGCAGAACTTACTTTGCCTCCTATCTATTTCTTTCTCGATAGTAAACTACAAGTCTATCTTTTTTGGTCGAGCTGTTTGATTTTCATGATTTTTACTAGTAGCTACTAAAGAATAGTAACCACGTAAATTTTTATTGCAAAATTCTGATTATTTATCGATAAATGAACATTGCATTTTTCAGTTTTTTTCGACCAAAAAAGTGGCCCGCTTCATTTATTTTGTCGTTTAAACAAAAAAAATTAGCTAGATTATATTCAGAAAAGCTTTTGTGGCCAATCGGAACTCTAAAATCTTCAGTTTGACAAAGAATTACCCACACACAAAAAAAATAAGGTATTTGCCAGTTGTGTGGCTTTTACTCAAGCCAAAAATTTATAAACATGACCCCAAAAATGAATTTAAAAAAATAATATATATATATAAAAATGTTAAGCGCAAAAATTCTTTTAAAGAAATCGATATCCAATAAAGACAGTAACAACAACAACAACAAAGAGACCACAACAAACCCGCGCGCACAAAACAAAAGACTTAAGCGACAAACTTTCTCATATAGTAGATGGATAGATACTCATTATGGGGCTTGCCGCTGCGAATTTTTTATGCGCTGTTCAGAATTTAAAATTAAGCATTTCAAAAAATAAAAGAAATAATAATTAAGGCATATATGTACATAAATCTTGCTACTCTTCACTTTTGCGCTTTGTCTATTTTATTTGGGCCAAAGTATTAGTAAGAGAGCAGAGTAAATCAAAGCTTTTTGACCCACTTTTTGAAGGCGTCTAGTAGCTTTTTGAGGAACTCTCAATGTGTTTGTTATTAACGGAAAGTCCATTTAAATATCTATACGTGTTGGGTTTTTTTTTTATAAATTTTTGTTTATTTGCACAAGTATTTCGAGTTAAGTTTTCTTGGCACGCATTCAAGTTGTTCAAGGTGTCACTGCATGCAATTGGCATGAAAGTCAGGTGTAACTTGACATGGCTAAATGAAAAACGAACTTGAATGTTAGCTGTCAGCCCTAGGGGCAGCCCCTAAGCTTTTTTGACCAGCTACATTTAATTAACAAAATTTTTGAAAAATCATCTTAGTCATGCGTACGCGGGCAACAGATATTGTTCAACATTTTGTGGCGTCATCGCAAATACAACGAAAAACGCATTTATTTTGACATTTTTAAGCTGTTTGTTAACTCATTTGACGTCAAACTGTGCAGCAGCTGAGATGATGAGAGATGCTGCTGATGATGATGATGAAAATTAAAACTAAAACAGAAACAGAAAACGCTAATGAAAAGTTGAACAAGTTGACAAGTTGAAGTGAAGACCGCTTGTGCCATAAAAGTAAAGTTCATTAATGAATTTTGAACTTTATTATAAGTTGCAGGAATAAAACAATTTTTTGAAAATATTTAAAAAAAAAAACGTCTACCAATAAATGAGCTAATTGTTTGTCCAGCTTTTCATCAACTGCAATTGCAGCCCCACACATATGTACCATTACATAAAACTGCTTTGTTTATGTACAAGTATTTTCTTATGTGCACAACCCACTTTGCTGTAGACCCTTATATAACACCTGCTTTAAAGCTACCTTCAAGTTGCATAAAAATAAAGTTCGTTGAACAAGCAGCCAGTGCAAATTGATTGCAACGTTCGAACGTTGAAATATTTCAACAAGTTTTTCTTTTTGCCAAATCATAAAATCAACAAACTTTCACTTTTTGCCAAAATATTTTTACAAAAAAAAAATTAAGCCTCAAAAACAAAAAAAAAATAAATATAAAAGCATAAATACAGCGAGCTGCGCAAAAATGACGCAAATTAATATTAATTAATATTTAAATATTGTTTGAAATCGTTTTCGACATGCCACAAAAATTTTTATTTTTTTTCACATTTTTTAGCCATTTTATTAGTCTTCAACTATTTTAATTGGCGCATGCTTTATTAGTGTGTCTGTGTGTGTGTGTGTGTGTGTGTGTGTGTGTGTGTGTGCGTCTTTCAGTGTATCTGTGTGGGATTAAGTTGCAAATTTGGGTCAAGTCATTGAAGTAGAACAAAAGCAATGTCAAAGCAGTAGGCGTGGTCACACCACCAACTTTTTAATGTCAACTGCTTTTAGGCAAATTGTCTTTATTTATTGTTTTTTTTTTTTATTTTGGTCAACAAACTTTTGTGCTCTTTTAATTGTTAAAATATGTCTCTAATAGATGTTTGCATTGAATTTTAATTATTATTGTTAGTTTCGAGGTTAACTTATAAAAATTGCGTGACCGACTTTGATATACCTGTTACCCGAGGCGGTGCTCGATAGTGGAATACCCTAAAAGCTTTTCTTCTAAAAAATAAATCAAAAAAATGTATTGCTTATGCAGTGACGTAGTTCGTGGGGCTCAAATATTTTAAACCCCGCGCGTCCTTCCTACGCTACTGTACTTATGTCTGATTATAAGCAGTTTAAACTAACAAGCAGTTTTTAGTTCGAAAATAAATTTTTATTGGGTCAAAAATAATTTCCGAAAATAAAAAAAAAATTATTACTTATGCAGTGACGTAGTTTGAGGGGGGTTAAATATGCTTAGCCCCGCGCGCCCATTATTCTAGCTATGCTACTGTACTTATGTCTGATTAGAAGTAGTTTAAACTAACAAGCAGTTTTTAATTCGAAAATAAATTTTTATTGGGTCAAAAATAATTTCAGAAAAAAAAAAAAAAAATATTACTTATGCAGTGACGCAGTTTGAGGGAGGCTAAATATGCTTAGCCCCGCGCGCCCATTATTCTAGCGATGCTACTGTACTTATGTCTGATTAGAAGCAGTTTAAACTAAAAAGCAGTTTTCAATTGGAAAATAAATTTTTATTTTGAAATAAATAAAAATGCATTACTTATGCAGTGACGTAGTTTGCGGAGGCTAAATATTCTGAGCGCCTGGCGCTAATGTACTTATGCCTTAACTAAGCAGTCTAACATAACAAGCAGTTTTCAATTGGAAAATTAATTTTTATTGGGTCAAAAATAATTTCCGGAAATTTTGACGCTTTTAATTTTAAGTCTAAATTTGCCATTCTTGAGAAGTGTAGACTAGTTGGTTTCGATGATTAAGGGGCTTTTAACTTCAACAAATCCTAGGTTTGCTAGGATTGAAAGCAAACTCGAGAAGAAGGCGCTTGATTGATCTTGATTCTTTATTAGATATGGTGAATATCGACAAACGAAGGTAATGTTAGCATATTTTTTTTTTTCAATTTTGATTTCATTATCCGCTTATTACTTAGCTTGTAAAAGAGGGGCCGTCAAGAGAAAAGAAGGGCCCGTTGGTGACTATCCATGGATCTTAAGCCCAAGAATTTAAATTTTGCTACTTAAACCCTACATATAGGGCGACCCAATAAGAGTACAAGATTCAAATTTGGAGCCATTTTTTTCTACTATTCCTGAATTCAAGTCCATGTTCTAACGCGTCTTAGGTGAGATAGAGCCACATCTTTGTCATGGAAAATTTTATCAAAACCGCCTGTGATCAGAGCCCCTTGAGTCATTCGTCGGAAATTTAATTTCAAACATAATCGGACAATGTCTGCTTTAAAATATAATATAATATAATAGTATTACCACTCGCTCAAAAAATATGAGTTTTGTTTTTAAAGTAAATCGTGCGTTGGCATATCCTTTAAAACGAGATAATTAAGAATTACAACATTTTTTGATACTTTTGCTGGTTAAGGCATACCTACCTCTTTGGATAAGGTTCTAGCAGTCCTATATAATCTTTAGTATCTCAGCGTGCATACAAACTCTTCATGCTAATCATAAGATCACAATAGCGTCTCTGCTACAAACATTTTGGGCGATGGATTTGCAAGATGGTCATTTACTCTTTAAGCAACAGGTATAATTAGTGGCACACAGGTTCTAAAAAATTAAATGATTTTGGGAGTTGCCTTAAAAAAAAAAAAACTTTAAAAACACTTTCTACTTTTTCTGCGCGTTGACGCATGCGTGCGGCCTTAACTGGGTCAAACGCATACACACAGATACTCACTTACACACACACACAGATACACACAAACTTATCCACTTAGTGTGTAAGCTGCCATATAACTGCTTTCAATTTAAATTCAGTTTTTATATTTGATTTGAATTTTTTTTATTTATTTTTTTTTTTGTTCCTCTTTTTTTCTTGATTTGTTTACTTTGCATTAATTAGCAATTTTGTGGCGTGCTTAAAACGGTTTTATAAGCATTGGCAACGCTGCTTAACTGAACTGCTTGGTATCTTTTGGATACAGATTTATAGATTTGTGTCTTGGGGCTGGGGGTCACTGGAGCAGACACATTCATAAAGGTGTTGAAGTGCCATAATAGTTGGCTTTAATGTGCCCATAAACTCGTTTAAGCGCAAATATTGTCTAAATAGCGATAAAGCTTTAGTTTTGATATTGTGTTGAAGATTATTAGGGGGCCTGGGATTGCCGTTAAATGTTTACAAAGCAGTATCTTGATAAATTGCAGTCGTCGACTTAGACATTGTGAAATGGGATTAGAGAGTGACAGTCTCTAAGTGGCCAAAAATTGTGTTGAAAGTAAACAACATGGACATTTCAACGGTTTCTGAAAAAAACTGCTTTTAGACATTGTCTACGGTTTATAAACGATAAGTCTAGATAACTGAATTGAAGCGTGCTATGCATAGAATGGAATTGAAAAGTATTACGAATTTAAAAAAATAACACGCCAAGAAAGTCTAACTTTATATATGGGTCGTTCTCTGTCAAATCAGCCACACCCCCTTCACACTGCCATTTTTAAGATAAAAGCATGTTTAGTCTACTTTTTCTTGGGTCCCCCGTTTTGAAATTTGGAAAACTAATGAGGTACTCATGCTGAAGTGAAAAATCTTCCACAAGAAATCATTCATCCATTAAAGTTGATAGATTGTCTAATCTAGATACTCTGGGACAGTAAGCTTTAGGGTCTAGAAAAAGTGTACAATACTATAGAAGACAGATGATGAAGTTACTATATATATCATAGATTCTCAGAGATAGTAGGTCTAAGAGCCTAAATGAACCTAGTATATACGCTCAGTACGAAGGAGGAAAAAAAGAACAAAGAAAAAGATAGACGATGAAGAAACCATATAGTTCAAAGATTCTTTGGGCTTTGCGCCCTAAAGGAACCCATATATGTATACGCAGTTCGAAGCTAGAAAAGAAGTACAGAAATATAAGAGTTGATGAAGTAAAAGTTTTTACTTATACCCCTTTTCATAAATATGACCTTGACTAATGTTTAAAAAAACCACCTTTAATTCTGCAAAACACTCTCTCCCATTGCAAATTACTCTTTATTATAATATGAAGCTACTTTTACTCTATTGGCAGAAAAACTATATTACATTTTCCATAAACATTTTCCAGCCGCTAATACTTTCATATCGAGAGCATTATCTTAATAGTGAAACAGAATTGACAAATTACGATATTATATTGTGATTATTACAGCAAGTACCTAAGAAAAACACAAGAAAAGCAACAAGTGCTAAATCTTATTCAAAACGACGGCAAAAGTCAAAGTCAAAGCGTAGCCAAGTCAGAAAAAGTTAAAAAATGATGTAGGAGCGGAAGAAAAAAGTAAAGAAAAAGAAAGTGCAGCCATTTAAATGATATATGTACTTACATATGCTATACATATATGTAACAATCACATATGTATACATGCACACAACTACGCTATGTTTATTTGTATGTACTGTATATACTACATATTGTTAAAGCTGCTGCTTGAGACGCAAATCTTCTGACTTTGAGTCTGACATTGCATTCAAGAGTTAGCTCTTAACTTTTCCTTTCGAATTGCACTACACGCGTCTCTTTTCACACTTTTGTTTCCATTTTCTGTCATTGGCTGTTTTTCTTGGTTTTTGCTTTAAGCCTTGACAGTTTGTCAAATAAATAAATAATAATAAACTGTCATTATATGGTTATTACACATAGCGAATATTTTTTTTTTAGCGCTACCATTTGTTAAAGTTTTGTGCAAACATTCGATCCATAATTATTATAACATATAATCAATTATTTTTTATGTTTATTTTTAAGCAAATTTGCCAAATTATCGAGCATACAACTCGCGTGTTGAAAAGCTGTTAATTGTAATTTGCGCATACTAGCTACACTCGAAGAAAATGCTACCTAACTACGAAAAAAAAAAATTTCTTGGGTTGTTAAGCGATCAAATTTTTCAAAGAAAAAATTAATTTTTTCCGCCAAATGTGAAAATATCAACGTTTCTATGTTTATTAGGCTCACGTGAGTCCACTTACCAAAATTTGTTGGCTCTAGCTTTTAAAGATGAATTTTGTAGGAAGAGGGGTCTAAGATTAGAAAATTTTGGGATCATCCATAAACTACGTGACGCTGATTTTCGAC
Organism: Chymomyza fuscimana; assembly: GCA_949987675.1. Lineage (NCBI taxonomy): Eukaryota > Metazoa > Arthropoda > Insecta > Diptera > Drosophilidae > Chymomyza > Chymomyza fuscimana. The sequence goes on from OX465089.1 coordinate 102,681,006, forward strand.
AAAAAAAAGGTGGGCCTGCCTCTGCGATGCGAAGACCAGGCCATGAAGGATCTCCGTAGCCTTGGGATTCATAATTGGCGTCGGCAGGCCCAAGATAGGAACCGCTAGCGAGGGATAATTTCCGCGGTCAAGAGCGACAACCGGTTGTAATGGCCTAATAGATAGATAGAACCGAACTCCTGCTATTCCATACCGGTTGGTATGGCGCAGCATAGGTCTTATTGCTCAGAAGATGCTAGCTCCACATCGCGACTTCTGTCGTGGATATGAGGAGCAGATAGAAAGCATCCAACCTGTTATGTGACCTCTTAGACAACGCACCCTGTTCCCGGTTAAAACTTTCCTTGAGATTGGGACTGTCTAGCAAATCTGCCTATAGCAGACCATGCGCTTTTTATCGAATCTTCAAAGGGGAGCTGAATAAGAGCACCCAACATCTATTATACCCAGCATCTTCCTCTTACCCTCCCCCATCCTCTTCATTAAGGCATCACATTGGGTTGATGGATCGCATGGTATCTCGGTGATCTCTGCTTGTACTTTACCGAACCCATCAAGAGATTTGCCAGAAACAAGGATTTACAACAATCAAGATGAAGGAAGGAAGTCAATATAAAAATTTAACATTATATTAGAAAAAAGAAAAAAGCCAAAACAGCACCGTTGACCAAAATAAGTGCCTCATAAAACAGGATTAGTCAAAGATGCTCGAAGAGGCAAGTCAAGATGACTTAAGATAGAAGACGTGATAGAAGTTATAGACCGTTCGAAAGAGAGGAAAAGACAAAGAAAGGATCAGGCAGAGCAAAAAATTGGATCTATAAAATTGTAGGGCTAAGGGGCGAAAATTACGTGTTAATCTGGAAGGTACGATAAAAGTGACATTATTTAGAAGATCAGTGGAATCAATAAGGCCAAGTAATACCCGTGGCATTTTCTACGATTTTTTAAGAAGGGCTTTATAAGCTGAAGTCTGTCAGAGTATGGAGGGAGTCGGATGAGTAGATCCCAATTTAAGCCACAAAGGGCAAAGAAGTGGAATTGCTTTTGAACTAACTCAATCCTGCCTGGCTCCAAGCGCATGAACAGTGTTCTAAAATTGGGCGGACGAGAGAAATATAGAAAAGTTTGGTCGTTAAACTCTTAGATCAACTTAATGCTGATTTTCTTTCGTGAAAACTTTCCATTTCAGACAATAAGAGAATTTCATCTGATTTTTCTCAGTGCACTCAATATAGTCATTAAAGTGCATTAGTAGCCCATTAACAGCCATGCTGCCTTCAAGTTTTTTTTATGGCTTATTTGAAAATCCGTTTCAATTCCAAAAAAAAAACCTTTCAGTGCATACAAAAACAAATCCGTTGTGAATTCTATTAATTCAAACTACCTGCTGTGTATAATTTGGGAAAAACGCAGAAAGTGTTGAAGAAGGAAAAGCCAAAGCAACAACAAAAGGAGTCAAGCAATTAAAATCCATATGAAAATTACCTGCTGTGAGAAACTGCGCTCTCTATATGCAGCTAAACGAAATGAGGCACAACTGTACCAATGATTTTTCAATTCAATTGGAAATACTTGAACAACCTTTCCCGCACATACACAGTAACGGAGACCTATTGGCCTTGAACATAATGGCATATCATATCATAAACAATATATAATTTAACAAAAGCACAAAACCGGTTTAGCAATTTCACTTGAACTTTCATTGTCTGAAACTCCTTCTTTTTTTTTGGGGTTTATATCTTTTTGTATCTCTTGTATCTTGTAGCTTGCATAAATCATGATGCATATTTATTTCACAGATAGTTTGTAGTGTCAGTGTCAGTCGCATAAAATGACCGTTAACCGTTTGGTTGAACCAAAATACAAAAAAACACAAAAAAAACCGGATCGAAATTGAATTTATCAAGCAACGGTTCGCATGTGCAGACTTAATGGGGGTTTTTGGGGACTTACAAAGACTTTATGTAATAACACGAAACATATACAAAATGTTAAACTATGAATATGCAGTCCGTCGTTGTTGTTGTTGTTGTTGTTGTTGTCTATTGGTCAATCTTTGATATTGAATGATATCTAATGCTTCGCTGTCGGACACTTTCCGCTTAATTTTTCCTAATGTCAAATTTTTTTGGATTTTATTTTATCAAGTGACTCAGGTGTTGTTGTTGTTGTTGTCTTTGGGTTGTTGGCCAATGTGCAACATTTCAAAGTTGCATTGTAATTAAAGCTGCTCCAATTTGGGGTGTGATAATTACTTGTCAAATGTGTTAGAGAGTTTGACAGATATCTGAGTAGACAACTTGAAGTTGCATTTTTTCAACTGGGGCATCCATACACACTAGTGGCTAAAGGTTTTCGTACACTTTATGATTATAGCTTAAAATTTTGAAAAAAAAAAGAATTACACATGTTTAACAGTAACTATTGTCATATGTAAGGAAATAAATTCTAAAAATGTTTTATTTTAGCATTATGTAGTGTAATGTTTTTGGCATACGAGTCCTAACTATGAGAACACAGTAACTAAAGTTGAGAAAATTAAAAACCAAACCGAACAATTTTATTCGGATTCGTTTTTGCGTGCTCCGGAAAACGAATTTTTTTTGTCGATAACTTCGCATATTTCCCTTATTTTTCCGATAAATTCTCCGGTTGTGTTGGCGCGAAGGTAATTTTGTTTCATACAAAACAGCTGACATGGTTGCCACAGTTTTGCAACTTACTATTACTACATGTCGTTTACATTTTAATTACTTTAAAATATTGCTAGTTCTTTATTATTCAATCTTTTAAATAAAATTACACAAAAATATTACTTTGACAACAATATTTATTGAAATTAAAAACGACAGCTATTTTTGTTATTAGGGAAATTTTATGGTGTAACGTGGGAACCTCGTCGCTCTTATCGTCATGTGTTCGTGAAATGTGCACATACATGAACACAAAAAAATCGTTTTTGTTGAGTCAGAAAAAAAATAATCGTCAATAAATAACTAACTTTAAGTTGGCATAAATATAATCTAAGAATGTGAAAGAATATTTAAAAAATTATTTTAGGTTAAAATTTGTACTTTTTTAAACCTATTTTGCCGATTCGTTTTAATTTCTCTTGCAACAAAACACTCGGTTTCAAAGCACATGAAAAATTCCGTTTGTTGAAATTGTTAGCAGCAAACATTCGTTTTCAAACATTTTATTCGGATTCGTTTTCCGGAGCACGGACGAATATGTTATTATTTGTTACAAAAATTGATAAGAATAATATTGTGGAAGTTATTCCTTTTCCTTAGTGTGAATGCGAAGAAATTGTGAGAAAGCTTTAAAATTGGTCTGCTCTAACGCTAGAAATTAATATTTTAGAGACATATCCTCCCTTGTCTATTATAAATTTTTTCTTTTAAATACATTTGGTGAAATTCTTTTTACGCTTTTTATGCCCAGCCCTCCCCATCGTGCATGCTCAAAAAATTGCTTAGCGATTGTTCAAGTGTCCGAAAACTTTTGATTGTCAGCGTAGTAGCGCCAAGTTACTTTTTTGTTGCAACAACTTTTGAAAAGTTGCTTAGATTGTTTCGCAGAACTTTGATTAATTTATTTTTCTGTTCTTGCATTTGTTTAAGAAATCACTTTAATTAAGTGAAATAATGCTGGCTTACAAATTGCAGTCACTTTAAGCTATATTATTCAATTTACGCTCGGTTTAAAAATTGTCTGAGTCAAAGTTACAGTTCATGCACCCAAATTGCCAACTTCATAAACACAATTTGTCTAATAAAACTTTTAACATATACATAGTAAGAAAACAAATCATTAAATATTTTTTTACCGACTTTTCATAGCTGTTAGTTGAAAGTATCTTTAGGGTTGCTAACTGCGCATTTTTGTCATTTGTTAAATTGCTTGACAAAAATTGCGATACGCAGTAGCATTCGCAAAGTATTAAGTTGAATATTTCAACCCTCCGTGCAACCCTTAGATGCAAAGCGCATATTACGCATTGAGTTAAAGAGCGGCAGAAAAATGTTTCAATCGTTTAATTTTGTTTAAAGTTATAATAGTTTTTTAAAAAAGGAGCAAGCTTAGCAGAAAGATTCTGAGCTGGTTGGAAAATGTTTTAAGAAAAAGTTGTAGCAGTTTTTCTCAATTAAACGTAGGTAGGAATCCTTGAAGTAGTTTTTCCTTTAAATGCGTTTAATTTCGTTTTGAAAAAAATGTCTAGAAAAGCATCGAAGCTGCGAAGAAAGAAACCGGATGAACAAACACAGATTATTGACGATTCATGGCTGCTGTGAGTCTTGCGTGTATAGGGTGGTCCATCTAGTGTTTAGTGTTTGAACTAACGATTATTTGACTTTAAAAACGTCAGATGTCATAGATATTTAGTAAAAGTTCTAAAATTTACGAAATGGGGCGATATTCGCTTGATGAAAGTTGGGAAATATTAAAAACTTTTGTGAAAAATTTGAAAAATAATTTTGAGAAAAAAAAAGGATCAATTCGTGATGCGAGCTCGTAAAACTGGAATGTTGGTGGATAAATGAGCCCGTACAAGACCGGGGCGTTTGTTCGCACTGCTGCTGTTGTTTCGATAAAAAAAAATTTCGGGTATCATTGGCTTAGTATTGTACAAACTTAGATATTACTTCAAAAACACAAATATTTTTTCTCATGTTACCAATATTCAGTGTATTTAATAAATAAATTGCAACTTTAAAAAACACGCATTCAAAATATTGATCGTCCTGAATTTCCACTGCTTAAAATATCTACAAAGCTGAATATATTTTCGTTTCACACGTAAAATAAGAAATGACTTTAAAGTTCATTTAACCCAATACATTTGTCAATATGCAACAAGTTATATCCGGCCAAAAAACGTGAGCACTACTGCCCACTTCCTGTTTGCCAGTTTTATTTTTTTAGTTAAATTTTTACAGCTTACAATTTGGTTAAAAAATTTGCAAAAAAAAAGTTTAATTAAACCTGAAAACCAGCATTGTCTATTTTATCTTATTTTTAAAACCACAGCACAACACTCTCTGCTTACAAATAACAAAAATTTTAAAAAATATCTCTTATTTACCTTGTCGTTTTTAATTTAACTCGTTGCTTAAATATCCAATAAATTCGTTGAAATATATAAATAAATATTTTCAGTTATCTATATATTTTAATATACTATATTGACAGTTTTCTTTGTTTATAATAAACGTAAAGCTTTGTTTTCTTAAAAAAAAATTAAATTGCACTTTTTTGTGTTTTTTTTTTTTTGTTAATTTTTTGTTTTAACACACTTTAAAATATTTGTTATATATTTTTTATTTTTATATCACATCACGCACATTTAGCGTTTTCAAGCGCATTATATATTTTATTTCGAAAAAATTCGCACGCATTTTCAAAAATATTCGAGCGCGAAAATATTCAACCGACAATCGACCTCTGGCTTTGAGACCGTCTCACGGACTGACAGGCCTACGTAGCGCAATTCGCTAACACACTGTCCGTCGTCGCTTAAACGTAACGTCGCTACGTTACGTTGCGCTACCTTACGTTACGTTGAATATTAGTTGAAAATAGTCTATGCTTAAGTTCAACTACGCGCCGCGCCGGCAAAGACTCAAGTTTCACGTTGTGGCATCTTTTGTTCGGGTTTGTGTTGCATAAATTAGTTTTGATTGCAAACACAGCGTCTGCTGATTGCTATTATGCTTTTGCTTCTGATTTTGCCTTTTTGGCTAAATTGATTGTATGATGCTCCCAATCGGCGGCTTCCATGTGGCATGTATTTCCATAAATCGTTTCGAATCAGCCGCCAAAAATTTAAACACAACGAAACAACGATCAACGCCGCACGGAGAGAAGAAAGTTATTGTCTTGACGCGGCAAAGCAACGAAATGAAATGAAGCTGAAGTTTACGTTCAGCTACGTGAGGAGTTGCTGAGCTGCTGCTCTGGTCGCTCTCTGGTTTGCTCATTGCGCTCACCTGTTGCAAACTATGCTCAGTGCGCTCTCTTCATGATTGTTGCTCTTGCACTTGCGCATGCGCGCACCGGTTCCAGTTTGAGGCGGTTTACAATTTTTGGGAAAATAAATTTTCCTATACCTGTTTTTAACTGTCAGGTGTTTTGGCTTCTGTGTGTGCGTGTGTGTGTGTGTGTGTATATATGTGTGAGTATCTGTGAGTCTGAAGGTCGCATTTTCGCTCATTAATCGCCGCTTCGCGCACTTTCTTCAGCGAATGCATCGCGGTGTGTTATGGGAATTCCCATTGATGGCATTTCAAAAGAATTTGGGTTGCATTTCGCACCGGAACCAAGAGCGATCATAAATGATATATCACTTCACTTGAAAAAGTATGGCATATGAAAACAAGTGTAGGCACTACGCTATTAAATCGAAGTATTAAATTTTATAAAACTTTTACTAACTGAAACAATAAAAATAACAACTGTATCATGCTTAACAGTATTCCAGAGGAGTAGGTTTACCAATAAAAAGGGGGAAAAAAAGGGAAAAGGGTTATTTAAAGAACCCTACAATTTTGTAGTTTCTTTATTAGGCTTACACAAGCAGATAACTCAAGCACTAAAGGTATAGTAAGTACCTTTAGGACGAGCAAGAGAGACTCAATTTTACCAATCAACATAACTTTGATGTCTCTCTCTCTCTCTCTAAAAAAGGTTGCTGGCACACTGTAATGCAGACATTTAGAGTGTAAAGAGTATAGTGCTCCGTAAGGTCTTTAACTCTTAAAGGTATAACGCTGTGTGAAGCATGGTTTTTGAAGCTCATTTTTTCAAAGTAATAAAAAACAAAATGGCGCCTGTACATACATGACTAATTTTCGTAGAGGCCTCCACGGCTGCAGCTTTTTGACGCCGCCATTGATCTGAAACATAAAAATAATTTTCCGCTTAATCTATGCACCAAAAAATTAAAAAAAAAAAAAAAAAAACCATTACCGTAACCATAAAACAATTTTTTTTTTTTTAATCCTAATTTAGCTAGAACAAAATCGATTTTCTGAAGATTCTTCACAAGTGTTACCCCATTACGGTTTTTTTTAAAAATGTATTTTTTAATTTTTGTTTTGTAATTTGTTGGTTCTTAATTCGGCATCAGATTTTGTTAGTTCGGCTATTTTTGAAACTCTTCTAGTTCGTAGTACATAATAGTTAGCCCGATTTCTAGTCTGATAAGAAATCTAGAATATAGAATATAAAATGTACCTTGGTAAGAAGAAGATAAAAAGTCAGTGGGGTAGTGGAGCTCCTCACTGAGCTGCCGCCGACCCGTAACACATTAAATCCCAATTGATGCGTTTCCTTTAATGCCCTGGGTTCGGTCACCGTACCGAGTAATAAATCCCAAAGTCGTATAACTAGTACAGTAAACGAAGAGTTTCAGCTGAAAAAAAATACTTAGTAAGGAGTAGAATCAGTAGAGCACTTCTTCTGTTCCTATGAAGCTCTATGTAGACGCAGGAAAAGCCCCTGGGAAAGTATTTCCTCAATAACCTAGAGGAGCTAGGTCCTATCTGTCCGAGAATGACTGCAAGCTATATCGCAGCAACAGGCTGGGATTCCCTTTAAGAATACTTACCTGGAGAAGGGGGTTTAAACAGAGATCCATGCGGTATCACAACGGGCCAGTCTAGGCCTAAGTTAGCTGGCTTTTCAAGCCAGCTAAAGTCATAACCTAACCTAACCTAGTTAATGAAACTTCCAGGGATTGTTTGGGACCCTATTCTAAGTCTAAAACCTGGTTTTCGTATTTGGGGGAGAGGGGGCGTGGATGGAACAGATTTTGAGCAATCGAACGAATAAGTCTCTTGCAAACGCCAATTTTCATAATTTTTACATAGAAAATGGAGCTAAGCGTAAAGCAGGTGACAAAGCAGGGGGCTGCTTGTTTTGTCGACTGCTTGCTTTGGTGTCGCGCACGTAGGCAGTGTACGAGCAATTTTTTTGTTCGATTGCTTGAAATCTGTTTATCGTAGAAAAGCGATGGAGGACTCATTTTGTAGATAAATTCAATTACTTTAACAAAATATAAGGCTCAAATTTCAGAACAAAGCTACTGGTTGTAAGACTGTACTATACATAAATAAAAGAAAACAAAAAGACAAAAAGTCATGCTCGTAAAGGTAACGTAAGTTGATCACCAGCTAAGAAGAACTCGCTCTGATCTTTCTAATTGCTGTTGTAGGTCCAAGCAACATCATGTCCAGTAATTCAAAACCCAATTCCAGAGCGCCTTCTGAGAAATATTCCGCCTAACGACAAATAGAAAGTGAAATGTAACAACTAGAAAGTTCTTTTCAGCACTACAATTTAAATTAAGGGCATAAAATTCCACACATTCCATGCCAATGCCAAAAAGCAGCCCCTAACAACAGAACCCCATTGACAGACGCCAAGCAAGGCTCTAGAAAAAGTCTCGTGCGTCATTTGTGGGATAAAAATTTTGTAGTTGAAACTATGCGCCACTTAATCATTTTAATAAATCGCTGCAAGTTTTCTAATACTTTTACGAAAGAATTTCTAAGTTCGCACGATAGAATTCGCCGTGCGGCAACTTATGCAGAGTTAGAGTGAAACGCACATAGAGGGAGCGTGCGAGAGAGAGAGAGAGAAAGAGCAGACAAATCACGGTTGAGATTTTTAAGCGGAAATTTTAATCAAAATAATTTACAATTTATTTCAAACACAGTAAAATAAACGTGGCGTGAACTGAGCTGCTCTTCATGTATGTACATATGTAGATATGTATATATGTATTTAGCTATGTATAAGCGTTATAAAAATATTCACAAACAATGAACTAGTATATAGTAAACGCGCGTATTGGAAGCACGAGAGAGATCTCTTGTTGCTTGTATGTATCTCAGTAATGTCAGTCAAGCGCGTTCAACTCTGTAGAGGATTGGCGTAGAAAGAGCGTGCATGGATTGCCGGTGTGGTGCGGTAATTGAGTTGGAGGTGTAGCTTTAGTTGAATTAAATTTTGTGCAATCAGCTCATCACTGTTGTGGAAAAGCTGACAACTGTCAACTATGCGAGTAAATATATCCATGTATGTATGTAAATGTTTTATATATAGCTGCATTCATACTGTCTTGATTTGTCTTGTCTCTTTGAATACAACAACAAACAATAGACTGCTACACTGCTGGAAATATATTCTGCAAATCGGATGGTATGTTTGCATTGCGCAAACGTCGTATAAGTTCTTTCTGCTTTGAAACATGTTCTTTCCGTCGTTTTTGGCGCATCTTCTCGTGCTCGGCACGCTTTTGTTCTCTCAGTTTATAGATGATATAATAGCCAAATGTAAAGAAACTCAGCAATAGACTCACTTCAGTTTTGCTCAGCAATTTACCAGGCGGTGCTGTTGAACGCCTATAATACATATAGATCCGCTTAAGAAATTCGTCCAAAAATTCTGACCAACATATGGTAATAACAAAATACATCAAAATAATAAGCAATATTAAATAGTTTCTCAAATTTTGTAGCGCCATGTTGACGAAAACAATTTAGACTATATATTTTTTTTAAGTGTACATTTGACTAAGTTACTTTTGAACACAAACAAATAAGCGCTTACTTTGTTATAAAATTAAGTGATATGATAGCTGGGTAGTTAGTTCTCATAAGTTATGTTTGTATTTTCCAAATAATTTGCACAGATTATGGTTCAAGTTCATCTACTAAATACAAATTTTGTGTATATTTGATGTATTAGGGATTATTTAATTTAATTTTAAAGCATAATGAGAAGAACGAATGTGTGAACGAAATATAATCGAACGTAATTTTTTTTGAGGAATTGCGTGTTGTAAGTTTAGCTTAGTGAAGACAAGGTATACTTACTTAAGGTAGAGTAATGCTGCCGGCGTCGTCACCAATTTTACTGAGAGCAAGAAAAAGCGAGAGAGAGAGAACGCAAACATATTAAAATAATATGCGTGAAAACAACCCTCCTCACGCGCAGTCGCAACGAAACTAAAAATTGGTAACTTTCGTTGAGAGCCTTCGGCGGGAGTATGCTACCTTAAATAAGTATACCTTGTAGTGAAGATGGGAAAGAAACTCTTTCCTCTCTTTGGCAGAGAAGATAACTATGCAGATGATGTACACATCGATGGTGGTACCAAATTACGATCAGAAAATTGTGCAGCTGAGATCGTTGTTGATGCCAATCTTAATACCACCTTTTTAAAGAAAACGTATCATATAAGAAGATGAAGCAGAAGCATCCGAAAGGATCTTCACTAAGCGTTTTATTATGCATACTGGACCGTCAAATTCCTTGGTAAACGAAAACATTGTCGCATTATTTTGCATTAAATAGTAGGTTCTGTGAAATTAGAAAGGAATCCTCCCAACACATACTTACGCAGTGTGACGCTCTTGAGGGCAGAACGAAAACCCTTTTTGGCGATCACAGAATATTGATGCACGATGTCTAGAGACTAGAACCATCCCAGATAATTAAATTTATAACCGTAAATGGACCCCCTAAGGAGCTCTAGAGCTAGTAGCGAGCACAATAGATCCCAAGGGCCGCAGTGCAGTATTTCCCTTACTATTATTATTATAATTGCATTAAAAAGTTACGTCGAGGTGGACAAATAATTCTTAAAAATATATTGCATACAAAATTCGACTCTACTACGAGTGTACTTATGTTCTAAACACAACCATAAAAAAAAATTAGTAAGATCTGTCATGTAGAATAGAAAGAATTCTCCTAAAGATTAAATAAAGAACGGTCAGATCGGGCAACTGTCAGACAACTGTCTGTGCCTTTAAATTTCAAGCCAACTTAGCATCTGCTTATAAAGGTCATCAATCTTGAGGTTTTTTTTTTAAATAAAAAAAAAAACACAAAAAATTCAAATGAATCGGAAAATCTTTATTATAAATAGAAAGAACCGTTCTTGCCATTCACTTTTTAAAAATAGTCCCTTTCGAATTGTCGATGACGCGTTCGAGCATAATCGGTGGTATCTCGCGAATAACACGGGTAATGTTGGCCTCTAATGCTTCAATCGTAGCTGGATTATCCACAAACACTTTAGACTTCACGTAGCCCCAAAGGAAAAAGTCTAACGGTGTGATATCACACGATCTTGGTGGCCAATTCACCGGTCAAGAGCGTGAAATTAATTGTGTGGTAAGTAGCGCCGTCTTGATGAAACCAAATGTCGTCGAGATCTCGGGCTTCAATTACAGGTAGCAAATAATTCGTTATCATGATGCGATAATGGTCGCCATTGACGGTTACGGTCTGACCAGCGTCATTTTTGAAGAAATATGGACCGATGATTCCACCGGCCCATAAACTACACACAGCACGAAGTCTTTTCGTTCGAGTGTCATCCAATAATGAATATTGGGTCTTAAATTTGTTGATGGTATGGCGAATAGTGGTCTCAGTAGGTCGATTATGGCGACCATAAAATGACCTAAGCGCGCGAAAAACATTCTTTACAGAACGCGAATTTTCGTAATATAATTGTACGATTTGTAAACGATGTTCGGGTTTAAGTTTTTCTATGATGAAATGGCAATGGAAACTGAATAAAAACATATGGCAACTTGACAGCACTCCTGCGTGGATTATCAAAAAAGACCTTATTGAAAAAAAACCTCAAGATTAATGACCCTAAAAAAAAAAAATATTTGCCTCGACTGATAAACGAAGCTTGGTCTCTACACATCACGCCGTCAAGTTCTGAGGCCGCCCCTTTACCGACTGCTACCCTTTTGGATACTCTTGCCGCTGAGGCCATTCGAACTGCCGCCTCTAAAGTAAAATTTCGATTATCTCCGATATTTATGGTAATATTCCAAACATTTTTTTATTACCCACATTTTACACATACAAACTGAAACTGAAGCTATGAAATTGTAGCGCTTTTAAATTATTTGGGGTAGAAAGTAGGCGGGGCAGAGAAAAAAATAAATTTGATTTTGGCATATCAAGTGCAGTCCAAATGTCAAGTTTGGCTATCCTTGCTCTTATATTCTCCAAGATACAGGCGCTCATTTTCTTTTCTTTCATTTTTTCCTAATATAACCCCTACCTTAAGAAGGGTAGAAAAATAGCAACTCACGATCTCTTTCCATAGTGAATATCAGTATGCAGCCCAAAACTTTTCCTTAACTTTCTGAAACCATAAGTTGTGGTCCAAACTAAACCTAAAACACGATTGCTTGCTTTACAAGGCGGGAAACCCGCACAAGTGCAGTAGACAAAGCTCAATAGCGATAAGCAGTGTAATCTATTTTTGGAACCGTCAAACATGGCAGAGACTGAGAGCAGAGAAGCTGCTGCCGGACATGTGAACTCGAGTCAACCGTGTAGGTAGTGTAGACCACCCAAATTGCTAAATGTGCCAATGCGATAATTCGCCTAAGAAGTCTTATCGCAGTTCAGGGACACATATTATATATTAAATAGTATGTAGGTATAGATAGAAGATCTATTTACCGCCATACACACATAATAATAATCAATTAGTAAGCACAAAATGGAAATTAGCAAACGTTGACAGTCCCTGCTTATCGCTTATCGCTGCCCCAGAGAGAAGGCCTTGGTCAAGGGCTATCGCGCCCTGCTGCTGCTGCTGCTTCTTCTAGTGCTGCTGGCGGCAGCCCAGTGATAGGCTCCGCATTTTGTGCCCGTCAGACGTACAGCAAGCGGCAAGCCGAGTGCACGCTGAACCAGCTAGCTCCGCTCCCTATTCAAGTAGCAGCGTATCCCACCAAGTATTAGGCCATGTTCTCGCTGCTGCAACATTTGGTTGTCTGCCGCTGTTGTCTGCTGGAGCAGCCACCACTCTATCATAATATATACGATAATAATCTCAGTGCCGAGCTGTTGGCTCTGGCGCCCAGTCTACGCGTGGAGCCCAACGATGGCTTGACGGACGTCATCTGTGATCAGTGCCTGCATCGTGTGCGTGAGGCTTTGGAATTTAGACAAAGCTGCGAGCAGGCCGATCGTGTACTACGCGAAAGACATGAGCAGTGGTGTCGCACGGTGGCCGAGGGCGAAGCGCTAGCTCTGGACGATGTGCTGGAGTGCCTGGAGCGTGAGGTAGGCAGCTTAGAGGAGCAGCCCACAACATTGCAGCTGCTGCATAAGCCCATAGCCTGTGTGGCGCCGCTCATGGAATCCATAGATTTTGGTAGGTACTTTAAAGTAGGTACATGCCCATCACTAGCAACTGCACTGACCGTGCTTAATTCTAAAACAAGTATTACGCAATCATCTCTAGAGCAGCTATATATTTCGTAATCTTTCTAGGCACGCTTAACTTGACTGACACTTATCAGTGTGATTATAACAATGTAGCCGACTCCTGGCTGGCACAGAGCACACTTAATACACCAACACATTTTGCTGCAGCCAGCTTGGATTATGGCTCCACAAACTGTGCATCCATGCTGCAGCTGCCGGAGATTATGACAGCTGAAGCATATGTCATGCCAGCAGCTGAGAGCTGTAAAGTTGAAGCAAGTGTAGCAACTGCTACAGCTGCCAAACCACGCCGCAAAAGTCGCGCCGCCGGCACGCGTTCCAGCTCCAGCTCTGCCAACGCTTCACCCAAGTCATTGCATCCCTGCTCCGAATGCGAGAAAAAGTTTACGCGCAACTTTCAGCTAAAGCTGCATCTGGTCTCTGTGCACGGGCTGGGCAATGGTCTGCGCTATCAGTGCGAGATTTGCCAAAAGACCTTTGCATCGCGACACAGTCTGCGCTACCATGTCAAGTCGCTGCACTCCAGTGATCGTCCCTTTCCCTGCGAGCATTGCGATCGCCGCTTTGTGCTGCGCACACAATTGGTCTCTCATCTGCGCATGCATACGGGCGAGTCCAAGCCGCGCATCTTTGCCTGCGCCAAGTGCCAGAAGACTTGGCCAACCAAATCCGATCTACGCACACACATGCGCACGCACGATCCGCACATGGAGCGACCTTTCAAGTGTGATCGCTGCTCCAAGTCGTTCTTTACGCGCGGACATCTCAACTCACACATACTAGTGCATACCGGGGAGAAGCCCTATACGTGTGAATATTGCAGCAAATCCTATCAGAGCGTGGGCAATCTGAACAATCATATGGTGCGGCAGCATGGAGATATTATAGAAGCGCAGCTGGGTCTGGATATTGAGAGCTGAGCGAGGCAGAGATCAAGCTAGGGGCTATCAGTGCGGACAACAACAACAAGTATTAAGTGTAGTAACAAGTCGGTGCCAAAGTCGACATTTTTCAACTACAAAGTGCAACTTGATATCTCATAGATGCGCGGTGAAAGTATCTAAAACCAAACAACACTAGTAAAATAATAAAAAATGGCAAAAGAAATCGTGCAAAAATTTCAATCAAATGAATAAAGTCAAATATTTTAGTTATAAATAAACAAAAAACAAAAAAACAAAACTTATGTATATATAAAATAAAAATAAAATTAATTATTTTAATGAAATGACACAATTAAGGCAGTAAATTGGACAAAGTTCTTAAGTTCGCTCTTTTCGATAGACCTTGAGCAAATTTTATTTCTGATTTTAGCGATCTTCAAGTCTTACCTAACGCTGCTTATCGCGCACATAGACGAACTTATATGTATACAACAAACTGAGTACATAAATCATTAAAAATTCAAAGTACTCAAACAACAAGGGATCGCAACTGCAGCTGGGCTTGATACTGAGAATACTTTGAGACAAGAGCTGAAAAAGCCCAAGTAAATTTTCCACAACATTCTTTTACATTTCTTTTGACTTTTCCATGCTCAAACCTAGAAGACTGACAGCGATAAGCGTTAATCTTGAAAACTAGTGACTAAACTTAAGTAAAATGTGTTGAGGAAAGTACAAAGGGTGTGTTTATAATACATAAGTATATGTGATTATGTGATTGTGTGATTGTTCAGTGACGTAGATAGTTTTTTTTGAGATGGGGAGCGATACGGCTTAATAATGTTATTCAGAAATTTTTCTTTGGAAGCTATAATTCTCAGCATGAACAAAAGGTTATCATTTCCGGTCGTGCGCTGGAAAACGAATCCGAACAATTTATTCGAATTCGTTTTGAAACCGAATGTTTGGTGGTTCCAATTTCACCAAACGAATGTTTTGTTTTATGCGAAATTAAAACGAATCGGCAAAATAGGTTTAAAAAAGTACAAATTTTGTACTAAAATAATTTTTTAAATATTCTTTGATATTCTTAGATTATATTTATTCCAACTTCAAGTTAGATATTTATTGACAACTATTTTTAATTATACTCCCAACACAACAGGAGTATTTATCGGGACAATAAGGGAAATATACGAATTTATCGACAGTAAAAAGGGAAATATCGACAAAAAAAATTTCGGTTTGGCTTTTTCGTTTTCCGGAGCACGACTGATTGATTTCTTTATTAGACTCTATTAACAAAGAAAATGCGATAATAAAATGTCTTAAGCTCATTTTAGGATACCTAAATACGGTTGAATGGGCAGGCTTGTTGACGGCGAGTGGTATACAGGGGAATTCTTCCAGGGTCCGAAATCCTCTAAGAGGTGCCTACTTTAAAAAATAAAAATTAATTGAAGCGCAGTCCTTTCACGTAGAAAAATTAAAGAAAATAATCGTCACGTAGGTCGTGTTGGCCGGGTTCTACTTTTCTCCCGACAGCCCTGCGACGGGGTAAATACTTTTGCTCTAACATTTAAAGTTATTATCTAATTTTAATTATTTTCAAAATTTCCACATCAGTTTTATTTTACTTGAATTCTCCATGTATTTACTTTATAATCCCTTTGTAACTCCAGATCTTTTACACTTCTTCCGTCTTATTACGTAGTACGCACTATCTAATTCTTCGAATAACAAGCTCTATTTGATTTTAATAGCCGGCTGTCTAGGCTCTAAACTTCTTGAGTCTTATCAAAATAATTGAAGAGCTTGATGCTGACCTAGGCTAGTGACTAGAAGCCATTAACTTTACACACACTTCCCTCTAGGCTTAATCAAACTTAATTAGATTAACACTTTTAGTGATCAAGTCAAGTGCATAATTATGACATATCTCTTACAGACATAGCGAAGATATTCCGATATGCATATTTATATATTAAAGTACTCTTCAGTACCACGAACTAGTACAAGACTGACGAACAGTAAGGGGGATAACTTTTCTATCTTTCCATAGCCAATGCTCTGCTACTGCGCTGTCCTAGGGTTGTTCAGGGATCAATTCTCACAGCTACACTACAATTTAAATATACTTTGTTAGTACCTTTGTAGATAGCTGCATGCATGTACAGGGGTCAACTATTACTTTTGAATATTTTAGATTTTATGATTACTAAATGCATGCGATGGGATCATCTCTTTTGAATTATTTTGTGATTTAAAATTAAAGAATAATTTTCTAGTATCTTTTTTTTTCAGGTAATGCTCTGGCTTTCTTTTAAAGACCTCAACAGATTTTAGATTTTTTTTTTTTTCAACTAAACTTTATTTTATATTCAAAATCCAAAAATTATGAAAAATGAGTTGTAAAATAAAAAGTTTTTATTATTTTGTCACTAGAAAATGATGTTTTAAAGATTGTGTCAAAATTTCAAATCGATCGGATAAAAATTGACTGAGTTATTAGTTATTAGCCATTCGAAAAAAAAGGTGCGCGGCGGGGTGCCTTGAGCCCGACGTATATAAGTGGGGACATTTTTTTTTTTGTTTCAATCAATTTAGCTAAAAAAAATCGATGGCAAACATAATAAAATTTGGATTAAAACTTTAAAAGAAAAACTGCCAGAGCATTTTGGTGATAGCAGCCCTCAGTTCCACGACCCTCTACATTAGGGTGGCCATTATTGCAAGATCTTCGTTTCTTTGTGTACTTGACGGGCAAATAGTCAAACTTCACATTTTCTACCATTTCCGCTTTTGACTATAAAATAACCTAGCACCCATTTCTTAGCAATCGTAAAGGCTTTATTTCTAACTAAATATATTATCTGAAAAGTACCTGAGAAAATGCTATAGTTTAGGTACAAAAATTATTTTTTACGAGAACTCAATATAAATATTTTACAGGCAAGGTCATGGTGTGAGGAGGCAAGTTGCCGCCTCATAGCAGTGATCCTATTTTGCCAATAGGGCAATAGTTAAACTGCTTGGACTGCTTAGTAAGAGTAGAGGTGAAAGAGCGTCTATTATCAGCAATATGGTTTACAAGCTTTTCTGAATACCCCTCACGTCTTCTTTTGTGAGGACTGACGAACAACTATCGAATTGTAGTGCAGCGGTGGCAATTACCCCCCTTACTACACAAAACGCTATCTACATACTAAGGGTAGATTATGTTCTGAAGGGTATTTCGCGATTACTCTTGTTGTCGGGTTAATTTTGCAATTGAAGCCGTACATAAATTGTCTTTATTTTAGTTGGTGTTTTTTTTTTTATTTTTTAACGCATGCAATTTTTATGGGTCTGTGTTGGAGGTGGCTTTGTACGCTACGGCTCATCATTTGGTTGTTTACGGTCAGACAGCAAGGCACTTGTTTTGATTAAAGCCGTTGATAAGCAAGCAAAAATAATAAAAATAAAAAATAAAAAAAAAATCAAGCTCCAACTAAAGGCAGGTCGAAGTTGGAATGCCCTCAAGCGTGTGGCTTATCAAAAATTGGACTATAATCATCATCATGACGTGCCCTTATAACTGATAAGAAACTTATCATCATCAGCATGTGGGTCTACTGTGACAGATCATAATTCAGTCTAATCTTTCAGTTGAACTTTGGGAAATTTATGGTCCTAGTAATGTGCGTAGACTGTCTGGAGACGTGTTTGTTGCTTATTACTATTTTCAAAATTTTTTTTTCTTATTTTTTTTTAGTAGATAATTGTAATCTAAACTAAACTAATTAGCCAATTAATTTAATTATGTCCAGAAAAAATTCCATTACATTAACATATACTATTTGATTTTATTAAATATGACAAATGTCTATAGCTTGCTCTACTTGTGTGTGGAACTTTACCAGACTATCAAACATATACAGTGGCTTCGAAGGAGGTTCTCTAAGGAAACCGATAACTCGCCCTAAGTCGGCGAAAATTAATTGGATATAAAAACATCATTGATACGCTCTGAAAATATAAAAAATTAGGGAGTACAATTTTTAAATATGTATTCAAAGATTGATCTGTTTTCCCAGTGCCTGATGATACAAATCGGGTAGAATTATAGCAGAATTGGAATAACATATACGAACGGCATACAGTAAATCATCTCAAATTCAACTGCGATAAGCGAAAATTGATGAGTTTTTCGCCATCGCCTATTATGATGATAAACATGGTGATTCCCCTGTTAGTAGGGTGAAATTATTTAAAGGCCCTGGAATATTGCCTGACTCTCAAGATATTTACGTTATAGTCAATAAAGCGAAATGTCTTACTGGCCTTTTGAAAAAAAAAAATGTGGACAAAAATTGGGATCCATATGTTACCAAAAGATGGTACGACCCCAATACGCTATAAACAAACGCTGACAAAATGTTACTATTCGCTCTTAGAAACTTAAACTGATCTGCTATCAGATCGAAGCTAGCTGGGGAGTAGCTTATTGCGGGAGACGTGGACTCTCCGTTCTTATTGGAAAGAATTAAATTCAACATTCCGAATTGTTCTTCTCGGTATTTCAAGCCACTTCGTCTGAAGTTCTATAGACGGAACTATGAAGTTTTTCAGCCATTTTGTGAACTTTGTCTGGAGCAGGTGCGCATCGAGAATTTGGTCTTAGCAGCGGTTCTTCACTTCGAAGTGTATATATATCAGAGATCGTAAAAGACTGTCAACCCATTTTTCCCACTTTTTTTTCGTCAAAGACTGTCAACCCATTTTTCCAACTTTTTTTTTTGGGGGGGGGGGAGTCCGTACCCGAAAACACCCCTTGGATCCGCCTGTGGTCTAAAGTATATAAATATATTTTATTAAATTCCACTCTTCGTAAAGCCGAGGCTCTATGCTCCTCAAGGAGTTAAAGGAATAAAAGAGATTCGTAAAGCCACAATTTGAATATAGCGACCCCCGTGCTTGTTCGGGAGTTTAATCCAAAAATTACGAAACTTCGCCAAAAAGCTCCCTTTTTCCTAAAATTTTTTTAAAGAAGCTATAGTTTCCAATATCGCTATCTAGAATCATGTAAATTATAATATATCATTTTTTTTCATTTGTTGCAACGGTTTGTGTCCTTGCTGATCGCAATGAGATTGATCGATCTTTTCCCAGCCTTTTACAGCATCACTTGTTTTCATCCTCCTTGCAAGCTGTGTGCTGAAGTGATGCTTGCTGGTGGAATAGAGGAGTTGAGGTGAGTTTGCCAAGGGTAGCAAATATTGGAATAAGAGGAATATTAGGGTTATGGGGATTTCGGCGCTGGATGGTTCGCGGGCTCGAACCAGAGACCTGTGAGATGGGAGTGCAGCACGTCAACCACTGCACCACCGAGGCACCCCTATCTTATAATATATCAACTTTTTTTTTCATTTTTGGTTATACTAACCACAGGGGTGCCTTAAGTGGCGTATTAAAGCAACTTTTAAATATCTCAAGTCCATATTGCTGTTGTGGTGTTCCCTAAATATCAACTAGATTTTGCAAAATCAGAAGTGAATTAGAAGTGTATATACATATATCAGAGATCCCAATAAACTGTCAACCCATTTCTCCAACTTTGGGGGGAGGGTCCGGACACGAAACCCCCGTGGATCCGCCACTGAACACAGTGTACATTAGCAAAATAGTAGGGCATACCATAGTCGGAATGTCTTGAAATCTATATAGAAGGTCTTGCGTGGGTTGGCACGCGAAGCACGCGGGGAGCGGTGCCAAAAGCCTTTTCCTTTCCAATATTTTTTTTGTATGACAATTTTCGCTTCCCTGCTTATAATATTTAAATGTTTGTTTTTTATTTACACATGATCTCAAGAATTGCATGATCTTATATAAAATCTCAGGAAGCCCAGCTTATTATTCCCAATACTGATTTTCTTTCAGCCAATTAGTCATAGCTTTCGAGGTTACAAATATTTATGCCTTCATATAAAATATTGTACTTGCAATAACCATCAAGAGTGTTGACCCAAACCCAGACCTCTTTCGAACAAAGGCGTCACCATAATGGTCACGCAAGCTCATCTCAAGTTGTACAACGTACGTGTTATAGGTGGAGCAAATAACGGGTGCGCTGAACCTCATATGACTAACGGTAAACAGGAAGCTTCAACAACTTGAGGAATAATTTAAAATACTTTGGGAAAGTAGTTGAACAGGGTCGTCGAAAGAGGGACCAGCCAGCCTACAGCGCCATAGTCATGCATGGCTGTGGGTTTTTCTTTAGGCTTACTCCCTATACTAGTTTAATTGTTGTAAAAGAAGGGATCCGGTACAAGGTACAAGCCCTACCCCGGGATCCAGCATGGCTAGAAAAGGTCTTGTGCCTCGTAGGTACAACAAACTTACACCAGTCTTGAAAGTTGAACCAACCCCATTGCCTTCAATCCTTTACACAAGCAACCAATCTTTCTCTCCACCATAATATTCCGCATTTTATTTACACAATAACAACAATAATTTACAATCCTAAAGCTTCCCAAATGGGAACAAAAAATTCGTTTTACTTCTCCAGTGCACGCGTTGGATGCTCAAAAAGCAAGCGACCCAACTGCAGCTGTTGCTGCGCATAGGAGCTCCATGCGCCCTGTTCTAGGCCTGCACCAGTTTCTGGTGTTACCGACTGTCTCACAATCTCCCTCAGGCTGGCTGAGATTTTGGCAGTGCGTGTCACGGCCTCATGACGTCGCTGTCGACATTCCGCAAAACGCTGCGATTGCTGGCGCTTGCGCTGTATTTCTGACTTTAGCTGCTCCCGCTTTAATAGCTCCAGCTGCTGCCGTTCCCGCCAGTGTTCCTCATGCTGCAGCTGCTCCACATAGTTGTCATGTTGCAGTCGCTTTAAATAACCCTGCAGTAGGTGACCGCGCAGCTGATCAGCTCGACGCAGCCGCTGCGTCAGACGCATGCATGTGTCACGCTTGCGCACAGTGGCATCCAAATGCTGCTCCTCTTGCTGCAGATTCACAGCTTCACTGCGTCGTTGCTCCTCACAGCGTCGCTGGCACAGCTGTATATCGCGCTCCAGGCGCAGCGCAGCTATGCGCTCCTTGGCCGCTGCATCTTTGGCATCCAGCGACAGTCGCAGACGCTGCAGCTCTGCGAGATCACGTTGCGCCAACGCCTGCAGCCGTGCCTTGGTCAACAAGTAGTCCTGAAACTGCTTGTCATGCACAGCACGTTTGTACTCTTCCACCTGCTCGCATTTGAGCAGCTCACGTTCCAGACGCTCATTTTCCCAGTACTTGCGTGCCAGCCAGGCATGCTCCTGGGCCACGGCCTTTTGGCTGCGTTTTACAGCCATGCGATTGAGTATCTTCTTGTCGTGCTGCGGCACCTGCTGATAAGCGGCTAGTATGGTGGGTGCCAGGCACAGATTGGCCATGGACACGCATAAGGCATCAGATTTAGTTTTGGCCTGTGACTGGCCCAGCGGCACCAGCGCCATTTCCGACTCGGGTTTGCTCAAAACTGGCTGCGACTTCGATTTGGACTTGCCGCTGATGGACAACATGGAAGTATCAGTAAGTGAGCCTAGTACAGTCTAAGTTAGCGCAGAAAGTTTGGTTAGTTTAATAAACAAAATCTAAAGCCCACTCTTTTGACCCACCTGCAGTATCTTACAATCGCGTGTTGCACCCACGCGCTGTCGACGCTTGGCTACCGCCAAGGGATCTGCAACACTGACGCTGCGCTCTTGCTCGCGCTGCCGCGTCTCACTGCTGCTGCGCTGACTGCCTGCACTCTTGGAACGTCTGCTTTGGCCTGCAGTGGAAGCTCGTGACGCGCACTCCGCTGAGCCACGACGGCTATGCACTTGAGCCTGAGTTTGCAGCGTCTTCTGCTCCGGCGACTGGGAAGCACTGCGTTTGCGTTGTCTGCTATTCAGCCGCACTTTAATGTTGTTGCAGTTGCTCTTTCTGCTGGAACTCTCGCGCCTATGCAGCTGCTCCAGCACTGAAATTTCCTGCTCCAATTGCTGCAGTTCCTGTTGCTGCTGTTGCTCGCAACGCTCGCTTACATTGCTGCTACTGTGCGAGCTGTAGCAATCACAGTGGCATATGTCACAACAGCTCTCGACCAGTTCCAGCTGCTCCAGTTCCTCCAGCAGCTGCAGATGCTCTGCTTTGGATTTGCTTTTGCTACGGCTGCCACGACGTTTCTTTTTGGGCGTCATTATGTTTCGCGCTCAGCCCATTGGCTCCAATAGGGTCAAACTTTAAACTGGCACAAATTCCTAACTTTAGAACTTGCAACCTGACCACCAATTTTTGTTGTTTTATTTTGCTGCGTCCATTCTTTAACTTGGTGGCGTAATAATAAACCCAAATACCAAATTCCTGCGCATTTGCCCCTTTTTTTTTTGTTTATTTTTTTATCGATTGGTAAGGCCAATGTTGCCCCGGGTAACAACCCATGTGTGCATGTGTGTGTGAGGGTTGTGTGTGGCATTATTTTTGGCAACTGTTAAAGACACATTGAAGTTATTTTTGGCAACTCTATTGGCGGAAATTAGCATGCCAATGCGTGAAATTAGTGAAAGTTTATACAAAAGTACGAAAAACAAAAGTTTGATTGAATGGAATTAACCCTGGGGCATGGGAGAGTTTGGCATTTCTATGCCCAAGTAGCGCTCTAAGAAGTGTGCCTGTGGACTGACATTAGCTACGAACTGTTGAATGCTTGAAAAACAAATTTACTTATTTCATGGATTTCAGAAAACCATTAATCAAAAAGTCTATAATAGAGATGTCATAAACAGATAGAGATCCATGTCAAAGATGCCTACAAGCTAGCAGCTTAGACAATCTGCTTCTGAAGAATTCTACAAAACTATTTTCGTATTTTGCTGAGATCTTATCTTAGCAGCGATTTGGAATAAGACAACTGACAATTTGAGACTTTGATACATATCTTGCTTTCAAATTGTTATGTATGTGTATATTTATATATATTTAATGTTAAACTTTAGGATTTGGTATACATATTTATATATTTTATATTGTAATACATAAATATTTTTTATATTCATCTCAATACGCAACAAACAATTTTTTAAACATTAGTAAACAACGAAAATACCTAATTCCATATTTTAGGGGTATATATAATTATATAGGTATTAAATGAAATGGGAAGAACTAACTTTTATATAAATATAATTACATTTCAGTTAGAGTATACATTTGATTTTGTGATATGAATAACTATACAAACAGCTTCAGCAGCAAGTAACCATATAACTAGGGTTTCTCTATTGAACTTTTATCTCTTTTTTATATAACTAGCTAATAACTTATAAACGCACACACATATACATATACACAATAGCAATAAACGCTTGTCATAATACTGACAAATAAATGGATTTGCAAGTTTTATATAGTATCTATAGATAATGTTGTTTATAGATAAGTAATATTGCTGTTCACTTTGAGGTTAGTTAAGGTTGTCTAACTTTACAATAACTCAAAAAATGAAGACGAAGAAAAAAAAATTAAAAACAAATGCCTAGACCAAACTATTCAAAAACTAAGGGTATTGAGGTAAACGGAAGCACTGGACATGAAGGTTCCAATTGCAGCGAAGTGGCAAAACAATCCGCCGATGAATTAAAGTCGCCCAAAGTCTCCATTACTTTGCCCAAGGTAAACCTGCACATAAGTTTAATTATTAAATGAAAATCTAACATATAATGTCAATTTCTTGCCATATTTTGGGACAATTGGGATCCAATTTGGCTGCATCCTTGAGCATTTTTTCCGCCAGACGCGGCTCACCCATTATTAAATGCGTTTCACCCAAGGCGCGCAGTGCGTCAGTATGATTGGGATTGGCAGCTACGGCATTCAGAAAACATTGCTTGGCATCCTGCCACAGTTCCAGATAAACATTAACCTGACCGCGCTGTAAAAGCAAACAAACGCATGTATAAGTAAAAAAACGCTTTTTAGCTTAGGCAACAAAACAACTCACCATAAACATGATCTGATGCGAAAGCGGATAGATCTGTGTGGCTTCGTGTATGCAATTAAGCGCCTCATTGGGCTGATCTATTCTCAAATAGACATCGGCCAGCAGCAACCAAATCTATAAAGCAGAAAGATACATCAGACTTTGGCTTTGGCGTTGCACAAAACGCACTTACCTCTATTTGCAGCATCCAGGGTCTGCGCGGTCCCGGACGTTGCGTAAAGGAGCTTAAGGAACTCGCTGCCTCGCTGAGGGCCTGCTCCACGCGCGAAACTGCAGCCAGCGAAACAGCATAGACGGAATCTTGAAAAAGTGTTTAAATAAGAGCAACATTAAAACATTTTTATGAGACTTGAACGAATAATGGTGCAAGTTAAGTAACAATAGCATAATAAGTGTTAAAATAGATTAAGAGAGCAAGAAAGTTAAGAAAGTTTAACAAAGAGTTAGTAATTTGAAGAGAGTTATTGTCTAAGCTACACAAGAAGCTAATTTAAACGTTCATTTGAAGCGGCTTCAAGCCTGAGACTTACAATTTGGTATATGGTTATATATATATATATACATAGAATCCGTAGATGTAGGTTTGTTTAATATGTTTATAGTAGTATATAAAATATACGCATTATTAGTGGCTTGTGGTTAAAACGATTTCAGTTTAAATGAAGAGTGGTGCAGTTGAGAGAATGTGGTGAAAAGCCTATGAAACTGACAACACTTACTTGAATCTTTGTCGCTGAGCTGTGAGGAGTGCACCAAGTGCACGCCACTCTTGGTATCCGAGTGTTTTTCCTCCTCAGCGTTCATTTGACCCTCGTAAATTTCGCGCCAGACTGCGAGCATATGCTGTACCGTGGCCAGCGCTGTTTCCGCATCTTCCAAATGCAGCTGCAGATGTGCTTTTACATGCAGCAAATTTAGATTGTCGGGAAACTCATGTAGCGCATCCTCCACCACGCCCAACGCCTCACGTGGTCGCCTGGAGGCAGTGAGCAGCAGCGCAAACAGATGTAAACAAGGCGCATGCTCCATGCGCAGCGCCAAAGCAAAGCGTATATGTGCCAGCGCTTCACCCACATTGCTAACCAGCGCATATTGCAGTGACAGATAATACTCAGCCAGATGATCATTGCCATCTTGTTGTACAGCGCGTTCCAGTGCCTCCAAAGCCAGCTTATTGTAAGCATCGCGTTTGCTTTTGAGCGTCGACTGTATGGCCAGCTGTTGATGACCAATGCCCACAAACAGCTGGCTGCGCGATGGTCGAAAACCTGCAAAATATTATTTAGACACAAGTCAGATTTTTTGACTTAGTTCCAGCTTACCTTTGACTTCCCGCTTGAGCGCTTGCTGCGCATAGTCCAGACCCTGCTTAACAGACGACAACGATTCATAGCATAGACGTGAGGCCAGCAGGCAGGGCAGCGGATCTCCAGGTGTTAACTTTATTGATTCCTGCAGCACACGCAGCGCATGTGTATGCCTATCGGCAGCCATTAAACTAATGCCATATTGCCGCCAAACATGTTGCTCTCCAAAGCTAAATTTGAGCGCCTTCTCAAAGGATTCACAGAGCAGCTGCACCAAGCCCCAACGCACAGTGGCCAGTGTCAGCAGATCATAGACAGCTGTCACATTGCCCATGGCATGTTGGCGCGCCACACGAAACTCCGGACTTTGAGACAATACCGTATCACGCACGGCCAGTGCCTCGGCAATGAGCAGCAACAGTATGATTTCCTCTTGCTGATTCCGTGGATTGAACTGCTGGCGTGCGGCATATTTGCGTGGCTTCCACAAACGTTTGGCACTGCTGCCGCCGCGTAGCGTGCTGGTGCCGGACTTGCTTTTAAAGGGTGGCGCATAAATGGTGCCAGAGACGCCACGTAGCAGCACCTCGGCCAGCTGGCGTGCTAGCGTTAAACGCAAAGATTGCGTGGTGCGCGTCTCTATAGCATTTAGCATTATGCGATAGCGTTCTACAGCTTCCTGCAGCTTGCCTGTTTTAATGAGCACAATGGGCGCGCGCTGCAAAGCCGTCTCCAGTATGGCGCCCATGCGGCGATTGACCTCGAGCGTAGCAGTGGCAGGTATGGTGCTGCTTATAGCAAAATTGCTGGCCGATTGTTGCACAGTGGCATTGACATTAAGTGTGGAGCCGGCAGTGGAATTATTGGAGGAGCTACTGCCGCTGGCAATGTCCTGCTCTTGCAGATACAGCAGGCCAAGATCAGTGGCGCGCTCGAAACAGTTTATCTGCAGCAGATACAAAAGATTAGCAAGGTAGTTAAGTTAAATTAGCAAGACGCACCATTTCCGTATCCTTTTCAGCTTTTTTAAACTTGGATGTGGGCTTAGCCGTTTGATGCTCCAGACAGAGACCCTTGATGGCATACGATTCGGCCAAAATTTTGAGGCTGCGTCTGTATAAAAGCAAAAAAGAGTTAGTGCGTTTTTTTTACTATGTGGGCAAGTTTAAGTACAGCGTCAATTCCTTTTCGGCCAGCGTGTTCAGCTCGGCCTTGACAAAGTTCTCCAAGCTTTGCTCATACTCGCCACAGGCAAAGCATAACTTGGCTAGCAATAAATAAGCATCCAAGGCTATGCCTGCCTTTTGACCGCTTTCGCCCAAAGCCAAGTTAAGAAAGCGTCTGGCATCCGCTAAGCCGCTCTTGGCACGTCCAAAATTAGATTCTATAGGCGCATTTTCCTCCAAATAGTTCTCCAAACGCGCCTCGCCTATGAGAAAGTGAGCCAAGCATTCTGTGGAGCAATGTTTATGAGTATTAGTGGGCGTAGTACATTAAAATGCTAGTCACCATTGTGTGGTGAGCCCGTCTTGAGCTCATCCGTCAGCTCAATCACGCGCTGCCATTTGCCCTCGCTGCGGCAGCTTTCAATAAGCGCCTCGACTTTGGTCGTATTACGCACACGGTTGGACATAGTTTCACAAAAAAAACATCAATGATTACGTCGGCGTCGTACGGAGACTTTTTTTTTGCCAATGTCAAGCGTTGTTCTTGACGCTTGCACTCAATTTGAGGCTGTTAATTGCGTTACTTAGCACTCGCTTTGTTTTTTAAACTAACTAAATGCTAAATGCAGCTTTGTTTATAACATTTCGAACTAATTTAATTAAATTGTTGCAACTTTTTTTTGCACTGCTGCTGTTCGTTGCCAACATCTGGCTGGCGCTGTCAACTGTCTGAAAATGGTTGCAACAAGTTGGCAGCTTGCAAGCACAGCTGTTTGGCTGCTTTTGGTATTTTGGTATTTTTTAGTTACAGCACTTTAACGTATTTTAGCACTAACGCATTATGAGCATAATTTTCTAGCGTTGTGTTCATGCGCTGCGTTTGTTTTTCTGTTAAATAATAAATTTCTGCGGCATTTCTCAAAGAAGAAATAAAAATTTTATCTTCATTGTGTGTTTTAAGAGCACAATAAGCAGTGCTACAAACAGCTGTGTAAACAAACAAAGTATACTATAATAAATCGCTAACGTGCAGTTTGTGTTTATTTAGTGCAGTGTAAATGCGAATTTATTAACATGTAATTAAAAATCTTTTGCGCGTATTTAAGCAAAGTCAAGCCAACTGCAAAACATTTAAGTGGTAAGTTTTGTTGCTGCTTTAAGTAAGTTAATTTGGCTAAAAGCCCGCTAGGCGCCCTTTTAACCCGCCCCCTACCCATCACTTAAGTGCTTATTATTTATGCCTGTTTGTGTGTTGATTAACGCTCAGCTGTTTAGCGGTAACACAAATACATACACACTCACACAAACATACAAGCTTACAGCGATGCCGTTATTACACATGTGTAATTTATTAAAAAGTGAGAGTATTTTTGATTTTGTTTATGTCTTTGAATGTGTGTGTGTTTTTATTTGTATTTGTGCGTGTGTGTATTGGCTAAATGCATTTTTTTGCACTCAAGCACTTTGATTGACATGCTTTGCCGCCTTTTCTAATTGGAAAGCTGTCGCTCACGTAAATTTGACAGCTGAGCTGCCATCTCTTTTACACTAACGCAGCTGCAGTGCCATAGTTAGGGGGGGTTTGGAAGATCAATTGTTCTGCCATGTTGATTGAGTAATTAGTAGTGGGCGCATTTTCAATCAATTGGGTAGGCCCAATCATGCTTTGAGTTTTAAGCGTCGCAGACAAGGTCGTAGTCAAATTCTCAGAATTGGCGAGGGAAGAAATTAGAGGAATATATATCTACTGCATGTGGGAAGTTTTACAGAATTGTCAACCGGTTCCGAAAAAATAAAATGTTAATAAACAATTGGTTTTTTTTAGCATTATATTAAAAATGTCTAAACGTAAATTAAAAAGTTTTATAATTTCTTTACTTTTTAAAGCTCTTACAAATTTACGAAGGTCGCGTTTGTGATCGTGGAAATGCCCATATATGTTACATATACCAATATCAAAATACACCCAATTCTGTTTTTACACGGTTTTGATTTAACACGGTCTAGAAAAGTAAAACTTTTTCCGTTTTTACACAAGGTTATTAGATTTCCAGAATCACGTACGCGACATTCGTACGCCTTTAAAGTGCCAAAAAGTAAAGAAAAAAAAAATTTTTTTTGTTTTTATTTTTTGATACTCTTTTTGTAGCTGTATATGTAGTGCAAAAGGTACGATCTGTTAATTTATCGTTTCCAATATATTGGCAATAAACCTTTTTAGTACGCGACAAAAATAGAAGTCGTTTTGCGACTGCATCTACAAAAATCTTAAAATCTTCGAAATAATACAAAATATTTAAAAGCAATTAATTTTTAACTAATGTGAAATATTGTAGCTTTCTTTAACACTTTATTTTGTTAAAATGTATATACATACTAGGTTTTTTTTTTATAAGCTTAATTTTTAAAAATTCTTGTATTTATATTCATAATAAGAAAATATAAATGTTTATGTGTAATTGTGATAATTCAAGAAAAGTGTGAAACGAAAAAAGTAAATGAGAAACCTTAACAAATTCGACTGAAAATCACTCAAAAAGTAGTAAAAACAAGAAAAACCTAAATAACTTCAGTTTTCAGGCCAATTATTTATGCAAATAAATATTAAGTATAAATATTTAAATAAATATCTATCGTTGATAGGAGAGGGCGATATACGCCGCTCTTGTTTGCAATAAAAAACTTCTAGATAATATAGCTAACTGGGATTATTTTTCCAAATTTCAAAATAAGGGCAAAAGGTGGATTGTAGAGACAATTTAATCCAAAAAGTGAATTAAAAGCACTGTATACTTGTTCAAAAAAATGTCCCAATAATGGTTTGGTTCCTTTGTTAATTTCACACTCTAAATTTATTTAAAAAATTTTCAATTATAAAAGATAAAGCAAAGTTATAAAGTCGAATTTTCGGCTATAAATTTATGAAATATTCTAGTAACTCCCACACGTCCCCTTTGCATAAACTTTACTACGCCACTGCGCATCACTAACTATTGTTTTTGTTGTTATGGGCAACTTGTTCAAGTTCAATTGCATACGAATTTATTTGATAGCTGCTGCTAATTTTACGCTCCATTTGAGCAGTAAAAATTTGTTGCCCTTTGGCAATTTTGTCGCGTGCTTCGTCAACTTAATTGGCAAGTTCTTGACGTTTTGCCGACATTACGGCAGCCAAACTATATACTATATACACATGTACATACATACATATGTATGTATGCATATACTTACACCTGGCTAACAACAGTCAGCCGAATGGCAGCTATTAACAATTCACGACATGTTCTAACAATAAAAATAACAAAATATTACGTAAAACAAACATTTAAATGCACATTAAAATAAGCGCAAGAAAGTCATAAAAGTAAAAGAAAAGCTGTGCGCTGTGTGGGCGAAACACAAAACTCTCTAAATGCCGCAAAAACAACGAGAGCGAGAGAGAGAGTAAAAAGAACTTTTGCTGCGCGCCAAAATCACTCAAAGTTGAAAAGCAGTGCAAATTAAAAGCGTCAAGGAGGCGAAATCAAAACAAAAAGCCAAAGAACGCGGACAGCATGACAAGTAAATGGACTATGTGGGCGGCAGAGAGTGTAAGTGTGGGAGCGACTGGCGAGAGAGATGTTTGTCTGCATGATGTTAAGAAAAACGGCAGACGCATTTCCGTTTACAGCTTTTGACCATTTCTCTACGCCTAAACGTCACGTATTTGAAATATTTGCGCGCTTAGCGTTAGGTTTACTTTTTTTTTGAGTGTTAAGTAGTGCCAAAAAAAATAATACTTCGCCTTCTTTAGATTTAAGTCAATTTAGACAAAATTCCACACTTTTTTTAATTGTCCCAAATCGGTAAGCTTTTAATTAGCAATGATCTAACCATATATAAAACTTCAATAAGACTGATGAGGTTTATTATTAATTAATGCTCATGAAAGCTTACAAAGTAAGAAGAAGATGAGAATATACATTTTATTATATTTTATTCGATGAAGAATATAATTGGATGCATTCTTCAGTGCATCAAATTTCACTCCAGTCTAATTTCGAACGGAAAATGAATCTGCGATACGCGCAAGCCATTCGATCATGTGACGTCACTTAAATTCTTTTTCGCTTTCGAATTATCGGACATGCGCAATGCGCCTCCTTCTTTTCTTTCTCCTTATGGTGTGCAATGCATATTGCAGTCGCGTCAGCTTTGCATGCTTATGACGTAATGACAATAATTACAAAGCAAGTTGTGTAAAGGGCGTGAGAGAGTAAATCAAAGCCACTGCAATAAATGTTGCCTAAATATATAATTTAACTGTGTGCCTTGCCCCACTCCATTGTAATAGCACTTGAATGTGTTCTTGCTTGGATTTTGCCCACTGTACTGGATTTGTTTGCTTATTTTATCCAGCAGGTGGCTGAATATGCCCGCCTATTGTTACTGCATGGCAGCGGGCGAGGGGGCTGTGAGACTTTTCAAAAACATGCACGTCGCATTTAACGGTACATGTCGACCCATTCAATGTGGGGCAACAAAGTAAGAAGATGTGGGGCAGCGCACAGTCGCAACATTTGCGAACTGAAACACATTTTCATCTTGCTCTTCATCTTACGTTCGCTCTATGAAACGTTTTGGTAAATGAAACAGAAATTTCGCTTGCGGCTATGCGTTAACGTCGCCACGTTAAAGCATCTCTTTAGTATACACTGCCGATAAAAAGTTTGCCAACTCTTAAGCAATTAATATGGAAATAGTGAGTACAGAACTTGTCCAACCGGAATTTGTAGTGCAATAAGACAACGACCGCAAGATTTATTCATACTGTGCTAAAACTATCTGCTTGATTAAAAAGAAAGTACATATGTACCCAATATCATGATGATATAATATCAATATCATGAAAAAAAATATATTCTGAATTATGCTGAAAGACTGAAAAAAATTTGTTTAATTTTATGTTTTTTTTTTTTGCTTACACAATATTTATTATTTTCCTAAAAAGTTTCCCAAAAAAAAACATCAAATATATTTTTTTTTATTCTTGATAAATGTTAAGATATTTAAATTTAATTTATTTATTAAATGTCGGACAGTGCATCTTAACAGCATGCAATAGTTTCAAATATTGATGATTTATGTTCTAAATATTGCAGAGTAATTACTTCAAGTGCGAAAACTTTTTGTCAGCAGTGTAAATTTATTGTTTTGGTCGTTTTTTCTTGTTACCGTTTGTTGTTTTTCATGATTTTGTTTTTTGTAAATTGTGTTTTATTGTGCGCATATTTTGACTTTGCCGCGCTGCGCCGCCTTGCCCAAAAGCATACATACATACATATGTACATAAAGTTTTGTTTACTTTCTGTGTTTTTTTTTATTTATTTATTTATTTTTTTTTTGAGTGTCGTTATTTTTTTTGTAGGTTAAGGCGTCACGTTTTGTTACTTAGTTTTATTTGCATGCGCAGATCGCGCTTTGCTTTTTAGCATGTTTATTTGCTTGTTGCTTTTTGTCAGGTGCGGCCCCCTTCCACAAACAC